>JAYKKO010000005.1:10007500-11355625 GCA_037074685.1 Glyphodes pyloalis | reverse complement strand
ACTACATAGTGAATAGCTATTCAGCATAGCTGGGCATTAACTCGTTAATCCGATAATCGTTAATTAACGAAGTAAACATTTTGAGTAACGGATTAACTTTTAAGTTAATTTTAAAAACTGTTAACGGCCTCATTAACTTCCGTTAATAATCCAGAAGTCCGTTAATCGACAAAGCTGCGAATAGATTCAAGTCAAGTCAATTAATTTATTCATGTAGGTTACAAGTAACACTTATGCATGGTCAAAACCAAAATTAAAGCTACAGCCGTTCGGAATCTAATTCTACCGAGAAGAATCCGGCAAGAAACTCAGTAGTTATCCTAATCTTTACAAAATTTCGAGCTACAGAACTTAAAAGTATGGTGTCAAAGCGAGCAAACAATCATGTCCATTTAAGTTTATGGTTTAAATATTCATCAAGTTTGTAGTATCCGTTTTGCATTAAGCATGATTTACTAAGGACCTTAAATATTTGCTTGGGTAAGTCAATAATACATTGCGTTAGTAACTTGTTAAATATTTTTATACTTAATCCCACGAATAATTCTACTGGTTTTATGAAGCCTTTGGTTTGAAAAAGCGAGCTTATGTTTGTTTCTTGTATTAAAACCATATATATCGGATTTCTTATAGAAAAAAATGAAGATATTTACGTACATGCATAATGCAGTCAAAGATTAATTGGGAGGCTGCGGTTAAAATTAATGTCTTAAATAATTATTTAAGTGAATCACGCGATCTAAGGCTGTTTATAGATCGAAAGCTCTCTTCTGTAATACAAATAGACCGTTTAAATAAACTATGAAAATAGCGATTCATTTTGTTTGTTCATTTGATTTCAACATGTAAATAATTACTTAGAGTCGGTGTTTAGTTACAATGACGAGTGCTGTATTTATTTTAAATAATAATACCCCCGTCCCAAAAAAGTAGATACGTAATTCAAAATCAAAAAATAAAAAAAAAGAGGTCAAAAATGCTAAACTCTATAAAAAGCAAAAAATAACTTTTAACACTACGTAAGTACAAACTAAAGCGTGTCAGACTATCTACTCGGAACTTTGTGCCACCTTTATGTCGGAAACATAACCGCTAATTTTGAACTCGGGGGTTTTATTTAATGTTTAATTTTACTTTTTATTTCATGCTTTTTGAAGGACCTCTTTCATAATTCATTCTATCATTTAATTTATTTTATGATTTGTAGAAATATTTATATCTTTTCGTTACAAACATACATTTATTGAAAATAGGCTGAGTGGCCAAATGATGTTATCCAGAAGAGAAAAATGCGGTAATTAAGAAACAATAAAGATTAAGCTTTGGTCATTCTAGATTTTCAGCTTAAATATAAATCGGTTTAAGGCTCCCACAGACTCGTGCGTTATCGCATCGCAAGAAAATCGCGCGATATTATTCTTAATACATTTTGTTCTAAATTGCTTGCCGCAGCAGTGTGTGGGGTAAAATGCGTTTTAGAACAAAATATAGGTACCTACTAAGAATAATTACCGTGCGATGTTCCTACGTTGCGATACCGAATAAGTCTGTGGGAGCCTTTATCCGTTTCATTCCGGCATTCCATGATTTGATCTGCCACTTCCCATTTCCAGCATCAGGTCCTCGTCAATTAGAAAATTAGATGAAGAGAACCAGTCAAGACAAATTCAACGAGTCCAAACTCGATGGGTTTACTAAAAGGCAGTCGAGGGTTACGTCTCCTATCTTCGAGCCCTAACAGCAGACCAGCTCACTGGTTCTAAAAGACATTAGTGTTTCAAATGTCAGATCCCACATATGCTTGCAAGCAAACTGTGCGTGTAACGTTCCTATTACACCTAACAAACGACCTGATGAACTTGAAGACCTGAACCGATTTCCACCAAACATAGCTAAGAACACTCTCGACGGATATACCATTCAAACAAAAAAACTGCATTAAAATCGTATCATCCATTTGGGAGCTACGTTGCCAGTCAGACAGACACATACACGCACTGACACACACACACACAGAGACACCTCAAACTTATAACACCCCGTCGTTTTTGTGTCGGGGGTTAAAAACGGCGAGCATGCTCGACGTTCGGTTTATGATGGATGATTAACTAGAAAAGTTCATAGAGCGGCTCCTTGCTCTAGTCTATACCTACCTTACCTTAGGTTGTGGGTTTGATTGCCATCTTGGATTTTGGCGGCCATATTGGATTTGAAATTTGCCGTAGTGTGCAGTATTCTGCTACTAAATCTCTTTCATTTGATACCTATATTGAGGCAGTTAGGCCAAAAACAAATGGGTTATTCGTCATTTTCTGACGGCGGCCATCTTGGATTTGAAATTTGTTACAATAAATGTATTTTACTACTCAAGCCCTTTTATATGATACCCATATTGTGGGAGTTGTATTAAAACATACCATCCATATCTTTGTGACGGCGGCCATCTTGGATCGATTTTTATCCAACATAGCTAAGAACACTTTCCGCTTATTGACCTTTCAAACAAAAAAAACTAAATCATAATCGGTTTATTGGTTCGGGAGCTACGATGCCATAGACAGACACACACAGACATGTCAAACTTATAACACGAAAAAAGAGCGGGAAACGTCGGTTTGAACGGGTGTCCTTTTTTCAGCTTTTATTAATTTTGGTGGAAAACTTAGTTTAAACTGTCGGATAAGTAGTGAATTGTGTATTTGTTATATCTATTTATTGTTATTTGTGTTTTTTTTCGTCGATATTTGGTGAGTTTTATAACAATTTCTCTCTAGCATTGGTGCACTATGAACGAACCTGAGGACCCTGGGGGCACTGTCCCCCAGGCCTCTAATTTTGTTACAATCTCTGATGGTATTCGTAGTCGATCGGGTTTGGATACGGATGATTCAGTATTGGATACTGATGGATCTGTGAAAAATAGTATGTCTAAACGCAAACGTAGCTCGTCAAGAAAAGTTTGCAAGCAATTTAATAAGAGGAAACGTAAAAATCACAAAACTCCATACGCTGTAACAAATAGCGATATTGATTGTCAATGTTTGAGCTCGGTTGAAATAAATAACCAATCTGAATCTGATAAATTGTTCTCTCAATCTATGCCAGAACCACCTTCATCACACTCCAACATAATAGATCCTAAAGTGTCTCCTGCTCCAATTGGTAGACGTCTTTACCAAGCCTCCGATTCTGCTCCGTATACAATCCACATCCAGAAGCAACAGACAGCTTCCAATGATAATACGTCTATACATCCCATAGCATTTGGTCAATTTCTGAAAAAAAACCATTATAATAACATTGTTAATGGCAGTTTAAAAAGAATAGGTAGAAATAGGATAACATTATCGTTTTCTAATTATGAAGATGCAAATGCATTCATTAACAGTACCACTTTGAGCAATTACAAATACAAAGCTTTTATTCCTACATCAAATGTTACACGTATGGGTTTGGTTCGTGGTATCCCAGCTGACTGGACTGATGATGAAGTGGGTGAAAATATTACTGTACCTATAGGCTGTGGCAAAATTATAAAAGTTAGACGGCTTAAAAGGAAAACCATAGTGAACGGAAAAGCTGAATATTTGCCTATTGAAACAGTAGTTCTTACATTTGATGGACAGGTGCTTCCCAAGCGAGTTTTTATGTGTTTCAACTCTTTACCTGTAGATTTGTACATATTTCCTACTATTCAATGCTACCACTGTTGTAGGTATGGTCACATAAAAACACAATGCAGGTCCACTCCCAGGTGTTTTAAGTGTGGTGAGGGTCATTCTGGTGATACATGCTCTGTTGATGAAGATTTCTTACGTTGTTGCCTATGCACTGGCTCTCATTCCGCAACTAGCAAAAAATGTTTAGAATACAACAGGCAGAAATCAATTAAAGAGTCAATGGCTAAAAATTGTATTACTTATTATGAAGCTCTAAAACTCCACCCTCCAATAGGTAGATCTTATGTAGATGTGCTTACAGTAGTAGCCCCTACTCAAAAATCAAACAATCCTGGTTCCCATACATTGCTTAATAAAAATTCACATAAAAAAACTGTATTTTTGAAACCGAAACTACCGAAACAAGTGAATAAAGGGTATGATAAGTCAGCCCATGAAGAGTTAATAAAAGACTACAATTTTGATTTTTCCACACCAAATAATGTTTTGCTAAATAATAATTTATTTTCAAACATGTCTGTAAAAGAATTAATAATTGCATTGATACAATCATTATCAAATTTCAATGATAATTCTTCACCGTCCAACGTGGCATCTCAAAAGATTTTAATTAATGAAAACGATATTCAAAATGGCTCAAACTCAATCAGTGGCAGTCCAATGGAATTGCCGCAGTATTAGAAGTAAGAAAAGTGATATAAATTATATGATAAATAAATATAAACCATTTGCCATGTCTCTTCAGGAGACATGGCTACAACCAGAAAGTTGTTTCAAAGTTCCAGGCTATGCCTGTATACGTGAAGACAGGCTAGATGGCTATGGTGGAGTAGCTTTATTGATTAGGCACTCTATCTCCTTTTATCACATTCCTATTACAAATCATAGTAATGATTTTTCAATTATTGCAGTTAGTATTAATAAAATTTGTTTTGTTTCTGTTTACATACCACATCCTACATCCAGAATTTTTGATGAAGTAAACCACATTTTTGAAAATTTACCAAAACCTATCCTTATTATGGGTGATTTTAATGCCCAAAGTCAATCTTGGGGTAGCAGTTCTTCCAATTACTATGGGAATAGAATTTTGGAAATTTTAGATTCTGTCAATTTGTGTATATTAAATACTGGTGCACCCACACGCCGCACACAAGGCCATGAAGGAGTTAGTGTTCCTGATTTAACTATTTGCTCTCCTTGCATAACTTCAACTTTAACTTGGGAAACGCTAGAGTCCTCATTTGGTAGTGATCATTTTCCAATACTTATCACGTTTCCATTCATTACTGATAAATCCAATAACATATTGCCAACCTCTCGGCTAAAATACAAATTAGATAAGGCTAATTGGCAACTTTATAAAGAACAAGTTGATCTTAAAATTGCTTCTCTTCCAATTCTTGAATCAAATAATCAAGTTCAATGTGCTGAAGCTCTTGCTAAGACTTTAATTGATGTGGCTGATAGGGTTTTTCCCTGTAAAAAAGGGACCAAAAGTATACCTCCTCCCCCTTGGTGGGATGAAGAATGTTCACTTACAATAAAGAAGAGGAAACAAGCTGAAAAAAATTACAAAGAATGCTCAACAGCTGAAAACTTTAATATCTTGTCAGAAATTCTAACAATTACTAAAAAAATGTTTAAACGTAAAAAATGGGAAGGATGGAGGTCCTTTTGTGCTACAATATCACCTGATGTTTCTCCATCCGTAGTCTGGAGTAACATTCGGCGCTTTAGATCAATTTACAGGGAAAGCGCTCCACCATTTATTCATAGCTCCTTAGCAGAAGATTTCCTAGACCGAATAGCTCCCCCTACCGTTTCAAAAAATTTCATTCCTCTTTATCCTAATGTAGTTTCTCCTTTAACGGGCCTGAATGGTCCTTTTTCGTTAACTGAGTTGAAAGGAGTTCTCTCCTATGTAAAAGATTCAGCCCCAGGACGGGATGGAATCCCCTATTCTTTCTTAACCCATCTTAATGACTCTAGCCTATTTTATTTTCTCTCCATTATCAATTCAATTATGATAAATGGCAATTTTCCCACAACGTGGAAATCCCAAGAAATTATTCCAATTTTAAAACCGAACGCGCCCCGTTTTCAAGCCTCGTCATATCGCCCCATTGCTTTATCATCAGTTCTGGTGAAGATAACAGAACATCTAGTTAAAAACAGGCTGGAATGGTATGTAGAAAGCAAAGGATTATTAGCACATAGTCAATATGGCTTTAGGAAAGGTAAGAGCACCATGGATAGTTTAGGAATTTTCACTACCGATATCCGTATAGCATTTTCGTGTCATCAGTCTGTAATCGCAGCTTTCTTAGATATAAAAGCTGCATATGATAATGTTGAATTATCGATACTCAAAGATAAGCTTTCTATTTTAGAAGTCCCTGAAGTGTTAAAAGATTTCATTATGAACATGTTATCAGGTAGATCGATTAGTGTTACTACTGAAAATACGGAACCATTAACTCGTACTATATGGAAAGGACTTCCTCAAGGATCAGTGTTAAGTCCTTTACTTTATAATATCTATACTTACGATTTAGAAACCTCATTAGAAGGTAAAGTTAGTATATTACAATACGCAGACGATTTGCTTTTATACTTTTCTGGCTATTCTATAGAACAATTATGCAACAGATTGTCACATTCATTGAATTTACTTAAAGTTTGGTTAGACAAAAATGGTTTATCTCTCTCTGTATCTAAAAGTTCGGTAATTTTATTTAGTAGAATGCGATTCCCTCCACCCATATCTGTTTATTATGATAACACGCTGATTCCATCGACTAATGAAACAAGATTTCTTGGTGTAATATTAGATGCGAAATTAACAGGTATGTCTCACTGCTATTATATAGCATCAAGATGCGAACGTTTATTAAATATTATTCGATGCTTGTCAGGAGTTTGGTGGGGAGCCCATCCTCCATCTTTAAAATTACTATATAACGCGCTGATAAGAAGTGTGTTAGATTACGGATCTTATTTCTTAGAACCTTGCAATCTTGTTGGATTAAAAAAATTAGATGGAATTCAATACAAGGCACTTCGGATTGTGTCTGGAGCTATGAAGTCTAGTCCTATTAACGCATTACAAGCTGAGTGCGTAGATCCACCACTTAGACTTCGCCGACAATTTTTGTGCGATAAGTTTTTATTTAGAATTTTACAATTTTCCAACCATCCTTTATTTTCAAAATTGCAGTCATTATCTAATTATACAGCATCCTCTCCTTACTGGGCTCATAAAAGTTTACCGTGTCTTGTTATTAGTTACAGAAAATTCATTTCTCTCCAAGCTCCTACTCATAGATCTTTATATTTTCCCGCTTTTTGTATAGATTTTAAATCACTCATTCATCCTCCAAATGTTGTGTATGATTTGGATATTTCTGAGAATATAAATTTTGCTAACTCAGATTTTAAATATATTCTTGATAGAGATTGGCATGACTATCACCATCTTTATAGCGATGCCTCCAAACATTCAACCAACGGTAATGTAGGCGTAGGGCTATACCATCACCAATACAGAATAGTTGAAAAAATCAAATTACCTTCGCGAATCATGGGAGTTAGATTGGGGTGGCACTGGTCAAAATAAGGGACAATGGTATAAGAAGATTCAACCTGATATTCCTATAAAACCGTGGTTTACACAGATGAGGCTTGGTAAAGTATCAACTTCTAATCTCATACGCATGAGACTTGGACATGTCTGTACTCCTTCTCACTTGGCAAGGCTACATATTGTAGATAGCGCAATATGCGAGTGTGGTGAAGGCATTGGCGATCTAAATCACATTTTCTTTGTTTGTACATCTTTTGACCGTTTGTCTTTCATTGATTCACTTATTTCCTTCCGTGTCCCATTTCCTACATCTGTTCCTACTCTTTTAGCTACGAATAACAAAGATATTTATAATTTATTATCCTTATATATGTATAAAAATAATATTAAAGTGTAATTTATTTTTATATCCTTATCCCTACTTATCCTGACATGTTACTTCCATATTTCCGTATTATTCCTTCAATCTGTTTCCCTACCTTTTAATCAGTCCGTGGCTGATGCACAAGCCGTGCAAGCCAAAAACAGAAAAAAAAAAAAAAAAAAAAAAAAAAAACTTATAACACCCCGTCGTAAAAGGGAGCGTTCAAGTAAGTTTTAAAGATTTTTGACTCGTCCATGCTATTCAGATCATATTCTTTACCGGCCGCTGGATATAAGCCTGTTGAGCGTTTTTGTACATTACGATTCTGTAATGTCCTTTGGTAGTTATTTAATAACAAACAATTTAAAATAAAACACTGGAATGAAACCAAAAAAATATTATTCTGCAACTTTGTTGTCAAAATTACTTAAATAGTAGGTACATAATATCTTATTGACATTTAATAATAGTAGGTAGGTACTTAGTTAGTTTTGAGTGGTCCTCCGTAGTCATTCACTGCCTCCATTATATCAACAATGTCAACTAATTATATAGATTAATAATCTGAAATTTATGATGACAAAGAGTTATAATCAACTTATTAAGATATAATAATAACCTTCTTTGATATTTTTATTCGGTCTCCATGATATAACGAAATATACAATCTCCAATAGCACAGCTTTAGAAAGATAACAGTATTTATATTACTGGTGTTGCTTAAAAAGGCTGCTACAAATTTTGTAAGACTTTTAAGTCCGATTCTTTTGATCTTGTAGCTTTATACCATTTCGGTCTGTTACTGCAATCGTTTTAAATTTATTAAGATTGATCAGCATAACGAAATCATGAGATGTGAATAGTTGTTTGTATTTCAAAACGTATTTATTAGGTACCGTTGTTGACTTATATTCATTGGCTTTGGTATATCCCATAAAAAGATTAACATTTTAATAATAATTAATCAAATTACCTATCATTTTAGGGAAAAAAAACAGTCAAAAATTGGCAACACCAAACAATTGTTGATCGTAAATTGTTTTCGGTTTTGATTATCAATTTTTGATTATTGAAATCAAAATAATTATTTTTGATAAGTGGGTATGTACGTAAGAAATTTAACTCATTTCCCCCTACAAAAACAAACGTCTGTCAATTCTTTATTTTACGGAGTTTGACAGCCTTCTTTTAAACCGCTTTTTTTTCTGCTGTCAAACAATAACAAGTTCATCATACTCAATTTAATTACATTAGCTTAAACTTAACAGTAAATGCCTTTTAAAATTTACGAAGTAGAAATGTCTCTGCCTAAAATTTACTATCCTTGTTGAATTACTTTTTAACAATATGAATTTTTAATTAAACTTTACGAAATGATAAAGGGACTCTTAGAATTTTCCAACTAATCAATCTTGAGGACATTCGAGAAGTTAGTTTTTTATAGTCTTAAAGTGCTTTCCAAAGAACTGTCTATTATTTGTTAATAAAAATGTGTCTTTGCACTTCAGGTGAAGAAGACTAATTGCAGTTTGTCAGCATCTAACTTTGATAGAAAACTTAAGCGATACATTTTTCTTAAACACTTCATATATTGTTTAGGATGGCAGAAAATGAAGTGAATGTTGCATTTTATTTTAGTCATCCCAGTTCAAATCGTAAAAGTCTTTTTGAAGATGCATTACACTTTGCAAGGCATGGAAAAGTATTGTATGTACTATGTGAAGAACTGGATGAACTGCCTAAGTTATCACAGGATATTAACTTAGAAAATAAACATTACATGAAAATGATAAGTTTTCTTTATGTCAAAACAGTGGAATCTTTAGTAGAGTGCATGACTCCGCTTCCATATTGGAAAAGTGTACCCTCTACAATAATAATAGATGACCTCACTAAATACTGCTGTAAAGAAGATTTACACAATGCTTGTGGCATTACCGCATTTCTTATTGATTCAGCTCATAGCTGTTCAAATGTATTAAATTTGCCGTGTAGAGTAAGAATTGCTGCAGATGAAAATATTGGAGAAGATTATTGTCATACTTTGAAAGAATTGTATTCATGAATAATAAATACATTTTGATTTATAATGTGGGTTTTAAATTTTTATTTATTTCTATTCATTCAAGCTTTTTTAATACCCTACATCAAAACTAAAATATCATAATTATAATAATTCATTTAATAATTATAGCAATAAAAAGTGTGTTAATCTATTACAAATATATATTTACAATAAAGTAACACTAATAAATATCCACAAGCAAGTAATCAAAATGAATAAAAATCTGGGAGATCTTGACCATTTTCATAATTTACACAACATTTGCATCACCTAAACTTTAACACAATATACAACAAAAAGAAGACAAATATAGAGAAAAGGAAAAGGTAAAATATGTAGTAATTGTGATTCCCTTTTCCCAGCTTCAATACTCGACCCATTGTTTTTCCAAGGAAACCAGAACTTCGGTCTACATCATCGTCAAGGCCGCGCAAAATTTTATCCTGATAGCGTACTTCATTGCCAATTTCAATAGACATGTGTTTCAATGTACTTATTTTGCCACTAAGTTCTTCTGCCATTCTCTCGTTTTCGTGTTCCAGTGCATCGTCTGGAACTCTTGGTATGGGCTGGTATTGGTAGCCATCTCGGGCTCGGCGCATACTGCCTCGTTCCGCCGTTTTGCTGATTCAACGTATATCAAATTCTCAATAATTTATATAGGAAATTTAATAATTTAGTCAAAAACAGCGATATTACGAGATAGGTCACAACACAAAGAATAAACAAATATAGAAATTTTAAAGTACGAAAACACCAAGCAATAATGATTTTTCCGCTACACTTCGGTTGTTCTCGCTTATTAAAATTATAATATTGCCTTAGGTTTTAAAATTATGAATTAACTTTGAAACATCTAAAATCCAATTTAGATGACACATGAAATGACAAGAAAGCGACAACAAGTTAAAAATTGACAGTTTGTGTTTTTTTTAATTCCATGTTATGGAGTCGGCTAAAGTCAAAGACCATGCTGCCAATTCATAGATTCATTTCAGAATTTACGAGATCTTAAGTTTATAAAAATTTGATAACGACAGAAACAGACCTTTATGAACGACATGCAGACCTAGCATGCGCAAACGTCATATTTTCTCGCATGAGATGACAAAAATCTACAATCAACATTATTGAGTTTGGGCTAGTTTGATTCGTATTGACGAGAACTTTTGGTTTAATGCTAAATCTTTTAATATTTTTTAAAGACCGGTATCTCTTTTCGGTATTGCTAGCAAAGGCGCATGATATTGGAGCTCTCGTGCTAAATTCCCACGGAGTAAAGTAATCAAACCTATAAGTCTAAGCACGCTCCTTACTCAGTAAGCAGCAAATAGAAAATGAAGAACTGAACAAAACAAGGGAAATAAAAGTCTCCTAGTCTGATTAGCTATCGTCAAGTAGGGAAAGTGCCGGCGCGATGCAATAAAGAAAATATAAGTACTTATATAAATAAGCTTCAGACCAATCCAGCATAAAGTATTAATACCTATATCATGTTGATAACCTTTTACTAAATCAATTCCCATTACTCTTATACCTCTATAGACATAACACACAACTTTGTACCTAATTTAAACCGATAAATTGTAACATACTTTTGCATAATTATCTCTAAGACTAGCTGTACCCGCGACTAGTAGTAAAAATAGGTAGTCCATATTTTAATACAAGTTTCGAACTTTATGAAATAATGTTAAATAATGAACATTTTCCCACATTAACTTTCAAAGGCGGTATTCTGCCCCCCCCCCCATAATTTCAAAACAAAAAGTAGCTGTAGCTGTTCTAGAGGCCCAACGTATAGCTGTACCAAATTTCATCGAAATCGGTTCAGTGGTTTTGGCGTGATAGCCGGAGAGACAGACAGAGTTACTTTCGCAATTCTAATATTAGTATGGATACTGATAAAATTAAAAGATATTGTATAGTATAAAGTATTCAATTTAAATTATATACTTAATAAAATGAACCAAATTATAAAGCATAAAAAACCTTTAACGTTTCGAATCGAGTGCATGAGATTAGGCCTAGCTTATGCAATACGTCAAATATCTCGCATGAGACGACAAAAGTTTCTATACCGTTGATTGGGTGATAGTACATCGTACTCGTATTTTCAGCCAATCCGTTGTTGACTTATTGATTTTAACATTTCTCAAGAGCACGATAAAATTTACTCGCGTGGCGCATGCTGGGCTTGTATGACAATCTCTTAGAGTGTAGAGTTCTTTGAGCGACAAGTTCTTGCTCGAAGGTCGATTTTGCTTGGTCCGTGTGTCTTTAGAAGGCGGTTCGTGGGACTTAGTATCCAATTCGTCATGTAACATCTCAACACTCTCAACTTCTGGTTTAGACGAGACAACGTTGCCCGATGTAGTTTTCAGTTTGCTTTGCCCAAAAACCAAATCCCACGGGAAAGTCTTTGTGCCGCTCTAGCCCTATTTCAAATTAATATGATAATGAAAATTAAGCAATACTATTATTTGGTTTTTCGTCTTCGGGTTATTTTGCCAACAACCTTTGTTATATTACTAAACTACTTACTTTGATAAACATGGTTTCTAAATGTAATAAAACATATTATTTATATGACTGGTTTTATTGCTTAGGTACAACATTTTGGTTACATCTTTGAAAAGCAGAATATACCTAGTGATGAAAGTATCAAAACATTTTAGCTTCACCGGTTAGGAAATTTTCCTTCTATCCATTTTAATAGTTTTAATTTAGAAACATTTATGGGCTTTAATATATATATTTACTTACGTAATGCTGGTGGTGATTTTTTATTACCTAATATAATAATGATAACAAAGCATATTTTTTAAAACTGAAGGAACAAACTGAAATTAAATTTTAGAAAGTTAATTCTGCATAAGTGGTTTTTCTTTAAAATACCCAAATCTCGTTCAAACGGAGGACGATAAAAATATTCGAGATTTTAAATACATGTTGCGAATCATTAAATGATAAATCCAGGAACGGAAAAAGCGTTCTAACATTTTTTTACATTATTATCATTGCATATTAGGTTATCACAATAAAATCAAAGTTTAAAATTTTATGAATATTACAAGTTATACCTTCCTAAAATGATGATGCCCTATCAATCCAGTACAGAATTTAAAATAAATCAAAAGACAACTCGTTCGTAGACATATACTAGAAACATTCTACTATGCATTTTGGGGAATGTATTATTGCACAAAATTTAAATACTACGTACTTCACACAGGAGTCAGTCGATACCTGCTTGAAAACCGAGCTTATATGTAACTATAATTGTAAATTACGATTTTGCGTTACCTATTTAATCAAATGTAAAACTTTCCAATCCTAGCGCGTATTACACACAAGGGTGGATTTATAGTGACGCGTACGCTCCCTCGGTTGGTAAGTGCGACCCAGTTACAAGTGAACGCGACCAACCGCGCGGGCGTATGTATCATATCATTGTTACGCTAATCCCCGAAAATCACGCAAGTACAACAGAGCGACATAGGTCCCTCATCTATGCAAGCGTACAACGTAACGTGACCCAATCAATATTGTTTAGGTTGTGATGGTTTAATATTAATGTATTTTTCTCTATGACCAAACTGTACTTGACACCCTGTATATAGCATGCAGCTACTACAAGTAGGCGATAAGTTGAATCGAGAGCATAGTGCGTTGGTAATGGTTTGAATGTATCGCGATTAAAAGTACTTTACTTTCTTTTTTATGAATGACTTGATGTTTGTTTTAGTAGATTCGGTTTAATCCGAGCCAATTGAGTCACATAAGTCTTAACGTATTATGCACAAATATTATGCGCAAAATACACATTACATCGCATGTAGATGAGCCGCTAGGTTCCTTTCAGATATCAATGTACGTATCATCGATGCGAAATAGCCATTATTAGTTTACTTGCGTAAACTCGGTTATCATTATCATTAAATTACCAATAAGTGTGTGTATTGCCATTCTAGTATGGCACAATGCTTTTTGATTTAAAATATTTAGTAGTATATAACAAACAAAGTGTAAAATGTCCAAGAACCCCAAAATATACAGTATTTGTACTAAACAAAAAACGCTAAAATAGTCGCAAATATTACTAATTAACATTACATAGTTTATGTACAGGATTAAGTCTAAAATGTAACAATAATAATATACATGGAACTAATCGATAAATCAGTCAATTAGTAAAATACAATATTATGATATCTCATCGTCAGATATCTTATTTAACATAGACAACAAGGCAAGCGTGTAGTCGAGACCGATTCAATTCCCAACATACATGCTTCATTAATACAATGTGCAGCAAAAAAATATATTAGACAAGTGCGTGTATGGTCATGCGTTTTCTAGGGTTTCATAGCTGTGCTTACATTATTTCTGACATGTGTATTAATTACCTATTATTTAAAACTAACAGCAATTTTAGTTAACTTTCAAAACTTTTTTACAAAAAAGAACTTTATTTTCATTTATTACATTTTCAATATGTCCATTATCAGTAATTAAGTAATAAACTCAGTTCACTTGTATCATTAAGTATGCTATTATTCCTGACATTTATGCAACCATTTATACGCCCTAAGGCGAAGCGGAGCGGGGGGAGACCAGGCGAATTAAAATATCTTAAAATAATATGCCCACATCTATAATATCTACTATGTATGTAACGCACAACATAGGTTAAGGCTATAAAATTATTATCATTTTACAAAAAGTAGGAATAGTAACTTTAAATACAGATTCGTAGCAACTTTAGAGCTTTCTCGTATGATATGTAAAGGCAAGGTTACTGGTATCAGTGTTGTGAATCCCTCAAAAATTATGGTAAAACTAATTAATAAAAATTTGGGGATATCAGATTATCTTTAAAAATTACTTATTTGATTTGAAATTTTAATTATACCCATCACCCCAAATGTTTAAATCTTTTATTTTAAGATTTTTTTAGACCTATATCTTTAAAAAATGGGGACAATTGGCTACTTGACAGTGATAACAATAAAATATGAAAAGTGTTAGATATGTTAGCTTATTAGTTAAGTAATCATTTTACATTTTTACTTTTTAATTAAAAGCATAGTTAGTATTTTATTTTTGCAAAATAAATTTTAGTTTTTTTATCTGTGGAACAAAAGAACCGAAACGGAAACCACCATTGCAATTCGGAAATGACAGCTGTCGGCGAAAATTATTTATTTTAATGTGGCGAAACAATGATTATTTTACCGATTAAATTGAATTATTGTGTCTCTAATCGTATTAAGAATTTATTGAAACATTTTCTGTTTATCTAAATTAAGTCGTTCCTATGCGTATCGGTTCGTTGTCTAGGACGTTGACGTCATAATTGCAACAGTGACGTAACTTGGCGTTTTCGCGTGTTTTTTAAATGTGTTACACAAAATCTTATTTTTCTCTGGTTATTTAGATTATTTCCATATAAATCGAATTCCTTGGGATATAAAATGAACGGGCGCACATCTTACAATACTTTTTCAAAAACTGTCAAGTAGCCAATTGTCTGTTATGACCTTTTTAAGGTTATTCATTGCTATTTTTACGAATTATTGTTAAATCATCGATTACCCGCATATCTCCTAATTTCTCCATTCCTGATACTTTACACATTTGGTTTTAAATTGTCTGCAATTTGGGGAATTCCCTACAATTTGGCAACCCCGGTTAAGGGTACAAAACGATAAGGATTTTTGTGTGACTACGAAACCCTAAAAAATAACAATAAAAAGGAGTTTAAAAATGGTATATTTTACAACATCTTAAGCTTTCTTTATGCAGCCAAACGAAAATTCATTATTATCAACATCAATTGACAACACTCATAAATATCATAAATGCCTATTGATCCATGTCTAAGGTCTTTTTAATTTACCATTTTTACATAGTATCAATAATATTTTACATTCTCAAAACTTAAAATGTCATTATGAAAACACATTAAAAATTAACTGTGAAATATGATTCCAAGTATAAATTAAATTACGAAGCGTAAATTAATTATGTACTCTTTCTAGGTAGGTAGTAATAGAAAAAGTAGACAGTCAATAGAGATTTGTATAAAATCACCTAACTTACACAATTGTGTAGGACTTCTACAGTCATATAAGACACATACATACTATCAGTGTGTTTTAAACATAATTGCATATTTACAACAGGTTTATAGCTGTTAGACAGTCGGCGAGTTCAACAAGAATTCTAACAGCCCTCTTCCCACTCATCATAGTCAAGGAACCGGAGTTGCTACACAACACGGCATCTAATCTAAATTCTAATGGCCACTTTTCTTAACAATGTAAAATCGTTAACACATGAAACAGTGATGTTATGGTATATAGAATCAAATAAATAACTACAGGACACCACAGTATTTTTTTTTCATTTTATACGAAACATTTGGAATACAGTGGTTTATACCACAATTATTGTGAAATCAAAATAGGCCAGATATTTTTTTTTTAATTTACAAGATTTAATTAATAAAATCTTATCGTGTACAACAAGAAGTCTTTAATTCATAAGGTTTTCAGTTTTCCATACACTACGTTAATAATTTATCTTTATTTAAAACTATTACTTTGCTATCCCAGTAAATCCTTGTTTTTGGAGTAGGTTAAACTACTAAGTGTTAAGAAAGACATACACAATATGAGTTACCAATACAATCATTACACGGGAGCTAAATACATCTCAATATTTTATATAGTAGTGTAGGACTCTTATAAAACAAATTTTTGTGTGTGGTTCAGGTCACAGCCGCATTGGTAACAAAAGCAACGCGAATAAATTGTATGGCCGCACCGCAGCAAATAGAAGTTCGTATGAGTTGCTGCGTCGTCAAACCATTGCGGGCGCTCATGCCTAAGTATACACTCTCTTTCCTCTTGGTCCAAGCTCAACCAACATCATTCGCGTGACTTACTGGAAATCATTTATTAAAAATTTTGTATGATAAAAGCCCGCTAGAAACATTTTTTACATTTATCTCGAAAATGAAAGTACACTGCCTTACTCCATTATCTAACATTTTTCTAAAAATGTGAGCGATTTGTTAAAAAAAATATGAATTTTGAATATGTTTTATCTGTTCTAATGAACAAATGGAACGTCATTCAAAAGTTCGGATTAGATTCCTTTGCTTAGAATGTGCATAAATCAGGATTTTGGATATTAGGGTACGATTTTGTACATAGCCAAATATTCCTATGAATTTAAAGGTAGTCGGTTGAGAGGACAAATTGGAAATACTTACCAAACATATTAGTGACTAAATATTTATTCTCTATCAAGGGCTATCTGTTTCGTAATTTTGCAGAGATTCACACATTTTATTATTAATACCATTACAATTACAGTTTTTTAGATCGATCAGATTCAAAAGGAATAGATGAATCATTAAATATTATCTTCATTTCACATATTTTTTAAATATATCATATTGAAGAGTGCTAATGAAGGTCACTTTAAGAAAAGAAGTAATTTACAACAAGTAGGATGACTTTCAGGGTGTTTTTTTATAGTTCTAAATATATAAGTACCACAACACTTTTATTTACAGAAACTGCAAGATATTCAAATTGAATTAACAATGTCTTATCCACGCGCACATTAAATACTGTCCAGTTTATAAGGATCATCGTGACCCCTTTTAAGTCTTGTAAGTCTGATTTAATAACGACAGTGAAGAATAGGACAATTACTTAAAAAAAATCCAATATAAGTTTAGTTCCTGCGTAAAAAAGCAGAAATAAATGACATTAAGGATATTTTCAGTTTCCAATCTCCGTTGTACAGGTTTGGACACAAACTGCCGATGGATTCTGAAATAAATCACATTTCAGGCTTCCATAATATTCTTCGTAGAGGCCGCCCCGATATTAAAACGTGTGCGTGAGAGATCTAACGACATTCTGTGCGTTCTGGACAGGTAGACTGTCCTTTTATGAAACAGAAAGTTTGGCTGCATGTAGCGTACAACTTGTGTTTCATATACATAAATTGTTGACTGAAAAGTGTGTCTGCTACATGGACTTACTTCCGAGATAAATGTTATCTGATTAGTTCGACGAGCCACGTTTGGGAGCGGGCTTGCGCTTGGGGCGGTCGAGGCGGTCGAGGCGGTCGGGCCGCCTGCGCCTGCGCGGCGACGTGCGTCATATGTGCACCGGCACGTGCAGCAGCAGAGCGTCGCGGCGCGGGAACTCCAGCGAGCACATCTCACACTTGAACGGCCCCCCCGCCTCGGCGGCGACGGGGGAGGCAGAGTCGGCGGGGGAGACCGGATCGACGGGCGCGGGGGAGGGGGAGTGAGAGCGGGGTGCGCGGCGTGTCGCCGGCGACGAGCGCGGCTGTATGGCGCGCAGGTCGTCCGCAGGGTGCCGCGGTGGTCTTCTTTGGCGAACCTGGCGTGAATTAAAATGTTAACTGGTGAATTCAATAGGTGTAACCAGTGGTTGTGGCTTCGCTTTCTGACATCATGCCTAAATTACTGAGTGAAGACCATATTGTATTAGTACCAAGTCTTATGTTTATTCTTATATTGGATTTTTTTGTCTGGCGTATCAAAAATCATGTATGTGATGTCCAATATTTATTTATTTATTTATATGTAGATTGAAAATGAAGGACTTACAGGCCTAGCATGCGCCACGCGACTTAATCATCTATGGGGGAAATTCACATACTAGGCATAAACGGTTCCTATACCTTATGCATATTTAAATATTTATTATTTACCAGCCTACACTCTATAACGAGTGAGTGAGCTAAATTTGGTATAGGTCGAAGTATGTGGTGTGGTGTCCGTATAGACGCACCTGTTTAGTCCTCGGGCGCGTTTCCTCGGTGTGTATCATGCGCGGGCGCGGCTGCGGCGCGGGCGGCGCGCGGCGGCGGCGGCGGCGCGGCGGGAGGGGGGCGGGGGAGGGGGGGGAGGCGGGGGAGGCGGCCGAGGCGGGGGAGGCGGAGCGCGCGGCGGGGGAGGGCGAGCGGGACGCGGGCGGCGGGGAGTGCTCCCACGTGCGCTCCTCCGGCGACGCCCCGCTCTCGGCCTTTATTTTCCGCCGGCGCTTGTATTTCCGTGGTCCAGTCTGTTGATCAAACGTATAGGAATTTCATCTAATTTTCTTCTTAGGCAGACCCGATACAGCCCTATTATGATAAATAATAATAGCGTACTTATTACGGCAGCCGGTTTCATCAATGAACTCAAGTCTCGTGGCCACTAACTGTGGGTGTCTAACCAATACGTTCAGATACAAGCTTTAGGAAAGTTCGTATTACAAATTGATCTGACCGAGAATCAAATCGTAACTTGGGCACCTAACCACAGTGGCTACACTGCACAACGTAAAAAAATGGTCTTTAAAATATCGAGATATCTTTTTTACTATTAATTACT
This sequence comes from Glyphodes pyloalis, assembly GCA_037074685.1. Lineage (NCBI taxonomy): Eukaryota > Metazoa > Arthropoda > Insecta > Lepidoptera > Crambidae > Glyphodes > Glyphodes pyloalis. The sequence continues at coordinate 11,336,500 of JAYKKO010000005.1, read as the reverse complement.
CCTAATTACTCACCTGTGGTTGTCGCTTGAGCGCAGTATTAGCGTCGCAGTGCTGTATCAGATGCTGCACTAAGTCTGCACTGGAATGTAACGTTCGCCCGCACACGACACAGTAGTATGCAGGGCCTCCTGTTTGAAATAGATTAATGTGTGGATTCGTAAAATATATAAAACTAATACCTATATTGGATACATCATTAAATACGACACAATAAAGAACTCAAACAGAAAATAACGTTAATTTTAGTGTTATTTTTTGGTACTGTACATTTTTCACAAAAAATATATTATATGGGAAATTATGAAAAATCGTTACGAAAATGATAAAACTACTACCGTAAATAAGGGCTATTTGGAACTTTTATTTCTTGAAATGGGTGTTGACTAAAAAAAGTTACTAATGCCCGGTTACAATATTTAACGATTCGTAATGTGTCAAAAATGATATCAGTTTTTCTACGAGTCGTTAATTCTAATTTCAAATTTAATTTCCATATCAGCTGTCTTTTAGGTTACGGCTTGTATAATTTATAACTATCCGTACGGAGAAGGGATCGTTTTTCAAATATTGGGACCGGGCATAAATCCACACATTTTTTTAAATAACTACTAGAACTGTTCAATTCCCATGAATAGATTTATAGATGTATTTAAATGTGCCGTTTAATGTGTTTATTAATACACTGAGTAGTTACCGTTGGCGCGCCTGTCGGGCGCGGAGTGGTGCGAGCGCACGTGCTCGCGCAGCACGACGCGCTGGTTGAAGGCGCGCGGACACACCGCGCACGCGTACGTTTAATGTGTTTATTAATACACTGAGTAGTTACCGTTGGCGCGCCTGTCGGGCGCGGAGTGGTGCGAGCGCACGTGCTCGCGCAGCACGACGCGCTGGTTGAAGGCGCGCGGACACACCGCGCACGCGTACGTTTAATGTGTTTATTAATACACTGAGTAGTTACCGTTGGCGCGCCTGTCGGGCGCGGAGTGGTGCGAGCGCACGTGCTCGCGCAGCACGACGCGCTGGTTGAAGGCGCGCGGACACACCGCGCACGCGTACGTTTAATGTGTTTATTAATACACTGAGTAGTTACCGTTGGCGCGCCTGTCGGGCGCGGAGTGGTGCGAGCGCACGTGCTCGCGCAGCACGACGCGCTGGTTGAAGGCGCGCGGACACACCGCGCACGCGTACGGCTTCTCGCCTGCACACAACACACACGTCACATACTTGCCTACCTACATTCAGTGCTACTTACACAAATCATTCATTAATCATCATTATGTTTCGGAAAATTACAAACAGCAAATAGTAGGGTTGAACTGTAATTGGTTAAGAGAGTGAACGACTGCCTGCTGGGTTCCGTGCCTTATCGCGATGGAGGGCTCTCAGGAACACTTTGGTCCGGTGCGTTGAGGTTAGCCTTGCCACCCTGCTTCCGATACCGCACAGGGTGAAGCAAAAACGGATCCCGAGGTGGGTGAGGTGAGCCTACGGGTTAAGATGGGTGGTAGATGCGAGTCAATTTAAAAATTTATTAGTAGTAAATAAACAAAATCTGCAATTGAAGAACTTTGCACAAATGCAAACTTGACACCAGAGGCGCTGCACAAAAACTTATGTGCATATTAATTTCTTTTTTTTTGGATTGCTGTGCTTCAGGAAGATCACCACCGGGTGCGACCCATGCTAGCTACGCTGGACCCCATAGCACATGACGCACCTGTGTGTATCCGCTCGTGTTTCCGCAGCGTGCCGCCGTCCGCGAACGCCTTCCAGCAGAAGCGACAAGCGTACGGCCGCTCGCCCGTGTGGATCCGGATGTGGATCTGCTGAGAACTACGGGACCCGAACACCTTGCCTATAAACATAGAGGGTTGTTTTAGAAATTTTGCCATATATCTATGAAGGTCAGCATTAACAGTTTTCATAAATGGATAAATACTTAGGGTGTCCACTGCTAATGTTTGAAAAAATCCCTGACATTTCCATGACATTATTTTCAAAATTCCCTGACTACGTATGTATATTCATTTTACAGTAAATTAAATACAAATGAAATACTTTAAGGTGGTTTATATCTTTCAGTATTTTTGTATTTTTTTTTAAATAAATGATATTAAAACTTGTTATTTCTAACTAAAACAAACTAGTACAACTATTACAACAAAAAGGAGTAATCTAGTTATACAAATAAAAAATATAATATAGTTAAATAAATAAATAAATATTGGACAACATCACATACATTGCTCTGATCCTGTGGTATCGCTAAAGCACTTGTGTTACAGAAATAAGAAACAACGACAATACCACAACACCCAGACGCACTAACTCTAAACCTTGAAAAAAAAACTAGATGAAAGTAATTATGAACAAATTGATTTTCCCTGACTTTTCAGTATGTGGATACCCTGATATTGTATTTAACCATATATTTTTCCATTAACCTAATAACCGCCAACTACTTCTATACAAGTTCAGGATTTTCGTGCCGTCAACGCCACTACTTCTATAGAAGTTACTCATTGTACCTACTTTGATTAAATACCTTTACGGTGCATTAAACATTTTTTTCTCTTGTAATTTTGTAAGATGGACAGGATTGAAGCCCATTTTTGTTATTTCGCCAGAAGAAACAGGCTTTATAGTGTTTTAAAACAGATAAAAACAAAAACAATCCTACATGTTTACTTTGTTTTGTTCCATACAAATATTCATAGATTTTATGATTGACAATTAATTCCGGTCTGAAAATAACGTATTACATAATAAATATTAAAATTAATTTATTTCACGAAGATCCTTACTAATATTATAAATCAGAAAGCGAGTTTGTTTATTTGTTCCGCTTTCACGACGTAACAACTGAACCGATTGCTTTTAAATTTTGCAGACGTATAGTTAGAAGTCCGGATTAAATAATAGGTTACTTTTTATCCCGAAAAAATCTGATATTCCCGAGGGAAAACAAAAATATAGTTTGCTTGATGGATTGATTGGAGATTGCGCTGTATGGCGTTTTAATCAAGGTAAAATATTGTAAACGAATATAAACATGTAAATGTAGAAGCTAAATGATACGATAATGAATCCCCGAAAATGGGGAATTCCCGAGGGACGACGTACAATTTGTTTTATCGTCTAAACTGATTTGTAAACCTACTTAGCTATATAATATAGTGTACCATTCAGTTTTTGTTTAACAACTAATCGTATCCAGCGTTACATCGCGCTTCTTAGATTTTTCCGTAGAAATGAGAAGTTTTCTTATAGTTGTGATTTATACCGCAATATAACCGAATTCCACGCGGGCGAAGCCGCGGGCGGAAGCTAGTTAATTTATAATTTATTTAGGATTTTCGATATTGCAACACCCATCTCTACGCAATGTCAAGATTTCAGTGTTACGAGCGCCACCAACTTCAATGCAAGTAAACCTGTGACGTCGTAAGCGTACAGGTGTCAAGGTCATTGTGTCATAGTGCCGGCCATTCCAAACGTGCGCTCGTCTGTTTTTTTTTTCGTACAATAATCATTAAATATAATTATCGAAAATATAAAAAGTCAAATATCGAAAGGTAAACTTACACAAACTATAAAAAGTTATAAAATATACAATTAATAACTGACCATTGATTCTTTTGTCTTACTTTTCACCGTTACATACTTGTTATGATTTATTACTACCGTACAAGAGCCGGCTTTTCTTTATTCAAATCGTCTAGAGAGATAGAGAGATTCACTCAAGGTGAAGAAAGAAAAGCATAGACAACACTTCTATTTGAGATATTTATCTTGCCACGAGCGCCAACGACTTGATATGAAGTCAACGGACTACGTTATAAAATGAATAGTGAAGTGCCTTTTATAATAAACTAGCTTTTGCCCGCGACTTCGTCCGCGTGGCGTGTTATTGTGTCATTTCAGTATTTTTCTCGGTGTGTGTCGAATGTAAATAATAATGAATGTTGCATTCAAAAATTTTAAAATGTTTTTTTTTTTTTTTGAGAAAATACATTAAAAAACAACATAACAATTATTCTGAATCTGGCGCTAGTGCAGTATTTTTTCATGAAAAAGATGTTTCCCATTCCCATGAAGCTGTACATTTGCTAAGATACCCATATACTAAAAAATTTCAAGCCTCTAACTCGCGGTACAAAAGTTTTTCCCGCTATTCCCGTTCCCATGGGAATTTTGGAAAATCCAATCATGACTTAACTTTGCATTCACTAAGGTATATGCATGTCAAATTTCAATCATCTAACTTACGCGGTTTAGATTTTTTCATACAAAAGTTTTTTCCCGCTAACTCCCGTTCCCGTGGGAATTTCTCAAAATACAGCCATAACTAAACTTTATATTTACTAAGGTACCTGCATGCCAAATTTCAAGCGTCTAACTTAAGCGGTTTAGATTTTTCATACAAAAGGATTTTCCCGCTAATTCCCGTTCCCGTGGGAATTTCGGGAATTCCTTTCTTAGTGCACCCCTACGGTACCTAAGCTACGTCCCTTCCAAATTTCAAGTGCCTACGTTTAGCCGTTTGGGCTGTGCGTTGATATGTCAGTCAGTCAGTCAGTCAGTTTCTCCTTTTATATATATAGATGTGTTGCAAGATTATGCATGTATTTTTGTCTATGATAATAGATACTCGTTTTTCTTACTAAAAATGTTCGTAAAATAAAACAAATTACTATTATAATGTATCAGGGTTTATTTATATTTGCAAATTTAAAAATAAAACTTGATTTAGACATCATTTTTTTTTATCGATATGACGTTATGCCACATCCTTGCTTTCGTACTATAGATACTGTTATACATTTATACGTTGGCGTACAGCGGGCCACTACGTTTAAGATAGCTGGGCTGGGTAAAAGATTATGCATGCGATATACAAAAATTATTGTCTTCCGTCATGACGCACAAAATGCCTAAAGAATCATTTAGCCTAATCTAATTTAAAAATTAGTGATTTAAGAAAATAAATCGTTTTTTAAAGTTAGGTACGCCTCGCGATCGGCTACAGAGTCAAAGAAGGCTGTTTTGCCGTGCATTTTAAGTCGGAACTGTCCCTCAAAATCTTTTTGATCAAAGCAGCTTTGATTCTCTGGTAAGTAGCTAAAATATTTGTGCTGCAGAAACAACGACGGTATAACACACAGACCCGAGTAATGTTGGACAACATCACATACATTGCTCTGATTCTGTGTTTAGTAGCTTAAGCATTTGTGTTACAGATATCAGAAAAAACGACGGTACCACAACACTCACACCCGAGACAATATATAAAAGTCCGTTTTACATGTTGACCCAACCAGGAACCGAACCCGTGACCTGACAGATAGCATGAACCCGGCACACACGCCTCTTGGCTACGGAGATAATCGAGTTATGTATAATCACAACAAATGTAAATTAAGTTTGAATCTAATAATCCGACAAGACAACTGTACGTGTTTAAAGGTATTCTGACGGCGACTGTACATAGAACTTTAAGAAATTGATGTATGGGATCAACTCCAGAGTGAGAGTAAGCAGACTATAAACACTTACCACATTCTCTACAGGGGAATTGTTTCGAATTACTTGATAATAATATATTGCTTCTACCTCTGGATACTTTTTTTAACCTGTAACAAAATTCAGATTAATAACCAACTACTTTTCGACTTTTAGTCGACAATATTTAGGAGATGGATTATTAAAATATCAATATTTGTTGGATCAAGTCAGTTATTTGTTAAAACAAATGGATAAAGTTGTTTATGGTGCTACACTCGGGTCATATTTACTGTCCGATCAATTATTTGTCAGATATTTTAATTACTCAGGTCAATTTAAACATAATCACTTGTTTTATTAATTATCATAATTGGCTACTTGACAGTGTTAACTATAAAATATGAAAAGTGTTAGATACGTTAGCTTATTAGTTAAGTAATAATTTTACTTTTTTATTTTTTAATTAAAAGCATACTTTATTTTACAGCTGTTGGCAAAAATTATTTATTTTAATGTGGCGAAACAATGATTATTTTACCGATTAAAATGAATTATTGTGTCTCTAATCGTATTAAGAATTTATTGAAATTTTTTTCGTTTATCTAAATTAAGTCGTTCCTATGCGTATCGGTTCGTTGTCTAGGACGTTGACGTCATAATTTCAACAGTGACGAGACTTGGCGTTTTCGCGCGCTTTTTAAATGTGTTACACAAAATCTTATTTTTCTCTGGTTATTTACATTTTATCTAGATAAATCCAATTGCTTGGGATATAAAATGAACGGGCACACATTTTACAATACTTTTTCCAAAACTGTCAAGTAGCCAATTGTAAAGTTTCATTTGGTCCTTCGAGCCGGATTCGAACAAAAGAACTGGTAGTGATGTCATTTTGCATTGTATTAAATGAAGGTTCGACAGTGTTATATGTAACCGATTTGAGTTTGATTTGATTGGACTGACTGAAACGACCTGTCACCACCGCACATTCCTGCAGCCGCTAGGTCCTCGGCGTGCACCAACAGCTACAGCGCGTCGGTGCAGCTCTCACGTCGCACGTGCTGCTCGTGCTGCTAGCGGCTGTAGACGGTGGAGGACTGGCTGACTAACTGACCTAGGGGTCGCGTGCGCGCCGTGTCGCTCGGCGTGGCCCTCGGCGTGCGCCAGCAGCTGCAGCGCGTCGGTGCAGCTCTCACGTCGCACGTGCTGCTCGTGCTGCTAGCGGCTGTAGACGGTGGAGGACTGGCTGACTAACTGACCTAGGGGTCGCGTGCGCGCCGTGTCGCTCGGCGTGGCCCTCGGCGTGCGCCAGCAGCTGCAGCGCGTCGGTGCAGCTCTCACGTCGCACGTGCTGCTCGTGCTGCTAGCGGCTGTAGACGGTGGAGGACTGGCTGACTAACTGACCTAGGGGTCGCGTGCGCGCCGTGTCGCTCGGCGTGGCCCTCGGCGTGCGCCAGCAGCTGCAGCGCGTCGGTGCAGCTCTCACCGCAGACGTCGCACGTGTGCTCGCCCCACGTGCTGCTAGTGCTATCGTGCCGTTTGTAACTGAAAGATAATTTACTCTTGAAACAAAAATATAATATACAATATTAAGGCCTGCACATAGTACTTCGGGTTACGGTATTCATTACAATTGGCTACTTGACAGTGTTAACAATAAAATAAGAAAAGTGTTAGATATGTTAGCTTATTAGTTAAGTAATCATTTTACATTTTTACTTTTTAATTAGAAGCATAGTTAGTATTTTATTTTTGCAAAATAAATTTTACTTATTTTATCTGTTGAACAAAAGAACCGAAACGGAAACCACCATTGCAATTCGGAAATGACAGCTGTCGGCGAAAATTATTTATTTTAATGTGGCGAAACAATGATTATTTTACCGATTAAATTGAATTATTGTGTCTCTAATCGTATTAAGAATTTATTGAAACATTTTCCGTTTATCTAAATTAAGTCGTTCTTATGCGTATCGGTTCGTTGTCTAGGACGTTGACGTCATAATTGCAACAGTGACGAGACTTGGCGTTTTCGCGCGCTTTTTAAATGTGTTACACAAAATCTTATTTTTCTCTGGTTATTTACATTTTTTCCAGATAAATCGAATTGCTTGGGATATAAAATGAACGGGCGCACATTTTACATTACTTTTTCAAAAACTGTCAAGTAGCCAATTGTAGGGTATCGCTTAAGGCAGAAACTGTGAGTCACCTGTGCGCAGCGGTGACGTGCCGCCGCAGCAGGTCGGCGCGCTGGAAGGCCACGCCGCAGTCCTCGCAGTACAGGCCGGGCCCGCGCGCCGGGTACGAGCGCTCGCTGCTGCCACCATGCGCCGTCGGCGACAAACGGAAATCCATGTCGTCATCTGAATAACAAATACTTTTTAGTTTTAAGCGTTTGTAATCTAGAAGGAGAAATATTTATACAATTGTAAAATATACGCTAGGAAATATGCAATTTACTGAGCGAAGAGCCAGTGGAGGTATTATTTTCCAATCTTTGGTATTATAGGCGTGATCCGACCAGCGACCAGCACAGCTCGTCCTGCAACGTTCTGTGTCACATACCCTCGTCGGAGTCCTGTAAGGGCGCGTCGCTGGCGCTGGTGCTGGGCGGCAGGTGCGGGTGCCGCTGCGCCGCGTGCGTGGCCAGAGCCTCGCGCGACCAGCACAGCTCGTCCTGCAACGTTCTGTGTCACTTACCCTCGTCGGAGTCCTGTAAGGGCGCGTCGCTGGCGCTGGTGCTGGGCGGCAGGTGCGGGTGCCGCTGCGCCGCGTGCGTGGCCAGAGCCTCGCGCGACCAGCACAGCTCGTCCTGCAACGTTCTGTGTCACATACCCTCGTCGGAGTCCTGGAAGGGCGCGTCGCTGGCGCTGGTGCTGGGCGGCAGGTGCGGGTGCCGCTGCGCCGCGTGCGTGGCCAGAGCCTCGCGCGACCAGCACAGCTCACCGCATTCGCCACACTCTACCGGCGAATCTCCACCATGAATCTGATAAAAGATATTCCTTGTGTTAAAATAAACGTCCATTGTGTAGACAACGTGATTTAGTGAATTTATTATAAACTGTAAAATTTTAGAGATTGTGTATGGTACGGCAAATGAAGAGTAAGATGTACAAAATATTCGGTCCATTTCAAAAAAAAGGTACTCAAAGGATTTTGCGAGAGATTTCCAGGGTAACTTATTCTCTGACATGTTGTGCAATTATACGCAAGAGGACGTTACAATGCTTGTAGACAGTAGAGGATGTAAATAAAAATGCCGTTAGTGACAAGTACATTGGACAATTCATATTTAAAAAAAAAATTAATGAATTGTATGGGTATTGCGAATTTGTTGGTACCCTGCATAAGGCATATTATTTCAACAAGTTCACATAAGTGTAGCTAAACGGTATAAGTACCGTTTAGCCAAAATTGAGGCTGACATAATAACACTTTCCACAAATCATTCTTAAATTGTGCCCAATAGAAAACTCACCCTGGCATGCGATTGCAGCGCCTTCTCTCTCGCGAAGCCGACGCCGCAATGCCTGCAGACGAAGGGGCGGGAGGGGTCGGCAGGCGGCGGCGGCGGCTCCGGCGGCGACGGCGGCTCGACCGGCGAGGGCGGCGACGGCGGCGTCGGCGGCGGCTTGGGCGGCGTGCGACCGCGCCGCGACCACTGCTGCGTCCGAGCCGATGTCATGTTCTCCCACATACCGTTCTGCATATAAAATCTGTTAATATCTATGCATAGGGTAGAGACCATGGATTTTATGAATATTGCGAATCGTTGGTGGTACCCTCTATAAGGCTTATTAACCCACTTAAAGCTACTGGCGTTTTAAAACTACGCCTAAGAAATAAAAATATCACGGAACATGTGGGTACCTTTGAAATTTTTTATTTGTGTTATTTGATAGGTGAGTGCTTTGTGAGTCGTGGTATGGTGCAAAATATTTGGGATTATTTACGTTCTCTGTATTATTTGCAAGTTTTTTCTGCCGTTTTTGACAATAAGTTTATCAAGGTAAGTAATTATAATGAGTTGAACAATTTATTGAGATAATTTACACAAATCGTAATGTTAGTGTCATAAACTATCTAAAAATATCAAATCACCTTTGCTCAGATTATTTGGTATGAAGTTATAATGAAATAAAAAGTGTGTTGTTTATAAACGCCAGTAGTAAAATATACTACTTTATGCTTTGCACTACGAATTATCATTTTATTTTTATTTTAGGGTACAAAATCGTGGTTTGAGGCTACATGAAATCATAGAGGAACTGGAAAATGATGAAGAATGTCTTTTGCCAGATTCTTTGATCATATTTCCACCTGAAAATTGTAATGCCGACATTACGGACGAAGATTCGGGAGATGAAGATGAGGTGATGTTGCATAATTTACCTGGTTCGCAACTACGAGCACATGTGGAAGTTCACTATAGTTCCTCAGATAGTGAAGAGGATAATCTGCCATTGCAGAACTCGCGAAACGTCAGCGGCTTGATGGTGAGGGTACAAGTGATTACAAACTAACAAAGAAATGGCAAAGACTGAACGAGGTTCATTCCAATATAAGTCAACGAGAGCTGAAGAAATTGTTGTCTGTAAATGGCACGACAACAGTGTTGTCACTGTGGCATCGAATGCGGTAAGAGTCTTGCCAACAAACAAAACCAAAAGATTTTCCCAAAAGGAAAAAAAACATATTCAAGTTGACCAACCAGCTGTTATAAAAGTGTACAACGAGAACATGGGGGGCGTCGACAGATCCGACCAAAATATTGCCTTGTACAGAACATCAATTCGAGGCAAAAAATGGTATTTTTCTCTAATTGCACACTGTCTAGATATGGCTCTGCAAAACGCATGGCAGCTTCATAAAATCAATAAAAGCGAATACGATCATCTGAAATTTCGCAGAAGTGTAACCACCGGAATATTACTAACTTTCAAGAAGGGTCAGCGAAAGCCTGGCCGTACGTCTGAATTATATCATGAGTCTTCACCGTACGACGTCATCGGCCACATTGTAAAGTACAGAGAAAAGCAGTTACGCTGTATATTCTGCCATAAACATGCCAACTTTTATTGTAAAAAATGCAATGTCACATTGCATCCCAAAAACTGTTTTGAGATGTATCATACTCCTATGTGATTATTATCTATATCTTGCCATTTTTAACTTGTTTTTGTTCTAAAGCGCAATTAAAATTAAGAATTGAAGTAAAACTGTTTTCCTTATACAATACCTACCCGATAGTAGTGTATTTTGCTAGTGTCGTTTATAACATACACCGTTTTCCTGAGTTTCCACGAGGAGTTAAATTTTTTTTATATTTTTCTCATGTTATTTGACACTATATCTGCCTAAGTTACAAAAATCATTAAGTTTTGACACAATAAAATGTTTCAGTATTATCTGGGTTAACCAATTTTGTTTTTATTTGAGTTTCTAGTTTTTCTTGGGATCTAGGTAATTAGAAATTTTGACATGCTACTGTATTGATGAAATCGTAATTCAAAGTAACCTCTCTCTAATAATCACAATTACTGATCAAGCCACAATTAACAGGAAAATTTTAGGAAATATTTAAATGAAAATTTACTTACTTCAACAGGTTCTGGGTTCTTTTTCCGCCTTCCCCTCTTCTTCTTTGGTTTAATAACAATTTGTTTGTTAGATTCTAACATTTCCTCTGAAACAAAATAAAATCCTCACTGAGTACCAATCAACTTGATGATGACGTCGGATTGTAAGTCAACACCGGTAACATTTGAAACATTACCACCACCATTGTCAAAAATAAATATTATCTTACCGTATTCGAGAGTATCCTCGTTGTCAGGAACGAAGGCGTGCACCTTGAGATGGTTCATGAGGTCGCACTTGCGGACGTAGCGCACGCCGCAGAGGTTGCACGCGTGCGGCCGGTCGTTCTGGTGCGCCACCATGTGATTCATTAGGGCGGCCTTCTTGCGAAACCGTCGCGAGCAGAAGTCGCACGGCCACGGACGCATTGCTGTGTATTCATCCTGAGGACAAGTGACTACAGATTAAGGGGACTCCGATTCTGCACAGCGGTTAATAGATACAAATATTCGACCCTTGCAGCTTTACAGTATAAATAACTGATAAACAAGAAATTGAGGGATGGCACACTGACGGCCCACTGACATTTTTAAGGTGCCAATTTAGAGAGACTGATGTCCAATGTTGGCTTTAGATCATTACCAGTGGCACGGTAAACTGACAAAGTTCCCAATTTGGGTTTTGTAATTCTTTTAAACAAATGTCTATAAGATAAAAGTTTATGCAACGCGCTCTGTGAGAAAAAAATTACCAGTTTTTTTAATATTAGCATTATTTGTTCCATTTTTACATACCTGATCAGTTGGTAGTGGAACATCAATGTCATTTTCTTCTTTGACATCTTGTACAGGGTTTGTTAATTGGTCAATTGGAACCTCCACTCTGTAATAATTTGAATGTTAATACTAACAATTCACTGTACTTCATCTGTAGACAGTTCTAAATTCATGAAAAAATTGCAATTGCAAATGCATTTTACTACTTCGGAAGTGTCTCGCGCAAACTATTCAATTCAGAAAAAGATAAGAAACCTCAATTTCAATTATGAATCCATACAAATATTAGTTTGAAGAAAAACCGGCCAAAATTGTCTCGGGCCACCCTCAGTTGTAATTTTTTTTTCAGTGCATCACAATACTTAAGTATCCTTAAATTACAACTTTAGTTAAAAAAAAATGTTTCAAAAATTTCTAAAACTATTAAACCCATAAGGTTCACAATAATTTTCCTAGAAAACCTTTATGCAGTTCTATATTCTAGATTTTTTTCATACTTTTTGAACTTATGGTTCAAAAGTTAGAGGAGGGGGGACACAATTTTATTTTCTTTTGGAGCGATTATTTCTCAAAATATTAAAATTATCAAAAAATAATCTTAGTAAATCCCTGTTCATTTTTAAATACCTATCCAACGATATATCACAGGTCGGGATTGAAATTAAAAAAATACTCACACCCCAATTTACGTGTAGGGGGGTACCCTAAAAAGACATTAATTTTTATTTTTTATTTTTGCACTTTGTTGAAGTGATTAATATACATATTTGTACTAAATTTCAGCTTTCTAGTGCAAACGGTTTCTGAGATTATCCTCGGACGGACAGACAGACAGACATGGCGAAACTATAAGGGTTCCTAGTTGACTACGGAACCCTAAAAAAAGTTCAGAGTTTCAGTTTTATCCTAATGATCCCTAAATGTATTTTTGTGAAAAATGCTAATGCGGTGCACAGAATACGGAATACATCTACACATATAGCTGGGCACCGTTAATCAAACAGTTAACTTCGTTAATCGTTAATCCGTTATAAAAAAGTTAGCTTCGTTAAACGTCAAAGCGTTACATTTCTGAAGAATTAACGCAAGTTAACGTTAATCGTTAATCCGTTAATCGGTAATCAAAATGGTTCCAGGTCCTTGTGAGAATCCATGACCTTAGGTCATGGACCTAACACAGGGACAAGGACCTGGAATCCGATTCCATGTCTTCCATGATAGGGTGTTGATTACTGCATTGCAAAGTACAGTTTTTTAATTTACCTAATATTACCTACACACTTCCTTATGCACACGCAAGTGATCACTGACAGTCATTTAGGGAGCGTTCAAGTATTACGTAACGCATATTGGCGGGGTGGGGGTGAGGGGGGGGGGGGGGAGAGTCTATGTAAAACGTTAAGATGCGCTCTAATTAAACTTTAAGATATGAAACTCCCATTTGGAAAAGTTTTGTTTCCCTACGGTTTACGGAGAATCCCTTGATTGTGATTGTATTAGTGTGGTCGTCTTTTTTTAAAGAAAGAGGGCGGGGAGTACAGAAAAACGTTACGATGCATTACATGGGGGGGGGGGGAGAGAAAAGAACATTCGTAAGATTAAGTATAAAAATATTCAACAAGTTACCGCAATGTAATATTGACTTACCCATGCATAGATTTAAGGTTCATATTAAATCATGTATAATGGCAAAAGGATACTACAAACTAGATGAATATATAAACGATAAACATATATGAACATGATTGTCTGCTCGCTTACACACCATAGTTTTAAGTTCTCTAGCTTGAAATTTTGTAAAGATTAGGATAACTACTGAGTTTCTTGTCGGATTCTTCTCCATAGAATTTGGTTCCGAACCGGCTGTAGCTTTAATTTTGGTTTTGACGATGCATAAGTGTTACTTGTAACCTCCATAAATAAATGAACTCACTTGACTTGAATCTATCCGCAGCTTTCTCGCATGGCACTCGCGGTGCCTTGCGGTGAAAATTAGTCATTGGATTAACGATTAACGGACTTCTGAATTATTAACGGAAGTTAATGAGTCCGTTAACAGTTTTTAAAGTTAACTTAAAAATTAATCCGTTACTCAAAATGTTAACTTCGTTAATTAACGATTAACGGATTAACGAGTTAATGCTCAGCTATGTCTACACAACATTATCATGTATCACAGAGCTTGTACTGTATTTGTCACTTGTCATTGGTCCGTTCCAACTCGCACCCTATAACGCACTTACACCAATCGCGCGCATGTTACAATCTCGGCCGCGACCGAGAATCTCGACTATAATTAGCCGAGAGCCGAGAACGAGATCTCAGCCGGATTTGTAGTCGAGAATGCCGAGACCGAGACCGAGATCTTGGTTGAGCCATACTTATTTTATTTAATTATTACCTTTCTTGTCCACCAGGTATCACCCAGTCATCAGTGATGACTTCTTCTGTGACACATTCCACATTAGGATCCTCAGCAAGTTCTGCTGTTTCTGTATAACTCACTACATCTTGTGACAAATACATCAAGTTCTCTGCAGCCATTTGATCATTTTCTTCAATTATATCACCTGGCACCTTTAAAATATTTCAATAAACAAATTTAATTAACCTTTTTCTGTATGTTCCTATGTGTGCTTAGATGTTTAAAACCATGCAACGGATTTTTATGCATTTTTTATTTATTATAGAGTGTGATTCAACAGGAAGGTTTTTAATTGCAATATAGAATACTAGCTGTGCCCGCGACTTCGTTCGCGTGAACTACATTCTTTCATGGTCGGTTTTACCCCTTTCTCCCCTAATATTCGAAACAAAAAGTAGTCTATATTTTAATCCAAGTTTCGAGCTATATTTGTGCCAAATTTCATATCTCTAACTTTAAAAATAAACATTTTCCCATATAAACTTTCAAAGGTGATATTACCCCCTTCCCCCCCTTATTTTCTAATAAAAAGTAGCCTATGTCCGTTCTTGAGATTCAACGTATACTTATACCAAATTTCATCAAAATCGGTTGAGAGGTTTAAGTTTAAGCAGGAAAGCATAACAGACAGACAGACAGAGTTACTTTCGCATTTATAATATTAGTAGGGATAAAAGCAAAAATTTCTTAATATTTACATTGCATCCTGCTATAAATATAGCAATAAACAATAACAAAAAAAATATATATGTTGGGGGAATAATTTTTGGGTAGCAGGCAGAGACTGGATATGTAGAGCTCAATATTGCCATGGGGGAACCAAATAAAGTGACCCTTCCACTGCAGTCCATTAAATTTTAGTGAACCTTTTGATCTAACAAGTAAGCATGTTCTATTCAGTCTGGCATTCAAAATAAGAGGTTAGTGTCTTATTTGGAATGTTTGGAATTTGGAAACATCAGAAATAAATCGATAGAACTCGAGGGTATACTCTGGTTTTTAATGAGGTGTACTACATTCACAGTTGTTGGCGCACTTTATTTTTATAATATTGCCAAATGCAGGGCAAAGTATAGCGACGCAAATCATTTTACCAATTAAATTGAATTATCATGCCTTTAAGGTTCAAAGATTTTATATTATTTACGTTAATAATACATTTAATTAGCAATAAAACGTAAAAATTAATGTTTTTAAATATATCAATGTGTTGTGGTACCATCATTGCTTCTTATTTCTGTAACATAACTGATTTATTACAGAATTAGAGCATTTATGTGATGTTGTCCATTATTTATTTAAATAAATATGAGTAATAAATAAGTGTTCTCAATTAAAAGTAATAAAGTAGGCTTTGTTGTTTTCTTAGGCTAAACTATTGGACGGAATTGAGCTGCTGATTTCCAAGCTGGAAATATCCCATACATATGTTTGTGTATTACAGAGCTGATAACAAATTGTTTTGGCATAATTAACAAAATATAAAAACATTATTCAATTAAAGAGTTTTCTACATCTACATTTATGTAATGTTGATGATTATTTTTATAAATAAATGAGGAGCTGGCGAACAGAACCGGACTTGTCCACTACTATTCAAAAGATGTTTTTTTTTCGAATCGTGATGTCTTGACCTAGTTTCGTCGATCCCTGTTAATATTTTCACCCAAAACCGGCTAGAAGTAGGCTAAAAAAGGCTTAAAAAACTAAATTTTCATACAAAACCGGACTAGTCCAATATCCAACACAAAGATTAAAAAAATATATATTTTTTCATTCTAAAGCGAACTTGTCCTGTAATGTATTTATTTCATCAACACATTTTCAATCAAAACAGGAAATGTCTAACAAAAACGAAACACGCAGTAATAAAATAATAATCTATAATTTTGTTTTAATTTTAAATTCCTCTTTTATACAAAACCGGATTTGTCCGATACTAACAAAACCGAACTTATCCGTTTGCAGTCACAACCGGATAAGTCCACCTTTTTCAAACAAAACCGGTTTAGTCCATTTTTATTTCTTGAATAAGTTCCAGAATATAGAAGTAAATTAATAATAGGTACCTCATGCAATAATATAACTAATCCATCGACATATCCTAATGCAATGTAATACTATTAGTCTCCTTCATATACTGATATTAGTTTTTTAGCTACCGTGTAAAATTTATTTTCGTGGACTAATCCGGTTTTGTTCGCCAGCTCCTCAAATGTAACCAAATTTTAAACATTTTAAAAATGGGTTTCATACCACATTTGAGTAGGTAGTATCATGAGGTACAAGACCACAAATTACTTCTTCCACCACAGCCTCTGGAGAGTGCTGAAATTAAAAAATATTAATTATAAAAACATGAATAATAATTAGACCTAATTATAAATGATACTGAACAGGCAACAATTTGAGTTAACTAATTACTGTAATTTGTCTTATACTGATCTGGCATTAATATTATGCTGGAGTAAATGAGCATTCTTATTTTTGTATATCTCATGACAGACAACATACACTAAAAGTGTATAAATAAATAATTAAATTAAAATTCACCTTTACTTCAACCTCCTCCCATTGGAGATTGAACTCCTCTCCTTCCATCATTTGTTATTTTATTATTTCACCCATTACTGAAACAAAATTTTACTTTAAATATAACTTATTTCGTTGTTAACCATATTAATGTCATGTCATTTAAGGTTTAAAATGAATATGTTAGAAATCATAAAAATAAAATAAAAATATACTTCTAAATAGTAAGTTCTTACAATCAAAGTTATACATAGTATATTTCTGAAGGGACTTTGTATTAATTTGAGCTTATTGGTCTAATTACTACATAAAGTTTCACTAATGGTTAGTTTTAATATACTTCATTAGTACCTGGCCATTATACGATAAAGTGATCAAAACGCGGAAAAAATTCATCTCATTCTTCTCATCCAGTACAATCAATAAAAATATACCTGTGACCATCTTCAACCAAAACATCAACATAACCTAAATATCATTATTGATTAATTTTTCAAAACGTTAATTGATACCCGCATCATTATAAGTCATTCGTTTGGACTAAAATCATGCCTGGTATCGAAGATAATCTAAATAAAGGATGAAAGGCTGATCAAAAATGGTGTCAATACAAAAAAAGCGTAGGTTATCCCTGTCAAACGAAAAGGTTAACATAAACATGAACACTTCGAAATGGATTATTTTCTATGAAAAAGCAAAAATATATGTTAATATGTAAGAGATTGTAAGGATTTTCTCGATTATTACTGCTACATCGTATATCTATACGTTTACATGACGCAATCATAGAACATATCGATAGTTCATCATGGATGAAAACAAAAATATAACCAAAGTGGTCACAAATTTTGCACAAGTACAAACCTTAAAATAAATTAATGGTCTTGCATCACTTTCTTTTTAAGCAATTTTAGCGCACAAATCGAAAATAATTTGGTGTTTGGTTATCGGACAAATGGCTAACTTCCATTTCCAACCAAAAAAACCATAGAGAATGAAGACTGTTCTGCTGACTGACGTCGAATGAGACAATGGAAAATAAACTTTCTTATTCCGTAGAGCGCTCTCAAATAAATTTGAGGGCACAGGCAGCATTGTACTAATCTATTTTCTATAAATAATTAAAAATTAATAAAATATTTGACGCTATTAATTGAATGTGTTTAAAGACAGATGACACAAACTAAGTGTGTAAATTCTATTTTAACAAGATTATCAATAAGGACAGGACCAACCCAATTACGTTGGCACTCTTTATCACTTTATCATCACGAATCCGTGATAGGTACACAAAATGTCTTCGTGTCACCTCCTTGTCTGTGGTCATGACAAGGTACCTGTCAAATTCCGCCCTCGTCAAAAATGACAACACTCAACACTCGATGATTTTGATTCTGTTCATTCTAAAGATAAACTTTCCTAAGAAATAAGGCTAGGAAATTAAAAACACATAATACATTGTGAAATATTGGTGTATTTTAATTATTTTCATGAACATTCAAAATAATGTAAACGTACTGCTAAAATTTAATTAAACTTGTGATTGCGAGATAAATCGGCTTAAATTAGTATCTAGTGCATCTTAAAAATTTGTAAGCTAAAGAAGCCAAGACTAAACAAATAATATCTACGACAATGGCCCAAGAAATGAAAGAGCTTTGCCAGTTACTGTTTCCTGAAAACCCTGGAGGTAAGTTGTAAATATGTTGTTAGTCAGTTTAACTTCATTTTATTTAATATTATGCTCGTTACGCTCGTGTCAACTTCACCCACAAATATAGGTTTAATACACTTTTTTTTTTGTAGAAAGAGTTGAATACTTTAATGACATTACGGATTTTATTAAAAAGTTGGGGTCACAAAACTGGGAGCATATCCGTAAAGAACCAGAAAGACTAAATGAAGAGATGAGACAATTGACTGAACAGACACAAGAACTCGCCTTTACAAATTATAAGACATTTGTTGAGACTGCTGATATTTCTCGAACTATTATGAAGGACCTGGGAAGATCTAAAGATTCATTAGCAACCTTCGTAGATACCACACCAATGTTTATACAGGAATGTGAGAAGTTTTCTCAAATGGCTGGGAATATTGTGAAAGAAAAAAGGTAATTGTATAAAGGTTGGGTGCCTTGTATATTTTTTTATATACCATTTCATTCCTAAATGTATATTTTATTTTTAGCCGCTACAGCAGCATCCGTAATCAAAGTGACAAATTGTTAGAGCTTCTGGAGCTACCCTCACTGATGCGGGAAGCTCTGAACGCTGAAGACTATGAAAGTGCACTAGATATTTTCACTTTTATCCGAAACCTATCTAAGAGATATTCGGAGATACCTATTGTGCAGGTATTTTACCATACTTTAAATTATATATTCTGGCAACCCCTACTGAATGTCATACTAATGATAATTATTAAAATATCAAAAATCTGTGTTTGATTATAGTATAGTCCTTCAAGAAGGTTTTTATAAGGTTTTACAGGAATTAGCAATGATTGCATTGTTGTTAAAAGTTTCCATAGGCTATAACGTATCTGGTAATGCATTGTACGTGCCGTGTTTCATTGCCACTTTCATGGTATAAAATAATTACTAGTTTGAAACAAGTATTGTGCGAAATATGTGATTCATCATTTTATTCACATCTGTAGCCATATATTCAAAACCATCCTAATAGTAAAATGATTTGATCAGATATTTTTAAATCTCTCTCTCAATCTCATACTCACCTAACTATAGATAATCGTACATTTGTTTGTATCTTTTTTAGAATACAACTTCAGAGATTGTTACTTTGTGGTTTGAGACATTGTACCATCTGTTCAACCAGCTGAGATATGACTTACCACTGCCCCAATGTTTACAAGTAAGTTTTTATTTTATTGTACAGATTAACTGATAGTTTATAACCTGACCAAAGCTGCTGGCAAAATCACACATACCTTTTAAAGTAAATTAAAAGACTTCCGATTTTAAAAGTAAATTTAAAGGAAATAGGGATATGCAATTGTGTTAGTAATACTTCTAACATTAAAGTACCTACCATATGTAGGAATGTATGCCATTCTAACAATTTTTTTTTTGTCAAGTTATAACTTGAAAATTAAACATTTAACTGAATTATATTCTAGATTTACATTGATATGAGACTGATAGACTTTTAAAGGGTTTATTTATACTTAGGAAGTAGGATATCCCAGGGTTCATAGGAAATTTCTAAATCTTTTCACAGCCCAAAAAAACAAATAAACTTTTTTGTCACACCATTAATTTTCAACTATTTACTGTTTAAGACGATTTTATATAACTAGCTGACACAGGATACATATTACTCTCCTAATGTTGAAAACACTATCACAAACTAGGTATGATTGTATTCTCACACCAGAGTATGTGTCGAGTTTCTTGCCGGTTCTTCTCGACATGATCAACATTCCGGACACGGCGGTAGAATACTTAATTTGTACTGACTATTCATAAGTGCTTTTGTGAAGTTTACATGAATAAAGATGATTTCTATTCTATTCTATCCAGGACATACTTAAATGCATGCACAAAATTTCATCCTAACTGATCCATTCTAATAGGAGGAGTTAGGTGATAAACACACATACAAAAGAATATACACAATATTATTAGGACATACCTGCCAAAAGTAGAGGCAAACAGTAACTACAACATTATTTTCTTGTTGCAGATTCTTGGTTATCTACGTAGAGCAAATACAGTGTACAAATCAACAGATGATGAACAAGATGTGTTACAGTATGCTGCTGGTAAAACTGGCAGTAATGTTGCAATATCTGATGGTTTACATTTGCATTTTCTAAAAGCCCGAAATGCATGGTTCGAAAAAGCACTTGATGACGCCAGAAATAATGAATGTAAGTATCTACAGTCAAGAGAATGATGTCAGATATAATATATACACACTATGTGTTGGATGTTGTATCCAACTTATGTTGTGTACAAACTAAAATTGGCTATTTACTGTGACTTGCTTTTGACTGTTTCAAAGGATTTTTATCAAAAAGTTTTTGCTAATGTAACAGTCCAAGTTACAATAATTTTAAATGAATATTTCATTCCAGCACCAGAAAAGTTACTGAGGAAAATTGTAGAGTTGCATAGAATTCATCTTTTCAATGTATTGACTCAGCACAAATCCATATTTTTATCTGACACTCAAGAAGCTAAAGCAAAGGATGATGAACTTAGTGGCACTAGTGCTCTATCTTGCTGGTTGAAGTTAAAGGTATATTTATTGATTCTTTGTTGACCTTTTTTTTTAATTTGTATACTAACTCAGCCCAAATCAGCAATAGCTACTAACAGTCTCATACACCAATGCAGTGCTAATCCTGGAGCTGATTGCTTAGATCAGTCCCTGGTCACGGCCATCCCTAATACAACACAATCATCATGCACATTATTATCTCATAGTAATAAAACTACTAAAAATGTGTTGCTATTCTCAGATAAGATAGGAGCTGGTTACGGACCTCTTTTAAACAAAAAAATTAATTGTGAAATTTTCAATCATTGTTTGCCTGATAGTCCACTTAGGCATATATGTCAATGCATGGAAAATAGTGACTATAATGAAAATTCTATTATAATACTTATGTTAGGAAATGGGCTAAATATCTGTAAGAAAGATATTCTTAAAAACTTTTCTATACTTATAGAGCTTAATGTGAAAAAAATTATTTTGTGTGCACTACCCTTTTCTAAAGATTACACAAGTGAACAAAACAATAGTATTCACATGCTGAATACTTTATTATATAACTTAACATATAGTCATAGCGACAAGTGTGTCTTTTTTGACACCAATAAGTTTATTAAAAATAAGTTTATTTTGACTAGCAAATTTTTTTCTTTGCCCTTTAACATAAAAAAAGAATTGGCTACATTGCTAGCTCATAATATTAATATTATTTTTACACAGACTTTGGAACTTATTCCAAATAATTTAAATTTAAGTCTCAGACAATAGAGGAAATCTCTTGCAATAAATTAACAAAAGATAAGACATATTCTTTCAAAATTGTTCATCAAAATATACAGGGTCTTCCTGGTAAAGAGCTAGAATTAGAGTTATTTTTAAATGAAAATAAAATTCATGTATTATGTCTTACAGAGCACTGGTTGAGAAACCATGAGATGATCCTTAATATAGATAATTTTAAAGTTAGTAGTTCGTTTACAAGAAAATCTGCTATCAGAGGGGGATCATTGATCTTACTAAATAAATTGTTAAAATTTAAAGAACGCCAAGACATTGTATCTCTCTCATTGGAACGTACTATCGAACTGGCATGTGCAGAGCTTGAACAGTACATTATATTATGTGTTTATAGGCCGCCATCTGGTAATTATGTTTTATTTGAGTCTAAAATGGAAGAAGCCTTGAGGGAAATTAGTAATTGTAATAAAAAAGTTGTAGTGTGTGGGGATTTTAACATTAATATATTGGATGGATCCCAAAATTCTTGTAGATTTCTGAATCTTTTCCAATCATTTAATTTATTTAATCTTTATAATGAACCTACACGTATTACTCACACTACAGCATCATGTATCGACAATATCTTTAGCAACTGTAGTGTTATTGAAAAATCGATAATTAATTTTATTAACTCCGACCATAGTGGTCAGATAGCCACATTCGAGCACCACAATTTATTAGAGCCGTCACTTGTTGTTTGTAGACCTATGACCACAAAACGTATAGCGAAATTTAAAATAAAAGTTTCCGATAAAGTTATTCAATCTAACTTTGATTCTGAAAGTAGTGTTGATCATTTGTATGAAAAATTATTTAATGTGGTAGAAAAAGAATTCAACGATATTTTTACTAAAAAAACCGTTACAGTAAACACTTCTAAAACAAAATTCAGTGATTGGGCTACACGGGGCATTTTCAGAAGTAGACGTAGACTTTTTGAGCTATACGAAATGAAAGCACATTCAAATGACCATTTAATGATTGAATATGTTAGAAATTATTCCAAGCTATTTAAAAAGGTATGTGCTGTTGCCAAGTCTAACTATTTAAAGGAAAAAAATAGTAAAAGCCACAAATAAAAGCAAAGCTACATGGCAAGTAATTAATAAAGAGACTTGTAAAAATAAAACAAAAGACCACAAACTTTCTCCTAAAGTTGATGACGTTATTCTTAACTCTGATACTGATGTGGCAAATGCATTTGAAACATTCTTTTCAAATATAGCAATCACAGCAACAAGTGCTTTACCCTCAAACCCATTCATTGCCAAATCCCTCCTTAAATCACATGTGGATGAGTGTTAAACTGTTTTTCAAATTAATTTTGAATATACTAATTATCAGGCTGTCATTAAGGTTTTCAGAGAGTTAAATATGAAAAAGACCGAAGATTTGTGGGGACTCTCGACAGATATACTAAAACACGTAATAAACTGAACCGCCCCACACTTAGTAATAATATTTAATAAATGCATCGATGAAGGTAGTTTTCCGAACTTGATGAAGTTCAGTAAAATTATTCCTTTATTTAAATCAGGCGATAAAACTAACCCATCTAATTTCAGACCAATTTCAATACTACCTGCGTTTAGTAAAATCTTTGAAAAAATTATATACCAGCAGCTTCTTTCCCATTTTACACAAAATTATTTATTACATAAAAATCAATACGGATTTACAAAAGGCAAATCCACAACTGATGCAGGAGTAGCATTTATTAAGCACGTGTTTGATGCGTGGGAGAGCAAACAGGATGTGGTTGGGGTTTTCTGTGATTTATCAAAAGCGTTTGATTGCGTTAATCATCAAACGTTGATAATGAAGCTACGGCATTATGGTGTTTCGAAAAATTCATTAAATCTGATACAATCATATCTATCAGATAGAATTCAGAAAGTAAATGTTAATGGAGTAAACCGGCGCTCCTTTATGCATGGGGGTACCTCAAGGCTCCATACTAGGACCTTTGCTCTTTTTAATTTATATAAATGATCTCCCATCTTTTACAAAACACTTGTGTCATACAGTTTTATTTGCGGATGATACATCATTAATTTTCAAAATTAATAGACAACAACAAAACTTTGACAATATTAATTATGCTCTGTCTGAAGTAACACAATGGTTTAGAACAAACAATCTACTACTTAATGCCAAGAAAACTAAATGTGTAAAATTCTCAATGCCCAATGTGAAACAGGTCAGCACAATGATAAAAATGAGTGATGAGCCTATTGAGGTTATCAACTCAACAGTATTCCTTGGCATCACTTTGGACTCAAAGCTGCAATGGTCTCCTCACATTGTTACTCTTGCAGGAAGACTGAGCTCAGCAGCATATGCAATTAGAAAAATAAGTGATCTTACTGATGAGGAAACAGCGAGATTAGTTTATTTTAGCTATTTTCACAGTGTAATGTCATACGGTCTGCTCATGTGGGGGTCTGCAGCCGATATTCAGACTATTTTTGTCCTACAGAAGAGGGCTATTAGAGCTATTTACAAACTTGGACCTCGTGACTCACTACGAATTCTATTTAAGGAGATCAACATCTTAACAGTCGCATCGCAATATATTCTCGACTGTTTATTGTATGTTCACAAAAACCTGCACAATATTTCCAAATCGCAGACTCCATAAAATAAGAAATTCATTCGTTGGGTTAAGCATTAAAATGTTTAATAAGTTACCGCAAACTATTGTTAAATTACCTATGCACAAGTTCAAGTTAAATGTAAAAAATCTACTAATGAAAAAAGGTTACTATACGGTTAATGATTTTCTAATAGATAAAAGATTTCCGGCCTGATACATGCCACTGGTCACATGCCTGCACATGTACCTACTTGTTTCATCTTTTTTTTTTCTCACTTTTATTGTGTTGACATCTTTATAGTTTCATTTTATTTTATTATTGAAAAAAAAATGTTATAATTAAATTATTTTATACGATGGACAATGATGAATAATGACAATGCTATTTGTATTTATCTGAATAAGATAATTTTATATTGAGATGACATATTTTAATTTTTTTTTTATTAGTTTAAGAAATGACATTAATTTTTTTTTTGTTTGTTTATTTTATGATGGACATAATATAATGATAATGCTATTTGTATTTATCTGAATAAGATAAAGGTAGGTTCATGCTTCATGCTCCAGGTCCTATAGTTAGGTTGATGATCTAAATTTGTGTTAATTGGTCGCGTTCTAAGGGGGACTGGAGTAGTCATGCTCACTAAAACGTCACTGGGGTGGTGGCGCTATGTGGCGGGTCGTTACATTCCCTTCAATATGGTTGAGTGAAGCGATGGCTGGCACATACGTCATGCTTGTGAACAGGTGCCACCTTTGGGGACTGGTCTGCTCCAGTTTACCTATTAAAATAACTTAATGCTTTTGTTCACTCATCAAAATAAAACTATATGACTTGGTCCAAAGTGTTCTACACATAGCTATAAGTTAGATACTGGCACTGTAACTGATCTGCTGAGTTTCTTACCGGTGTCTTCTCGGTAGATATAGGTTCCGAACCGGAAGTAGAATCACTTTGCATTATATACAATGACGATTCGAAAGTGTTATTATATGTGACCTACTTGAATAAACAAATATTGAATTTGAATTTGAACTATTTTAAGTTCATATGATTTAACTAAACTCGATAACATGTTTTGAAAGTGAATTTAATACGAATAACATTTTTAAATATTGCGCGAAAATGCATGCCGTTGTCATTTTGGTAATTGACTTCTAAATCCTACAGACAAATGAGAGTTGAACCAAAGAGTAACATCTCATGGTGAATAAGTAAAAAACTAAAATAAATTAAATAAAGTAGTTATACATTAATTATTTAATAATAAACATCAGATGATGTCAACCAAACCACAAATCGTAAAACGCGTAGTAAACATATAACTAAATATTATGTGAATATTTCAAGCATCATCTGTTGCCGTTAATAACATCGAGCAAAAAATTTCTAAAAATCACTATTGTTGGATGGGAGCCCATTGAATAAAGATCATCACAATTCAATTTCTTATTACAAAATTTTTCCTTTCAATTTAATTCTTCTTCTAGAATACAAATACCCAATTATGCTCACAGATTTTTTCTAAAATATTAGTATTGAATAGTATATAGCTTTTGAAAACGTGGATTAAGCTCACTTAATTACTCTTAAAGATCACTTACTGACCTATTCAAATTTTACTGTTACAGGTTGAAGTTCTAGCGCAAATGCTAAATCAAGATGTTTTAAGGGAAGATGAATCGAGCTTTGAATCGCTTCTGAATCAATGTATGTACCTCTGCTTGTCCTTCGGGCGTGTAGGTGCCGACATGAGATGCGTCCTAACACCGCTATTTCGGAACAACATCCTAACGCAGTTCTATAACGGTATCGAAAAAGCTGACAATCACTTAGATAACCAAATGCGATCTTATAAAGTATCAAGCATAAAGAATGTTCCAAGACCTGTTAACGAAAACATGGTTCAAGGTCCTCCAGAAAATTTGCTCGATTATTATCCATTAGCAGAATATTGCAATGGATTGTTGACAGTTTTGAATTCCCTCAGAGTTACAGCTCCTTTAAATATAGTAAAGGAGGTATACAATGAATTCAGGAAATCATTTGAAAAGGCAGTGCAAGTGTTGTTAGCCTTTTATCATAAAGAGCAACAGGGATTTACTGATATTGAAAGGCAGAACTTTGTGCTATTTTGTGTAAGTTTTAGCGAAGACCTGGTACCTTATATCACTAAATGCCTTTCGCAATCATTCCCATCTACACAAATAGCCGAACTACTTGGAGTAACATTAACTGTTTTGCAAGAGAGCAAAATGCTTCATATTGACCAAGTTACAATATGTGAGCCTCTGAGTGGCGTCATTAATTTAGTTGTTAATTAATTTTATTTTGTTTATGTAGGTATTTAATAAAACTTGTTACAAATGAAATGGTTTTTTGTATTGAAGAACACCTGTTGGTAATTTGTATCATGAGACCTTTCCCTACACTGATTGTGTTCACAGTGGGATACAAATTTATTGATTTGTCGGCCAATCATAGATACTACTACTACGTACTTTTGCTGGGCTGTCTTACTTAATGCTAAGGCAGTTAAATATGGAAACCCATGACTATGTTCTGTAAGTGTCGCGTGGCTTCTGCAGGTCTTGGTTGGTTCTCAGGTTGGATATTTAGTGGTATTCTCGTCATACGCGTCAGAGGGTCGAGAAAGACCATGGACTTAGTATAATAAACTATATTAGGTCCATGAGAAAGACCGACTACTCACGACTACTTGTAGCTAGCAGTGTTGCCAACTCGATGTGTCAAAAAGTCGTTAAAATACGCTTGAAAAGTCGCTAGCTATGGACAAAGATCAAAAGTCGCTAGAAGTCGCTAAATAATAGGGATTTAAACCTCGATTTTTTCGGGCATCGATTTATCAGGTCACTATTCAAATCGATTTAGATATCGATCTTTTTCGGAAAGAATCTCCATCCGTACTATGGTAGCGTTCAGAAATTATTTAAATAATAAAAGATAAGAGTTGTCAGAATGACATCTGATTTCAGAACGAGTTCCGAATTTAAATAATATCATAGACGTAGACATAGCTGGGCACCGTTAATCAAACAGTTAACTTCGTTAATCCGTTAATAAAAAAGTTAGCTTCGTTAAACGTTAAAGCGTTACATTTCTGAAGAATTAACGCAAGTTAACGTTAATCGTTAATCCGTTAATCGGTAATCAAAATGGTTCCAGGTCCTTGTGAGAATCCATGACCTTAGGTCATGGACCTAACACAGGAACAAGGACCTGGAATCCGATTCCATGTCTTCCATGATAGGGTCTTAATTACTGCACTGCAAAGTACACTTTTTTAATTTACCTAATATTACCTACACACTTCCTTAAGCACACGCAAGTGCTCACTGACGGTCATTTAGGGAGCGTTCAAGTATTACGTAACGCATATTGGCGGGGTGGGGGTGAGGGGTGGGGGTCTATGTAAAACGTTAGGATGCGGTCTAATTAAACTTTAAGATATGAAACTCCCATTTGTAAAAGATTTGTTTCCCTATTTAAGGTTCATATTAAATCATGTGTAATGCCAAAAGGATACTACAAACTTGATGAATATATAAACGATAAACATATATGGACATGATTGTCTGCTCGCTTACACACCATAGTTTTAAGTTCTCTAGCTTGAAATTTTGTAAAGATTAGGATAACTACTGAGTTTCGTGTCGGATTCTTCTCCGTAGAATTAGGTTCCGAACCGGCTGTAGCTTTAATTACTTGTATGTAACCTACATAAATAAATGAACTGACTTGACTTGAATCTATCCGCAGCTTTCTCGCATGGCACTCGCCGCGGTGCCTTGCGGTGAAAATTAGTCATTGGATTAACGGACTTCTGAATTATGAACGGAAGTTAATGAGTCCGTTAACAGTTTTTAAAGTTAACTTAAAAATTAATCCGTTACTCAAAATGTTAACTTCGTTAATTAACGGATTAACGAGTTAATGCCCAGCTTTGGACGTAGAATACTGATAATATAAATTTCTGGACTAAGATATTGCCTTATTTTATGAAGATAATTAAAGACTAAAGGAAGTATTTATTTACAGTCCAAAAGTCGTTAGATTAGTTGCTAGATTTTTTTTCTCGCTAGACGAATAATTTAAGCCGCTGTGGTAAACGAAATGTCGCTAGATCTAGCGACAAAGTCGCTAAATTGGCAACACTGGTAGCTAGTAGCAGCGTCAGTGTTACCAACTCTCAAAAATATTTATCCCTAAAGTTAGTGTCAAAAACATGGACTTAGTTTATTAAACAGGACCGAGCACTCGCAGCCAAAAAACGAGCCGAGCGAGATAGCTACCACAGAGGCGTGTGTCTCTTTCTAATATGGTGACCACAAGATTTATTTTGACAGCGGACATTTGATTAAATAATTAAAATTTAGCCCGTTGTCCCCACTTCATCTAGTAAAATAAATAAATAAATATTGGACAACATCACATACATTGTTCTGATTCTGTGGTAAGTAGCTAAAGCACTTGTGTTAAATCAGAAAAAACGACGGTACCACAACATCCAGACCCGAGAAAATACAGAAAAGATCGTTTCCCTTAGACCCGACCGGGGATCGAACCCGGGACCTCAGAGATGGTGCAACAACAAAGTCCGGCCCGCTCGCATCTCGGCTACGGAGGTCGTCATGTTCCAAAGTTATCGTCTGGACAGATTTGACTGTTGAAAACAACCGGGACAGCATTACTTTTATGTTTATATGTTTGAAAAAAATATCTTGAATTATTACAATAGAATGTATGTATAATTATACTCCCTTTTACTCTAATGGGGACAATGGCAATAAATTTGAATCATTTATTGAAATTTCCACTATCCCCACTGCTGTGGATGCGCCTGGTAGGGACAACGAGAATAACCCTAAATTTTTGAAATAAATGATACAAATTGTCAAAGGTATCTATTTATTTAGCCATTTACATGCTTTGGTTGATACAGATGACAAGAAAATATAGTTGAAACAATGCTTAAAATAATTGCTAGTAAGTACAATTACAGCCGCTTCGGCTACATGTTTAATGAATGGCTTTTGTAATAATTGTACGCCAGTCTATGTCTACGATTTTTTGCCTAACTTCTGATCACTGTGGGCAATAGATTGTTATCAGTGCCAATATTAATATTAACTAAAAAACATCGTTTGAACAATTTGATCGATTAAACGACTGAGAAACTACTTTTTAAACATGACAGAATTTTTAGTGATTTTTTGCTTTACGTGTATAGCTGAGCCATTTTTGTCGCATTACTTCATTTTTAAGGCAGGTAACTGTAAATAAATGTATAACAGTGAGGAACTAATTCGAGCACACAATTGAAATATTACGAGAATTATGGGTACCCTAGTGGTAAGATTTACAGTAAGATTATTTTAAGCTTACCTGTGAAAATATATATGGCAATCACTATATAATTCACTTGAACAAGTATAAACGCAAAATTTTTTCACCATTTTATCTTATGAGGTGCCTTACAGGCCTAGCATGCGCAATACGTCAAATTTATCGCATGAGACCAAAGAGTAACATCTCATGGTGAATAAGTAAAAAACTAAAATAAATTAAATAAAGTAGTTATACATTAATTATTTAATAATAAACATCAGATGATGTCAACCAAACCACAAATCGTAAAACGCGTAGTAAACATATAACTAAATATTATGTGAATATTTCAAGCATCATCTGTTGCCGTTAATAACATCGAGCAAAAAATTTCTAAAAATCACTATTGTTGGATGGGAGCCCATTGAATAAAGATCATCACAATTCAATTTCTTATTACAAAATTTTTCCTTTCAATTTAATTCTTCTTCTAGAATACAAATACCCAATTATGCTCACAGATTTTTTCTAAAATATTAGTATTGAATAGTATATAGCTTTTGAAAACGTGGATTAAGCTCACTTAATTACTCTTAAAGATCACTTACTGACCTATTCAAATTTTACTGTTACAGGTTGAAGTTCTAGCGCAAATGCTAAATCAAGATGTTTTAAGGGAAGATGAATCGAGCTTTGAATCGCTTCTGAATCAATGTATGTACCTCTGCTTGTCCTTCGGGCGTGTAGGTGCCGACATGAGATGCGTCCTAACACCGCTATTTCGGAACAACATCCTAACGCAGTTCTATAACGGTATCGAAAAAGCTGACAATCACTTAGATAACCAAATGCGATCTTATAAAGTATCAAGCATAAAGAATGTTCCAAGACCTGTTAACGAAAACATGGTTCAAGGTCCTCCAGAAAATTTGCTCGATTATTATCCATTAGCAGAATATTGCAATGGATTGTTGACAGTTTTGAATTCCCTCAGAGTTACAGCTCCTTTAAATATAGTAAAGGAGGTATACAATGAATTCAGGAAATCATTTGAAAAGGCAGTGCAAGTGTTGTTAGCCTTTTATCATAAAGAGCAACAGGGATTTACTGATATTGAAAGGCAGAACTTTGTGCTATTTTGTGTAAGTTTTAGCGAAGACCTGGTACCTTATATCACTAAATGCCTTTCGCAATCATTCCCATCTACACAAATAGCCGAACTACTTGGAGTAACATTAACTGTTTTGCAAGAGAGCAAAATGCTTCATATTGACCAAGTTACAATATGTGAGCCTCTGAGTGGCGTCATTAATTTAGTTGTTAATTAATTTTATTTTGTTTATGTAGGTATTTAATAAAACTTGTTACAAATGAAATGGTTTTTTGTATTGAAGAACACCTGTTGGTAATTTGTATCATGAGACCTTTCCCTACACTGATTGTGTTCACAGTGGGATACAAATTTATTGATTTGTCGGCCAATCATAGATACTACTACTACGTACTTTTGCTGGGCTGTCTTACTTAATGCTAAGGCAGTTAAATATGGAAACCCATGACTATGTTCTGTAAGTGTCGCGTGGCTTCTGCAGGTCTTGGTTGGTTCTCAGGTTGGATATTTAGTGGTATTCTCGTCATACGCGTCAGAGGGTCGAGAAAGACCATGGACTTAGTATAATAAACTATATTAGGTCCATGAGAAAGACCGACTACTCACGACTACTTGTAGCTAGCAGTGTTGCCAACTCGATGTGTCAAAAAGTCGTTAAAATACGCTTGAAAAGTCGCTAGCTATGGACAAAGATCAAAAGTCGCTAGAAGTCGCTAAATAATAGGGATTTAAACCTCGATTTTTTCGGGCATCGATTTATCAGGTCACTATTCAAATCGATTTAGATATCGATCTTTTTCGGAAAGAATCTCCATCCGTACTATGGTAGCGTTCAGAAATTATTTAAATAATAAAAGATAAGAGTTGTCAGAATGACATCTGATTTCAGAACGAGTTCCGAATTTAAATAATATCATAGACGTAGACATAGCTGGGCACCGTTAATCAAACAGTTAACTTCGTTAATCCGTTAATAAAAAAGTTAGCTTCGTTAAACGTTAAAGCGTTACATTTCTGAAGAATTAACGCAAGTTAACGTTAATCGTTAATCCGTTAATCGGTAATCAAAATGGTTCCAGGTCCTTGTGAGAATCCATGACCTTAGGTCATGGACCTAACACAGGAACAAGGACCTGGAATCCGATTCCATGTCTTCCATGATAGGGTCTTAATTACTGCACTGCAAAGTACACTTTTTTAATTTACCTAATATTACCTACACACTTCCTTAAGCACACGCAAGTGCTCACTGACGGTCATTTAGGGAGCGTTCAAGTATTACGTAACGCATATTGGCGGGGTGGGGGTGAGGGGTGGGGGTCTATGTAAAACGTTAGGATGCGGTCTAATTAAACTTTAAGATATGAAACTCCCATTTGTAAAAGATTTGTTTCCCTATTTAAGGTTCATATTAAATCATGTGTAATGCCAAAAGGATACTACAAACTTGATGAATATATAAACGATAAACATATATGGACATGATTGTCTGCTCGCTTACACACCATAGTTTTAAGTTCTCTAGCTTGAAATTTTGTAAAGATTAGGATAACTACTGAGTTTCGTGTCGGATTCTTCTCCGTAGAATTAGGTTCCGAACCGGCTGTAGCTTTAATTACTTGTAACCTACATAAATAAATGAACTGACTTGACTTGAATCTATCCGCAGCTTTCTCGCATGGCACTCGCCGCGGTGCCTTGCGGTGAAAATTAGTCATTGGATTAACGGACTTCTGAATTATGAACGGAAGTTAATGAGTC
Organism: Glyphodes pyloalis; assembly: GCA_037074685.1. Taxonomy (NCBI): domain Eukaryota; kingdom Metazoa; phylum Arthropoda; class Insecta; order Lepidoptera; family Crambidae; genus Glyphodes; species Glyphodes pyloalis. The sequence continues at coordinate 11,303,836 of JAYKKO010000005.1, read as the reverse complement.
CGTTAACAGTTTTTAAAGTTAACTTAAAAATTAATCCGTTACTCAAAATGTTAACTTCGTTAATTAACGGATTAACGAGTTAATGCCCAGCTTTGGACGTAGAATACTGATAATATAAATTTCTGGACTAAGATATTGCCTTATTTTATGAAGATAATTAAAGACTAAAGGAAGTATTTATTTACAGTCCAAAAGTCGTTAGATTAGTTGCTAGATTTTTTTTCTCGCTAGACGAATAATTTAAGCCGCTGTGGTAAACGAAATGTCGCTAGATCTAGCGACAAAGTCGCTAAATTGGCAACACTGGTAGCTAGTAGCAGCGTCAGTGTTACCAACTCTCAAAAATATTTATCCCTAAAGTTAGTGTCAAAAACATGGACTTAGTTTATTAAACAGGACCGAGCACTCGCAGCCAAAAAACGAGCCGAGCGAGATAGCTACCACAGAGGCGTGTGTCTCTTTCTAATATGGTGACCACAAGATTTATTTTGACAGCGGACATTTGATTAAATAATTAAAATTTAGCCCGTTGTCCCCACTTCATCTAGTAAAATAAATAAATAAATATTGGACAACATCACATACATTGTTCTGATTCTGTGGTAAGTAGCTAAAGCACTTGTGTTAAATCAGAAAAAACGACGGTACCACAACATCCAGACCCGAGAAAATACAGAAAAGATCGTTTCCCTTAGACCCGACCGGGGATCGAACCCGGGACCTCAGAGATGGTGCAACAACAAAGTCCGGCCCGCTCGCATCTCGGCTACGGAGGTCGTCATGTTCCAAAGTTATCGTCTGGACAGATTTGACTGTTGAAAACAACCGGGACAGCATTACTTTTATGTTTATATGTTTGAAAAAAATATCTTGAATTATTACAATAGAATGTATGTATAATTATACTCCCTTTTACTCTAATGGGGACAATGGCAATAAATTTGAATCATTTATTGAAATTTCCACTATCCCCACTGCTGTGGATGCGCCTGGTAGGGACAACGAGAATAACCCTAAATTTTTGAAATAAATGATACAAATTGTCAAAGGTATCTATTTATTTAGCCATTTACATGCTTTGGTTGATACAGATGACAAGAAAATATAGTTGAAACAATGCTTAAAATAATTGCTAGTAAGTACAATTACAGCCGCTTCGGCTACATGTTTAATGAATGGCTTTTGTAATAATTGTACGCCAGTCTATGTCTACGATTTTTTGCCTAACTTCTGATCACTGTGGGCAATAGATTGTTATCAGTGCCAATATTAATATTAACTAAAAAACATCGTTTGAACAATTTGATCGATTAAACGACTGAGAAACTACTTTTTAAACATGACAGAATTTTTAGTGATTTTTTGCTTTACGTGTATAGCTGAGCCATTTTTGTCGCATTACTTCATTTTTAAGGCAGGTAACTGTAAATAAATGTATAACAGTGAGGAACTAATTCGAGCACACAATTGAAATATTACGAGAATTATGGGTACCCTAGTGGTAAGATTTACAGTAAGATTATTTTAAGCTTACCTGTGAAAATATATATGGCAATCACTATATAATTCACTTGAACAAGTATAAACGCAAAATTTTTTCACCATTTTATCTTATGAGGTGCCTTACAGGCCTAGCATGCGCAATACGTCAAATTTATCGCATGAGACGACAAAAGTTTCGATACTGTTGATTGGCTAACAGCACACCGTACTCGTCTTTTCAGCCAATCAGCAGCTGACGCACTGACTACAATTGATTTTGACGTTTGTTAAGAGCGCGATATAATTTAGTCGCGTGGCGTATGCTAGGCCTGTTAGAATTGTTTATTTTGATAAACTCAATCAATGACAGTTTGACTTACTGACGCCATGATGTTCATGATGATGCTTTATAGGGTTACCACTAGGAAATTAAAAATAAGCAAATACTATTTTACGTATTCTTTATAGTTAATGTATAAAATCAAATAAATAAATTAAAATATAATTTATTATTTTACAATTGTTGAAATAACAATTAAATACAAGTGCATAAACTGAGTTTTTGATCAGGCAAAATTTAGATCAGAAATATTATTTTATGCTGGCAAGATCTAAGAAAGATCAAAGAACGAGACACACGCCTCCGTCCTGGCTATCTCTGTCGGCTCGGATTTACATCTGTGTAAAGCGCACAGGAATTAATACTTTATTGCATTGTAATAGTGTTCATTTTTCATAATGAAAATTTTCAGAGTTATCAGTCCTGTTTATTATATTAGGTCCATGGTCAAAAACACCTAAAATCGTCCCGCCTAGGGCTGTCAGTGAAAAGTTTCGACACCTATTGTTATGTTTATTTCCCCGTATGGTATGCAAAGCACCAGGGATCTTCAAGAAGGTTGTAAAAAAGTTTTTACAGGGGTCGGCAATGCGCGCGTGATGCCCCTGGTGTTACAAGCGTCCATAGGCTACGGTAACTGTATATTCTGTATAGTACTTAGGTATAGTCATGGACCTAATATAATAAATATTAAGTCCATGGGTATACTAGGTATGCTTGATTGCCAACTTCACGATATGAGAAAAAACAAGTGTCTTTACATATTTTTTTGTGAATAGACCAGGGGCTGACCACAATTTTTATTTAACATTGTCATGATGTCAGTTTGGTGACTTAAAAAAAAATTAAAATGTACAGCCGTGTTACCAACAGCTGGCACGTTTAACACAGTGACAAATTGCGCGTGCTGTGAATAAGCACACCACGTGACATTACACTGTCAAAGTCTGTCACACTCGCCCACGGTCTAGTGTTGCCGGATAATCGATTAATCGATTATCCCCCCCTCAAATAATCTAATAATCGATATGACAATCGATAGTATGATATAACGTCGAATCGACGGCAACACTACCACGGTCTTGAGTAGAGTACTCATGTATGAAGGAGAAAATTATTGTTTTGCTTTTGCTGCTGCGTATAAATATAGAGTTGATGATGATGATAGAGTTATCGTTTTGCATTCGTTCGTTAGCGTCACTCAAATGTCAATAGACGCGCGTCATTAAGGCCTAGCACGCGCAATACGTCAAATTTCTCGCATGAGGCGACAAAAGTTTTTATACCGTTGATTGGGTAATAGTATACCGTATTCGTATTTTCAGCCAATCAGTAGTTGACGCATTGATTTTGACATTTCTAAAGAGCGTGATAAAATTTACTCGAGTGGCGCATGCTAGGCCTGATTGTGATTGTTTTCCTATTTTTAATTTAGAATAAATTAATTTATCTTTAAACATACTGTATAAAAATATATTAATGTGAATGTGCCAGCTCTTGGTAACACGGCTGTAAATGGGTTTAATTAAAACGTCGAATAGTTGAATCACCTATTTATTAAAATAAAAGTTTTATTATCTTTAAATGTATTTTTTAAACTAATAGGTACACATTTAAACCGCAATATGTACCTAAGTATTATCTGTGCAAAATTATAAATTTGACACAGAAAACAATTTTCGTCGATTTCGAGAAGTACGAAATTCCTTATTATTTGAGACTAATGTAAAATATATCCTCATTCTTACAAATAATTTTTGCAAAAATGTCTTCGGAAAGCATGGGCAGGGCGATGAAAATTCAACATCTTGAAGTTGTTCATAAATTGACATACCAATTTTACAGTTTAAGTGTTCCTTTTCAAACGATATTCGGAAAACCTGCTCCATCCTCTCAATGTTTTGAATAAAGTCATCGGGTGGGACAACGAATGAATTTCGGTCTGTTGAATAATCTTTATAGTGAAGGTACCAGGATTCGGCACTGTAGTTACAAGCTTGCTGATGAGCATCCAAATATGATTTTAATAACTCACAATCTTTATGGCGATCCATGCATTTCTTCAACAAGGCTCCACATACATAAAAAAAATATTTTTTTCAGGCTTACTAAATTCTATGTTATTGTAGTCAGAACGTACGACTTCGCGAAATGTTTTTTCTGGTGAATCGTCATTATTATTAGCTGCTGGCACTGCGGAAACGTAATCAATTTCTGTAAGTTCATTTTCATTATTTCTGTGATCTCTCAAGTGGACAAGAAATTCTGTCAGATCATCAGTGCAATTGCCCTCTTTTGGAGCCCGTGTGAGATTATTATAAAAAAAAAATCGAAATGCGGATATAAACTGCCTACTGGTCGGCTCTGTTGCCATACCATTTTTTGATCTGATTTTCCAAAACAAGTTTACAATAATGTCCTGATTCAGTCGTCTTGTTAGCAAATATGGATATCCTTCCTGCATAAGATCTTCATGTAACTGTAAAATTGACTGTAACGTGATTTCAAAACCTTGAATAAATTTGACACTTTTTGTGACGTCTTTTCCCTTTTTGGCATCGTGTAACTTTAATGTTCGAAAAAATGTTAATATATTACTGAAAAAATCCTTTTGTTGTTCAGTCCCCATAAATGCACTTCTGTGTAAACAACTGTCATGTAAATGCGAGGAATTTAGTGTGTCAAATACATCGTTAATCATCTGAATAAGTTTAACTGTAGCTCTTGCCGATTCCTCAATTACTTTAAAATGTATAAGTATCGCTATACCTGATGCTACAGATCTACTTAAAAGCTGCGTCGCGTAGCGAACTTTCATCTTTTCTAAATTCGTGGGATTAACATGACTGTTTGTCAATTTAGGCGCTTGTTTATAATCCTGTTTTTTATCATATTCGTAGAATTGGACAATATGTTCATATTTTGCAACAGCCCCATTTTGGAAATGAAAATCATACGTCATTAAGTTATTGCGAATTAACTTTATTAAATGCAGTGCGTCAAATATATAGTAAATTTTATGATCATCGATAGTGAAGTATGTTTTGTTCACAGAAATACCTCTTTTCTTAGACGCTTTTAACAAATCGGATCCAAGATCTGATACACACACCCTTATTTTTAACCCGATTTCAAATAGTTTTAATATAATTTTATCAATCCACTGTGAAATATTGACATCATTGGAACATTCTGATAATAATGAAAATCCAATTGGCTGGTACCACTTTACAAAAATACCTCTAACAAGAACCACTAAAGCATGTTTCGCAGGTGATGGCGATTGTACGCCCTGTACTTCGTGAAAGCCAATAATTTTGTCGTTTTTTATATCATAAAAGAGATTAGTTTTGAGACTCATAGAGTTCATTACTAAGCTGCACTGTTTTTCTCTGTCAGACATATTATTTACTTTCATTTTAAGCGCTGCCATCAACTTGTCGTTGATTTCAGTGGTAATCGGAATGTTTAATTTCAACGTAGGTCTACTGGGCAGACAGATGCTGTTCTGTAATAAACGGTAAGCTTGTGGACTAACGTAATACAAATTCAAACAAAACATTTTGTAAGCAAGACTGTATCTGTTCCCTTTGTAACCTGGTTTTAAGACTGTTTGTGCTTTAACATTTTCAGCTAGGTCCTTTGTTAAAAAGCTATCACATAACTTATAAAACATGTCTTGTGATAGTTTTCGAGATATAGGGACCGATTCGTGTACTTTCAACCTTTTACTACAAGATGATAACTTGGATTTCAGTTTTCTTTTGCGGGGAGTATCAGCTAAAAGCGAAGTCGCTGTTTGAACTATGTTATCGGATGTATTGATCATATTATCGGTTTGGCATGAAGAAAAAGAAGTCTCAGTCTCAGTCTGCATCTGTTTATCTTTTTTCGCTGGTATTATAACATCATCAGTTTGCACCTCTTTATGTTCTTGTTCTTTTGTAGGCAAGTTCAGACATGGCAAACATGCTTTTCTTAATACTTTACGAACAGCATTTTTGCAGACGTCTTGCGTGTTGAAATGAATTTCACAAACATAATGATGGGATGGATCTTTTGTAATTAAATCTTCACGAGCTATCAATTGCAACCATTTTAAGCGCCTGAAAAGAATCAAAATAATTCGGATTACAAAGTTGTCATCGAGGCGACCCCAAACCCCCTCCCCCTTGATGTGACGCTTACTATACAATGTGTCCCGGGATGTAGTAATAAAACTTTAGGAGCAGTATCTAGGCCTAATTTTATCGATAAAAAATTTTCTTATCCTGTCCAAATCCAAAACCCCACCAGATGGCAGATATTTTTATTTTTATTTTTCCAAAAGCCACTTTATCTAGTAAAACAACGGTGGATTGTGTTCTACACCTCGTAAGGGCTCAAATTTGGTGTTATTTTAAAGGAAAGAGTATACGCTACTTTTGAAAATAAAAACAAGCTGGCAAATAACTGTTATGTTTAATTGCTGAAGGGAGAAAGATTTTTTTTCTAAGCGTTTGAACGTGTTTTTGCGCTTTATTCTTGAATGGAGCCAAAACAAAAGCATTGACCTATCTTTTTTTCATAATATCCTAACAGTATTTGAGTTATTAAACAAATTGATAGAACAAACTCAACTTTCGGTCTATTACTTTAGGAGTTATCGCTGAACAAAAAGACCCCTTCGGTCAATACACAATAGCTACAAAGCAGGTAGGAAATTATTTACCATTTTTTTACTAGATTAGATTTTATTTCGAGCTGTTCGCGAACATTTAAACGAGTTACCCGTCATCAGTGGATTGGACGGGGAGGACCAGTAGCTTGGCCATCGCGTTCTCCCGATTTGACCCCATTAGATTTTTTTCTTTGTGGTCACATGAAACAACACCTTTATTTTGTATCCGTAAACACGCGAGAAGAGCTTTGAAACAGAATTTTAATGGTAGGCAATGAAATCTGTGAGAATCCGCGTATGGTAAGGAGAGCAACTGCACAAGTCGCACTTAGAGCGACAGCGTGTGTAATAAATGGCGGCGGTCATATTGAAAATTTGTTATGAACCCTGTACATATTCTATCTACAGATAATAAACTTTAATGGTACATAGTAATTGTTGTTTTATTTTACTTCCTCTTAAAACGAATTATTAGATCGCCATCTAGTAAAAAAATCGTAAATAATTTCCTACCTGCTTTGTAGCTATTGTGTATTGACCGAAGGGGTCTTTTTGTTCAGCGATAACTCCTAAAGTAGTAGACCGAGAGTTGAGTTTGTTGCATCAATTTGTTGAGTAACTCAAATACTGTTAGGATATTATGAAAAGAAGATAGGTCAATGCTTTTGTTTTGGCTCCATTCAAGAATAAAGCGCAAAAACAATTTCAAACACTTAGAAAAAAATCTTTCTCCCTTCAGCAATTAAACATAACAGTTATTTGCTAGCTTGTTTTTATTTTTAAAAGTAGCGTATACTCTTGCCTTTAAAATAACACCAAATTTGAGACCTTACGAGGTCTAGAATACAATCCGCCGTTGTTTTACTAGATAAAGTGGCTTTTGAAAAAATAAAAATGTCTGCCATCTGGTGGGGTTTTGGATTTGGACAGGATAAGATATTTTTTTATAGATAAAATTAGGCCTATATACTGCTCCTAAAGTATTATTACTACATCCCGGGACACATTGTATACTATGCATAAGCTATTAAAATAAGAATAGGACAGCAGACAAGCACAGCGCCATTTTGTGATTTATGTCACAAAATGGCGCTGGGTCCTATTCTTATTTTAATAGGAATTACAATTACAACGAAATAGGTATATGACATGGGAACCAACTTTACTTTACTAGTGTGCAAAAAAAATGCGTTAAAAATATTTTTCTTAACAAATCGTATCGTCCTACCTTAATCGTACCGTTTTTTTAACTGCCAAAAGTATGCCTATGAGGGCCGAAATTGCGATTATATCGATACCTATTTTTATTAGATATAATCGAATATAATCGTAGTCAAACACAATATAATCGTTAATATCGATATCAAGTTTAAAACGATACTATCGATGTAATCGATTATATCGATATAATCGATTTTATTTACCTATCTATCGGATAAGATAGTATCGCCATAATGGTACAGTTCAGGTAGGTACCAAGAATCAATCAACACAACTTAGCAATCACGTTTTATGAATAATAAGTAGGTTATAAATAACTTTTTCACGGTTTCATTTTGAATGTGTTATGTCTAAGAAGACATTATATGAATGACGATTAAATCTAAAATTAATCTATTGCAACATAATAATCAATACAATCGATAGTATTGGCTTGATTTCAATATCGATTTAATCGATGCTATTGTCTAATCTAAACAATTATAATCTAATAATCGATTATATTGCCCTAAACTTAATAACGATATAATCGATACTATCGATAGTCCAATCGATTATTAGATTATTTGAGGGGGGCGGGTAGTCGATTAATCGATAATCTATTATCCGGCAACACTAATGACATTTCGTCGTTGTCCAAAACTGCTTTGTGCAAAAACTATTTTTAGTCCATATATAAAAAAAAAATCCATATAAAAGAGGAGAAATGTATGGCAAAAGACAGCATAACTCTGTAAGTAATACCCACCTCAGCCCGACACAATAATTATTAATGTTACGTAGATAGGAAAGTAGGTACTCACCGTTCCTGTTCCGCAGGTAACGTGAAGAAAGATAATTTCTGATTTGTAGAGTGGGTATTCAGACAACCGTATACACTGCAGTACCTGTTATATTTAATTGTTGTACTAGCCATATTTAGGTGACTGTTATTACGATGTGAGCAAATATGTGTAAACAAAAAGCGCGGCAGCAGTGGTGAAACGCCCGACTGAGGGTGACTCTGAAAGATTGTGAATATTTGTCAGTGTGTGCGTGCGACACGCGTCGGTAAAGGGCGGGGCGGCAGGGCTTGGTAACGTTACCAAGTTCACATTATAAGTAACGTTAAATAACGTTATTTTATAATGCTAATTTTTATAACGGTAATACAGTTAACGATAAGGCGGTAGCAAATATATATTTTAACGTTAATTTATAACGGTAAAAGTTACAAAACGAAAACTTTAACGTTATCTCTTACGTAACAAAACTGCAATATAACGTTAAAGATAACGATATTAATAAAATAAATTACGCAAGGCGCATGTCACTTTGTGCCACGAAAACCAACCAAACTAAATGTAATTTGCCGAGGAACTCGCGCTCGAAAGATATACCGATACAACCCCTTTGAGTAATTATAAATTAGATAGCTATATATTTACCGGTACAAAATACATGTAACGTTAAAATATAACGTTAATAAAAGGGCTGTAACGGTATATCTTTATTAAGTATAATGGTACTAAAGTAACGGTAATTTGAATAACGATACTTTTTAATTATCGATATCTCATCTGGGCAAAAGTGACGATACCATATTTTTAACGGTATTCCAAGCCCTGGGGGCGGGGCGCGCACACATAGTAGCCACTCTCCGTGCGTTTGTTTGGAGATTACATACTTCTCTTTATATACTCTCGTTTTAGATCCAGCTCCATTGGAGAGGACGTAGAAATTCGCCCATGGTAATATCAATCTCTTACATTTCAAAGTTCATTCGAAACGAAATGCAGATAATAATCCATAAAACGTTCTGATAGATAAATTGGCTACTTGACACTTTTGGAAAAAGTATTGTAAAATCGATTTATCTGGAAAACATGTAAATAACCAGAGAAAAATAAGATTTTGTGTAACACATTTAAAAAGCGCGCAAAAACGCCAAGTCACGTCACTGTTGCAATTATGACGTCAACGTTATAGACATCGAACCGATACGCCGATACCGATAGGAACGACTTAATTTAGATAAACGGAAAGTGTTTAAATAAATTCTTAATACGGTTAGAGACACAATAATTCAATTTAATCAGTAAAATAATAATTGTTTCGCCACATTAAAATATAAATTTTCGCAGACAGCTGTCATTTCCGAATTGCAATGGTGGTTTCCGTTTCGGTTCTTTTGTTCCACAGATAAAAAAAGTAAAATTTATTTTGCAAAAATAAAATACTTACTATGCTTTTAATTAAAAAATAAAAATGTAAAATGATTACTTAACTAATAAGCTAACATATCTAACACTTTTCATATTTTATTGTTAACACTGTCAAGTAGCCAATTCTCTTTTTAAACTCCTGTAGGCCTAGCATGCGCAATACGTCCAATTTATCGCATGAGATGGCAAAAGTTTCGGTACTGGTGATTGGCTATAGCACACCGCACTCGTATTTTCAGCTAATCAGCAGCTGACGCAATGGCTTCAATCGGTTTTGACGTTAGTTAAGATCGCGATAAAATTTAGTCGCGTGGCGCATGCTAGGCCCGCTGGAGTGTTTAATTTTGATAAGTCTGTCTGCGAAGGCGTACGCAATGTCCGATTTTCGAGAAACGCTAATGCTAAATGCATCGAGGAGTGAGACAAGGGGACGTGATATCCCCAAAATTGTTCACAAATGCAATGGAGGATATGTTCAAGACACTGAACTGGGAAAGACGTGGCATCAACATAAATGGCGAACACATCTCTCACTTGCGATTTGCAGATGATATCGTCATAATAGCAGAGACGCTGCAAGACCTACAACAGGTGCTGAATGACCTGGCTGAATCTTCTGTACGCATCGGCCTACGGATGAACTTGGATAAAACCAAGGTCATGTTTAATGAACATGTTCTACCGGAACCGATTGCAGTCCAAGGCGCCGTCCTCGAAGTTGTTCAAAAATATGTGTACCTCGGGCAAAAATTGCAGTTGGGTTGAAACAACCTAGAGAACGAGGTGAATAGAAGGGTTCAGCTGGGCTGGGCAGCGTTTGGGAAACTACGTCGAGTCTTCTCATCGTCCATCCCACAGTGCCTAAAGACAAAAGTCTTCAATCAGTGCGTTCTACCTGTTATGACATATGGAGCCGAGACGTGGACACTGACGGCACGACTGGTTCACAGACTTAAAGTCACTCAGCGGGCTATGGAAAGAGCTATGCTCGGTGTTTCTCTAAGGGATCGAATCCATAATGAGGTGCTCCGGCAGAGAACTAAAGTCATCGACATACCTACCTAGCTCACAGGATTAGCAAGCTGAAGTAGCAGTGGGCTGGCCATATCAGCCGCAGAGCCGACAACCGTTGGGGTAAACGAGTTCTGGAGTGGAGACCACGCCTCGGTAAACGTAGTGTAGGACGCCCTCAGGCCAGGTGGAGTGACGACTTGCGCAGGACGGCAGGCAGGAGCTGGATGAGAGTAGCCGAAAATCGAGCGAAGTGGCGAACATTTGGAGAGGCCTATGTCCAGCAGTGGACTGCAACAGGCTGATGATTGATTGATAATGCTAAATGTGGGGGTTAGCCTTAATTCCTTCAATTTTTAATTAGGGGCCTACCGCGCGTGAAAAATCCGCTAGGTGGTAATACGTGGGCGTGAGGTTAGACTGCTACGTGATTGGTTATTTAAATGTCATGGTGACATATTTGCCAATGTCATACCAAAAATAACCAATCACGTTATAGTTAGATCTTACGCTTACGTATTGCCACCTGGTGGGTTTTCGTACGCGATAGCGTTTTGAATAAGAATTCAGACAATACCTTTTAGATGGCTTTTAAAACTGGTAGAATGCTAAAAGTTTAAAATCTACATGTCGAAGCAGATGGGTAAAACCTTTTTTAGATTTAAACACGTATTATAAATTTAATTTTTGAAAATGTGAATAATGTTTATTTAAAAAATACAAAAGGTGAACTTAATGCTAGAAGCATCCTCTTCCAGTCAACCCTTGAGTCATGCAGATAGTTAGTTTAAGATATAATTTTTTGGCGCCATTCTCTTTATGTCTTGGTTAGGTGTCTCGTTTAGACGCAATTCGAGGCGTTTAAGGTTTGATCCGAACTTAGATTATGGAATATATGCTACTTTTATCTCCAAATGGTTATAAGATAATTCATATGCAAAATGTTTTCAAAAACATTCGAATGTCAATGTTTGTTAAATCACTAGCATGTAGATTTTAGTAACTACGTAAACTGCGTTTGGATATTGGATTTTGAAGCCCATTTTTACATATAGGATACAATAAGTAAAATAAAACCAAAATATAGATACAGTAAAAAAACCCTTTAATCTGTAATTCTTCTTACAAAATGTAATGAATTATCGAATTCAAAGATAAATTTGTAAGGCACAGCCTTCTTAGATCTACTTCAAAATGAAATAATATTATCATCTAATTTTAGAAGTAGAGACCGGTTTATATGCAACATAAAACGGCTGAAAATTGTATTTTTTTGTTATCAACAAGATTTATGAACTTATCATTTAAAATAATAATGTATCTACTCTTAATACCTAGAAAATTAACACTTCAAGTTTTCGTATTCGTATTTTTGTTTATCTTGACTATTTCAAATATATTTTGCATTGCATTGTGATGCAAACTTGTGCCCAGCGTATATGAATATAATAAAATTGGGACATTTATCAAATCTAAATCTAATCGTAAATAACAATATCTAAAATGTTCTATTCCATCGCTGGTTATTGTAAATTTAATTGTAATAAAGGCTATAATTTGCATAAGAATGGTTGAAGTGGTGTTTTATTGCTTTACATTCAAATATATAGAAAACACATTAACAGTAACATAATATGCAGATAACAAATATTCAGCTATTACTTGATTGCTATTAGTCATAAACGAAATACCCCTTTCCTACTAAATCAGAGAGGTAAAACTTCGAGCAAGGCTGTAGAATTTAGCTGTTAATATTAAGCTGCATTCCTTATTTATACAGATCAAGCATTTTGTAGCTATGCCAGACCTATATAGATTTTTATCAGTCCTTTATATTAGATACAGGACCCTCGGAGTGTATGACTATCGTTTATTGACGTATATTCCCGCTGTTCACGTGTTCAATTAATTGGTAAGAATTAATAATTGCTATCCGTCATCAGATCCGACATGTTTCGTTCTTGGGAGTAGACCCTCAGAATCCAATGATAAACTTGATTTCTCATCATATAGTTTTCCTAACATTCCGGTGGATATACGAACCAGTTCGATTTAGATAACAATACTTTTTTCGGTACCATGAACATTCACATTGGACTTGCTGTGAAATTTACAATTGAACGTTTTTCATTTTCGCTGACCATACCGCATTCAGAATGTAATACATTTTGTAAATACTTATAGATAATAATCCTCTACGATACGAGACATTTTTATTTGTCACATTTATATATAATTAGGCTCCATCTACTAGAACACAACTAAAGGACTCTTTTTATTTCTTATTCTTACATATTGACAAAATAGGCGATATGGAAATATCTTCTTTCGATTATAGATAAAATAGCCAAAATATGCATTTGCATACACTCTGGTCTCTAATTATAAGGAATGGCTATTATATTTTTAATAAAGGAAATCGGCTTTACGAGAATCGAATCCTTTTAATTCTTGACTTTCCATCTTCATTTCTGGAGACTTCATAGTAGTGTGTCACTTTATCAATATTCCCAAGAGACTCAATGAATTCCTTGTCATGAGTGATGATGATGAACATGAAGTTCTTTTGTGTCATCCGCTCCTGTACTATTTCTCCGAGGGCGACACAGAGACTTCTGATGTTTTCTTGATCTAAGTTAGTCGTCGGTTCATCCAAAGCCAATATGCCGAACCTGAAATATAACAACACTACAGTAAATGTACGTCTTTAAAACAAATGCGGAACGACGATGGCAACTTTAATGGCAAGGTGAATCCCCCAAAATCGGAGATCTATGGAAAATTATGTTTGCAGTCTCAACTGTCCGAAGATGAAACCGAATCTCGATTTTCATTTTTATAACAAAACTTTTTTAATGACAACTGCAACTGCCAGCTTTGGCGCTATCGGATCATATGTAAATACTAACTGGGAAAGCACGCACCCTCGGAACTACAATCACCATTATACACCAGAATACACCTACATCTTAGGCTCCGTATGTACTGTGGCAAAGTAGATTGAGCTTGGTGGTGTCTGAACAAACCTACCAAATACCTTTTCATTTCCGGTACATTCAATTAATAAGTGCTTTTTAATTGAATGTACCGGAAATCAAAAGGTAATACAACGCAAAGCATAATACAGCAAGAAGTTAATAGTCTATGAATGACCCCTAATCTTGTTTGAAACTTCAAAAGATTAATATTGGATATGTAATAAATAGTACATACCTGGAGCTAAACGTTTCCGCAAGGGCAAGTCGTATGATGAGGCAAGCCAAAACTTTTTGACCAGCACTGCATCTGCCTCGCATATCGATTTCCACTCCGTTCTTGCATTGCACCACTCTGCAATTGAAAGTTTAAGTATGAAAATTGACCTTAAGTATAAAATAAAATTAATAATTCTATTTCCGACCCATTAGAATTGTCGATGGAGCGAGTAATAGAGAAAAACAAAATTCAAAAAAATTTTTAATGATATTTTAAAGAATGCCATAAAATGGTTCTAAACCAGAGAGTAAGAGGTAAGCAACGGTAAGCTCAATTAGAAAAGCAGCACACGCGATACGTGAAGGTCGCGGGTTGGAGCCCAACACCACAAGGGGAGATTTTTTTTTTGCTTCTTTAAAATAAACGACTTTGTTACCTGTAATCGTATTTACGCCGGTCTGACTCTGCAGACATACTGCCTTCAGTTTTAATTTCGATATAATCAATATCATTGCCTCTGTATATCTTTCTCCATAGTTCCCTTTAAAACAAATAGTTCCCATTTCAAAATCACACAACATACAGAAAAAAAAAACAAGTTGCAGGCAAAACAAAAAAATATCAGGTTGAAATTCACATATCTTACCTGATAATGAGATTGATACTCTCCATTTTTTCCCTATGGAATTCCATAACACACTTCTCCAAAGCAATAGAGTAATCCTTGATGTCCTTATCAATAGCTTTAGTAACATGAAGCTCATAGAACTTCTCCCTGAATCTCTTTTCCACATCCTTGTTCTGAGTTTTCTTTAGCTCCAAACGACTTTGCTTCAGTCTTTCCTATTTGTTTAAAAAAACAACAGGGAACATTCAGTAACTTCAAAAAGAGGACATCAACGCGTCTTTACTTTTCCCTACATTAGACAATGTAAGAATACTGTCCCAGAGCTGCGATCGCTCCACAAGATGTGTGCAGTTATAGTTATGTAGTTTTATGTCATGTAAAACCTCTTAAATAAATTTTGAATCTACGACAGCGGATACATCGTATATGATACGATTATCAATAATGGAACTTTCATATAATCTAACTGATGAACCAAACTGAAAGATTTGTGGTAAATAGCTAAAGTACTTGTGTTACAGATGTCAGAATCAATTACAGTATCACAACACCCAAACCTGCGACGAAATAGAAAATTTCGTTTGCTACATTAACCTGATCGGGAATCGAACTTGGGACCTCAGAGATGGCGATAGCTAAAGTCCGACCCGCCTTTTGTGTAAGGAGGTCGTCTGGTTGGATGATAATAACAGCTTGTATGAGGGTGTAGTACCAAAATTATAAGTAAAAATTAACATTTAACGACAAATTGTTTACCTTAAGTTCAGTCAGTACTCCTTCAGCCTGTGCTTTCTCCCTAAAAATCTTAGTTTGCTGAGTTATCAAGGCAGGTTTCTCTTTCAACATTTCTTCGTTTATTCCATTCATTTTTTCATTGTTGTCGGCTTCCTCTTTTAGACAGTTTTCGATTTCAGTTTGGGCTTTGCGTAACTTCATATTATCTTCCAAATCTCTCTTGTAAATCTGTAGAAATTAACACACATTCGATGTAATTGTAACATTGATTCCAACTTTTAATTTAAGAGTATAAAGATTTTATTCTTAACCGTTTTGGTGTGTCACATTTTCTACAAAGCTTGGGTAAAAATAAATAACAAGTAAACAAGCATTTTAACAATAACATTTTAGAGGAATTTCCCTCACAACTACATTTTAAAGATGTATGTATTTAAGATTTACAAACCTTAACTTATAAACTGGTAACTACCATGTTTGGGTTTATATTTTTTATTACATATATTCTAATAAAATTACAAGTTCTTGTCTTGTGTTCTTTACCTCTTGTTTTGAGAGTTCGTCCTTCAAGGTGTCAATGCGCTTGGTAAGGGCGTCCCTATCCACCATTATCTGTTTCTGCTTCTCCATAAGTTTCTCGTTGGCCTCTTTGATCTTCTCCATTTCCAAAGGAATGTTCTTATCCTTGTGTTGTTTGATCTCTAAATTTATCTGTTTCACTTTGTCGAATAAGTTCGTTACTTTGAGAATGAAATTGTTCTTAGTTTCTGTCACAGCCCTGAAAAAACGAATAAAGCGTCAATGATGTGATGTGTGTGATGTGTTATGAACATAATTTACAAAATTCGACTAAACTGTATTTGAGTTACATTTTACTGAATGTATTTTGGGAAAAAAC
The DNA here is from genome assembly GCA_037074685.1 of Glyphodes pyloalis. Taxonomy (NCBI): domain Eukaryota; kingdom Metazoa; phylum Arthropoda; class Insecta; order Lepidoptera; family Crambidae; genus Glyphodes; species Glyphodes pyloalis. Next base: position 11,287,462 of record JAYKKO010000005.1, on the reverse strand, counting down.
AAAACTCAAGAAACTTATTTCAGTTTGGATGATTATCCATATCCAATAAACAAAGTGGCATTAAAATAATTAAAAATAGTAAGTAGAAAAATGTGATCCCTTTCTTACTTATATTTATTAATTTCCTCAGCTTTTGCATTTTCTTTCTCATTGACTTCAGTCTGCAGAGGAGTTATAGCTTCTTCCAACTCTTTCAATTCTTCAACAAGTTTCTCGCCATCTAATTCTAACTGCTTCTTTTTCTCTTGCAAGTTTACAATTTCTTGCACCTTTAAACACAAACAATTAGTAAGATAAATAATTAAAAAAGCAGTCTAGCTCAGGAATACAGAAAAAAATAGTACATGTTGGGGCGGACCTAAAACAGGCCACCACTATAACAAAGAGTCTTATTACTAGTTGCAGGACTCTTCAGTTACCCAATACAACAATATTCTAAACTTGATTTCACTGTTACAAACTAAAAAGCCTGGGAGTTTCTATTAAAAGTTGCAACATAGCACGTAAAAAGTAAATGGCGTATGTAATTTTAGTAATACCTTCTTCTGCACATTAAGGAGTTGCTCCTTAATTTTATTTTTCTTATCGCCCATACTTTGCAACTTTTTGTTGTGAGCATTTAGTTTTTTCTGTGTAGCCTTGATTTTTGCTCTCAAAGTACTGATGCTCTGTCTTAACTCAGTTTGCTTTGCAGTAGCTTCATCTAGGGTCATCTCTGTGTCGATATCCGCGCACTGGGCTTTCACTGCTTCTAACTGAAAGACGTAAATGGGATTTATAGTTTTGTTTAAGTGGCAAAACTGCATAATCACGAAACGTGAATTTAGTGCTGTACTTACTTTCTGGGTAATGTTGTTTATCTCTTGACTAGTGCGGTCCAGAAGCGGCATGTCTCCTTGGATCTGTTTGGCAGTTTGCAACTTCTGCTCTGGCTCAATGAGTGACATCGACAACTCGTCCGATTGCTCTGAGAGTTCAGTTATTTTCTAAAAAAAAACACTAGACTCATAATTGAGATAAACCTGTGCTAAGCATTGAAATGTGTAGTTAAATACCTAAGCAAAACAAATACACTTCTTAACTTGGTTATTGTTTCAACATTGGATTGTAATTCTCAGGTTATTTCTAAAAGATAAAGTATTTGAGTTTATGTCTTACCTTTTCAATGTCGTTTAAACGCTCTTCAAGTTGAGGAATTTCTTTCTCCTTCAATTTGGTTATCTTTTCATTCAAAGATTTCATGCTTAGTAACTCATCTTTCTTGGCAGACGTTTTCTGTAGTTCCTCTGTTACTTTTTCAAGTTTAGCAGGTACATTCATGACTTGTGTTGTTAGTTGTGAAATCAAATCTGTGACCTAAACATAAAATTGATAAGTACAGCATCAGCCTATTAAAAAAAGTAAAATACTTTTTATGAAATAAGATCTCAAGCTACACAAGTCATGGTCACCGAACTGGACCAATTGTCGGAAAACAATCGGGTCTTTTGGCCCACAGTTTCGATACTAGTTATTAACGCATTTATTGCCTTGGATGGGTCCAAGTTACAGTTGACAGAAGTATTTTTATTCACAAAGTAAATGCTTTCGGTAAGTCCGATAACCCCTCTGCAGTCACGCAGATGCAGCACAAAGCATATCTGCTGAGCAGTTGAGTACAGTCCATATCTTCACATAGTTTGATATGATGACAAGAGCCTACCAGTACGCTAGATTATGAGTAAATTTGAATTTTATTGTCTTTTGTGACCTACAAAAAATGTATAATTTTTCATACCTCAGAATCACTGTCGAATCCGCGACTGCATAAAGGACAACAGCTGTTATCTTTTAGCTGATTTTGATATTTACGTATAATAAACATAGAGGACTGTAGAACATTTTGTTCATCCTGAAAATGACATAAAAAATATATAAGCCATAGATAATTTATTACGACACATAAGAATAAAACATTACAATAAAACACCCGGTGATCTGGCAACATACTAGCTTTTTTTATTTCAACCAGACAAATCATGACAAAAGTGTTGCCAGATACAAATGTGGGTTGCAACAAATTATTTTAATACATTTAATTTAACACATTTTAACAACATACCTGTAATTTCTCCACAGTGGATGTTGTCTTGGCAAGTGTCGAATCGTATGACTGAGTGCCACAAGCCTTGTACATTTTATCTTCAGCTTTAGTGAGCTCACTACGTTTATCATTGAGCATTTCCCGAACGTGCTTACGCTCGGTCTGCAGAGTAGTTTGTTCAATGGTTTTCTCTTTTTGCTTCTTCTTCATTGAGTCTACTTCAGATCTAATCTCACATTCAAACTTATTGACAGCTACAGCAAAATTGTTTTCAGGCATGTTTCCTAGAATCTCAATGATGGCAGATCTATGTTTATTCTTCAGAACAGACACTTGTTTTTCTTTTTGCTTCAGTTGATCTTCAATCATATCCTTCTCTTTCAATTTAGAAGCTTGCTTTTGAAGCTTTGTAATTTTTTCTGTTAGCTGCTCAAGATCATTTTCATGAGTTTCTAAGACCTTTTCATCATCATTGATCTCTTGTTGGCAAGTTTCAATATTCAGCTCACTCTCATGTTGTTTGTACTCTTCTTCAGCAGTTTCCAATTTTTTCTCCAGAGCTTCCAGTTTGACCTTTGATTCATTTGCATCATTAATTTCTTTGTCAGCTTTTGTGATGTCTTTCTTATTTTTTTGAATTTCCGACTGTTTATTTGATATCTTTTGTTTGTGCCGCGAAAGTGCGTCCTTGCTCTCATCCACAACTGCTTGTAATTTCTTTTCTTCTGCATCTACTAATTTTTTGTGATCATTTAAATCTTGCTTTAGCACATTCACCTTTTCAGTTATTTTCGCAATTGCTGCCTCTGCTTCTTCATTTGATTCAACTTGAGTTATATCTTCTATTTGAGCCACTTGAGCTGTTTCCACTATCATTTGGTTTCTCTTATCAATCTTCTCCTGGTTTTGACTTTCAAGGAGGATGAATTTGCTGAACTTCATTTCATTGGATGTTTTCTCATTGGCAATTTTTTCTTCTTCTTTATTGAAGCCATTTATTTTCTTGTATGACTCTGTAAGTTCTTTTTGCTTGGCTTTGGCAGTAGATCCATAGTTGCCTGAAATAGTTTTATAACTTTTAGCATTTAAGAAGATATAAATGTTTGTAGTTCGTAAATTGAAATGAGGGATAAATCAAAATTAGTTTTTTATATGGACAATAAAAATACATACTAATGTTTTCTTGTAATTCTTGAGTAGTTCCTTCAAAAAGTGTCTTAATTGCTTTCTTCAATTCTTCTTCTTGAGTACGGGAATGTTCCAATCTAAAATCCATTTTACAAGTAAAATAAACATGTACATGTTTAAGACCAAAGTCGAGTATGTGCTAACAGAGAAATCTAAAAATCTGGACCCAAACATAAATGAAGCTAAATAAAATCAGGTTCAATGTAATGTATCCATTGTTTCAACAACCTCCTTGATAACATTCAGGGGTATGAGTCGCCCACTCCCCCAAAAGCTCGGCCAAATGAAAAAATCATATGCAGCCATCATCTATAGTCAGTAAGGTAAATAAAACTTATAACATTCATAGTAATAAAATAAAGTTACCTCGCCTTCAGTTTTACTTCTTTAGCCTTAAATGAAACAATGTTCATTTCCAGAGTGTTTATGGCGGCCAATTGATCAGCAATCGGTTTTAACTCTTGAGTCATTTCAGACACCTTCAATTCAGTTTCTGATATACGAGTTTCTGTATTGACTACTTCTAACTTTTTCTTGTCCAGATCCATCTTTTTCTCAGTCAGGTAACCAACTTCTTGTTCTTTTAAACACAAAATCATTTAATTAGCAACAAATTTAATTTTATTTATTACACATGCTGCTCTATCAATTTTCTCTGTGCCCTATGGTGAAATTTCTAATTTTATCTAATTTCAGGCATAGGATAACCTATGCTTTACATTACACTTTATGATTTAATTCTTCACCGAAACAACATTTTTCAAATCATATAACTTGTATAATTTAGTAGCATTGTTAACCCATTCATATATGAATTAAAGAGGCCTTTGCCCAGCAGTAGGATGTTATGGCTGCATTTCATGAACAAATATCATTATACTAATGGAGTATTACATGTAATCCTTACCAAGTAGTTTCAAATTCTGTGTGTATTCCTTTCTAATTTTTTTGAGACGCTCAAAGCAATCACTGTACCTGTCTGCTTCAAATATCTCATCAAAACGCTCTTTAACCTTTTTGCCTTCATCTAATGGCCAACTTGAGTCTTCTTGATGACAAAATATTACAGAGTTCAGAATAGCTTTGGAGACACCTAAAATAAAATAAATGTATTATACTAAACTAAAACCAATTGTTTCAATGTTTCAGTAAAAAAATTTAATAAGAAGAAAAATTACTTCAAAATTAAAATGACTTGAACTTGATTTAAAATTGGTAGTCATTATTTACTTAACACACTAAATATAACCTGTATTATTCTTAGTGGTAAAAAAACACAACACACAGGCTTTCATGGCATGTAATGTAATTACATGCTTAGAACTTACAGTAACTTAGAAATATTGGCTATTATATTCTTTTTTGCCACTAATCTAAAAAACCGGCATCAAAATTTGTTGCATAGTTTTAAAGATTTAAGCGCATGTATAGGGACAGAAAAATGCATGTTTACAAAGGGGAACTTGCTACTTTACTTTACTTACTGCTTGCTGCGCCTAGTCATTCAGTGGTGGCAAGCATAGTTGAGATAATTAAGAAACAAATGGGAATTATAGAAGCTAGAATATTAATCAGTGCTTCTTTGTGTAACATACCCAATTCCTCATACATGACAAAATCTAGATCAGCACATCTTGAAGAAATATCCTTAGTTTTACCATCTTCATCAATCACAGAGAGGAATGAATCTAAAGTTTGGAATTTAGTCTTCTTTTTGGCTAGAGCAGTAACACGCATGGATCTGGATACTTCCAACTGCTTGTCCTTAGCGTTAACTATCTGTAACAAATGAATGGCTTGCTTATAGTACCAATGATGACTTAGTTTACTAGAATTTTTAAAAGTTGTTTAAGGATAAGTGATTGTGATATAGATAGATGCTTCATTTTGACGGACGAATGGCGACGTTTATGAGAATACCCTACACCAGAACCATTTAGTTCAAGGATTAGAACTACTTTGATTAAAAACTTTATTAATGTTCATCACCCATTAAAATTTCATAAACATTATTTTCCCTAGAAAGGCGGGTGTGAATCACTGTATAAATTTTAATTTAGATTAGGAGTAAATTTCATAAAGAGACAACAAAGTGATTGCCATAGGACGAATTGTGGCTTCGTTTACATACCTTTAATTTCACCTGGCCCAAAACCTCGTTGCTCCTGTTAACTTTAGCATCATGCACAAAACACTCATTACGGCTACCCGGCGGCATCTGCCCCGTAATAGCATAGCGTAAGCATTCGATGATAGTTGTTTTACCGCAACCATTTTGCCCCAAGATCAATGTGAGAGGCTTCTCGAAAATTATCCTTTGTTCATCGACTTCTTCGGGGCCAAAACTTCTTATGCCCCTCACTGCCAAGGACTTCACCCCAGCCATTATAAAATATAATTAAACAGGCTGCCGAAATATACTAGCTTAAATACTTTCGCGCCAATGAAAAATTACGCCGAGGAAGCCACCGCACCGCCCGGTTCCAAATCTATCAATTTGACATATATATAATTAAAAAAAAAGAAAAGCTTGGGGTAGTGATGTTTACATCCGATTACGCAGCCAATAATTGGAGATCCAATAATTAAGTTAAAACGTGCTTTGCTTGCAATCAGTTGGTTTAGATGTGTCACGCAATAAATTGTTAGAAAGCTTGCGATTCTCTAACTAATTAAGTTTTGTTTTTTTTCATTATTCAAATTAAAAATTAATTAAAAAGAAAATTTTAATCGAGGTATGTAGAATTAACACCATTTAAAAACTCGTGGACTGCACTATTAAATTATTAGTAAGATGAAAACCTGATTGTAAACCGTATTTTAGGGATGGGCAAATGGAAAAAATATCGATATTTATCATATCAATATTTTCAATCATATCGATATACATATTAACTAAGAAAATTCGACATTTTTCTATATATATTGCCCAATATGCACAATTATTTATAAAAATTACCAAACTATTCGAATTTTTTACAGCAAATACACATCTGGCTGTTTTGACATCAGTTTTATTATTAAAAACAAAAAGTTTATGTACCAGAAACTTTGGCACTGCAGCTGTCTATGGGCAGACGTGACGCTTACCATTAGGCGTGCGAATTACTTGACATAAAAAAAAACAATAAAAATACATTAGGTATACAAACCAATATTTGTCTGATATAGATATCAGGACAGGAGCACTCTTTGTTAGAATGTGTTCCCATGTTAATCTGCTCCTATCATTTGGCACAGCTAAATTTACCAAATACGTCATAATGTGACGCATGAACAGACAGCATAGCTTTAAAAATGCATCGATTTTGTTTTCTGAAAATAATTATCGAAAATCGACATATCGCGGAAAAAAATATCGTTAATTAACAAGTTAACAAGCCTACCGTATTTCATTCGTATTAAGTAAAAGTCTTAAAGTAAACTCTCTAATGTACATAGACTGCATGCAAACATACAACGAATATTATGCCACTTGTCCACGTGAACAAATCGCATCTGACCAAAAACGAGCTTAAACTTGAAATTTACCTCCACGGAATCTTAAAAGCTATAGAGCACCAAACACCTATGTTTCATCAATATATTTATGCACCGATGTATCAATATATCTTTTCTCACTTCATATGAAGGTAGGAACTAAATATCCGTTCATTTTAAAAATGAGAAATTTAGTTTAAAACACTACATACAAATAATCGAATGTGACTGCATAGACGTACAACCCTACCTTCGAATGTCGTTGAACTTTTCAGGGTTTCCAACTTAAGGTTTTTTCCCTATATTTAAGGCACACATAAGTGTGATGATTATTTTAAGGTATTTTTAAAATGTTTAAAAAATTAAATATAGTGCCTTATAGGTGCCAATGTGTGCAAAAATATGGTAAGAGAAAGTTGCATTAATAAGCAATGATAATGTTTTACACGAGTTAAATTTTTTTGAATTTGTATAAGCTTAAGGTTTTAAGCTTATTGAATTGTCTTCTGCATGTTAACACATAAAATAATATAATATCTTCAAAAATATATAAATTCATATTATTTTGGCCAATGTTGATCAAATGTTGGAAGTATTTTTTTAATTATTTTTAAATAACAAAATACTAGTTCTCAAGGTTAATTTAATTATGTTTTTTTAAAGCCGTAAATGGGTGATTCAAACAAATATGAATCATTTTACGAAAAACACTATAATTACATACCAATCAAAATATTTTGTGATACTCTGCCTGTATTTGTACATTAAGTTGATTTGTTTATTAGATAAATAAACCTATTCATGAAGGAATAGTAGGTGGAAATATCTAAAAGTTTGTAACACTGAAAATGTCTGATTGGATGTGACTTGTGTAAACTGCTTTGATTGTTTGATTACCTACATTTTGTAGTCTGTGGCTGTGTCTGACATTTCGACTGATCTTCTTGATCTTGGCTACGTTTGTTGTGCATTTGTGCATTCTGCAATGTATTGTGTTTATTTATTAAAAATAACATTTGTGTTGTGTCAATCAGTGAACAAATGAAGGTAATTTAATTAAGGACTGTAATTACGGTATAAAACATGTTTCATACATATAACATCGTTTCTTGGAAATCATAATCAGATCACAGATTTTCTTAGTTGGCCTCAGATTTTCCATTTAAAATACCTATCTACAAACAAATCCATCACAATTGTCTCGAAATTAAATCGGGAAGTTGTATGTTGTAGTTTAAGATTCATTCTATGTCAAAAACCTAATTACCTAAGAAGTACACAATTCTTTTGTATGATTCATAGTATTAGAATACAAATCCAAGGATAAATCACGTCTCTGCGTCAATTTCATCAGTCGTTTTCTTTGTTTTGAGTATTCATTTGTGTTTTAATAAAATATGCGAAACATGTCTGTTCCCTATGTAGGTAAACCTACTGTTTATTAAATAACCAATCAACATAGGTTTTCATTATTGTCATCTTGTAGAACCAAAAATTATGTGTTAAATCACTTAATGAACTTTGAAATGGTAATTAATTCAGTCAGACTGAAGCATTTTCTTCAGAAAAAATTTTTTTTTTTAGGACGAATCTGATCACACCATGGCTTCAACTACAATGATAGAAACAATTAGTATTGTCAGGCCCTTAAAGGTAAGCACTTTTTGTATAGTATTTATATTAATTTACTTTATTAGTGTCCCTAGAGTAGAGTGATTGCAAAAGTGGTTTTAGATGCTACAGATCCAAGCAGTGTTTTTGCTAAACTCCCTTTGCTGGATTGGGGAGGGCACGCTACTATACAAGTTCTGATAAATTGTATGCACCTTAATAGGTACCTTATGTAGATGCATCACATCAATAGAAAACCTAGCTAACCACCACTTTTAACCTTGCTAGCTTTAGGTGACATAAGCATTAAACAGTAGTTTAAGAAAATAATGATCTAGTGTTATGAAATAACTCATTATGGATGTGATAAGAGTCTTTAAACATAAGAAGGATTATTGTATTTTTATAACTACTCTATACTACTATTGTACTCTTGTGCTTTATTTCACTTTAGAATGCCAGCCAGTGGAATGCAGCTTAATCACATGCATACTATATCTGGTTGTTTCACATTTTTGTACTGATTCTTCGCTCTAATCAGCTGAAGTGATAATATTTAGCTTGAAGTCTTCCTCGATAAATATACTATCCAACACAAAAAATATTTTTCTATTCTAACTTTTGCAAAATTCAAATTTGTTTTTAAGATTTATAGTTTGGTATAGATGTGTTTTTTTTGACAATTTAATCATCTTTTTCATTTTGTTAATCATGTCTCTAAGCTGTAATTATGACTTTTATCATGTAATATAATTTTTATATGGTCCTTAAAACTTATATTTTAAAATTGTTATCTATTTGCTTAGATTACTAACATAACATGTAATACATGACAATGACTACAATACATTTTGATTTGGAATATACTCTAAATGAACCTAATTTTAAACTATATGGTCAGTGGTGGTAATCTACATTATGAAATATTACCATTTCATTAAATCTTTATCATCAGCCTGTGTCAGTCCCCCGCTGGACATAGCACTCTTATATGGTCTGATACTGAGTTACCTCCAGTGTTGGCACACAGTTCTACATATATCATTGCTTCACTTACTTGCAGTTCACAGTTTCCACTCAAGAACCTGTCTGTCTGTCCATGTGACCAGCCTACTGCTGCTTCACATTACTAATTAGCCAATCTGTGTCAGTCATTCCTAATATCCTAGTAGACACTTTGAACATGCACACACACAAATTGTTGTTTCCATCTGTTCAATGATTATTTGGATCCACCCTTAAATAGCACAGATTCCATTACGGAGTCGTCTTCATGCATTTCAAATACACGTAATTTATGACAGTACGCGAATAAATGTTATATTATTATTGTCAATGTGACCCGGAATAACCCAATAGCACGACGCGTACGACGTACCAGGCTATATTAGATAACAAAACAAAAGGGATTACTTGTCGGTGCGGTTCGTTAGAAATTCCACGTTCTTGATCTAATTTAAAAAGCCTTTACTCGACGCATTTATATGAATACGGACAAGTGCGCGAAGCCAAGAATTAGATTAGCGTCGCCTGTTCGCGCGCCGTTAGTAAAGATTCGTATCGTGATGCATACGCACGGGAACCTGACAGCGAGCTACCTGTGGCAGCCTGGCGAGTTCGCTCGCCGCATGCTGGGCGAACGTCCCTCACCCGTCCCTCCCACCAGGGAGCTCTGGCCGCCGCCGCAGCAGCCGCTCAGCATCAGTACTCTCCATGTCGCATATATGCAAGATGACCTACCCCCTAGAAGGGCCGCCACGTTGCCCCCTCAACCATACGCTCCAACTACTATGCCACTCGAACCAGAATGCAAACGAGTCTGCACCGTGGGGACCAACACAGACCCACCGACCACTATACTCTCTCGGCTGAGGAATCTTGTGAAGAAACAAGATGATACCCCAATAGGTCATCCGCCTCCAGGTCGCCTTACAGCGGTTCCTAGGGAAACGGCTTTAGACGTAAAAGAAGATGAGAACGCCGCAAAGAAAGCGTTCAATGGGCTCAAGAAGGCCTTATCGGGGGCGAAGTATCGCATCACACCCGGGACTGAATCGGTGGAGAGTCCGAAGATAGTGTACGATATACCGAAGCCAGGCGACAGGATGACTACAACTTTTGGAGCTAGAGAGTCTAGGCGTTGGTGGAAGTTGCCTTCGAGGGAAGCGTGCTCGCGGCGCCTCCGGGCTATCGGTAGCTGGTGCGAGCGTCGACCTCGACGTCCTCCCCGCCGGCAGTCAGCACCGCCGCGGCTTCAAATCACTCAGGTGTGAAGCCAGAGGAGTAGAGGACATTAATGAAATTAATTAGAATACTAATCGCTAAATTGTCGTTTGTGTTATTGAAATGGAATAAACGTTGTGACTTAGCTTAAAGTGCTAAGGGATTCGTGTTTGTGTTGTAGTATGGTCGAAGTTTAAGTAGCGTTTCGGCTAATAAATGTGTCTCTGTAATCTGTGTTTTGTTACGCGGGTGGGCGCGGAGGGCGGGCGAGGCCGGGCAGGCGGCGAAGGGATAGGCGGGCGGCGGCAGTCCCGCGTCAGGCGCCGCTTCGCCCGCTCCCATCGCCGCACCACTGTCGCCCGCCCTACGAACGCATTCATCGCATCCATCATCCCCTATATTCGGAATCCTTTCACTCCTTTAATCTTCCTCTTTCCCTCCTCAGTACCCAAGTCATTTCGGTTGTATTAAATATAAGGGCGCGACGTTCCTTTGTGTTGAATACTCGCTGAAGGTGATTTTTTGTGTGGAAGCACAAAACCGGCGCGACCCAATGCGCAATTCTCACAAATGAGACCAAAAAAATTGGGGCGAAAATATTTTGTTTTATGCGCGCGTTCCAATTTGCCACTGGGATCTGAATGTTTCGTATTATTGTGAATCAAACTTAATTAGGCGTGGACGGAGTATTGTTGACAAAAGTCATTTATTTCAAAAGAGTCTTAAGTTTATTTCTGTTTAATTGTGCATTAGGTAAATGCATTCGATCTAGATCATTTTTATGGTGAATTCGTGAACCAAAAAATAATTATTACAAAAAAAGCATTTATGAGACTGCCTAATTCAACTAAAAATCTCTATTTGTTTTTAGTTGTGTACAAATTATAGTTATACTGTACTTAATTTTAAATAACCATTCATTAGAAGGAAGGGATAAAAAAAGAGTGGATATAGTTTATTTACATGAGAGGAAAAAAATAAATAGAATCACATTAAAATACATACAGCTCATAATATACAAGTTGTAACAATAAATAATAAAAGTGGTTGAGATAAAAATGTGGTGTGGAAAAACAAACAAAAACCACCTAATAGGATTAAAATTTAATAAATTTTGTCTATCATTGTATAACTAAATAACGCAATTATTCCATGTGTATTGTATCAAATTGTGTTCTTTCTGACGTTATTCTTACCAAGTTTGACGATCTGATTTATCATTCCTTTTAAAACTAAAAGATTATTTATATTGTCTCTTCATTGCTTAACTATTTGTCTTCTGTTTCCTGTTTATAAAAGCCTAGAGTTAACGTTAAGCGTCTATAAAATGTCAATTAAAAAAAAATCACAAGAATTCACAATTTTCAACATGTTATACTGGTGTATAACAAATTGAAACCTGTAAGATTTTCATAATTAAAAACCATAAACATTGACTGTAGTAATACGGAAGTTCGTATTCGTATTCGAAAATTACCGATAGTCATTCTTTGGCACCTGAAAAGTATTAAAACCAAAGGACTATAAAATGTAAAGAAAAATAAAAGCGTGTTAAAATAAAACTGTTATAGTAATAGATTTTTTTATTACTAGACCTAAAATTTTTTTACCCATGTATTTTTTTGAAGTCTAAAAGGTATGTGGATTGATTATGTCACAACACATAGGTACACAATACAGGTGTAAATATATATAATATATGAAAATCATAATACTCTATCTACAATATAATGATAATGATTCAAGTGTTACTGATGAAATAAACAAATTTGAATAGTATAATACTTACTAGCTGACCGCCACGTATTCGCACGCGTACGATCTCGCTGACTTGTAACTTTTTTTTACTTATCTTGTCCTCAGAACAACGGACTAAAATCTATCCAATTCGGTCCAGTATTGCTGAAGTTATAAGCTTACATACATTTGGGCGATTTATTTTTATTTATATAGTTTCCATTATGGCGTAGGTTTATTCGTTAGGAATTGGTAGGTAACAATTTTAGGTTTTTGAGATCTTTGAAAAGATTTCAAAAAACACCATAAATCTTGAAACGTACGTAGTACCTATTTTTATATTAGGCGCACAATTCTTTTTTCATGCCACATCCAGGCAGTATTTATGTGTCCATGGACCCCATGTAAAGAAAAGAAATCATAATTTAGGAGCGATGAGACCACAGATAACATATGACATGTTCAACAAAAAATATAGTTTTTTTACGTTACGGATATAAAGTGAAATGAATTAGTTATTTACCTCGTTTTTTCGCCAAATATTAAAATAATAGGGATATAATCTGGTTTGTTTAAATTTAACCAATGAAATTTACCTTACGGTCATATATTCGTACACTCGTTTTTATATATGTATTTAATAACTAACCGACGGACATTGTACTAACTTACTAACGTTCATAAACGACTACGATGCCATAGCTACTGGGTTTACATGGTGTTCTAAGTTATGATAGGATCTACTCAAATGCAGGCACCACGTTGTATCCAAATTGACCCGGTCGAGGAGTTATCTGACAAACCCCCGTAGAAAAAATATAAATATTAAGGTTTGTAACATATGTGTTGATTGTTTACCTAAACCATAATCTTGGTTCTGACAGATCCAAATCCAAACCAAAAGACAAAATCGCTCAAAAAGTGTACCTCGCATTTTTAAACTCAATTGTGTTTCAAGTCTTGGTAGGTATAAACCTTTCACTTTCGATAATCCAGATTTCTCTTAATGTTTTGAAACAATATCTGGTACAAAAAGGCATGCGGGTTATCGTCACGTGTGTGTAAGCGAATGATCGCCTTTCGACAGCTTATGTTACATTTGTTTCTATTTACATCTAACGCATTGTTGAAGCAACACAACAAAGAAATGTAAGATGAAAGTTTGTTTCTTTAAAACCTTACTGGAAGTAAGGATTACAGTTAACGTTGTTAATGTTTACCTTTGTGCTATGTTTAAATGATCTATTTTAAATCATTGATCCGTTTGGAATGTTCCTTAGATAAGTTTCTTTCGACAATGTAGGAGAAATAAGAAGGGGCGGTTTTTTAAAGATACCATTAACAGAAGGCGGGCATTCATTATGCTATTGTTTTGAGTTTCTGTCCCCTTATTAGGGTTACATAGCTAAATGGCGAAAAACGGAACCTTTATGGATTCGTCACGTCTGTCTGTCTGTCTGTTCGTCCGTATGTCACAGCCACTTTTTTCCGAAACTATTAAGACCTTAAATACTTATACTGTTGAAATGTGGTATGAAGATATATTCTGTGATCCGCATTAAGATAAATATTTTACAAAAATAAAAAAAGCAATACGTTTTAGGGGCGCCCCTTCATAAAACTGAAAGTTTTTTCTTCAAACCCAGTCGTGAGGGGTATCTATGGCTAGGTCATAAATCGTAGGCCGCAATTTGCCTTTAATTTGATCAACTCCAATATAAACTGTTTTATATTGTATTACTTGCTGCTACGAGTCCGACTCGCATTTGGCCTTTTTTTTTCGTATTATTTCGACACGAACTCTCAACAGAGCAGCCTATTAAACTCCCGGATTTGTTACGCCAAAGAAAGTATTTCATGTTGCGTGCCGTACACGTGAGGTATGGAGAGCGCAACTCGTTTTTGTCCAGCGCAGGTAGTCGCGAACATGCGACCTCATTCGGTAGCAGTTGCTCGCCTATAACGCAAGAGCAATAGTGCTTTGACCCAAATTCGTGGGAAGTCACGCGGAAGGGGTAGCCGGCGCTAATCTTGCCCATATATTTGATGGATGAAAGTCAACCGATGGTGGTGACATTGATTTATAATCTACTACACCTCATTAAGGTCAAAATAAATTGTTATTGTTGACGTTATCTATTAACCCCACTTGTACGGAGTAGTTCCGATACCATTTGTGGGTTCAATATTTTCCTTTCGTGACATTTGATATTATCAATAACCTTTCAATTTTAGGGTTTAGGCGCCATTTTTCCCGGTAGCGTCTGAGGTAAATTGACAGTGACGGATTGTTTTATTCGCTGCCGGGCTTCTAGCATCCGACAGCCTTCAGGGTATTACGGATTTTGGTGTAGGTATCTACTCCGCCTATAGCTCTTTTGCCCGTCCATGATTCATTTGCTCTGGGATTATCATTATTATTTAATTGACAGACATGGAGACCAAAGGTCGTAGTTTTGAATCCCGCTAGGGGCAAATGTTTTTGTCATGAACAGGGACATTTGTACTCGGATTATAGGTGTTAATAAATCTATTTCAATATTATATCCGAGTTACCATAGTACACCCTTACTTAGTGTGGTATTAGGCTGTGTAAATCTTAACATTTATCTACTATATAAAAATAAGTCGGGTTTTCATATAGCAACTTTTTTAATTCTCCTTGATTTCATCAATAAGAACGTCCTGCGCTATATTTCGACCTAGTTGGCCTTTTTAACAACTTTTATGTTGTTTTTATTGAATTATCCTAATACATTTGAGTACCCGTTACGACAACCTCAAAACTTTTATTTAGCAGGAAGCAAAAGTGCGAATTGTACGCTTACGAGAAAGATAGCGATAGTCGCCTGTAATAGTGAGTAGTGTGCGTGTTAAAAGTGCTAGCGTGGTGTGTCGTGTGATGCGTTGAGGGTAACGTGTGCGAGAGTGGCAGCGGGTCTGGAGGGTCGGTAGTCGCATGCAGGGGCGCGCGGGCGCCGGCCCGGGCGGGCTCCGCCAACACCCGCGCGCCCTGCCGCCGCCAGTGCTGCCGCCGCCGCCTCAGTTTGCCTCAGACCAAGACGAGATGCCGGCCAATCAGATTGCACAGGTAACCACTGCTGGCAACTGGTTCATGAGATACGAAGATCTGTGTGCGCTTGCACTGAGGTTTCTTAAAATATATTGGTATTAGTGCTTCGTGTGAGATGTAACCCACGACGTTCACTTTGTAGAATCCGCAAGGGATCCCGACTCCCCCACAACTGTGCATCGTTGGCCGCCGAGGGGGTTTTCAGTCGGTGCAAGCCCGACACACCAATCTCTGTTCCCCGCAGAAAGTGACGGTGCGGTGGGCATTTCCCCCTCGAGAAAAAAAATTGCAACTCTATGCCTTCTTTAGATATTGTTATCTACTAGGATTTCTTTGATGATATCATTCATTGAATGCCTGTACATATGTATATTTTACAAAACCTAGTACCTAGTACCTACTCATAAAACATGATTAGGGCCCACTATGAATAAATAAATGCGCCAGACAATTACACCAATCAGCTGGTCTCAAACTAAGGTTTTCCCTTGTACTATGAGCACCAGACGACGGAAACTAACTGGGGGCGTCATCCCAGCACACCCAGACTCAAGTCAATTCAATTACAATAACAATTGAACTAGCCAGGCTTTAAATAATTACTCCTTCTTTGATGTTGTTTATGAAGTGACAATGCTAAACGCAAGTACGAGTATAGTTGATAAGTAATCGATATCGTAATTATAAGTGACAGTTACAAGCCGACTTATGAAAGAAACAATTTTAACTACTTATTTCATTAAGTTCATTGATACTCTTAGATAAGTTTGATGTAGTAAATAAAAACACAATCTGTACATAACAGACTGGGGCCGTAAACAAAATCAATGTCAATCCAGAGAGGTCAAGTTTGTATTAGCACGGTCTAGAGATTCAGTATTTTTTCGAGTATTAGAAGGTTTAACTCGCAGCGCAGCCTTGTAGTTTAACATTTTACGGTTTTAATATTATAAACGATTAACTGTGTTATTTTGTAGATATTTAAATAAATCTTTGACAAAATATTTCAGTCTCAGACTCAGACTTCCAATTTTTCATTTCACTATCACTACATAGTATAAAACAAAGTAGCTTTTTCTGTATGCCCCTATATCCTATATCCTAATCTAAAGATTACATTTGTATTTACTTGCATTTGTGCGAAGCTGGGGCGGGTAGCTGATAAACAACGAAAGCTTCCTTTTTAGGGTTCCGTACCTCAAAAAGAAAAAACGGAACCCTTATAGGATCACTTTGTTGTCCGTCTGTCCATCCGTCCGTCCGTCTGTCAAGACCCTTTTTCTCAGGAACGCGTGGAGGTATAAAGCTGAAATTTATATCAATTACTCAGGTCTACTGTCCCTTAAAGCTGTGAAAAAATCAAACTTCTAAGCCAACGCAATCAAAAGATACAGCCGTTTATGCCGCAAATTTTCGACACTTGCAAGGGAATCAAAACCTGCTTCCCGTGAACTCAGAATCTTGAAATTTGGTACGAAGCAACGTCTTATAGCATAGATAAAGAAAAAATTACGAAAACCATAAATTTTTAGTTACATCACATAATATATTTTTTTTAATAATTTTAAACTTACTACCCATTTCCTCATAAACGCGTAGAGGTATTAAATTGAAATTCATACCAAATACTCAGGTCTATAATACCTTTAAGCTGTAACAAAATCAAACTTCTATGTCAACGCAATCAAAAGAAACAGCAATTTAAGCTGCATATTTTGAAACTTGCAAGTACTCGCAAGGGAATCAAAACCTAAAGGGTACTTCCAGTCGACCTAGAATCTTGAAATTTGGCATGAAGCAACGTTTTATAGCACACATAAAGGAAAAATTCCGAAAACCTTAAATTTTTAGTTACATTTCAAAATATTTATGCTCCTCCATCTTTCCCCATTGTAATGTTATGAATTTCATTTTGCAATAAAAATACCATAGTTATGACTCGATTGTCGTAATGAACGAACTTTGTAAACCTTGCAGGTTTGTACGGAACCCTCGGTGCGCGAGTCCGACTTGCACTTGGCCGGTTTTTTTTATAAGTAACTTACTCGAGTTTCTGGTTTCAGTAGATAACAATTTCCTGATGTGCAACTAACCTGTTTTTTTTATTTCTCTATCCATACAAACATGTGCTGGTTAGATAAGTAATATCCTCTTTGAAATTGAATGCTCCGGGCGAATTGAGGCGTGCACCAGTATTTAGAACAACGAAACCAGATTGCGAGCATTGTATAAAACGGAAATTGCCTCTGTGTTTTCTGCTTTTATTTTCCCGACTTTCAAAGCTTTTTATGTTTTTGCTACTGTTTATTGAATTATTTTTGCTGTTGTTGTCTGCCGTTCAATCACCATATGAAACTAAAATCACTACTTTTAACAAGTACTGATTGAAGTTGCCTCTGATTGTAATTAGAGCTATTTGAAGTTTTTAATTATGGACTAAATGCAATCAAATAGTTAAATACCGGGTTGTTTTTGCTCAAGGAGTTACTAGTTCTAATTTTGTAATGATCGTTTTAAAGAAGGTCGAATAAAAAGAAAATACATATGTTAACATTTTATGCAAACCGCCTTCTTCATCTATTAGATCACAGCAATGTGTAAAACGTATTTATAGTAGGTATTCGTGTTTTGACTAATTAGCATTACAGAGTTAGAGAGATGGATTTATTCAGTGTTAGAAAATGTTAATTATTCAGTGACACGCGTAGTTGGATTCTTTGTGTTTTTCGTCAGTGTAATAGTAACTGACAAAAATCACATTTTAATAAATTGAAGAAAAAAGAAACCTATTTACAGATATTACATAAATCTGAAGAGGATTGAACGCGCCAATCTCAGGAACAACTGATAAATTGTTTTTGTGTTGGAAAGTCCATTTATCGAGGAAGGCTATATCGGCTATATTACATCACGCTGCGTGTGACCGATAGGAGCGAAGAATCGGTGGAAAATGTGGAAAAACCGAGTATAGTACGTGCGAAGCCGCAGCAGGATAGTTAACTTAATAGAATTGAAATTAAAAAAAAAAAATTGAAAAATTATTTATTCAGTAACAAACAGATATTTTGTGATGAATGATGGCTGGTGTCTCCTTTTAAGCTTATTAATAAAATTGAAATAAAAAAAAAAAAATTGAAAAATTGTTTATTCAGTAACAAACAGATATTTTGTGATGAAGTGATGGCTGGTGTCTCCTTTTAAGCTTACAGAAGCCTGCATCAGTAGGTACCGCTCTTCAGTTACATTTCCTTACATGTAATTTGAATTTGTTTTGTTTTTCACATTATTTGGAAGTCTTGGAATATCCATATAACCTATTAAAGGTTCGATGGTTAGTGTATGTGGTTGAGGCAATAAACACAATGTCCACGGGTCAAATATGAAATGAAGGGGCCAACAGTAGAAGGCGGTAGGCGCGCTGTCCGCACGTGAATCCGCTTTACAAATTCAATGAATGAAATCCCTCTTGATGACAGATGCTTCCGCCGGTTCGGAACAATTGATTATGCATAGGCCCTTTTATGAGAACAGTTTTAATAAAGCTTAATCGAGGGATTATTTATGTGTACGTTTGACTCGTTTAGTGACCTCATGGTACGGTCAACATAATGTTTAGGTAAAAGATTTGCAGTTCGATATTCGTTTTTATGCCAACGACATAAGTGCAATGCAAAGTCCAAACTGTATAGTCTGACGTGCGTTTGTTCGTTCCATACAAAGATGTGATTTAAATATAAATGTGTATCCACCGCTAATTCTAGTTTCCATAGCATGAGTGTTTTGAGTTTTTATATTGGGACTAGGCCGATGTACTCGTATGACTGATGCTATGTAATATTCGTTGTTGTTTTTTTTTAGTTATGTCGTTGCTTCTATCTAAAAATACTTACTAGCGTTTGTTGATTCATGTTATTTGAAGATCTTGCCACTTCGTCTAGTCCAGCTAGAGCAGCATATTTTTTGAATTTTACATTGAAAATTAAACAGTAATGTGGCTACTTGTTTAGAATTTAGTCTAGTCTAAGTATTTTGTTTTTCCGTCATGTGATCTGAGAGACTTTCATGTTTAATTAAATCCCTTGTATGTAACTACATTTCAAAAACACTAGTAATACAATTATTTATTTCTTACTACCGGCCCGCCCCGTGGTTTCGCGCACGTACTTTCTATTTATTTATTTGTTTGGATACATGTACATTATACGTAAACTTTTAACTATTTACAATCCTGCTCCTAACATTTACGAACAGTCCTGTCTTCTCTACGAACTGCAGAAATATCAAATATTTGAATTAGGAAAATTTACTATTTGTAGTTTATTTGGTCTCAATCGAAACGAAGTTCGCTGTGACATGAATGCAATTAAATAATGTATAAAATATGTGAATGTCGTATTAGCGACTGTTACGATTTGGTGATGCAAACTGCTTGTAAGATTATTAGCACATCTCGGTAAATCACTTGCCTTTCGGCACTAGTTTTTATGTCGGTAAGGCGGTAAAAACTTTAAAGTGCATATAGTTGGACGTTCTTTTGACTGTTCTATAAGAAATGGTAGAGTTGACGATAGACACCGCGTCAGGTTATTAATAACTAGCTGTGCCCGCGACTTCGTTCGCGTGGACTACATCCTTTCATGGTCGGTTTTACCCCTTTCTCCCCTTATATTCGAAACAAAAAGTAGTCTATATTTTAATCTAAGTTTCGAGCTATATTTGTGCCAAATTTCATATCTCTAACTTCAAAAATAAAAAAAAATCCATATAAACTTTCAAAGGTGGTATTACCCCCCCTCCCGCCTTATTTTCTAATATAAAGCCTATGTCCGTTCTTGAGATTCAACGTATACCTATACCAAATTTCATCAAAATCGGTTGAGAGGTTTAAGCAGGAAAGCGTAACAGACAGACAGACAGTTACTTTCGCATTTATAATATTAGTAGGGATTATATAACATTTTTACTATTATTAACTGTAATCTAAATTTTGATGCTACGGAGAGTGGCGACAATTCTAATAATAAGAGTGTTGGCGGATCTAAAAATACCTAAATAAAAGTCAGTGAAACTTTACAATGAATCACTATCCAATCTAATATTTAATTGACATATACATTTTTTTCTAAAATAAATTTATCTTACGGTATATCTACAAATAATAGGTACATGCGATGGGTCATACTTTCTTTTTATTTAGACGAAAGAATGTTTGACAAAGCCAACGTTGAAAATATCCTAATGATTTTATTCTTCATGTGCCATCTCCGTCTTTAGTCATGCAAGCTACTCTACTCTATGCTCTTCATCAATAATAATATAATCAATACTAATCAGTCTTCAAATTTTTAGTCCATGTTGTGCGTCTTTTACCTGGGCCACGCTTGCCCTCATTTAGACACATAGATGTAAGACGGGGCTCTGGCAAAAGTATGCGTCCTACAAGATGCGATGTATTTCTTTTGTCTGCGAGTGCGTGGTGTCGCTACCGAAAGGCGACGGCTAGAGGTCCTGACGAGTGCGAGACGAGGGCTCGCAGGGTCCGAGGCGGTTCGCTAACAGCTGATGGCGGTCCCCGCGGCCCAGCGACGGGGAGCGCGATCGATGCTCGCGCCCCGCGCCCCCTCACTTCGAGACGTCCCGTCGGTGTCTCACTTTCCCGCTTTTCTTTCCCTCATACTCGTATACCTAACACTTGGTATGTACTTACATACCCTCGTGTACACAACGTGTGACTTCGCGTCGTGTTTTGATTCAGGCCCCACTTTGCGTCTTGTGCGCGTGATGGATTACTGCCTTTACATGTGAGTTGCTTCGTCTCTGTGCTCTTTGTTTGCTATTGTGGGGGCAGAAAAAAAAGTTCCATTTTAGTATTCCATTTAAGTACTCTCTAAGAAAAGGGTAATGTACTAGCATTCTATAGGTTAGGTTGTATAACAAATTTAATGTATGTTGAAATATATTATAAGATAACAGCTTATGGCGAATAATGTCAAAAAAATAAGAGCACTAATACAACGTAATCGATTAATACTTGGTAGGTATCAAAACTTCTATAAAAATTTAAACGTGTCAAGTACTGAAGTAGGTACACATCCTTTATTTTCTTATCCATTAATATCTCACGAAGAAGTAAAGTAAATCTTGATAAGTATAATTATTTATAGCTTACAGTGGGGTGGCATAGTATTGTAGGTAAAGCATGAAATTGTTATTTCTAGTCCCAAAAATCATCAAAGCTAGAATGAGAAAAAAACAAACAAACTTATATCATTTTCGTCAACAAGATCTCCCTAGCTATCAATTCCGTCACCCCACGTTTAGATCATAATTTAATCAGCGGGTCGTGTCGTGGCTGCGACGCCCCGAGCTGAGACGGTAACTAGGCTACGTAAGTACCTACCGTGGAACTGTAAGATGAGACGGAATTGCATTACACTCGCAACTCTCAACAAGATAATAGTCGCAGCCATAAATAAACGCACACGTCTTTGTTGAATTAAATGTGCATCTTAAGTTAAACATTCCTTACCAACATCTAAACGACACTGCAATAAAGAAATTAATAACAATGATGAGCAAGTTTTCAAGTTATATGTTTGCATCTTTATTTATCTTTAGCAGTTATGTTGTAATTTATCAATAATTATCACATTGTGACACTGTTTATGTAGTTTACATAATGCATTAATGACGTATACACATAATGATTTAATTTTTCATTGAGAAACACATTGTTGGTTTAACAAACATGCCCACATTGGGCGTTGTAAAGTTTCTTATAATGGCTCCGAAGGAATCCAAAATCTAACAAACTATTGTCAAAATGCTTTAGATTTTTTCACCTATAACCTGGTAATTTCTGAATTTAAGTCTTAATCAAGATTGTCACAAATTATCATTACTTTGGTATCCACTATGAAAACTAATGAAGATGCTCGTCGAGCTAGATTCAGAATAGATAATGTATAACGCAACTGACAACCTTCGAATAGTTGCATTATTTGGTATGTCATAATTAGAATAGATAAAGTTTCTTCACAAATTAAAGATAAACTTCACCGTTTATAGATAACAGAGAAGGTTCAAGGAACAGGGTTTAAATTTGCAGACAACAATGGATAAACTTAGTCTGGGTTCACCTAACTTACCTACCCTAAAATATAATTTGATTCCGAACGTGTGCGTGCATGCATATAAACAAAAAGAAGGTTTATACTAACGCGGTTCATTTCCATTTGTTATACATTCGTTCATATACTTTACCTTTATTGTTAATTTGATTGAAATTAATATAAAATGGTAGATCAATACCACCACTTTGTTGACTGATTAGTAGAATGGCATAAGTTTGCCAATTAGCCCTTTATCAGCCGAAAATTACTAAATAGATTTGGATCAAATTTGATATAGTTATAAGTATATATTTTAATCCATTATTATACTCCATACTTTAATTCAAGTTTCGAACTATATTTGTGCCAAATTTCATATCTCTATCTTAAAAATAATCATTTTCCTATATTCAAGGGTGTTGTTAACCCCATATCCCGTTATTTTCAAAACAAAAAGTAGCCTATGTCCGTTCTAGAGATTGAACGTACCTATACTATACCTCAATAGAATTTCATTAAAATCGTGGGTGTGAGGCATGATGAAAGCCAGGCAGACAGGCAAGAGTTACTTTCGCATTTATAATATTAGTATGGATGGATACGTATTGTTCCTAATTGGATATAGGTAGGTATACAAGCTAGATCAAAGTGGTGAACTATTTGAGAGTCCTATGTCCAGCAGTGGACTGCGATGGGCTGATGGCATATAGACTGATACGTTTTATCCCGAAATATGGTGACCTAATACACTGGCTAGTTTCACACAATTGATATGTCTTACTGATATTTGCAGGTGATCGCGTTGATATGCGGGCTGCTGGTGGTGATCCTGATGGTGCTGGGGCTGGCGTCCGCCGACTGGCTGATGGCGGCCGGCTGGCGGCAGGGCCTGTTCATGCACTGCATTGACCCCGAGGCGCCCACACCTCTGCCCTTCGACATCACGGCGCAGCCCGGCTGCTACGCTGCCAGGCCCGCGCCTTACATTAAGTAAGACCTCGATGATTTTGTTAGTAGTATCATAGAACGTACGCAAACATTAATAATTTCAGGAGAGTTAATTTAAGTTTCACGTGGTGTTTTTATCTGAGTTGTATAATGTAAAATACGTTTCATTGATTACCTTATTACGCTAAAACTACATGAAATGGATATGTTTGCAATTTGAAGAAATACATGATATTAGGATACTTTTGATTGAGAAAAACAATATTATATCTACTATTAATTTAGAATAAAAATCTAACTGCCGAAACTGCCTGCACAAGGATCAAATAAGTGTGTTATATTTATAATTCATAAATGTCCAAGGATGACTGGGACGGTCACTTCTGAACACGCTATCAAAAAAAATAAAAAATACTTATAATATTTAAAACAGTTCACTGCATATCATATCTTAAAAACTTATTTCTATTGTAAACACGAATTTTGTGATGACACTGTGGTCTTTAATAATGTGGTAATTAAATTTATTTCATAATGATTGAAAATCGAACCCAATGTTCGAGTTGAAAAGACGTAAACAAAAAGGACAGCAACTTACTTTCAAATCTCCCTCTCTCTCAAAGTCATATTTGACATCATGTTTATACACGTTAATACCTATTTTCTTTGGGTAATTTCGACAAATTTGTGTAAGTCGACCTGCAAACGTGTGTACGCCCACCCACTTACAACCTCCCTAACGTTCGTTCCATTTAACCCGTAAGGAAATCAGTCTCGTCTCATCGCCTCTGGCCTTGCAACGGTGGGGTCTCCCTACACGGCACACCATGGGTTCGCTTCCCCTAATATTTTATCGCATTTTACCGTTTTGAAATATTTTACGAAATTGGATTTAACTCTCCCTCAGGCTTAGTGTAAATAAGTACTTTAAAAGTTATTGATTATGTTAGGAATACTGATATTAAGACGGAATTGCACGGCGTATCTCTTTGAAAGTTAAACTAATATCTAAAATTAAAGTTTCATATAAAAACATGGTACCCATGAATGTATTATTGAGATATTGAGAAGAGTTTAAGCTTAAAATTCTTAAGTATATTATAATTGCCGTGAGAATCAAATCTGTTAAAGTGTGTTAAGAGGGTTCGTAGTAAATATGTTTGTATGGGAGCCCCCCTTAAATCATTATTTTATTTTGTTTTTAGTTAGTATTTGTTGTTATAGCGGTAACAGAAATACATAATCGGTGAAAATTTCAACTCTCTATTACGCTTCAGCTATCACGGTTCTTGGGATACAGCCTGGTGACACAGAGGACGGACAGATAGACAGACAGCGAAGTCTTAGTAATAGGGTCCCGTTTTTTCCCTTTGCGTACGGAACCTTAAAAAGATGTTCACAATTCGAGGGTGAAAATACGTGCCTCTATTGACCGGGTTGTGGTTGGTTGCAGGGCGGCGGCCGGGCTGTGCGTCGCGACGTTGGCGGCGGACGTGTGCGGCGCCCTGCTCACGGGCCTCGGGCTCCGCTCCACCGAGAACCGGACCAAGTTCAGATACTACCGGTTCGCCGTACTTGCCATGGCGCTTGCGCGTGAGTATCAACTATTGCTATGCGGTTTTTTCGTTTTCACTGTCAATTCATGATCAAATATGGAAAGTCGTCAAGGATATTACCACAAAGGAAAACATGATGTTAAAAACCGGTCAAGTGCGAGTAGGACTCGCCTATGAAGGGTTCCGTAACAGCAAGTAACATAGTATAAAACTTTATTTTAGAGTTGATTGAATTAAAGGTAAATTGCAGTTTATGACGTATTAAAAAAAACTACTTACTAGATCTCGTTCAAACCAATTTTCAATGGAAGTTTACATGGTAACATATATATTTTTACTTTATCACTGTCTTATTTTATCACTTTGGAAGTATCTCGTGCGCAAAGTACTTAAAAGGACATATTTGTCATATAAATAAGCGTCAATTATGCAGTACTTAGCGCTTTATATTTAACAGTATTTAATTATGTGACTTAAATATATGCATCGCAGCAGCTAAAATTTTCAGGCACTAACTTTAAAATAGTATGAACTAACTGGGCCTTGGCATCTTAGAATAAATTCGCGTGTAGGTAATGACAAATGCAATTCTTTAGACTATTAGAGTGTCGTTCAAAGTCCTTAGTTGAATTAAATGGTAACAAACATTTTAATTTGTGTGTTATTTCATTGTTTCAGTAATGTGCATATTAATAGCCCTGGTCATCTATCCGGTCTGTTTCGCCGCTGAGTTAAATTTGGGTAAGAATAAGATATTTTGGTATCCGAAAGCAATAATTCATTTTCCGAAAGCAATAGTTCAAAGTTTTTGTAATCACAAGAAAGAAGAAATAAAACAAAATAAAATGTAAAAAATAAGCGTTCTCCTCTCCAACCAACCTTGAAAGACTTATCATACGGCTTCTTGCGGCAAATTCAAACGGCTGTTGCCGTTATGCAGGATCAGGGAAAGAAAAGATTTATAAAGATGGAAAAATAATGTGATAAGCAAGTATGTAATGGACAGCGAGTAACAAGAATGATATCACGAAAAGTAAAGAAAAAAAATATCAAATTTCAAAACTCAAAAACAGCATGTAGGTTCGGTTGGCCAAACTAGCTTTTAACATTTCGTGTGTCTTATTATGTTGATTGGTGGTGTGCAGGCAACAGGTCGGTGTGGGAGTTCGGGTGGGCGTACGGCGTGGGATGGGGCGCCGCCATCTTCCTGTTCGGCGCCGTCGTGCTCCTGCTCTGCGACAAGGAGAGCGAGGAGCTGTACTTCAAGCAGCGGAAAGTGAGTAGCCGCTGATGATATAATATAAAAATGAATCGTAAAAATGTGTTGTAAGCACATAACTCGACAACACCTGGGCCAAATTAGACAATAATAAAATAAAATAAAAATAAAATAAAATAGTTTTTAATCATCAAAAAACTTGGGTACAATTACTTGTGATTGGAGACTTCTTTTAAGCAAGAGCCTGTGTTAGAAGTCTCCGCTCCTCCATATAAAGCTAGTGTTTTACATTTAAACGAAATTTAAACTAAATTGTAGTTATGTCTACAGTGTGTGTGTGTGTGTGTGTGTGTGTGAGTGAGTGAGTGTCAGTGTGTGAGTGAGTGAGTGTCAGTGTGTGAGTGTTGCGTGTAAGCGTGTGTGTGTATGTGTGTTCTACTTCAGTAGCTCCTCTGTCTCTATATAATTTTTAGTTTTGAGCCAATCGCTAATCAGATTTTTACACTCAAATAAGTTTTTGTCATATATATATATTCCTTTATTTATTCTATTGTATAAGACTGCGGATTTTATCCTGTACTGCATGTGAGCAAATTTGGTCCTGCATTTAGTCATTTTACAATAAAAAAAAAGTTGATTGAAGTCTAGAATGATTTTTTTAAAGGAAGTCGAAAAATTTCCGGGACAACCCTGAAGACAGCGCGTTGATTTTTCAATTACAAAGTTCATATTAAAGTGCGAAGACGCGGCGGGTCGCTAGTCTATAATAAAAAAACATCGCTGAAACAATAGCGCTCTTATGACATCGCCGTAAAGTTCACTTTAGAATGTGATTGTATACATGTTATTGCAAGTGACTGTACACAGAGAACAGAACATCAAGGTGAGCACTTGCAGTTCGATTTTAGTTCTTATGCCTGCGACATAAGAGTGGTACAAAACCTATAGTGTGTAGTCTGACGTGTTTTCAACCAGAAATAGTGGACCAAATTGGATAATTCAATGGATCAACCATGCTTTTCTTCCATTACCCTCCCCTCCACCTAAACTTATCTAGGTTATATTTATAAAATTGTCGTCTCAGAACAGCGACAGACAATTATCACCGTTATGGACTAGTAGGTACGCTGGGACATACTGAGATTAAGAAAACCATCATTTCAGGTCGAGCTAAATTTTTTATCTTCGGGTTTACTTTATTTAGAGAGTAATAAATGTATGTGTTTGCAGGTGGTTGCGGCGGAGGGCCCTGGGCGCCCCTAGGGCCGCGGGCGCCTGCCCGACCTCGTGCCGTGAGCCGCGCCCCCGCCCTAGGGGCCCCGCGCCCCACGCGCCGTCCGCGACCCACACAAGGGACCCACGCCACGGCCCTAGCGACGCCGGTGACCCCCCTCTAGGGGTCGAGTACCGGTTCGTGTAGTGACCGCGCGGTGACACATCGGTGACTTTGAGTAGATATTAATGCTGTAGTAAAGCAAAGGCCGTGTCCTACGTAAGCGACATGGGTGATACAATGCGACGCATAATTAGCTTGCCGTATTCGCTGAGTGAAAAAAGCAAACCACCTCATTTTTCCCACTTGTGCATCCAAATTCAAAAGGGAAACTGTTTAGCTCTGCCCAAGTGCACTTGGGCAGAGCTTGAAATTATAAACCTATTAGCCTAAGCGTCTTGTCCGACTAATTTTGTGTAAGGGCATCAAATTCTTGGTTCAGTTACGAATACAGCATAAACGTTTTACTTTGATTTATGTGCAATTGAATTAAATGTGTAATCCAAAATAAGGTGAAGCGTAAACTCCTTATTTGCTTATGTAAACGATCCAGATGTTATCGGAACTGAGCAATTGGCTTCATCTTTGTTTATCTGGTTCCTCTATTAGTATGATATACTGGTCCTCTATGATGTAGATGCGTTGATAAGTATTGTTCAGCTGCTAATAAGTGTCCAGTAGCAGCTTAAAGAATCGCGATCGAGTCTACACCACGGTTGTCGCTTATGTAGGACACGATGTTGGATAACTTTTGTTATACACTTCTAATTATTTTGTTCATTTTCGATTCAGCGTCATTTTGTCTTGTGTTTAAATTTATTATAAAAGGATTTCATTTTTTATATCTTGTGCAAAAAAAAATCAATTAAATTTATAAGTACAAGGTCACCGATGTAGCACTGATAACGTGTCAAACGTGCGTGAATGCGATCGTCATACAATCCGCACCCGGTAGCCCGATCCAATGTCATGAAGATGAGTTACCGGGCAAAGATTTGTTTGAAGGATCACAACGATTCGCACGGATATAGCGTTAATCCTTAGTTATCAGAAAATTCATAGTATCTCGACTGATCAAAAATTAAATTTTGACTGAATCTTGAATCTCAAAAGCGCGGTACGAATAGGAAACAAAAATAAAACAACGAAAGTTTTTGGTAATATTCAGCGCGAGTGCTATGATTTACGTGTTTTTTTCGTTTGGGTAGAGACGTTTATTTAATACCCGTTAATTTTTAGGCGATGCTCGATTCGATGCATCCTTTTCGTATGTTAAGTTTAGAAAGGAATCCAATGTGATCGCGGCTGATCGCGGCCATATTTGTTAATAAGTCGCTTGTAGCCGCGCCGGCGTCACGCTCCGCGGCGGGCGGGGCACATTCGGACCGTCGTCCGTACCTCGTACCTCGAATGTAATCCGTTCCAAAGGGCGTCGCTTGTATTTATTCGCTTTAATTTATTAGTTAGTTATACGTGGTTGAGTTGCGTTATCCGTGTGCGTGCGTGGGCGATGTGTGCGGCGTGGGCGTGGGCGTGGGCGTGGGAGTGGGCGTGCGGGGGAGGCAGGCAGGCGGCAGGTGGCAGGCGCCGCGGCGGGCGACCGAGAGCACTGACTCCGCTCGCTCCGAACCTGAACTAATCAGTAAACTAATTAAACTGCGTTTTGTAATTACTTGTGACTAACTAGTGTACAAGTGTTAGGGACTAAGTGCACCGGGACTAGAGACTGGGTCTCGTTGCGGATGATGCGTTTGCGATTTTCGGCCTGACCGAGATAATCGATGGAATTGTATTTATGTATGTTTCGATCGAAGTTACCATTTAGTGTGGTACGTTCGGTACTTCTGTGTGAAATGTTTTACACGCATTACTGTCTATAGATGTGTACCGTTCGACTCGAATGTATCATTATTTGACATCTCGGTGATAATCAGAATCTCATCTTTTTATTTTTTTATAAAATTTCAGATTGTACTATGAAATACCTAATTTGGAATTGAATATTATTTAAGAATAAACATTATATTTTCTTAATATTTATCTACAGTAAAAGTGTTATTCTCTAATTAACAAAAACGGTAATTATTTATCATTATATTAAAGTGTTATAATTATAACGGTAATGTTTATTGTAAGGTAATATTAATGTTGCAGTGAGTTGTAAGGCAGAACCATGTTAGGACGGTAAACAATAGCCTGGAGTTTTCGGTTCAGTTTCGACAGTGCGTTTTGTAGAAGATAGTGTAATTTCTCGTCTATTCGTAATCTCAATGTGTAATTGTATTTATAATCTCTTGGTTATGGCTTTAATTTAACTTGTCGTGTTATGGATACACACAATTATTGTGATAGCTCGGTAGCTAACATCAAGGCCTTTTGCGGACTGTATCTGAATGAATGAATTCTCGGTAAAGGCTTTATTTAATTATCAATTATTATTACATTCCTAGAGTTTAATGTTTTGGAGAATAAATTTAGTCATTAATAGTACACTAATTCTTGTCACTAAAATGTATAATCTAAGGCCTCGAAGATAGTGCAGCACATCAGATGCGGAATTGTCAATTGGGCCAGTTTATACCTTGAATTGAGACTGTTTTACACCAATCGTTTTGTACGCACCAAGCCAATTAATTTATTGTTAATTTATACTGATTGTTAAGATTATTATAGAACTTACAGAATTCATATGATAAAATTGATCATGCATTAATGTACCTATATCTGTTAAAGATCTATTGCCCAGATTTATTAAGAAGGATAACTTTAAATTAATCACTTATCCTGTAACCTCTCCTATTGTAATAGTTTTAGCTGTTTCAAAGATCATAATTGCGAAAAAGTGGATGTTTAATTAATCCCCTTCCGTATAATGGAAAGAGATAAGGATCGCAAGAGCCTTAAGACACTGACGGGTTTCTAGGCAAGGTGACTCATGCTGTGAAGGACTGTCAGCTCGACCCATATAAAACACGCTCGTAACTACAAGTGTCATATGGCCGTATGAACTTGACAAGTTTTGCTATGTAAACATGTTACGCAAAACACATTTTTCTGACCTTTTCATGGATACATGTTTTGTACATACTGAATTTGAAACATAGTCAACTAATTAGATATGAACGACTACAGACGTTATTTCACACTGCCATGTATGTGTACTGACCATTACTAATAATTTGTCATTTATTTATTTTAGTAATAATAATCACAAATAATAGAAAGTTAATGATTTTGATTTGTATTTACTATAAGTCTACAATTAACATAGTGATAAAACCCCCTTGTAATTATTGTAAAACGACATTAGCTACCTGTTTTTATGCACCATTGAATTTTATACGCGGGCAATTGTTTTTCTCATGTATTTATTTTAATAAGAGCAAGGCTTAGGTCTTCCTTTTTTTCAACAAAATATCTCAAATTCTAGATCGAAATTGTTAAATGGTAAAAAGCCGCAGATCCGCTTATACTACGACATATTTTAACGTCATTGTTATTCTAGTACCTGCTTTATCAGGCTGAACGAATCATTTATACCTCACGGCTGTGGATATGCGACTTTACTTCAGTTTTTCGTTATACGCACTACTGGCTTACCGGATCACACCATGAGTTTTTGTTTACGTCTGTCATACAAGTTAATTAAAAACTAGGAATGACATGACTTACACTAAAAGCTTTGTTGTGCACAGCTGCGCAGGATACGCATGCAACCCACGCCGTGGAATAATTTGACGTGATCGCCTTAAAAGGGCCCTGCTCGGCCAGGTACATCGAGTGTATAGTGCGTGGCTGTGTGATAGCGGCTATAGTAATCCGTCGACATGCAGGCCTAGCATGCGCCGCGAGAGTAAATTTTATCGCGCTCTTATCAAATGTCAAAATCAATGCGTCAACTGCTGATTGGCGGAAAATACGAGTATGGTGTACCATCAAAAAACTTTTGTCGTTTCATCCGAGAAATTTGACGTATTGCGCCTGCTAGGCCTGATGGTCTGGTAAAGTTAGTCTTGTACAGTCACTTGCACTCATATGTATACAAACTCATTCTAAAGCGATCCTTATGGTATCATAAATGCTCAAGTGTTAACATTTAATTGCTCGTGACTTTACAATTTTACGGTCTGTACGTATTTTATTTTATTTGAAATCAATAGTAGCCATTGTGATACGAAAACAAATTGGGAAGCTATAACCCAGTAGTGCACTCAATGATACAGGATTTTTGAAATGCAAAAATGCTGAATTCATTTTCAGAGACTGGTTCAATTTTCGATGTTTCGATACAAATTGTTCGAGTAGTTGTACCTAAATGTGTTAAATAAGTTAGATATAAGAATTGACATGTAAACATCCTTAAATTAAGTACTCATGGCCATACAAACAAAAAGAGATCACCTCATAATTTTTCTCGTTTTGTATTTTTTTTTGTTTTATATTCCTTCTGCAGTTGCCCGAGTATATCCATAAGTCCATTTTATTAGCCAAATTATGAGTCATATCAATGAGATTCAATAAAGTACCTACCTAGTGATATCTTGTTTTTTTTGGAATCCTTGGGCGTTTCACGGGTTAAGGTAATATTATAGGTATTTGCGTTTCAAACAAAAAAAGATAGACGGTCACACAGGTTTGTGATGTTATCATCATCAGCTTCTAGTCCACTGTTGGAATTAGGTATCCCATCGCGCCGTCTTCAGCTAGAAGACGTATCTAGCATCTGCCTGCTATTTTTCGCTGGACGACTGGCGTATTGTAGGACGACCTCCGGGTAGGTTTCCACCTACATGGAGGGTCGTCCTACCCTACGCTTACGGACCGAGACGCAGTCTCCACTCGAGAATCAGTTTTCCTCAGCAGTATTCGGTATTTCGTGAGATTTAGAGCCCACTGTTACTTCAGCGTACTAAATCTCTGGTATACCTACCTATGTCGAAAACTGCGTCCCATAGTTGGCTAAGTGACCATCGATATTTAGATCTTAGCTATTTGGTAACTTTAAATTATTTACTTACTTAAATAACCCATACAATGTTCGAGGAAAGTTTGCCATGCAGCATAGTGCCGTTGAAATGCTGTCTGATTTTGTTACTTAATAGTATTTACTGATTTTCTTCCTAAATACTTCTTGCATAAGTACAGTGACGAGTGGCGTACCAACTATCGTAAAGGCAATAGCGCATAGGGTACTTGTCTAATGCCCGGTTCTAATATTTGAAAAACGAATCGTTCTAGTAAGCTAAAAACGTCCGACAGACGACTGACGGCAGCTGATAAACGATGAAAACGGATAGTAATTTTTGAAACATTACGAATCGTTAAATATTGGAACCAGGCATATGACGTAATCAATCGACGTGCTCGTCTTTCGTCAGTGAGGTTCCGTGTGTTTAGTCGCTTGGCCACACGTGCAATTATCTATTAGTTACAACTTGTTGCATTTTTGATGACGCGCAAACAAACAATGAACGTGTATCTGTAAGGTATGTAGATCAGTGGTTGGAAGACTTGCTAGAAAGCGATAAGATCGCCTAAAATGTGTAATATTTTGTTTGTAAAATTTTGACCTACTTTTGAATAAGCGTAATTCGATCGATTGTAGGTACACGACCTTGCATGTTAGGTGTTCAATCAAAACAAAGGTTTAAAAAATAGTATTTATTGACAATTTGTTGCATAACTTTACTCTTAATACAAGTAAAAAAAAATCAGAAAAAACAAGATCATAATATAATAGTCAAGCGACCCGCACCGATTCGCTGAACAAAATGGTAGGTCTTCTTTAGTTAAGACACAAATATTATTTTCCCACAATTTGTAATTCCAAAATACTGACATACGTTCTAATCAATCACTCATAATTTCACTTTTGGCATAATAATGGGGACTATCGCGCATGAAAACTCCGCTAAATAGCTATACACGGACGTGACGCCCAACTGGTATGTGATAGTGATTTAGATGACTGTCAATGTCATGTCAAAAATAACCAATCATGTAGCAGTTGGATTTTACGCCTAAATTGCAGATTTTGTGCGACAGGCCTAAATGGACAAGGCTGCAAATTATAGTAAGCCGTGGTTAGACTTCAACTCCAGTAAGTTCTTTTATGCTCTTGATAAGTCTCGCGTTGCCGTCCTTGTAGTCGACTGGCTGTGCGTTCATAACCGTAGTTTTAAGTCTCGTTTCATCCTGGAATAAATCAGTGAAATTAGTTTAATATAATAAAATAACAAAATACATGAGATGGAACGTAAACGTTCTGTTAGAATAGACTTTCGTATTCATCATAATATACATTTCTCTTAATCTGTGATAAGTAGGTTAAGCACTTGCGGTAGAGAAATCAGAAACGACGACGGTATTACTACACCAGACCTGAGATAACATAGAAAAGTTCGTTTTCCGTATTCGAACCCGAAACCAAATAGATGGCGCGTCGCGGCCCAGTCGCGCTTCTGCTATGGAGGTCGTCAAATTCTCAAAAGAATACATACCAAACTGTTTAGTAATAAATACGGTACCATGATAAGATACCACGATCTGACCGGCATTTTTTTTGTTGAAAATTATAATCAAGTGTTTTACAGAATATTCTAGCAACACTTGACTCGGAAAACAACGATAACTTATTTATTAATGCCCAGTTCCAATATTTAATAGTTACAGATAGTAATAAATTATGCGAGGCATAAGCTATAAAACCGATCCAGACTCGACATTTGGAGAATAACAGATTGTCATTTTTGACACATTACGAATCGTAAAACATTGGGACCGGGCATAAGTGTGTAACGTGCGTGCGAGAATAAGGTTTAGCTGCAACATACAGTCAAAATTCTTCCACCTTTCATTCTAATAAAATTTATCCTCATACAAAAAAAGTTACTAAGCACTAACACTGTAAGTCTCCATCTTTGTTCTGAACTTGAACACGAAGCTCCTGAACTTGACATCTTCGAAGAGCTGGGCGTACGCGTTCTTGTCGTACTCGAACAGCTGACCGACCTCCGCGGCCGAGCGGCCCAGCATCGCCTCCGCCGCCTCGTTGAACGCCGTGATCCGCTGGTCGCCCGTCGGGTCCGATACGTTCGCCTGCACAAGTTAAATGGAACGAATTGTTTTAATAATCCGTAACTTTTTTGCGTAAGCTATAGGACTATCTCAAACCTCAGCTTAGACGAAAAACTCTGCTCTATTTTATACAGTTTTGTCGGCATCATACTAATATCATAAATTATAAATTATGTGTTTAAACGAAATTTGGTACATGGATGATGAACATATCAAAAATCG
Organism: Glyphodes pyloalis; assembly: GCA_037074685.1. Classification (NCBI taxonomy): domain Eukaryota; kingdom Metazoa; phylum Arthropoda; class Insecta; order Lepidoptera; family Crambidae; genus Glyphodes; species Glyphodes pyloalis. The sequence goes on along the minus strand of JAYKKO010000005.1, from coordinate 11,252,660 downwards.
CCGCCTAAGTCCAGCAAGCTCGCCTATCGGCTATGAAGGTTGAATTACTGGAACAAAGACAAAAAAAATAAGTTACTTTATAATCTTTTATTTTTTATATTTTTAGTTGATGAATTGTATCATCGAGTTAGTGACTTCTCGCTCAGAATGACTCCTTTAAAATGACAATAGAAAAAAAGTATTACCCCCAGTAGCAGCCGATGCTTATAGTTGGGGTACTCTCTGTTGCACTTCTCGCATCTGAAGAGTCCGTTCTCCTGGTCGACGAGCTTCTTATTGCATTGTTCCTGCGGGCACGCCTTGTAGACGGCGTTGTCGCTGAAGGTGAACGTGAGCACGCCCAGCAGGCTGAAGTAGTCGCCCTTGTCGCCCGAGCCCAGCTGCCGCGCCTCCGCCTCCGCGAACGTCAGCCACTCGTTGCTGCCGCCCTGGTACACTCCAGACCTGCACATCATGATCAGTCAGTCTAGAATGGAAGTGAAGCGACAAGATACAGTTCATAGACTAGAATAGTTGTTTTAGTACCGACTTTTGTTAATCTATACTAGTACCTACTATAAAGCTGAAGAGTTTGGTTGAATGCATTAATCTCAAGAACTTTTTTATATTAAATTTCAAGATTGACCTGATCCCTCCTGATGGTAAGTGGTAATGAGGTCTTAGCTTAAGAGCGACAATTACAGCATAATGATAGTTGTTACTGGACTTGTCCCCCTAACCTTGACGGCTTGACCTCTGCTACTAATGTAGCATCCCCCAGGAGCTCTGGAAACTTTACTCACATGCAGGACACAATAACACCGATGTGATTGTTATTTGTCTTTGTCAAGGTGGAGGTATTTCACCAGTCGAATCGCTATGTGTAGTTGTCTTAAACTACTAGTTCATTATAAAAAATAATTTTGCGTTAGATAGTCTAGATGTACAAGCATCTGTAATGGCCGCCCGCCGTATGTTGGTAGGTACATAGTTGCGGCGGACGGCGGCTTAGGGGTGAGAGCCATCTCTCCCGAAAGCTCGGAGAAGATGATAAGGCTTTGCAGCCATCATCGAAAGTAAGTTTAAAAAAAAATGGGCGGACGGCGACAAGGCAGTTAAAATGACCCAGCGCTCGCGTCTGCGAAATGGATTTTTACATTTTTTATAGTGCTTTACGCCGCACTAGCGAACTTTAAATATTTTTCTGTTTCTTTAAAATATATTCAGCGGTGTTTTACTTACTTAGCGGAAATGTTAACGATCTCCATGTCGGCGCCGCCGTTGTCGTACCAGCCGCGCAGAGCGTGCGCCTCGGGCAGGTCCGGGCTCAGCCGCACCATGGTGCTGGCGAGGCACGACAGAGACTTGCTCCCGTTGAACTCCGTCAGCCGGGCGCCCTGGAACCATTCGCATGGAACACACTTAAGCATCTATTACATTTAGTTATACAGTTTACTAGCAATAATATAAGTAATTTGTATAGACAAATCAGATATGATTCTACACAAGGTTCGGAACGTCTCGCTGCAGAGGCTCGCAATTAAGAATCTTTTTACTATAAGCTTTTTTTCAGGCAATATTTAATTATATTTATGAATAAACACCCATTGACAAAATAAATACAAATGGTATTGGTCATGGGTGATTCTCTTCTCCCAACTTTTCGATCTGTGATACCATGAAAATCGCAGTAATACATTATTATAAAACATTTCAAGATCTCTCCACAATATTTTATCTAACTGAAAGTTTTTGTGTGAAAGAAGACAAACCATACAAAATTATAAATATGTTAGTATCAGTGCTTTACTACTGATATAAAATCAATAGTAGTTGTTACAAAATACTTACCTTCGCAATGATTACTGGATTGGCGCTCCCATCAAACTTCTCAGCTTCAGATCCCCATAAAGTTAGACAAACCTATAACATGATATCAATATAAAATTAACTACTAGGATAAAGGAAAGGAGGAATTCTTTATTTTTTTTTATATGTAATAGAGAGTACAAACCGCGCCACCAGAAGAGTCAACTAAAGTAACTTCTCTTTTCTTTAACAATTTGCCTGTGCTTTTAGCAGTGAGCTCTTGCAAGTCATTTGCTGATTTACATACTCCAATCACATCTGAAAAGATTATTTGATGTTAATTAAGTTTTACACAAACAAATGGCATCCATGTTAATACCATTAGAATTAAAAAGGTGTTGAAGGTAGGATGTCAATAGGAGGACACATCTTCCAGTCATTTAGTAGCCGATAGACGAGCGGGTCGGACTTTGGCGTCGCGTCATCTCTTCGGTCCGATTCCCGGTCTGATCAATCAGGAAAACTAACTTTTCTATATTGTCTCAGATCTGGGTAGCTGGTACTTTAATTTTTTCTGATTTTTGTATCCCAAGCGCTTTAGTTAATTTGATGTTGTATAATTTTTTTTGTTTTTTTTTCATCGTGCAATCGGCTTAGCAAACCCTTAAAAGATTTGTTGTGAAAAATAAAAATATTTATGAATAGAGTCGGTTAAATAAAGTTACCTTAAATATACTTACCAATTATGGTATCAGGACTTTTATCACCAATCGTATTGATAGGAACAAAGTCATATTTGACAGTTGGCATAGAAGAGGTATCATCCATGCATTCGGCAACCACTGTGTCAGCATTAAATGTCATCTCATAATCATTCTTTAGGGTGGTGAATTGTTTGTTAGCTGTTTTGAGTTGACACCGACTGATGTAATAAACTTTATCAACCTGCAATTGATCTAATTTTAGTAATAGAATTCATAAAATAAACATGAAAACATGTCTAGATCAGACATCCTAAAGCAGATTTCAAATCCTTTTCAAGCTTTGGAATCTTGGATCTCATAGTTAGAAAAGCAGTAAAAATTCCCAGTATAACTATGTTGCTTTTTTCAAATTTAGACCATTTAACTTCTTGCTAATTGTAATTTTAGATTACATAATCATGTGATTTTCACATTAAATACTTCGGAACATCTTGGCCTAGATAAATATTGTACCACAAAATCAGTCAGTACCTGTATCATATCATAGAACCTATCACATTCGTTCTTGAACGCTGTAGCCCTGATTTCTCCGCTGTCATCACACAGGTCCATACTGAACAACTTGCCTTCGCCTCTCGCGTTACTCCACGTGCGGATTGGCGATTTGTTCATAACTCGTGCTTTGATCACCCATCTAAAAGTAAATACACCATTATAGTGAAAAACACAAATATACACTAACCAAGCCTTATTAGAACTGTTGCACCCATAAACTAATTATCCTAGCATTAAGTCCGCCTTTTGAACATATTTTTGTGCAATATTTTTTTTTTTAATAAATAAATAAAATACATACAAATGAGTACAGATTAAGAATCTTTTTCAGACAAAGTACTTATAATGTAAAAGAGTAACGGTTTTGTTTTAGGATATAATTTTTACCCTATTAAGCATTTCTCTAACTCAAATTCAAGTGATGGAATTGGGATGACACATATTTATTAATAGAAATTGTTAGTACTGTAATCTTATATCACCTTGACTTGGAAAACATTGATTTTATTATCACTTAAAGATAACAAGATAAAAGATTTTGATGCAAATGAAAGTTACTTATTACATTACTTACTTATTCTGATATGGACTTAAACTTGCAATAGGATGTGTCATTTGCGATGTTATACTCCCATTGAGTGAGGCATTGATGCCAGCTGCAGGCAAATTAGGTTTAGAGATGGGCATGGGGGTTGGTGCAGGCTTGGGCACTGGCTGCATAGCTGGCTGGGCAGGTGCAGATCCCGCTGACTCTTCTGTCCATGTTTGTGGGTTACCAAGTTTCTTACCAACTTCTGAGCCTGGGGCCATAATTGTAAGGTCCAAAATTATCATTACACGCCTGTAATTAACAAATCAGTTTTACTAAGGCATTTTTAAATATTGTTTTCAATACATAAATATATTTAAATAAATAATAAATATGTAAAATAAAATCAAAAGTTATTGTAGTACAATTCAAACAAATGTAAAACAAAGTTTTTTATCTTATCAGTTAGTGTTTAATAGTATAGTCTGGAGTGATATATTAAGTGTAACTTACTTTTCACCTTTGCCAGTGTTTTTCAAGAGTGAAGTGACAAAGCGATCTATCTGCACAACTGAGTAATCTGACAATTCTCCTGTGATCAATTTGTCATTTAACTGTGTGGCGAGCATGGCAAAACTGTGTGAATGTTTTCCATCAGACACAAGGAGCCGGAATCGTTCGTTTGCTCCACTGCCTTGGATTTTTTTGCTTCCCAACACTTGCATAACGGGCTTATCATAGTGACCACCAGTCATTATGACCTGTAATTGATAAATAAACATTAATACTTAAGAGTGGTTTTCTATAACATCTATTGATTTGATAGGTAGGTATGATTTTTTATGTCGAAGATGTACCTATTAAAATACGGTTAAAATGCTATAATTCTAACAACCAGCATGGGCTGTTAGTTGTTACACAAAAGAACAATCTCAATAATTACAATTCAATTGCAAAACAATACAGGGTACTTATGCTGCTAATTTCTAATCAGAATGGACGATAAAATAACTGGTGGTATATTTTTTAGATATAATATAACATTGGTTTAGAAGTTTTATGCAGAATCTAACAAGAAACTAACAAAAACACGAAAAACGAAGATAAGTTCTATGCAGAAACATGTTGAAACTTGCTGACATACCTCTAAGGCTCCCTCTGATAATTTATACGCCATTTCTTCGTTACAACGGCAATAGTTTTCAGATACAATTTAAAAGCACAGCTCTTACAATAAAGTGAATGGAATCACTGGGCGGATAGATAAATTCAAGAAAAATATTTCACTCCAACGTTTTCACCTCGACTCGGTAAAATTTTGCCCGCGAAATGTCAAGTCAAAATGTCAGATTTGGTGTTTCGAGCTTCTTTTTCTTCTTTTTCATATGGCAACCATGGACTTAGTATAGTTTATTATATTAGGTCCATGATGGCAGCCCACTCTATAAAAGGTTTCCAACTTCAAAAAATCAAGGGAACAGGGATGTTACTTGTGCCAGAACTTTCGATTATTTTTATACCTTCGTTTCCGAAACTTTTGCATCAAAGATTTGGTACATACATATGTTTATGATTCGACCTCCAAACTGCAAGCAGATTGTTTTTTCACTTGGTAGTTTGTTTTGTAACCCACAACTTGTTTAAACGTTATATTCTTTTGTTTGGCTACTTGACAGTGTTAACAATAAAATATGAAAAGTGTTAGATAAGTTAGCTTATTAGTTAAGTAATCATTTTACATTTTTACTTTTTAATTAAAAGCATAGTTAGTATTTTATTTTTGCAATTTAAATTTTAGTTTTTTTATCTGTGGAACAAAAGAACCGAAACGGAAACCACCATTGCAATACGGAAATGACAGCTGTCGGCGAAAATTATTTATTTTAATGTGGCGAAACAATGATTATTTTACCGATTAAATTGAATTATTGTGTCTCTAATCGTATAAAGAATTTATTGAAACATTTTCCGTTTATCTAAATTAAGTCGTTCCTATGCGTATCGGTTCGTTGTCTAGGACGTTGACGTCATAATTGCAACAGCGACGCGACTAGGCGTTTTCGCGCGCTTTTTAAATGTGTTACACAAAATCTTATTTTTCTCTGGTTATTTAGATTATTAGGTTTAAAGAATTTATTTTCATAAGAAATTTAACATTTCACTTATAATGAGATAACAAATATTAATAAATAATTTTATTTTAGTCGTCGGTACTCGCAGTTATATGCTCCTTAAGCTTGCTTTTAAATGCTTCTATACTTTCACATTTCTTCATGCTATTTGGTAATCTGATATATAGCTGTGCTCCCTCATACAATATGGTCTTTTTACCGTAGTTAGTCCTCGGAGTAATTTAGTGTTAGTTTATTTTGATTTCGCAGATTATGTTTATTGACCTTTATATTCAAATCCAAATTTGATTTAGTGGTATTTGTTAAGATCTTTTTTATCAAAATGCATGTGTTGTAAGTGTAAATTTGATGAAGGTTAAATATTTTAGTTTTTTTATATATATTTGTTTGGTAGCAGCACGAAAAGGATAGTGGAATAGTACTTTTATTACTTTGTTTTGAGTCCTCTGTAAGGATTTTAAGTTAGATATTGCAGCAGATCCCCAAATCTCTATCAGGTATTCTAGATGTCATTTGACTAAAGTGTTATATATAATTGGTTTTATCCTTTTAGGAATGCAGTGGGCTATCTTACGTAGTGCGCCTAGCAAGGATGTTAATTTGGATTATTTCCAGATAAATCGAATTGCTTGGGATATAAAATGAACGGGCGCACATTTTACAATACTTTTTCAAAAACTGTCAAATAGCCAGTCCAAACAAATATAAGAACGGACATGAGTATAAGTTCTAGTTTTAAAGGTTTCACAAAATATTTACTATATAGTTGTGACATGTGTAATGGCTCAACGTAATATTAAATGTAAATGTAGGTAGGTAGGTGTACATTATAATAATAAAGTCAATCAACTGCTAACCACCACCTTTCATTGACGTAGCAATGTTTACCGGAAAAAATAACGCCTAGACAGACACCCTATGCCAGGGTGGCCACCTTTAGGGGGAAAAAATCGGGACGATGGGACATCCATCAAAGACGTTCATAGTTAGGTCCAATCAAAATATGACCCATAAAACATTAAAACCGTTTAAGGAAAATGAAGGAAAATGAAGCCTCAAAATAGAGTTTTTATTTCATATTTTTTTCTATACGTATTTCTTGTTGTTACGAGCCGCTTTTAATAATTGGCTACTTGACAGTGTTAACAATAAAATATGAAAAGTGTTAGATATATTAGCTTATTAGTTAAGTAATCATTTTACATTTATACTTTTTAATTAAAAGCATAGTTAGTATTTTATTTTTGCAAAATAAATTTTAGTTTTTTTATCTGGGGAACAAAAGAACCGAAACGGAAACCACCATTGCAATTCGGAAATGACAACTGTCGGCGAAAATTATTTATTTTAATGTGGCGAAACAATGATTATTTTACCGATTAAATTGAATTATTGTGTCTTTAATCGTATAAAGAATTTATTGAAACATTTTCCGTTTATCTAAATTAAGTCGTTCCTATGCGTATCGGTTCGTTGTCTAGGACGTTGACGTCATAATTGCAACAGTGACGTGACTTGGCGTTTTCGCGTTCTTTTTAAATGTGTTACACAAAATCTTATTTTTCTCTGGTTATTTACATTTTTTCCAGATAAATCGAATTGCTTAGGATATAAAATGAACGGGCGCACATTTTACAATACATTTTCAAAAACTGTCAAGTAGCCAAGGGTCGGGTACCCGTGAAGTGAATGAATTGATTGAGCCTATCGCATATTTTTAAAAATTAGGACAAAATCGATGGTTGAAGTGTAGCAAAGGGTGTGCAAGGCGTTTGGGACTTAGAATTTTTTTCACGAAAAATATAAAACTTCGTATTCTTCAAATGTTAGTGTTTTATCGTATAAAGAGGCTTATTTTAAGCTCTTTTTATACTTGTTTTTCTCTCCGACTCACGGTTTAGTTAGAAAGTGCGATGGGAGTTACCACCAGACACTTAGAAAATGTTCATGGAAAACATAAAACTTCTCTTTATTAGAATGTTAGTGTTTTATCGTATAAAGGGGCTCATTTTAAGCTCTTTTTATAATTATACCTTTTTCTCGTCGACTCACGGTTTAGCTGGAAAATACGACGGAATATTTCATTTATAACTTTCCAACTAAACCGTGAGTTGGAGAGAAATAGTTACAAGTATAAAATATTTGAAGAATACGAAGTTACGTATACGAACTCCTAATACTGAAATACTCCTAAGACTTTTTACTGAAAGATAAGCGTATCATTATTTTTTTTTAGAAGGTGCTCACTCAATCCACACGCACATTCAAACTAAATTTAGTCGCATGGCATACCCATCCCCAGCGGAATATGGTTGTAAGTTGGCCGCCACCTGACTTTCTTAAAACCTCAAGTGCTTTTTTAAAAACTAAACGGAGTTTTAGCGGTAAATAATTCAAATGAATCCCATAAAAGAGTAGTTTATTTGATCCGCTGCCAGGAAAAAGAATAGAATAAGGGAAAATAAAAATCTGAGTAACTTTAGATTTATCTTTTATTTTCACACACATAACAAAGTGAGTGCCTAACCTAACAACACTGTAGACAAAAACAGTAAAATCTTTGAATATAAACCGAACGAAACTAGCCTAAATCTAAAACTATTTCTATTAACAAAATATCACAACTGATTTATCCTTGTATTAGATAAATCACACCACAGATTAGGTAAATTGAGTTACTAGATTAAGAAATATTTGGTACCTATGTATGATGAGATACCTACATTAGGGCATAGGTATTAATCACTATAGGTACAATCTAACTTTTTAATGAAACAATTTATTAAAATGTACCTACATGGAGCTTTAAGGGTTCAAAAGTATGGGGAAATACTTTAAAAACGCCTATTAAAATGCCATACCTATTAAAGGGAAAGAAGGGAAAAAATTGGAGACCTAGCTCTCTTTCCGTGAAATGACTAAAGTCAAAATAATATCTACGCATATAAATCTCCTAATAAAAAGAACCAGCTTGGCCTATTCAAAACGAAAATGAATAGAATGTACCTAGTTCTACCAAAGTCAGTAAAAAATAGGTAGGTAGTCACAACAAAGATGAAACTAATTTACAAACTTGACGTCAACATTTGGAACATGCGTAACTAATGTAGTTTGTCCATCTGAACAAAGAGTCATATGACTGAATGAGCAAGTACGTTTTGTTATATCGTGCGTTCTGTTCAGACTTGAGACGATGTATTTAAAACTTCGGACTTGCTTACCTACACCATTTTATGGTGCTCTTAAATTTTAGCTTGGTCAGATTTTACCAAAATATCACATGATCTGTATCCAATCATAACAGATTCGTTAAAAGACGTAACAAAATCCAATGGCGGATTTACCACTTGGCTGAGCAGCCTGCAGCCTAGGATAGCCTAAAAATAAGAGATTTTGGCGACAGTAGGTAGAGTCTGTAGGAAGCAATTCGCCAAACAAAATATCATGGGGTCCCCAGACTTACGAGTAAATTCAAGTTGATCATTAATGGCATAGCAATGGACAAAATTAGGGAATTGTATTTTGCCACGCCAAATCTGGGGACCCAAATTTACTGGGATATACGAGGCAATACATTTCTATTACATTAAGGGGCACCATCGATGATTTTGTAGACAACCTAGGATGGTATAGTAACCTCACTTCTGTTTGGCGAAAGCCCTAAACCATGTTAATCCGGCACTGTCTAAATGCTTTCGCCGCTCCTTACGAAGTCAGTTTATTGCGTTCTAATTGTTGGGTAAGTGTTATATTCCGTCGTAGCTGCCGGGCCGCCTGCGGTCGGTCTGCGGCACCAGCATGCCGTCGGCGTCTCGTGCCGCGCCCACCACCGCCGCGAAGCCCGCCGTGGCGCCCAGCTCTGTGGTCGCGTGTCCGCGAGCACGCAACGACAATATCACAGACTGGAACAAACATTAATGCCGAGTTAAAAATCTGTCATATACTACACCGTGCGAGGCAAGGCCGTCTTAAACTGGCCTGGGAACCTTGGGCACACAAAAATTTAGGGCCCTTGGGCACACAAGAATTCAGAGGCTTTGGGCACACAAGAATTTAGACAAAATTTAATACATGTCATGTTATTTATGAAATTAGAATGCTGCTGGTTCTTTAGTTAAAGACATGTCGGTCCTTCGGGGCCTCGAAATAGTGGGCGCCCTGGGCACTGGCCCCGTGTGCCCTTATGGTAAAGACGGTAATAATGTATCGTATGAAATAGATGCGTTGATTAAAGGGTCAATGTGTTTCACTTTTACGGGTCAATTCAGATCTTAAAGGCATCAACAATCAACATTTTGGACGTACCTACCTACATATTCAACTATTTTTTTTCAAACGTAAATGTTTGTTAATAGGTAGATACATAAATTAGTTACATCACTTTTTTACGCAAAAACGAATGAATGGGTTTGGCTGCAATATTGAAGTGAGTTAGAATAATAGGTAAACGAATGCGAACATAAAATATCAAAGATCGTACCGTAGCAACAATTTTGCAATAGGTAGGTACACTAATAAAAGATGGCTGAAAGACCCAACAATATAGCTATTATTTATCATACTAACATGATGGAAATCACCATTTTTCTTGATTAGGCATTGCACACAGATGTAGGTAGTATTGTTCTCTTATTTTGAAGGCCACAGCCACCGTTACATCTAATGTAAAAGACAGCCGTGTCAATGGACAACGTGTTTGCGTTGCGTGACACATGCGGAATAATAAATTGTCCTGTTTCTAACGAAAGAACACACTGAACAATACGACTAATTCTAATGAAGTCTGGTATGCATTTAAAAACATTCGTTCCCACTTTATGTAGGTACCTAAGTAGTTTTTTGGACAAGACAATCACATGAATCTACTGGTCTCGAACTATAGTTTTCCCATGTATGTACTTACTTACAGTGTAAACCAGACGAAAGAAAATAACTGAGAGTCAACCAGACCACATACAATAAAAATTGTTTGTTTCTAAAATTTGCCTAACCGATAAAGGAACCCAGGTCCGTTGGCGTTCTGGGCATTTATTTCAGCCACTGCGCCACTGAGTTCGTAATAATAAAGTTTGAAAATTTAAATAATTTATTTCGGTATTACGTAGGTTATTTAATATTATCCTGTCCGACGTAGAGTCCCTATTTGTATATATTACGTATCTAATGCGCTGTTAATCGTGTTCATTGACCGTCACGTAATACTGAAATACGTAATACTTGACCTCTGATAAATATCATTCATTAAAATGAGGCACATTACGTAAATTGCTTGTATGTATATAACATACATAGACAAGACGTTTAGAATTAATTTTACAATGTATAAAACATTTTCTTTAATATAACTAGATAATTAATTAAAGGTTAAATGTTTTTGGTTTAAAAATAATGCATTTTAAATAGATTGGTACGTATAGAAGAAACAAAATAATACGAGTAGGTAGGTAATGCGGACATTTCTACTATCTGTAAATCATATGCCTGCGTTTACTATATATAGGTCATGCTATACATCATTAATTAGTAAAACTGTACCAAGAAGTGACGTTGCGCTAAATTTTAATACCTGATTAAATTTATTAAATATGATAATTAACAAAATTTCAGTAATTTACGGTCCCAAAAAAGTAGTTAGCTGATGACAGCTACTTACATGTATACCATCGCAGTCATTCATGATCATAAGCTACCCACCTAAATACTAAACCTGATAGGTAGTGTTAAATTAAAATATAAAAAAATGTATAATATTTTTATAAGTCAGGCAGCTTTGACGACCTCAGTGGCGCAGTGGCTAAGGTAGACGGCCAAAGCGCGAAAGGTCCCGGGTTGGATTCCCGGTTAGGTCAATTTGGAAAATGAACTTTTTTAAATTTACTTGGGTTTGGGTGTGCTGGGATACCGCCCCCAGTTAGTATCCGTTGTCTGGTACTCATAGTATAAGGGAAAACCTTAGTTTGAGACCAGGTGATTGGTGTGCTTGTCTGGCGCATTTATTTATTTATTTATTAGCTTGTCTAAGAGTGGTGCGCCTCAATAAGTTATCTGATCGACCCAATCTGATACCAATCATTTATCTGATTACTCCATCTATTCACTAAGATTAAGGTTGCTTGTAACATTTATCGAAAAAGAAACGGCTTATCAATGATCACAGAATCGTTCCTAAAATGTTATTTTTGAAATAATTTACAATTTTAGTATTTAGGTAGGTAAGTAACTCATGATCATGAATGACTGCGATGGTATACATGTAAGTAGCTGTCATCAGCTAACTATTTTTTTGGGACCGTAAATTACTGAAATTTTGTTAATTATCATATTTAATAAATTTAATCAGGTATTAAAATTTAGCGCAACGTCACTTCTTGGTACAGTTTTACTAATTAATGATGTATAGCATGACCTATATATAGTAAACGCAGGCATATGATTTACAGATAGTAGAAATGTCCGCATTACCTACCTACTCGTATTATTTTGTTTCTTCTATACGTACCAATCTATTTAAAATGAATTATTTTTAAACCAAAAACATTTAACCTTTAATTAATTATCTAGTTATATTAAAGAAAATGTTTTATACATTGTAAAATTAATTCTAAACGTCTTGTCTATGTATGTTATATACATACAAGCAATTTACGTAATGTGCCTCATTTTAATGAATGATATTTATCAGAGGTCAAGTATTACGTATTTAAGTATTACGTGACGGTCAATGAACACGATTAACAGCGCATTAGATACGTAATATATACAAATAGGGACTCTACGTCGGACAGGATAATATTAAATAACCTACGTAATACCGAAATAAATTATTTAAATTTTCAAACTTTATTATTACGAACTCAGTGGCGCAGTGGCTGAAATAAATGCCCAGAACGCCAACGGACCTGGGTTCCTTTATCGGTTAGGCAAATTTTACATTTTAGGAACGAATGACGGCCCTTGCACATTTCGACTTTTTTTTAACGATGTAAACGAGCTGCAATCGCTCGTGACACCAAGCAATTTGTATCGAGTTTGTATCAATGCAAACGTGATTCTGGCTGAACGGCAAATAATTGCGCGCGAATACGTTAAAATTTTATCTATATCTGATTTTAATAGGTAGGTAGCTACCGCGTGTGTGTAAAAGTTGACTTTTGTGACCGTATCGATGCTACAGCGTGTTCGTAAGTACGAGACCTCAATACCGTAAAAGAAGACATTACGAAACGTTTATATAAATTCACGCACACTACTAAATGTTAAGTGGGTTGACAAGAGAGATCCGTGACATCGAAATTTCGTAATGATAGGTATAATACATAATTGATGAATTACATAATTCCTGCTTAAGTGAGTATCAAGAAATATTTCTTCCCATAGTATTTTATTAGCAAATTATTCATTTATAAAATGCAACCAACAGCGTTACAGTAAAGAATTGGCAACACAGTTTATTCTCTTGTAAGTGTTTGCCGGATAATACCTACTTACTTATATATTAAAGTATTATCGCGAGGTGATTTAAAATAATTACAAATAAAAACAACAAAAAGCTCTTTTAAATTACAAAACGCACAAAAACTAATTTTAACCGTTTAAATCATCATATTTTACCCACATTGTTTATATAAGTAAGTAGGTGACCTTAATATGTTGAATACATACCGGATCAAAGTTGGCTTCATAGTCGACTTCCATGGGCATGAGCTGATGGTGCAGCCGGGGCCTGTCCATTGCGCCCGGCAACGACCCGCCTTCTAGGATAACGCTCTTCACTATCTGTAACGTACATTATTATCAAATTTCGATTGCAGGTTAAGCGGCGAATACATAAGTCAAAAACTAAATACTGTCTGTTCTGTAGGTATTCATGATTCACTGACAATGGCGTTCGGTAATAATTCTAGCCTAAAAGTCAAATAGGAAGAGTAGAAGGTATACGTCTATTTATAGTTTTGAACGTTTTAATCCATACATACTAATATATTATGAAGCTGAAGAGCTTGTTTGTTTGTTTGTTCGAAAGCGCTTATCTCAGAAAATACTGGTTCGAATTGGTGGACAAATGCGGAAAAAGCGGGGATAGTAGGTAGGTATGCGTGCGAAGCCGTGCGAAGTATGATATTAAGGTAACATACGAAATTAGGCGGAAGTTAGGGGCTGGAATTTATTAGTTGTTGCCCGCATAGACAATTGAGATCTATCGCTGTCCTTGTCCCGTATAGACTTTATCTTTGAGAGGTTTAAACATGAAAATCACCAAAGAGATTTGCGTAGTGATCTTCGTGCCGCCCGCGGCTCCGACCACCAGAGCCAAAGTGTTGTTGTCCTTGAGCACGATGCTGGGCGTCATGGAGCTCAGCGGCTGGAGGCCTGGCGCCAGCATGTTGGCCGGCGACGGCGGCAGACCGTACGCAGACTCACGGTTGGGGATAGAGAAGTCGTCCATCTCGTTGTTCAGCATTATACCTAGGGATTGCGACCGCCTCTGAGAGCCCCAGCTGAAATTTGGAGATTTGAGAATTTAGTTGGAACATTAATATTCGTTCTATACGAGTAGGTAAGTAGGTACAATCGGTGCCTTTAGTTTTGTGAACCACTCAGAACAGAGAACTTTTAGATACGGAATCAGAAATATTTTATTCATCTAAATAACATCAGTCACATTTATAAATCAAATGAAGAAATCGGCAACAAACTCTGTAGATATTATTACAAAGATTCTCGAATTACCTTCAAACTATCTGTCTTGCTTAGTTACGCAGATGTAATAGTGTGACAAATCCTCTTAATTTCCCAAATAATACAAAAACTTTTTTTATTGGTGGAGAAAATACTTTTCATACTGTATACGCCGCTGACGTGGGAGCGACAGTGGCGTGTGTGGGAACCCGCCCTTAGGGGGCCGCTACGACTAGTCTCCCATGGATGGTGGGGGACTGAAGAGAAGTGCCGAAGGCGATAACTGTTCCCGCGTATCTCCTGGAGCCGGGGTGTCCCCACACCCGCAGTTGGCTGGTCCAGGAGGATCAAGGCGGCATCTGCGTCCTCGAAGTGGTGGGGCTATAGGGTCATCCTATCGCTCCCTGTCCGCTGCCTCTTTCCATACAAGGCTAACGTTGTAACGGTCGTTCAAACGACTTGTTCGATGTCGTTCAGTCAGGTCAGCTAGTCATGTACTCACATGTAGTTGATGGTGCTCGTTGCGGAGACGACGCTGCCGTCGGGCGCGACCACGATCACGTGCGCGGTGCCATGGTCGTCGGCGCCCTCGTACTGCGCGCCGTAGTGCTGCCAGTCGGAGTACGTGCGCGTGTCGTCCACCAGCACGCGGTGCCCCTCCGCCCATGTCGGGTTTGATAAGTTGTTCTCCAACTGCAGAGAAGAACCCGATAAACGACCTAGCATATCTGTTACTGATGGAGCGGATTACCAATATAAAGACTGCAGCTTAGACGAGATCGCAGAGGCAACTAGATAGTATGGATCATAGGACGGCTGCTCCCATTATATTTTGGTGGCTCTATGAAGAAGCCAGCTGATCAGCAAATTCATATTTTCCTATTAATATAAAATCGCAAAATATTGTATGGTAGATGTTTGATGACACTATTAGACGCAAGACGTCACAATGGATTTTAATTAAATTATGTTTAGGTAGGGGTAGGTAATCTTTATCCCGAACTAAAGCAAATCAATTCTGATCCGTTAATCCTTACCGAGTCACGATAAGCCTGATACAATGTAAGTACCTACTATAATTTAATATACTTAAGTTTTATTGTTGGCTGATATCTGTCAAGTACATGCTCAAGTTGTTGAATAACACCTGATAATATATGACCTAGTTAGTGAAAGAGGCAGGATGTACTTCAGTGTCTAAAGCCGAAATATGGCCCGAACTTTGATACAGAGAACATTTACCTTTGAAAGTAGGAAGGGGCTTCTAGCACTGCATAGATCTTGATAAAGAAGCTGCTCTGTTCTGGTGGATGTTAATTTTGCCAGCACTCTTGCCCAATATTTGGAGATTTGGATATTATAATCTAGTTAGAGGTACAGGTAGATAATAGACACATTAAACGTATCAACTCACCGCAAGGATCCTCTCCCTGAAGTCAGAGCGTAAAGGGTCGCCGAGGCCGGTTCGCTTGGCGTAAGCGTACTTGAATGTCTCGACGACGCGATGCCAGTAGAGGTTGGAGCCGGTTGGCGCGGCGGTGTCCTTGCCGACCCAGCCGCGCAACATGTTGAGGATGAATGCTAGGACCGACCCCGAGCCCGGCAGCGGCACCGAATAGAGGGTGTGGTCGTCCGAAACGGGCACCACGATTGGCTCTTGCCACTCGACCCTGGGGTAACATATCGTACCTTATTATTGTTGGCAATGCATGGTAAGTTATCATGACATTAACAGAGCATGTGTTGAACTCTAATGTTATGTAGCAGCGCCAACTACTGCGGTGTTGCGTGAAACTGCACAACCATACAAACAACAACACTTCCGATCGACCGATCGCACTACTCCTTATTTAAAATTGTCTTAATATTGGGAAATATGCTGAAAATTCTTTATTCAGCCTGCTACAAGGAGTAGCGAAACGGTCAAGATTCCCAAAAGCCAATGTTACTATACGTAGTTCCTTCCTATAAAGATTTTTTGTTGCTAAAACACATTTACTGCCATTTGCCCTATGGTGGTATAAACCTACTCTAACGTCTGCAATAAGTTCTTCATACAAGACAATAAGTTATATGAGTCTACCTGTAATTCCTGAGGTCGTCTTCTGTAATGATTCCACCAAACGCCTGGATATCTCGTGCGAGCGCTGCCGTCAGCGAGCCGTTGTGAATCGCCTCCGGGCCCTCCGCGGCGATGATCTGGAGCGTTTCTGCCAGCTTCAACTGTGGCACGAGGTCGTCTGCGGTCCAAACTTCGCCCGTCGCCGGGTTGACGTACGCCTCTCTGAAACCAAAGTGCAGCTTGAGCAACTTCATAGGTACGTCAAATATGAAGCCCCTTAACAACATACATCGTTGGGTCGAAGGTGATGTCAGATCCATAGACAAAAACCCGGGAGTTCTCACTGTCATTACCGCATAAGTAGTACTGCACCGTTCAGAGGTCATAGACCGTTTATTTAGTAAATAAATATAATCATGACCAACTGGCTGGGTACGCTATCCTAAATCTATATCCCATTGTTGTGCATGACCTTTATAGCTACAAGAATGTACCCCTGGACTAAGATTAGGTTCAAGGTAATGGGAATGGTACCTACCTAGGCGGCGAAAATCCTGTAAATGTGTGTAGTAGGCATAATTCTTTCAAAGCCTAGCCAGGTATTAGCCAATATAACGATTTAAATATTTAGGTTGAATCTTTAAAACGTAACCAAGACCGTAAGGATGGCCATGGAGATCTTTTTCCAGGAAAAGAGAGCAGGAGCTTCTACTCTTAAGGGGAGTAAAGGAAATACCTATCAAATGTTTGGGTTCACCCATGTGGTTGAATACCACGATGTTATCACGAAATGTTGGATGAATGTGAATACTAGTTACCTCATTGATGGCTCGGCTTTGATTCTCTCGCTGTATGAGAGGAGCACGCGGGCCATGTAGGCGTTGACGCGGTGCCCGCGCCGGCACATGTCGATGGTCGGCTGCACCAGCTCCGCCCACGGCAGCCGCCCGTACGCCCGGTACAGCTCGCCGTACCCTCTCAGCTCGCCAGGCACGGCGATGGCGAGCCCGCCGACGGTGGAGGACGCGTTCGCGAACATGTTCTCGTGCGCCGCGCTCGGCGCTCGCTCGCGCGCGTTCACAACTCGGACCCGTCTCGTCGGCGCGTCGTACACCGTCGCCAGGAACCCGCCGCCGAGGCCCATGCATTGTGCGCACGAGACGCCGTCGCAGAATAAAGTCGCTATTGCCGCGTCAACCGCTGAACCGTTCTTTTCCAAGATTTTGCTGAAAAATTATGCAAAAAAATTTAATCATGTCACCTTTTTCATATATCACCTGCATTATTGTTTGTTTTATTAGCTGTTGCCCACGACTTTGTTCGCATTATTTCTGGATACATCCTATACCTACCGACCTACTCATCCATCAAGTTTCATCCAAATACGTTTTGTGGTGTTTGTGACGTATATATGACGCAGGCATTTTGAATGAATCCGCCGTTTACAAATGGCGTCGTCTGTTTAAAAACGCTCGCTGTTGTGTAATATGCCGAATGCAAAATCAGGCAAAATGACAACAGTTGGTTGTAGTTTTAGGGTTACCATGTATAAAACACTGTTTGGACATATTAAGACTTTTCTTTCAGGTTTCGGTTCTCTTTTGATACTTCATTAAAATATCCAAGTAACAAAAATGAATTCTATTCAACATCAATTACTTAACCTAAGGTTAATTGAAGTAATTAACGATTCCATTGGTTAGGTTAGGTTAGGTAAGTGACTAAAGTGAAGTCTAACTCATTTATAATATTAGATTTTATACATATTTGATTGATGAAACATTCCATATTTTTAACACTATTAAACTAACAGTCCGTTAGTCGTATTACATTTCAATAATACTGTCCTTTGCTAACCAAATGTTATGGTCACCCTAGCTTTGTCAAGCTATACTCAATTTGCCGCGGCATTATACAATTTGACATTATATTAATGACATTTTGTCTTCGGCATTTTACAAACCGGCATTCGTTTTTAAACTGACGACGCTGTATGTAAACGGCGGATTTACTCAATATGCCTGCGACATATATATGATCTCATTGTATCTAATAATTTTTATTAAGGAAACACATACGCTTGGTCAGATATTGTTATGGTAGACATATTACGTATTTTCGCACAGACACGTTTGGGACTCATATCATAACATAATCCCTGTATCATTGTAAGGTAAGTACGTTATGGCTTACCTGTCTCTAGCTATGACGTTACGGTAGCTATACCCCTGCTTCGTTTAAGAAGAGGTTAATTGGAAAACACTTTATTATTCTAAAATAATGAATTAGTTAGAAGAAAAAACCAGCTAAGCAATTGACGTAAAACGAAAGAAAATATTGATTGACAAACAGTAGAGTAATTAGTTACACCGTTAATGGAAAAACCTGATAGGTGTAAGTAGGTTTATTGAAATGACGTTACAATGAAAGGTTGTTAGTCTTGGTAATGTAATTCTTTCACTAAAGTTTGTGTTTGGTTAATATTTTTAAGGAAGTTAGATACCGGGTTCGGTGGAAGGTAGTGGAGGAAAAGATAAGTCGATTCAATTTATTGTTTGTATTTAGCTAAGTAGTTATTTAAAATTAGAGGGTTTTTTGTCAGTAATTCAAAAGTAAGTAATAAACCTAAAAAGCGGGCCGCATTTAGACATGTATCGAGTGCCAAGCGACTTGCCTATGTGGAAGCTTTTTTTTTTATATAACACTTCAAGATTGACCTCATCCCACCTGATGTTAAGTGGTAATGAGGTCCTAGCTTAAGGGTGACAAGTACAGCATAATAAATATGTTACTGGACTTTTCGCGCTTACTTTGAACCCGACCTACACTTAATTCTCGGAAGGACTGAGAGTACCGAACAACCATGTTCCGTCGCGAAATTATATCAATTCTCAAGCATTAGTTACAGCTTCATTGATATTTAACATTAAAAAGGTAGTGTAATACTGACCGTCCAATAGTAGCGCACTCGTGTCCATTGGCGGCGACCGTGGCGCGCCGGAAGCGCGGGTGGTCGTGGTCGACGTCGGCCCACGGCTGCAGCACCAGCACCGCCACCAGCGCACCCGCCACCAGCGCTCCCAACACGCTGCCCACAAAACAACCACGCGACTTCCAAATTCTGTAAACATAAACATAAAAATTCCTATCAACGGGAGAGCATTCCTATGTCTATAAAACGGAGTGCGTAAATAACACAAGCTCAGAGCGTTGCCTAAGAAACAACCACTCGATTTCTGAATTCTGTTAACATTAACATAAAAATGCATATCAACGGCAGATCATTTCCTCTGTCTACAATATAGACTAAGCAGAGTGCGTAAATAACACAAACTCCTGGTGATGCTAACGAAATAACCACGTGACTTCCAAATTTTGTCAGCGTAAACATCAAACTGCCTGTGAATTGCAGAACGTTCTCGTCTATCTACGAAACAGGCTTAGCATAGTGCTTTAATATCACAACCTTCTACTGTTCCTCACAAAACAACCAGAAGACTTTCAAATTCTACAAATTGAAATCTTCGGTCAATTTAAATCTTCAGGTCATTCTCTACAACGCCGTGGCAAATATATTCTCATGACGTCGTAAGTAGATGACGAAGGTATAGTCATTAGTGTAATAGGTTACGGTATGCAAAAGTACATACACCCCCTTTTCAAAAAAGCCTAATAATAGGTACCTAAAAACTAACACTGTAGAGAAACGCAAAATGCTAACAAAACAACCACGCGCCATCCAAATTCGTGTATTTTTAAATCTCAGCAGACGTACGGATATCTGCTTATTTTGCAGAGTCTTAGAGAAACAATATGAGCGGACCTCAGTCCCGCGCCTGCCATAGTAAGCTACTTCCCAGACGGCCGCATTCACGCGTTAGCGTGAGCGAAAAGCCTTTACCTCCATGACTGGTCTCTTGATACGCTTCTTATTACAAAACGTCCAGTCAGTATATACTATTATGAGAAGCGTAAAAGAGACCATATGATTAAGTTATTTATGATAAGAATACATGTAGGTAATTATTAATTTTATTAACTGTATTCAGTTCATAGCAAAAATTGAGCTGCTTAGTTAACGTTCATAACTTACTAATGTTCATCCAATGTTTATTAAATTAAAACAATGTGTGCTTGAATTTCATTGTTTTATTATTTGTGCTTTATTTTATAAATATGCAGAGATGTTTTGAAATTGAGGAACTTAACTACTGACCTAGTTATCTCGATTTTAATGTTTGGTGTAAAAATTATGATAATATAGTTGCTCACTTTGTGATCCAAAGTCCTTGAAATAATTTATATGTAATTTAACAAAAAGATAAAGTGTTGCTTGATACGTACAGCAGTCGGGTGGGATCATTCGCTCCCTAGTTAATATTTATTACTAAAATATCTAATTGGACTCGCCAATGAACGAAAATACTCTAAATTGAAGTAAGTAAGTACCTACATTATAAAAGGGTTCGGTATAAGCTAAAGAATTTCGGTGTTATCCCGTGATCTAGATTAGAAATGTTTAAATCTAGTAACGAAATTTATTCTGCTTAAATATGATAAACTATTTTTTGTTTCTCTGAAGTGTAACCACATAATTAATTCGTAGTTAGTCTATGAAAATAATTACATGTATCTAGATCGAACTAATCTTGATTCTTGATTAAAAGTTATTACATACCCTTACAGAAGAATGATGTTGCGAGCAACTCGCGTCAGCTGGTTATCAATAAAAACATATTATTTTAGGCATGCACACAATACAATTTAAAGATTCCGCTTCTAAATAAACTTAGTTTTTATGTAGGTACGTCAAGTATTTGACATTATATCGACCTTCCGCCATTTTAATTTCACGTATTTTCTTCCAAAATGACATTGATTAAAAAAAAAAGCATAAAAAGGTCGAATTTTAAAATTAGAAGAAAAAACTATTAAATTTAATAAAACCTGATAAAAATGTACAGATATGCATAAGTTTGTATTTTTATTTATTTATACCTATTGTTACCGCTTGCCAATAGGCCATTTCAGAAGCCTACTCAGCAATTCTTAATCCTTTGAGAAAGTAACACATCTATGTGTAGTGTAGAGGCATCCTACTTACTCAATGGACACTGCCCAGATTTGAGCTGTTGATAAGGCATGTATTACAACCTTAAATTTTGCTTTTTTTTGATATAGAACTCCACGATCTGTTATACACTAATGCGCTATACACTAGTTGTCTTAAACGACCTCACAAGGAAAAGTTGTAGCTTAAATTTTGTTTAAGGCGATTTGTAGAAAACGTAGTTAATAATATTTCAGTGCTTTAAAATTCATGCTGTGACAGTAGACCACAAAATGTGTTTTATTTTAATATTACATATTCGTATAGATCTTAGTAATGCTTCATCGAACTTTGATTAATCACCAGGAAATAAAATAAAATCGTATCACTTCATTCTAAATTCATATGTGTTTTGGGTTATTGATGACCGAATTTCAAATGACATGATAAGTGTTACGTTTTTTTAATACGTTCGTAATTAAGTACCTACCATTTGTTATATGTATGGTAATTGATCACTACATACGTACCTACAAGCACTTAAGAAAATAATTTCTATAATAATTGGGGTACTTAGGTAAGTAATAAAGTATGCTGTCTCGAGTACAAAATGGGGTATGGGAGCACCAATTGCTTAAATAATTAGAATTTTATACATACATTTGTAAGTATGTGTATACACACACAACGCTCTGTCAAGGTTCAAGGTTTTTTGTTTGTTTTGTGGCTGCGTTTTGTAAAATAAAGCAAGTTCAGAAATCAATCAATCAAAACTATCGAAATCCGTATCAGAGCTAAGTTTTAACCTACATGTCTTTTTTCGTTTAAACGTTTATGAGAACCTGCCCAAAGTTTTGATGTCGGACATCAGGTTCATGCACAGTGACGCCGTCCGTGGCCATTATTGTTATACCTACTATGTTTAAACGGCGCACATCAATAGATGATGAGATGTGCGGGGAGTTTTGTAGGGTAGTCACCTCATCTCTCAGTGTGGGAAAGTCCTTTTTTTTCGAACAAAGGGAAATACATATGTATAAGAGAGATAGGGCAGCGATTTATCGCTCGAACTGGAGTAGCCCGACTGGTGAAATACCTCCACCTTACAGGAGACCGCAGCTAAATAACAATCACGTCTGTGTTGTTGTGTTCCTGCGTGTGAGTCAGGTTTCCAGGGGTCTTAGGGGGTACTACATTAGGTAGTAGCAGGGGTCAAGCCTTCAAGGTAAGGGCGACAAGTCCAGTAATATATTTATTATGCTGTACTTTTCACCCTTAAGTTAGGGCCTCATTACCACTTAACATCAGGTGAGACGAGGTCAATCTTGAAGTGTAATTTAAAAAAATATACATGGTGTAACGTACCGTCATCCGAGGGAGGCGACAGCGTCTGAGGCAGGACTACCCACTAAAGCGCCCTGATTGGACCTCATCGCTCTTAGGTTTGCTATAGGAAAATCTGCTCAGCAATAACCCCCACAACAAGAGAGCGGAGAGTCCTAACTTGCCTGGTACGCTAATGGGTTTTGCCCCATCAAACAAAAAATGTTCATGCACAGTGGTGCTACGACAGAGCAAAATTGTAGTATTTTTTTTATATAAATTTCGTACTCTCAATGTTGATCAACTCGATTATTGAGGTAACTACGTCTTACTTATTTGTGGGGATCGAATATCTAAATTTGAAGCCGGTCATATGCTGGAACACTTTATGCAATGTTCGGTTCACTGTAATGAATCGCAGCGCGACGCTTCTCAATCGTACTACAACAATGAGAGCTGGGGCGTGACAAAGCAGTGCTATTTGGTGCAAGGTCTCCATAGCGAGGACTGGTGGAGTAAATAATCGCGGTAAATGCGTCAACGGCTCAACATTAAACATAAGTACATAAGTAGCTAGCCCTAATGCGAGATGAACTCTAATTATGGTGGCAAAAATAAGCCATGCTCCAATTTATATTTTGCTAAACAAAAGTAACCGTGCCTAAACAGGAATAAATTTTAGTAAATGGTAAATCCAATATTTAGCACGTGTTTTTGTTAGAATGTACCTACATTACATACCTATGTTGTATGGATGTTTGTTACTCTGTCAGGCAAGACTTTAAAGTACAAAAAATATTACGGTAAATACGAAAATTTTGCTTAAATTCAGGTAGCACTGAGTTAACAATTTTAATTTCAACAAGAATTTATAACATATGTACAATATAATAATGTCCAACCAAACTAATTAATTCGCACTAATATCAGAATGTAAGTAGGTTATTATCATGCTACTGAGAAGACGACTGTTGGCTTAAGAGAAAATTTAGTAACACTAAATGGGGCATCATTTAATTTTGTAAGTCAATAGTCATAGCAAGAAGCGAAATCTACTGAAACAGTATTACGAGTGTTAAGTAATTAAGTCTGTATAATACTGTATATTATTATTCTGATAAAAGCTTAATTAAACAATCATAACAATAAATGTATTAAGCTGATATTTTGATATCAGAGTTTAAATAAATACCGGTGCAATTATTAAACGATAAAGTTCCTATTTAGATTGTAGATAAGACGAAAAGTAATATTTCGCATGACTACTCTTAAATAATGTGTAATATGAATGTGTAATCTGATATTAAATTATTTCGATTTACGATAAAAAAATACCGTCTCGTTCTTGAATGATGTACAGTTTTCAATTCGTAACAACAACGTGTGTTAATCTAATCGGGCTAAATAAATTATATTAAATGATAACTTAAATCAATTCTGGTTTCGATTTAGATAGTTTTGCCCGCAAATAGAAGTATCAAACCAGAAAAAAAATAATAGTTTAAAAAACTAAAAAACACGCTTTTAGCTCGCACTAAAAATTACAAAATAATTCAGACATTTAAGAAAGAAAGCGTGGAGCGTTTATGTTATCTTTACTCTTTTTGGACAAAACGCTCCACGCTTTCTTTCTTAAATGTCTGAATTATTTTGTAATTTTTAGTGCGAGCTAAAAGCGTGTTTTCTAGTTTTTTAAACTATTATTTTTATTTTCTACTTTTTAGTTTTCTCATGTATCAATAATTATATAATTCTTTTTCGTATCCCATTCAGCAAACCCTTTCATTTAATACCCATATCATAGGGGTGCATTTCAAATAGCCTGTCCGTTATCTTGGACGCCCGCCATATTGGATTTGAATCACGTGACTATTTTTTTCGTATTCCTGACAGCAAACCCTTTCTTTTGATACCCATATCATGGAAGTGCATTTCAAACAGTCAGTTCGCCATCTTGGGGAGGCCGCCATATTGGATTTGTAATGACGTTTCTTAGCTAGTCATGTATTGTCATCAGAACTCAGAGCGTGTGCAAAATTTCATCTTAATCAAAGACCGGGAAGTGGGTCAAATTAAGATTCAAAGATTCCGTTACATACATAGATACATACAACCCGAGCTAATAAAAGCGTGTTAAAAAGGTTTCGACTAATGAGCTTTTTTAGAACGCGTTGCGCAAAATATTTGCTCCATCGTGTTTTTTCCATGCTGCTTGCACAGAGTCGTGTTCTTAATAATAATAATACTTATTTCTAGCGTGTACCAGTCTTTAAATAAAAAAATGAAACCCGTTTCCCATTGTCACGCCATAACATGAAAACGGCTTAACCGATTTGGCTGATTTTTTCTATACTTTTCTAATACTCTGTACTTTTTTCTTACGGAAAAAATATTAAGAAAATCTCTCGGAAATATTGAAAAATATACATTTAATTTTGCATATTTAAAAAAAACGCGCGTAACGAATGTCAGCGTCATTCACAGCCATAGACTATACGAAAGAGCATCGTTTGTTCGGAAACGTGGTTACTTAAGGGAAATAGGGATTCATTTTTATATAGAGGATGTTATATATTCCAGTTCGAATTGAAAAGGTACTCATACCTAAGATAGGTCAGCTATACAAAATAAAGTAGTGCATAAAAGCTACGCTAAGGCGGCACGAATTTCGCCGGGTCAGCTAGTAGCTTATAGTTTTTGAGTTATGGTTAGACGAGTGTAGTTTGAAAGGGTTCCGTAATCGAACTTGGTTCATACTGCATACCTACATGTCGTTAGCTCGTTATTAGAATATGATCTAAATCCTAAGAACCTCCTGTCAAAAAAATCTTAAAATTAATTTATCCGGTCAATGGTCGTTTTCGTCGTCGGTCATTTGCATTTTTATTATTTAAATGTAAATATCAAATTGTATGAAGCTAAGTTTCTTTGGAACCAAATGTTTAAAATGTATACCTACTTTACAAATTTTAAATGGCGTTAATAAGTAAACTACGAAGTTCTTTTATAAAGTAGGTGAAAATGTACCTACATTAATATTTAAAGGAATGTTTGTATTTCTAGCTGTTTGTTAAGGTATGAATAAATTAAACAAATGCATAAAATGTCCTTTCACCATTAAAATGCTGCAATAGGGATGTTGAGTAGCAAAGGCTACATTTATGACTAGAAAAAACTAGGGATCCCTATGTAAACTGAAAAAAAAGTCGTTTAAATTTTTTTTCTAAAATCTATTAAATGTAGGTATGTACATTACCTACTACAAAATAAAATATGTAAGAGGGTTGTGTAAATGCAATGGTGATTAAAAACAATAATGGAAAGTATTGCGAAAGAGACAACACTATTTGATGATTATACCTATCTAAGCAATTTAAAAACGAGATAGATAAGTAGGTACACCCGACCTTGTTAAATTTTCATGAACAATACCTTTAGCTTGCTATTGTATTATTCAGTTACGATAAGCCGTATGGTTTTCCATATATAGGTATGTACATATTTTCCATAAGTAAGAATAAGCGATGCGGAATTAAATGAACGATAAGGTTACTTTTATTATTCTCTGAATGTGCACGTGAAGACAAATTGGATGATGATGCATTTTAGCTAGGAACCACTGACTTTTTAAAGTCATATACTTAGTTTAGTTTTTGTTCTGGTCAAGATTTCGTTGAAAACCGCTGTCTTAGCTATAACCACTTTTTACTATTACCGCATCCATATACCCACAAACTATCTGCATGACCCAAGGGTTGACTGGTATAGAATGCCCCTAGCATTAAGTCCACCTATTGCACTTTTTTGTGCAATAAAGTTGTTAAACAAATAAACTAGAACTACGTTGTCGTCAGTCTGTCTGTCAATTCAAGATAATTAAGAAGACATTTTCTCATGAACTTTAAAATTACTGAATGAGCTTTCGATCAAAGAAATGAGCTTAAGTGTTGAAAATACTAGAGTGCGGCTTGTGCTCTTATGGCACTGAGATCCTCGCTGAAAGTAGGTATGCATAGGTCGTTGGTTTATTACCACCTTTTCCATTCATATTTTGACGCTTATTGATTCAGTGGCTACTAAAATGCGTTAAATTAGCTTAAATTTTGTTACTATTGTTCCTATTCGAACTATTAATATGTTGTAGGTTACTCAGTACAGTAATAGCAAAGTAAATTAACAATTTGTAATTATAAAACGCGATTGGTTCATGAGATTAAAATTCGTTAAGCCATAATTGTAAATGTTATGGTAGGTATTTTACTACCGAGGAGTTTCATCGGCACCTTAACTCTGATTAGTATAAATTTCCAGTATTAAACTTACATTTAGGAATCTGTATTATTATTACACAGAAAACCTGTCTACCTGCTCAATCAGCAACATAAGTAAAATGTTAGCACAGCTAGATTTCTGCTTAGATGGCAAAAAATTAAAAATGGTTAGTCCTTGGCCGGATCCACATTTTGTTTTTGTTATAAACGATTAGTCTAATGAAATTACCAGTTCTTACAATCTAGATCACTACTATGAGAATAAAAGCCAATGTAGAGATACATTTTGCAGTATAAAAGCAATTTTAGAATATTTCAATCGCACTTAAAAACATCTAGAATTAATTATATTAAAATAATAACTCAAATACCTCATCCGATGCATCATGAGTAAAACACAGCACATTTTTATTGAAAACTTACGTTCCGGACACATTACCTCCTATTATTATTCATAACATTTTTTACAAGTACACAACGAAAGGTAGAATTAACACAAATAATTAGTAACACACAAGTTTGCAATATCGTAAACGTTTTCAATTCTCACCTCATTTTTGCTATAAGTACACAACAGTTTGCTTGCAGAGCTCCGTTGCGACTGCGCTGCGCGGGCGCTTACTAAGGTCGTCTCAAGTTGTGTTGGTGCCGGCTAGCAATGTACGAACGACAAAATATTAACTAGGCTTAGAGCAATATAAACCTTATCGTCTAGATTAAAATAATCTAGTAATTGACAAATATTTCCCGCGACTGTGAGGTACCACTGTAAAGCTAAACATTACCTAACAATGCATTGCAATGGTCGGGCAGGCCTTTGGAAACATTCGACGGGTTCTGTAGGAAATAGAAGATTTTTTTCACTTTGTTAAAATTTTATGACCTCCGTGGCCGAGAGGCGAGCGGACCGTACTTTAGCGTCGCGCTATCTCTGAGATCCCGGTTTCGATCCCCGGTCGGGTCAATATGGGAAACGAACTTCTCTTTATAGTCTGGGTGTTGTGGTATCGTCGTTGTTTCTGATTTCTGTAACACAAGTGCTAAAGCCAATACCACAGAATCGGAGCAATGTTTGTGATGTTGTCCAATATTTATATTTATGAAAATTATTATCACATTATATTTTGGGTATTTACAGTTGTAGCTAAGCGGATATAGTTTGTTTGTATTGCAGATGGAAAGAAAAAAACAACGAAGACAAGGCCAAGTTGGGATCTCCCAAGCGCATTTAGTGGCGGCTCAAAATAGATGTGGACATTAAGTGATACAATTAAGTAAAATTAATCTCATAAAAGTATTTTCTAACATTTACTTCCTTTTATTACGACACCGAGAATTATTTTTTATTAGATACTAGCTGTGCCCGCGACTTCATTCGCGTGAACTACATCCTTTCATGGTCGGTTTTACCCCTATTTGAGAGGTTTAAGCTCCCGCTTAAACCTCTCAACAGCGTAACAGACAGAGTTACTTTCGCATTTATAATATTAGTAGGGATATCTGATAGAGGTGTTAATTGTGTCAAATTTATCGAACGTTTGTTTATATATTGGTATTGAATTTTTATTTGTTCAGTTACAAATAAAAGTTTAGTTTATTAAAATGTCGGTGTAAATAAGAAATATTATGTGGAAATAATAGGTAGATGTTGATTTTTCGTTCATATTCAATGCATACATACCTATTTACTTCTTAATTCTCCATCCTTTTCACTACATTTAAATGTTCGGTCGGCTGTACCTACATTGTGGTAAACACTTGTAGTTAGATATTATTTCTTATGCCCTCGACATAAGGGCGGCACAAAGAGCAAAACGACTGACGTGCTTAACAGGTCTAGCATACGCAATACGTCAAATTTCTAGTATGAGACGACAAAAGTTTCAATACTGTTGATTGGATAATAGCACACCGCACTCGTACTTTCAGCCAATCGACAGCTGTTGCACCGACTTTAATCGTTTTTGACGTTTAATAAGAGCGCGATAATATATAGTCGCGTGGCGTAGGTATGCTAGGCCTGTTAGCTTCTCAATGTCCTGTACCCTTTTAGAACTGTACCTAAGTAGGTACCTATATTTAGCCGTAGTCAGAATGTTTAGTTTGGAAACAGTTTGGAGATTAGTTCGTTTACTTTAGATTTTTTTTTTAATATTGCACTCCAAGATTGACCTCATCCCACCTGATGTTAAATGGTAATGAGGTCCTAGCTTAAGGGTGACAAGTACAGCATAATAAAGCTGTTGCTGGACTTGTCGCCCTTACCTTGAAGGCTTGACCCCTGCTACTAATGTAGCGCCCCCCAAGAGCTCTGGAAACCTTACTCACACGCAGGAACACAACAACACAGAAGTGATTGTTATTTGGCTGCGGTCTTCTGTAAGGTGGAGGTATTTCACCAGGCTGCTCTAGTTCGAGCGATAAATCGCTATGTCCTACCTCTCTTCAAAATTGATTTGAGAGTAGGTAAAGCGTATATAAGTACTATGTAAAATAAATTTTATGTTTAGGTAATATTTTCCGTGTAGGTTTATTATTATTTGAATGCGTAAAAGAGTTTTTTTAACAGAACACTCGTGTGAACGAATTTGTGCATGTCTAATACCGATTACAATCCTCCTCTGGTATCTCGTTACCAGTGAAAAATATCATTATCATATCAATATCACCTATCACGGAAGACATGAAATCGGATTCCAGGTCCTTGTGAGAATCCATGACCATTAATCCAACCATTTTGATTACATTTTAATGGATTAACGTTAACTTGCGTTAATTCTTGAGAAGTGTAACGCTTTAACGTTTAACGAAGCTAATTTTTTTAGTAGCGGATTAACAATTAACGAAGCAATTAACGGTGCCCAGCTATGGATATACCAACATACTTATACCTATCCGCCACGGTCAAGGCCAAGTCCAAACCAATTATAATATACCGGAGTTCGGAAGTATTTTCGAAAAAAAATCTGCACAGGTATGATTATCTCGACTCATTCAACGATTGAGATCAGATTTCAACTTATTTACAAAAAAATAAAAATAATAGTTTAAAAAACTAAAAAACACGCTTTTAGCTTGCACTAAAAATTACAAAATAATTCAGACATTTAAGAAAGAAAGCGTGGAGCGTTTATGTTATCTTTACTCTTTTTGGACAAATTATTTTGTAATTTTTAGTGCGAGCTAAAAGCGTGTTTTTAAGTTTTTTAAACTATTATTTTTATTTTCTACTTTTTAGTTAATAATTAATTATATAATTCTTTTTCGTATCCCATTCAGCAAACCCTTTCATTTAATACCCATATCATAGGGGTGCATTTCAAATAGCCTGTCCGTTATCTTGGACGCCCGCCATATTGGATTTGAATCAAGTGACTATTTTTTTCGTATTCCTGACAGCAAACCCTTTCTTTTGATACCCATATCATGGAAGTGCATTTCAAACAGTCAGTTCGCCATCTTGGGGAGGCCGCCATATTGGATTTGTAATGACGTTTCTTAGCTAGTCATGTATTGTCATCAGAACTCAGAGCGTGTGCAAAATTTCATCTTAATCAAAGACCGGGAAGTGGGTCAAATTAAGATTCAAAGATTCCGTTACATACATAGATACATACAACCCGAGCTAATAAAAGCGTGTTAAAAAGAACTCGAGGAATTAGTTGCGTTTAACCCTTCTTTCATATTCCTCAATCGATAGGGCAAAATTAAATATCTATCTTTTGATGAAAATCGAATTACAATCCAATGCGAAGTTTCTAAAATCTATCAAGATTTAAATGGTAAATTTTATTGAGAACATGATCTTCCTTTTGAGACGCTTTTAAGATAGTCGTGATAGCGATGTTTTTGACTTCGTACCAAAAATGTATTGAGCCGGTATGTAGTCATCGATGACCCCAGTGCTTTTCATACTGGATTTAGGTAGTTGTATACAAGATAACCATCCTCAATGTGTATCTAAGTTAAAAAACAAATGATTGTCTATAAATATTCTACGTTCTGACCTATTTGTACTTCTATCTATCTTTTTATATTTTACCTAATCTGTACACTTGGAAAGGTCAGCCGTCCGGCTAACCGCAATCAAAAATGTGTACGATAAAGTAGTTTTTATACGCACTGCGATGCGGCTGCTGGCCGACCGCCGGACGGACGGCCAGCCGGACGGTTGCTATACACACTACGCGGATAGTACTTACTAGTTTGCGGTTGCCCGCCATTGTGACGGTGTACGTGTTCCAAAAATAATTCAAAATGCCTGCTTTCATCTCGTGATTCCAAATAAGGATGCACCCAATACCTTTTTCTTTGTTTCTTTTTCTTTATGTAACGTGAATAAATATAATAAATAGCTGCGACTTCTTCGACGTCCATCTTGGAAATCAGTCGATGCAACCGCAAACCACGACGGTTTCTCATCGCACGATGCGGTTGCGGTTGCGGCTACCCGCCACCCGGCTAACCGTAAGCGCAACCGCATACTGCGGTTAGCCAAACGGCTGAACGCATTCCGGCTAACCTAACCGCAAACTGCGTACGTACCCTTATTCTTTAGTACTGTAGCAAATTTCGATTTTAATATCGATAAAATGTAAGTGATAACAATATGGATGGTGAAGAAATAGGGATCTTTTTGTTCTGTCGATAAACAAATAATGAATCCATACTAATATTATAAATGCGAAAGTAACTCTGTCTGTCTGTCTGTTACTCTTTCACGCCTAAACGGATTTTGATGAAATTTGGTATAGGTATACGTTAAATCTCAAGAACGGACATAGGCTAAAACAAAAATAAAGTTAGCTCGATGGATGGTTGGAGACGGCGCTGTGTGTCGTTTAAAACAAGGTAAAATATAGCAAATAAATATAAACATGTAAATTTAGAAGCTCAATGATACGATAATGAATCCCCGAAAATGAGGGATTCCCGAGGGACGACGTAGGTACAATTTGTTTTATCGTCTAAACTGTTTTTTTACATTTACTTAAATAATGTAGTGTACCATTCAGTTTTTGTTTAACAACTAATCGTATCCAGCGTTACATCGCCCTTCTTAGATTTTTCCGTGGAAATGAGTAGTTTTCTCATAGTTGTGCTTTAGGTATACCGCAATATAACCGAATTCCACGCGGGCGAAGCCGCGGGCGGAAAGCTAGTGAAAAAATAAAATGACAGTGTTGAAAATAAAATGACAGTGAAAAAATAAAATGACAGTATTGAATAATTGGAAGTCGCTACTTAGCGACTGTCTTCCAATTATTCAATACATGCTTCGTAACTTAGTGTCCAGTTGCTTTCTCTTGGTCCATATGTGTTTTCGCCATGTTAACCTTCTGTCCAAATGCATGCCCAGGTATTTAGCATGATCCTCCTGGGGAATTTCCTCTCCATACAGGTAATTTGACTGGGGGGCACGTATTTCTTTTAAGTGTAAATGTCACATGTGAAGACTTGGTTTGATTCGCTTTTATTCTCCATGTTTCAAGCCATGTTTCTATTTCGTCTAGATGTGCTTGAAGTTGACTGGATTTCACCTTTCAAACAAAAGAAACTAAATCTAAATCGGTTCATTTATTCGGGAGCTACGATGCCATAGACACACACACACACACAGAGACACGTCAAACTTATAACACCCCGTCGTTTTTGCGTCGGGGGTTAAAAAAGAGAGCGTTCAAGTATTACGTAACGCAAATTTTTAAGATTTTTGACACCCATGTAATGCATCGTAACGTTTTTCTGTACTTCCCCTCCCTCTTTCTTTAAAAAAAGACGACCACACTAATACAATCGAGGGATTCCCCGGAAACCGTAGGGAAACAAAACTTTTCCAAATGGGAGTTTCATATCTTAAAGTTTTATTAGACTGTATCGTAACGTTTTACATAGACTCCTTGAACTCTTGAAATGACTGTCAGTGAACACTTGCGTGTCACGTCCCTTCCGTAGTCCGCCCACGTAAACGTAGGCCTAGGAATGTGCTTTGAGATACCGACGACGCCATAACGATCGCCATGGCCGACGATAAACAGCTCGCGACACAGCACACATCAAACCGACCGCTATTCCGTCCTCGCCGGCGAGGACGCACGCCGCGATCCCCACTGGTAGGTTCCTTTTCAAGATACCGGCACGTGCCGGGGCGATTTTCTCCCCAAACATATGTTCGATTACCCTCTCCCAACAACGGCCCGAGCCGAGGTACAAGCCCCGCTATGGGGCGCCCTCCGTTTCCTCCACAGTTGTTTAAATTTTTTAGGGATGAGAGCCTTCAGCTCCCCCGCAAGCCCGGTGAAGATGAAAAGGCCATCTGCGGCCATCATCTATAGTCAGTTAGGAAAAAGAAAAACTTGCGTGTGCATAAGGAAGTGTGTAGGTAATAGTGATGTAACGAATATAGATTTTTAATGCGAATATCTGCCGTTGATATTCGCGAATGCGAATGCGAATATTCACTTTTGAATATAGCGCCACGAACTTCGGGTATCGTTAATTAGAAAAAATCCATAAAGTGACAGTGCGCATTCAGTAGAATTACAACATCTTCCCAGAAATGTATTACATCAGAGGTTAAACAGATGTCGCTTTAAGAGTTATTTATAAAACGAAACAGTGTGATAATAAATCTATGAAGTTTTTGGCAGTTGATAAATTAATAGGTAATATGATTACGTTCTTCCCCCTGAGTTCCGCATCTTGTTGTGATGGGGAGGATCAGTAACCATGTGGTCCGGGACCTTGAGGCTGGCCTTGTCACCCAGCCTTCAATACCGCACAGGGTGAAACAAAGACGGATCCCAAGCTGGGCCGCGGAGAGCATGTGGCTCTCTGCGGCCAGCCCGCAAGGGCAGAGGTGGATCGCGGAGGAAGAGAAGGACCGCGGTGTGTCGTTGCCGGCATCCGTGTCCTCCGTGACCCGGAAGTGGCACGCGGGGCGCAAACCGCGTCGTAGTAGGGTCGCGAAGGAAGAGGAGGATACGGTATTACGTTTACCGGCCTCCCCATCCTCCGCGGCCGGCGGGTTTCGGGACTCCATCTGACTCTCGGAGGGAGAGCTGGATTGAGAGTCTCAGGCGTCCGCAGAGGCGGTAGGCAGCGGAGCCGCACAGCAGATCCGCTGCTGGGACCGGAGATGCCAGGCGTGGAATAAGCCTGACGTCCGTTACCTCCCGAGGGGTTGGGGGGTGTCAGGTGGCCTGTCACCCTCCAGCTGCGTATTGCGTGGCGAGGTGGGCCGCTTGGCGGTAGGCGCTGTGGGAAGCCTGTGTAGAATCCGCTAGGAATCTTGACTCCCCCACAACTGCGCAACGTTGGCCACCGAAGGGTTTTAGTCGATGCGAGACAGCACTCTCTGTTCCCCGCTGAGAGTGTCGGTGCGGTAGGGTAGGCATTTTACCCTCGACGTTCGACCCTCCTCGTTGGAAGACCTTCCGTTTAGTTTCGTTGACGGTGATTATAATTAAAATTATTAAAATTAATAATTATATTTGCAATTCCGTGTAAATTAGAAGGCTTGAGGTTTTGTGATTAATATTATAAGAAATTTGTATTCCCTTTTAATTTATCTTTTTGTTATTGACATCTTACCTATTTTTTTCGGATGTAAATATTCGCAAAATATTCGCATATTTTTTGCGAATGCGAATGCGAATACGAATGTCAAGAAATATGCGAATATTCGCGAATGCGAATGCGAATATTCGTTACATCACTAGTAGGTAATATTAGGTAAATTAAAAAAGTGTACTTTGCAGTGCAGTAATCAAGACCCTATCATGGAAGAGGACTCACAAGGACCTG
Organism: Glyphodes pyloalis; assembly: GCA_037074685.1. Classification (NCBI taxonomy): domain Eukaryota; kingdom Metazoa; phylum Arthropoda; class Insecta; order Lepidoptera; family Crambidae; genus Glyphodes; species Glyphodes pyloalis. The sequence continues at coordinate 11,217,761 of JAYKKO010000005.1, read as the reverse complement.
GAACCATTTTGATTACCGATTAACAGATTAACGATTAACGTTAACTTGCGTTAATTCTTCAGAAGTGTAACGCTTTAACGTTTAACGAAGCTAACTTTTTTATTATTTTCTGTAGATATTCTTAAAAATATAATCCACGAAATAGCACCCCATTTAGCATATATATTTAACAAATGTATTGATGCTGGTCAGTTTCCTAATTTGATGAAATTGAGTAAAATAATCCCATTATTTAAATCAGGCGATAATAATGATCCCTCGAATTTTAGGCCGATTTCCATACTACCAGCACTTAGCAAAATTTTCGAAAAAATTATATTCTCCCAGTTGTTATCATATTTTACTACCAATAGTCTCCTCCACAGTAAGCAGTACGGTTTTACGAAAGGCAAGTCCACTACCGATGCGGGAGTCGCACTAGTCAAGCATATTTTTGACGCGTGGAAAAACAAACAGGATGCAATAGGAGTTTTTTGTGACTTATCTAAAGCATTTGATTGCGTTAATCATGAAACATTGCTGATGAAGTTGCGACATTATGGTGTTACGAACAATTCACTTAGTTTACTACATTCATACTTGCATGACAGAATTCAAAAAGTAAGCGTTAATGGAACTAACTTTTCTGGTGCCCCTTTATCTATGGGAGTACCCCAGGGTTCAATATTGGGACCTTTACTTTGTCTTATTTATATAAATGATCTTCCGTACTTTTCGGAAGACCTCTGTGAGATAGTATTATTTGCTGATGACACCTCACTCATTTTCAAAGTTGACAGACAAAAAAAAACATTTGACGATGTAAATAATAGCCTATCTCAAATACTAGAATGGTTCACAATAAATAATCTCTTACTTAATACTAAGAAAACTAAATGTGTAAAATTTTCTATGCCAAATGTCAAACAAGAGAAAACAAAAGTAGTTATTAGCGGTGTGCCCCTAGAAATTACAAATTCTACAGTATTTCTGGGCATTACTATTGATTCAAAATTACAGTGGGGTTCTCATATTGCTACCCTGGCAGGGAGACTTAGTTCGGCTGCATATGCGGTCAGGAAAATACGTAGTTTGACTGATGTTGAAACGGCAAGATTGGTTTATTTTAGTTACTTTCATAGCGTCATGTCGTATGGTATTTTACTATGGGGGTCTGCAGCCGATGTGCAGACTATATTTGTTTTGCAAAAGAGAGTCATACGCGCTATATACGGTCTTAAAACAAGGGACTCTCTCAAAGAATTATTTAAAAAAATTAACATTTTAACAGTAGCTTCACAATACATTTTTGATTGTATTGTATATGTACGCAAAAACTTACATTCCTTCATTAAGAAGTCAGAATGTCATAAATTTAAGACGAGAAATAAACACAAACTTGCTGTTCCACATCTAAGACTTCATAAAATTAGCAATTCTTTTGTGGGGTTAAGTCTGAAGATCTTTAATAAGCTGCCAGAAAAGATCACTGCATTACCTATGCATAGATTTAAGTGTCTGATCAAAAATTGTCTAATGAAGAAAGGATATTATAAAATAGAAGATTATATAAACGACAAAAATGTTTGGAATTGATAGCATTAATTATGTAAACTAGTCATACGCTATGTTGTTTATATGTATTTTTATTTTTTTTTGCATGTTACCATTTTTGTAAGTTTTTGAAAAGAGTAACTATCGAGTTTCTTGCCGGTTCTTCTCGATAGAAGCAACATTCCGAACACGGTGGTAGTATAATCTGACGATTCATAAATGCTTTTGTAAAAGTTTACATGAATAAAGACATTTTCTATTTCTATTTCTATTTCTATTAGCGGATTAACGATTAACGAAGTTAACTGTTTGATAAACGGTGCCCAGCTGTTTTATTAAAATTTTAATTTTAATAAAACTTTAACGTTAAATTCGCCCATAAAGTTATGAGATACCAAAAAAAACACGTTGTATAAAATAGGTAATAAGATTTTTAATCACTATCCAATTTTTTTCTGGGCATTAGGTATCATTATAAAAAAACATTTCTGAAAAAAAAACATAGGTCGAACTTCCACAATAAACTCATAACCCCGAACCAATTTTAAAGTTCGCATGGCTAGGTACCATTCCTAGTGTAAATACAACGCAAAGCAAAACAATCAATGGGCGCGCGCAGGGCGCGGAGCGGAGGAGGCGGCGAGGGCGAGCGGCGACAAACAAAGGTATGGTCACGCGACGCAGTAGTGTTGCCGGATAATCTTAAAATTGATTGGACTATCGATAGTATCGAATCATCGATTTGATCGATATTATTGTCTATTTTAAAACAATTATAAGATAATAATTGTTAATAATCGATATCGATACTTTCGATAATATTGATTATATTGTATTTGACTACGCAATATAATTGATTAATCGATTATATTAAATAAAGATAGGTATCGATATAATAGATTAAATCAGTACTATCGATTGTCATATCGATTGTTAGATTACTTGGGCCCTTTTGCATAATCGATACACAATCGAATCGATGGCAACACTACCACGCATAGGGATGCAATATCGTTCATAAAAAACATCGATACTGAAACATTGATATATTTTAAAGGACAACATCGACGTTGCAGGGCTGATGTTTTCTTTAATTACTAGCAGGGTCAGCAAATACAACTTTGAATTACAGAGAAAAGGCTTTTTCTTAAAAAAATATTGATAACCTACTTACCTATATTTATTTTTGTAGTCGTGATTACATATAATATCAAACAATTAGTTACTTGAAATTATACATGTAAAACGTACTAGCGGTCCCGGCGAACTTCGTTTCGCCTTAGAGGATTTTCCCGCTGTTCTGTTAAAATTTTTCCGCAACCGGAGCCCGAGACCTTTCCAACGAATGCAAAACCGTGGAAATCGGTTCGTGCGTTCTGGAATTATAGCGTCAGGAAGGAAAACACGACTCATTTTTTTATAGTAGATTAGGATATGAAAAGTAGTACAACGACAAATTAAACCAATACTAGAAAGACAAAGATAATCAAATATATTGCTATTTATTTCATTGCAGAATTCAAAAATAATAATTTCGATAATCTACTGCTAAGCAACCGGTTTCTTTCTTAGGTAATTAATTCAAATAAAATGAAATGAAATAAAACTCTTTACTTAACTGATAGAATACAAAAAGTTAATGATAACGGAGCCAATTCTTCCGGCGCAAGTTGACAGGCATAAGCAATCATATGACGTTGTAAATAGTACCCTCTCACAAGTTTTGCATTGGTGTTCTACTAATAACCTAGTCCTCAATGCAAAAAAGACTAAATGCATTAAATTTACAATGCCAAACGTAAGGCAAATTAATACTGATATCGTAATGAATAGTGCCACATTGAACTCGTTAAATCTAGTGTCTAAACTACAATGGGGTCCTCATATAGGCGCTCTGGCAAAAAGACTTAGTTCGGCTGCATATGCAGTCAGAAAAAATAGGTATCTTACTGATGTTGAAACGGCGAGACTAGTTTATTTCAGCTATTTTAATAGTTTAATGTCATACGGTCTACTGCTGTGGGGCTCTGCTTCTGACATATAAACCATTTTTTTATTGCAGATGAGAGCTATTCGATCTATATAAATAATTATAATTATTTAAAGAAACGAACATGTCATGAAGGCCTCTGATGGCCTTTTCATCTTCACCGAACTTGCGGGGGAGCGGAAGGCTCTCACCCCTACAAACATCGTACATAAAACATCGTTGCTTATGAATGATACATCGATATTTTTAAAACATCGATGTATTGTTTGCATCCCTAACTAATCGAATATCGATTAATCGATTATCCTTCCCAAATAATCTAATCGATAGTATCGATATCATCGATATAATCGATAGTATGAATCGATTATATCGATTATATCGATATTAATTTTAGGTCGATATAATCGATTACATCGATAGTATGGCTTTAAACTTGATATCGATATAATCAATTATATCGATGATATTGTATTTGACTACGATTATAATCGATTATATCTAATAAAGATAGGTACCGATATAATCGAGAATATCGATTGTCATATCGATTATTAGATTACTTGGGCCTCTTTTGCATAATCCATCAATAATCGATATACAATCGAATCGACGGCAACACTGTCCCTAACCACGCCACGCCAGTGTTGCCAATTTAGCGACTTTGTCGCTAGATCTAGCGACATTTCGTTTACCACAGCGGGTTAAATTATTCGTCTAGCGAGAAAAAAAATCTAGCGACTAATCTAACAACTTTTGGACTGTAAATAAATACTTACTTTAGTCTTTAATTATCTTCATAAAATAAGGCAATATCTTAGTCCAGAAATTTATATTATCAGTATTCTACGTCTATGATATTATTTAAATTCGGAACTCGTTCTGAAATCAGATGTCATTCTGACAACTCTTATCTTTTATTATTTAAGTAATTTCTGAACGCTACCATAGTACGGCTGGAGATTCTTTCCGAAAAAGATCCATATCTTAATCGATTCGAATAGTGACCTGATGAATCGATGCCCAAAAAAATCGAGGTTTAAATCCCTATTATTTAGCGACTTCTAGCGACTTTTGATCTTTGTCCATAGCTAGCGACATCTAGCGACTTTTCAAGCGTATTTTAACGACTTTTTGACACATCGAGTTGGCAACACTCCACGCAGTCGCCCGCGCAGGGGCGTTCGGTTTTTGGCGGGAAACTGAAAGCGCGAATATTAAAACTCTCTTTTAAATTTTAAATACTTTATTTAAATTTTAAAGTTTTTATCAAGCCATTTACCTAAAAATGGCTTCGGAGAGTGATGGGGATGATGTGGGTGGGAAACCTCGCTCTTCCGACCGCAAAAAAAGAAAATTGCAGGAAAACTCTGACGGCGGGAAGTACATCACTTATACAAAAACGGGATACAAAAGAAGCTACCCAGATAACAGCGTGAATGAGGAATACCCGGTATTTGTGGAAGGCTCATCTAAAGATGATAGGCTCGGCAATAAAAACCCTCTGCAGTTATCGAAAGCCTTTAAAAATGTCAAAGGAGTGCATGAAATGAGGAGAATCAATGCTTCAAAAATTATGCTTGTATTTAAGCAAGCTGCTGCCGCAAACAACTTCCTGACTAATGATTGCTTAAGTCAGAATAATATGCGTGCCTACATACCTGCAGCCTCTGTGGAGAGAGTGGGAGTAGTGCGTTTCATACCCAAAGATACAGGAAATCAAGAGCTGTATGCAAAGTTAACATCAGACGCTGAAATCATTGCTGTTCGGCGCTTCATGAAGAAGGTGGATAACGTATTGACACCATTAACAACAATATCTGTAACTTTTGCAGGAACCCGGTTGCCCCAATTTATCTACTTAGATAACTGGAGATACAAAGTCCACGAGTATGTGCCCCCTGTATTGCAGTGCTACAAATGTTTAAAGTTCAATCATTCGGCAAAGGTTTGCAGAAATGAGCAGGTATGTTCCAAATGCTCAGAAGCGCATTGCTTCAAGGAATGTACTTCTGAAGTATTGAAGTGCAGTAATTGCGGAGGTGATCACCTAGCAATATCAAAAAACTGTCCTGTTAAAATGTCAAAAATAGCTAACAACAAAAAAAGTTTTGCAAATGTTGTCAAAAGTACAACTAATACATATCCTCCACTGCCAAGTAAGCCTTCTCCCAATGTATCTATTCAGTTCAATAAATCAAAACAAGACCAGTCACATATATTCAAAGTCAATGAAATAATTAATAATGAGAAATTATTGAATGGAATCATTAAAACTCTTGTTACGTTGGGTAATTCTGACTCTATCAAGACAACTGCATTAATAAAAGAAACATTAATTAAAAATTTAAGTTTGTAAGAAACAGTAGCATGAAATTAGTTTTGCATAATATTCAGAGCATTAAAAACAAAAAACCCTTATTAATGCCCTTACTGTGGGATAACAATATTGATATTTGTTTAATAAATGAAACATGGCTAAAAGATTCTCAGGTTCCTATCAATTTTCCAGGTTATCATTTTATCAATAAAAATACCAAAAAAGGTTATGGTGGTGTAGGTATTCTATTAAAAAATTCATTAAAATTTCATGTGTTGTCGCTTCCTTTCTATGAAGATGTCCAATGTGTAGCTGTTTCAGTCCAATCTGACAGGGGTCCTATTTCTATTTTATGTGTGTATTGTCCACCTGGAAATGAGAGAAGATTTAATATTAATAAACTTAAAAGAATTATTAATTGTCTCCCTAAACCATGTCTGGTTTCTGGTGATTTTAATGCTCATCATATCGCCTTTGGCTGCCAAACAACTAAGGCCCGGGGTAGGCAACTGTATGATGTAATAGATGAATTTGACTTGTGTATTTTAAATACTGGAGAGCATACTACAGTTCAGAGTCCGAATAGAACTACCTCGGCAATTGATGTCAGTTTTATTAGCCCTAGTCTGGCCCATCTATGCGAGTGGAGAGTAGGAGACGACCCTATGGGCAGTCTCCATTACCCTATATTTGTAGACATTCGTATGTCGCCCATAGCTTATCAAATAAATACACCAGTAGACAGATATCTTTTTCACAAGGCTGATTGGGTTAAATACTATCTTAGGTCTAAAGATCTCTTCAATAACTTTTTAGTAGACTCAGCTGACCCGTTAGCCTCATATGACCAGTTTTGCAAATTGCTTGAACAATTGAAGGAAGAATGTATACCTCTATACAAACATCAAGAGGGCAGCATTAGGCGACGTAATCCGGCACCTTGGTGGAATGACAAGTGTGCTGAAGCAGTCAGGAAGGCACAGGATGCTCTGAAATTGTATAGAAATAACATGAGTATGGAAAATTATATTAACTATAAAAAAACAGATGCTTTTAAAAAAATGATTATTAGGGAGGAGAAGAAAAACAGTTGGTATAATCTTTGTTCCTCTTTTAACAGATATACTCCTATAACCAAGGTGTGGAATTCCATTCGCCGTTTTAAACGAGTAGGTCACAAATGTTGCAGTAAAAATGATGAGTGGATTCCAGATTTTATAGATAAATATTCTGATTCTGGTAGTGATAGTTTGGAAAACTTACATGACCTCTTTCAGTCTCATAATAACAACCCTAATAGCATATTTTTTTTAAAAACATTCAGCTGGGATGAGTTTATGCAAACACTTAGCTCAAGACGAGATACAACTCCAGGCTTAGATAATTTACCCTACATAATGATTAGGAAATTGAATAGAGTTGCACAAGTAATTTTATTAGATATTTATAATCTACTATGGGCAAAACAGATCATACCCAAAGCATGGAAAACTCAATGTATTATCCCTATCTTAAAACCAAATAAACCAGCTGATGATTTTAATTCATATAGACCTATATCCTTAGCTTCATGTCTAGGTAAGCTATTTGAACAAATGATAAAACTGAGATTAGATTACTATATTGAGTCCAATAATATCTTACCCCAATGTCAATTTGGCTTTCGAAAAGGTAGGAGTGCTCCTGAAAGTTTTATGGCTTTTATATCAGACATGAAAAGTTGTTTGTTGGCTCGTTCTTCAGCAGTATGTGTATTCCTGGATATTCAGGGTGCATATGATAATGTTAATTTAGACCGTCTCTGCCATATATTGCATCATTTAAAATTACCTGGAAAATTGATAGAATGGATCTATAACTTTTTGAATGGGCGCACTATTTATGTTAAATATAATAATATTCTACATGGACCCACTATGTCATATAAAGGTTTGATGCAGGGGGCATGTCTGTCACCAATTTTGTACAACCTATATACAGCACAGGTACTGAAATATGTAAATAACAGTAATGTGAAAATCTTACAATTTGCTGATGATTTGCTAATGTACAGTGTGGATAGAAATGTAGAGGTGGCACAAAATAATATCAACTCTGCTTTAAAACAGCTAGAGAATTACTATAAGAGTGAACTTAGACTAAATATAAACACAACAAAAAGCTCAGTTATGGTTTTTGGTTCAGATAGCCCAGTTCAGGTTAAATATAATCAACTAACTATTCCAATATGTAACAGTCAAAAATTTTTAGGAGTTATTGTAGATAATAAGCTTAAATTTGAACAACATATTAATTACATTTCTACTAATGCATTTAAGGGTATTAATGTCATTAGAAGTCTAGCGGGAGTCTTCTGGGGTGCAGATCCAAAAATTCTATCCACACTCTACAAGAGCTTAGTTAGGAGTCACTTTGATTATAGCTGTCTGGCATATATGAATTGCAACCCTACTTTATTAAAAAAACTTGATGTAATTCAAAATATAGGTATAAGAATTGTATGTGGGGCAATGAAATCCACCCCAATAAATGCCATGGAAGCAGAAACCTGCATACCTCCACTTACACTGAGAAGATATAAGTTAGCTCTTAATTTTGCTATAAAAGAGTTATTTGCTAGTAATAAATTGTTAATGCAAAAGTTCATATTGCCTTCTCAGCTCTCACAGGAGTTCTATGTGGAAAATGTTTCCAGTGATGATATTATAAATAGGAGACTTCCTACAATGTGTACAATATTATCTAGTTTAAATGAAACCTTTGTAAATATGTATAAATGCACTGATAATATTTTACCTCTTTATAAATGTAAATATGAGTCTTTAGTATGCAATAGATTTACAATCAATTTTCCTAAAATAGATAACAATATAGATTATCTCCAATTTATTAATAGTAAACAAAGCTACTATAAACTTTTTACAGATGGTTCAAGAAATAATTATTTTGTTAGAAGTGGGTTTTATGACCCTCAATGTAGTTATACTAGAGTACTTGAAATTAGCTGTGAGTGTAGCATTTTTACGGCAGAGGCTTATGCTATCTTACAAGCTATGTATTATATTAAAATTGTAAATAGTGTTGTAAATAGATTCATTATTATAACAGACTCTAAGAGTGTTTTGCTAGCTTTAGAAGGTAACAGATTAGACTTTAAATTGAACTATCTTATTTACACAATAAGGGATGTCATTGAAGACCTCAGACTAGAAGGAAAAGAAGTGGAATTCTTATGGGTCCCCTCCCACAGAGGTATTGCAGGCAATGAAACCATAGACAGAGCCTTAACAGCAGGATATGATGAAGACCAGAAAAGGAATCTGAGAGTACCATTTACTGACTACCACAGCAAAGTAAATGAGATGATAAGAATTTTGTGGACCAGATATTGGACGACTATGAACCAATCAAAAGGGAAATGGTACTCTGTAATACAAAAGTCTCTACCAATTAAACCTTGGTATAATGCTGTATCATGCGACTCCAGGAAATTTATAACAGTGATCAATAGATTACGGTTCGGTCACTGCTTAGTGCCCACTCACCTGCACAGACTAAGGATAGTTCCTGATGACAATTGCACCTATTGCCGAGCTCCTCAAGCGGATATAGCACATTTGGTATTTTCTTGCCCAGAATTTGGTCTTCAGCGTCTTAAATTGGTTGCCGAGTTACAAAACTTGACAGAAGCTGAAGCTGAAACCTCACAACTTAGTGTTCCCCGCCGTCTTCAAGATCTATTAGCCAATCCAAAGTTCTACAAATTACTCTACCAATATATGCAAAGCACAGTGGGAAGAATTTAAAATTGAATCCGTTGGTCAGGTTGAAGAATGTGACATTGGTTTCTGGCATTTTTGACAAAATATGATTCCGGCTCAATGGACTGGTATCCAAGCCATGGACACTCAATAATAAAAAAAAAAAAAAAAAATCGCCCGCGCATCTCCGATTCTCCAGTTTCTCCACCCGGTGAAATCGTACTTCCGCGTTACTTAGGTACGTCCGTATTGCCGCGCAGCCCTTGCGCCGCCCGCGATGTATTCAAACCGCGAGTATTACGAAATGGTTCGATGTTATTTGTTAAGTGGGGAGAGTTTGAATGGAGCCCAAAGGCTTTATAAACAGGAAAGCCTTCCTCGCCTCCGCAAGCATGGAGTGGTGAACGACTCTGTTCCGAACCGCGCAACCATTTTAGCCGCCAACCAGCGATTAATAGAGCATGGCCAGTTCACTACACCTTCACATGCACAAGACCGTGGCAAGCCAAGAATGCCTATAGAACTCGAAGAAAACATCTTAATGTTTTTTGAAAGAGACCCTCGTGCTAGTACTCGAGATGCAGCGAGACGCTTTGGGGTCAGCAAGACCACCGTATGGAAACTGCTTAAAACCTCTAGGTTATATACTTATCCTTTCAAAAAGTTGCAGGCGTTAGGTGAAGCAGAGGCTGTGCCCCGCCGAGCCTTCTGCAAGTGGCTAATTGCGCACCCGACGGCCGATATTATGTGGACCGATGAGGCGTTATTTACAGGCGTTGGACTGTACAACCATCATAATGAATACTGGTGGTCATTCCGAAACCCACCCATGATAAGGGAAGCCTATCAAGAAGTGCGCTTTAGTGCAAACGTGTGGGCCGCGATTGTTGGTAACCAAGTACTCGGGCCATATTTCATAGAGGGACGCTTCACCGGCGGCACGTACCTCGATATGTTGCGTACAGTGATCTCCGACTTGATGGACGAAGTCCCGATCGCGAATTTTCGCGATTTTTATTTCCAGCAAAACGGTGCACCGCAGCATTACGCCGCCGCCGTCCGCGAGTACCTTACAGCTGAGCATGGTGACCGCTGGATCGGCCGCGGAGGCCCCGTCCCGTGGCCGGCTCGCTCACCTGACCTGAATCCATTTGACTTTTTTTTGTGGGGCGAAATAAAAAGACGTGTGTATGTGGAAGAGGCCCCAAGCCTGGATGCGTTAAAAAAACAAATCATCCGAGCATTTGATGCAGTGAAAAGACACACTAAAATGCTTAATAAATTAAAACACAAAGTGCAGAACCGTGCTACACTCTGTTTGCAAAGAAATGGTTTTGAGTTTGAAGATTTATTGAAATAATCATCGTAATTGGAGTTTAGGTAATAAGTGATTTTGATTAATTTGTATGAATATGTCCTTAATCATTTAATGTGATATTTTCGTGCTGTGAAACCACTACTAATAAAGGAACACAGTGAGAGTGCTAGAATTCGTGCGATAATTGTTGAAAAAATCCTTGGAAATATAACCTATAATAGTCACGGTCATAGACAATAGACTCGTCTCAGTTTAGCCACCAATTTAAGATGCTGAAGACCAAATTCTAGGCAAGAAAATACTAAGTGTGCTATATCTGCTTGAGGAGGTCGGCAATAGATGCAACTGTCTGACGAGGGAACTATCCTTATTCTGTGCAGGTGAATAGGCACTAAACAAACAGTGACAAACCGTAATAATAATAATATCACTGTAATAAATTTCCTGGAGTCGCATGCCACAGTATTATACCAAGGTTTAATTGGTTGATACTTTTGTATTTCAGAGTACCATTTCCCTTTTGATTGGTTCATAGACGTCCAATATCTGATCCACAATATTCTTATCATCTCATTTACTTTGCTGTGGTGGTCAGTAAATGGTATTCTCAGATTCCTTTTCTGGTCTTCTTCATATCCTAATGTCAAGCCTCTGTTTATGGTTTCATTGCCTGCAATACCTCTGTGGGAGGGGACCCATAAGAACTCCACATATTTTCCTACTAGTCTGAGGTCTTCAACAACATCCCTTATTGTATAAAGTAGATAGTTCAATTTAAAATCTAATCTGTTACCTTCTAAAGCCAGCAAAACGCTCTTAGAGTCTTTTTTTATATATTATAATAATGAAGCTGTTTACAACACTATTTACAATTTTATTATAATACAAAGCTTGTAAGATAGCTTAAGCCTCTGCCGTCAAAATGCTACATGCACAGTTAATAAAACTGTACAATAACACCCGTCGATTTAAGGGGTGTGGATTCGGGAGGGAGAACGGGGTAGGGCTACACCCCTAAAGAGGAGTGAGGAAAGCTATAGTGGCTCAACTGTACAATAACACCCGTTGATTTAAGGGTTGTGGATTTGGGAGGGAGGAGGGGGGAGGGCTATCTACTCCCTCCCCTAAATGAGGGAGTGAGGAAAGCTATAGTAAGGAAAGCTATAGGTATAATCCACGAAAGAAATAAAATTGTATCTTCGGAACTATATAGCTTTCCTTATAGAGTCGGCACAGCTGGGCCCTAAATGCTCTATGTAAGAACTGAGGGCCCAACTTTTTAGTCTATAAATCGATTATTTGGCTTTCACAAATTCTGATTCCAACTTTCACAATTCTTTGGGAATGTTCACTAAATCCCGAGTATGTTTTCAAAGAGTTTTAGCAAAGGGGCCCTCAATACACATGCACATATTTAACCTGAACTGGGCTATCTGAACCAAAAACCATAACTAAACTGTTTGTTGTGTTTATATTTAGTCTTAAGATAATTTTTATATTAATTCTTTACTGTTTTATAGCAGAGTTAATATTATTTGTGCCACCTCTACATTTCTATCCACACTGTACAATAGCAAATCATCAGCAGATTGTAAGATTTTAACACTACTATTATTTACATATTTCAGTACATGCTGTAACAAAATTGGTGACAGACATGCCCCCTGCATCAAACCTTATATGACATAGTGGGTAATATTGGACAACATCACATACATTGCTCTAATTCTATGGTAAGTATCTAAAGCACTTAGAATATTATTATATTTAACATAAATTGTGCGCCCATTCAAAAAGTTCTACTTAGATCCATTTTATCAATTTTCCAGGTAATTTTAAATCATGTAATATATGGTCCCATACAAAATAAACGTAACAGAGGAAGGCAACGTCTTAGATGGGAAGACGACATAAAGTCAATAGCGGGTGCTACCTGGATGAGAAAAGCACATGACAGAGTATTGTGGAGAGCTCTTGGGGAGGCCTATGCTGAAAAGCAAGACAATAATGACAATTGTTGTTAATAAAGGCTAAAATAAATAAAATAAATAAATAAAAAATATATGGCAAAGACGGTCTAAATTGACATTATCATATGCAAACTGAATATCCAGGAATACATATACTGCTGAGGGGATGAGCCAACAAACAACTTTACATATCTGGGATAAGAGCCATAAAACTTTCAGAAGCACTCCTACCTTTTCGGAAGGCAAACTGGCATTGGGGTAAGATATTATTGGACTCAATATAGTAATCTAATCACAGTTTTACAGTGAACGGAAAAAACATAGAAGCATTCCTTTCATACTAACTTAACCCATTAACCGCCAAAATGAAAACACGGGTGAAAATCTTTCAAAATGTTTATTTAATTATTGGCTACAAAGCAACTAAATAGAAAAACATTATAAAATTTGAGAAAATTAATTAGGGTCCCGTAGGAGGGGGTGTACTTGATTGGGTACAGCGGCGTGTTACAGGTGATAATTTTCAAAACATTGCCTTTCTACACACAATGTTTTTAAATACTTCTTACATTGCCAACGAACTCGTGCGTGACATACAAAACAACGCAATGGTTTTTCAAGTTTTTTAGGATAGTGTCCTATACCATCTTGAGGTAAACCTGGTACTGCTGAGGATGAAATTCGAGCTTTTTGCTCGGTAGTTTGACGCAAATAGAATCTTGCAATATTACGCCGAAATAGTAGCTGATCCATTTTATTATCATGGCTCATTACATGTAACCGCCACGCATTCGAAATAGCCATATCAATCATATAAGTAAATAAAACCCACCACAATTTTTTCCCACGAATTGCTATCCTGTATAGAGCGATAGACTGGTCCAGCTCGTCCACTCCTCCCATGTTCCGATTATAAGTTTGAAATAGATTTGGTATGTTGACATAGTCTTGCTTCGTTGTACAGGATCCCGTCGTTTTACAGCTCCCAATGGTTCAATGGTATCGTAGTTTGTTGCGATAGTACAGACAGACACTGTTATCTTTCCATCTTACTAACAGAATTTAATTTTTCTTATCAAATCGGTACAATCTTCGTTTTTCATTTCTTTTGTGCTTTTTAAGGGACACTTTGTTCGATTCTCACATATAGTTCCAGTAGCTCGATATCCTTCTTTGTTCCTTCTTCTATCATAAGTTTATAATTGGTTAAGAAATTATCGAAAAACACTTGATGGTTTGCTGGATTAGTCCCCAATTTTTGAAGTAAGGATTTGACTACTCTTGATCCCAATGGTTCGCTAGATGCTTCAACGGCCTTCCCGCTATAAAAATCAGTATCCCGTAGAACTTGCTGCCACCCAATTTTTGTAGCCAAGGCTTGCCTCTGATAAACTGCTTAGCAGGATGATGACCGAAATATTTTACGATCGATTGCGGCATAGAAGCGGTGAACATGTACTCTTCAGCACCTTCTTCTTCATCGGTTACGACGCTGGGAACTGGTGGTATTATAGCGAATTCATACTCCCCTTCGCTGTGACTATCTTCTAAAACGGCCCGAACTGCTTCTTCCAAGCAAGAATAGTTCGTAGAAACGTTAAAACGTTTAGAACTCATGTTATCCAAAATCTGAAAATAACGTGAAATTGTTATATGGAACCCGCCAGTGTACCCATACAGGTACAGCACGGTTTCAAGTAGCCTAACTTGGTAAATATTGACCGTTAAACTAATATGTATCCTTTATTTTGTAAACTAAATAATAAAAGCACATTCATTGTAAATGTAACACTTTTAGAATTTAAATGAAATAAATCATTGCACTTACCCGTGTCGATGTTTTCGGCGCCAAATTGAAATTACAGAAATAACAGATACTTTCTACCTACCCACGTATACTGTCAACACTTTATAAAATGGTTTATCTGCTGTCAATTAGAATGATAAAAAAGTGACAATTCTGAAAAATAATACAACTACCCTGATTTATTTAAGTGTACCTGATTGGGTACGGCAGCGCCAAATGGGTTAAATCAAATATCGGCACCAAAACACACACAAATATAAAGCACACAAGCAAAAGATTCACAATTTCCTAATGAACTATCGTCACTTGAAACACAATTTTAAAAGATAATGGAGTTTTCTGTCTAGTAGGTATAGCATATTATGAGTTCACATCTTTTTGTGAAAATAAATACATAATAATTGCTACTATCTTTTCTGAATATACTGGCCGGCTGCTAGATATAATCCTATTCTTTACTACACCTAATTTTTTTGCCTTTTCGTTTCTTTACAGTTTAAATGAATTAAAAATAAAACGGTTTAATGAAAAAAAATATATTTTATTCTTCAACATGATTGGGAAAATAAGTTAAGAAAATAATCTCATCGAAATTAAAATAATACCAATTTTGTATGGCATTCAGATGTCGAATACGCGACGTCGTAAATGTTCTGTTCAAGTCAATCTTCATATTATCGTTTACTGGCGGCATTACATCAACAATCATCGCAATGTCTTGATTTTGAATCTGAAATGTATAATGAAAGAAGAGTTATAAATCAACCATTTAAGACTAATAATAATAGCCCTTTTAGATATTTTTTATTCATTACTATGATAGAACGAAATAAACAAATACCAATGGCACAGGATTTTGAATAAAACAGTACATATTTATCATTTTATTTCACTGGTCTTGCTCAAAAAGGCTGCTACAAAATTTTTAAGGACCAATTTGCGTGCCATCAAGCCACAATTGCTGGAATTCAGTTCTGTTATGCCAAAAGTTCTAAATAAGAATTTTCCATGAAACTGTATGGCAATTAATATGTTCTATAGTTTGGTGAAAAAATATTATCAATATTTTTAACTTTTCGATGACGACGGCTCGACCGATATTAAAAACCGTCGCTGGTCTGGTTTTTAAGGCACCGCCCATCGCGGTCTAGTTTTCGTGGTGCCATTTTCAAGAGTAAGAAATGCTTCTATGGTTTTTCCGTTCACTGCAGTTTTATAATTTGTTCAAAGCGCTTACCTAGACATGAAGCTGAGGAAATGGGCCTATATGAATTGAAATCATCTGCTGGTTTATTTGGTTTTAAGATAGGGATTATACATTGAGTTTTCCATGCTTTGGGTATGATCTGTTTTGCCCATAGTACCTAAATTATAAATATCTAATAAAATTACTTGTGCAACTCTATTCAATTTCCTAATCATTATGTAAGGTAAATTATTATCTAAGCCTGGAGTTGACTCTCGTCTTGAGCCAAGTGTTAGCATAAACTCATCCCAGCTGAATGTTTTTTAAAAAAAATATGCTTTTATGATTGTTATTATTAGACTGAAAGAGGTCATGTAAGTTCTCCAAACTATCACTACCAGAATCAGAACATTTATCTATAAAATCTAGAATCCACTCATCATTTTTACTGCAACATTTGTGACCTACTCGTTTAAATCGGCGAATGGAATTCCACACCTTGGTTATAGGAGTATATATCTGTTTAAAGAGGAACAAAGATTATACCAACTGTTTTTCTTCTCCTCCTTAATAACTATTTTTTTAAAGCATCTATTTTTTTTTATTATTCATATAATTTTCCATATTCATGTCATTTCTATAAAATTTCAGAGCATCCTGTGTCTTTCTGACAGCTTTAGCACACTTATCATTTCACCAAGGTGCCGGATTAGTCGCCGAATGCTGCCCTCTGGATGTTTGTATAGAGGTATACATTTTTCCATCAATTGTTCAAGCAATTTGCAAAAGTGGTCATATGATGATAACGGGTCAGCTGAGTTTAATAAAAGTGATTGAAGATATCATTAGATCTAAAATAGTATTTAACCCAATCAGCCTTGTGAAAAAGTTATCTGTCTACTGGTGTATTTATTTGATAAGCTATAGGCGACATACGAATGTCTACAAATATAGGGTAATGGAGACTGCGCATAGGGTCATCTCCTACTCTCCACTCGCATAGGTGGGCCAGACTAGGGCTAATAAAATTGACATCGATTGCTGAGGTAGTTCTATTCGGACTCTGCATGCTCTCCTGTATTTAAAATGCACACAGAGGTCCGTAGATCGGAACTACGCTCTGCTACTATGTAGGAATATTAGCAATAAAGCAAGTATTTACTTTATTCATGTAATTTATTGGTATAACAATGGACTATTACAATGCAGTTTCGTATGAAAAGAAGAGGAGAGCCGCGCAGCGGCAAAAATGTTATGGGTAATGCAAAAACTATTACAATGCGTTCTAGTAATACCTTTACCTATGGTTGCGTTCAATCCCTAACACAAACTCATCTATTACATCATATAGTTGCCTTCCCCGGGCCTTAGTTTGGCAGCCAAAGGCGATATGATGAGCATTAAAATCACCAGAAACCATACATGGTTTAGGTAGACAATTAATAATTCTTTTAAGTTTATAAATATTGGGTAGTATTTAAACGCAAATCAAAAAAAATCCTTTTTCTATGCAATAAGATTCCGAATTCCCATCAAATTTACTGATTGCACAGCAAAATATTCAACTCAAAATATCACTAATCACATTACAATTTATTTTCGCAGCGTACAGCGATTTTTCCTAAAGCAAAAGCTTTTTCAACAATGCACAGCTAATAATCTTAATGCACATTATACATGTTAACCCTTTTTCTTTAAAAAATAGCTTCTATTTGTATTTTATTTACTGCAGTTTTTCTAAATAAAACAGCGTTTTATTAGTCACAGTCGTCTTATTATTTATTAATTACCACATAATGTATAAATAAAAGTAATAAATAAAAAAAATATAAAATTAGATACAAAATTGTAATTTATTGAATTATTAAAGCGGGTCTTGCTTTCGCGGGGCGTCCACGCTTCTTTTTTGGCCAATAGGCACATTTTTAGCTTCTGCAGGTGGCGCCACCGCCGCCGCCAGGTGGTCGTGGTGAGTCGGATCGCAAGTCCGATGATATGCTAGCACAGGGCTGTCAAAACCATGGCCCGCGGGCCGCATGCGGCCCGTAGAACCTTTTTTAACTGACTTCAAAAAAAGTCCGGTTTCCAAAATTAACAAGCAAATTATTTTTCTCGCATCAAAATCGAATGTTTTGGGTATGTTCGATTACGTTGCTCACATCACTATTCACTCGAGAATTCGGGGAATTCCCCGAACGCAAGATACGTGTACCTACTACCGCGCATCGTTCATTGGGCATTTGTTTGTCACTTGTCATTCAACGCGACGAAAGTCTTGATTACGCAAGGTTACTCTCAGGTTAAAGACTTTAACATTATTTTAAAGTTTGTTCGCTTTGTGTTTGCGTATAAAAAACTTTTAACCTCATCATGTCTACAAAGAAGAGGAAGTTTAGTGAAGAAAAACGTTCATTCAATGAGAAATGGGAGTTAGACTACTCTATTTCCAACAATAACAATAAAATTCAGTGTTTGATTTGTATGCAAGTTTTATCTGTAAGTAAAGAATATAATGTTAAGCGACACTATACTTCTTTACATGAAGAAAAGTATAAAAAACATGTCGGTGAAGCAAGAAAAGTTATGGTGGCTGAGTACAAAAAAAAACTAATACAGCAAACAAGTATGTTTTCAAAAGTAAGTACTGAAAATGAACAAAGCTTGGCTGCTTCATATGAAGTTTCATTACAATTAGCCAGAGCTAAAAAACCATTTAGTGATGGAGCTTTAATAAAAAAATGCGCAGTTGAAATGGCTAAACGCTTTATGCAGCGGAAATTAGCGGAAAAGTTTGAATCTGTTGCATTATCTCACCAAACGGTGGCGCGACGAATAGAGGACATGGGTAATTATATTACGAAAAGTTTATGTGATTACTTTGTAGATTGCGAATATTATTCAATATGTTTGGATGAAAGTACCGACCAGACCGATGTCAGTCAATTAATAATCTTCATACGTTGCATTTCCAAAGATTTTACAATCACGGAAGAAATGCTGGATTTAATACCATTTCATGGAACAACTAAAGGCAGTGATATATTTGAAGCAGTTAACAAAACTATTGTAGAATATGGAGGATTTCGTAAGTGTTCTTGTATTGTGACCGACGGGGCAAAAGCTATGACCGGAAAAGTGACAGGATTTGCGGGACTTCTAATACAAAATGGCATTGATTGCCCGTTGTTCCATTGTATCATACACCAAGAAGCCTTGTGTGGAAAATCGTTGCGTCAAATGAATGCTATGAAAGTTGTTATAAGGATAACCAATTTGATTAGAGGTGGAAACAGATCATTGACACATAGAAAATTTAGAGACTTCTTATGTGAAATCGATGCAAACTATGGAGATTTACTATTGCATTCAGAAATCAGATGGCTAAGTGCTGGCCAGTGCTTGCAACGCTTTTTTGCCTTACGAAAAGAAATACCTTTATTTCTAAAAAATGAGATATCGTCTGACACTTCTGAACTACAAGATAAAATGCGAGATCCTCAGTTTCTGGCTGATCACCCATAACATTTGAATGAGTTAAATTTAAAATTGCAAGGTAAAAACCACAATATAGCCAACCTGTATGGAAATGTGAATGGATTCAGAAATAAACTTAAATTGTTCAAGACGTCTCTACAACAAGATGATTTTTCTTTTTTTCCAAGTTGTAAAGAACATTATTTAGAGATGAAAAATTTTGAAGAATGTAATTTCTTGGACCACCTCAAATACATGGACGAAATAATCGTCGAATTTGAGCGGCGTTTCGCAGATTTTGAAAAAATTGAGAGTGATATAGCACTCTTCACTCAACCATTAACAATCGCAGTTGAGACTGTAAACATTGATTATCAACTGGAACTGTGTGATCTGCAATCAGACCCCTTTTACAAGGGCAGAACAGAAACAGGCATTGATTTTTTTAAACTCCTCGCTGAACGTTTCCCGAAACTGACGAATTTCGGACAAAAAATGGGCTCGATGATGGGCAGTACCTACCTTTGTGAAAGTGCATATTCGACAATGAAGTTTATTAAGTCTAAATACAGGTCTTCATTGACAGATACTTCACTTAAGCATGCACTGCGCCTAGCAACTACTAATATTAATGTTGATATTGACAGAATTGTAAAAGACAAATTAACAAAACAGTAGGTTATCTACCTACTAAATAAAATAACAAATCATTATAAACTGTTTTTTATTTTTACAAATATTTTGCGGCCCACCAATGTATTTAGTATTTTTTAGTGGCCCTGGGTCCCATCTAGTTTGGACACCCCTGTGCTAGCACATATAATTCTTAAAAAAAATGGGGCAAGTGCATTTTCCGTTGACGTTCCATTTTTCAGTTATTTTGTTTTGCAATGTGACAAGATTTTTGTTAATAATCATTAAATTTGCCGAACATGGTTTCTTGAAAATTAAGACAAATATGATGAACAGGTTTTGTTGTACTTACTGGTTAATATGCGACTGAGATAGTTAATTTTGCTATGAAATATGAATAATTTGCTGTGCAGTCAGTATTTATGCTATGTAGTAATTTTGTACAAAAATAAATTTAACTGTATTGCATTATGAGGAAAAAAGTACATAATGTCATATTGATATATAATTTCGAATTAACTGCAGTTTGAGTTTGTTAAACATTTAGTTTATTTGTAGTGAAGTAAGTTATTTGATGTAAACAAGAATATAAATGATGAGTATGTATTGATACGCGACTATTTAATTGATAGGTATGCAATTCATAATATCCCATTAATATTAAATCTTCTCTCATTTCTAGGTGGACAATACACACATGAGATAGAAATAGGACCACTGTCAGATTAGAGTGAAACAGCTACATATTGGACATCTTCATAGAAAGGAAGAGCCAACACATTAAATTTTATTGAATTTTTTTATAAAATACCTACACCACCATAACCTTGTAGTATCGCACTAACTATACACCGTGCATTTTTAACCGACTTACATCGGAAACCCTATATATATACCCGTTATATAGAACTTCTTGGCAGTGTTAATTTTTTTATCGTGTAAAATAATATTACTGTAAAAAATATACGATTTGAGATAAAAATGAATCACGCTGTACAGTTTGTTAACAATTTTCTAACACGCGTTATGCGTACGCGACGATTATTATGACAGCATTGGTTGAGATAAATGTCTAAAACCTATAAAACAGTCTATGTGGACTAGATATCTTAGATAGACTAGATAATCACGCGCTTGCTTGACCCCGCCTACGCATCCTACACTCACTCACCATTGCGCACAGACCGGACAGGTGAATTAGTCGCTTCCGGTATGCGAGACGCGAAATACGCGCATGCGACGCACCCCGGTAGTGAGCACGCGACGCGGGAGTTATTGCGAGTTGTGTCATTATGAGTAACAGAAATTATGTTTACTCCAATATGGAGTACTTGCAAATGGTTCGGCTGTACGCAGTGAGTGGAGACAATTTAAGGGAAGCGAGAAGGTTGTATGCCGCTCCCGAACATCTCGATATGTTACGGCACCGACGTGTAGTCAATCCGCAAGTGCCGGGCCTCCAAGTAATTTTGCAAGCAACACAACGCTTAATTGACCATGGACAATTCCGCACTCCATCTCATGCCAGAGGAGGCCGACCCCGCCATTCACATGTTTTAGAAGAGGACATCTTGCGGTACTTCGAAATGCATCCGCGGCGGAGCACTAGGATGGCGGCAAGGCGCTTCGGAGTCAGTCGCTATTACGTATGGAAGGTGTTGCACGTCAACTTCATCTATACTACTACCGACGTGTTCAAGCATTATACGGTGCGGACTCGGATGCACGAATTAGATTTTGTCAGTGGCTCATTGAAAATCTAACTGTAAAACATTTTGTGGACTGACGACAGTACCTTTACCCGCGTTGGCGTATTCAACATCCACAATGAACACAACACTGGAAATCCAGATTTAATAAAGGAGCACTCTCATCAAATTCGGTTTAGTGTTAATGTCTGGGCTGGAATACTGAATTATTGGACCCATTTTTATTGAAGGGAATCTCACAGGCGGGACATACTTGAACATGCTTCAAATTGTGATTACCGACGAATTGCTCGACGAGGTCCCGTTAACGTATTTATCGAGCCTGTACTACCAGTACGACGGGTGCCCCGCGCACTATGCGCGACCAGTTCGCCTAGACCGCGTGTTTGGCAACAGGTGGATCGGACGAGGTGCTCCTGTGGCTTGGCCACCTCGTAGCCCGGATTTGACAACAATGGACTTTTTTCTGTGGTCAGAAATAAAAAGACTTGTTTATACTGCAGAAGCACGAAGTGTTAATGAATTAAAGCACCGCATAACAGCTGCATTTGATCAAGTGAAAAGTGAAACGGTGATTTTTAATAAACTTAAAGATAACATTAAAAAACGTGCTCGTTTGTATATCGAACAAAATGGTAGGCAGTTTTAACAATTACTGCAATACAGGTAAAGCTTAGGAGCTTAGGGTAGGCCCTTACATTGGTGATTTGTAAATAAGATTATTGTAAATAGCAGTTGATTCCAATTTTTAAATACGCCTTTAACTGAAACGATTTACTTTGTTAAATTGCTTATTTTTCAAAATTACGCGGTAAATCATTTTGATTTTCTATGCATTCAGAAAAATAGATAACTAAATTAGTTAATTAACATTGTAAAATGTTTCCGACGGTCCTAAGCCCGTAAAAAGTATGAAGGGAAAATTGTGATTATTCTGTTCGTACCTGAAACTTGCAAGAAACTAGTTAGGTAGGTAGGTACCTACTACAATCTCGCTACTCAGTACTCACTAACGGTCGCCGCCGGCTCCCGGGTGAATGTAAGTAGGTACATAACATCGCGTCGTGCGCGCGCGCTACAGAGTGTTCAAAATGAATGGTCAGAATGTTCATTGTTTACTTTTTCTTATGTTATTTTCAGAACAATCATCTGCAGCAACACCCGCGTCAAATGCGTCTGCGCAAGGCCGAGACGTGCCTCCCGCGCTGGAGGAGAAGAGCGATGGCGCCTTGGCAACCATCACGGTGTCGTCGCGAGTGTCAGATTTTTGGGCGTACCAGCCGAGACTCTGGTTCGTTCAGTTCAGAAGCAGTGTTGGAAAACCAGAAACTCGGGGATAAAGCCAAGCAAAATTTGGTTGTGACCAAACTGAGTAAGGCGGCTATCCAACAGGTTAGTGATCTGTTGCTATCTCCACCAGACACAGACAGGTATGAAACCCTGAATGCGAAGCTTCTGCAGGTATTTGAAGAGTCGAAAACCCGGAGGTTTCAAAAGCTGCTCGGGGAGATGGAGTTGGGAAACCAGAAGCAATCTCAGCTTCTTCGACGCATGAAGGACTTGGCAAGAAATAAAATGCCAGATGCCACGCTAGAAAAAATGTGGAGCCGGCACTTACCATCGGCAGTTCAGGCAGATAAGGTCATGGAAGCCACAAGGTCACCGGAGATTTCAGAGGTAGCTTCCGATACCAGCAGCTTAATCGACGAGATTGCTATGTTAAGACTGGAGGTTGCGGAACTGCGGAGGGAGACGCCCAAAAAGCGTCAGCAAGGTCCAGACTCAAGGAGGCAAGCTGGGCAGTCAAAGTCACGGCTACGAAATAACAGTATTTCTAGGAAGGATCCGACATGGCTGTGCTTTTATCATTTCCTCCGGTATGGGGTTAAAGCATCGAAGAGGGTCGAGCCCTGTCGAGTCGAGGCTGGGAGGAGCCAATATACTGCGCTACTATAAAAAAAAAACTCATCGTAAAGAAGTCAAAAGGAAATAAGAGAGAAGAGGAAAAGATCAGAAAAGAAAACTAACAAGAAGGCGACACTGAACAATCCATCACCCACACTACCCAAAACACATACTAGAGAAATGATAAGACCCAACATACTCGTACTAAACTATGTAGAAAGAGCAAACACAGATCCACAAATAAATCTCTCAAATAAACGTAACAAGCTGAAAGAACATAAATATAATAGCTACAAAATTCTATCGTAATCTATATTGCAACAACGACATCGCTACACATGTAAGTCGAGAAACCCCAAATCATAACCTACCCTTACAGGCATGCGCCACGCGACTAAATTTTTCTTAACATCCGTCAAAATCGATTGAAGTCAGTGCGTCAGCTGCTGATTGGCTGAAAATGCGAGTGCGGTGTGCTATTAGCCAATCAACAGTATTGAAACTTTTGTCGTCTCATGCGAGAAATTTGACATATTGCGCATGCTAGGTTTGTTAGTCTCCCGATGTCCCCAAAGTTGTTCGGTGGTGCTGGAAAACATATTCCGAAAGCTAATATGGGACGAGCATGGTTTAAATATAGATGTCAAAAATGAAACCATCTTAGATTCGCTGATGATATTGTATTGTTTGAAGAATAACCAGGGATCCTAGAAATAATGATACA
The DNA here is from genome assembly GCA_037074685.1 of Glyphodes pyloalis. NCBI lineage: Eukaryota > Metazoa > Arthropoda > Insecta > Lepidoptera > Crambidae > Glyphodes > Glyphodes pyloalis. The sequence goes on along the minus strand of JAYKKO010000005.1, from coordinate 11,193,431 downwards.
AGATCTAAATAAAGAGAGCGAGAAAGTGGGCTTATCTATAATATAAACAAAACGAAGATATTAACGAATTCAAACAAATATGAAATAAAAATTAACAACCAACCTGTTGAATATGTAGATGAATAAGTAGGTGTATTTAGGACAAATCATCTCACATTCAGACACAACTACAAAAGAAATCAAAAGACGAATAGCTAACGGATGGAAAAGATCTTGGTCTCTGAAAGAGATCATGAAATCCACAGATCTTAGTATTGGTATCAAAAGGAAGGTCTTCAATACCTGCGTTTTCCCATATATCTCATATGGGTGTGAATACTGGACTCTTACGAAACATCACAGAAACATGCTGGAGCACTGCCAGAGAGCTATGGAACGAAGTATAATAGGTATTAAGAAACAAGACGAAACACCGTCATAAGAAGTAAGACAAAAGTCACAGACGTACTTACTAGAGTAGATAGTTCGAAGTGGAGATGGACTGGACACATGTTGCGCAGTACACAAGAGAAGTGGAGCAACATCATAACAGATTGGTACCCTAGAGATGGGAAAAGGAACAGAGGGAGACGAACTAAAACTGACGGCTGGCCAAAAATGGAGAAGGGTTGCTAGAGACACACTGAACGCAGAGATATTTGATAAAGAGACAATCACAATGCAAAGAAAGAAGTTCAGGATAAGAGACTTATTATTATGTAATTAATTCGTACAAAACTTGATTCATTTGTTTTAAATACGCCTTATTGCAAAAGTTACCTACCTACTTCATATCGTTTAGTTTCATGGTTAGAGCATAAAAAAACTTATTAAAAATATCGTATTTAAACTAAACTATTGGGGCACCTAATAAGTACCTACCTAGTTTAAATGTCAAGGATTACCATACCACGGTGGAAATTAGGCAGGTAAAATGCTTTTTGCAATCTGACTGTCCTAAACAGCGGCGTAGCTAGCATGGGTGGCACCCGGTGCGGAGCTTCCCAAAGTACAGCATAACAAAAAAAGATAACTAATAAACGGGAAAGTGCACACAGCAGGCGTGATTACCCCCCTCCCTAGCTACACCACTGGTTCTAAGCCCGTGAAAGTATGAACGAAAAATTTGCAACTAACTTATGGATGTTATCAATGAAATGGTGCGGCACGTTATCGGTGACTATTGCAGCGCCTTTTTTTGGATAACTTTGTAATGCTATATCTCAATATTTTAGTATTAAGTCATAATAAAAGTAAAAATACGTATATACTAATTTACGCTACAGATTACAATATCAAAATTTGGATAGTAATTAAATAGTCCTCAATTATTACAGTCATAACTCAAACTTAGATATTTCGAGTAAACTGATTTGAAAGTTGAACTTTCAAATCAGTTTACTCAAAACATCTAATTTTGAGTTATGGCATTATGATTTCATGTGCGATATTATAACGAAATTAAAAGAAAGACGCCATGAAAAAGTAAAGTATAACTATAACATAGTAAATACACATGACATTTCGTCGACGCGCGTGCAATAACGCGTATCTACCGTTTGCCATAAAGATTACTTTTGTCTGTTATTTCATATTATTTCAATCCAAATTAGAACTTACGGAAAAATCTACTTACGCGGTATTGCAAGCGCGTCGAAGATTTATATCATAAAATATGTATTACAATAAATGTCATTCAATGTTAAAATTAATTTTATTTACAAACTAGATCTAAACTGGTAACTGATATTCATAATGAAATACTTAACATATTTTAAATAATTTATTTTGTGGAAAGTAACACCGCAGTGAACAAGTTTGTCACTTATTTTCTGTACTAAATTTGTATTTTAAAATTGTATTTAACAGTAAGTTAGGTTATTATACATGTGTTTAGCATTGTCATAATGTAATCAAAATTTATTCACATTTTACTAGTTATGTATTCAGTGTGACATGCTGTGTAAACAGAAATTTTACTCGCTTCGTTCATTCATTTTTTAACAGACTTCATGAGTTTTTCCATGTTTAAGTGAATTACTGGCGTTATGTATAAGGGTCAATCAACTTTTATTTGTCCTGTAAGTAATATGTTTTATCCCTGACCAATAATCGCAGTTCCAAAGAAAATTAAGTGGTTTTTGGCATATGTCGCATTTATTTTATTATTAAGCAAACATACGAGTAAATTATTTTAAATAAATCACTATTAAACTGGAATTTTAATGGTTGTCCAGATGACAAAACATCTGGATGTAGTATTTTTTTATTTGTCCCCCAGTCGCTAATTACAATGAAACATTACTTGATACAAAAAATACTATATGGCAATTAATTACGCTTGTACATAATTATTCATTACAGTGTTTACTAAGATGCTAGCAAATAGATTTTTGTTTGTTTCATAATTTTACCGAATTTTTTGCATGTTCGTTTTGGTCCCTATTATATTTTATTATTCCGACTTCCACCGGACAACGGTTAAAAAGTTCCGAAACCAAAACATAGATGGGTTGATCAATGCCTTGACAATAAGTCGGTCGATTTGGTGACAACACTCTTCTAACCGCTATTTTTATTTCATCATTGCTGCGGTGTCAGTCGGTCGCGCGCGTTTTTAAAAATTGGGTGGCCTTATTGTGTGTCCACCGGACAACCAGCACATAAACGTAAGTATTTGATATATCGTAGTAAATAAAAGTGAAATATATTCTATTTTATCTATATTTTTCACTGCGCGTAAGACCTAATTCAAAATATCATTATTTATTATCAGGAAGCGCAAAGACTGATAAATGTCACTCGGACAACCAGTCACTTGGACAACCAAAACCGTTGTGAGTGGGACATTTTGGTTGCCCATAGGACAATTAATGATAGAATCAGCATAAAGCAATACTTTTTCTTTCAATAATTAGTCACTGAACAGCCTCTTACAAAGACTAGAGCATTTAATATAAATTAGATTGATATTTTGACCAATTTCAACTTTTTACTTCTTGACGTGTGGAACACCGAGCCGATGATCTCTGGTGTCAGAGTTTTTAAACCACGTACTACTAGCCGTAGGCCTCTGTCTGACATGATTGTGTAACGACTGCCATCTAATTAATCAATAACTAGAGTCATGTGGATTCAGATTTACTATTTTATTTAAATAAATTGTGCTGCTCTATGTGAATCCTTAAAATATAAATAATTATCTAAAGAAAAAATGTTAAAATATAAAAAAATTCAAATAAAATTAAAAAACTAAAATGTATCATTGATGTACACTTAAAAGTTGATTGACCCATAAACTTACCCTACGCTTAAGATTTGCATTAAATAACATACATAATGTGGTATAATGTTATTTCATTAAGAGTATGAACACTCGTGTACAATGTAAGTAGTAAGTATTTAGTACTATTATAACAAGTATATCACAGAAACAAGGCTTCCGAACGGGCACTTATTTATTAATAATTCATTTACCTAGACACATTATTTACAATTTCACAACGAGTATTGTGATTCGTTCAATCTATATTCTAGAGATAGGCCTTCTTTATAACATTATTTAACAGTAGGTACACGAAAATTTGATGAGTTCACAATCGTTTAACTTTTTGAAAATGAACGAAAAATATTTTTCTAACGTGACTTTATTTTTTGGAGTGTTCTTATGATGTCATATTTTTTATTTATGATATGTTCTTATAACGTAATTATTTTAAGTGATACATTAGGTTGAGCTTCAATAATAGTTTATGAATAATAATAAGAAAACGGAAAACCTTTTTTTTATTGTGCAGTCAAATCCTTTGTATACATTTTTCGCATTATGTTTAGGACCTTTGTCAAGAATTAACATGGTTTTGACTTGACTGAGTATTAATCAAATTATGAAAATATCTTCCAAGTTTTCTTTAGATTCAAGTTATCCCCTTAAAAATTCTTGAAAAAAATGTGATAAAATCTAGTCTTATTCTACAATATGACGCATCAGAACTGGACCCAGTTAAGACGATACTTCATTGTTTTATGAAAAAAAAAACAAGAAATAACAGACTAATGTTAAATTGATGCCATTCTTATAAAATAATTAAGAAAATATCTTTGTTAGATTAACTAAATTTCTGTTAAGATAGCTCTATGCAGTCGCAATATTATAATTCTATTAATTTATATGCATTGAAAATTTAATACAGTTTGTCTTTGTGTTACAAAACGAGGCCTATGTTTTTATTTTTAAAGACATTAACTAAAAATTAATAATAATTACATAATTACACAAACACACATAAATTATAAATAAAAACTTATCCAAGAAAATTATTATCAACATTTGAGATTATTTTCGCATAAAGCATTAATACTATTTTGGCTAAACGGATGAGAAACAATTAGTGATTTTTGTTACTAGATCTAGACAAGTTAAAAATATATTTTTTTAATAAAAAATGTGATGTACAGATTAGTTAGCAGCTGAAATATAATGTAAACTGAATGTTTTATTCTACCTGTTTTCATTTATGGTACATAACCAATAATAATGACACCATTCATATGATCCAATAGCAAAACTAGAGTTGGGAAAATTGTGGACCTGGATGTGTGTTTACTCAATATTCGGATTATATTGTCTGGTTATATCATTTGGGAGCTTCCTTTATAGAAATAGAAGGGTATGTTACAAATTAGTATGAATTCCAATCAAAAATAAATTATCAGATTGTGACTATGTTCTCCTCAATATTAGTCTTAATTGTTTACTGGGCTAAATAAGACACTTTCTTTCTTTGGCCTTACAAAATATGCTCATTATAAATATTTAAGTCTAATTTTCCTACCTATAAAAAAGAATATTGTGTTGGTATATTTCTTGATCCATTTATTAACTTGAGGTATAAATTGATGTAAGTATTAAATAATATCTTCCTAGACTTTCAGCTTATGCTAATCTGGTGTTCTGCTTCTAGGAGGTTCATGGCCAAAGCAATGCTTGTGAGTTGGATCTTTATAAGAGTTCTCATGTAGCACACTGTGGGAGCTAGTGCGGCATTTAGTAAGACACAACTCATAGTCATCAGTTAATGTGCGGAACAACACATTCTCATCTGCTGAGAGTTTTGATAGAACTAGTTCTAGTAAGTCCCTCTGAAATAATAAAAATATATGTTAAAAAGAACATCTATATTCATTAAAATGCTTTCAATGAAAATATTGAGAATAATAAATTTAAGATTACATGCTCAGGTGAGCTCTCGGAAGACTTAAAGGCTATTGTCATAGAACCCAAATGACAAGTCTCATAATCAATATTTGAGGATCTTTAGTACTTTCTATTTGCAACTCATATCATAGCAATTGTGGTCATTTTTGTTGTTCTATCAATGTAAAGTTTGATTGAACTTTAGATAGTTATCTCAGTATTGGTACTTTACCTTGCTAGGATCTAAACAACAAGATACACAGTATTCATAAATAACACAGCAATTGTTATCCGTGCAACTCTCGCAATTGTACCTGCGAGAGAAATCAGCTAAAGCGTCACAGCAACCATTCTTCAATACATCATTACGGTGGCATACAAAACCTGAAATAATTAAATATGCATTAAGTTATTAGAACATAATAAATCAACTGATAGCTAGCGTCAATATTTAAATAGCAAACAGTAAAATCCAAACATAAACTCAATACTACCAAAGTGACTCAAATTTGTGATTTTATGTTAAAATGCTAAATTGTTAATAGTATTTTGTTTTATTTTGGGAGCTGAAACTGCTCCTGTTTACTATAGTATCAAAAAGCTAATGATTTTTATTACTAATACCATGTTCATTGTATTTTACACCAAATAGATATTGCACAGGTAGAAAACATGAATGTGGGGGCATTTTCATTATTTCTAATATTAGGAAACAAATACACAGTATGTTGTATTTTTTTTTATCAAGGCATATCTTACCTCTATCGTCAACTAAGAGTAATCTGCCTTGAACAGAGTTCCTACAAATAAGACTATCATTTGAATCTTTGTGTTCCTGTAGTTGTCTCCAAACAAATGGTTTTCGTTCTATCATGCTTTCTTGGTACATCATGTTTCTGCTGTTGCCCTAGAAGAAATCAAAAGGATATTCATAAATACAGGTTTGAATATGCAATAGATGATACCAAAGGGACAGAAGATAAAGTGTTATGTATGTGTCTGTGTTGGCAAAAAAACAAACAGGCAAAATTTTTACATTACATATTATACAAATGTAACAAACTTAATAATTTACTATCAATCAATAAGCCAAATCAACCTTCTTGCTGATGGACCACTATTTGATTTGAAACAATTAAGATCCCAGACATACTAAAATCACAGTTCTTGATGTCTTATAATGAATAGTGTGTTAACAAATATTGCTATCAGTCCCCACCATAACATGTTTATTTTCACGGACCTTTAACCAGTAGTATAAAAATACATTTTTGATTTGCCTTTGAGCTTATTGAAAGAATCTTATGGTGATAATATATGAGCTATACTATCAAAAGGGTTAACATACACATATGGACCATATTGGCATATCGTAGTTGTTTGTAATAAGTTGTTAGTTTGTTATAAGATAGATCAGCAATGAGTGTAGCTGCTATTAGTGTAATTCAAAAGATTGCTTCCTAGTTCTATGATACAATATTAAAACTTACTTATAATGCAGTAATTACTGTAATACAAAATCTTTAAATAAGTATGTTTTAGGACTATACTTTTTTGCAGTTTAGTTTGGATTCATTTAATATACATAGAGTTTCCGTATTGATGTGTTCTTGAACTTTTAAAGAATTCAACCTGTATTGGAATAAATATATATAAATAATAAAGTATATTTTGGTAAATTAAAAACAAAGTTAGATTTTAATTGGACTCAAAATTTTTAATTAAAATTAAATATGTGAGGAACAGTAAACTTTCCTCACGTATAAGTGTCAAGACAATACGAAAATCCCAAAGTATTGCGGTAGGTATTATTGTTTCCTTAATTTCGGCTTCACAAAGTTTTGGCATCTTGTTTATGGAAGAAACGAGTAATTGATTGCGTCTCTTCTTGAGTATGTGTATACTTATCTACTTTCCTTAATAACAAAAAGTATTTGTAAAAATAATATGACTAACCTCTCTCAAAAAGCTTACGATACAGTAAGTCAACGAAGACGCAAATATTATTCCCAAAACAAGTCGTCTTCGTATGAACCTCACAACAGCAGCGTACCACATCTTAAAACTGGAATTTCCATTCAAGGCAATAAAACGTAAATCAGAATCGCGCGTACATGCAATATTTATTAACATCCTCAAGTGTAGCTCTGACGCGTTGCTTTCAGCACTTTCTCTAGAAAATTTTTAGTATCTATTTCCATTTTTAAGAAATACCGTAATAAGTATCGAACACAATTAGGATAATTTATCACTTGTGTATATATTTAATATAGTTCTTTGTTAATTATTTTGAAAAAGGTGGATAAATTCAGATATTTTTCAATCTTATTTTTTTAGATAGCACTTAGCATAAATGTTACCACCTTTTAATTTTTTACTCCTTCACTTTAACAGTTATTCCCATCTTAAGCGGCTGACCCTACTAGCATGAGCAAAATAATGTCATTGCCTGATATGAAAGCACATATTTTCAGCCAAACGTCAGCTATGTAACGCATTGAATTTTAGCGATTTTGACATTTGCTAAGCGCGATAATTTAACTTGTATAAAGGTGTATCCTTAGCGGCTTCGATTTACTTTAATAAAGTTCAATCTAAAACCCCTAAAATTGACATTTTTATATTTCCATAAAACTTTAAATATGTTAAGGAAATAATGGAGCTGTCGCCGGTGTATGCGCTAATGTAAATGCTATTTTTTTTTTTTAACTGAACTCTTCGCTTCACAAAAATAAGGGCCTGCTTTATTTGTTCAGAGATGTTTTTTAAGTTCGATTTGTAAGTGGTCGAAAAATATTTAAAAATAAGCAGTCAAAACTCCCTAAATTATGGGGGTAACTCCTAAGTTGGGAACACTGTTAGTAGTAGGATAATAAATAATGTCATCTTACTGTCATGTGGAACTGTCATTGCCAAATTTTAAGTTTAATGTTTTAAGGGAAAAAAAGCGCGGGAAACGTCGGTTCGGCCGGTTGTCTTTTTTTCTGACTTGTGAAAACTTTTATTATTTTAATTATAAATAAGGATCAGATAAGTAGTTATTGTGTAAATATTTAAGTAAATTTGTGTATTTATACTAGTTAGTGTTACTCTTCTTGCACTGGGTGAGTCAATCTTTTATACATAACTTGTAGATGAACGAGCCCGAGGACCCTGGGGGCACAGTCCCCCAGGTGTCGCATTATGTAACTATATGTTCGGGATCAGAGGGATCTATCCTCGATACAGACGGGTCAGAATCGAATAAAATGAAAACCTCAAAGCGCAAGCGCTCTTCGAATCGTTCAGTATGCAAACATTGCAATAAGCGAAAGCGAAAGAATAGGTCTTCAATAGGGATTGTAGGTGACGAAATGGACTGTAATTGTAAAACTAGTAGTGATAATGAACATCGTAACGTGTTGCAGCCCGTAATTGATGACAATGAAATGCAATCAAAGGAAAGTATGGTGTCAACTCCTCCGTCTACCATTGTTGATAAAAATTCTCGTCAGCCATCGTCAGTAAGTAGATTAACTTACCAACAATCTGATTTAGCTCCATTTGTAGTACATGTTCAAAGAGAGCTACCAGAACATTCTGAAAACACCACCATCCACCCAATTGCATTTGGTCATTTCCTTAAGAAAAACTCTTTTAGAAATATAGTAAATGGAAGTTTAAAAAAAATTGGGAGAAACCGTCTTACCATTGCTTTTTCTAATCACGATGATGCTAACAAGTTTATCAATAGTAAAACTTTAAGCTTGAACAGATACAAAGCATTCATACCTGTGTCAAACATTACTCGCATGGGTGTAGTTCGCGGAGTTCCTGCTGACTGGACCGATGACGAAATTAAGGAAAATATATCCGTTTCAAAGGGAGTAGGAAATATTTTAAAAGTAAGACGTTTTAATAAAAAGAGTGTTGTTCACGGAAAGACTGAATTTATACCAACTGAAACGGTTGTGCTTACTTTTGATGGACAGATTCTGCCTCAACGTGTGTTCCTGTGCTATAATTCTTTACCTGTGAGTTTATACATTTACCCCACTGTACAATGTTTTAATTGCTGTCGTTATGGACACATTAAAGCGCAATGCCGATCTACACCTAGATGCTTCAAGTGTGGACAGGGACATACAGGTGACAACTGTAATATAGACGAAGAGTTGGTCACTTGTTGCTTGTGTTCTGGTCCACACTTTGCTATCAATAAGAAATGCCCTGAATTCATACGACAACGCGCAATCAAAGAAACAATGGCAAAAAATGGTGTTACGTATGCTGAAGCTCAAAAAATCCATCCTCCTCTCACCAAAACATATGCAGACGTGGTAACTGCCACAACAACCATAAATCCAAATATTCCCACTTCTACTACTTCTTTGAATAGTAATAAAATAACCTCACATAAAAAAACAGTATTTTTAAAACCTAAGGTACCCCCTAAACAAATAAAAGGATATGACGTTGCTGCTCACAATACACTAATTAAAAACTTTAGCATTCCTACATCTGAAGATGGGTGTGCTTTATCTAGTGCAGAACCTGACGACCTAAGTAATCTTTCTGTCAAGGAACTAATAATCACATTAATTAAAACTTTAAATAAATGTAGTAATATTTCTTCTTTACCGTCCAACGATGCCAATGTTTTGTGTAATATGATTAGTAATATAAATGGACAAAGTAGTCCAGTGGAATTGTCGCAGTGTGAACAATAAAAAGAGCGACCTTATTCATATAATTAATAAATACAAGCCATTTGCAGTTTCTATACAAGAAACTTGGCTTTTACCCAAAGTTAACTTTCGGATTTCCGGGTATGTATCTATCAGAGAAGATAGATCTGATGGGTATGGCGGAGTGGCTCTTCTTATTAACAATTATATTCCATTCAATCATATACCATTACCCCAGCATAATAATGATTACTCAATTATAGCAGTTAGTATTAATAACACCACTTTTGTATCTATATATATTCCACATCCTTCCACTGTCATCTATGATGAAGTTGAAAATATTTTACAACAACTTCCTAAGCCTATATTAGTAATGGGGGATTTTAATGCACAGCATAGTTCCTGGGGTAGCTCAACGTCCAATTATTATGGGGCACGGATTTTAGATATCTTAGATGAAACTAATCTATGTTTGTTAAATACTGGCGTACGAACTCGCCGCTCTCAGCCACATGAGGGAGTTAGTGTTCCAGACCTTTCCATCTGCTCTCCAAGTATGGCATCCTCTCTTATTTGGTCTACTTTATCTTTGACATATGGAAGTGATCATTTTCCCATTCTTATCACCTTTCCAAACTTTTTAGGTAAACAGTGCCCTTCGCATAATCCTCGTTTAAAATATAAACTCCATAAGGCTGATTGGTATACTTTCCAAAAACAAGTTGCGGAAAAAATTTCATCATTACCAGTTGTACAAAGTAATAATCACTCTGAATGTGCTGAAGCTTTAGCTCTTTTACTGATTAAGACTGCTGATGAAGTTTTCCCCATCAAACAAACTAGACTAAGAGGTATTCCTCCTCCACCCTGGTGGGATAGTGAATGTTCTGAGGCGGTTAAAAAACGTAAACAAGCTGAGAAAATTTATACGACTCATTCCACAACTAATAATTTTAATTCACTTGTGGAAATAAATAAAGAGGTTAAAAAGTTACTTAAGAAAAAAAAGTGGGATGGGTGGAAGGCTTTCTGTGCTAATATAAGTCCAGACGTTCCTCCTTCTGTTGTATGGTCCAATATAAGAAGGTTCAGGTCGATCTTTAAGGAACCTAAAACTGCAATTATTAGCGACTCAGTAATCGAAGAATTTTTAGATAACTTGGCCCCTCCTTCTACACCACAAAGCCTTGTATTTGAAAATAGATTGCCTTTGTTCTTGAATAATGAATTATCTAAATTAGATGCACCATTTAGTATGTCGGAGCTGAAAGGGGTTCTTTCATATGTCAAGGACTCTGCGCCAGGAAAGGATGGGATACCGTATTCATTTTTCTGTCACTTGAGTGAATGCAGTTTAACATATTACCTAAATTTAATAAATTCCATTATGCAAAACGGTACAGTCCCTATATCATGGAGGTCCCAAGAGGTGATTCCTATCTTGAAACCTAATAAGCTTCATTCAGATCCGTCAGGGTTTCGTCCTATTGCACTTTCATTGGTTCTGATGAAATTGGCGGAACATTTAATTAAGAATCGCCTAGAATGGTATATTGAAAGTAACGGCTTTCTCGGTAAGAACCAGTATGGTTTTAGGAAAGGAAAAAGCACAATGGATAGTATTGGTATTCTAATTACTGATATACGATTAGCCTTTTCAAGAAATGAATCACTGCTTGCAGCCTTCATTGATATTAAGGGTGCTTACGATAGTGTTTTGCTACCCATTTTAAAAACTAAACTTAGTAAATTAAAAGTTCCCGTACTGTTAATACATTTTATCATAAACATTTTATCAGAACGATCAGTAAGTGTATTCCAAGATGGATCTATTAAGTCAAGATTAGTTTGGAGTGGCTTACCACAAGGCTCCGTATTGAGCCCACTCCTTTTTAATATCTACTCTTATAAATAAAATAAATAAATAAATAATTTTAAAAAACTGGTTAGAGAGTAATGGACTTAATTTATCAATCGCTAAAAGCTCTGTTGTTCTTTTTTCTAGAATGCGCCTTCCTCCGCCAATTTCAGTTTATTTTGATAATTCAGTTATACCTGTTAAAAACGAGGCAAAATTTTTAGGTATAATACTCGATAGTAAACTAACTGGTACTCCTCATTGTTACTATGTAACTGCAAAGTGCGAAAGAAATTTAAATATATTAAGGTGCGTCGCAGGAGTTTGGTGGGGGGCTCACCCTTTCTCTCTGAAGCTTTTATATAATGCCATCATCAGAAGCGTTCTTGATTACGCCATGTATTTCTTAGAGCCCTGTAATGTTGTTGGCTTGGCTAAACTCGATGGAATTCAGTCAAAGGCACTTCGTATAATAACAGGAGCAATGAAGACTAGTCCTAGAAATGCACTTCAGGTGGAATGTGTTGATCCTCCTTTGAGACTTAGACGGCAATATCTTTGTGACAGATACATTTTTCGTGCTTTTCAATTCTATAACCATCCCCTTTTTGAAAAATTAAAGTTGTTAGCAGATCTTATAGAAACTGCGCCTTATTGGACTCATAAAAATCCGCCTTGTGTAGTAATTAGCTTCCGAAAGTTTGTTTCTATTCATGCCCCAATACATAGATCTACATACCTACCTATATTTTGTACCAGCTTTGAATCACTTATTTTAACCCCCATCATTCATTTTAATCTTGGTGTGTCTAAAAATGACAATAATGTTGGTATTCATTTTAAATTTATATTAGACAAAGATTGGAATGATTGGCACCACTTATATAGTGATGCCTCAAAGGATGTTTCTGGGCATGTTGGTGTTGGAGTATATCATCAGCAATATAAAATTGTCCAAAAAGTAAAATTACCTCCTGAAACATCTACATTCACAGGTGAATGTTTTGGTCTGTTCAAAGCAATAGAATATGCACTTATTGCAAAATTGAATAAAGCTGTTATATTTTCAGATTCTAAAAGTGCATTACAAGCATTAGAAAAGTTCCCTTTTAAAAACAACACTACTTATCCCATTATTATTGAATGTAGAAAACTATTACATAAGTGTGAATTGAATAACCTGTGTATAAATTTCGTTTGGATCCCAAGCCATAAGAATATTGAAGGAAATGAAATAGCTGACGGCCTGGCCAAAGATGCGGTGGATTGTGGTGATCTCTTTCCATATAAAAATTACTGCCATGATTTGGCTGCTCTTCCTAGTTCTTATCTTAAGTCTTCTTGGGAGGAAATCTGGGAAAGTAGTAGTCAAAGCAAAGGAAAGCAATTCAAGAACATTCAACCTTTTATTCCAGCTAAGCCATGGTTTTCAAAAATGTGTTTATCAAAATCTGCTACTTCCATTCTGATTCGAATGAGACTTGGTCACGTGTGCACTCCCGCCCACTTGGCTAGAATGCATATTGTGTCCAGTGACATCTGCGAATGTGGTACTGACGTTGGAGATCTGAACCATATTTTCTTTTCATGTCCTTTATATGAACACTCCTCTTTTTTGTCCCATCTCCTATCCCTTAAGATTCCTTTTCCTACTTCTGTAAATAGTTTATTAATAACAAATGATATTAATGTATATAGATTAATAGCTATATTTATTTATAACAATAACATAAAATTATAATAACGAAATATTTACCTACCTGATCCTTTTATCCAAATTCCGTCCGTTTTTCCGAAATTCCAATACGTTTCCTTACCTTTGTTTATCTTGTAATGTCTTCAATAAACTCAGTCCGTGGCTGAAGCACAGACAGTGCAGAGCCAAAAAAAAAAAAAAATGTTTTAAGGTTTTTGGCTCTGCACTATCAGTGCTTTTGAAATAGAAATAGAAATATATTTATTTGCATAAAATATGGTATAAAAAAATGTTAAAAATAAAATAAAAGCACAAACATATTTTACCAACATTGACATGCAAATCCCTTGGTGATATTTAGATCACTGACCTACTAATTGTATACAAAATAAAATTAAAGATCTAACCTATTTTTTTAATTGGTTAAAAAATTTACTCATTGTATATAAATTATTTTCTCTAAGCCACATTGATAGTTTATGTTTAAATAATCTATTAGGAAGTACTTTTAGTTCTTTAGGTATCTTATTAAATATTTTTACACACATAGCGTCACATTGCCGTAGATAGAAACTCAAGTTTGGACTACTATTGTAAACTAATTTATGAGGGTCCCGTGTACTTCTGAAACTACTTTTTTTAAATAGATAGCTATGACATTTAACAAAGTTGGCTAACTCTAAGATATACATACATGGAACGGGCAAGATATTTAAAGATTTAAAAAGTGGTCTACAAGATTCTCGAGGAGTTTTTTCACACATCGCTCGAATACATTTCTTTTATGCAATAAAAAGCTTATCTAAATCGACTGAATTACCCCAAATCAGTAGTCGATAAGTAAGTATTGATGAAATATACCCATGATATGCTAATAGAATAGTCGTCATTGATGTGGTGTGACGAAGCCTACTTAGGACGTAAACGTAACGATTTATTTTCTCTCTCACTGTATCAATGTGTTCTTTCCAATCCAAGTTATCGTCTATGATTACTCCTAAGAATTCAGTTAGCGTTACTTCTTGAATAGATTGGCCATTGTAATTAATATCAAGTTTAAATTTATTCTGTCTACATGTTTCAAATTGAATAAAATTTGTTTTGTTTAAATTAACAGTTAAGTTATTATTTTTAAGCCAACTTATAATTGCACCAATTGGCTACTTGACAGTTTTTGAAAAAGTATTGTAAAATGTGCGCCCGTTCATTTTATATCCCAAGCAATTCGATTTATCTGGAAATAATCTAAATAACCAGAGAAAAATAAGATTTTGTGTAACACATTTAAAAAGCGCGCGAAAACGCCTAGTCGCGTCGCTGTTCCAATTATGACGTCAACGTCGTTGACAACGAACCGATACGCATAGGAACGACTTAATTAAGATAAACGGAAAATGTTTCAATAAATTCTTTATACGATTAGAGACACAATAATTCAATTGAATCGGTAAAATAATCATTGTTTCGCCACATTAAAATAAATAATTTTCGCCGACAGCTGTCATTTCCGAATTGCAATGGTGGTTTCCGTTTCGGTTCTTTTGTTCCACGGATAAAAAAAGTAAAGTTTATTTTGCAAAAATAAAATACTAACTATGCTTTTAATTAAAAAGTAAAAATGTAAAATGATTACTTAACTAATAAGCTAACATATCTAATACTTTATATATTTTATTGTTAACACTGTCAAGTAGCCAATTGGCTATTATTGTTAACACTGTCAAGTAGCCAATTGGCTACTTGACAGTGTTAACAATAAAATATATAAAGTATTAGATATGTTAGCTTATTAGTTAAGTAATCATTTTACATTTTTACTTTTTAATTAAAAGCATAGTTAGTATTTTATTTTTGCAAAATAAACTTTACTTTTTTTATCTGTGGAACAAAAGAACCGAAACGGAAACCACCATTGCAATACGGAAATGACAGCTGTCGGCGAAAATTATTTATTTTAATGTGGCGAAACAATGATTATTTTACCGATTAAATTGAATTATTGTGTCTCTAATCGTATAAAGAATTTATTGAAACATTTTCCGTTTATCTTAATTAAGTCGTTCCTAAGCGTATCGGTTCGTTGTCTTGGACGTTGACGTCATAATTGCAACAATGACGCGACTTGGCGTTTTCGCGCGCTTTTTAAATGTGTTACACAAAATCTTATTTTTCTCTGGTTATTTAGATTTTTTCCAGATAAATCGAATTGCTTGGGATATAAAATGAACGGGCGCACATTTTACAATACTTTTTCAAAAACTGTCAAGTAGCCAATTGTAATATTGATGTCTGATTCGAAACATGTTACATTTTTTTTAAAGGGTATGATAACCGAAACATCATCACCAAACAATACACATTTATGAGGTGTTGCAGCGGGTAGATCATTTATGTATAATAGGAACAAAATAGGGCCCAGGACACTCCCTTGAGGTACACCGGTCGAGTTTACTTTATATTGGGATTGGCAAGACACTACATTTGATGTACTACTGATAGGGATGAAACGATACTATTGAGGTATCGATACTTTTACTCGATACTGTATCGGTCGTCAAGTATCGATACTTACTCGGTATCAATTTAAAAGTATCGATACTTACTCGTATCGAATAGTTTTTGGAAAAAAATAATATAAAACCAAAATGATGTTAAAATTCTTTATTAATTATTTTTTTAATTAAAGAAGTCAGTTTTTGTAGTGCCCCCTAAAAATAGTAATTTTTCTAAGTGTCTGCCAGTTAGGCGATTTCTGGACGTAGTAATGGTTGCGCCAGCCTTAGAAAAGAGCCTTTCGCAAGGTACTGAGGTACCTACTATATTTAAAAAAATACGTGCTTGTCTATATAATGCTGGGAAGACGGGCTTTAAATCTTCCCACTCCTCCAATGGGTTAGATTTTAAAGCGCAGACCGGGTTAGCTATATAAATAGATACTTCATCAGCTTTCGAAGAACGCTTTCGTTTTTGGCCAACTGCAAGTTGTTTGTGATGTGACCAAAAATCAAAGTCTTCGTTCACTGTTTCATCTTCAGATCCACTGGTTGACAGTGTCATATTTTCTTTAATAACGTTTTTCAAATTTGTTACTGCCTTCCCACACGCACTTGCGTCTTTGAAATGCAGGTTTTTAAACCGTGGATCTAGCAACGTTGCCAACGCTGCGAGTGTATTAAATTCAATGAGACCAAATCTTTTCTTACATTCAGCAAGTAGTTGCATTTGCAACTGTGTAACACAATCTATCGATGATGAAAAGTTCGTTAGCTGCGATGTGAGACAATTTATCATGGGTATTATTTTGGATAACGTAACGTAATTCTGGCCTGACGATTCTCTTGTGACAAATTCGAAAGGTTGTAACAATGCTACCAACTGTTTTAATATTTCAATTTCATGTCCAGTCACTAATTCAGGACCGACTGTAGCATCGAGTAATAGTTGTGCAGCAATTTTGGACATATCTAAAAATCTATCTATCATGTAGAATACTGAATTCCAGCGCGTCTTTACGTCAAGAATAAATTTTTTTGTACATCCCTCAGATACTCCATTTTCAATCTGAATTTTTCTTAGTTTGTCTGATTGTATAACACTGTTTTTAACCCATTTCACAATACCTCTCACTTTATCGATAATACTAGTAATTGTAGTTGAAGTATTTTTTAATGATGAGTCCACAACCAAATTTATTGTATGTGCAAAACATGGTAGATGTTTGGCGTCTCCAAGAGATTTTTTGATCGCGGAAACCATATTAGCACCATTGTCTGTAACTGCGCAAGTTACTTTAGATTGAGGTATATCCCAATCTTTAAGAATATCGAGAAATACTTCAGATATGTACTCTGATGTATGGTTTGATTGGAGTTCCCTAGTAGCAATATTCGAACTGGTAAGAAGTGTTTCCTCTAAAAAATGTACTGTAACTCCTAAAAAACTCTTTTCATTCATGGTTTCCGTCCATATATCAAGAGTCACACACAACTCAGTTGCATTAGATATTCTTAAAGAATATTCCATCTTCACGATGTCGTATTTGTCACAAAGTAACTTTTTAAAATGTGTTGACGAAGGTACTTTGTAATATGGGGCCAATTCCTTCATTAATTTTAAAAAACCTTCTCCTTCTACAACATTGAACGGTCGCAAATCCTTGCATATAAAATATAGAATGCACATATTTATATTATTATGTTTTATGCCACCCTCTGAAACAAAGTAAATTTTGTGAATGTACCCAATCAAAATTAACTATCCAGATTAGGTATGTAAGTATTTTTGTAGCTACTTACTTTTTTGTGAAGCAATGTTATCAAACATACACTTTAATGTATTATTAGAATCAGACTGTATATTAATATTAGATTTAGTAGATGTCGATGCCGAGGCTTCAGGGGAATCAGGAATATTTTTTTTATGTTCAATTTTCACTTCGGAGATATCAGTTTCCTTTTTCTTTCTCCTAAAAAAAATCAAACATATTAAATATTTACAGCATCAGTGCTACTATTTACTAAGTATTACAATTTACTTCGTTACCACAAGGCAGATAAAATGTTAATTATTTAAAGGTAAATGCTTTGATTTATACTTTATCAGCAAATAAGTACCTACTTTTAAATTATTAGGTAGGAATATTAAAAGTTAAACGATATCGATAAAGTTGCGTATCACACAACATTACCCATAATCGTCAACAAAACATTGAAATTGTAGATAAATATAAATGGTGTATGCTTACTTACATTGAAATCTTGTCGTTATCATTAACAGGTGCAATATAATCAGGGTGACTTTTTAAATGCTTATGCAAATTAGAAGTATTGCCACAATATCGTACGGTTTTAAAGCATTTTTTACAATTTGCGGTTTTCTCGTCGGTTTTAATGAAATATTGCCACACACTAGACTTCGGAGGACCCATTGTCAATCACTTAAAAAATTACTACACTTAACAAATACTTTAAACAGAAAACAATCAAAAACTGCTGTGAAAAGTGAGGTTAAAAACACGGACGGAACTAATAAATAATGAATGACGACAAAATATGGCTGACTGTTTTTTTTTCTAGCATAGACAAACAAGCTTGCCAACTACACGAAACTAAGGAAAAAAAAACAAGCGCAGAATGGATGCGTTCAAAAATGTTCATTTTCATAATCAATGCTAAAATGAAATATTGACTTTGGCATATGCAGATACTGATATGAGTAATGAGTACTTTTAACCGATACCTACTCGATGCCTAATATCAAAGTATCGATACTTAAAATACTTGGTATCGGAAAAAAATATCGAGTATGTACTTGTATTTACTTGTATCGTTTTATCCCTAACTACTGAACGCACGTGTCATATCAAAAAATATTGTAGCCACTACACAGGTATTTTTGCGTTTATTTTCTTAGCTATTTCCCGAACAAGGTGGTAAGTTGCGAGAGAAGTTGATTTATTACTTTGAAATCCGAATTGTTCTTATATTAAAATATGATATTTGTAGCAAAAATCCATTAGTCTTATTTGCATAGCTTTTTCGAATATTTTATATAGCACAGGAGGTAATGTTATGGGCCGATAGTTTTCTATTATATCTCTTTTTCCTTTTTTGTGTAATGGTCTGATAACGGATTGCTTTAATATATCAGGAAATTGGTATGTTTCAAATGAGAGGTTTATTAGAAAAGTAAGTGGGGGAATTAGTTCATCAGCGCAATATTTTATTACTTTTGTAGAAATACTGTCAAAGCCCGTAGCATTTGTATTTCTAAGTGACCTTATGATGGACCTAACTTCGGTTTGGTGAAACGGTTTAACAAACAATGAATTCGGTAGGCATGACTTATTTGTGTTTTTACAGTTATTTTTATAGGAAGTAGTCAAATCAATTAAGAAGTTATTGAATGCATTAGCGATATTAACTGGATCTTTAATACTTTTTCATATAAGGTGCACGCAAAGAAAATATGGTTGAGGTCTCCCACGTCGATACCACATTCACATGTCGCTGGTCACCATGTGCATTCTAGCCAGGTGGGATGTTTAATGATGCCCTCTTAGAATAAGGAAAGTATAATATCTCTATGGTTGCCCACCTGTAAGTTTAACGTTGTATTCGCGGTTGATTATAATTTTCAAAAGAAATGATTTAATTCCTATTTTTTATAACGTTTCTCAGTGGTCTGCACTGCTAGTATGTAACTTGAGGTTTTATATTTCTATGATAGAGGCACTTTCTATTAAAGAAAGTATGCAATTACCAATCAACTTTTATTAAAATCCCTTCAGTACTTAGTTTTTACGTGAAATAATAAAAAATATGCGTATTCTGATGTTCAGGGCTGCAGGTAGCCGTAATTCTCTTTCTGCAGGTCGCTTAGGGCAACTGGATCGAAGGTGGCCCCTTTCCCCACAGCCGTAGCATCTAGGGCTGTATCCTTTATTACAGTCTTGAAGTGTAGCCGCTACAACCTCCCTGACGCGATGGAAACGATGATCATGCCGCCGCAGCTTCCACCTCCAGGGCATGGACTAAGGCGTCCTTAAGCGTCCTGTGGTGCCCGAGCCTCACACCAGCTCTAACTTCAATGTCGTGGATGATATCGATGAATGCCTGCACTAGGTTCCAATCAATAAGCCCAGGTACGGATTGGTATGCTTTACGCACCAGCTTCTCCACTTCAAGTGTAATTACTGTAAGTTTTCATTACTGCGTTGTACGCGATCCTTGAGCTGCGCTCGAAACACGTGTTCCAGGTGAGTGTCACCATGTCGAGCCTCCAATGTCTCAAGGGGCTGCTCGTATGTCACTTCCTTACCAAGTGCTACCAGAACAGTTAAGGCCTGGTCGCGCAGGTCTAGGGTGAGGGCAGTCATGGCTTGATTTTTATTCCAACCGTTTGCCTTCAAGACTGCCTCAAAATTGATTATTTTAGGCCGACCAGGAAGAAGTTCCATCGAACGGTGGCACTTTGAATCCACATAGCGGAGACGTTGTAGCTACGGGAGCTGCGGTTGCTTCTCCAAGTTTAAGGCAATCTAACGTTTTCTTAAAGTAAGCCATCACAGTTTTCTTCACATTAGCCACTACGTTGTCAACCCGATCATTGACTTGATCTATCCGGATTTCAGCTTCCGTCAGGCGGTTGTCATGTTGAGCAGCCTTATCATTCACCTCCTTCATATCTTTCCCGAAGGTAGCGTGAAGTTCCTTCAAAAGGAGCACCTGCTCTTCCTGGCGCCGAGCCTGTTCTTCCTGTCGGTAGGCCTGTTTCTCTACTCGGGGGGCCTGTTCCTCCTTGTACCGCTAAAGCAGTTCTTCCAATCGGCGAGCCTGTTCCTTCTGTTTCCGGGCCTGTTCCTCCTGTCGGCGGGCCTGCTCCTGCAGCATCTTCATCAGGGCAGCAAAATCTGGTGCTGCCGATACTGCTGGAGCTACGGTGGACGGGCCGGCCACCGTGGTTGATAGCTGGACCTCCGACCCCTGCGGCATAGCTCCACCAAAACGTCTCTGGTCCTGTTGGCGTTGACTCCGGGTAAGGATACCCTCCGTGTCCTCTTTAGGTAAAATCGGCATGATTTTTAATCCCACTTCTGACACTAATTGTTACGAGCTTCGGGTTCGTGACAATAAAAACTGCCGATAAAATTACCAAAAGTTACACTTTAATTTAACGCCACTAATAACAACTTTAAAACACACTAATTAAAACCACAATCGCTCCTAAGTCGCACTTCGCTTCCGGTCTTTATTTATTTTTATCTTTTCCTTCATCATATGTCGATGATGGCCTCAGATGGCCTTTCCCTCTTTACCGAACTTGCGGGGGAGCGGAAGGCTTTCACCCCTAATACGTTATACCTCCGGTCGCGGCCAGTCCCGGCCTTTTATAGTGCCGCAGGTTGTTCCCGAACCTTCCATCGTAGAAACATCCAGAATGTTCGCGCACAGTCCGGCCCCGACCGACCATAGTTCTAGTAAATTCTGTCATCGAAATCTGAATTCTATTAAGTTCCGCCATTCGAAACTAGATGGCGCTGTTTGGTAAAAACATCAATCTTGGCGCGTAACAATACATAGAACTTTCACGTTTATAATATCAGTAGGATTTAATTTTACTAACTTTTTATAATACAAGTACCTGACATCTGAAAATATTTGTTTTTTCATTTTTTCTATCAAGCAAATTATTTCCTTTAACGGGTGGTTTTATGTCATAAATTTGTTTTAAACATAAAAATGAATATTATGTTATTTTTTAAACATTTAGAGACACTTTTTGTCATGATTATTTAATTTAAATAGTTTTATTAAAAGACCCAAAAAACAAAGTGGGGTTCCAAATTACCATACCTTCTTCTACTGAACGTGTTTGAATTAAATTTGGTAGATAGACACTTTATGCGTCTTCTAATATGTATATGTCACCGTAAGATTGTAAAAATCGTTAGATTACAATCTATCTCGCGAGATTGTAAACTGTCGACAGATTGTGAACCGTAACATTATGATTGCAATTTAACGCATTATTTTTCGTTATATTGTAATCTATCGAT
The DNA here is from genome assembly GCA_037074685.1 of Glyphodes pyloalis. NCBI lineage: Eukaryota > Metazoa > Arthropoda > Insecta > Lepidoptera > Crambidae > Glyphodes > Glyphodes pyloalis. Next base: position 11,171,474 of record JAYKKO010000005.1, on the reverse strand, counting down.
GGGAATCGGTCAAATTGTGAACTGATGTAGAACGAAATGCATCTCGCGCGCTGATTGGTTGAGAGTTATGTGCCCCCCGCCGCCCCGTCATTCGCCATATTTGTTTGTTATTTCGTTTGTTGTCTTTATACTATTAATTTATGGTAGGTTTAAAGGACTAAATATTTGTTTATAAAAGTTTCTTAAAATTTTCCAATTTTAATTTGTGTTAAAAGACAAATAATTGTTTCATTTTATTGTAATTTTCAATTATAATTTCGAATGTTTATTGAATAAATATTTCGGTACAATTATTTCTCAACGTATGTCAGGATTATTGATTACCTAGTATATAGTAAATAAATATGTACTTGAAGATTTTTTGAAGTGCATTTATTTTATTTAAACGACATCTCTATTTCTTTAAATAAAAGAATTGAATTGAATTTCATTCCTACTTTACGCGGACATACAAAGGCTGGTCGTGATTGGTCGCTCATACAATAAACCGACCAATCAGGAAGAGCTTTCGGACAGTTGACAGTTTGACGCCTAACAGATTGTAATTTAACGGTTTCACTTCGATAGATTACAATAAAGCGAAAAATAATCCGTTAAATTGCAATCCCCAGTTACGGTTCACAATCTGTCGACAGTTTACAATCTCGCGAGGTAGATTGTAATCTAACGATTTTTACAATCTTACGGTGACATATATGTAGATAGGTATACTTATATTAGAATAGGAATGACTGATTCTACAGGATCAACAATAGGAATCAACGTACTTATGATAATTACAGTCATTAGTAGGCTCGAAATAAATCCAAAATCATTGATTTAAAGTTTTATTACAAAATAGGTTATTTATGGTATTATAGAAGATAGCCAGGGCAGCTTCCCTGTGGCCTTGAAATTCCGCCAGTCGTATAAAAATTTCCCCAGCACCAACATGATCAACGCCAGCAGTACCAGGTTCACTATGTTGATAGTACTTATAGGCATTTCCATCTCGCTCTTACTGCAGACATTCCCAAGAGGAATCGTGCTTATCTGAAACAAATTGAAGCATTTAATAAGAATCAGAATTGCCTTTTAATAAAAAAGGTATTGGTAAGTCCCGTGGGGTAGTCACTATAGGAGTATAAATTGATTATTTAAGTTTCTGTGGTTGTCGCCGACTGCATAATAAGAGGAGTTTTATAATAGTAGAAATCAAAACACAGGTAGGTAATCCCTCATAGTGCAAAAAGTTATTTATTTATTTTATTTATTTAAAAACTTTATTGCACAAAAAAAGTACAACAGGTGGACTTAATGCTATGGGCATTCTCTACCAGTCAACCTTTGGGTCATGCGGAGAGTTAGTTTATGGGTGCGGTAATAGTGACAAAGTGCATAAGTAATCTAAAAAATAAAAACATAATACACGAGAATAGTAACTACCAAGCGTTACAAAAGTCATTTCGGAAACAATTAAATATACATAGACATACATGAATAAATATAATATATAGTATAAAGTTACGATCTAAAGAGGCGGAGGTTTTTGTTTCATTAATTGATTTTAATTGATTTATTTATAAACTTAATTCTACACAAAAAAGTACAAAAGGTGGACTTCTGCGAACATTAAGAAAACACATTTTCTTAATGTTCCCTGATCTCACCTCTTTTTTATTTGTATACACCTCGTATAAGTATTCGTCCACCGCTAATGTCTACCAGATCTCTAGTTGTTAAACTTATTCCATTAACTTTTCGGGCAGTGAAAAGAGGCCAGAAATTGACCAAAAAGAAACAGAATTTTCAGTTTCCGTCTACGTAGTTTTTGTTGGCGTTAACGGACTGGTACATATTATGTAGTTAAACCAGTTTCAATACAAATAAGTGGATAATTTATGCTGAGGATGGGACCTAATTAGCCGCGCAATCTTAATATTTTCTGTTCATTATTATATATATATATTTTTTTTGTTATTTTACTTTATCTTTTGTTCGTGTCGCTTTAATATCCGTGTACTGTATATATTGATTGTGTGTGCTAATAAATAACTTCTTATTCTTAATTAACAATTTACCAACTGGACTACTGTATTGGTATACTGTATTGTCATTGGTTATGGTTAACAGGGTTTGTTTAAGGAACTACTGGCTTGAATTTAAAAAATATTATTGTGTTGGCAAACGACAATGCCTATAGTAACATCACGCTGCCATCAATAGGATCGTATAATCAGCAGGAAATGTGGAAAAATCGGCAGCCTACGCGTACGAAGCCAGGCCGGTTTGCTAGTGTATTTATATGCATCAAAGCTTTCATTGCACACAAAAGATTCTGGCTGGTGGTGTCTTGCCCAATTAACGAATGATAAGAGTGCAAATTAGTACGGAGTCCTGCTTTTATTCACATCAAATCATTATTAGCATATAAGTAGGTACTACATATTCGTACAGGCCTAGCTTATGCAATACGTCAAATTTCTCGCATGAGACGACAAAAGTTTCGATACTGTTGATTGGGTATTTTGGGCCAATCAACACCTGACGCACTGACTTCAATCGACTTTGACGTTTATTAAGAGCGCGATAAAATTTATTAACGTTGCGTATGCTAGGTCTGCTGATAATCTAGGTAGCGCTGCGTACAAGTGGGCCTCCTAACGAAAAACATAACGCTCTGTCATGAATAGGTCGTCATCCAAATAGGTGCTATTTTACATTTAGTGAAAACAAAATATATACAAATAATAAATATACTGATCTTAGTTTTTTTATATAACGCTAATTGTGATGTGGAAAAATGGCGGAATCAGAATTTTGTTTAGGTGGAATAACCTCAAGCTCGTGCCACTTAGCCTCTCTTGGGTCCGTCACTGCATTGCTAATAAGGTAAGAGAGGGTAATTATATTTTTCGTGTTCATCCTAAACAGGAAACAATCTATACAGGTAAGATAGATACCTAATCTTCTGTTTCCGATTTATAGCGCCATCTCTAGCACTAAAATTTAAAAGGGTGACATAGTAAATCATAGGCTTCCAATAAGTAGGTGCGTAGCGTAATATGTGGGTGTCGTTTTCAGTAGGTATCCTAAAGTTCTACCGAACTCGTCGACAGTTTATCTCGTGTGTTATTTTATTTTCAAGTTGTTTCAATGTTAAAATTAATACTCATGCATAAAAATTTGCATTACTAATTCTGATTAAGCATCAGTATTCTAGTAATAGATACCTGCGTACTTAAAAACTAAGGACCACGACATACATGGGTCGAAACATAAAATGATCATGTACATAATTAATAAGGTATTTTACGATTTATTCAGCAAATATCAATACAAGGTATATCTTACTAAGTATGTTGGGAAATGTTGTTAACTCAGCGGGTGCATATTCTTGGTCTGCATAATTATTTAGTGTGCGTAAACTGGGGAGCGCTCAGTTTTAGCTTAAAAGTTAAGGAAAATCCCACAATGCAGAGCAGGCTACAATTATTCTGGCTATCAATATGTACTCATGAACTCTTAGCGTTAAAATATAAATGTTTTAAAATAAATTTATTTTTAGTTAGTTAGCTAGTAAGTCAGATGTCAACTTTTCCAAAAGCACTTGGTGAGATAAAATATGTACAAAGCTGTTGAATTTAGACCGACTTCAAGTTTCGACATTTCATTTCCTGGACGCGAAAACAACTGATAGGTACCTGACAAAGTTACCTCTCTTAGAAACACCTTAATTGCTTTAGGGGTCAATCTGTTCTAATCGAGTATTTCTGAGCAAAAGGGTGATGAACATGAATTGTTCTCCTCGTTCAATGCAGTTTGTTAGTCTTAATAATTTTCCCTAAAGCAAAAGGACGAAGAAAATAACAAGATAATTTTCCTTATTTTTACAAAGAAATCGATAACAGGCAAAGGTTTTGTTAACTTTTATAACTTTTGCGGGATGAATTATGTGAAATCCATATTTAATGACCAAGTCGGTGATTAATTTGTAATACTGGTGGGTAAGTAATCGGGTAGACGGATTTTTAATGGTTGTCTTTTTAAAGTATAATATACTTTTTTTGTGTAATAACAAAACAAAACGACATCCTCCGTAGCTGTAAGGCGAGCGCGTCAATATGGAAAACGAACTTTTAATTTATTGTCTCCGGTTTGGGTCGTGTGGTGCCGTAGTGGTTTATGATTTCTGTAACATAAGTGCTTTAGTTCCACCACAGAATCAGAGCAATGTTTATGTGTTTCAACTTTTATTTGTAGAAAACACAATATAAATAATATTAGACACGCCACAATTTAAACGAATATTCAATCTCCGTGGTTCCTGATTTGCTTTAATGGTCACCACGCGTTTCCGAATTGCGTCGGCTTTTATAATCTTTTAATCTTTTTACCATTCGGAGCACATACCACAATCAAAATTGAACACATTACATTATTATTTCTATCTGCAACCAATTTCTTTTCCATTCCAATAACGTTCAATTGAGGTTTTCCTGGTTACACGGAGTGTAGTGGTTGCCTACTAAATAGGTAGGGTCCCGAAGTGATTAACGAAAGACATTTTGTAGCAATGTACTTCTACACTGTCATTTCATCAAAGTGCTGTACCTAAGTTCGACTGGTTATTATACCACCGTTGGTTACGGGCCATTTCGCCGAAAAGTTAAATGCACGCAATCTCATATCACCGATAGTACGTTTTTTAGGTATATTGCAAGGCAAATATCTTGTCTCAATCCACAAATTGAATTTGAAATATGACTCATTAAATAAGATAAAGTATTGATATTATTAAAACTATCTATTTCTATAAGGCAAAGAGGAAAATGGAAAGAAGTCTTTAAAGTTTCGATTGTTATAAATATTTGTTTAATTGTATTTTTAATCATGATCTTTTCATCAAACATAACACTAAGGTTATGTGGCTTTTTCATGCATGGTGATGTACCTACCTACAAGTGGGTTTCAATAAAATATCTTACGATCATCAGTCCGTAATAGGGGCTTAATTAGTATCTTTAAAATTTATAGTACAAACAAAATGAGATCATTTTTAAGGTTTAGCAGACCAATAGATCCAGTTTATCTTAGGCAAAATCGTAGTAGCTAGTAGTGCTTATCTTTCCTTGTCTAAAATGTCTCATACAATCCACGTCTTTTTGCATAGATATTAATTTTAGCATGACGCCATTTTTACTTACCATTGACTTGAAATTTGCATCGTTGTATTGAAGGATTTTTTATTAATTTAAATACGTGTCTAATATTTTTAAAGTATTTAACGAAATCAGGCTGCTATTTTTGACCCTGTCCGTTTCCCCTATTCCAAAATAAGTACATCGTCATGTAGTTGGACGGTAGACAATCTTTACAATTACAGAAGTAAAGTTTAACTGAACTGTGTTTACTCGTTTCGTTACTTCACAAACAAACGAAGTATTGGACCACCAGCGCGTAATTTATAAAGGGCTTAGCGGTTTCCGATAATTGAATAAATTGTTGAACGTTTTAAGGGAGTCTCGGGTTGTGTTGTGTTCTATTGTTTCGATTTGGGGACAAGGGTGTCACATTTTTAAAAACGTCATTCCCTCTAGCCGTAACCATGGGAGACTAGTTATACCTTTGAGTGATCTACTTATCTAAATAAATATGTATACCTACACGCTGAGAGAGGTGAGACAGCTTAGTTAAGCTGAAACTATTTTAATATATTGTTGAAACATTTGAGGGCTTGCCCTTTCTGCATGAATTGTAATTTGACACATTAAAAAATACGGGTAGGTAGTTCGTGTGTAAGTCGTCGATATATTTAAGGGGTGCACTCAATTGTATGGACTTTGTGCCGCCTAAGTATATGTGTAGTTATTATCATGATGTGCTGTTGTCGGTCAGTGAGGTCGAGGGTTTCACCGTACAAGTGTACCTACCTACATTGACGTGCTTTTGTCTGTACCACTCAAACACTTTTATTTGTTACATATATTAAGGGAGTAGTGTAATATGAAATCCGAATCCGACTTAAGTATCATGGCGGCGGCCAATTTGGATCGATTTCCATGAATCATAGTTTATAAACACTCGGCTACAAACAAACAAAACGGGCCAAGTGCGAGTCGGACTCGCCATAAAGGGTTCCGTAGCAACAAGTAACATAGTATAAAAGTTCATATTGGATATGATAGAATAAAAGGTAATATGGTTAATGATTTATGTTATAACGTATTAAAAAAACTACTTATTAGATCTTGTTCAAATAAATTTTCAATGCATTATGTATTTTAAAAGTTACAGGGGGGGGGGGAGGAGGGCCCATTTTGGAAGTAACCCTCGCGCAAACTATTCAATTTGACAAAAATGATGTAAGAAACCTTCATGGGCGAGGAGTCCGACTCGCACTTGGCCGGTTTTTATTTAAGGTGAACTTTGTGACAAAAATCTTGAACATGTTTGAGTCTTTTTGTGTTAGAAGCGGCAAATAATGTTTGTATAACTCCGCTTCAGACAAAAGGTTCAAACATTGAAAGAATTGAATTGACAGAGATGCCGATTAAAGAGGTGACTTTTGTGGGTGGCAAATAGGACTACCGCCCGGGGCCTAGTTCTTGTATATTGCCCCTTGCCCCTCGCTTAACCGTTAATAAATCATGCTGAAAATATTTTACAGAAAATGTTGCGCCTTATTCTACTTTAAAGCAGAAGAATGAAAAAAAAAATGTTATTTAAAGTAGATTAACAATTAGGTTTTAAAAATTTGATTCCAAATGCTATCTTAAATATAGTTCTGTGTCCACTTTAAATTCAAATCCTGTATCTATTATTTTAAAATGTAAATCCACATAGCAAATATTTATTAATGATTTAAAAAGCAATAAAATGGACGTATTCAGTTTTATGTGTCTTGGCTAATAAGCCATTCGACTAACTTGGCATAGTTACAATTTCGGTGGATGCAGTTAACAAATTTTTACACTGCGGTATAGTTACGAATTAATTAATGACTGGATTACGTCATCAAGTAATAGCGAATGCTTTTATTTTATGTAAGTTATTTATTTGGTTATTTGACTTTTATAATAAAAATATATTGAAATGGAGTTTGCACAAATGTAAATCAAATAGTAATAAAAGTTAAAATAGTTTTTTATTCTCTTATGCCATGTTCTGTATTTATAAGTATGCGCAGGATTTTTGTTGATGAGTTGCAACTTTTCACAAAAAAATATATTTTAAAATTTAGTAAAAAATATTCACTGAAAAACATATGTGGATTTTTTAAGAAGAGTAAGGCAAACAATCAACCATTAGAATTATTAGTTAGAATAGCAGTTGCCCGTGACGTCATTAGCCTTCTCTCGGGATAAAAATATGATATGCGAATAAAATTTGTTTTATTCTATTTTAATTTGCCATCTTTCTGCAAACACATAATGAGTTCACCAGTTATTTAAATATGATTTGATGAATTTACAATCTATGTCAAAAAAAAAAAAATTGATATCAAAAGCGGTAAGGAATATTGATTTCAACTTCGAATCAAATCATCTCCAATATAACTTTCAATACCTTTTCAATCGTGGCAGGGGTTGAATTTCAATAAACTACGAAACAGATCTTCCATAACTTTATAATACATATAACATACATAAAATATAGCATTAAAATGTTAATGCTATATTTTATGTATGTTGGACTAAGGGATCATGCCGTCCCATTCAAACTTGATTCTCCTTTTTGACGACCTTGGGGACAGACTTTCGGAAAATCCTTTTAAATTTTAACGTTATACAAAGAACTCATTTTTTGAGTTTTGGGTCTCTACGATCAGCGTTTAGGCTGTGCTTTAACCTATCAGTCATACAGAACAACGGATTTTTATATAGATATGGATTTTCTCACGCAGCCTACAGTTGAATCTTACAAAAGAGCTGATTCACTTAAGTCAAAAGCTATTTATTAATTTACATTTTAAATTGTTGTTCGTAAATTGGGGTTCGCTTTAAATATATTGTTAAGGTAGATGATGTGTTACTTTAGTAGAAGCTCCATTAACCTATAACAAAACTTCTATTTAATCAAGCATCAACAAAATACTAAGTTAACTAAACCTAAATAATAGCTTAGCCACAAATTTAACAAGTGATCCGCTTGGCCTTAGGCGACTAGGGGCTCAGTCAGTATTTCTGATGCTAAAATTAACAAAAAGGTGTCTGAAATTATTTCTCCAAGAAAACTATTTTCGTTGCATTGCATTTAATTTTCATTTGACAGTTACATTAACTGAACAGTTCACTGTAAATGTATGTATGTATGCGTTTTAGATCGTCAGTATTTTTCTTCCGAATGCTCGATGTCATACAGGCCTAGCATGCGCCACGTGACTATATTTTATCGCGCTCTTAACAAACGTCAAAATCGATTGAAGTCGGCGCTGATTGGCTCAAAATACGCCTATGCTAGGCCTAATAGAGAGGAGACTGTTTTAAAAATATTTATTATGTTACTTTTTAATAATTGGGATCAGACCCCTTCGCTACAATTCAATTATATGTAGGTACCTACGTATTCTAAGGGTAGGTATAAGTTTGTTATAAAGGGGCGACAAGAATGAACAAATCTTGTTTATATTAAGGGATTTCCTTACGGATAAAGGGTCATTTTCCCTTTGTGAGATCGTATTTTCAATGTGAAATGCGTATGATTAAATAAGTTATAGTAGCCTTTTTTCTTTATACCTTCCGTGTATTCTAAATGTTGTTTTCAGATTTAAGTAGTAAAATGTATTTTAACTTCTAATATCAATATATAGATATATCGTATATCAATGACTATGAATGTGGTTTATGAGTTGCCACTTTTCGAATTTGCCTTATGTGTCTTGTTTGCAAAATGATGACACTAAATAATTAAAAATACTACTCAAGCTCACTATTTTACGTAGACTGTAGTATCAATACCTACATTTTTCTTTATAAGCACTTGCTGCCAGGCCTTGCTGTTCTTTAATGAAACAACTTAAAAACGACGTTTGTCCATCAACCATTTTGTTAAATTAGATACACATATAGGTAATATGGTCTTTAATTGTTAAAAATAACGCCTCCATAGTTCAGGGTTATCCTTTATTTTTTCCAATCGTCACCATTATTTGAGCGTGACTTTTATTCATATTACGTCTATAAGTATGATATTATAGGCAGATTAAACTTTACTTTAAGAGGCGCGAATGACGTATTTTTTAATGCGTTTTGAATTTTAATTTTGAAATTTTTGCTGGAAAAAGTTTTTGTAATCTAGTTAAACATTGTAATAGGATAGATAATATTATATCTTCTGCGTAACATCGTAACGACTGCGCAAAATTGGTGAAATCTTTTTTGTTAAGTTTGCATTAGTCAAGAGAAAAGAAAAAATCTTTGGAATTCACTAGACGTAGACCCGACCGGCCGTTAGTAAATAAATCAATATTCGTCAAGGTCACATAGTTGCTCTGATTCTGTGGGAAGCAGCTATAGCAAATCATAAACATCATAAGTAACCACAATACTCAAACCCGAGATGATTTAAGTAAATTCGTTTTCCATGTTGACCCAACCGAGAATCAAACCTGGGACCTCTTAGATATTTATACATATATTTATAGAGAACCTTATACATATATTTATAGAGACCTTAATAGCAACGATAAAGTCCGGCACGCTCGTAACTTTAAATCTCATTCCTAAAATAAAATAGAAGCCAAGAAGTCTGACAGACAGATGATAAGATAACGATACTACCTCCCAGGGTACCGACCTAGCTACAAAACCCAAAAAGGTATTGTTTTTTCAATGGACTCATCATGTTTCAAGATAACGCGCTGATTCAATTTGGATATGCCATCCCTATCTTATCAGTCAGGTGTCAGATTCAGTATAAAAATAAATGATTCTTTAGTAAAAATGACAGGAAAACCAGCACTGGAACGGGTTAAAAATAAATGTATTTATATTTTTTGTATTTTAATGTGTTCGTGGCGAATAAATGTGTTTTTGTCCTTTGTTTCTAGTAAAACCAAAGTTTTATGGTTTAATTAAAATATCTTTCGTTTCAAGCTCCAATATTATTTATATTTGACAGGGAAATTAATTTTCGTCTTCGTATAATAATTACCTGTACAAAAGAGGTCTCTTTGTCGCTTGATTTGGAACACCTGATGTCCGACAAGTCCTTTATTACTCTCTTGTACTTCAATAGAAGTCCTTGAAATCGGGGAACGAAGTGGCAGTCACATCTCCACGGGTTGTTTCCAAGGTACACTTGTCCTATATCGTTGTTCACTTGGAAAGCTTTGTCGAAAGCGTACACGGGAATCTGTGAGAAAAACAAACAAATTATGAGGGAAAAACCACGAAATCGCAAAACAGGATCGTTCGATGAGAGTTTAAATTAATCGGCTTCAATTATGTGAAATGTCGAACAAAGAAATTTGATAAACCACAAAATTCAATTTCTGCATTGAGTTTTTTCTGCACATAAAGATTTCATGATTTTTCTTTATAAAGCTCCTAAGACATGGGCGTTTGAATTTCGATTAAAAATGTGGTATAAATTTTATAGCTCTTTGGAAATCATGAAATTACAGAAACATTTTTAATTTTAATGTTGCCTGCAAACTTGATGCAACTGCATCTGATGGGTAATCTAGAGAAGTCAAAGGTCACATTGTACAACATTTAGACTATACGCTAGGAAAATAATTTTGTGATGAAATAAAGATAGCTATCCAAATTTTCTTATTCTATTCATAAGACTTAGCGGCCAAAAGCTTGTGAATATTTTGCAATGGACTTTATATGCTTAAAAATTTAAGTCGGTATGAAAAACCGGTCTGCAAAAGATTAGGATTCCCGTGTAAGAGTCTGCAAAAGACGCACCTGTTTTAGATTGTTGCCCCTGAGGCTTAGTATCCGGAAGGTGGAAAACCATTCAGAACCCTCCAGTTCCTTAACAGCCGATATGCTGTTATTGTCCAAGTACAGGTCTACCAGCCTCTTGTATTGGGCGTTTTGCACTATCGATCTTATGTTGTTTATCTAGAAGAAAAGATAACGTTAAAGTAAGGCTTCACTAACAGTTAAGACTGCTATACAGCAGCCTGTAGCTGCTGTATAGCAGTGGCCTTTAAAGATCTTTTTGTGAAGAAGCCACTTGAAAAGTTAAATATTAATGGAGGCCTAAATCTGTTGCAGTATTCGTAGTCATACCAGCAATTCATAAAGCTGGACGTATTTAATCGAGAAAGGGATTGGGAGAAAGGGACAGTGTCTCACTTCTTCTATCATCTTCCTATATCTAATCTTAACAATTTTTTATTGAACCAATAAAAATGGATCTCCTGCAGTATGGGATTCGAACCCACGACGTTCACGTTTCGAGCATGCTATTCTTCCAATAGAGCTTCCAATAACCGCAAGTTATTGTAGACGACGAATTTTTATGTTAAAATTACCTAGCTCTAAGCCTTCGGTAAGTGCCCTCTGCCGTATGAGTTTTAAACTACGAGGGGCGTTCAATGTATTCTTGGTATAGATATAAAAGAATAAGCAAACAGTTCTAAATAAAATTTATTTTTCAATGTAGTCTCCTATTATGTCAAAACACTTGTTAGAGCGGGAGAGTAACTTCTCTATAACCTCTAAAAAATAATTTTCTTCTTTGTCGGAAAAATGTTCAGCTCTTCATCGTTGGAAAAATGCTTCCCTTGAAGATCTTTTTTAAGGTTTGGGAGTAGTAAGTAATCACTAGGGGCAGGTCCGGACTGAAGGGTGGTTGGTTGATTTCCTCAAATCCACAACCTTGCACAGCAGTCTTGGCAACAAGGCCTGTGTGAAACGGCGCGTTGTCGTGGAGAAGCAAGACACCTGCGGTCAATTTTCCACGTCTTTTTTCTTTTATTGCTTTCTTCTTTCTTTGACCCTTTTTTGTGAACTCAACCAGTAAGATTCCCTTCGAATCCCATACGAGAACGAGAGAGAAAGAGAGGTAGGGCATAGCGATTTATCGATCGAACTGGAGCAGCCCGACTGGTGAAATACCTCCACCTTACAGAAGACCGCAGCCAAATAACAATCACTTCTGTGCTGTTATGTTCCTGCGTGTGAGTAAGGTTTCCAGAGCTCCTGGGGGGTGCTACATTAATAGAAGGGGTCAAGCCTTCAAGGTAAGGGCGACAAGTCCAGTAACATATTTATTATGCTGTACTTGTCACCCTTAAGCTAGGACCTCATTACCACTTAACATCAGGTGGGATGAGGTCAATCTTGAAGTGCAATATAAAAAAAAACAGTAGCCATGAGTTTTCCGGCCACGATGGAGTGACCTTAAAATTCTTCGATGGGTCTGTTTCTTTTTTATGCCACTGCATGGACTCATGCTTGTTTTCAGGATCATAATGATGAACCCACGTTTCATCTCCGGTAACTAACCGATCGAAAACGGTACGCGGATTTTCACCACAGAGCTCCAAAAACTCCTTACAGCACTAAACTCGCACCTGTTTCTGAGGTGCCGTAAGCATTCGCGGCACCCATTTGCACTGACCTTTGACAAATTAAGATGCTCATGAAGCATAGCGTGAATGGTACCGACGGATAGCTTAGTCGTTTCTGCTAATGTTTTCACGCTTACACGGGCATCTTCGAGTACAATTTTCTCAACAATATTGATGTTTTCTGCAGTAGTGGCAATAATCGGCCCTCCGGCACGGGGGTCGTCTTCAATACTCTCTCTAACCCGTTTGAATTCACTTGACCACTTTTGAATAGTCGATAATGAAGGGGTGGAATCTTAGTAAACAGCAGACATTTCTTGTGTATAACTTTTTGCGTTAATCCTTGTTTTGTAAGAAATTTTATCACGGCGCGATGCTAAATTTTTTTCGTATCAGTCATCATCGTCGTGCTTACGTTATGATATCTTGAGTACTAATTATGAGAATCAAATGAAATTTTATATTTATATCCTCAAAATATGCCATTACCTAATGACATAATTTAATTACCCTCATCATTAGTAAATTATACCGACATTGAACGCCCCTCGTACATACTAATCGCGCGATACGTGAAGGTCGTGGTGTTGAATCCCACACTCGACCCCACGATCGAATGATTTAACATCTGTTTCTTTAAAGTATTTAAGTTCACTAGTGTAGCGTGATGTCTTATTAAATACTAGCTGTGCCCGCGACTTTGTTCGCGTGGACTACATCCTTTCATGGTCGGTTTTACCCCTATCTCCCCTAACAAAAAGTAGTCTATATTTTAATAGAGCTATATTTGTGCCAACTTTCATATCTCTAACTTAAAAAATAACCCCCCCCCCCCTTACCTTATAACAAAAAGTAGCCTATGTCCGTTCTTGAGGTTCAACGTATACCTATGCCAAATTTCATCAAAATCTGTTGAGAGGTTTAAGCGGGAAAGCGTAACAGACAGACAGACGGAGTTACTTTCGCATTTATAGTATATTAGTAGGGACTGTAACGGTACAAATCTTGTTTTGACGACCTGTGGTAAACCTCTAGAGGAAGTTTTACGTTTACAGAGTCTGAGGATCAGCCACTCAGAAAATATCCTAGAGACCGATGATAAGATAAACTTTGTGAGTGAGATTGAGGAAGCGCGAACTGAAAAGAAGATTCCTGCGAACTACGGACTGTATATCAAGTTTAACTTTTATAATGTTTCCCTTCTACTGTATTTAATAAGTCTTAAGGAGTACTTAAACGACGACAAACATGTTACGCGAAAAAGATGACGAATTTTAATATATCCGTGTGATCCTGTACGACCATGGAAGAGATAAATGGTTTACGTAAAAGGCGATTACAGTTCATTTAGTTAAAGACCCAAATATTACTATCACTTATCTGTTTATTAAATATCGACTCTAAATACGGACCAGTTATTTCCATGCAGGTGGGAATTGCAATGCGTGAGGGACTAGGACACAGTTTGTATATAAACTGCTTTTGTAGAAGTTGTTGTATATTTTTGTAGGATAAAGTTTGTTAATAAATACATTATAAAAAAACTATTGGCTATTGAACCGGCTTCAGTATTTTTTCGTAGTAGGTACTCGTACTAGTAAATTTTTATGTTTTTATTTACTTATTATCTAGATGATGTGTTAAGTATAGGTTTCAGGTAGCGTAGCGACCTCATTTCTACCTTTTGATACCCCGATTCCGTAATACGCGCGACTAATGAAAGTGGGTCGTTTCTTGGTAAAATGAACAACTTAACTAACGAAAATGTATGTTCACGTTCCCTTGAAATTGGTCCCTTGGTGGTAATTAAGGTAGTTCACAAATAATGATAGTTAAATTACTTGTAACTATTAGACAATTTGATTCTATTGTTAAACTAGTTATCTACCTGGTTTGACATGGGTAGATAGACTTTTTACATCTGGGTAACATTATTGGAGTTTTGATAATGATATAATTAGATATCCGGGGATGATGGTCCTATCCAACAGTGGAATTTTTGTCAAATTGTTTAATAAGTTATAATGCAAACAAACATACAATCAAATCTGTCCATCTTTAGCATTAATGAAGTAGAACGACTTGAAAATATAACTTATTATTTAAATTAAATCATCAAAGAATTACAAAAAATATTACTATCTACAATTCCTTTACGATGCTCTGACAGTGTTAATTCATGCCACATGTAAAATATATCATACACTGTCTAGGTATAACAATAAAAAAATAACATAATATTAACGTATATCAATATCTTAGAAATTGCAAATTTTCAGTGAAACGCAAAAGTGATAATTAATGAAGCAACCGAGATCGTTTCAATAGTAGGTCCGAATTAATAGAAAATCAATATCTCTGGTTTAATTAATTGTCGGAGTTTAATCAATCAGAGGGCCAAACTAACAGCTGTTTAGAGCATCAAATAGATTTTGCCGCAGAATAAACTTCTACATCTTCTTTAATTACTGAATATCCAGACTATGAATAATAGGGATTTATGTAGGTCCCCCCTTAAGATTACAATGATTCTCTAAAAGCTTTATCTTCTACTGGAAATCTCAAAATTCATCAAAAGCAAATAAAAGAAAAGTCTAGTCCAATTTTAATACATTCTCATTATACATTTTCAACTTTTCGTTAGATATTAAATTTGGTGCTAAACGGACTTTGACCGATATAATGAGTATGTAGAACTAAAATATTATTTTATAAATGTACATGTATTTGAAATATCTATTTTGTTGACACACTTTTTCAAAGAATTTACATAGCTGCATAGTAATGTGGGGCATCAAAATATTTATCGCTGTGCCCATAGACTTTCCAGTGTGCAGAAGCATATCGCTTAGGAGTGGATGTGTTTCCAGCTAACGAGCTTATCCGCACTCTTAGTCCAGCTTAGCTATAGCGGACTTTGGGACAGACAGAAAACTTCGTACCATGTTACCTTGTTGCCCTCTAGGCGGAGCGTGGTTGTGCCAGGGGGGAGAGAGGGAGGCGGCGCCTCCAGCATCTTCCCAGCGCAGTTGACGGTGATCATCGGGATGACCGCACCTTCTGTGTTGGTCACCACGTACGTCATTGTGCACACGCACGCTTCAGGACACGTCTGGTGCATGGTCTGGAACAGAACTTGATGGTTTGGTACCTACTCGTTATTTTGCCAAACTGACTTAAGATTTTTTTTATATTACACTTCAAGATTGACCTCATACCACCTGATGTTAAGTGGTGATGAGGTCGTAGCTTAAGAGCGACAAGTACAGCATAATAAATCTGTAACAATGTAGCACTCCCCAAGAGCTCTGGAAACCTTACTCACATGCAGGAACATAACAACACCGAAGTGATTGTTATTTGCCTGCGTTAAGGATTTTTTAAGGATAAGAAACATTGGGGCATCAGGCTCTTGGTCCCTAAAACGATCTTGTAAGTCGTTAAACAAAGTGCATATATAAAAATAAGCGCGCAATTTGCAAATAAGGCGCAGTGCGAATATGACACTGAGCAGATTATATAAGGGTAATTTTTTTATGGGAAACTTTAACCCATGGTACCGATGCCTGGCAATGACAGCGGCGTGTGTAGAAACAACTCCTCTGTTCCGCAGAAGAGTAGAAAGCGGAGACCCACTTGCCTAGTGATAACTTACCAATTTATAATAGCATCGATGATATTGCAGTATTAGATCATATTGTCACCTGAACTATCAATACTGTTGGATAAAGAGGACCATTTTCTATAGTCTATCCTTCGGCTATCGGTAGACCATCGATAACGAAGCATCTATCGACAGCACTATTGTGTTTTAGAATTTATTGACCATACCGTGTCCACCTATTTATAGGATACTAAACAGATAAATCTAATGCTATTCGTAATATTTATTTACATTCCTTCTGATATTAAATGGGTTGCTAAGTATCGATGAGGTATGAAAGACCAAAAAAAAATTATATATTTTTAAAGTAACTGAAAAATTACATCTCCACTTGCAGTGTGCGAGCCTTCACGTAACGCTGATGCTGCTCTTCTAATTGATATATTAATAATTGGTTAAGTTTTACATTATCCGAAAATATTACGCCAAGCCCAAATAACTTAGGAACAGGTCAAGAAAATGATAACGTTTCCATTATCTTACATGTGATAACTATAGTATTAATTGGGTGGCTATATCTATGGTTGATAGATATATTTGAATCGGTACCTGCTGAATTTATTGCGGCGCTTCTTCTCAAAAGAAGAAACGGCGAATTACTAGTAGGATTCAACGTGCAAAAGAATGAATTTTTGATTTACTTATTTGTTATTTGTAGTAGAATTAAACCATGTAATTTTTTCTTCTATTGCACTTCAAGATTGACCTCATCCCAGCTGATGTTAAGTGGTAATAATGACCTAGCTTAAGGGCGTTGTCGCCCTTACCTTGAAGGCTTGACCCCTGCTACTTATGTAGCACCACCCAGGAGCTCTGGAAATCTTACTCACACGCAGAAACACAACAACACCGAAGTGATTGCTATTTGGTTGCGGTCTTCTGTAAGGTGGAATTTCACCAATCGGGCTGCTCCAGTTCGAGCGATTCATCGCTTTGCCCTACCCTCTTTATATATATAAACTATATATATTCTTTATTTTTAACGACCTCTAATTATAATACACGTGTTAGTGCCAACAAGTGCCAACCTGGAAAATGAAGAATTCATTGATTCACAAATTATTCCGACAGAACACCGATAAACACGCAATATTGGATGTTCGCTGATTGTGTCAAGATCTTCAAGAAAAGTTCACAAAAATATATTAAAGCAGTAGCGTCCTTTCATGGTTGATATAGATGAGTTGCGAGATTGCGGCCCGTAAGGGACGCTGAAAAGACTCGTGCAAATAAACAACAAAATGATTTGAAGTTAAGGGAACTCTTAAAAGGTGTTTTATTCTGAACCTTATTCCTTGTTGTCACGATTTATATTGCTTAGCTTTGAAAAAAATTAACTTCGTCAAGTGATGGTAATTTTACACAGGGCAAATTAATTAAGCATTGGTTTACATTTCCAGCATTTCGTTTAAGATACTAATATTTTGATTGACTGAGGGCTTAAAATATTACAAATGTTGGTCTTGTAAACATAATTAATAAAACGAGGAAAACGATGTTTATTTGTCGCGTAATTTTGTTTATTTTGATCTTGGATCTATCTCAAAAATGATAGACGAGACGATGTAGGTACTCAAGTTTTTGGCAACGGGTAACTAGGTACATTCTGAAATTCCTCTTTTAAGAAGTATATACTTAGGTTATAATATTGTTACTCATAAAAAACACTGTTATTTCTGACAGGAGAGATGCTCATGGTAGTAGTAGACTTGATTCGGAACAATGCTGAAGTTAAGGCACACACACTGCTATTCGGTATAGGCAGGTGGCCATTTCGCCCGAGTTGACTAGAGGCTCGCTTTTCCAATTTAAATAGTTGCTACAAAAAGGGCTATTCTATCTTCGAATCACATAGCCTTATTAAAAAATAAAATATAATTGTTACGTTTATTTTTGCATATTCCCGCTACCGCATAATTAAAACCGCATTTGTGTTTATACATTAAACGCCTGTATCATTGTTTGTTTTTCCCTTGCTTCAGTAGATGAATTATATTCATCTATATAACAATCTATGGATTGGACTATGTTTCCATTACATGTATGTAAACATTTATTTTAACTACTCCAACCGTGTATTATTAAACTTATATCAATTAAAATTGAGGTAGAACTTTAAACATAACAGTTAACACGTTGTATTTTTTAAATATAAACTTGACTAAATACAGGCCAAAATTGGAATAGGGAAGTTGATGACGAAAATTACCCTGAAACGTTCATCTTTATGATAAACAGACATCCCGTTCATCAAAAAGCGATCTAAGAAATGTCTTCATATTGTGGCAATAGCAAAGATTAACTAAGATCTAATCTGCATTAGATTAAGAGTTTAGGATCGTATTAAGCATCCACAATAAACCTAAAAATAGAAGCTATGGCCTGATAGCAGCCGATTAAAGGAAATGCCATAGTCATATAAAGTAAGATTATCTACGTCTTTGTTGGAACAAGGAAATTTTAACTACCTACCTTACATCTCAGTAATAAATGAAGGCATAAACAGGATTCCAAACATGGAACTCACGACACCAAAATCTAGAAAAAGTTTAAATTTTAACTTTCGTAAATTTAAATTTTCGTATGTTAGGGCCGAAAATATGTTTAGGTTTTATTATAGAGCCAGGCTATGACCATCTGCTCGACCTTTTTACATACGGGCGGTTTCAGCTATGGTTTCATCGTCACTGGTTAAGCGGGAGAGAGGACGCACCGGATAACTCGAATAAATTATTTAAACAAGTGCCGGAAGGCGTCCTATATAGTGAGGCTCGAATCTTCTTTCTGACAGTTGTTAGAAGATGGCAACCTAATGCACCTTGGGGAAGAGAAGCGTCCAGGGGATCTACTCTTAAAAAATAACGAACAAACGGAAGGTTTCGTTTTTGAAGATTAATCAAAAGTTCGGGAGTTAAAACGTGGTTTTTGATTTGCATAAACAATATTTTGTTTTATGAAAATGCTTTATTCACATTTTGAGTGAGTTGCTTACGATTATGAGAAATAAATCTGGTTGTTCGTGATTATTTATACCCGTCATGTTTCGTATTTGGGAGTAGGCCTTCAGTCACGTGCTAGTATCGCGAAAATAACCTACTTCAAGGGAGGGTCAGCGGTCAGGAACTCCTGACTCACGAGTTGTCGTGAGCTGACTTCGGCCATGACGACAGTCGATCTACGATATCATTCATGTCCTTACCCTGCTAGCATGCGTAATACGTCAATTTTTTTCGCATGAAACGTCAGAAGTTTCATCAGCGTTGATTGGCTGATAGCACACCGTACTCGTATTTTCAGCCATTTTTGATATTTATTAAGAGCCCGATAAAATTAACTTGTGTAGTGTATCCTAAGCGGATTAGTTTGCGCGAGTGAACTATGGACAGGACAAAATTACCCCCGAGTCAGTATGAGCGTTTCTATAGAGACCTCTCCCCACCCTACCCAGTGAGGACAATTTGTTTTTTTAATTTATTGATAATAATGTTTACAGAACAATTATACATATATACGTCTGCCAAACTGCTTAGCAGTTTTACGGCAGTGGTCCCCGTGTTACATTTTATAAACCAAATTATCCTTACATAATAACAGAGTACTTTGCAGGATTAACAATACTGTCGAGTACCTACTCACTATAATGTACTCGTTCTTAGTTCCTTAATTTTTATTTTTATTCTGTATCTTATCTTATCTTAACTTAACACCCAATAACAAAAACAAATCAGATATGTAATTTAATTTAAATATTTATTAATGATTTGTTTTTTGTTATTGGGTGCGATCGGGTGTATGGTGCTTAAAACTAATACATATTACACATTAAACTTACACTTAATAGTAAGCTTATATAAATATAATAATTAAATCTAAGTATTTATGTTTCTGACTAATCTATATTTTTTATATAATGTTTATAATAATGATGATGAAATATACCATATTTCTATGGATACTTGCCATACAACAATAAGGGGGCTTATTAGGAGCAATTGCAAACTAGTACGTTTTTGACCGGAAGTCACCGAAAACACGTTATCCTACTTAATATAATAAATGTGAAAGATGTTTGGATGTTTGTTACTCTTTCACGCAAAAAATACTCAACAGATTTGAATAAACTTTAGTAGAAAGAAAGATGAAATACTATTTTACCATATGGGATACTTTTCATCCCGATTTAACGCGAGCGAAGTCGCGGGCAACAGCTAGTGTTTTATTATTCTCGGTCTGGGTGTTGTGGTACACTAGATGTTTCTGATTTCTGTTACATTAGTGCTACTTATCACAGAATCAGAGCAATGTATGTGATGTTGTCTAACAATTATTATCTTTTATTAAAATTTTAATCAAATTTAACTCTTACAAATCATATTTGCTAATTTAAATAATTATTATGCATACACGTGTCAGATTCGTAATAATTACTACGTGCCTACGAAAACGTGATACGCCAATCGTATGAATATCAATTATCTAGGCGTGTAAGTACGGTTGACATCACACAGCGGTAAATATTTTCAGTTCAATATTCATTCTTATGCCAACGACATAAGGTCTCGTGTGCTTTTGACCGTACAGTAAAGGGAAAATTTGTTTAGCAATAATGTGTTTTCTGAAAACAATGAATAGAACAATATACAATTTTCCTTTTAACCGAATGTAGATATTATTATATCAATGACTAATTTAAGAGCTGACCTTTGAGGGAAAATGAGTCAGGAAAAATTGGTTTATTCATAAAATGTTAGGCATAATATAAGGGGCTTTTACGGTACCAATACCGTCCTGAAACTGCTTGATATTTAAATAAATAAATATTGGACAACATCACATACATCGTTCTGATTCTGTTGTAAGTAGCGCAAGCACTTGTGTTATAGAAAAACGACAGTACCATAACACCCAGATCCGAAACAATATAGAAAAGTTCGTTTCCCATATTGATCCGACCGGGGATCGAACTCGGGACCTCAGAGATGGCAAAACGTCAAAGTCCGAGCGGACGAGCGGACCTCGCCTCTCGGTTACGGAGGTCGTCTAATATTTTTAAAATATCTTAAAAGATATAATTACATTAAAATATATATAAATCTGTGTCTGTCTTTTCAAAGCTATTTTAAAGGTACATATAACTATAATATACTTTAAGTAAAATTACGGTAACAAGACGAGTGCCTACTGTAAACTTAAGACTTTTTTGTAGGCTTTTTAACCAAGCTCAATGTTCGACTGTATGCGTGTTTTTATTCATGTTCACCGATTTATATCTCAATTGTGGGCAGATTTATGCTATTTTTATATAATTAAAACCTGTTTTTTATTATAATCTGACTAACTAAATGGAACAATGGTTATGTTAATGGTTAATCCTGACTGTAGAACTAAGGGTTGTGGGTTCTATCTACTTCGTTTATTAATTACTATTTTAAATAATATATATGCGTATGTTTATATATGGACATTATGTAAATATAAGCAAAGCTTCATACTTTGTATATATATTCTATTTATTCATGTATGTTTTTATATATTTATTAGTTACCGTAATGACTTTTATAACGCTTAGTAGTTACTATTGTCGTTTATTATGTTTGGTTTTTAGATTACTTATGAACTTTTTCACTATTACCGCACCCATAAACAAACTCTCTGCATGACCTGGTAGAGATTGCCCCAAGTATTAGAAATAGAAATAGAAAATGTCTTTATTCATGTAAACTTTTACAAAAGCATTTATGAATCGTCAGATTATACTACCAAACAGAATGTTGCTTCTATCGAGAAGAACCGGCAAGAACCTCGATAGTTACTCTTTTCAAAAACTTTCAAAAATGGTAACATGCAAAAGCATGCATGCATGCTTACAATTAAGTCCTGTTGTACTTTTTTTGTGCAATAAAGTTTTTTAATGAATAAAATAAAACTGTTGGCGACAGATCTGGCAACCCAGCTACTAGGCACGCATGGACCTATTATAATATTAAGTCCATGGGCACACGTTACCTGTTGCTAAGGGTTTTGTTACTATAATTGCTTAGCAACAGGTTTGGTGTGCCTCGATTTTTCCTTATATTTAATATTGTATTTTTAGCTTATTATATCTTTTGTCTCTTTAAACTGGGTTTCTATTTCGTCGCTAACAAAAATATTTACTTAAACGAATATTTCTCTGTTTGTTCAGTGTCTGGCGGCTTATTAAAGTGGGATCTAAAGCAAATTAGACTACAATCTTTGGACTTTGCCACCCGTATATAGGTAGTGTAATGTTTACCTTGACTTGCTGTTCACTGTATGTACGTAAGTATAAATGTATTTTAGTACCACAGGTGCTTTTGGATTTCATCCCCCTAGAACGTAAGCAGGTACTACTTAAGCTACCTATTGATCAATATTTTTTTGACCGCGTTTCATTTTCTAGCTACTGAAAGAATTCAAATAAAAATGATGAAGTATGAACGTCTACGCTCCATGTGTTGTCTATGCCTGACGTCTACAACCGATGGGCTCTCTCTCGTCCATTATTCTTGCGACATGTCATTTTATTTGTCCGTTATTTTAATGTTTCACATAAATAGTTTATTCACTTTGAATCGCCTTTACTTATTTCATCAAAATAAACACAAATTGATTGAATTCATAATACTAGGATAACGGATCTCTTTCAAATTTATTAAAGAAATTGTTTGACGTCAGGTTTTAATAAATATTTAAGCTGATGGGCAAATTCTCTGGTTTATTTGAATTGAAATAAAATCAACGAACCGAGTTTAAAAGGAGTGTGCTAATATTTATATGAGTCCTAAAACGTTTTGTAAATTGTATCTAAATATTAATTGATTACCTACCTACACATTTTCCAAATTAAGGCCGTTATTACGATGTATTTGAATATAAGGCAATAACAAATTAGCTTTTTTGTTTAATGGAACACGTTATAAGCACAATTTTCAGATTTATTTTCTGTTCAATTACTTACCGTGAGAAATTAGATATGAAAGAAAAACAGTAAAAAAGAATTGAGAGAACACCCTTGTTGTGTTACTAAAGCAAGTCCGTACCCAAATTTAATTTAATTTCACTAATGAAATATTTTGGTAGTAAAACTACTTTATCTTTAAATAGCACAAAAACAGTTTAGAATTTTAAATATTGATAGATAATAAGAGAAAAACTAAAAAAATAGTAGAATAAGTATGGGAAACACAGGAGACGATGATAATTATAATTTTTTGTTGTAAATTATAATTAAAATATGGAGTTCGCCGCAATTGAACTAGGATGCCATCACTACCCTGGTTTGCATTATGACCATTGGGATAGCTTCGTTCCAATATTTTTCTTACAAACGACGATAATTCGTCGTTTGTAAGGCGTCCGCCCGCGGATACCAATATTTAAAACATATCAACGATCGAATTGAGGAACCTAGTCTTTTTTTTATGCCGAATGCAAGTTCTTTGTTGTTATTTTAGATTATTATTTGTACGGAGCTTGTTATTAGCAAGTTCATACACATGACCTGTTTTACATATCTAATATTACTCGTAATTGAAGTATAATGCATCGGATAAGAGCTATTTTTTCCCAAAAAACTTGATTTCGTAAATAAACTACAGTGATTCCATTAAGATCTTTGAGATATCAACGATTCTATGAGACAATGCAATGATATTATATTATCATTAGTGATACAGAAAATTACACTTACAAAAAAGGGAAAAATCAAATGGCTTGTACGATTTAAATACGTATAATTATTTACCACGTAAATTTAGTCGTAGAGCCTGTTTTATACGATAAATTTTATTGATGTAACCCAAGTTTGACACATTTTTTTACTTTCTAAATCCAACTTACAAACTATGAAAGAGAGCGATTCTTCTATGAACATAGTGGTTCCATTATTGTCACCTTTAATTTATTGAGTAGTGTTATGTATTTGTAGTGTTTTTTTTTTTTTTTTTTTTTTTTTGTTTAAGTGTCCATGGCTTGGATACCAGTCCATTGAGCCGGAATCATATTTTGTCAAAAATGCCAGAAACCAATGTCACATTCTTCAACCTGACCAACGGATTCAATTTTAAATTCTTCCCACTGTGCTTTCCATGTATTGGTAGAGTAATTTGTAGAACTTTGGATTGGCTAATAGATCTTGAAGACGGCGGGGAACACTAAGTTGTGAGGTTTCAGCTTCAGCTTCTGTCAAGTTTTGTAACTCAGCAACCAATTTAAGACGCTGAAGACCAAATTCTGGGCAAGAAAATACCAAATGTGCAATATCCGCTTGAGGAGCTCTGCAATAGGTGCAATTGTCATCAGGAACTATCCTTAGTCTGTGCAGGTGAGTGGGCACTAAGCAGTGACCGAACCGTAATCTATTGATCACTGTTATACATTTCCTGGAGTCGCATGATACAGCATTATACCAAGGTTTAATTGGTAGAGACTTTTGTATTTCAGAGTACCATTTCCCTTTTGATTGATTCATAGTCGTCCAATATCTGGTCCACAAAATTCTTATCATCTCATTTACTTTGCTGTGGTAGTCAGTAAATGGTACTCTCAGATTCCTTTTCTGGTCTTCATCATATCCTACTGTTAAGGCTTTGTCTATGGTTTCATTGCCTGCAATACCTCTGTGGGAGGGGACCCATAAGAATTCCACTTCTTTTCCTTCTAGTCTGAGGTCTTCAATGACATCCCTTATTGTGTAAATAAGATAGTTCAATTTAAAGTCTAATCTGTTACCTTCTAAAGCTAGCAAAACACTCTTAGAGTCTGTTATAATAATGAATCTATTTACAACACTATTTACAATTTTAATATAATACAAAGCTTGTAAGATAGCATAAGCCTCTGCCGTAAAAATGCTACACTCACAGTTAATTTCAAGTACTTTAGTATAACTACATTGAGGGTCATAAAACCCACTTCTAACAAAATTATTATTTCTTGAACCATCTGTAAAAAGTTTATAGTAGCTTTGTTTACTATTAATAAATTGGAGATAATCTATATTGTTATCTATTTTAGGAAAATTGATTGTAAATCTATTGCATACTAAAGACTCATATTTACATTTATAAAGAGGTAAAATATTATCAGTGCATTTATACATATTTACAAACGTTTCATTTAAACTAGATAATATTGTACACATTGTAGGAAGTCTCCTATTTATAATATCGTCACTGGAAACATTTTCCACATAGAACTCCTGTGAGAGCTGAGAAGGCAATATGAACTTTTGCATTAACAATTTATTACTAGCAAATAACTCTTTTATAGCAAAATTAAGAGCTAACTTATATCTTCTCAGTGTAAGTGGAGGTATGCAGGTTTCTGCTTCCATGGCATTTATTGGGGTGGATTTCATTGCCCCACATACAATTCTTATACCTATATTTTGAATTACATCAAGTTTTTTTAATAAAGTAGGGTTGCAATTCATATATGCCAGACAGCTATAATCAAAGTGACTCCTAACTAAGCTCTTGTAGAGTGTGGATAGAATTTTTGGATCTGCACCCCAGAAGACTCCCGCTAGACTTCTAATGACATTAATACCCTTAAATGCATTAGTAGAAATGTAATTAATATGTTGTTCAAATTTAAGCTTATTATCTACAATAACTCCTAAAAATTTTTGACTGTTACATATTGGAATAGTTAGTTGATTATATTTAACCTGAACTGGGCTATCTGAACCAAAAACCATAACTGAGCTTTTTGTTGTGTTTATATTTAGTCTAAGTTCACTCTTATAGTAATTCTCTAGCTGTTTTAAAGCAGAGTTGATATTATTTTGTGCCACCTCTACATTTCTATCCACACTGTACATCAGCAAATCATCAGCAAATTGTAAGATTTTCACATTACTGTTATTTACATATTTCAGTACTTGTGCTGTATATATATTGTACAAAATTGGTGACAGACATGCCCCCTGCATCAAACCTTTATATGACATAGTGGGTCCATGTAGAATATTATTATATTTAACATAAATAGTGCGCCCATTCAAAAAGTTATAGATCCATTCTATCAATTTTCCAGGTAATTTTAAATGATGCAATATATGGCAGAGACGGTCTAAATTAACATTATCATATGCACCCTGAATATCTAGGAATACACATACTGCTGAAGAACGAGCCAACAAACAACTTTTCATGTCTGAGATAAAAGCCATAAAACTTTCAGGAGCACTCCTACCTTTTCGAAAGCCAAATTGGCATTGGGGTAAGATATTATTGGACTCAATATAGTAATCTAATCTCAGTTTTATCATTTGTTCAAATAGCTTACCTAGACATGAAGCTAAGGATATAGGTCTATATGAATTAAAATCATCAGCTGGTTTATTTGGTTTTAAGATAGGGATAATACATTGAGTTTTCCATGCTTTGGGTATGATCTGTTTTGCCCATAGTAGATTATAAATATCTAATAAAATTACTTGTGCAACTCTATTTAATTTCCTAATCATTATGTAGGGTAAATTATCTAAGCCTGGAGTTGTATCTCGTCTTGAGCTAAGTGTTTGCATAAACTCATCCCAGCTGAATGTTTTTAAAAAAAATATGCTATTAGGGTTGTTATTATTAGACTGAAAGAGGTCATGTAAGTTCTCCAAACTATCACTACCATAATCAGAATATTTATCTATAAAATCTGGAATCCACTCATCGTTTTTACTGTAACATTTGTGACCTACTCGTTTAAAACGGCGAATGGAATTCCACACCTTGGTTATAGGAGTATATCTGTTAAAAGAGGAACAAAGATTATACCAACTGTTTTTCTTCTCCTCCCTAATAACCATTTTTTTAAAAGCATCTGTTTTTTTATAGTTAATATAATTTTCCATACTCATGTTATTTCTATACAATTTCAGAGCATCCTGTGCATTCCTGACTGCTTCAGCACACTTGTCATTCCACCAAGGTGCCGGATTACGTCGCCTAATGCTGCCCTCTTGAGGTTTGTATAGAGGTATACATTCTTCCTTCAATTGTTCAAGCAATTTGCAAAAGTGGTCATATGAGGCTAACGGGTCAGCTGAGTCTACTAAAAAGTTATTGAAGAGATCTTTAGACCTAAGATAGTATTTAACCCAATCAGCCTTGTGAAAAAGATATCTGTCTACTGGTGTATTTATTTGATAAGCTATGGGCGACATACGAATGTCTACAAATATAGGGTAATGGAGACTTCCCATAGGGTCGTCTCCTACTCTCCACTCGCATAGATGGGCCAGACTAGGGCTAATAAAACTGACATCAATTGCCGAGGTAGTTCTATTCGGACTCTGAACTGTAGTATGCTCTCCAGTATTTAAAATACACAAGTCAAATTCATCTATTACATCATACAGTTGCCTACCCCGGGCCTTAGTTGTTTGGCAGCCAAAGGCGATATGATGAGCATTAAAATCACCAGAAACCAGACATGGTTTAGGGAGACAATTAATAATTCTTTTAAGTTTATTAATATTAAATCTTTTCTCATTTCCAGGTGGACAATACACACATAAAATAGAAATAGGACCCCTGTCAGATTGGAGTGAAACAGCTACACATTGGACATCTTCATAGAAAGGAAGCGACAACACATTAAATTTTAATGAATTTTTTAATAAAATACCTACACCACCATACCCTTTTTTGGTATTTTTATTGATAAAATGATAACCTGGAAAATTGATAGGAACCTGAGAATCTTTTAGCCATGTTTCATTTAATAAACAAATATCAATATTGTTATCCCACAGTAAGGACATTAATAAGGGTTTTTTGTTTTTAATGCTCTGAATATTATGCAAAACTAATTTCATGCTACTGTTTCTTACAAACTCAAATTTTTAATTAATGTTTCTTTTATTAATGCAGTTGTCTTGATAGAGTCAGAATTACCCAACGTTACAAGAGTTTTAATGATTCCATTCAATAATTTCTCATTATTAATTATTTCATTAACTTTGAATATATGTGACTGGTCTTGTTTTGATTTATTGAACTGAATAGATACATTGGAAGAAGGCTTACTTGGCAGTGGAGGATATGTATTAGTGGTACTTTTGACAACATTTGCAAAACTTTTTTTGTTGTTGGCTACTTTTGATATTTTAATAGGACAATTTTTTGATATTGCTAGGTGATCACCCCCGCAATTACTGCACTTCAATACTTCAGAAGTACATTCCTTGAACGAATGTGCTTCTGAGCATTTGGAACATACCTGGTCATTTCTGCATACCTTTGCGGAATGATTAAATTTTAAGCATTTGTAGCACTGCAATACAGGGGGCACATACTCATGGACTTTGTATCTCCAGTTATCTAAGTAAATAAACTGGGGCAACCGGGTTCCTGCAAAAGTTACAGATATTGTTGTTAATGGTGTCAATACGTTATCAACCTTCTTCATGAAGCGCCGAACAGCAATGATTTCAGCGTCGGATGTCAACTTTGCATATAGCTCTTGATTTCCTGTATCTTTGGGTATGAAACGCACTACCCCCACTCTCTCCACAGAGGCTGCAGGTATGTAGGCACGCATATTATTTTGACTCAAGCAATCATTAGTCAGGAAGTTGTTTGCGGCAGCAGCTTGTTTAAATACAAGCATAATTTTTGAGGCATTGATTCTCCTCATTTCATGCACTCCCTTGACATTTTTAAAAGCTTTCGATAACTGCAGAGGGTTCTTGTTGCCGAGCCTATCATCTTTAGATGAGCCTTCCACAAATACCGGGTACTCCTCATTTACGCTGTTATCTGGATAGCTTCTCTTGTATCCCGTTTTTGTATAAGTGATGTACTTCCCGCCGTCCGAGTTTTCCTGCAATTTTCTCTTTTTGCGGTCAGAAGAGCGGGGTTTTCCACCCACATCGTCCCCATCACTCTCCGAAGCCATTTTCAGGAAAATGGCTTAATGAAAACTTTAAAATTTAAATAAAATATTTAAAAATTTTATGAGATTTTTGATATTCGCGCTTTCAGTTTCCCGCCAAAAACCCAAACTCATTTGTAGTGTTATTCGTCGAGTATTGCCATGTGGTATTTTTATTACCAGTTTGTAAATTGTATTATCCGCAGTGCTTTCCAATATTTGTAAAACGATCCGTTCCAGTTAAGTTTAATATGTACCTAATCGCGCCATCTCTGAGGTTCCGGGTTCGATCCCCGGTCGAGTCAATATGGGAAACGAACTTTTCCATATTGTCTCGGGTCTGGGTGTTGTGGTACCGTCGTTGTTTCTGATTTCTGTAACACAAGTGCTTAAGCTACTTACCACAGAATCAGAGCAATGTATGTGATGTTGTCCAAAAAAAAAAAAAAAAAAAAAAAAAAAATAAGGCAAGGCGTAAGTTAAAAACGACCGACTGATGATAGTTAATATGGGAAGTAAATTTGAAATTAGAATTCACGACTCGTAGTTGGTTGGAGAAAAACGGATGGTCATTTTTGACTCACGACGAATCGTAAAATAATGGGACCCGGCATTAGTCGACAAAGATACTCACCCTCAGTAAAATCATAACAATATGAAGCGGTTTCCCTTTGTACAACTGTTGGTGACAGACGAGTTTATCGTAGTCAGCGATTCGCTTCCTGGCTGTGCTATTGTCAGTTTTCATGGCCAACCAGTCGAGACCCCCGTCACTACAGTCCCACTGGTTGTCTGTAACAAACGGACAAAGTTGAATTATTAATATTATTATTTGATTATACTTGACGACCTCCTTAGCTGAGAAGCGAGCGGGCCGGAATTTGGCATCGCGCCAATATGGGAAGGAACCTTTTCTACTTGTCGTATCCTAGCTGGATACTAAATAATAGCATTTCTTTAGAAAACGCGAGAAATTATATAATTTTCAGGATAAATCACTACTTCTAAAAAACTGGTAAAAATGAAAAATTTCTTAACGCACAAAGTGATAAATGATTATTACATTATGAAAACATCTCAAGATAATAATAGCAACGAAAACACTTTTCATAGATAGCGTATTAATTAACTATCACTTTAGTTGTCAACTTTCGTCTACTTACAGTATCGCACACATTTTATGATTAAAGGTGCCATATTCTAACATTAGGCACCTACACATACTGTCGTACAGGTACACGGTATCCATTTCTTTTTTTTTTAAGGGGGAGAGAATGCCTTCTTTTCGCACCATATCGCTGCCGTGGGGACGGCAGCAACGTGTGTGGGACTCCCCCGCCCAGAAGGAGCGAGGACTACCCGAACTCCCCCCACCTTATCATCGCCTATTGACGGCGCCATGGGATATCGGGTGACCCACGACTGTCACGGCGACGGTATCCCTTTCTTAGTTTAACTAACGCAAACAATAGTCAGCTGTTAATTAACAAAAAAATCAAGGACCCGTTCCTAACTAAACAACATTTGGTACCTACACATTAATTACAGAGAATAGTTAACGCAGAATTACTAAAGCTCATTGCCTCAAAGTGGGCACCACTAACCTTTTATTTTAAACAAAAACATGGTCCAGAAATAAAAGTCGATTGTCAGTTAAAAAGGAAATAAAACAAATAAACAAAAGCAACAATATATTCAACCTATTATTCTAACTCTCACATTTCCTCCAAACCAACATCTGGTATACTTACTCAAATTACCAACAATAATTTACGCAGAATTGCTAAAGCTCTTTGTCTTAAGTGTAACCAACCTTTTACTTTTAACAAAAACAAACACAAAAAATATCACTCCTATAATTAGTACCCGAACTAATAACGCACATAAGTGAACAGCAAGAGAAAACTGACACTTGAAATAGCAATAAATTTATGAGACAAAAAGTGCGATACCACCTGGGCATACTTAATTCTTGGCCCTTTCCGACCTATTATTCATCGCAAAAGATCTTTAAACTGTCACATAATTTTTTTAACACAAAAAGCTTTAAAATTTTGTGAGACTTTTCTCTCTTTTTAGGGTTCCGTAGGTATCCAAAGGGTAAAAACGCGACCCTATTACTAAGACTTCGCTGACTGTCTGTCCGTTTGTCACTCCGTCTATCTGTCACCAGTCTGTATCTCAAGAACCGTGGTAACTAGAGTGTTAAAATTTTCACAAATTATATATTTTGTTGCCGCTATAACAAAAATTACTAAAAACAAAATAAAATAATTATTTAAGGGGTGGCTCCCATACAACAAACGTGATTTTTTGCTTGATATTAATAAAAACTGTTGTTAGATGCTTGAAACAGTCACAGGGTATTTAGTTGTATATTTCATTCAATTAAAAATAACGGAATTAAAATAAATATTCAAGGGGGTCTCCCATACAACAAATGTGGTTTTAGTTTTCGTCGATGTTAAATAACAGGAACGGGTAGATGCTTAAAATATTCACAGAATATGTAGTTGTATATTTACTTTGAAAATAAATAAATGTGCCTAATGTTGAATAGATAATGGTACGGAACCCTACGTGCGCGAATCCGACTCGCGCTTGGCTGTTCTTTTTCTGTCTAGTCTAGAAATATATTCAAACTTCATTTACAGAAAACGTGAAGATATTAAAAATCTTTACAATGCGAGGAGACGGATCTTTTCTGTTTGGAGCTTATAGTTCATCAGAAAAACGAATCACTTTATTAAATACTTGATTACCAGGCCGTATACAGATTCATAACAGACCACACTCATTACATAGAGAAGATCAAGGACCAAGTAATGATTAAAATGCACGAGGCGACTTCAATGTGCACGTAAGTTATTTAGATATTGCTGATGTACGTACCTCAACCAAGTAAGCAAAAAGATTTTTCACGAAAAATTGGTTGTCTGTAAAGTCGGTTTACGGTCGCTCGAGTCGATCGTCCTTCTCTTTCGTTCGTGCTGCGCTCTTGCTTGCGGAACACGACATTGAGCGTAACGGGACAATGACGTCATCTTTTTCGTGCATGCAGCCCGTAGTATCGAGTCATTAGACGTTGTCACATCAAAAATCAAAACCTAATGGTGGAAAACTGCTCATGGATATTTTAAGAAGATGAACTTTAAGATTAGATACCTGTCAATCTACTTATTGATAGGAAAAGACCCAGTATACCGACCGAGCAATAGGCCGATTAGTCTACCTCCAAAAACGAAATATGTCTGATCCGATGACGGATAGCAATTTTTAATTCTCATAGTCGCAACCAATTCCCTTTGAATGCGAATTAAGCGTTTTCATAAAACAAAATATTATTTATGCAAATACAAAACCACGTTGTAACTAAGTAAGAGTAAGGTAAGGCGCGTGAGTAAGGTTTCCAGAACTCTTGGGGGTGCTACATTAGTAGCAGGGGCCAAGCCTTCAAGGCAAGGGCGACAAGTCCAATAACAGATTCACTATGCTGTACTTGTGGCTTTTAATCTAGGACCTCATTACCACTTAACATCAGGTGGGATGAGGTCAATCTTGAATAGTAATATAAAACAAAATAACTCCCGAACATTTGATTCATCTTAAAAAACGAAACCTGTCATTTGTTCGTTTCGTTTTTGGCAGTAGTCGTAGTCGGCCTGCTGCTCGGTAGTACATACTGTGTCTTTTCCTATCAATAAGTAGATTGAAGTTCTCTGTGGTCGTATCATAGTAAATATAGGTAAAAAAAACAGCAGTTGAGTTACTTGCCAGATTTTTATCGGCAAGATTAGGTTTCGACCGAACCTGGTATCTTCAATTAAGATTTACATTAACCTACATGGTTTGATGACGAATATGTGTTACCTGTAACCTACTTACATGAATAAATAGACCTACTTTAAGTTTGTACACATAGCGGAAATAATAGTGAACTGTGTTTAGGTCGTTATCGAATCATAAAGTTTTAAGACACCTTTGTTCAAAAATGTGCTCGAGATTACTTTGTAAAGGGGTGGATCAACTTTTTAGACACTCCCTTGAGGAGAAAATTTTACACAACATTTAAAATTATTTTCTTATGATATGTTAAAAAAGGCAACATTTTTATAAAATATTACTATCAAATTACCCCAATTAGTGTTTGGCGCGATGTCTGAACTGTATTTTTTGAGATTTAAGGCAAACAGTGACGAAGAGGAGCTTTATGTATCCACTGCGTTACTATTTTGAAAACGTTAAAACGAGAAATTAAACAACAGTTTTTTAAAAATTAGAATAGTA
The DNA here is from genome assembly GCA_037074685.1 of Glyphodes pyloalis. NCBI lineage: Eukaryota > Metazoa > Arthropoda > Insecta > Lepidoptera > Crambidae > Glyphodes > Glyphodes pyloalis. The sequence continues at coordinate 11,138,112 of JAYKKO010000005.1, read as the reverse complement.
TCATTTATTACAGTCTAAATGCAGTCTTTTTGCATAGGCAGGAACATTTGTTAATACTTAAAATAAAAGTTATATTGACTTGAATCTCCACTGCGTTACAGTGGACACATTTTTACGCATAACTTCGAAATAAATCTTTATAGGTAACAATCAGCGTCAAACGCTATAAACATTTGTATGAGATAAACTTCAATGCACTTATCTATGGACATATTATCGTTAAAGTAAAATAAATTATAAAGTAATCTCCTTCACACTTTGGAAAAACTAAGGGACATTTTGGTAACGCAAGAGATAAAAATGGTAACGCCTGAGAAAGTAAGCCATTATTTTGCCTTCTTTCTCCGCCGGTGTTATCAGTCATATTTTCAACAATACAACTATTACAATAACACTTATCACTAATAATTAAATTAACTAGAGCGAGATCTGAAATAATCAACTTCTTAAAATTATGAAAAAACTAACATAAAAAAAGTCAGTCTCACTTCTTCTCGAACACATTCACTGTATTTTTGAACTCAACATAAGTTCTATGACCTTTGTTAATGATATCTGGTGTGGGCAAATGCTGGATAATATCATCATATTCTACGTAAGCGATATCTTATCGTTCATCTGAAAGCGAGTAGCTTTTTAATTTTTAACTTTTAAAAACATTACCTTAACTTCTCCGTCTTCCTCCATATCAGACAATGCTTTACATGCATATATGTATACCTTTTTACGCGACTGATCTGAATGTGCTTTAACCAGCAAGTAATTGCCACCTTTAATTTTTAATTTTTTGTCATAGCTTGTGCATGGTTCTTCTTCCGAAGCAGGACCGTATATTTCTTCATATATACTTTGGCGTTGGTTGGTTATATCCTTAATTTTTTTAGAAATTTGAATTTTTCTTAAGGGTTCCTCGTCGTCTGAAGACCATTCCAGGCGTGTAGGCATATCTTCGCATTTATGCAAACCGAGAGTATTAGTAGTTATTGATTCCGTTGACATATCTGGGATGTTTAAATCAGAAATAACATTATCTTTTGTGTGGTCTGGAGTAGAATCTGTAACTATAACAACTTCGTTTTCGTTTTGACAGTAACTTCTTAAATCATGTCTCAGGATTAAGGCAATCACAGAATCCTCTTTTATCATAATATCATTTTTCACAAAAGCAGCCCAATTCTCGGTATTTTATTATTCCGTAACTATCTGTAAACACTTGGTGCACTTTCAAAGTGCCGATTAGTCGTCGAATATTGTTGGGAATATGTTTTTGTTGATCATGGATATCGTCCGTCAATGAGATACAACACTATTTTGCTTGTATCTTTTAGTCTCTCATAAAATTGTTCAACATCAGCAATGTCTTGACCATCAGCCACAACTTTATCCGCTGATCTCTTCAGGAACCCACCGATCCCATCCGCTGGGCCTTTTCCATGCCCGGCTTCGAAAAATGACCACGTTATATTGCTAAATCCGTAATCAAATATCTTCGTGCACATAAAATAGAAATTATGTTTTTGGCGATACTGTGTGCTGGGGCCAACAGAATGAAAGTGAATTGTATCGATGTTAACAAGTTTAGATTTTATCCATATTAGTATTGGGTCCAAATGGCTCCAAATTGCCGTAGGTTGATGGTTGTTTGATCCGGAAATTGTACAAAATGAGTGGACATCATATCCTTTAGGAGATTCACCATTATAAATATATACTACGACAGTATGCAATGATATTTGTTTTCGAGATACTCCGAAATGATGCGATTGTATTTCTTCGCTATATTTACAATTATAATTTTCGCTAAAGTCCACTACAACAATGCACTCATTTGGTCGAATTTGATCAACACAGCGTCGAAAATTTTTAGATTGTATCTTTATGTTATAAACGTGTCTTTTAAATATTGCCAAATCTCTCTCGAATTTTTGTATAAAAATGTCTGCTTCTTCACTTAACTCTTCTTTAACGGTCTTCATCGTTTTTATCGCTCTACCTTCTTTTTCATATATCTCTTCTTTTCGGACCCACTCCAACCATCTTACAATTCCATTAAAGTTTTCAATATTGTAATTGTATTTTTAGTGGCACATTTTTCGCATGTACCATACATGCAGTCCTTTGAATTGACACAGCAGACTGTTGACTCGATTATTATATTAGGATCATCCGTTCCCATTACGCCTTTCTTTTTAACTGATTTGGCTTTATAAGCAAAATTTGCATGTATTTGTCAAAGGCAAGTATCTCTGGCATCAACAGACGCACTGACAATAAAAAACGGTTTATTTTTTACAAAATAAAAATATGAGCATTTAAGATCGGGATTTTCTTTCTTGAATGTTTTGTATAAAGATTTCATTGAGTCAAGTAAGAACCTCTTCTGAACTTTAGTCCCGTTCTTTGTTAAGGTTTCTTTCTTTCCAGCAGTAGCGCGCGAAATGTCGTCTCTATTATAAAAATCCTTGATAATTTTCTTTAGTTTGGTATCTTTATTGAAAGAGGTACTAGTTACTATTTTGTCAACTCCTAAATTGTCCATCAGCAGCTTTTTCTTCATCCGTGAGTCTTGTATTTCGGATGAAGTAAATGTTTTTTTAATTATTGCTCGTTCCTTTTTAGATTTAGTTACTTTTTTTATGCTTTCTTAATAGCGCCGCTGAGAATTTTGTACTTTGTATCTTCAGCTACCTTACTTGCTTTGTCATTGTCAGTTTTGGTTTCATTCCTTCTTTGAGACCTTTTTTTATATTTTTCATATTTCCGCTTTAGTTTCTCATTTTCTAGCTTTAATTGCTCGTTTTGTCTATAAACCCTTGATTTTTTTTTCACTTTCTTCCTTCCTCTTACTGTTGTTGACGGTAGCACTGGTGCTCTTGATGAAATTACACACGGGGAAGTCACTGCTGGCGGTACAATTACCTTTCTTTTGGATTTAAATCTTTAACTAACCTTTTAGTCTTACTTACTTTCTCTGGCGTTACTGGTAACGCAGAAGAATATTTTTTGAATATACCTTATTACTGCATCTACATTCAATTAATACCTATTTTGCGGCATCGACCTTGACTTTAGACCAAAATGGCTTCGATATTTAGTAATAATATTGAAAAAGTAATAATATTTACCAAGATTTTCGCGGTAACACAGTACACCAACAATAAACCCACGCACACCTCTCGAGAGCTCACGCCATACTGCTGACCAATCGGAGCGACGTTGATCGTATCGAATAATATGTACAAAGAGCAAGACACATGAGCTAGTATTGGCGATTCATATAACGCCATCTCTGTATAAATTGCTGAATTATATTAGGTAACGCAGTAGATGTGGTTTTTTACTCAATGTTGGGGACGAACAAACAAAAATTTTTAACAAAATTATTAATTTATAAATAACATGTTTGGATGGTTTTAATAAATGTGTAATTGATTATTTTTCTAAGAACAATGTACAAATACAAGCTTCTTATGTAACATTTTAAAGATAAGTAGAAAAGTATCATCAGGGGTACCATCGGGGACAAGATTTTTTACTATGGGAAGCATTTTTCCTCCACTGAGTTACTACGAAACTGTCTATTAATAATGAAAAAAATATTTATATTACATGGAGAATAGTATTGTAATAGATCTAATTTTTGAATTATCGAAGTTCTTTTAAGTTTAAACTTTATTATAAGACTTTTTTTTCAAATTTATCAGTGGGGACATGAAAGGAGTGCCTAAAAAGTTGATTCACCCAAAGACGCGGTTCTTTGTTCTTATCTGCTAAAACTAACGTTTATTGCCCACTAACCAACGTTTTTGTTTTTCTTTTACACATTCAATCTGTATCGATAACAGATGTTCGTTAGCTCGTTGGACTTGTTTGTCTTCTTATATTACGGTAATTGTATTTTTACTGGTCGTTATTATATTCATTTTATGTATTGAATACCTATTTATAACATTCATATGGACCATAATCTAGCGGATTCTACTTGAAAAAAAAAAAACAAAATATTGTTTTTAATTATTTACCTGTAAGATAAGTAATCTATACTCTATACTAATATTATAAAGTTGAAGAGTTTGTTTGTTTGAACGCGCTCTCTGGAACTACTAGTTCGAATTTGAAAAATATTTTTGCGTTGCATAGTTCATTCATTGAGGAAGACTTTAGACTATATATAAAATCGTTATAAGAAATAGGAGCGAAGAATCAATAGAAGATGTGCAAAAAACTGAGATGGTACGTGTAGTAGGGCGAAGCCTCAGCGCGGACTAGTATGATTATTATACAGATCAATGATTTTATTTAAAGTATATGGAACATAAAACAGCCTCTTTTGAGAAATCATTCTAGCCTCTATCTCTTTTCAGCAGCAGCCCCTTTGATGAAGCTAGAAAAAAATACTGGCCGTTTTTCCTGCCAGTACATCTCCTCTCAGATATTTGTGTGCATTTTGGCACCCCAACCGGTCGCCATCGCAATCCACTCGCTCTACCGTGTTCCTTATCATAAAGGTCAGGTTGCTATTAACAGATGGTGTAGATGTACGATTTCGGTTTTGAATAGGTAAACGATGATAATATGTGAACGACTATTCTTTGGTTTCGGTTAATGATCTGAATTGACTTCGGATTAACCGATGGTTGCAGTTTAAAGTCTAAAGCATACGCTATTCAATTCCCCGCTGCAAGGCAAATTATGAAATTTGCAATTGGTAGGTATCGACCACATATCACCACACTAGCCAAATGCGAAATGAATAGAAATAGACCCAAGATATGTTCGAATAATCCACGACGCCGAGATTGTAATCCAGTAGGTACATAAACCGCTAGACCGTTAACGTATATTAAAAGTTATTTTGTGTAATATCTGCGATGTAAATACAAACAGTATTTTTCCGGATATGAAATTACTGCGGATTATCCGATGGTTTCGGCATCATTTACGGCTAATTGAGCCATTGCTATCCGGAAGCTCAGTTGATTAAAAGTGAATCTTACAATGGTTTGGGTTACGAGTACAACGTGACTTTGGATTGTAAGATAGCTTCGGTTTCATTTGTAGATATTGTAGCCGAATGATTGATGCGATTCTATAAGGTGGTCCAATGAGTAGGTATGCGTTCTCTTGTATCACAAAAATAAATAAATACCGGATCATCATATGCATTGGACTGATCCCAAAGTAAGTAGCTTAAACATTAGTGTTACGAACCAACGGTAGTACAACCATATAATTATACATAAATTCGTTTATAAACACCCAGACACAAATATAAACCATCACTCGAATGTCTGACCCGGGTGTAGATCGAACCCGTAAAAATGATAAATTGTATTTTGTCAATTTTATTTATACATTCGAGCAAATTTCACCAGATGCCAAAAACATCCTTGTCAAGTGTCAAAAACCAGGGAAATACCCGGCTTCAAATGTCTTGTTCATTTTCTAATTGAAATTCGTAATTTTATTCAAACTTCATTGCCCATTAAAAAGAATTACATAGCGGCATTTACTGCAACAGAACCACACAGTCCTGAGCAAAAATATAACTTAATGTGATGTAGGAAAATTTAAGATGATTTAAAAAAATATGATGCTTACTATGGCACAGACATACATAATAATGGCGATAAGAATAACAAAATTAAAAACAGAAAGCTAACATGTTTATGTAAATGTAATTAATCTACTTATTTATATTGCATTATACATTTAAATTGTAATAAAACATGGGTTGTAGGTTTACAGCCTAAGTTTTATGGGAAAAAGAAACAATATCAAACGAATTTATGAGAATGATTTCCATCGGACTGGAAATTACGTGTCGAGCTTTTAAGACAACTTTTATCATCCCAACCGAAGGCGTTTCCACTAAGAACGAGTTTTTGATGTAAGATTTTACTCAGAAGGATTACCTATGTACTTTTAAGAGAAAAACACTTTCTTACTAATGCTCACATCAAAACGTCATGTTTGAAATGTGATTCGGTATTCCATTTATGAATCTCGTATACCCAATTCTACTTTGAAATAAGTAAAGACGGGTTTAGTCAGACCAAATGAACGCATACTTATTTTATTCCTTTTGTATCAAATTATCTTTGTGTTGAAAAAGGCAGGGAAATCTTTCGTTGTTCTTATGTCTGTTTTCTAAAGTCTAACGTGCTTTATGGCTGGTCTTCACGTCACAGGGAATCCTAGTGTGAAGTCCAGCGCCACTGTTGAATGTAATAGTATATAAGTAAAAAAAAAAACACAAAAACATTGTACTTTGTTTAACAGTGCTCTTATTTTGAACCTGTACTTAATATCAAATAAACTTATCTTTATCTTTATAGTATGTACTAAGTTTAGCACGTTCAAAAATAATAGCACGGGACGTCATTGGTCATGAACGCCAAACAACTTTCATAAAAAAATGTGTTTAGTGAGTCGTGAGCGAGACGGATTTTTTGTATTGCACTTCAAGATTGACCTCATTGCACCTTATGTTAAGTGGAATTACTGCGATCTTAGCTTAAGGGCGATAAGTACATAATAATAATTGCTGTTCCTGTTACTGGTCTTGTCGTCCTTACCTTGAAGGTTTGACCCCTGCTACTAATGTAGCACCCCCCACGAGCTCTGGAAACCTTACTCACGCAGGAATACAAAAACACAGTCGTAAAACCGGATGCGCATTACGTAGGACCCACAGTTGGTTTAATAATCCTAAATATAAAAAACATGTATGTAACACCACAAATATGTAGGTACAATGTATGTAATGCAGAACGAGTAATAAGTTTAGCTTTATTGGTAATGTAAAGTACAAAGTTTTTTGCCAAGATCTTCTCTGTAAGTTATTAGTTCCGAACCGGAGGTAGCGTCATTTGCATTATATAGAGTCTATCATATAAGTCAGTTTTTTTTTTAAACGGCTAATTTACTGATTTCATTTACATGAATATAATAATTTTGGACTTTGAACGTGCGGACATGAACTGGAGCGTTCTTTCATGCTCAAACGTGCTCCTTTCCTATACACGCATCAGCTGCGTCAAAGCATCACCATCCTCCCCCCACCCCCTCCCCTTCTCCAGCAAACAAAGAGATCGCTCCGAGGAACACCTTAAGGCAATCTTTTTAAACCGTTCTTAATGTTTTTGAGACAGTACACCACCTGCTTATAACAGACTTGAAAAAAAAGAGGTCTTCCAATTTGATGCCGAGTTCCTGAGTTGACTTCGATGTATTTGTATAATTGATGTGTGTTCGTGGATAGCTTCGTCGGTTACGAACCGGTTTCGATGATTTTTTGTCGTAACTGAGATATCGCGACTTTAGCACCAAGATAAGAAAACCAGGATGTAATGACGGAATTCCAGAGAAATTGAAAGAAGGTTTTTTTGCTAATAATGATAATTTCATAACAAGTTCACGAAGGAATCTTGAAACGACTAAAAACACAAATCTCTATCTCTCTGTTTCGAACTTACTATTTTTATTGCCGTCTAAATTGAAAAGTTAGTTCCGATAAAACGTTTCGTTCCATTCTGTTTGTACATTCCGTTATTGCCTGCGTGTTTTGTTTGCCCGATTTCCCTGTGTAAACTGGAAAACAGTCAGTTTGAAGCAAGCTCCGCACTATCTGTGTAATTTTCGGGGTTCACAAAAAGGTAAAAGGAAACATTTTACATGCAAAAAACAGGTTCTTCATTTTTTGCCCGTATATATGTCCGTCTAACTATAAGAACTTATTTCTCAGGAACACGTGTAAGCATCAAGTTCAATTTGACATCAAATACTTATGTCGGCGGTTCCCTGAAGCTGTAAAATCTAGCTAAGTGCATGAAATCCAAAGATATGGCCATTTGCACGTTAACAATTCGGCAGAAAAAATGTTATTCAAGCACCCATTATATATTAATAAATTCAGTTACAACTTTGTACGCTGCGCTATGTGGTGTGTGAGCACGAGTATGTACAGGAAACCTATACCAAAAGATGTAGTTATTACAGCTACCGTGTAAAACAACGTTTTTAACAGACTTAAAATAGTGAGGATTCTCAATTCGATGGTATTATGAACCGCTTTTGATGATTATTATTTGTTGAAATGGAGACATCCCAACGGTGGTACCTTGATAAGGAAACTAGGGTCTGATCAGGCATCACATAGAGGTGTTGTTGTTGAAAATTACCTAAAATTCAAAGTGCACCTTCAGGCATCTCTCCTCTCCCCGCTACCTTAGAACGCAAAAGGGCCTTTTAATTATCTACGACAAGGGTAGACTACAGTTATGGCAGCAAGGGTTTCAGTACGTTAAGACGTGTAATTCCAGACTCGATTTGTTAGGGAGAATGATACCATCTTTAAACCGTAGGTGCTGAAGTAATAAGATTTGAACCAAATTATTAGAGTCAAAGTCCTTCAATCTTCGATTAAAAAAACTGAGTCGTTAAAATCATAAACGTATCATGGATCTCGTAAAGCTTACCTTTGGGTGAAATCTTATTTTAGTCACTAAGTCTCCAATACCACTTTTATAAGTTCAATAGATTTACATAAATAAAATAGCCGCTTTCAAGTCTTAAGGGGCTTAAAATAAAGCCGAGTCTTCTTTAAATGCCTTCAAAGCTTGAATCTTAACATCACTTACGGCACTCAGCACTAAAACGCAGGGCGCGGTTTGCGATCCTTACCTAAATATTAAAACCATGGTAAGTGCTTAAGTGTACTGCTGACATAATCATGTTTGACCTCAGACTCAAAACTAAGTAAACTGTGCCTCTAAATGGCGCTAATTATAGGGAGGGCCAAGATAAACATTTGGATTTGTAAAGGTAGGTGGGGTCACTTAGATGAAGTGTTCGGCGGCGAGGCGGCGCGCTTCATATCGTCTAATCTAATCGTTTCTGTTTACTTTACTAGAGTACTAAGATTTGTCTGCGCCTTATCCGCTTAGAGTTTGAACTTGAAATCACGGACTACTGTCTTTAAGACGTAGGTATATTCCTAAGAAGTTTTAAATTATTTTGTACCAAGTTTTGAGAAGAGTGCACACACGGATGATAAATTTGAAGACTTTCGGAAGCCAGCGAACTTGGACGGAAGTCTTTAGAATCCTGATCCCAGTTTGAAGTATAGCAAATTGTTTCGTCGTAACTAAGGTTACGTTCCATACCAAAAAGTGTGCTTAATATAAAAATAATAGTTTTAGCTCGCACTAAAAATTACAAAATAATTCAGACATATAAGAAAGAAAGCGTGGAGCGTTTTGTCCAAAAAGAGTAAAGATAACATAAACGCTCCACGCTTTCTTGTTTTTTAGTTTTTTAAACTATTATTTTTATTTTCTACTTTTTAGTTTTCTCATGTATCAATAATTATATAATTCTTTTTCGTATCCCATTCAGCAAACCCTTTCATTTAATACCCATATCATAGGGGTGTATTTCAAATAGCCTGTCCGTTATCTTGGACGCCCGCCATATTGGATTTGAATCACGTGACTATTGTTTTCGTATTCCTGACAGCAAACCCTTTCTTTTGATACTCATATCATGGAAGTGCATTTCAAACAGTCAGTTCGCCATCTTGGGGAGGCCGCCATATTGGATTTGTAATGACGTTTCTTAGCTAGTCATGTATTGTCATCAGAACTCAGAGCGTGTGCAAAATTTCATCTTAATCAAAGACTGGGAAGTGGGTAAAATTAAGATTCAAAGATTCCGTTACATACATACAACCCGAGCTAATAAAAGCGTGTTAAAAACCCCAGACAGTTCCCTGGGAGTGTTGTTAGGGATCTTGATATACAGGTGTTATGATTTCAATCAAACTAAAATATAATCTCTCTCTTAGTATTTACTAAATAGTTTCTACTAATAATAAATGTTGTTATATAACTTATGAGGAAAAATTACGTAGGTATATTTGTTCTGAACGAATGCTATTTTACTCGTGAATCGTATTCTGTCTGGTCCTATATCTCGGTTGGCTGAGTTTCGATTGATAACAAGTAGGTACATTTTCTATCATAAGCTTTCCAATATACCAATGTGGGTTCTATGTAGTAACTATGTACTTTGGTTGCGTTTATGTACGGTACATCACATCATGGTATATACGTGAAATTCGAAATTAGTTCTTATGGTTTAGAAATAAGGATGGTACAAAGTCTAAAGCCTGACGTATTTGTGAAGCTACCTATGTGCAATCGGTAAAGGAAAAAAATATTACAAGTTCGATTGTTATTGTAATATTGGACTCTACTCCACATCAATCATCGGGATTTAAGTGATCAGGCTTGCAGGATAGGCCCCATTAACTTAGTACGACCTAAAAGTCTAATTTTAAACAACCTTAGGCTGACCTATCATTTGTGTGCGCGTTCCTAGAGCGTTGGAACGACGAGTACGTCGCGTGGGCGCCGCGATTCACCAGATTGATTCGATAAATTATTTTTTAGCTACAAAGAGATCTGTGACAGTCCAAGTTTGACAATGAAGTTCCATTTTGAAATCGTATCCATGTATATTTCTAACAATCAATAGTCCCTATTTATGGAGTAAATGTATTAAATATAAAATCAATTAAAACTTGGATTCATTTCTAGATTAGATTTTACTTTTTGCGACAATATTACTTTAAATTTAATTTAATTAGGTAAACTTTGATGAGATATTAACAATTTTCATATTTAAATAGAACAGCAAAATACAACATGACGTAAAATAAATTTCATCTCAAAACGGTAAATGGTTGTTTCGCCAAGATGCGAACTGTGCCAGAACAGTTCTTAGTTAAAAAATTATATTTTTTAAACACGTCTAGTAAATTGACGGAAATATCGGTGAACATATAACTCATTATAAGTGAAATGTTAAATTCCTTATGAGAGTAAATTCTTTAAACCTAACCTAACATATACATATAATCAAATATATTATACATACCCATGATCGCAGCGTGTCCCCAACGTGCGGGACAACGTGCTTGTGGATCGATCGATGCCCGCCCAATGTAAGATCAGCCTTAAAAAGTCAGTCTAGTACTATTTGCGACTAGGATTTTCAAGCCAAAGATTCTATGCTCCCTTTACTCTCCTTCTATTACTTTCTTATAGAAAAAGTATGTCTTATGCATATTTATGTCTCGATATCAATTTCAATCCCTCCTGACTTTTGAAACTACCTAACGATAGATAAGGTGCAAATAATAGGTCACAAATTTAAAAGTAAAATCGGAATTCAACCAAACTTACCTACTTACTAAAACAGTTTGGCGATTCCCTATTATCAAAGTTCGACAACTCCACTTAACTAAGGGTGTAGGGATTGCAGGATAAGCCCTGTTATTTATGTTTTATTCGAGTAATCTAGGCGGCATTTAATCGAAAGTTGTTATTTAGTAAATGCATTCCTAGATGGCTCGGACACTTAGACATAATGGGAGAGGATCACAGCATCAGGAAAGCTTATCTGGGCCGGCCTATTGGCCGCTCTAGTTATCGCTGAAGCGACGTAGTGAGAGTTGATCTTCAGGAGCTGCAAGTTGGCGACTGGCGGGATACAGGATCGCGAAAGGTCTCATATCGGAGGCAAAGACTCACTTTGGGTCATCGAGCCATGGGAGTAAGTGTGTAAGTATTCCTGGACATAGTGGCAATCAAGAAAAAAATAGAAGAGGCATAAAAAAGCTAGTGCCATGCATACTTAATACACCTTGTGTTTGAAATAGGTAGTTACGTTCAAGTATGGAAGTTAGCCTCTATATATCGGGCATACTACCTGTTGTCCGTGACTTACTCTACGTTCTTTCATTGCATTACATAGTATTTTGTGTTATTTAAGTATGTAACCTGTCTAGCTACTAAATTTCATCTAAACCAGGATTTAACTAGAATGTATGACAAAGCCAAATATGTACGTTAAAAACTACGCCAGACTACAACACACTTTGAATTTTGCATCGCACTTATCTCGTATGTGTAAGAACTAATTTCGAACTGAAAGTGTCGACGTGCTGTCGTTCGCACATGATATTTTATTTTCCATGCTAATATTGATGAAACCCTTTTTTTGTAGGTGGGACTTAAACCTCTATTTATAAATCTCGAGAGGCTGTCGCAAATGATTTGTTAATATTAAAAAACTTTCTTATTTTCAGGCATAACGGGGCCAGATTATCATAATCCTGATGTTAATTGCCATGATTGGCCATGACCGTAGCTTAAGAGGGGGTATGGTGCCGGAGTAACGTCGAATTTCACCCGCGCACCTCACACGCCCCGCACTCGTCCCACGCATTGAAATCATCGCCGCGTCATGTTTTGTACTGGCACAGTATACGCAAAAATTTAAGATAAATCGAATAAGGAATGGCTAAGTGCGAGTCGGATTAACCAAAGTTTGCACACAAAATAAATATATTAATCATAATAATTTTGATAGTGGTAAATAACTCGAAAAGGTAAGAAAGTTTATAATGCTATTGCGTGACTCTAATTATTTATTCTACCAGTTATTTTTATTACTTACTAATAATAAAATATGACTGAGATAAAATTTGGCAAGACCAATCAAGATAGCGGACATGATTTTTATTACAAAAATAATAATAATAATCATTTAACTTTTCATCTGTATCCATATTAGGTATATTGCATTTATATTTAACAAATATAGTGGTTACAAGTAATACCTATGCATCGTTAAAATAAATACAATACAAAATGAAGTTACCACCAGTTGCTTATTGGTAAGTAGTTATTCCATTATTTACAATTTAAGACTATAGAAATCTTATGAATATAGTGTGTGAGCAGACTATATGTATATCAGTCATCTATATATATTTTAAAATTTATTTATCAGTTTGTAATCACCTAGTTCTAAATAACCATAATTTATTTTTATACTATACCCAACATAAATAAATATTTTTTTCTGAAATCTGCTTAAAAACGTAATAACTTATTATGAATTCAAAGATAATAATTTCAGTGAATTACACGGTCTAAGGACATAACGAGATCTAAGGCCATAATATGTATAGCTCTCTCTTATGTAATACAAAACTATTTTGTATTTAATCTAATCTAATTATTTTTCCTACTGCAAATACAGCTAAACTAAATCTTGCTTGAGGAGCACTGATATGAGGTCCCATTGTTAGTTTTTAGTTTAAAGTGATTCCTAAAAAAAAACATTAAATAAATGAGTTCAATCTGTTTATATTAGTTACAATATTATCATCTTTACACTAATGCATAATTTGTGAGAAATAATTATTTACATCGTCATACAATTGTTAACGTCAGCTTTAATAATCAGAGATTTGCAAGCAAGTAATATAGTCTCACATAGACTTTCGGTGAAGTAAGGGATATTATTAATAAGATCAAGGTTCTAATACAGAGCCGTGGAATGCTCCCATGACTAGCGTTGCGCCAGAAGAATTGGCTCCATTAACATACATTTTTGTAGTCTGCCAGTTGAATTTTTAATTGAATTGAATTTTGCCAACTTGTAAGTATTGGTTAATTTAAATAAAAGTTTACAAATAGAAATATGTAAAAATTTAATGTGAGGGCGAACATACCTACTCTTTAGTGATCCACACAACTTTGTCATTAATACATATAGTCTTCAACTTTGTGAAATATATTTCAAAAGTCAACTTTTAACAAGTAAATAAATTAATAAATTATCAATCTTAAAAAGTCTACATTCAGACAACAAGCTTGTGTTTATTTCTAGTGTTAATGCTAGGAGTCTGATTTTTTAGGGAAAATATGTTTTTTTTTGTATACGTACATTAAACAGTTGAAAACGTATTGAGATAAAACTGTAAGGATTTCGAATTCCTTAAATAATTCTCTCAACGAGTCACGTGGTCTTAGCTTGTAAATGGCTCAAAAGGCCCTCTTTTGTAACACAAAGATACTACTGTATGTCGGCCGCAGATCCCCATAAAATCAGACTATACGATATGACGCTGTGAAAATAGACAAAATGTACCAATCTTGCCGTCTACAAATCAGTCAGTTACAGCATATGCCGCCCAACTCAGCGTAACAAATAGTCAGATAATGCTTGCTTTGGGCCTATTTATTGGGTAAGGCATGTTTCTTATTGTACGAGTAACCTTTCAAAGGAATTTATAATTTATTAATGACTCGAAAGCTATCATACTTTGTAAGACTAGAAATTTATTTTTTTATCTAGAAGAATAAAGAGAGCTCTGTTTACTTCTATTCATTCACGCTTGAAATCCAAAATAAAAAAAGACACAAAGTTCTTGTTGAAAGGTGTTTCTTAAGTGCTTTAACCGCATGGCTTAACTAGCTTTTGTGATATTAAAAGCTAAAAGATATAAACTATTAATATGTAAAAAAAGGTTTGTACGAAAAATTCAACAAAAATAGATTCTGTCACATTTTATTTTCCTATTAGTACTATGGTGGTATTTACTATTATCTAAACAAATACATAATAGAAACTCATACCGACATCATCACGTGGTGTCACGTGGTTAAAGTATCGATTTATTTTGCATGTACTGCATGCACCGCCATTACTTCAACGGTTTTTGACAACACAAACATAAACAAATATAATAAATCATTAAAAACCTTCGAAAATAGGCCATAAGTTGAAGTTTTAACTTCTTCTGTTCGCCTCTAAAACGTTTTCTTTTATCATTTTTGTTTTCCATAATTTTGTCGTAATATTTTTGGGCCGGAGCATGGTGACATAGACCTCTCGTCTCAACAGAGCAACCACGACTGATTGATGAAACAAAACATGCTGACATGCATGTGTCAGGTGAAATAGAAAGACAATTTTCTACGCGGAATAAAAACGTAGTAAGCGCCGAACTAGTTTTTTTTAAATATCTCGCAAAATAAATAATATTTTCAAAAATCGCTAGTACAGTCCCTCGATAATATATTTTTCTATTATGTTTTAAAATATAAATTTAGTTGCATGTATAGTTTTCAAAACAAATCGAATCTAGTTGAAAATTAGACCTAACTTTGTGATATTTTTCTATCGAGAAAATATTACAATTTCATGTTTCTGCTCAGACCAGTCCCTTCTAAATATAGTCTAACTAGCTTTTGCCCGCGACTTCGTCCGCGTGGCGTGTTATTGTGTCATTTCAGTATTTTTCTCGGTGTGTGTCGAATGTAAATAATAATGAATGTTGCATTCAAAAATTTTAAAAAGTTTTTTTTTTTTTTTGAGAAAATACATTAAAAAACAACATAACAATTATTCTGAATCTGGCGCTAGTGCAGTATTTTTTCATGAAAAAGATGTTTCCCATTCCCATGAAGCTGTACATTTGCTAAGATACCCATATACTAAAAAATTTCAAGCCTCTAACTCGCGGTACAAAAGTTTTTCCCGCTATTCCCGTTCCCATGGGAATTTTGGAAAATCCAATCATGACTTAACTTTGCATTCACTAAGGTATATGCATGTCAAATTTCAATCATCTAACTTACGCGGTTTAGATTTTTTCATACAAAAGTTTTTTCCCGCTAACTCCCGTTCCCGTGGGAATTTCTCAAAATACAGCCATAACTAAACTTTATATTTACTAAGGTACCTGCATGCCAAATTTCAAGCGTCTAACTTAAGCGGTTTAGATTTTTCATACAAAAGGATTTTCCCGCTAATTCCCGTTCCCGTGGGAATTTCGGGAATTCCTTTCTTAGTGCACCCCTACGGTACCTAAGCTACGTCCCTTCCAAATTTCAAGTGCCTACGTTTAGCCGTTTGGGCTGTGCGTTGATATGTCAGTCAGTCAGTCAGTCAGTCAGTCAGTTTCTCCTTTTATATATATATATAGATAGATATTCATATTAAAAAATTGAAATGATTTAAAGCTGGTTTTAAAGTGAAAAAATCGAATCTAAAATCGACAATTTGGCATGGTACCCCCTCTTAAAACAACTTTTAAGCTCTCTTCTGCATCTTTTACCCGTGACGACAATTGATAGGATGGCCAGTAAATGTACAGTGATCTTTTTAAAAAACATGTGAGTGCGGAGATATTTGTATTTGACGAAAAATAATAGCATTGCAATAGTTTGAGAGCCTTGGCTAGTCATATTCGAAAAATGCCACAGAACTACTATTAAACTGGATAAAATAAAGTTATTTAACTGGTTTGACAAAAAAGATTGTCAAGTTTACGATTAGGTAATTAAAGGGTATTATTGTACCAACATAATTTTACCTACATATTTGTCTTTGCAGGCGCCGACTTTTCTTCCGCGTTTCATTTCTTGTTTTTAAATCCAATTAAGGTTTTTTTTTGCGATTCACCTCATTTAAAAGAATATTAAAAGGTATGTATGTTTTTACCGCTCAAATATACTCGCTGCAAAGAGGGCGGGCTGCTCAGTAGTTCTTCTTGCATGTGCCTTAATCCGTTGACTCGAAGGTCCAAAATCCTCAGTTCTGGCATTCCCGTCACCACATCAGGTGGCAGTTCCCATAACATGGGGGAACCTTGGATCACTAGTTGCTGCAACAAAAATATCAACTTGTTTTAAACTGTTTGAATCTATAATGTTTGTAACTCATCCTCTGTCTCTGTGTACCTCTGTACTGGAATTCTAAATGTGGCAAACTTGTACTTAAATGTGTAAACCCAAATAGGTACGTCCCTTCTGTGGATTAATATTAGTTTTAAGAGAAGTCGGAACTTCCCTAACGAATTTATGAAGTACTTACTTAGGAAACAGACTTAAGTTTTATGATATTGGATGAGAAAACCACCTAATACTCTAATTTAATTACAGTTTAATTTTTGTAAATAAGAATTAATTTCTGAGCTCCATACAAAATTGTCCATCTAGCTTTACCGTACCGCGTGTGTGGAGACAACTGTTGAAAATCTAATTTAAAGGAGTACCTATGTCAGCTGTTGAGCATAAAAGACGTATGGTACGTCTTTTATGCCTACGTCTTTCGTACCTACCACGTAACACCCCCAGGCACTTATTCAATAAAGTGCTTTCTATAAGGTACTAGTAAAATAATGGCAAGGCTGCCTTTGAATATAAACTTAACAAAAATTGTTACAAACTAAATCTGGATATAACTGGTTTAAAATTAAATTACATTAATTTATAAACTTTTGAAATTGCAAATGGTGTATAATTTGTGTACGGAAATGATGGAAAATCCTTTTTTAATCGGCTCTATCCCGCGTTTAGGAAATAACGCAGTGATTCCGCCAGTGTCTTAATAGAGAGACAATATCAAAAAAGGAGATGCTAAAACTATCCATACTTGGAACCAATTTAAATTATAATTTTCCAGTTCAGACTTGTTGGTTTCATACAAACATGAATTGGTCAGCTTAGATGATGTCGAAACTATGGCAAATCTTTAGTGGATATGGCAAAGCGGCAAGCCTAAGGTTTATACTCGTACACTAGCCCAACTAACTTGCAAAAAATGGTTTCTCGCATGGAACTACAAAAGATTCGATCCTGTTGATAGGTTGATAGCACACCGCACTCATTTTCAGCCAACCAGGAGCTGACGCACTGAATTTAATCGATTTTGACGTTTGTTAAGAGTGTTATTTTACTCCCGTGGAGCATCCTAAACGGCTAGGAGTCATGACATTCATAGGACATTTGGCATATTGTGTTCGTAGGAGCTGTAAACCGAGCTTAGTCGCGTGTAAAGAATTCAGTCCTGGTCGATTTTTCTAATTTCGGGATGATGTACAGTTTAAACCAAAATCCCGGGACAGTCCCGGCGGAATTCATTAAATTAAATTAAACACGTCATTTTGGGACTAAAACATGTCCGGGATTCCGGGATCTAGGAACCCGGGAAAAGTAAAAATTATACAGTAGTAAATTATGTAGGGAAGGTAAACCGAATTCAGCTACAGTTCTAGCTGATATCTCAAATTCAGCCTACTTAAAACAAAACGTAGGAAACGGATTCGAAATCGGAAAGTTTTTTAAAGTAAACGATTGGACAAAGACAAAACAAACATTTAAGTCTGGTCATTGAGAGTGGGAACATCAAGCCATACCTATCCCATTTCATTGTAGATTTGAATCAGTAGTTGAACTTATTTGGCTGAATTAGTTCGTTTTTACGTAACACATCCTGAAATCCTCAAATATTACGGAACTAAAAACATAATTCACCTGTTCTATTCGAATGTATAACTATATTTTTTTCGTGTTCCATTCTTATCAATTCAGTTACGTACGAGACATTATATTTGGGACCGACTGGGTAAAGTTAAATATAATATCAAACGTTACATCTGATACTGAAACTGTTTGAGTCTTCAGTCAATATAAATAAAGTTGGATTTATCTTATTCAACAAGACAATATGATATTATGTAAAGGTAGTAATACTTTCATAGGAATTTTGTTCCAACAAACAAGACTACAAGGTAACTGTTTAGTGAGGTATTTTATGAAAGGAATTCCTATTACATTTCAGCATCCTTTAAAGTCACATAAAAGCAGGCAAAAGGTTTTTACTAAAGTAATGAGACGTATTTAAGACTTTTTATTTTATATTCGAGTGAACCAGACCCCGAAGAGAGGTAATGATTCTGTTTTATTAGTAATAAATTAACTAGTATTTATTATTAAGAGAACAGAATTGGATGAGATGGCTTATTTTTTGTTAGCTAAACTAGTGAAAATTCAGATGGTATATTGTATGTCAGTATACCGGCTAAATAAAAAAAGGAAGGTTATGAAAAAATAAACACTTTAAAAATGGGATTAACTTCTTTTATGGTTCTGGAGGCCTACAATTAAAGCAAAAATATATACGGTCGAATTGAGAATCTCCTCCTTTTTTTTGGAGTCGGTTAAAAACGAACGAAATAAGTCGGATCCGATCATGGATGCCAATTTTTAATTCATATTATCGTGACCAACTCATTTCGTTAATTTATCTAACTGTCAAAGTGTCATTTGCCAACCATTTATAACCGAAAAAAACGAAAAAGGTTTACATGTTTTTGTTCTAATTTTAGAAATTAATTAATATAAACAGTCGGTTTCAGATTATTGTTTGTTGCAAGCTTCGAACTTACGTACCTACAGTGAAGGTAGGTAAACACTTACAGTTGGATTTGAGTTCTTGTGCCCGGGACATTAGGGTACAATAGCCAAATTTTTGTAGTCTGACGTGCTTCCGTACCGTTGTACATAAGCAATTAAGTATGAACTTGCGCAATGTTATTGCGAAATCAAACATGCATCCGAAGCGGAATATTATGATTTGGCATTGTGCAATAAGCAAGACACACACACACTTTGTTTAAGCATAATTGGTTTAACGTAGCTAATGATAACTATTGCTATTTTCTCCGTGTCGCTATATACCGGCTGTTATAGTGTCTGTACAGTCTTTGTTACAACTTGTGGAAATTCAGCGATCTGTATGTTCAATACAACAATGCCTTGAGGATATTGTCAAATATTGTTCGATTTGCCTTAGCGGTGTTCTTCGTCCGGAATATTTGTCGAAGCGCAAACCGATGGTTTTGGGGATATAATGAGAAAAAGGTTGTTTCAGCGTTGAAGCGTTTACGGAGCAGTACCAACACTATCCTCAGGGGTTTTGTTGGCCGATTGAACTCACTGCACCTCGACAGATGGATAAGGACTCATTTATTTACTAGACAAAAGTAGGCTTCAGCACCAAACAGATATTTTTGAGTTGCAGGCTGACATCACACGGCTCCATGAATCCCTGGAGAGCATGACTGATAATTACAACTCTGCCCAGGTTCAAGTCTGTGAGTATATCCGGGCATTAGATTCTGGCAAATATAATTTGAATGAATGCTTTCCAGACCGAGCCGATGACAGCCCGCAGCTTATGGCCTCTAGTAATAATAATCTGATATCAAATAATAATGAAAATAATGTTTTATTGTTCTCTGACAATATAGGAGTTGGCTATGGTTCTCTTCTGAACAGAAAATTAGACTGCAATGTTGTTAATCATTGCTTACCAGGGGCACCGTTTTTAGAAATTTGTAAACATGTATATAAGTTCAACTACAATAAAAATACTATTTTGATAATCATGATAGGACATGGATTGGATATTTCTAAAAAAGATATTTTAAAAGGGACTTCAATGTTATTAGGACTTGACATAAAGAAACTTATTTTGTGTGCCTTACCTTTCTCTAAATATTACAGTTCTGGCCAAAATGATAGTATTCACAAGTTGAATACTTTACTTTACAACTTGACATGCAATTATAAAAATAACTTTGTGTTTTTTGACACAAATAAATTTATAAATAAAAATTTACTATTGACTGGCAAAAGTTTTCATTTGCCTAATAAAATTAAAAAACAATTAGCTAGTTTACTAGCCTATAATATTAAGACTATATTTAGTCAGACGTTGGAACTTGTTCCAAATCATTTAAATGTAATTCTAGGACAATAGAGGATCACTCTAGCAAGTCAAAGAAGAAAGACCTTAATTGCTTCAAGGTCATTCATCAAAATATTCAGGGACTTTCTGGCAAGGAATTAGAACTTGAATTATTTCTAGAAAAAAATTATGTTCATGTGTTATGTATTACTGAACACTGGTTAAAACAGTATGAATCAATTATCAGTATTCCCAATTATACACTCAGTAGCTCATTTTACAGAGGTTCTGCCATAAGAGGTGGATCCCTCATCTTATTACATAATACCCTTAAGTTTAAAGAACGTAAAGATGTTGTCTCACTCTCAGTAGAAAAAACAATTGAATTAGCATGTGTAGAATTAGAACAACATATCATTATATCTGTGTACAGACCCCCTTCATCGAATTACCTAAACTTTGAATCTGTCATGGAAGATGTGTTAAGAAAAGTTTTTTCATCCAATAAAAAAGTAATTGTATGTGGCGATTTTAATGTAAATATATTAGAAACAGCACCACAAACTATTAGATTTCTGAATCTTTTTAAATCCTTCAATTTACAACAGCTTTTTAATGAACCAACAAGACTTACTGCCACAACAGCTACATGCTTGGATAATGTTTTTTGTGATTGTGTTGCTTTAGAAAAATCAATTATAAATTTTATAAATTCAGACCATAGCGGACAGATGGCTATATTTGAGCACCGACTTGTCCCGGCTTTGTCAAGCATTGTTTTTAGACCAATCACTGCGTCACAAATAAATAAATTTAAGAATAACGTTGGTACTAAATTACCTCATCTTAGTTTTATTGGTAAGGGAGTTGATCAACTTTATGGAGATTTATTCAATTTAGTTGAAAAAGAATTTAACAGTACATTTATGAAAAAAACTGTAAAAATTAATCACAACAAGAAATCCAAATTTAGTAACTGGGCTACCCCAGGCATTTTTAAATGTAGAAGAAGACTATTTGAATTATACGAAATTAAGGCTAACTCAAATGATCCTTCCGTTATAGAATATGTTAGAAAATATTCTAAGCTATTTAAGCAGGTATGTGCATCTGCAAAGTCGAAATATTTAAAGGGAAAGATTTTATCTGCTTCTAACAAAAGTAAAGCCACGTGGAATATTATTAACATAGAGACTTGCAAAAATAAATTACACGATAACAAGATCTCTCTCAAGATAGACAACACCAAGATTGATAACGACTCTGACTTGGCAAATGCATTTGAGTCCTTCTTCTCTAAAATCCCAGTCTCAACAACATGTAGTTTAAACTCCAACCCCCATCTTGCTGAGTCGATCCTGAAATCGCGAGTGGATGCTTGTCAAAACGTCTTTTGTTTTACATATATCTGTCCTGCTGAAATTTTAAAGAACTTTAAGAATCTTAGCATGAAAAAAACTGAAGATTTATGGGGAATTTCTGTAGATATTCTTAAAAATATAATCCACGAAATAGCACCCCATTTAGCATATATATTTAACAAATGTATTGATGCTGGTCAGTTTCCTAATTTGATGAAATTGAGTAAAATAATCCCATTATTTAAATCAGGCGATAATAATGATCCCTCGAATTTTAGGCCGATTTCCATACTACCAGCACTTAGCAAAATTTTCGAAAAAATTATATTCTCACAGTTGTTATCATATTTTACTACCAATAGTCTCCTCCACAGTAAGCAGTACGGTTTTACGAAAGGCAAGTCCACTACCGATGCGGGAGTCGCACTAGTCAAGCATATTTTTGACGCGTGGAAAAACAAACAGGATGCAATAGGAGTTTTTTGTGACTTATCTAAAGCATTTGATTGCGTTAATCATGAAACATTGCTGATGGAGTTGCGACAATAATGCCGCCATAAGGTGTTACGAACAATTCACTTAGTTTACTACAGTCATACTTGCATGACAGAATTCAAAAAGTAAGCGTTAATGGAACTAACTCTTCTGGTGCCCCTTTATCTATGGGAGTACCCCAGGGTTCAATATTGGGACCTTTACTTTTTCTTATTTATATAAATGATCTTCCGTACTTTTCGGAAGACCTCTGTGAGATAGTATTATTTGCTGATGACACCTCACTCATTTTCAAAGTTGACAGACAAAAAAAAACATTTGACGATGTAAATAATAGCCTATCTCAAATACTAGAATGGTTCACAATAAATAATCTCTTACTTAATACTAAGAAAACTAAATGTGTAAAATTTTCAATGTCAAACAAGAGAAAACAAATCTAGTTATTAGCGGTGTGCCCCTAGAAATTACAAATTCTACAGTATTTCTGGGCATTACTATTGATTCAAAATTACAGTGGGGTTCTCATATTGCTACCCTGGCAGGGAGACTTAGTTCGGCTGCATATGCGGTCAGGAAAATACGTAGTTTGACTGATGTTGAAACGGCAAGATTGGTTTATTTTAGTTACTTTCATAGCGTCATGTCGTATGGTATTTTACTATGGGGGTCTGCAGCCGATGTGCAGACTATATTTGTTTTGCAAAAGAGAGTCATACGCGCTATATACGGTCTTAAAACAAGGGACTCTCTCAAAGAATTATTTAAAAAAATTAACATTTTAACAGTAGCTTCACAATACATTTTTGATTGTATTGTATATGTACGCAAAAACTTACATTCCTTCATTAAGAAGTCAGAATGTCATAAATTTAAGACGAGAAATAAACACAAACTTGCTGTTCCACATCTAAGACTTCATAAAATTAGCAATTCTTTTGTGGGGTTAAGTCTGAAGATCTTTAATAAGCTGCCAGAAAAGATCACTGCATTACCTATGCATAGATTTAAGTCTCTGATCAAAAATTGTCTAATGAAGAAAGGATATTATAAAATAGAAGATTATATTAACGACAAAAATGTTTGGAATTGATAGCATTAATTATGTAAACTAGTCATACGCTATGTTGTTTATATGTTTTTTTTTTAGCCATTTTTGTAAGTTTTTGAAAAGAGTAACTATCGAGTTTCTTGCCGGTTCTTCTCGATAGAAGCAACATTCCGAACACGGTGGTAGTATAATCTAACGATTCATAAATGCTTTTGTAAAAGTTTACATGAATAAAGACATTTTCTATTTCTATTTCTATTTAAATAAAAAAACAATGTGTAAAATACATTGTTTTTTTATTGGTTTATTTATAGTTATTAACATTGGTTCTTAAGACAAATGATTTAGTTTGTGAGAGTAGGTACAGTGAGAGAAACTCCTATCCGGAAACGTATCCTATTAGTATGCGCAATAAGACGCAAATTTCTCGTATTAGACGAAAAAAGTTTTGATACTGTTGGTTGGCTGGCAGCACACCGCACTTGTATTTTCAGCCAATCAGCAGTTGACGTATCGATTTTGACATTTGTAGAGAGCGCGATAAAATGTATTCGCGCATCCTAAGCGGAATAATCCAATTCGATGATTATACTATTAAGGTTCTCCTCATTTTAACTGTTAAAGATTGTTTGACACTTACTTAATTTGTGAATTCATACAATAATTTTTCAGAGTGATTTAAAATTATGGGGGCGAAACTCAATTAAAAACAAAATAATAACTAAAAAAGCATGGATCTATCATGGTTCTCCTACACCTAATCTCCATTGAATCCTGCAGCTCCATTTACGAGTACCAGTGTCAAATTGTAAGCCGGCCTTTAGGTTGTCTAAATTACGCACTTTCTGGGATTATCTAATTACGCAACCAGATTGGGGCCAGATAAGGGGTAATGGACTAATGACCATTCGGCCACTGTCGCAGATATACGAAATTAAATCGCTTCTCGACTGACGCAACAGCCGTCCTCATGTTGTTTACCACGACCGACCCATTTCATTTTTATTTACATTATGATGTGGATGTTATATTGATGTATTTTTGCTCAGTATCTACTTCCAATGTTATCTACTATATTTACCTTGTATATTATATGTACCTTGGTTTTAGAATTAATTTAGCTTGCAGAGTTTATTGCCTCCCTCTCCTCCTTTCTTTAAAAAAGACGACCACTCTGATACAATCGAGGCATTCCCCGGAAACCGTCAGGAAACCAAAAAGGTTGCCCATTAGGAAATTTCACTTTTTAATTTTTTATTCGATAATGGAGTCTCGAATATAAAGCCCAAGCTGGCTAAAATGTTGTCGTAGCACGACGTGCCGTGAACTCCACTTCTGTCTCTAATAGGTAATTCGAAACTATTTTTGCTGTTTCGGTTACGTTTTTTAACTGATTTTTATCTCGGTATTTTCGTTTGGATTAGCAGGTTTAGTGGTTCTTTAGCAGCCCACTATCACTTTCTTATGGAACTGATAATAGCATTGTCGTTCTAATAGATCCTTAAGATCTTCTGCATATCTGATGGAATGTGTTCGGTCATGATTTGTTGACATTAAATATAAGTATCGTTTTTAGGCAACAGGTACGTCATAAATACTGATTTTATTGAAATTTGGTAGACATATAGTTAAGATACCTCATCAACATAAATGTAACTTTTTATCTTCTTATATATAAAAATGAATCGCTGTTCGTTAGTCTCGCTAAAACTCGAGAACAGCTAGACCGATTTGGCTAATCTTGGTTCTGAAATAATTGTGGAGGTCCAGGGAAGGTTTAAAATGTTAGAAACTAAAAAAATAGGCGTTACGAAGTTCGCCGGGACAGCTAGTTTAAAATACTTTCTTATTGACACTAGACCCAGCCAGGCCACAATCCCAATTAGGTAGGACCGGCATACTATGAGGCACATTTTTTTCGAGACCCTTTAGGATGGGAAAGGACGATCGGTTAGCCGCAACAAGCAGCCTAGAATTTAGTGTTGATAAAGACAGGAAGGTTGGTAGGAATGATCGTTAGTGAGATGGGCTGTTTGGCATTTAATGAAGGGTTTAGTTTTCAATATTTCATTAATCAGTATTTGTTTTACTAGATGTAAGTAGCGCTAGTCACTGCCTGAGGCTATATAGGCGAAATAGGAAAGTAGGCGATTAAAATGTCACTTGAGAAAATACGCAGGAGACATTTGACGGCACGTTAATCACACATTTGTTGTGTCACATAATCACATATTAGAATCGTAATAGTATAAATCTTATAAATATTATTTTTGCCAAGGTGTGGTGATTAGTGCTTCCAACAATACAATCCATTGTCGAAGTGCTGTTGATTTTACTAACTTTGTTAGTGAGTAACTTTGATATTTCTTACTTCCAAGAGTGAAATTTACCATTTTCTTGTTTAAAATAACGGTTGGTGGCACTTGAGCCAACAAACTTTAGCAATTTTGCGTTAAATATTATTGCTGATTTATTACCTAGGAGTTACAGATGTTGATTTTAGTGATACATTTCTCACAGTACTTTTAAAGGATTTTTTAAACTAAAATTTGATCGTGTTAGTTAAATTAAGTAATAATTAACTAAAAAGCTATGTATAAAAATACTGTAGTTGTTGTCTTTTCTTAAATATTAGAAACATAATTTTTTTATCTCCCCTTGCGGTGCGGGAATTGAACCCACGACCTTCACGTATCGCGCGTGCTGCTCTTCATCGCCTACGATAACTTGAGGTTAGCTCAGTTGGTAAGAGCAGCACGCGCGATACGTGAAGGTCGTAGGTTCGATTCCCGCACCGCAAGGGAAGATACAATTTTTCTGTTTCTAATATTTAAAGTTCGCTAGTACGGCGTTTAGTACTATAAAAATAATAAAACCGATTGTCTTTTCTTGTTAAAAGAGAAATTTTATGTTAGAGATGTGACGAACAATGGTTACTTTATATGATACTCTGAATTAAATTCGGAAAATTGTGAAGCCAACTTTGAAATCCTACATGGCGCGTGCCCCAATAAGCACTTAGCTGTTTTTGACAACAGGTACCTTACAGTACATTTAATTAATATTTAGCCCATTAAAATTTACTAACTTTAGCTACGTACCTATTATTACTTTCTATTGTAAGTTTCAACGTGTTTCTTAAGTATGAATACTTGGGTAATTAGGTAGTTTTAGATTTAAATAAACAACTCATTCAATAGTGAAATAATGTTAACAAACATTGACTAAATAAACGTTAGTACCTAAGCTGCCATGGATTTTTTAATTATCTTTTTGCTCACCTTTTTCAGTTTTAATGGTAATAATAAAACTTAAGTCTATTTGTAAATTATTTAAATGAAACATACTTTTTTTAAACATTTCCATGTTAGCTACATTATGAACAAATTGGATGGAATTATTATTTGCTGCTTATTTCCTAGAAGACAACACAACAAAAGGTGAAATAACATTAGAAATTCCTTTGATGTATTTGGTACATTAGCTCATGGTTTTTTTTTAGAGTAAAATTTTACTCTTTAATTAAATATTAACTATTCCCTCTCGATTCTCAAACCAAATAATTTAACCTAGGCATTTTGGTAGTCACTAAAATTCATACACGAATTCCACATAGGTATTTATTTAAGTCATAACGATTATTACATTATGTATAGATGGAGGAATTAAATAAGTGTGTATTAAGGTTTATCCATGTTTATCATAATATAGTATTTTGAAAACTGGTTTGAAAACATCTTCTCCATTGTTCTGCGCGGCTATGCTCATTTCCAAAATTTTATTTTCTTCGTACGTTGAACATAACAAAGGAAAACCCTTTCCGGTCAGTTTAAGTTCTTATTCCGGGTACATAAGAGCGGTATAAAGTGTGTAGTGCTTAGTCGGGTCCTTACCCGACTCGCCATCTACTCCAGGGTTCGTAATATCTGATTCTCGGACTCTTTGGGTTGATCACCGACGAAAAAGTAAAACCTAAATCTATACACAAAGGTAACCTTGACATAGGCAATCATAAAACAATGTATACGGACCGTAATGCCTTGGACTGTCTCTGATGCCTTTAAATCCCTTGGACTTTTCACAAAACATGTTTATTTTTAAAATGTCCTTGTATCTACATAAAATAACGAATTCTAAGTAAAACATCACAATAATTTGGTAATGGTATTGAAAACTGAAAAGACGAAAATATTCAAAGTTAAAGTAATTTTTAATCTTTCGGCAAGAAATTCCAACGATTTTCAATTAAGAGCCGTTGGCTGTTTTGCGATGGAAACATTGATTTATAATATCTATAGTTATAACAAATATCTGTTCTCGATTATTAATTGCTTGTTAGCATTCCATCATAATTTTAATTTGTGATGCTGTGGTGGTTTTGGTTGACCTATTTTTCAAAGCATCGCCTTGAAGGGCGATGAGATTGACTAGGGAGTTTTAATAGGTAGGCCTGCCCTTTTCAGGAATCGGAGTCCCACTCACCGTCACCTCATCAATGCTTGATCGTCTCAGATGATGGTACGGTGCGTTAAGCATTTCTCCCCTTCCAAGAAAAGGTTTGATACCCTGATGGAGAGAGCAAATGTTTAAAAATAATAAAATCTTTGTTCCATTCTATCCTTTTATATTTAAAATTAATTTCAAAATCTGTACCTATCAAGAAGATCCCAGCAAGAATCTTTGTAAAGGCCAAACCTACAATTATCCACAAATCCCAGCATTTCCCTGTCTGTCGTAATGTATAACATGGATGCTTCCGGGAAATTTGTACTTGGTGAGCTACTTAAGAGAATGTTTAATTAGTTAGATTATCTATGTTTCTTTGGGTTACTCATTTTTTTATATTGTACTTCAAGATTGACCTCACCCCACCTGATGTTAATTGGTAATGAGGTCCTAGCTTAAGGGTGACAAGTACAGCATAATAAAGCTGTTACTGGACTTATCGCCCTTACCTTGAAGGCTTGACCCCTGCTACTAATGCAGCACCCCCCAGGAGCTCTGGAAACCTTACTCACACGCAGAAATACAACAACACCGAAGTTATTGTTATTTGGCTGGGGTCTTCTGTAAGGTCCTCCACCAACTCTGATGTATTTCACCAGTCGGGCTGCTCCAGTTCGAGCGATAAATCGCTGTGCTCTACCTCTCTTAAATATGAAAATAGTGGGTATTTAAATCTTATCTTCTAGAATGTTGTAGTTTTCGGATCGGTAGTTGCTGCTTCCGGTCTGGTCATGCTTTAAGTTCGAATGGTTTAGATGATTCATAAGTGTTCTAATGAAATTATTGAACGCGTAACAAATCATAGGATTTTTTAAATTATCATTGTTTTCTTGAATATCGCGTCTTTTCAAAATTCTTCTGCAATCGACTTATTTATATTGAGTGCATTGACATTATTACACCATCCATAGTTATCTCATGATTTAACTAAGATTAAATTTTCCAGGAGTTTTAAAATGCGTCAGTATTATATTGTTAGGTATATGCACGTATTGTATAATTTTTGTAAATAAAAGTAAGCATGTGAAAGTGAAAATGAATAAGATGCCTTTTATTAAAGTTATAGTGGCGGTAACATGACATTCCATATATTTTTTAGAAACATGTGGACCCATGTAGATACATATATATTTACTCGATTACCTACGTTTTATCAAGACACTACATTTCTAACTTTAATGGTTCCTTTGAAGTTCAAGAGAGCTTGTAAAGAGACCGGTATAGTTTCTGAGGAAGCAAGTTATACTCTGTGATCGATCTAGCGAGAAAATTATTTTGTTGATTCGCCATTAAATCACGAATTTTTTTATGATACCGTTATGACTTTTAACCATTATTATATTTGTTAAAAATATATTTATTATAAACTTAAAAAAGTATAAAAGCTTCCTTAACGCTAGGTGCATTCTCTACCAACCAACTCTTGGGTATACAGATAGTAATTTAACGGATGCGGTAAGAGTAAGAATGTGTTTATGGATTACGAAAAACATCAAATAATAAATATCAAGAAACTAAACACTACAGATTGATATATTTAAAATAATCGTTTGGACTCTCAGAGCATATTTTTTTTTTATAACGCACTTCTAGATTGACCTCATCCCACCTGATGTTAAGTGGTAATGAGTTCCCAGCTTAAGGGCGAAAAGTATAGCATAGTAAATCTGTTACTAGACTTGCCGCCCTTACCTTGACCCTTGCTACTAATGTAGCACCCCCCAAGAGCTCTGGAAACCTTACTCACACGCAGGAACACAACAACACCGGAGTGATTGTTATTTGGCTGCGGTCTTCTGTAAGGTGGAGGTATTTCACCAGTCGGGTTGCTCCAGTTCGAGAGATAAATCGCTTTGCCCTACCTCTTTTTGTGTTCGGACCATAATCTTTACTGCGTCTCGATCACCTCATTAGGACCAACTGTAAACGTGCATGATTTACACATACACATGTCATCGCATTATACTACTCAAATCAATTTCTAAAGTAATTTTAAGAATTTATTTTTGCGAGCATGCTGAGTCGAACAGGCCTAGCATTCGCCACGTGAGTATATTATATCGCACTCTTAATAAATGTCAATATCAATGCGTCACCTGCTTATTGGCTGAAAATACGAGTGCGGTGTGCCAACCATAGATATATTATATTCCTTATTTTAAGGTGCCAACCAACAGTATCAAAAATTTTGTTGTCTCATGCGATAAATTTGACGTATTACGCTAGCCCTATTAGTTTCATGACAGGTAAGGTTTGTGTACTGTGGTGATTTTTGCAGAAAAGAAAAAAGTAAAGTACCTCTATTCGACTGTTTTGCCCAAAGCGTCCCTTGAAGAAACGTAGTCTGGTGCAGTTGATGAGTTCCAGAGTCCTGAGCTCTGGAAACTGCTTTTGAACTCTGGTTGCGTTGACACAGGGTCCCGGGCAGTCAAAGACTTTCAACTGTGATATGTCTCGCCTGTTACAAAAAAAAAAGATTAGCCAACACGTCGCTTGGTAAATATGTAGGTACGAAGCGAAATTCATGAAGATGTTACTAATGAAGAGAAGTTATGAAAGCATCATAATGTCTCGAACTGAAACGTAAAGTTGTTTGTTTCACAGACGACTTAGTTGTTCCGACCGATCCGACAGCTCTTTGTAACTTGATATCCAAAGAGCAAGCCTTTACTCGCGTTATCTCTACAAACATTGAAATTCTAAACACCCATTCTATTATTCTAGTATCTTAATGGGTCTGTGATGAATACCAACTTACATGAGATATGAATGACCGCTCGGATTAATACGGTTTCATAGTTAGTGATTAAGAATTTACTTAGTTCCAATATTCGAAACGTGTTAGGTTATTTATGAAATCTTTTTATCGAATCAAACATAACTAGCCACTTACTGAAATAATTATGGAAGATAAGATGAAATCAAAACCGCAGTAAAATAGGTAACAGTAATCTTTTGAAGCACAGAATTTTACAACATCTTCTGTTCCGTGTGTTCGGAAACTTTTTGAAGTCTATTAATTAATTCCGCGTACGTAAGCGGAAAAGCGAAGAAAGAGTTAATTAAAGCGAACATACTGGTAGACAGAATTTCATGAATAAAAACAGGTTTAAAACTAAAAGCCTTAAAGTCTTACATTTAATGTCCAATAATAATTTTGGTTTGGTTTGGTTGATGGCATTAAATAGTAACGTCACATAACAACGACGAATTAAAGGTCCCGACCCATTTTCGGTAGACACTGCAAGGGATTTTTAGGTAACGAATGTATGAAGTTTTTAATAATAATAATAATAAGTATTTATTTGGAACAAAAACAACAGTACATCAACATGTAGTGTTTGATAACATCCGCATTAGTTAAAAACTGTGTCGCAGACATTAACGCCCACCTCAAACAGCATGTGGAATCAGCGTTCCTTAATTACTAAACATACAAACATAACTAATATTAACCAATATCAACCTTAATCTACCTTAACTATTATGAGTGAATTATGTTGTGTGTGTGAGTGTATGTGTGTGTGTGTGTGTGTGTGTGTGTGTGTGTGTGTGTGCTAACGTGTGTGTGTGTGTTGTGTCGTTATGTTATGTCGGTTGATGTGTGAATTTATTATTAAGAGAACAGATTTTGTAAGAACTCTTCAGTATCATGATATGTTAGATTTTTAAGCCATGCAGTGATACGAATTTTGCATTCACGGGATGTTAGTGGGAAAACATTTAAGATTTTATTTACTTTATTACCTATATAATATGGGAGATATATAGAAGAAATCACGTTTACACAGGGAGAGCCTACATCGTTCCGATTTACAAATTAAGTCAGTCCTGCGTCTAGTTTCCACGTTCTGAGGGTTATATGGGAGTTGCGACTGCTTACGCAATAGAACTTGGAGGATGTAAATTTGTCTAACTGTTAGTACGTCAGTAATTGCGTACAACTCAGTTGTGGAGAAACGAATGGGCTTAGTAGTAATAACCTTAAGTACTGCTCTCTGTGCCCTTTCGAGCTGTAAGAACCGTGATTTAACCGAACTACCCCACACAGTGATGCAGTAAGATAGAATTGACTGGCACAAAGAAAAATAAACCATTTTCAATGGTTTTAGTTCAAGGACAGTTCGGAGATTTTTAAACACATACAATAGTTTCCTCACTCGGCCGATCATCGTCTTGATCGTTCTTTCCAAGTCAGGACATCATCAATCCAGACCCCGAGGTATCTGATATGACTCGTACGGGAGACCCGCATACAGTCACAATTGATACAGACAGTTGGATGGAATTTGTGAGCACATATACTAAAGGAAGGAGGTGGAAGTGAGGCTATATTTGGAGCAAAAGTTATGAACATGCTCTTACTAAGATTCAAGGTTAATAAGTTTGTATTAAGCCATGATGTCACCAATTTCAGCGTTGTCTCCGCCCTTTCCTTTGTCACATCCCAGTCATCGCCGCTAACCAATAGCACTGTATCATCAGCGTAGGTTATTAAACTGCAATTTGGTGTATTTAATTTACAGAGGTCGCTACGCTAAGGTCGAAATCGCCAAATGATGATTTTAGTATGCCGGTGTTTGCTTTAAAATAGTCAACTATTCGATTTCAAAATTACTTTGAACCATGAGGTACAGTACTATACATCACCTAAAAATGCCATATGCCTGGCCGCCCCGATAACGAGTGCAGTCCCTGAGTCGATCCTAACGATACCCCATTTATTAACATACAATACGTAGTTTAAGCTATGAGGGACTTAATGTACATAATATGTATGCGAGTAGATAATATGTACTCGCATACATATTATGTACATTACGTCCCTCATAGCTTTTAAGAATAATCTTCTGGTAACTCTCAGACAGCAACAAACTACGCTATATTCCTTTCGATATGTGGTTGAATCCATTCTTCAATCCAGTAGGTACGTTATGCGCATAAATACGACCTTTTTAAAAAAAACTAGTGGAAAGAAAATCGCTATGTTTTGTAGCGTGAATAACGATTGCA
This sequence comes from Glyphodes pyloalis, assembly GCA_037074685.1. Lineage (NCBI taxonomy): Eukaryota > Metazoa > Arthropoda > Insecta > Lepidoptera > Crambidae > Glyphodes > Glyphodes pyloalis. Next base: position 11,105,289 of record JAYKKO010000005.1, on the reverse strand, counting down.
TGAAGCAGCGTGGTTATAACAAATGTGGAAAGTATGTCTATGACGTCATTTGTAGGTTGCATGCATTTATTGATGGCGCCCAATACAGTTTAACTAAAACGGTCACAGCGCCTCGGCGGAATTGGACTGGCGGGAATATAATAGCCTAAGGTGCTAAGTTCTTTTCACGTAACTGTGTAAGATAGTGTAAGGCCGGCCGGGGTGTCCCCACACCCACCGACAGCTGGTCCCTAACAGTAGATCTCCTTCAGCGAGATCACGCGCTCCCAGGTGGCGGTTGCCAGCTGGACTTTCTTACTTTCAAGCATGGTACTGACCATGTTTATGAGCGTGAAGTTCCTCTCGACAGCCAACGCAGCCCGCTCTGATGTTCAAAATGGGCACACCCCAAAAGTATGTGTGGCCGTCATGGATAGTGGCCTACTCACACCAGCTAAGCTTGGGTAAGCGTGGCAGCGAGCCTAAAACAGCAAAGAAGTTAACACTTACTTAGGTTGTTTCATCCACTCTCTGGTGACTCCCCCTCTGCACAGCAGCCGCCGGCCTGTCTGAACGCACTGAGTACGTATTGACTGGTCCACCAGAGAACAGGATTTGGTTTGCGTGGGTTCGGTCCCGTTCCGTCTGAAGTGGTGTGGCCCGGGGGTCACCATGCTGATCACGCTAAGCAGCAGCAATGATTGTGGAAGAACTGCAATAAACATTTTAAGGTTAAGTTATAAGAAATTTAATGTATTTGTCGTTTTTTGTTATCATTTAAAATAAAGGTCACCACTGCTGTAGGTTTTATAATGATTTACGTATCTAAATGTGTAAGTTATTGGTTTCGTTTTGTGTGTGAATTGTAGGTAGGTAAACTTGTTAGCGGTTGTTATGTATAAATAAGAAGAAGTGTGTAATAAAAAGTGATGAATTATAGGAAATCTATATCTGCAGTGAAGCTTTACTAGCATGGGATTCTTAAAGATTTAGTGATACAAATATATACATTTGGATTTTAAAATCCATTACCTTGAAAGATTTACAATATTATCAAGTATACAAATAAAACGTTTTATATCTATTTAATTTAGTCTATTTAAGTTTTGTTAATGTCTGCGTACCCTTTAATAAATAAATAATAAATATCGATTGTTTTTTCTAAACCAAAAACATTTTTCTATTAATCAATAGATTTAAAATTGACCCCGAGCGATTTCCCTCTTCAGTAACACCCGTCGGTAAAAAAACATAATAAACATACTCTTGTTAGCTTGTTATAGATACTAATGTAGTGTCTCTGGATGGTTTGTACAGTGAAAGGATTAGGACAATAAGTTCACTACAATGTCGATGAGTATTATCGGAGAGCGAGAGACATTTATGTATGTTATGTTTTAAACAAAAATAACACAACATTTAGACATCTTTTAGTTGATAAATACTGAAATCATACGCATGCGAATACTCAAATTAAATGTAATTGTATTAGCGACATACTAATACGACAATATTTTCTGAAGTCATCTTAAGCGTGACAATATCATTTACTCAGTCAGTAGTATCCGTAAAATGACCTTCATATTGTATTTATAACACCATAAGTATGATAATTGTATCAACTCAATGTTACATTATTTAAGTTCTAAGCGAAAAGTAATACACATATAAGATGGTTTTAAAGAATTGCAACACGGATGCAATAATATAGTGTGAAATTATGTAACTTTGTGGACTTTACTTTTTTTTATACACTAACTTAATTTGTTTAATAGATAACGATAGTGAAGTTATTTCATTCCTCGAAGTAGTTTAAATAAATTAAGCATGACTAAATTATAATGAGAGAAAACTACAAAGTAATTAAACGAATATTTAAATTTTATGTAGACACCTTATACAATGTTCAGCAGCGGGTGTCCTTTGGCTGAAATTATGATGATGCTCGGAGTCATCGTTCTCTATCAGAATAAACATAATACTACTGTGACTTTCGAGTATAATTTTAATATTATAATCTGTATAATATTTAAAGATCGCTAGTGTGGCGCGATGTGACTTTTTTGAAATGAATGTGTTTTTTGCATATAACACATGTAATTTTTTTTGACAAATATTTGTAGTTTTAGATATTAAACTGTATTTTTAAATATCGATTAAAGCATTTTTAGGTGGTAGCACTCTATTTACAGCCCCGCGGATTGGGTTGCTTTAAACGTAGTCAAACCAAAAAAATGTTATTGCGTTTTGGACTGTCGCTAGGTATATTTTAGACCCATAAAGCATCACATTATTTCTTTTATTTATTATCAGAACCATGTAATAAGTTTCTAAAGTAACTTATATAATATTATTGTATGACCATCAGGAACTTTTTTAGAAGAATGGATGGAGATATAAAGTTGTAATTAACGTTAAATACTAATAGTTTGCTGTATCTTAAGCTGTGAAAACATGAAGTTTCTAGGCAATCTAAAGCTAGGGCGGGCTATTATACTCTTACTCGTATTTCTAACATTACGCATGGTAAAAAAAACATAACCAAAAGGTTATGTTATGTAGCATAGACCTATATGATGACCTCCGTAGCCGAGAGGCAAGCGTGCCGCACTTTGGCGTCGCGCCATCTCTGAGGTTCCGGGTTCGATCCTCGGTCGGGTCAATATGGGAAATGAACTTTTCTATATTGTCTCGGGTTTGGGTGTTGTGGTACCGTCGTTTTTTCAGATTTCTGTAACACAAGTGCTTTAGCTATAAGTAGCCAGTGGTAAGCCACAGAATTAGAGCAATGTATGTGATGTTGTCCAATATATTTAATATAATGTTTAATACATGGTACATGAAATTCGCGTAAAAATGGTCTTACAGCACTAGCACGGCAAAGGAACGTTTTTTTCAAGTTTGTACCGAATCCTTAGCCTACGAGTCCGAATACGACTTGACCGAGTTTTTAATGAAGTGTTTGAAAAACAATCGTAAATCGTAAGCTAAAAACAACCCACAGACGACTGATGACAGCTGACTTGGAAAGTAAATTATGGAACGGTATTAACGACTCGTAGTCGGTTGGAGAAAAACCAATAGACACATTTGACACATTATGCATCGTAATATATTTGAACCAGGCATAACTGATTATTTATTTCATGACGAAGAAGGCCACTTTTTCACAGGATATTTCAATCTATACGGCGTGTAGTTAAAACATTTTTGAAATTAACGATCTATTCAGAGAGCAAACGTTAATAAAAAGACTGAACATTCTTTGATCACCGGAATGCCGTGCAACACTAGATTTATGAGGAAATCTGTTTCCTTGGGTAAAGTCTTTTAATGTGGTTAGGAACTGATTCGTACGCATTTTTCTGCTCAAGGTAGTTAATCCGTAGGAATCTCAACCAACACACATTTAAAAACGTGATTGTGTGTTTGTTCCGTGATTGTCTGTAAAAATTATTGATTGCTTTTTATAGTGCGCTAAAATTTATAACATAGCTGACTTCTCTAATCGGTGAAACCTTTACCACTCTTTGTGCTTTCATAAACAAAATTAAAAAAATAATAACACGAATATATTTTATAGTATCCAGGTAGCTTTTTTCGGATTTCACCCAACCTCAAATTGTTAATGAAGTCACGAATCACCTTGAGTGAGAGACAAAAATATTCATATAAACAGGTTGATAGGCCTCTTGGGAGTTTAACTTCAATCAAATGGGAGTAACCTTTGTGGACACCTACGTGCAATTTTCTCAGTAAAGATTATGATTATGATTATGATGAAAAAATGAAACAATCTCGCTTGTATTAGCAGCATTTATTTTACCTGCCATTTTGGATAATGTGTGGGTAGTATGTGGAGGAAGGAGCGCTTCTTAATACATGAAATCTCGCCTCTTATGTAATATTGTTGTGTAGTCGCCTCCAACTATATAGTAATACGTAGGTATTACTATATAGTTTATTAACAAAACTTGCTGATAAATTTATATACGATTTTATTATCTAGCTTATACGCGCGTATAAAATGCTGGTCAGAAAACAATCTAATATGATTGATCATTTTAGCTAATATGAAACTATAAGATGGTGCTGATCAACTAATTTTTTGTAACTATATCATTAGGTATCAAAGTGCTGATTCAGTTGTGCATTGTGGTTAATACAGGTATGACACAAAATGTAGATTTTAAATTTATAATTCTTTCAATTTATTATTTTCCAAACATATTGAAAAAAAATATCCTGAACAACTGACGGATCAGTCTATAGCCTAAACCGTTGATCGTATGGACTTGAAACTTGAAATTCATCCCCTAACGAATCTCGTTTGAATGTTTGAAAATGAGTTGAAAAATATTTTGGGGATGATTGATAGGCTTCGAAGTTATATGATCGAGTTTTCTAAGCAGGGGAAATGTGCTTACAGTGTGTTAAATAAGTATTTTTTTGTTAAGATAAACGTTAAGATGGACATATTATAAAAAATATGGTTAGCTACTTTTTATCCCGAAAAAATGCAAAAAAAGTCTCGAGCACAAGCAAGTAGACAATTAAAGGTTAGTGTGGTTCAAAGGTTTTAAACTTTCCAGTAAACTTAATATGATCTAATATACATCTTTAAAAATTCAAAGGAATGGAATTCATCAGATATCAACCAAACATAAAGTTGCCAGTAGAAAAAGGTAACCTGAGATTACTAGGGGACGGAATCTCAAAATATTTTAACGAAACAGAAAAAAATAATCTCCTCTTGCGGTGCGGGAATCGAAGTCACGACCTTCACGTATCGCGCGTGGTGCTCTTACAACTGAGTTAACCGCAAGTTATTGTAGGCCATGACATTTTTCTGTTGTATCAACCTACGGTAAGTGCCCTCTGCCGAATATGTTTAGAAATAAATACATCCTAACTAGTGCGGCGTAAACCACTGCGTAAAAATGGATTAAGATGCAATCTAAATTCGAGATCTCGTGAGATTGCAAATTAAGATCTCCCCTGATTTCGACAAAACGGCAAAAAGTGCTAAGATGTGATTTAGTGTTAGTTAGGATCTTGTAAATTGACTGCAGATTTAGCGCGTGGGGATTGCGTTCCCTAATTACAACTGGTATTATCAACCTGATCTGGTAAAGGCAGAGAACTGTTTTTTCTGTTCACTGGATAAAGGACGGATAAAGTGATTATGACTTCTTTCTGGAGCAGAAGCGTCGACCTTAGGTGAAAAATCAGTTATGGTACAAACTTATAGGTACACTATTTGAGCATTGCGGACATTTTTGCTCACAAGGGTGGATTTCACTAAGTGGAGTGGAGTGGAGCAGTCTTTGGGCTGCTAAGACCATTTGTCCTATGTAAATATAAAGCCATCAACTTTTGATTCGTAGTCTGAAATTACCTTGGCGTGATCATAAATAAATAATGGGCAACCTATATTGCTCCGATTCTGTCGTCACTTATGCTACAGAAATCAGAAACACCCAGACCCGAGACAATACATAAAAGTTAGATTACAATTGTCTGTTGTATGCTGACCCGAATGGGAATCGAACCTCAGAGTCCTCAGAGATGATGAGACTCCAAAGTTCAGCCCGCGCGTTTCTTTCTAAATATTTTTTAATTTCTCTACGAAATAAGTAGGTATTTTAATTGCAGGATTTCAAAGAGTTGTTTTATTACCAGATATTGATCATGGAACGCTGGCAAGTTGGAACATTGAAAAATATTTTTCAAGTTACTACAAATTTAAACTATGTTAATTATAAAGGAGCTTAAACCATAGATAGCTCTCAAGCTTTAATTATTGGAAACTTATTATTGTTTTTCCCGAGGTAAATTAAAACTCCAAATTAATTTGATATTTTATAACCTATAGTAATTAGGTGTAATGTTTATCTGTCTTTGTAATACGGTAAAAAAAAAATTGCGGTGCAATAAAAAAATCACAATTAGAAACATATACACGCATTTTTTAACTGTACATTTTTTGACAAGTTATCCTTCTACACTTACCTCTTACGATATGTTTCATTTTATGTAAAAATTAACAGCAGACACACTTCAAGATCAATAAATGAGATAAGCAAGTGTTCACTGAGCCTATTTGATCTAAAGCAGCTGTTTGAACATTTCTAAACAAACATTTTCGTAGAAATTATGATAAAATCCTTCCGTGTACAAAGTAAAAATACTATCTTATTTTAGGTTCATTTAGAATTCAAAGTCACTTGAAAGTTTATTTCTGATACCGCGCGCGTAGGCTTTTTATTACGTGGTAAACTTGTCGGATTTTCCGATGTAAGGAAAAGCGGGTTGTTTCGCAAACGGGCAGAGCTCGACTGAAAGCCTGAAAATGAAAATCTCCGTTGTTCACGAGTTTCGTCTGCCACCATCTCAATGTAATCCCTGACTCGTGGCAATAAGGTGTATTTATCTTTGCTAAATTGTGCCGGTATCAGTTCAGATTACGTGAATGGTTGGTTACTCTAACAATTACTATGGTTTGCACCCGTCCCATTTGGTGTGTAACGCAAACATTGGGACAATGTTTACTGACGTCAAAGGAAGGCTTTATTAAGGAATCTAACATTTGAATGTTTCAGAGTCTAAACGCTTTACAGTAGCGCGCCAATGAGAAAATACGGCCAAGTGTAAGTCGTCGCTTGTGGAGCCACTCCTGCTATTATAACTTAGAATAAACAATTTCGTTAGTGTAACTACAAACTATATTTATTGTAAAAAATAAACTTTTAAATTTTTAACCCTTTTTATTACCTCGACATGAAAGCCTTGGGTTTACAACTTTAGCAGGTTATTTGATGTTAATTTCAACTTGACACCCACTCGCGCTCTCGCGAAAAAGGCAAAATAAGTTGGTTATCGAATATTACTTTCGGGGTTAACCAATAATTATAAATGGTCAGATATTTCCCAAATCTTTATACTGCATGCACTTAAAGACTAGTCCAGTAGACCAGACCTCAAGTATTTGGATTAATAATAAGTCTATAGATCTATGCGATCTTGAGAAAAGATCTCGGTTTTTACACACAGACATACAAAAGAAAAACCAAAACACTTCATTAGATTCTTGGTAGCGGCAAAGGAACCTAAAACGGGTAAATAAAGACAAAAAAAATATACATTATTAATTTATTGAAAGGGTTGGTGCACATAAAAGGTACCTATATTCGCAAGATCTCATTTGTGAATACGCGTATAATAAATGTATTGTGCCGCACCTCTTACCAAGAGCACTTTTACGTAATTTACTACAAAGTTAGTTTTATTGTTAAAAGTTGCTATTTATCGCAAGTATTAACATTTGCCATTGATCGCATCTATGTGGTTTTAACACTTACTTTTGCAAAGTATATCTACTTTTAGAACATGGACGTGGGCAGGGCATGTCTTTCCATCCATTATCGGATTTCCATGGGGAATGTATGTTTTGCCGCAAGTAAAGTGGTACCTACTCATTTGTCTATGTGTCTATTTTGTAAAAATATGAACGTTTGGTTAATTGACTACACCCATTCAATACACAAACCTTATCCAGTAAAACTGGCTTGAAACACAATTTTATGTAAAGACACGCCCTAGGTTGGGTATTGAGAGTCGGTTAGCCGCTAGTTTGGTTATTTTCACTCAATGTTTTGCAGTGTACAATTATTTTTTTTTTTATTTCTGGGGAATGACTGTAGTAATTCGTCATAATTAGGGAAGATGAATATTTTTATTAACTTGTCATTGTAGTCTAAAGTTTGTCTTCTTCTTGAATTGTAAACATTAGGTTACCTTTTTTTATTTTATTTTTTTATTTTTTTTTAAGGGGGAGAGAATGCTTTTTCGCACCATATCGCTGCCGTGGGGACGGCAGCGACGTGTGTGGGACTCCCCCGCCCAGAAGGGGCGGGGACTACCCGAACTAAAAACTCCCCCCACACTCTCATCGCCTTTGGTTGGCGCCATGGGAAAATGGTAAAAACCACAACAGCCACGGTATTAATAATATTAGGTTACCTAGAGCTAAACCATAACCAACTAAACTATAATATATTAATAAACTATAACCAGCTTGGTAAACTTCACTTTATAAATTTACCTAAATGAGTGCATCCCGTCTGTTATAAGTAATATATGTGAGCTTGTACAGTCCGTAGCTTAAGTTCGTCAACAACTCTGTACTTTGTCATATTAAGTCACTGTATTTCTGACTTGCTTAGTTATGCGGAGATTTGGTATGACAAGGTACACTGGCAATGACACAGGCTCCTAGCCAAGTGATGTGATCTAATTTAAAAATCGTTTCGACACATTTGAGATCTATGGGTTTGAAGTTTTAAGACAACGCGATTTTTTAAAGTGAAATGTCTATAATCAGATGATGGAATGGAATATTTCTATCGAATGCCATTTATTTTAAACTTGTCGAAACGATATCGAAGTTCGACAACTGCCTGTTGGCGGAAGGAAGCCAATCTGGTCAATCGATTTATATAGCTCAGCGAGCTATGTAGAGAGTTATGCTCGACTGACCTCTAAAGGACGTCATTCAAAATGAGGTGATTTGATATTGGAACAACGTTATCGACTTAGACCCATAATTAGTAACCTGAAGTGGCAGTGGGCTGGTCAGATCTGTCGCAGGACCGATAACTACTTGAGTAGATAGTTTTTGTAGTGGAGATAATACATTGCCTAGCGTAGTGTAGGAAGACCTCCAGCTGAATGGAATCGTATGAACGCAAACGGTTGACAATATAAGTATATGCCATAACATATAGCACCCTACTTTTAAATTATTAATAAACCCATGTAAGTACCATGCTAAGTATTCTTTTCAACTAGCCAAGACTCAATTATTTATTGTTCCATATTGGGTCGTAAAATGGATAGCCATTTGAAGTAGAAATACAAGGAGTTGTGTCAGTTTGCGAATTTATCACTTAAGAGTTGACATTATGAAGTCAAAGTCAAAGTCAATATTTTTTAATCACATAGATTACATTAGTAATACTTATGAATAGTCTCTATATAAAGCAAATGAAGCTACCTCCGGTTCGGAACCTATAACTAAAGAGAAGATACCGACAAGAAACTCAGTAGTTTTTTTTACAAATGGAAGCTAAACTTATTACTAATTTTGCACTAAGACACACAGTTAGTTTGTCAAATGAGAAATTGACATTGTGAGAAGTGGACTTTTCGAGAAGTTGTCTTAATGCGAAGTTAACATTTTGAGAAGTTCATATTATGAGCTAACCTCCATTGTTATGTGTACCTACTCATATGGCTGTGTTGTGATGTCTTTAAGTAATAAATGTTTCTTTCTTTTCTTTCTTCCTTCAAAATTGGCCACTTTAGGCTCCAGCGCACATGTCAATTTACCGCAGTTCACTCCATGGATCTCATCTACCCACTATCTTTTTTTTTCTTTTCCTAACCGACTATTAACGATGGCCGCAGATGGCTTTTTCTTTACCGAGCTTACGAGGGAGCGGAAGGCTCTCACCCCCACTCAGTACCAGCTACCCTCTTAATATATCGTCTTTCCGTATTGCAAGGAAATATCTTACGCTATGCTTGCTGAGCTGTGCCAGCCACTTGAAAATTCCTTCATTCGATTGCTCTTCAGCTTCCCGACATCCCTATCCACTATATCACTTCAGCTTGCAATATTTTTCTATGATATTTTAAATAAGTCAGCTTAATTGACCTATTGCAAAAACAGGCACTTAAGTGAGAAAAAAGACTTAATGCTTCCTTCCTACTACAGTAATTAATTATTCAGTATTACTAATTAATGCTTGACTTAATCGATATATATTGAAAAGTTTGCTTTTATTGCTTTTACTTTGTCATTAATTTATTTAGGTAAGCCACGTGTTACTATTATTCAATTCTTGTTACTATGTCTACACGAACATAACTAAATAATCGTTATCGCACTTAAATGAATAAATAAATAAATGTGCCAGACAATTACACCAATCTTCTGGTCTCAAACAAAGGTTTCCCCTTGTACTATGAGTACCAGACGACGGATACTAACTGAGGGTGTTATTCCAGCACACCCAGACTCAAGTTAATTTAGAAATGTTCGTTTTCCAAATTGACCCTACCGGGAATCGAACCCGGAACCTTTCGCGCTTTGGTCGCCTACCTTAGCCACTGCACCACTAAGGTCGTCGTCGTTCTTGAGTAAAAAAATATCCTCAAAATTTGCATCATGACCGAACGAGAGTCGAATGCATTAATAACAACTATTGAGCTTTTTGTGCAATAAAGTCTAATAGTGAAAACTTCCTGAAGGAGATATAATATTGGCTAATAAGATATTGAGTTCACATACATACCAACAGTATGTTTTGATCAGCTTAATATTCTGGGAAAGTATTTTTTCCACGAAAGTAATTAACGTTTCCGTATGATGTGAGAGAGCCCCAATCAAAATGTTTGTTTCCCTTTACGATAATATCCGGTTTCGTTAAAGTAAGGACATCATCGTTACCAAAATTATGTTTTTCTATCTAATTTGTTCATCATCACCTCATACACTCCTTTTAGCCACGAATCTTCAAATTAACCAACCTTTTTATATCAATCAACTTCTTTAAATGTTTGTTCCATATAATTAAAAATAGTAAATTCAATTAGGTATTTATCAAGGAGCTAGGCGGTGCAGTGTACCGGGGCCATCAAGCTCAGGGGGACCTCAAATTCTACCTACCTACCAGAAAATATCTATCGAACTGTATCTACTTTCAAAATTATTTTTATTCCAAAAAAGTATGGCTGTGACGAAAAGATTAAAACATAGATTTGCATAGAACACCTATTCATATTCGATCAAGTAGGTATTTCTTGTGTTAAGTGGTTCAGGTTTAATCTACTATTTAAAAATAAGTCGGGTTTTTCTTCCTGACGCTATAACTTCAGAACGTACGAACCGATTTCCACGATTTTGCAAAACCCCTTCGAACCTCTAATTGCTTGAATGGTAGCACCCATAGGTACTAATAATATTATATATGCGAAAGTCACTCTGTCTGTCGGTCCGGCTTTCACGCCTAAATTATTTAATCGATTATGATGAAATTTAGTAAAGGTATACGTTGAACCTCTAGAACAGACATGGGCTACTTTTTGTTTTGAAAATAAGGTGGGTTAGGGGTAAAACCGCTCTTCATAGTTTAAATGGGAAAATGTTTATTATTTAAGATGGAGATATGAAATTTGGCACAAATATACAGAGAATACCTAATTCTAAATATAAATAGTAATGTATGTATAACGTGCGTACTTATTATATGTAATATTAATATTAATATTTACAACAACATAACTAAAATCCTACAAAAATAAAAAATGAAAGTTTTTAAAAAGTATGGTTGTATTAATCTTTCGCGCAAAAACAACTGAATGGATTTGATTGAAATTTGATCCTGAAACATTGCGGACAAAGTACTAGGCCAGCTAGTTAAAAATACACTCATATTTATGCGTTAATTATTTACTGTAGACTCATCTTTTTGTTTGATAATTTTGATAAATAATTTGTCATCTAGACATATTTAAACACCTACACCTGTCCAGTGCATGTGTACACACAAGCTGTGTGTTCAACGTGATAATAAGTGCTAACGCACCTTAATGTATGGAAACAGTACTGATTTCCTACTAAAATTATAAATCTGAAAGGTTGGAGATATAAATGTTTAATATTTTAAAGAAACAGATCTTTTCTTTTCTGTGCAAGCTTAAAGTGCGGCGTGAAATATATACTTGTTTTTAATATAGTTAGGTATACATGTTTGTAAACCTTCCACACCAAAAGAATTAGATTACTAAGTCATTACTTAAAACCCATTGGGTTGGTGTATTTTTGCAGTAAAATAGGCTATGTAACTATAATAATATATTACTAGCTGTGCCCGCGACTTCGTTCGCGTGGACTACATCCATTCATGTAGGTTTTACCCCTATGTTTCCTAACATTCGAAACAAAAAGTAGTCTTGGTATCCTTTAATTGCCAAATTTCGTATCTCTTAAAAAAACATTTTCCCATGTAAACTTTTAAGGGTGGTATTACCCCCGCCCCCCTTATTTTCTAACAAAAAGTAGCCTATGTCCGTTCTTGAGGTTCAACGTATACCTATATCAAATTTCATCAAAATCGGTTAAGAGGCTTAAGCGGGAAAGCGTAACAGACTGACAGAGTTACTTTCGCATTTATAAAATTAGTAGGGATTTATCATGATATTTGTAGTGAAATAACCCGAAAAAAGGTCGCGGACAACAGTTTATGCATATTTGTGTAATTATTATTCATATTTTGTTTCATTTGGTTTATTAACGTTGATCTTATTTCCCTTTTTTCACAAACACGTTAAGTATCCAGTTGTGTTGATACTGTAGGTTTCCAAATCAAAGCATTCCGAATATTAATTTACTTATGTTTTTTTTTAAATTATATTCTAAGTGAATCAAAACATGTAAGACTCTTTTCATGCTTCTAGAATTATGTATTTTTGTAATAACGTGATAAAGAAACTCTTGTAACCCAATAAAATAAGCAAAGAAAAACTCATATAATATAAACTGAAAGACTTTCGCGTTCCATTTTAAACATTTAAAATAATTGAACGGGTCAAAACGCGACACCATTTTTATTTAGTACCTAGTTATTACCGAAACGTCGGGCTGTAAGTAGTTCGTATTAACTACCTACTTAATAAAAATAGTGTCGCGTTTGACCCGTTAAATTATTTTAAATGTTTAAAACACATACAAGTTGATAAACACTTGACTTGCATTTTTATGGAACACATTAAGTTATATGTATATTTCAATACAAATTATTATGGTTCTATTCCACTAGTAAAAGTGGTGTGGTGTTCTCTATCTCAACGGTGACTATAATTTAATTTCAAGAAACTCCATTAAAAAATTTCAACGACTCCCACTTTGGAAAATACTAGTCTAGACCACTCCATTTATGAAATGCTCTAAATTGAAAATACTAAAATATTGAGGTATAAAGTAATTATAAAGGAGGTATCATTTTCCCAATTATACTAAAGTTGCTTCAACCTCAACTAAATTTAGGTCCCGCTCTATGTTTGTGGGATAGAGTTTGCTCCAAATATAAAGGAAATTTGATGAATTACAAAATTTGTTAGAATTTAGACTAGACATAATATCATATTTTAATATAAGTAAGGATTTTGATACATTTCATGATATGGCCCATTCTACGATATGGCCACGACATATGCATGTACTATATGTAATAGCCATAATCAGGAGTACCAGCTAATACGTACTCAATAAGAACATATGTGCTGGTATGTATATAACATCACGTTGGGGTAAGTAGAGTAAACCAATTAGTGTAAGAACGTGATTAACAAGAACAGAAAACAGCACCTAGACCGCTAGATCAGGAAGAACTGTCAAGCCAGTGGTTCGTTTTGAGATGTGAACTGACCTATATAATCGACTAGCTGTGCCCGGGACTTCGTTCGCGTGGAATACAGGGTTTTTCCAGTTTTTTCCCGCTAACTCCCGTTCCCGTGGGAATTTTGCAATATCCTGTTGCAACTAAGCTTTAAGTTTAACTAAGGTACCTGCATGCTAAATTTCAAGCGTCTAACTTAAGTAATTTAGATTTATGATATGAAAGAATTTTCCCGCTAATTCCCGTTCCCGTGGGAATTTCGGGAATTCCTTTCTTAGTGCACCTCTACAGTATCTAAGCTACGTCCTTTTCAAATTTCAAGTGCCTACGTTTAGCCGTTTTTTGCACTTTGCACTGCACTGCAGCGCGTCGGGAATGCTAGAGAAAGAGATGGCATCTATCGAATCAGATGGGGATATGGACGACCACTAACGTACTCTATCAACGGAGGAAGCTGCGAAAGAATCGGAAGCAACAATCAAAGCAGGACCACACACGCCGTCACCCTCCCTCGGGTGACAGTACGGTGCATCAACGCATTTCCCCCCCGTCAACAAAAAAAAAGGACCTCATTACCACTTAACATCAGGTGAGATGAGGTCAATCTTGAAGTGTAATATTAGAAAAAAATATATATAGTTATTGAATTAGCGCACTATTGTTTAGTTTTTAAACTTGTGAGTACTGTGCGCGTGTGTGCATAACATCACGTTCGCAGTACCCGCAGATTTAGCACGTAAGACACGTAGTGATCTATCCAACATATAACATATATATGCCCAGAATAATTAGAACCCTTGTCTCATTCATTCGTTCCCATAACATTGGCACAAATGGGTGACCCCGACGTGATGTTATTTATTTATTCAATAACATATGACTTGACAGTTTTATAACCAATAAGTAAATATGGTAAACAATTAGATACAATCAGATAGATAGACATATTACTTGTTTAAAAACATGTAACAAGCGCCTTTGAACACACCTACACTGTCAACGAACACACCGGCAGTCAGAGTTTGAATGAATAGGTCCGAGCATAGATATTAACCTTTCTTATTATATGGGTCCAAGCGCAAATGCAACGCTCTGTAGCTAGGGGAATTGCATACCGGCACAAAAACATTAGAAAAAAATCGTGACAAAAGTAAAGGGTTCACTTTTTGATCAGTCACTAAATTATGTGTACCTTTGCTAAAAGTATAGTAACTGTTTCGTAATGAACATAAAATAGCCTTTTATTTCTAAAAATATACTTTCCTCCCTATCTTTACCAAATATTTCTTTCACAATGGTTTTGAACATGTTCTCGCAGAGCCTTAAATTTGGGATGGGTCCCAAATTTAAGACCCGGGGGTCTCCTATACATTTCTACCTACGAAAAAAAACGCATGTTTGCAAATTCAATTAAAAAAAGAACTGATTATTAATTAAAGTTGATTATTATGAAACCTAACAATCTACTATATAAAAATAAGTCGGGTTTTCCTTCCTGACGCTATAACTCCAGAACGGACGGACCGATTTCCACGGTTTTGCATTCGTTGGAAAGGTCTCGGGCTCCGTGAGGTTTATAGCAAAGAAAATTCAGGAGAAAAGCGGGAAAATCCTCTAAGCCGAAACGAAGTTCGCCGGGATCGCTAGTATCATTATATAAGTCAAATTAAGATATTTGTAAAACACATTTAATCTACGCCCTACTTCTATCGTGTCCCATAGTGCGATAGCAGTCAGCCGAAGCGCGATAGGTCTGTTCCCGGTCCCATCCTCGGTCAGGCCATTCTGGGAAACGATTTTTTTTTAATTAACTTGTAGTGTCCTATGTTCACACCATCAGTTGTGTAGTCTGATACTCGTAGATACTTTGAGAGCAGTTGATTGATGTGATTGTCTTACTTTATAAATATGTTACTAGGCAAACGTTTTTATTATTTTTATAGTACTAAACGCCGTACTGGCGAACTTTAAATATTAGAAACAAAAAACGTTGTTTTTGGCAAACGTTGTTTTGGCATATAAATAATTTTTAAGTAATTATCACTAAATAATATGAAAAATAGATGTTGGCCGATTCTCAGACCTACTCAATATGCTCACAAGATTTCATGAGAATCGGTCAAGCCGTTTCGGAGGAGTACGGGAACGAACATTGTGACACGAGAATTTTATATGTAAGATAATTTTATGTGCGCGCCCAAGTCCCAGATTTTTGTTTAAAAGGAAAAATATAATGTTGGAGATAGCAGTAAAATACTGTTATTAACAGTAAAGTTGCCAACCAACACTACTTTCAGTTGCGGAAAAAATATCAGGGGACGCTATGCTCACGAATGCATAGACTATCCAGACAAAAAAAAAATGCAAAATAAAACAAAAAAAAAAAAACTACAAATTATTTGAATTTATCTGAAATTCTCGTTATTTTGCATTATATTTTCTCTTATCTTTGGGTGCGTAACGCAGTTTGAGGGGAGTAGGGGCTTTCTTACGACAGCTTTTTTCTTATTTTAATAAAAAAATTAGGAAATTAAAACTTTCAAATTGTCAACCTGTTCCGTCTCCCAACGATTTAAGGCGTAAAATCTTCTAAAACTACTTGAACGCTCCCTTATTAACAGTACCTATAGTAGTTGCCTACACTACTTTCCGCTGCGGGAGAAGTATCAGCGTGTTGCTGCACTCTCATACTTCTTCCTCAGCATACGAGTGCATACACGCTATCTGGCCGTGTAAAAATAAAACAAAAATAAAATATTTGTAAGTAAGTTTCATATATTTTAAACAAATGCATTAAAAGTTTGTTGTTAGGCGAATAGTAAAGGCACCAAAAAATTATGGAATGTAGTATTTATAAAACCACCTGGGAAATAATTCAGTAGCTTTGTGAGGTGATGCGGAACCTTCGGTGGGCGTGTCCTATTTGCAGTTGTCCGGTTTCTATGATTTCTGATCACAAAGTTTCTTCGTATTCCACTTATACATACGTATGTCGAATATGTTCATTATAGTTAATTGTAATGGATATACATATTTTATTATCTCAATGTTGACATTGAAAAAATCGGAAGTGAGTCATCTGAACCAGTATGATAACGTTTATCTACGAATTTGCTCTTTGACACAAAGGTTTTAATTAAATTTTCCAAAGCAAGAAAGAAAAGGTCACTGTTTACCTACAATATTTGACATTACTTACACTTTTCAAAACAAATTAGCTGATTTAATACATTTAAACCATCTATGTATTTTATCATATTACCGTTTCTGAGGTCCCGTGTTCGATCCCCGGTCGGGTCGATACGGGAAACGAACTTTTCTATAATATCTTGGGTCTGGGTGTTGTGGTACCGTCGTTGTTTTTGATTTCTGTAACACAAGTGCTTAGGCTAAATACCATGGAATCAGAGCAATGTATTTGATGTTGTCTAATATATATAATTATTTATGAAAGGTACAGGGCGTCTACTCTTGAAAACGAAACGAACAAACGAAAGGTTTCGTTTTTGAAGATTGATCAAAAGTTAGGGAATTAAAACGTGATTTTTGATTTGTTAAAATAATATTTTGTTTTTTGGTAACGCTTTATTCGCATTCGAAGTGTGTTAGTTGCGATAATGAGCAATAAAAAATACTAAACGTCATCGGATCCGACATATTTCGTTTTCAAGAGTAGACGCCCAGTAACAGGCCAAAACATATTTTTGAAACAAACACATTGTGTTTTTAATAACATAATAAAAACAGTGGGCGGTGACCTCGGCTGGCTTTCCAAGAATCAGGCATTTAAATTTATGGGAACTTTTTGGGGTCAGTCTATCTATTGATTATTCTTTGTTGACCGGCGTGGCGTGTGCGCATCGCAAAATAAATATGAGCCGCCGGCTGCAGTTGCGTCCCGGCGCCTGGACGACTCACTACCCTAGCGCTGCTCTCATTTGAGCCGGCATTCGTAGTTTAATTGTAAACAATTAAAGTGCCGGTGTGATTGGTGCACCATTATTAGTGACGAAACTAGTGTAATCAATGTTGTGCAAGTGCCTTTAAAATTATTGGATTTGAGTAAGTATCGTGTTTGGATCGGTGTTCGAATTCTGGAAAGGAAGAACGCAATTGCGCACGTGTCTTATTTCTGGCTTCAATGACCTTACAAAAACAAAACGAAATTAGAGAAGGTTACCCACCCCGATAAAATTACGATAAATTCGTTTTTTATTAAATATTTTTGCATAAGTAGGTTATATTTATTCACGTACACACACAAAAATAGGATTTGTTAATAGATTTTATATGAAGATAGTTCATTGAGATGTTACAATTTTATGTATTCTTACGCTGATAATTAAGTATTTTCAAATCATTTTAAAATATGTATTTAAATATAATATACAAACAATCAATACCTACGGATGATGCAACTAAGAGTCCTTTTTCAGCATTGTTGCAACCTAAAAATGATTCTTGAATGGTGTCAACATCCCGATTGAAAAAAGATTTGGTTAAAACAGTTTTGACAGCTGTCAAATAGTCAGCATTTAATTTGTAGTTGCACCTGAACCTCGCTCTTCTAAATGTATATAAATCATGTAAATATAAGTAAAGCTTCATATTATATATATATATATATATATAGATATATATATATGTAGGTATATAATTCATGTATGTTTATGTATATTTAATAGTTACCGTAATGATATTTATAACGCTTAGTAGGTAGCCATTATTGTTGTTTATAATGTTTTTTTAGATTACTTATGCACTTTTTCACTATTACCGCACAAACTCTCTGACCCATGACCCATGGCCCATGGGTTGACTGGTGGAGAAGGCCCCTTACATTAAGTCCACCTGTTGTACTGTTTTGTGCAATATTTTTTTTAAATAAATATATTTATAAGTTGATAATAATATTTTTTGTAATTGTGATACAGTTGATAAATCAATTATTAATTTTATTAATTCTGACCATAGTGGTCAGATTGCTGTGTTCGAACATCATTTTGTCGCTCAAATGTCTGCTATTACTTGCAGGCCTATTACCACAAAACGTGTTGAAAAATTTAAATCGAATGTCTGCGAAAAGATGTCGTTAATATCCTTTAAGCCAGACAATAATGTCGATAGTATGTTTAAGAAATTATTCCATAGCGTTGAAACAGAATTTAATAATATATTTACTAAAAAAATAATAAAAGTAGACAATTCAAAAATAAAATTTAGTGACTGGGCTACGTCAGGTATATATAAAAGTAGACGTAGATTATTTGAATTATATGATATAAAAGCTAATTCGAACGATCCCTCAATAGTGGAATATGTCAGAAATTATTCGAAAATATTTAAAAAGATTTGCGCGGTTGCTAAATCTAACTTTCTTAAAGAAAAAATAGTTAAAGCAACTAATAAAAACAAAGTCACATGGCAAATTATCAATAAAGAGACTTGTAAAAACAAAACACAAACAAACAAGCTCTCCCTCAAAATTGATAACACTATTATCGAGAAAGATGGGGAAATTGCCAACGCTTTTGAGACCTACTTTACAAATATCCCGGTCACAATAACTAATGGATTATTATCTAACCCAGATCAAGCTAATTCCCTGCTCAAATCGCATGTCGATGAATGCAAAACTCCCTTTATATTTGAGTACATTAACTTTAAGACAGTTTTGAATGCCTTCAAGGAACTTAATATTAAAAGAACTGAAGATTTATGGGGTCTCTCTGTAGATGTATTAAAAAATATAATACATATTATAGCTCCTCACTTGGCAATTATATTTAATAAATGTATTGATGAAGGTTGTTTTCCAAATTTAATGAAACTTAGTAAAGTCATACCTTTATTTAAAAGCGGAGAAAAAAATGACCCGTCAAATTTCAGACCCATTTCAATTTTACCTACATTTAGTAAAATTTTTGAAAAAATAATTTCTGATCAGATACTAAGCCATTTCACTGTAAATAAGCTATTACATAAAAACCAATATGGTTTTACTAAAGGAAAATCTACAACAGATGCAGGAGTAGCACTCATCAAGCATGTGTTTGATGCATGGGATAATAAGCAAGATATCGTGGGTGTTTTTTGCGATTTATCAAAAGCGTTTGATTGCGTAAATCACCAAACCTTGATTTTGAAATTGCGGCATTATGGTGTATCTAACAATTCACTTGATCTAATTAAGTCATATCTGTCTGACCGAACTCAAAAAGTCAGTGTGAATGGAGTTAATTCGTCCGGTACTCCATTATTAATGGGAGTGCCCCAGGGCTCAATATTGGGACCTTTGCTATTTTTAATATATATTAATGACCTGCCATTCTTTACCAATGATTTATGTGAGATAGTATTATTTGCCGATGATACTTCTCTAATGTTCAAAATTAATAGACAAAATGAAAATGTTGATGACATTAATTTAGCTCTCAGCCAGGTACTCAATTGGTTTAAAACTAACAACCTTTTACTTAATGCCAATAAAACAAAATGCGTAAAGTTTTCAATGCCGAATGTAAAGCAGGTCAACACTATAATAAAAATTAATGAGGAACAAATTGAACTCATTAACTCTACTATATTTCTTGGCATAAACTTAGATTCTAAATTACAATGGTCTCCTCACATAACTTCTCTGGCTGGAAGACTGAGTTCGGCGGCATATGCTGTTAGGAAGATAAGGCAACTGACTGATGTGGAGACGGCAAGATTGGTTTATTTTAGCTATTTTCACAGCGTCATGTCGTATGGTCTGCTCTTATGGGGATCTGCGGCCGACCTACAGACTATTTTCGTGTTACAAAAGAGGGCCATCCGAGCCATTTACAAGCTAACACCACGTGACTCGCTGCGAGAATTATTCAAGGAAATCAACATCCTAACAGTCGCATCTCAATACATTTTTGACTGTCTAATGTATGTATACAAAAACTTGCATACTTTTCCTAAAAAATCTGACACTCATAGCATCAACACTAGAAATAAACACAAGCTTGCTGTCCCTAAACGTAGACTTCATAAGATTGGTAATTCATTTGTTGGTTTAAGTATAACTTTTTTTAATAAATTACCTCAAGTTATTGTTGATTTACCATTGAATAAATTTAAGCTAATTGTTAAAGGTTGTCTTTTGAAAAAAGGGTACTACAGAGTAGAAGACTATATTAATGACAAAGAAGTGTGGACCACTAACTAGTCTGTTCGCCCTCACATGAAAAATTTCACTAATTATATTTACTAATTGTATTTCTATTTATACAAACTCAGCAAGAGGTACCTATTTCTTTACGTATTTGTCAACTCGCAAGTTGGCAAAATTCTTATTAAGCACGAATGTGCATTAGGACCTACAGTTTGTTTAATTTAAATATATATATTTTTTAATTTTTCTTATTACTTTGAATCAATGAATTATTTTTTACAATTTACTACATTATTTTATCTAATTACTACACTGTATGTCTTAGTGCAAAACTAGTTATAAGTTCAGCTATATTTGTAATATGAACGACAGAGTTTCTTGCCGGGATCTTCTCTGTAAGTTATAGGTTCCGAACCGGAGGTAGCGTCATTTGCATTATATAGACGTTTCATAAATATTACTGGTGTAATTTACATGAATAAAAGAATATTGAATATTGAATTGAATATTGAATATTTGTGCACCAGACGCAATTGCGACAAGTCTCGTACATATTGATTGAAAGTAATTAAAAATAATGTTGTTAACAGTATTTTCGGACGCAACAACTTTCTTAACTATAAAAATCTTACATTTTCGTTGCTATAAATCTCAACAAGACATCATTTTAAAATGTAATTAATTATCTAATACTAAAATATATCTTGTTGTTTTCTTAGTATAAATTTATTTGTGGAACTAAACGAATGTAGTTTCCAGGCTAGAATCAAGCATTGGAATTACTGATAATTAGGTCCAATGGAAAATATTAATTTAGATAGATAGATATACTTTATTGCACAAAACTTTACAGAAATAGGTTTTACAGATTGATTATAGTACAATTCAGGCGGTCTTATCGCTAGAAAGCGATCTCTTCCAGACAACCTTAAGGTAGAGGAAATAGTAGGAAATTTGATTTTTTATTTCAAATTGTTTTTGATCATTAGATCAATCATGGAAAAGAAACGTACATAAGTATGCGCCTTACTTCCAATCGACTGTATTCGTTAATGATAGCTTTTGTGTAAAATAAAAAATAAATAAAAATGGCCGTACGCACAGCTGATTGACCAATAACGAGAATGCCATATTACTAGTTGTTTTATTTCGTAGATCTATGATAAATTTAATTTGGTCGATTTATCATGCAACTTGTGAGTAACAACAACAGCTACTCCTTAATTCTCGCGTGCCAAGTATCATTGTTTATAGATCAAAAAAGGTCAATAGGAATCGCCAGTTGGTCAATAACAATCACATCGTTGCTTTTATTGTAAACAACACCGTCATGGGTACTATTTTTAAGGGGCCATTTTTAATACACACGAAATCAAAAACACCTTAATTCGATTAAATCGATTTTGAAAAAAAATATTCGATTTTGAAAAAAATTTACATTTTAAAAACGATGTAGTAGAAAGTGACATTAGGATTTGATATTATGAACCGAATGTAATATTGGTATAAGTACCTATCGTCTCTTTAATGTCCTTTTACTAACGATTACCTACTTTAGTTTTTTTTTATAATGCACTCCAAGATTGACCTCATCCCACCTGATGTTAAGTGGTAAGGAGTTCCTAGCTTAAGGGCAAAAAGTATAGCATAGTAAAACTCTTACTAGACTTGTCGCCCTTACCTTGAAGGTTTGACCCCTGCTACTAATGTAGCACCCCTCAAGAGCTCTTCCTAACGATTTTAGTCGTTATTGAAGTCGTCTCGGAACAGTTAATGCGCACTGAATGTGACTGAGCGTCTATAAATAAATAATATTATAATATAAATAAATAAATATTGAACAACATCAGATACATTGCTCTGATTCTGTGGTAAGTAGCTTAAGCACTTGTGTTACAGAAATCAGAAACAATGACTGTACCAAAACACCCAGACCCGAGACAATATAGAAAAGATCGTTTCCCATATTGACCCGACCGGGGATCGAACCCGGGACCTCAGAGATGGCGCTCGCCAATGTCAGTACCGCTCGCCTCTCGGCTACGGAGGTCGTCTACAGAGATTAACTGTAAACATTAGTTAATCACGTACTGTATGTCACAGGCGTCATAGACCTTATTTTAATTTCCGTGGTTTGTGTTTGACTGCTAAATTCAAGGTTTCCGCTTTAAAACATTTTTATCTTAGGACACTAATTTTCTCCAACACGTCCGATCGCCATCACGTATTGCACGCTACTGCGAAAACAGAGCTAGTGTAGGTAGATATGCGTTAGCATTCATCTAGCGCAAACAATTTGTCGCGGGAGAAAATACCGGCATCTGTTGGGGAACACCGCGAAACCTGAAGTATTAAAAAGTAATCGCTTAAAAAAATAAAAATATTTTTAAAATCTTCATATTTGTTTGCTTTTGAATTTTTTGTTCTATGTGCTATTTTATATTAGTTAATAATTTCTTGGGGCTATAATCTACAAAGTAGGCAATGTTTTTTGAATTTTTTTCAAAATGTTTTTGGGATCAATTTCAAAGTGGGACTACTCTGTAAAAAACCTGCGTAGTGATAGGTACTAGAAATTACGTGTCGACTTGGCAATCTACTCTATAATAATGAATGTTTTCCCTTAGTTGTTTTAATTTGTTGAATCCTGGAAAACACAGCAAATTAAGGTCCTTCAATATAATTCCGCCCACGCGACACCATAATAAACTTTCGTTTATTTGTAACGCCTACGTGAAACTATTTTATGCTGAAATACACCTGGGGGTCTACTCTCATAAACGAAATATGTCGGATCCGACAACGGATGGCAATTTTTAATCCTCATAATCATAAAGAAATCACTTCGAATGCAAATTAAGCGTTTTCAAAAAACAAAATATTATTTACGCAAATCAAAAACCACGTCTTCATTCCCAAACTTTTGAATAATCTTCAAAAAAGGAAACCTTTCGTTTGTTCGTTTCGTTTTTGAGAGTACCCCTTCTGATACTGTTTTTTGCGTTGTTTGTAGCTCAACAGAACAAAAACAGATTTATTATGATTAATGAATAAATAGGGTAAATCATTACAATTTTCTGTTTACTCTGTCAGTTAGGTTACTAAAAATAAGAGACACATATTCAAGAGACATTGCGTTAAAATTTAGCGCGACCTCATTTCTCACGCAATCCCACCCCTAAACTGAACTTTAATGCGTTCTGTCAAAGTTAGATGGATGGGTGTTGTACACACAATTTTCTTAATAAACATTTTATTTTTAAAAGTGTTTTTCAATCACCGCGTAAAAGATAGTTCAGTTTGCTGTCACTAAAATCAAAATTAATTTGTATGACGGAAACTTTGCTTCAATCGATAAAAATAGACATTTAATATATTTATGTTTGTATTTAGGACATCTGTACACATCCGTACATCGTCGATAAACTCCTTTTTTTGATCACTTGCAATTTAAACCAGGCGGCTCCCTTTTTTTTTTATTGCCAACATAAAATAAAAACGGGATTTATAATTGTTTCAGGAACCTCCTCGATTCATCTAGGAATTGAAATTACAATACGGCCGGTACGTAGTAGCCATAGTAGGTAATACAAATATTATCTACTTAATTTATTAAGTACGATAAGTTTAATAACATGGGTTTTATCGTCTGAATGATTAAAATAATAGTATTTTAAATGGAAACTTCTTGAGCAGTACCTAGGGTAGCTGTTATTTTTGCTAAGATCAAGAATTGATTAATAATTCTGAGCTAAGTGTTTGTATGATAATAAAGCTTCACGCTTAATACAAACATTATGTCCCAAGTGTTATGCCGATTCTCATATTTCGTGTCGCGTTATACATATATTACCTAAACATTAAAAATGGCTACGTTATAATGTCTTAATAAGACGAAGTCGCTATTAGTCTATCTTAATTGTATAGAATGACATTATCTAGATCTAACTTAGCAACTTATCTTACGTAAAAAGGTTTGCATGTTAAATTTGTGCACCACTGTATTTAAAGTAAATACTGGTAAAGAAAATATGGTCGCTTTTGATCAGAATAATCTTCGTTACAATCTAGTTCATATATTTATTTTTTCTTTTTGTTTTGTCCGTAGAAACAGCTCTGAAGAACGACATGGAATCATTCGATTTTAAGGCCCCATTTGACCGAACAATTATTTTTGTCGAAAATGATGGAGATGATGAAAGCACTGCTTCTATAAAACATGATGAAGATCAACCCGATGATGGTTATTGTGACAAAACTAATATTGATAACCTTAACTCTCTAGAAGACCATATACATGTAGATACAAAAACTGTTCTAATAGACCACAGTTTACTAGCCCAGATTAAAACAGAAAACAGTAAACTCGAAGAAATCGCTGATGATCAAAAGCAAGCCAACAATACTGAAGATAGATTATCTTCATCGAATGAAAGCACTATACATGAAATAATCTCAGTTCAAAACAAGAGAAATTATAGCGACCTTGGAGAACATAAAAATGAAGAAATACCCTCGAAGATGAAAAAAGATAATCATGTTCGTTCAAGTATTCTAATGCATGAAACAAAGCGTTCTACAAGTGACAATGAAAAAAAACAAATCACGAACAAAGTAGTAGGCACCATAGGTAAATACGACGACGTTGTAAATACGAACAGTGCAATGCCTGTTGAATCCAATAGCGATGAGAGCATGAAAACCTTGAAATATACGGTACGCACAAGAGATGAAGAAGATCTTACTTATTTTATTAAAAATATTTTTGATACTATATCTCAGAATTTGATACTGTGCATGCAAGCATATCAGGAACATTTAAATATTGTAAATGATAAAACGACTTCTCAAACCAGCCCAGCTGCACGGTTATCTAAAAAACGATTTTTAAATCTTCAAAATCGATACTTCCAGCTTTCGTATTGCGCGGTGGTTGATTTAATATTACCACAAGAAGATAAAAACAACAATATGTTTATTGAAGAGTTTTTAAATAACACTGTAAGATATGGAAAAGAAAAGCTGAACATAATTTATTCAAAACAGGATATCCAGCCGTTCTATTACGAACTAATTTCTTGGGCAAAAAAAGAAAAGATAAATTTGGAAAAGAAGGGCAGTTATTATGGAAATAAAAATGATGAGTTTCAAAGGAAACAATATATGAATAATGAATCACCATTACTGTCAATGCAACTAGCTCAGCCGCCCATTTTCCCGGTACAAACCAAATTACAAAGAAAAATTAATCAACCTACACATATCAGAACACCTCCAAATATAGACGCCGCAATCAGCGGAATTGCTCAGCCTCTGCGACCAGGATTTCAGAATTTTCCACGACCTTCAATTTTACCTAAATATCAGGATGTGGTTTTACCAGCTCAAGTACCACATTATTCAAATGTGGGTCGTTCCTGCCCAACAAGTTTACCAAAATATTCTGATTTGGAAATACCGTCTGCACTGCCACACAATTCTAATTGGGCTCAGTTGCCAGTTTTGCCAGATTACGAAAATTTACAAATACACAACGAAATACCTACTTTTACTGGGCGTAATCCCGATAAAGAAGTTACAATCAGCGTAGATCACGTTAGATTAGACATTTCAAGACAAAAAAATCAAATCCCTCAGAATATCCAACAATCGGATAATTTTCATTCAACAGGATATTTCTCTAACCAAAGTCACGTCAGAAATCAATTGAAAGATTTAAATTATGGTACCTCCTTGAGTGAACAAGAGCTTTATTTGGAAAAATCAAACCAAACACATATGTCCAGTAGCAATTCTAGAGTCGAAGCAATTTCGTCTATCCATAATAACCCATATGTTTCCAATCACCCCGTTCATAAAAGCCAATGGTCAAATAATTATTACCATCAAAATAACATGAATGTAAATCAACCTACACTTCATACGGCGTGCTACAATAGTTTTACTTCGTATGTTCACCATCAACCATATTCAGGGCAAGATAAACATAATAGTTTAAATGAGACAATATCGATCACGGACAAGCATCTACAGAACGAGCTACTCTCTACTCAAGCGAATGACCACCATCGTTCTTCGGTATCTACAGATAGTGGTTTTGCAAGTCCTTTACAGTTTTATCCCGCTAGTGATGGTACGGTACGTATTATGAAAATTTGATAATTAATTGATTAAAAATGTATGTCCCAGTCCAAGGATTAGGGAGCATTCAACAATCGGCTGAAAAGGGTTGGTAATGGTAATAATGATCACATTATATGCTCGAAAAATCTGGGCGTCTACTCTTGAAAACGAAACGAACAAACGAAAGGTTTCGTTTTTGAAGATTGATCAAAAGTTAGGGAATTAAAACGTGATTTTTGATTTGTATAAATAATATTTTGTTTTTTGATAACGCTTTATTCGCATTCGAAGTGTGTTAGTTGCGATAATGAGCAATAAAAATTCCAAACGTCATCGGATCCGACATATTTCGTTTTCAAGAGTAGACGCCCTGAACACGACACAGGAATAGATTCTAGGATCCCGTGATAATATAGCGATTTTCTAATTTCAAATTTACTTTCCTTATCAGCTGTCATCATCAGTCGTCCGTCTCGTTTTTAGCTTTGCTTTTATTACCATCCGTGACTAGGACGGATCGTTTTTCAAATATTGGAACTGGGCATAAATCGTAGAGGCTTTTAAATTAAAACGCCACTATACGAGTTAATGCTGTATAGAAAATTTCATTTCGTGAAATGTTTGTAATAACCGATTTCCACGATTACAGGCATCCACAACAGAAAATGGACAGTTAGCACCCATGATAACCCACGTCACTTCATTAAATCCAAACGCGATGCATATTGCTGAAGGATCCTGTCATGTGTGTAGTGCCGTAACGAAGAAGAAATGTCTTGGATGTTACCAATCTTATTATTGCAGCACTGCGTGTCAGGTAAAGCAATTGGCGGCGTACTTATTTACAAAAATAAAAAAATATTTTAATAAATTAAATAAAATTTATAGATAACTATTACAAGGTGCAATAAGTGTACGATATTGTAATAGTTTATTTAATAAAATAGTTAACTTCGGTAATCTCCAGACCATTACTTTTAAAGTAAACTTAGTCAAACGTTAAAAAGTCACATTGCAAACATAATATACATTACTCATTATGATGATTAATTTAAGAGTTAAATAAAGTTAAAAAAAGTTAATAATTATTAACGGATTCGTTAAGCCATGTTTATATAATTATAACGTTGCTAACTCGTGTTTTTCCCAATACTGTTAGTTTGGATAATCTGAATAAAATCTGCAAACACACTTGTTGTAGCAATATTAAGTTATAATAACAAATTTATAAATATTTATTACTCGGAGAATACTGGGCATTTAATTGTAAATATTAAATACTAGGATAACGGTTCCCAGGCTTGGAAAAAAAAGTTAACGAGATCGTTAACATCTTAATATTTAATATTCGATACTTAACTTAAACTTTAGTTAGATATTTCGAACGTTAACTTGGTTAATTAACGGATTAAAGTGTTAATGCTTAGTTATGCCAGTTGCGATTCACTGAGTTGGGAACTGTAAATCTTGGTATACTATGGAAATAAATAAGTATGACCACCATTAAAAAGGTATATATTTTAATGGTGGTCATCAGGTATATTCGTGTTTATCCTGAAATAAAATAAAATGGTAGTTATAAAATTAAAAGGCTCGGTTAGTTCGTAGTGTACCGTTATATTTTTTAGTCGGTATACAACTTTTAGGTAGTAATGACTGTAATGAGCTTTATTAAAAAAGTATGGAACTGTTAAAATTGTGTATCATGATTTATTTTAATAGTTTCCAACATTTCATATTAATAAAAAACCTACTACCCTCACTCATTATCTACTATTTCCTCTGCCTAAAAATTTTATGGACTAAATCGTTTTAAAACGATAAGAGTGCCTGAATTGTCTGTAGCAATTTTTGCAATTTTTGCAGTTTAGTTCATAAATTGAAATTTAATTTACACTATTTAAAAAAAATTAAAACATGTAATGTGCGGTCCTCCAATACATTGAAATAAAAGTAGGTAATGAAAAATGCTTGCTTGTGCATTCAACACGGGTATCATCTAGCGACGGATGTTTACACAAAATAAGTACGGTTTCAAATGCTTAGTTCATGGAACCCATACTGCTCACATTGCAAATGTATTATGAGGCAATGGGTAAGGTGACCTTAACAACTTATAACCACAATGGAAATTGGAACCTTTGCTTGCAAAGGAAAGAGACTAATGTAAATAAAAGATTACGATTATGATACGCACGTCTGGCCACGTCAGTTGTTTAATTTTAAACCGACTTCAAAGACAGAGGTTTGTCATTTGATCGTAGATTTTTTTTTGTGTTTGGGGATATTTTTTAACAAAAAAGATATCTTAAGAGTGATTCCAAACCATCAGACAATCTGAGGATGAGAGCATATGAAATCAACACAGATTTCTCATTAAAAAACTTTTTTTTACAATTCGAATGTACAGCACTCTGCATCGTGGGTCAAGGAGTTTTTTTTATTTAGGCTCACGACAAATTGCAGCTTATTATTACAGAGTACGTACATACCTCAGCTCATAGAAAGAAAGTTCTGTCGTACAGTCGCCGTCAGATATATCGGAGCGGACAAAGTGACCAAATACTTCTGAACAGTTAAAAATGTGTGATATTACTGAAGTAATTAATGTTTAGATATTAATGGCAACTTGTGGTGTATGGAACTTTTTGACATTTTTAACTGTTCAGAAGTATTTGGTCACTTTGTCTGCTCCGATATATCTGACGGCGACTGTACATACACTCGGATAGTAGTAGATTGTTTCATACATTGGATGAAACAATAAGTATCAAGTTTTGAATCGGTGAAACACAATAAGAATATATAGTATTTTTTATTGATATAATATATGAACCATAGACGTTGTATCGCATTGGCTTAGTTCTTTTTTAAGTTAATCAAGTAAATCAACCCAGTAATTAAGGTAGTTAATTGATTTCTTTACGTTATTTCTTCTTTTATTACATTACACATATTTAACCTATAATATTTTAAACGGTTTAATTTAAAATATATATAACTTTGTAACATAATCTCTTGTATTTAATCAATTCTTTTTTGTTACAGATGATGGATTGGAGTAGGCACAAGGAGTTATGCAAAATGATTCATCATGCTCGAATGAAGCCTACCTAATAGTTTATTTGTTTATGAAACGATTTATTAAAGTTTTTATTTGGTTTAAAACTGATTGTGTTATTTCTACAGAATATAATAAACTAGTCTTTACCTCCTTGGTATGAACGGCCATTGGAAACAGTTAACGATAAGTTTTAAACCTTAAACTGGTAACGTTAATTTTGCACACGTAACTGGGGGTCTATTTTCAAAATCTAAAATATGTCGATCTGATGATGGGTAGCAATTTTTAAATTCTCATAGACACAATTGCCTTCGAAATCGTTTTCATAAAACAAAATTATATTTATGCAAATCAAAAACTACGTTTTAACTCCCAAATTTTTGATTAATCGTTAAAAACGAAACCTTTTGTTTGTTAATTTCGTTTTTGGGAGTAGACCTATTTGTTGGTATTGTTCCGACGGTCCTCACCATTACAGTGTGTAAATACACATTAATACCACTTTAATTTTTACTTAAAACTTTGAAATAAACGTTATTGGAACAAAGTGTTATATGTTACGTAATAACCATCCTTGGACTTTAAAGTTGAGTGTTGAGTTATGCGCTTACCAACATATTTTGCGATTCATTTTTATATTATAGATTAGATTATAATGCTGATGAGTTTGTTTAAACGAGCTAATCTCAGGAACTACTGGTTCAAATTGAAAGTTTATTTTCGCATTGGATAGTCCATTTATCGAGGAAGGTTTTAGGCTATATATCAAAGTCAAAGTCAATTCATTTATTCATGTAGGTTACAAGTAACACTTATGCATCGTCAGCATATACAAACATGGTGCAGCCAATACAAGCAAAAATCAGTAGAAAATGTGGAAAAAACGGAGAGAGTACGCGTGTGAAGCCGCTAGTATCAAAATAATTATGGATTAGTTATATATGGACGACCTCGGTGGTGCAGTGGCTAAGGTAGCCGGCCAAAGCGCGAAAGGTCCCGGGTTCGATTCCTGGTCGGGTCAATTTGGAAAACGAACTTTTCTAAATTGACTTGGGTCTGGGTGTGCTGGGATAACGCCCCCAGTTAGTATCCGTCGTCTGGTACTCATAGTACAAGGGAAAACCTTAGTTTGAGACCAGGTGATTGGTGTGATTGTCTGGCGCATTTATTTTATTTATAATTAGAGATGCGCTGAGTAACACTTTTGCCGAGTAACGAGTACCGAGTTTTACTCGGTTTCATTTTTTTGGGAATTGACTCAGGTACTTTGTAATATGTTTATTTGTGCTGTCCTCCAATACATTTACTCATTGAAATCAGCTAGCGTATTTAAATAGCCCTAATTTAAGCTGCATGTATTAACATGAACTTTTATTAAACAGATTCACTAAGGGGGTTCATACCAGGAGTGCTTAGGTAGCTGAGCCGAGTTTCCCATAGCATCACCCTAACGGCGATTAGGTCTTATCGGGGTCCCTTAGCATTACAATTAAAGTGATGAGGTCCCTCGGGGCGTTTTAGTGGGTAGGCCTGCTCTTCTTAGGGCAGGAGAGTCCCACATGTCGTCATCTCCTTCGTGTGACGGTACGGTGCGCCAAGCATTTCCCTCCGCCAAAAAAATCGAATCGGGGTTGTCCTGCCCTTCACAGGGCAGGGAGTCCCACATTCGCCTCACCACCACCTCCCTCGGAGGAGGGTACGGTACATCAATGCATTTCTCGTCGTTAAGAACAAAAAAAGGTAGTCTAATTAATTATACACTTACACAAAAAGGTTTCGCTCGAAATTAACATTAAAATGGGGCAAAAAGGAGGGTTTAACAGAACAAATAAAGGAAAATTCAAATACTACTTAGTTTATTCAAATGCCTTGGTACACGAGTGCAACTCACACATGACCAGTGATCATAAAAACACAAATTTAAAGCACTCACATCACATCATCACAGATCACTTGTAGTTGTGTACAGTCGACTTCAGATGTATTGGGGCAGACAAAGTGACCAAATACTTCTGAACAGTTAAAAATGTCAATAAGTTCCATACACTACAAGTTACCATTCATATCTGAACATTCATTACTTCTTTACACACAACTAACCAATAATAAATATACACATATAACAAGAAACTTACAACTATGACAATTTGTTTGTTATTCGTTATCAGGAGACTTGATTCTTAAGTGGTAATAAGGATTAACCCGTAAATCTACACTAATATTATAAAGAGGAAAGATTTGTACCTATTTTTGTATGTTTGTAATGAATAGGCTCAAAAAGTACGGGGCCGATTTAAAAAATCTTTCACCAATAGAACCAATGCTACATTCTTCCAATTTGGCATAGGCTACAAAATTAGGGATATTTGGTAAAATTTGAGAACTTTCAACAGAAAAGCGGGAAAAATTCTCTAAAGCGAAACGAAGTTCGCCGGGGCCGCTAGTATATAATATTTTACTTAGAGTACGAGCTTGAAAGCGACACATAAATAACCGTGTTCGTTGCTTTATTGTGTTTGATTATTTTCAACTTTTAGGTAAAATTAAAAATTTCCTGGTACAATTACTTATTAAAGGAACAAAAGATGCGTCTCAAGTTCGCAAAATTCCAGGGATTTTAAGGAAAGCGGGCTGTTATAGCATGGGCTTGGGCTCGGTTACTCGACTTTCTTCAATAAATTTATAAACTTATTTCTGATTTTATATTTTATTCAGGATATAAAATAGTAAAGAATTCCGGTAAAGTATTAAGAACAAGAATATTAAGTCAAGAAAACAAACGATACTTACTTTTTTAATAAGCAAAAAGTAACTAATTAAATGAGTACCTACTTTTTAGGGTTCCCTAGCCAAATTGCGAGAAACGGAACCCTTAGGACGTATTTCGGATTTGCGGACATATGACTTTTTTGTTACATATAACTATTTTGTTTATGCTAATCGATAGCTCTAACTACGGCGATCAGATGTTATAACGTAATTTTTTAATAAATATTATATTGAACGAGACAACTTGAATATTAAAAAAATAATATATGCGACGAAATCTTACATGCCTTATAGGTTAAGTCTTGGCAGATCTCGGCTTGATAAATGTTTAAAATGTCTACAAAAATATTAATTCAAATTACATTTACGACGACCCGTATTGATCTATATTACATAAACAATTTGTTTAAGGCTCCATTGGTACATAATTAATGTTAGCTTAAAATCGTGAAAAATAAAGTTTAAAAATGGGTATTGTGGGTTATTCCTAAAAGACAGATATTTAACATAACAGACCTTTTACTTCACAAACAATACTTTAATTTGATTCAAAATTTAATTGTATGTATGATGTGACTCTCACGTGGCTGGCTTCGCCTAGTGTACGAATCGTTATTTCGTAGTATCATGGTATATCTTAAGTTTTTGGCAAATAAACGCATTTTATTTTTTATCTAACTCAGTTCTGCCGGCGTTTACAATGTACCCAAGCACAAAAAATGTGTATAAATACATTATGAAACCTATTTGCATGCCCATAAAAAATTTTTGTCAATCAGAACTTTGGATGAGTCCACTAAATCGTTAACACGTAAATGATTAACAAATTTCCAATCTCGTTTAAAAGGTTTACAAATTATTATAGTCCAAAGGTAGCTAGTTCCAAAGTACTTTAAAAAGTTTAATTGAGTTGGTCCCTACGCAATGCTGAATATTTGTCAACCTGTTACCCTTTCTTAATGGGCTGTCTTTTTATTTAACAGTAAATAAATAAAAAGTACATAAATAAAAAAAGAGTAACAGTTTTTTACTTTATTTGGTGAACTAACAGTTTCACAAACATAATTTCTTAAAAAGTAAATGTACATTTTAATTGTGAAACCAACACCGTTAATCACATGCTAATTTTTGACGACCTCTGTAGCCGAGCGGCGAGCGGGTCTGACTTTGGCGAGCGCCATCTCTGAGGTTCCGGGTTCGATCCCCGGTCGGGTCAATATGGGAAACGAACTTTTCCATATTGTCTTAGGTCTGGGTGATGTGGTACCGTCATTGTTTCTGATTTCTGTAACACAAGTGCTTAAGCTACTTACCGCAGAATCAGATCAATGTATGTGATGTTGTCCGATATTTATTTATGCTAATGCTGAGAGATATGTTTATGTTCAGACTAATAAAAAAATAAATAACTTTTTAGTAAGTTCGACTAATATTGTATATTGGTAATACCACTGCAGGTTTTGGTTACTATTAATTGTATAAGTGCATAACATGAGTGTACATAATATGTACCAATGTGATATTTTTTGATATGTCATTATTTATTTACTAGCTTTGCCCGCGACTTCGTTGGCATGGACAGGTTTTTCCATATATATACTTTTATGGTCGAGTTCACCCCGGTCTCCCCTTATACTCAAAACAAAAAGTAGTTCATATTTGAATCCAAGATTCAAGCTAAATTTGTGCCAATTTTCATATCTTTAACTTAAACAATATACATTTTCCCATATAAAATTACAAAGGCAATATTGCCCCCATCCTCTGTTATTTTCAAAACAAAAAGTAGCTGATGTCCGTGTTAAACTGTTCAACGTATACCTATACAAAATTTCATTAAAATACGTTCAGTAGTTTAAGCGTGAAAGCCGGACAGACAAACAGATAGACGGACTGACAGAGTTACTTTGGCATTTCTATTATTAGTATAGATTCTATGTGTTTCACAATGACCCACCGTTGATTGTGGTGTAGACTCAAGTTAGTCACTCGAATGATTGCCCTATTTCGAGGGCAAAATGCATTGGCATACCGCAATACTGACAGAGGTAAAATACAATTTTGATTCATTTTATGTTGCACTTCACTGTTTTGATAAGGCCTGTGATTTACCATTGGTCTTATTTGTGTAAGTAGGTACATACTTAAAAATGTCTTAGCTGGCAACTATGAATTAGGTACAAATACAATTTCAACGTTCAGCATATTTCATTACACGTGGTAATCAATGTGTTTCGGATTGCCGACTCTGATATTAGAAGCCGTCTCATGAATTTGCAGACGAATTGCTTACCTTAGCGGTTACATATTTACACAATCAATTTACAAATTTGCTTAAGTTAGGTTTTGAATTACTTTTACGTACCATTAGGTATATCGAGGCGCCCTAGCTGGCCGAATTGGATCACGTAAGAATGTTTTTTTGGTTGGGGACCATAAGAATAAATGTTTCGATACAAATTTATAATTTACATGCGACTTCGTGAAAACGATTGATACCTGGTTTTTATTCCGAATTGATTTCTAAATAAACATGGCTGAAATGCACCTCCACGATATCTGTAGACTATTTTCAACTTCAAGTCTTTTACTTTAAAAACATAGGCCTTATGTTAAAACTTCCAACTCCCTTAGGTATGGTGATTAGTAAAATCCGTTCTTCACTCTAACGATTTCCTGAATTATCAGTCAGTCAGTCAGAAAGCGAGTGAGTTTTATTCCACTTTTATTTGTTGAGGAAAACATTTAATAATAATTAAGATAATAGAATTATTAAGAGATACAATCTAGCGACAAAGTCCAATTTCAGCACCTATTGATATTTTTGGCAGGTGCTGAAAGTTGATACTACACAGTAACACTTATTAATCTAAGCCAAAAATATGTATCAATAGGTGCTGAAAGAGGACTGGACCAAAAAATAACAGGACTTATTCGGACGCGCGGAGAAGGATCAAAAATATTACGGTTGGCAGGAATAAGAGAGGCAGGGCAAAGCAATTTATCGCTCGAACTGGAGCAGCCCGACTCGTGAAATACCTCCACCTTACAGAAGACCGCAGCCAAATAACAATCACTCCGGTGTTGTTGTGTTCCTTCGTGTGAGTAAGGTTTCCAGAGCTCTTGGGGGGTCCTACATTAGTAACAGGGGTCAAGCCTTCAAGGTAAGGGCGACAAGTCTAGTAACAGTTTTACTATGCTATACTTTTCGCCCTTAAGCTAGGAACTCATTACCACTTAACATCAGGTGGGATCAGGTCAATCTTGGAGTGCATTATAAAAAAAAAATCTGGAAAGAAAACGATTAAAAAAGATGGAAAAATAATGAATTGTGCAAGTGATAGACAGTAAGTATGTAGAAGGAATGACAGTCTCAAATAAACAAAAAGAATATCAAATTTAAATGGCAAATGTTTTTTTTTTAGAGTTAATGTTTCAAAAGTGACTAGTTTTTGTACTTTATTTCCAAATCGCAATCGCATTATTTCCAGACGCAGAAATTGGTAAGACCCGCGAATGGATGCAGGTCTACCCGACGAAGTAATTAATCTTGCATGACAAGAGCTATAACTAACTAAGATTAAAATAAACACAAGACAAGGAAAACAGGTATTACGAAAGGACAAATACTTTACTGTTTTATAACAGTATGTTTGGGATAGAAGGAAATTTTTAGGGAGAAAGATGGTGTAGACATTCCGGAAAGGATACGGTAAAAAAAATACAAGTCAAATTTAAACCCGTAGAAAAGTTAATCTAAAAAGTATGTAGGTTCGGTTGGACACAATAATGTGCAGGTGCTGTAACAATGTTTGTGCTGAAAGTGGAATACTTCAATTAGTGCGGCTGAGGCTCGTCTGTCATCATAACATTTGCACCTAAGGTCACGTCCACATATCATCCGATGTGCAGCGTATGATTACATTTCACAAGCTGCACACGCGCTGCACGCAAGCAGTCACTGCAATAGTATGGTGAATGGCTCGCGAGCTGGTATTCGAATAGCAAAATATACATGACAAAATGCTTTTTATAAAAAATATAGGTACCAGACTAAACCACGTCAGACTATACATTTAAGCTTTTTATCGCTCTTATGATTTCCGCACAACATCTAATATCGAACTGTAAGTGCTACCTTGCCTTGCTGTTGGCCGTACTTAATGAGTTTCAGTTTCGAAACTAAATAAATATGATATAATGGCGCATTCACAGATATCCACCGGCTCGGGCCGGTGGCCACAAGCCGACGGCACGAGCAGCATTCCCAATGCCGGCGGCCATGCACCTTCGACACGTATTAGGAAAGCCGGCGGCAAAGCCGCCTGAAAGCCGACGGCATGTATAGATGCGTCATAACTTGCTTTCCATCTTGTGAAATTTGGTTATACTATGCCGAACCGTCGCCGCCTCCCCAGGCCTTACGTAGGTAATTATCCATTCGGTTGAAGATGCAACATAGCTTAGCTACTTATTTCATTCCTCTGTTATTTTGATCTAAAAAATATCCCGTTTTCTGAATAGTTGCTAATAACCCCATTATCGTTGAGGAAGGTCAAGCTAAAAGTAGCGCTGCGCAATCAGTTTGGCACTGGTCATTGAATTGGAGGTGCTTATCATAAAACACGTCACCTCGTGGCCTTGAACGTCGGGAGGAGTTTAATGCGCATTATGCGTTTAATCTAGACATACCTACATTAAAGAGAGATACATCTAGTAATCTAGTTCATTCCGGTGTAAAGATTTGTATTATTATTCGTTTACACACTTTTAAAACTAAAATGTTTATTAAGAAAATCGTGTGTACAATATGAAATTAAAATAGTAACTGACTTAAAAACTAATGTTACAAGTTTTATTGAAAAGAGATATGAGATACGTAAAAACTAATTTTACTAACATGCTAGTATTTGACTAATTAGTAATTGCTTGCAATACAAAGTTCCTGGGAGCCACAAGGTGCTTACGTTGGGAACAGCAAACAGTGTGTTTAGGAAGTTCTTGTTATTATAAATAAAATAGTATTTACTATTGATTATGACATTACAATCGTAATTTACTAATAACTTAATTATTTTTATAGGAATAACACTGATACCTAATCTTAACTAAATAGGTGAGTAAAAATACCGCACAAGTCGTCAGTTCGCCATATTAACTAACGAACACTGTATGTGTGTGCCCGCGACTTCGTTCGCGTGGACTACAGGGGTTTTTTTCGCAATAAAAGGTAACCTATGTGCTTTCTCAGGGTCTAAAGATTGACTGTGCCAAATATCATCAAAATCGGTTGAGAGGTTTAAGAGGGAAAGCGTAACAGACAGACAGAGTTACTTTCGCATTTAATATATTAGTAGGGATTTTCAGATGGTTGCTGTGCACAGAACCGGAATTAGGTCTTAGGTTTTAAGGTTGGTTATTGAAAAACAAGTAATGATAACGCAAAAATATCTCGAGAAAGGGCATACATAGATGGAATGCGATTCTAGTGCCATTGAATGCAGACTAAAAAGCAGAGAAATTTACTTACTCTCGCAATATGCTGATGTTACATTAAAAGCTAGAACTGTTCCAATTCCCTACGAATGTCGTCCTGTAGATTACAGCTTTTTAATTTATTAAAATTCGTTTATAAAAGCATTCGACCGAGCAAGAAAACCAATGACCCTACTGTTACTGATTTAAGTGTTCTCGTTCATAAGCCAGACGGTACCTGTTTGGTACAAATTAGACTTTAAAGATCCATTGCAACCACTGCCCCAACGTGCAACGAAAGTGAGCGATATTGTAGGTACAGGTGCACTCCCTAAACTATACTAAACTGTACCTATACTGCGAAAGTACCAATTTCTCATAGGAAATTTAAGGATCTGAAAGATTTGAAAGCGGTGCTACCTGCAAATTGCCACTCATTTTATGACAATTTACCATTTAAAGGATATTTTTTTTAGAGTGGTGTGATGTACCCAAATGCGGTGATTAGAAATAACTACTCGTTTATGAAAGAATTACGAGTTAATTGCATAAGGTTTAACC
Source organism: Glyphodes pyloalis (assembly GCA_037074685.1). Taxonomy (NCBI): domain Eukaryota; kingdom Metazoa; phylum Arthropoda; class Insecta; order Lepidoptera; family Crambidae; genus Glyphodes; species Glyphodes pyloalis. Next base: position 11,066,708 of record JAYKKO010000005.1, on the reverse strand, counting down.
TTTGATTTGTTAAATTTTGATAAAAGTATTAATTAGAGGAATGTTACGTTTTTGTTATAAGAATTTTGATTTCTTTACTTTAACTTTTTAATTTCTAGTTATCATAACTATAAATATGAAATTCTAAAGAAGCTCAATCATACCAAAACACGTAACCTAAGAATGCCTTATTAGATCGTAATACTAAAATGATACTCCATAAGTTTCGCCTTTTTAAATTATTTACGAGTATTAGAATAGGTAATATTATTTTGATGGTAAAAGGTTAATAAATAACATCTATAGACTTTATTTAAACGTTGTAAAAATCTATATTTGTTTCTTAAAATATGATTAATAAAAATTTTGAACACCGCAGGAGTCTTTGTTTTGTCGAGCTAAAACCGCACAAGTCGAATGTGTAGGTATATAGTCCTAAATAAACATCACTTGAACTATAAAAGTAAAAATTAAGTCAATTTAAATCAATTTTCGAACTTATTGAACGTGAACATAGTATTGAATATAATTAAAACAGTTATTTGTCTCTCCTGAAAGTTTGACATAATTTACTTGCGCGGTATTGTTGTATAAGCGACGATATTTGAAATGTCTATTTTCATTGTTTGAAGCAAAGTTTCTGTCATACAAAAACTTAAGTTAAACTAAGTTTAGCTTGATTTTCTTTTCCATTTATTTATTAAAGTATAAACATTTCGGTATTAGGTAATTTAGCATACCTATTATCACTATTTACACCTACCGCGCTATAGGTTACTAAAGCAGAAAATTGTGTGTCAAAATGTAGTGTAGGCACATAATTTTTTTTGACGGTCATTAAATTTAAAATGCCAAATAAATGGCACGGTGTTTTATTATTCCAGTTAAAACTTTCGTTTCTCACGTATCATTTACGAATTATCCGTATTTTGTATATTTTAGTAAATGCTTAATCACGTTGAAAACACAAAACATAATTTTATCCGGTAAAATTATTCACGTCAACAATTTGCTTTTCAGTTGTTACGTATTAAAATGTAAAGTGTCGACAGCTGCCGCTAGTCCATCTACGATAAATATAAATCTGAGGGTAAATGCAGTAAATGTCAATACATGTTTTAAATTTTAATATTTATAATGTTAATATTTTATCTACAAAACACATTTGGCCTTGACAGTTATGCCATCTATTGTTTTGATTGTGAACTTTGTACGCACATTTTGTGGGGTGGCTTTTGCCAGATGAATGACATGATTCCTCAACAAGCGACATCTACGGACAGCAATGAAACTAAGTCTTGCGATTCAAATTTCGAATGCTTTCACTTACCAATCCGCTATGTAAGTTCTTGTGGCATGTACAGATGGCGTTAAAGTACAGATGTAATAATTTTATGCTTAGTACTATTTTCGCGATTTGTTGTTGAAGACTATAGAGGTTTTCTGGCATGGTAGCGGCGACGGGATATTGAAATGAAGCTGGCTAAGCACTTTGTGGTGATGAATAATATGTACGTTGAACAACATCACAGTGGTGTTGCGTAGATTTACATGGTATACCTTACTTATTATATGAGATTGACATTTCAATATCACTTACTTTTAAAAGACTATTAAATAGAAGTCCGATGATTGCTACTTGGCTAGGCCCCTAGTTGGGACAGGCCGATACTAAAGTACTTTTCATCTACCTATCTATATCACGTAGAAGAATAAATGGCCCCATCCCATAGCTGCCGTAGCCAACAATTATACAGCTGCTACCCGAAACTGTCTTGTTTGATTTTATACTGTGTAGTAAATGTAAATAAAATGTAAACTTATTTCATATTTTGTACCAAAGAGAATTGATTTATTATATTCGTTCTATTGTGTCACTATGACATTGAAAGATATCAATACAATAGGAAACATCTCTGGGTTTTGTTTTTTTCACCACACTCAAATATTTACATATATGCAAAACAATTTCATTAGGTAAACAACACTGTACCTATTCCTTCAAAAACAATGTTCAAAATCTCCACCGGATAAAATCATAAAAGTACGAACGTGAATTCTAAATTTTGCTTCATGATAAAATGTCTGCCATAGAAAATGCGAAATCATTGCATGTGGTTTTCGAGAGGAAGAAAATAGTTAAGGATCTTGACTACAACTGTGACTTCGTTAAAAGAACTACTGTAGATGACAAGCTCAAAGAAATTGAAAAACTTAACGCCAAAAAGGCTTTGCAGAAGAAACTGGATGCAATGCGTGGTGACCATCAGAGGAAGACGGAAGCTCGACACGTGATTATTACTAACCTGATTGAAGCTATAAAAGACTCAAATACACATGAAGACGCCGTAACAGAAAAATTCGTCGACAAAGTAGAATGCATGATGCATCGTTTCAACCAAGACTTGGATAAACTTCAAAAAATCTATAGCAACGTGATGAAGAAGTTGCCCAAAATTTGAAAGTGATGTGAAGTTTAAAAAACATTAAGTATTTCATCAGTTGCCGAATTTGAAGTCATATATTTTTACTAAGTCTCGTTTTAAAATATGCAGGTGAATAGAATAAATTACTCAAACCTTAAGTGTTATTTCGGCTTTGACGTTTAACGGGGTTCCCAGTTAGGACAATCAAGTTACATTATGGAACTAATATGCTGAACGATTTTTAATCGTCTGAAACTTTGTGTTTTTGGTGATGGTTAAGATTAATTTGTTTAACTTTTCATAGACGTAATTCCAGACACAAGAAAAAATCAGTCATTCACGAAATCAATCGCTAAGGGATTATGAGCTATTAAGGGTTAGCCGTAGAAGTATTAAATAATTTTTATTTTCTAGAATATTATTGAAACACCCATGATATGTAGTAAGTAAAAAAAGCTCTAGATGTAGGTATGTTAAACAATAAATTTTGTTTAAAATATTCCTTGGTGGTTGACTTCAACGACAAAAAAAGTGAAGTTAAATGGTCAGAAATGTATATAAAACAACGTTGAAATACCTCGTATTTTAGATAAATTTTATTAAAACCTCTCGTAAAAGAAAACAAAGGAGGAGCACACATTAATTAGATTTCTAGGAAATCTGGTAAACGTAGGTACGTAAATATACGATACGGAAAGCTCGAAGCATGGGACGCATAGCATTGACACACAAAAGGGCAATAAATCGAATTATCCCGGCTATGTATCACATTGGTGGCGGCTGACTGGGCGGAACCAAGCTGTCATCCAGCTTAGTAAAAACACGGAAGTATGTCAGCGTAGTGGACACGAGTAACTCAGCGAAATACTTTGCGCTAACTCATTACTTAACTCACAACTCACTAACACAGGCGCAGTGCTGAATTATAATGCGCTTAATAAAAATTGCGCTATGGTTTAGCAAAATAGAAAAAAAACGAGTCAACAGTGAAATGCGTGCCATCTGCACTAAAACAAATCACTTCATAGACAAAGCACGTATCGCTGTCTGTCTGTCCATATGCATGCTTAGGTCTCTAAAACTATGCTACGGATTTTGATGCGGAATAAAATAGTATATTAAGCTGAACACTTTAAATACTCCGCGATACTTGTGTGCGAGATATAAATAAATATCGCAAGTTTAGTGAAAATCCACAATAATAGCAAGACGTTTGTTTGTTTTAAATGAAACCTGTCAAGTGTGAGACGGCGCACGAAGGGTTCTGTACATCTGTGAAACGGCAAAAAACCGCGTTTGTTGTATAGGAGCCCACTGACATGTTTGTTTGTTATATATCGGTAAAAAAAAGTAAACATTTCCACTATCTATCAAATCAGGTTTCAGGAAATACTTCCTGATGGACGGACAAAGAAGTCTTTTAACCTTCGGGTAACGGAACCTTAAAAATAATGGGCTAAAATGTTTGTCAGTGCATAACTTTTCAACGATTGTACCTATTTTAATTAGTTTTTTTGTAATATTTGCAATTACACGGTCACGAAGCTACGCTACACGGTAATAAATCAGCCGTTTATAAATGGCGTCGTCTGAAAAACGCTAGCTGTTATGTTATAATTATGCCGAATGCAAAATCAGGCAAAACGTTAATTTGTTTAATCTTACGTTTGGTTGTAGTTTTGGGGTGACCATGAATATCATTGGGGTTTTGAACTTTTCAGGTTCCGGTTCTCTTATATTACCCAAATAAATAAATAAATGCGCCAGACAATCACACCAATCACCTGGTCTCAAACTAAGGTTTTCCCTTGTACTATGAGTACCAGACGACGGATACTAACTGGGGGCGTCATCCCAGCACACCCAGACCCAAGTCAATTGAGAAAAGTTCGTTTTCCAAATTGACCTGACCGGGAATCGAACCCGGGACCTTACGCGCTTTGGGCGCCTACCTTAGCCACTGCGCCACCGAGGTCGTCAAAATAGAAGATTAGAAGTAATAAAACTGATTTTTATTCACATCAACATTCAAATCATGTCTTTTCTCCACTACTCAGAATTCTTTCGTATTGATTTTCGAAACACATATCTTCTTCGCAGCCATGTTTTGATAGTTCTTTGCCAAATTAGACATTTATTAAAATAATGCCGTATTGCCTGTAATGTAAATGAAAAAACCAAAATGCATTGTTGTTAAATATCTAGTTCTTTTGATACTTGTTGATATAATTATTTGCCAATATTACATAATAAATTGCAATTGTGGCAAGTAGCTAAAGCACTTTGAACTAGAAACGTGACGATATAGAAAAGTGTGCTTTCCATATTCACCCGAACAAAAATCGAACACGTGACCTCTGATATGGCGCCTTTTATTACCGATCTTTTCCACAGGTTTTCCTTACTAAAATATTTTCTAAAAGCGTGAAATTCAAAACTTAAAAATTTAAAAATTATTTTAGTGTATTTGTAGTTTGCTCGTTTTCTGTAGATCTGTTAGCCAAATGACCAAATATGGCGCTATTGGAAATGGATAATAGTCAGCTGATTTTTGTCTAACTCCCACTTGAAAGCTTTTTAGAGCGAGTTGTGTAGTCAGCTATTTTGACCCAACCTCAAACAGCCGTGGAACTGATCGGAGAGGACTGTCAAGCTAAACTGAGAATGCAGCGCTCTCATCTGCACAGACAGCAGGCATAATGGCTGTTGGCGCATAATGAAGGCATTGTACCACTGTGACGTCATTACGCGAGCGCCGCCGACTCAGCTAAACTGATACTATGCTGGGATAATCGATTTACGGCGGCGTTTTTAGATTACGAAATGTGTACATTCAGATTTGTCAACTTGTAATACGTATTGGACAAAATTTATTCATAAGTTTTCTATTTACCTAAACTATAATAACTTTGGCGCTCTAAACGAAGAAACTGCTAGGTAGCCTCTTCCAAATACGCACAATAAGTTGGCAAAACTACAAGTACGTACTTACTTTATACACACTCGGAAAATAGCACTTACCGAGGCCACGAGGTCAATACAATACAAAAATCAATCGTCTACGATAACTTGCGTGTAGCTCAGTTGTAAGAGTAGCGCGTGCGATACGTGAAGGTCGTGGGTTTGAATCTTACACCGCAATAGGAGATTCAATGTTTCTCTTTCTTTGAAATATTTAAAGTACCTACTAACTTTGTAATATATGTAGATACTCCAGTGGCGGTCAAATGATTTACCAAAACATTAAATTAAACATTCAACTGGATACCAAAAGTAAACATCAGTTCTTACAATAAACTATCAATAATAAACGAAAGTTTTATAACAGACTAGCTGTGCCAGCGACTTCGTTCGCGTGGACTGCATGTGGATTAACTTCTCCTGTTTTCCCAACATTTCCCTTCACTGCTCTGCTCTTATCGATTGTAGCGTGATGAAAAGTATACAATAACCTGCCCAGGAGTATTAAGAATAATTGTACCAAATTTTATCACTTATTACCCCCTTTTTTTTGTCGAGGGGGAAATGCCTACCGCATCGTCACTCTCAGCGGGGAACAGAGAGTGGTGTGTCGGGCTCGCACCGACTAAAACCCCCTCGGTGGCCAACGCTGCGCAATTGTGGGGGAGTCGGGATTCCTTGCGATTCTACACAGGCTCCCCCACAGCGCCTACCGCCAAGCGGCCCATCTCGCCGTGCAAATACGCAGCTGGAGCGTGCCACGAGCCACCTGACACGCCCCACCCCCCGGGACCGAGGTAACGGACGCCAGGCTTGCCCCACGCCTGGCATTTCTGGTCCCAGAAGCGGATCTGCTGTGCGGCTCCGCTGCCTACCGCCTCTGCGGACACCCGAGACTCTCAATCCAGTACTCCCTCCGAGAGCCAGATGAAGTCCCGAGACCCACCGGCCGCGGAAGATAGGGAGACCGGCAAACGTAATACCGTGTCCTCCTCTTCCTCCGCGACCCCACCACGACGCGATTCGCGCCCCGCGCCGTAGCGCTCCACTGCCGGGTCGCGGAGGACAGGGAGGCCGGCAACGAAACACCGAGGTCCTCCTCTTCCTCCGCGATCCACCTCTGCCCTTGCGGGCTTGCCGCAGAGAGCCACCGCTCTCCGCGGCCCAGCTCGGGATCGGTCTTGGCTTCACCCTGTGCGGTATTGGAGGCTGGGTGACAAGGCCAGCCTCAACGTCCCGGACCACAGGGCTACTGAGCCCCCCCATCGCGACAAGATGCGTAACCCAGCGCGGGGGACTTATAACCCCCTGATAGTTAGTTTGGAAATATATTTAATGTCTATACATATATTTAAATTCTATAATTTATCACTCAACAGATTTAATATAAGTATAGATAAGAATAGCCAAAGTCCAAAAATATCACAAAGACGTCTTTTCACATGATACGCTTTAGTCCTGTTCAATAATAATGAATGAACGGCTTACGAAATTCTAGGCTAAAGCCTAATTCTATAAAGAGACGCTCAATCGTCGATCATTTTACTTTTATTGTGTTTTTTGCTCGGTTTGAAATTGATTTTATATCGCTATTATGATGCCGACTGAGGACTATTGCTCAATTCGATTATTTGACGATTCGTGTCAAAAATGACTATCCGTTTTTCGCTAACCGACTACAAGTCGTAAATACCGTTCCATAATTTACTTTTCATATCAACTGTCATCAGTCGTACCCTGTCCGTCGTTTTTAGCTTACGCCTCTTATAATTCATTACTATCCGTAAATAGGCGTCTACTCTTGAAATCGAAATATGTCGGATCCGATGACGTTTAGTATTTTTTATTGCTCATTATCGCAACTAACACACTTTGAATGGGAATAAAGCGTTATCAAAAAACAAAATATTATTTATACAAATCAAAAATCACGTTTTAATTCCCTAACTTTTGATCAATCTTCAAAAACGAAACCTTTTGTTTGTTCGTTTCGTTTTCAAGAGTAGACGCCCTAGAACGGATCGTTTTTCAAATATTGGAACCGGGCATAGGCTTTGTGTTCGTAAGCAGGTGAACTAATCAGTGAGAGCGGAGATACCGATCTGTTCGATTAAAGAATTAGGTCTCTAATTAGGAGATGAAATCATTATTAACTGACTTATGTGTGTGCACTCTTTGGAGGTATTAGATTGTTATGTACTTATACTGATATCATACAGCGAAAGAATACAATGGATTTACTGAAAATACTAAGAGATCCATAATAAAAAGTTAAAAAACCCGTTAAAAAAAATATAAAAAAAAACATTTATAAAAGGAAATTAATAGGTACAATTAAAATCACTAGACGCGCGATTTTACCAAATTTACTGATGTAAATTGTATTGTTGATGTATGTTGTTGATATAGACCAGATGTCCGAAGGAGCAACATTTCCAATGCGTAAATGCGTTATTTTGCTACATTTGTAGTGTGCATAACACAGCTTGTGCATATAAAATGAAAAAATAGCGAAAATGTGGAACACTCACACACGTAATGTTTTAGATTAGCCAGACGGGATTGTCCATTAAAAATTTCGGGGAAATCCATGTCAATATCGACATGTGGTCACAAACCCGAGTCCGTAACATACTTTGGTCAACGGGAAAGCAAAAGTCCGAATTCAAATAACGTAAATCACTAGACCCAAGGAGCATTTTATTAGATTAGAAAATAAATTATATTAGTTAGACTAATATAATATGCCAACAAAATGCTTTTTCATGATCAGCTCTATTAGACCAACATTTGTGATTCAATTAATTATTCAAAACTTACGACAACTGACGACAAAAAACTCGCTAGTTTATTATTACATTGATAGGATAGACTGAGCCTCCTCCTAATAGTGGAATGAGTAGAATGTAATGGATAGTCAACAGTCGTTTTATTTCTGAGAAATCGATCATCTATCGACAGCGCCGAATCGATCGGCATCACTATCGATATTAATAATTTCCTCATACTTTTACCATGTCCACGCGGAGCGGAATACGTCGGGAAGAGCCTGTCAGGGCGACAAGATAAATCACTCGCGAACAATTTATTGGCACATGGGCGATTCAATTACACCATCAGATTTAATAGGCGAAGGCGTTTTAGTGTATTAGGCCGGGTCATTGACCGCCGCTTTCAATGGCGTAGGGTTTTCACATTTCGGGTAGGTAGGTACAAGTGAAATACTGTCCCTCCTTATTAGTTAGCAACACAATAATTTACCTGACCTATCGGCTAAGATATATTTTATACTGCTAGTCCAAACGCCATATAACAACTGTGGACGTCGACTCAGATCCAAGTCAATTAATAAAAGTACGGTGTCCGATACTGACCAGACCTGGCACCGAACCCGGTACCTTTAGTGCTTCGGGCGCCTATTCACAGATCCCTTCATACTAATATTATATAAACGCGATTATTTGTGAGAATGTATGGATGTAGGTGTGTTTGTTACTACTATAGGTAGGTATATAAGATGCTGTTATCTCGAAATAAGGAGAACAAAATCACGTAAACGTAAACAGCTACTTACTATGGATATACTCGAACTTGGTCGAAATTTTTTGCTTCCATGAATTGCATACATTATTTTAGAGAGATATTGACACGAATGAATACGTCCTGTATGAATAATGTAGGTTGCAGCCGACGTTAGTAACTCTACTTGAAGGCCTTTGGCCTCTTAAGGTGGCCTTCAAATAGGGTTTAAGCTCTTTCAAGTTTAGAATTTTATTTTTTTTACATAGTTAGCGTTTTTTTGTTTTCTTATTATTGTTGGATAAAATAGATGTGAGTGTGATATTAAGTGTTTTATTTTTCAAAAGTACATGCATAATTCCCTTCTATATAGGTAGGTATTCCGTTACTTTGATATGGTAACAACAAACCCTTAAAACTTCTAAATGTTCACACATACAGGAACTAGAATGAGACATAAGTACTTTTTCACATCAGTTTTTATCGTCCGTATAAAAAGAGAATGACTTTTCTCCAAAGGTTTCTTTGTTACGTTACCTGAACAATGAGAAGCCAAGTAGGCCCGATTAGAGCAGGGGTCGCTGGGAAATTATTGGGAGAAAATTACCGGGCTTTGTTGTAGAATCGAAGGAATACAGATGAAGACATTTCGCTCAAAGTGCGGAGGCTGCTTTGTGATGAAGAGATAATGAGGCAGGAATTTCCTTTTGTCTGTGCTTACGCAAAACAAAACATCTACATGTAACACCTTTGTATAGGTACGGTATTAACCATTCGAGCTCTAAGTAAGAATTTCTCTCGCATCCGATTTCGTTTGGGTCGATTTAGGAAATTGTGTACTGGCAACCAAGGTATTTGGGGCTGATTAGGTACCGGGCCCAAATTGACGACCTCCGTAACCCAGAGGCGAGCAGGCCAGACTTAGGTTTCGCGTCATCTCTGAGGGCACCATATCCAGGTTCGATTTCAGGTCGGGTCAAGTGGGAAACGAACTTTTCTATATTGTCTCGGGTCTGGGTCTTGTGGTACCGTCGTTGTTTCTTATTTCCGTAACACAAGTGCTTAAGCTTCTTACCACAGAATCAGAGCAATATGAGTGATGTTGTCAACTATAATTTCAGAATCGGTGCTCGCAGGAATCGACTAGAACCAGATTATCACAGCATATTGCTCTTCATACACGTAAAATATCATTGTATACTTACTGCATCAAAACTTGCAAGCGGAATTCAGCAAACTTTGTACTTTCGACAAAAATATCAATTCAATTGTCACAAAGATTGTGCCCAGTTTGATTAAACTCTTCCATAATGTTTATACAGTCTGCGGAGATCCGAAAGCTCTCAGCCATACCTCGTCGAGCCATCACTTCGCTCGCAGTCAGGTGGAAGTTATAATGCACTTTCTGTTAACTTAAGGGATATTATGAAGTTTTCACGGTACATTCTTGGCGTCTTAATCTGTAGAGATGGTATGCTGGGAACCGTATCTAGCAGAAGTCAGGTTTAAACCTGGGATCTTGAAAATTACTTTTCAAAAACAGGTACTTACTAGAGTTTTGAAGTGTGTCCGTACTATTTTGGTAATTTCACTCTGCCAGTTCAGATAGCGAGGAAAATAAGAAAAGGGACCGATGGAAAATTGAATATAACGGCAGTAATGGCCACAATAATGATAAATCAAAGCTCTCTTTCCTCTTTGAATGCCCCGTTGATGCCCCTTCTATCTCACAGCTGTTCGGTACCACGAACTTTAAAAATAACGAACCCAACCTTCCTTCTAATGGTTGAAATTTGTAAGAGGCGTATTGGCTTTTAAGTCGACAAAATGGTGTTGAAATTGCAGCGAGACGGGCGAAGCGCCGGAGCGAGACTTGTGAAGGATGCGTTTCATTTGCTGTCAGAGGAAAATCGCTTAGCAGCCTGCAATAGCATTTCAGCGTTAGCAGATGAAATTTTACAACTACGCGCCGTGCTTGTATATGGGAGTGGTATTTCCTCTAGCAAATTGAATAATTATAGATTTATTTCGCATTGCACAAAACAAACTTCCATCTACCATTAACGTCATTTTAATGTGTAATTAGATCGAATTTTGCAATATTTCAGCTTTGATAAATCTATTATATATAATTTGATGTTAGGATTCTTTTCTTTTTAATATGCTTTCATCAGCTGTACCTACCTGTATGTTTGCTTGTTCGTCCCAAGATTATCATCAAACTATACGGACAAATTTGATTTATCCTTGACAAAAATTTCAGGGGCCGATAACATTACAATAATTTGATAAGAGTATTTAGTAGTTCACTTCTTCAGGGATTTTTTGCTTGGCATAATTATCGCTCGGTAATTAAAAGACAAAACATTTAAGAAAATTAACAATTTTGAGTGTAAAAATCGAACGAATTGTACATGTAAGTGTGAATCAGAGTAAAACGTGTTTTCAATAATTTACTTATCATTCCATGCTTTTCTTTTAATAAACCGGGTTTTTGTTTTTTGTTCTAACTTTTATGTAATAAAGTTAAATGGCAACGACTTCATTAGCGCGGTTTTTGACAATGTCCCGTGGAAATTGGTATAATTTCACTATACAACACGAGCGTTTGGTCTTCTTTAGCTTTGCAAGGATACCATTTACAATGATCCAGTTTAGGTTCGTTTCAATACTATGAAGTATGTAGGTATGGCGAATCGCTTGACACTTGATGTGAGTTTGAGTGCCACCCACTTTAAGATTTTTTATTATACTACTACACAATAGTTATGAATCAACATCAAATTTACATACTAATAAAGAAAAACCAATAAATCGGTTTGACCATTCTTTTGCTTCCATAATCTTCCACGGAATATGAGGGAATTGTTGTGATATTTACAAGAAAGCTTTAAAAATAAGTTTGCTTATCATGCCAAGGACCTTCATTAAAAAGTACAAAGCTATGTTGGTAAAACCGTAAAAGGATTAGCTACTGTGGATTATATTGTAATGACTGAGAGTAAAAAAAGTACAACTAAACGTTAGATCTAGTGCACTGGAGTGATCCGAGAAAACACTCGCGCTAGAAGCCTTATTTATTGGTTGCACTCAACTAACCCTGGCCAAGATTTATGAAATAAAACAAGATTTTTTAATCAGAGCACTAGTGCATCATATCACGTACAAAATGTATCTATCACTGGCATAGTGTAGTAGTAGTTTACTAGTTTAGACATTAAAACTTGTAAGAAAATACATTCTAAACACGGTAAACAAAAAAATATGAAATCAGTAATGAATTTAATTGTCAACATCAAAACAATAATGGCTACAATGTTTCAATCACTAAAAACGTTATTAAAACTCATAGTCATTGAGATCCAAGTTTTGAGAAACTCAACATGACAGTTGATTATCTTCGAAAAGGCTTTTGAATATTAATTGAAGATTTTATCATGAAATTCACACTGTTTGGTTGATTGAATATTGAACAGAGATGATTGATTACAATATTTCAAAGACGTAATCAATGATAGAGAAGTACGGTAAGTACTCAGTGAACTGAAAAGCAAAATATTCACCAACGAACATGCGCAGAATAGATAATTTCCGAACTAAGCTCACAAAAGATAGTGTCATTTATTAAGAGCGTGTTATAATTAAACTAATCTATTGGACGCGTGTGTATCGAGATTTTCCATTATACCCTGGCCCCCGAATAGACAAGATCTACCTCGAAAATAGATACCATGATACGAGCGCTCGAGAGGCTGCCAGGCTCTTGTTATCTTGGATATGTGCAGCCTGTCTGATCTCAGAGACGCCTTCTTGCGCTGGCAGCCTCGTTTAATTAATGTCTCTGAAACTACACGAGCCACACGTATCCAATATTTCGTATAAACATGACGGAAATTCTAAGTTACGTTGTTTGATTAGATCCATATTACGATTTATTCGAGTATTTTGCTTATTTACTCAGCGGAGTAGGTAGTGTAGCAACAAATGCCAACGCTGCGGAGTGAATTGATGGACGAAATACGTGTCGTAATTTCGAAACTTGGAATTGATATTGCGTTGACTCTGAACCTATGGGGAATTTGTAATTTAAGTAGCGAGATTTTTTAACAACTCTTATAATTTTAAACTCGTATGTTTTAAGCATGTAATAAGTAATTATGTTAGGTTCTTTTTTATGTACTTTTATCCTAAGCTTTTTTTGGTAATGAATTATAATAAAAAAGTAAAAAAGGAAATTTAAAATGTAATTTATCAACATTTATTTATTTAGCTAGCATGTCAGACAACGTTTCATAATTACCCACGTTTTTGTACACTCATCGGTATTAATTTATATTATGAATTAAGTTGTATATGTTTTAGGAAAACAAATTCCAAATCATATGTCCAGTTCACGGGGGGGGGGGACCTGGGTTTGATGCTCGTGGCGACACATAGCTCAGGTTTGTGATCACGAAATTGCATTGGGAAGCGTGGTTCTAGCCGGCATGTAATCATTGATCTCGGTGACGGAGTGATTAAGACGCCTAAAGTGCGAAAGGTCTCGGGTTCAATTTGGAAACAGACTTTTCTTGATTGGCTCGGGTCTGGGTGTGCTGAGTTGATGACTATAGTTAGTGTCCATAGTCTGGTACTTATAATTTGTTTGAGATCGAGTGATTGGTGTGATAACCTGGCATATTTATTTAAAATACCGATGCACGCGACTTTGTCTGCATTATTTTGGACTAAAAAGGGATTCCCATGTTAATCTAGTAAATCATAAACCATTATACAAAATTTCATTTGAATTCATTTATTCGTTTTTGCGTGAAAGAGTAACATACATTCATCTAGGCATACACATGACCAAACATTTTTACAAACCTTGTGCCACTTTAATCAACAGGTAATGATAATAAGTACACAACTAATATGTTGGTGATCGCACTCAACTCCCGCAAACGACACTGTAGCTATCTTCACAACAGCAAACAACAGTTCAATGAGCTATTAACGCGCCACAAGTAGCGCGTCTCTAGTATCGGATGTTAACATAAGTAGCCTCTTGGGATAACTGCACACGGCGGCGATGAGGTTGCAGCACCGATAGTTTACAAGATTATTGATATAACAATACAAGATAGCGGGTATTAGGTGGAAGAAAGAAAACCTTAAAAGATACATACAAACTTTTGATCATATACGTACATAGAATGGCCGGAATTGCGACCTAATGGAAGGCTTTAGATGTCTTTGCCGAAGTAGACCAAGAATATGTTACGTTTATGATGTTTGTACGAAAATAAATACCTTACATAGGTCTAAAATTAGGTTTTTTCCTGAAAATCAAGACGATAGACACTAGCTGGCATCGTCAACCCAACACACCCAAACACAAGCCAATTTAAAGTCGTTTGTTCCCAAAATGACCAAAATTGATTGACTAGTTGACATTTTTTTACGATAGGAAATGCGTTTTTGCACCTAACCGCAGCCGAAGGTGACGCATGTGTGGTACTTCCAGAGAACAGACCTTACTCGCGGCTCCGCCTTAAGAAGGGCGGGGACTACCCACTGCAAACTTTCGGTGGTGCCCTAACAAGGGAAACCAGACCTATTTCCAATTTATTTGAATGCTCTGAGTGTTTACCATTTAAGACTGACTGTTCTCCACATTCGCAAATAGGTACTAGGGCAGCAACAGTTCAAAGAGCCATTAGCGTACCACTGTAGCGCGTCTCCGGTATCGTCTGTTTACAACCTCTCGAGCTATGTAGTCCGAGAAGTTGTGAATATATGGTTGTCTATGTAGTTGTAGTAGTATGCAGTTACGCATGTGCGTAAGTACCTATGATGCGGCTGCAGCGCGATACAGACACCGACCGCTTCCGAGATAACAAGCTTTTGATGTAACTTTACGACACAGCAGAAAACAAAACTCACACGAACTAAAATTTTCAAACTAAAAAAACTCAGAAATAATCCTCAAATACTTTTATCAATCCAAACCGATTGCTTTCGATTTCTCTGGAATACCATCGTCAGATTTAGGTTTCGTTGTTATGGTTCCCTGTGGTTATCTCCTTTGCAACAAACAAAGGCCACACTTAAAAAACACATTTAAACGGTAGAATTGAGAAAACTCTTCGTTTTTTGGAGTCGTTAAAAACGATAACTCAGACGTTGATGTTCAAATATCTTCATATTTGAGATCTCATTCATAAGTTCATAAGTTAATGGAAGTTAGAAAAATCGTTTTTAGATTTATTTGTTTCTGTATAAACACGCTCGCAAGCACGACTACAAGTCCTCGATATAAGTTGTAAACAAGAATTAAGGTATTTTTAAAAATAGCAACCTCCGTAGTCAAGCGGTTAGATCGAACTCTGGCGTCGTGCCATCTCTGAGGTCCTGGGTTTGATTCCCGGTCGGGTAAATTAGGAAACCGAACTTTTCTATATTGTTTCGGGTCTGTATGTTATGGTACCGTCGTTGTTTTTTAAATCTGTAACATAAATGCTTTAGGTAGTTACCAGGAACTAGAACAATGTATGTACTTCCAATATTTATTTTTTAATTAAAGATACAAAAATGTGTGACACAGATAGGAATTGAATAAACAATTAAAATAAAAATATTAAGCGAAATCATTTGTAAGTACCCACCTACATTTTTGTCGTTTATAAATATTTTTTTACCAAAGACTTTTATTTATTTATTTATTTAGATAGTAATGGAAAAATCAATTAAATATGAGCCAAACCCTTTGTAAGGACTTACATATATGTCGTTTATATCATCGTCTTACTGGCATTCTCTCTACATGGATATTCACATTTGCTATGCTCGGATGCAACCAATATTTCTTTCTCAAACGAAGTCAAAAACTGGAAATTGAAAAAAAAAAAAGCAAATTTCTGACTACGGAAAAAACAGACACAATATGTAATTGATAAATCCTTAAAGCTATGTAAGAAGACAGTGGTGGCAATTCTCTTGTCAGAAACTAGACTTAAGTAAATTAAAAATTTGTGCAGTCCAATAGCATTTTTATGTATGCTTAAGATACAGAAATACATAAATTACCGTATGGTCAAACTAAATTTTAATCATGAATATAAATTTCCCTGATTCCAAAGTAAACAGTTCAATGGAATTGTATAATAGAAACCGGAGTCAATGTTAACAATTTTACATATAATTATCTAAAAACACAAACATGACACAAATACCCAAATGTTTGTCTGGGAATCGAATCCCCAATCCTTGTTTTAAGGGACAGGAGCGCAACCATTGTTCTATCCGGCCAGTCATCACTAAAACCAAAAGTTGGTTTCTGCTTACAGGAACGCCACCATTAACTTTTAATTTCAGACTCTTTCGGATTCTCTCACGTAGCCTTCCGTGATCGCGCAAATAAAACCGAGTTTATCGAGCTACATTTTATCCGACAATTTACTATTTAGTTGGAACGGGTGCGTACTCGACACACGCCATAAACACGTCACGTCCTGGGAAAAATGCTCCGTCAATACGTACCCTCCGCCCCTGATCGATGGTACTCGCCGATATTTGTGGAACACGACGCGTGAAATATGCATCTATTGTTTAAAATATTGCAGAGAGGAGCTTTCCTTTTTTAAAAAACAAAACCAAAGGTCAATTTGTACTTATTAAAACAGTATTTACATCTGTTTTGCGGTTTTTAGTCGCAAAGGAACTCTCTTTGTATTGCGATGTATGGGGCTTAGCGCTTAAATATTGCATTTGGTACTATTATATCAATAAACTGACTCTGTAGTCTACTGAAGCTTAAGTTCGTAATCCAAAGGTCATTGGTTCGATTCCTATGGGGGCAATATCTTGGAGTCCAGGTATTTCCAGTTAGGATAGGACATTTTCAAATTCATCACCCAAAACGTCAGTTAAGGAGAAATGATGATGGTGTCAGAAGTTACAAGAAGCCTGAAATCCTTCCGGTTGTATCAGTCTGTTGTTTCATTGTATTATGAGATAAAAGGAAGAGAGAGTGCACTTGTATGTTGTGCAAACGTTCTGGTTGTATAAAGCAAGTCATACGTAATTGGTTGGTTTAAAAAATATTAGCCGGCTTGGTTCAAATCGGTCGGGACAATATCACTGAACAATGAATAAATGAAATATTATTAAGCATAGTCTAAAGACAAAATGCTAAAAAAGCATTTTTTTTATATTGCAGTTCAAGATTGATCTCACCCCACCTGATGTTAAGTGGTAATGAGGTCCTAGCCTAGTCCTAGATGACAAGGACAGCATAATAAATCTGTTACTGGGCTTGTCGCCGTACCTTGAAGGCTGGACCCCTGCTACTAACGTAGCACCCTCCAGGAGCTCTGGAAACCTTACTCACACGCAGGAACACAACAACACAGAAGTGATTGTTATTTGGCTGCGGTCTTCTGTAAGGTGGAGGTATTTCACCAATCGGGCTGCTCCAGTTCGAGCGATAAATCGCTATGCCCCACCTCCTTTAAAATGATTTTTGAGTAAGCTTTGCGTTCAATTTATTAAAATTATTTTATTCCATCGTACCTATTTCATACTGAAAATATAAAATCTTCCGAAAAAAGTATGTTACAAATGCTCTGTTCAAATATCTTACGATTCGTAATATGTCAAAAATTACTTTCCATTTTTCTCCCAGCCGACTACCAGTCGTGAAATAGTATCGTTAGGTATATACAGCTGTCATCATTTTTTTTTTTCTATCTGACTATTGATGATGGCCGCAGATGGCCTTTTCATCTTCACCGGGCTTGCTGGGGAGCGGAGGGCTCACACCCCTAAACAGCTGTCATCAGTCGTCCGTCAGTCGTTTTAAGCTTACGCCTCGTATAATGTATTACTATGCGTAACAAAAACTCTTAACATAAATTAAAGATCTGAGCAGAATTTTCGTTATTCTGAGAATCACTTTGAATAGTAATAGTATCTACTAACAGGATTAGAAGGGATAATCACAAGCATTTCAGTTATATACCCACTCTTGTTAAGTGTAATCCTCCACATGATTGCTCCTAAAATATGGCTCTAATCAAATTTGGTTTTGGCACTATTTGTTTAACAAGTTAATAGACATTATTGAAACCTTTAGACCTTAATCACTTTCTGATTGACGGCTTTTGCAAATATTTGATTTTAGTTTATAAAGTTATCACAAAGGGATAAGTTGTGTTTGTTGACTGGGGAATAAAATCGCAGTATTTAAATATGGGGTCGTAGTTAACGTCGTATTATGGCGTAAATGACATTCACATTTTTTTATTCATCGCCTATGTATTTATTCATTTATTAGGCTCATCAACTATTGCGACAATGTTTCTTACTTTTTTAGTAAGATCCGTTATGGAACTTAGATTAATGTACAACAGATTTACTGATAAACACAACTAGCTCCATGAGGTGCACTTCCAAACATAAATACTTATTTGTTGTAATTAAAAACGGAATTACTATTTAAACAGAGTTTTATTTTAATAACACTTTTACAACAGGTTATGTGCCTAGCTCTAATCTGCCGCGTCAATTGTTAGTCAGTCTCAAAGTTTAGTTGTGCGGCAAATTTTCAATGTATTACAACATTATTGTCGAAATTAGAGCTTAACCCAGTACATATTTGAAAAAGTGCATTTATTGAAGATAAGCTATGCCTGCGACTTCGTTTGCGTGATCTACAGGATTATTAATTAAATTTTTAATAAAAGTAGCCTAAATTACTCCACTTTACATCAGATATGTACAATATAAGTCCCGTTAAAATAGGTCCAGCCATGTCAGAGATTAGCCGAAACAAACAGACTGACAGACAAAAATTGTAATTAAGTATTTTCGTACAAATACCGTATATATATTAATATAAAATATGCATGTAGTAGCGGTTATTTCAATTTCACAAAGAAACGCTCCAATTTTATTTACATGTAGGAATTGATGTATAGAATATGAGATTCGGTATTCAGCGACAACGTTTACCTTTTTTGGGATAACAATTAGTTTTTATGTTAATCTACTATCACACTCCTATAAACAGAATTCTGTCCAAAGAGATTTTTTAGTTTTTCAAGAGAGTAATATACCCAATCTTTTAAATAGGTAGAATTTCTCGAAAGAGGTAATTAAGACTATCACTAATGCATCGAACGGACTTTTAAAAATAATCACTTGTATTTTCTGTATCTTATGCAGACATGATCCGTGAACTACTTTATTATAGGTTATGTACTGCCATGTAGGTGGTCAATTAATTAAGCCTCAAGTAAAAATGGCCCCTCTACCAGGCACAGTAGCAGAAAATTCCCATCTCGCCCAACACTTTGGCAGCATGGGGCCGCTAAAAGCGTCAGTAAGACGTACCTACTTAGCGCTAAACCGCCTGCCTCCTATCTCTGCCGCCGCCGGCCGGCTTACGAGCCGCAATGGATACTGCGTGTGTGGACTGGACATGCCGATAATTCTTAAGCGTATTTTTGAGATGGGTACTGCTCAATAGATAGTGAACGGGAAACACTCCTTTTTCATATTAACCTGCAAAAAAATGTATTTGTAAAATAAACCTAGAATGAATGGAACTCTAAGACTGTCTTTTGTGTTTTGGATTTGGTGACGTGTGTTCAGTATTCCCATTGCCCCCAATTTAATGTAAGCATCGAAAAGAGGGAGTTAAATTTAGGATTTAAATGTCTTTGATTGGGACACCAAATAAACTAGGCTGAACGTTACAATAAACGTGCATCTATTAGTTAACTAGCGGGCGCCTTTGACTTTGTCCATAGTGTTTGAACCCCTTTTTAAATTTTGAGAGATCCGTTCCCTTTTTAGGGGATGTCTATTTTCTGACAAGTATGTGTGAGTCAAATTGAGCGCATTCCATTCAATTTCTAAAACTGTGCGTGAATAGATCAAAGAGTCAGGAACCTTTGCTTTTTGTTGCACATTACGTTTTGGCTGCGGCTTTATACATAAGTCTTCACTAATTTTTAACGTAAATTAACGCTTTCTTTAAAAAATAAAGTGCTTATTATTCAATGTCAATCAAAATCCACATGTATAGTTAGGAACTTCAGATTATGTTTTTAAAGCCCCACTGTATAGCTAAAGCGTCCTATAAATAAATCAAGTCTTCATTACAAGAACTGGTTACATGCGGGTTGGGGAACACAATGTTTGAAACGCATGGTCGCAAAATTCAAAACATAAGTGGCTCGGTTCGATACTTCTACACTGAAGATTATAATTCGGTACTTTTAAAATCACTAGACCATGGAAGCATCGTAATAGGGTAGATTACTAAAAATGTGGGTTTGGACCAACACCATTCACATTACCATTAAAAAAATTGCTTAGTTAATTTGGGTTAAAATTTAGTCCAACTCACTTCTTCGTGCATCTTTTACGAAATGGCGACGGAAACAAACCCCGCCATTGAATTTTGATGCGTTGTAACATCGTCAACTTTCACACAATGTATTTTTTTAAAATGTAAGTCTAAATAATTAAATATTGGACAACATCACATGCATTGTTCAGATTCTGTGGTGAGTAGCTTAAGCACTTGTGTTACAGAAATCGGAAACAACGATCGTACCACAACACTCAGACCCGAGACAATATAGAAAAGTTCGATTTCCTTATTGATCCGACCGGAGATCGAACCCGGGAACTTAGACATAACGCGACGCAAAAGTCCGGCCCACTCGCCTCGGCTATGGAGGTCGTTAAATGAAATAAAAATAAAATTATTGTTTTTTTTACCAAGTTACAATACTTGAGAATACGGATCCAGATTCGCTATACAAATTTGAAAGAACGTAATTTTTATGAATCGATGGCGGGCAGCGTTAACCGGAGGAAGTTTCGAAGATAAAAGACGTTTTTCCTCGTTGAACTGTACGCGTCATAAAAAAGGTACGGAACTCTCGGCTTTTATTGTCTTTTAAGCCCCATACCGTAGTAACTTCCGTTTCTCCGAAGTTTTTATTTTAATTCTCCTTATTACTTATGAAATTAGCTTGAACTTTTGTTTTGAGTTTAAAAGTTGAGCGGTTTAGTAATTATGCCTTGTTTTTATTTGTTTTATGATGTCGATGAAAAAAGAAACTGCAAATAAGAACATATTTATAGCCTGACTATTTCGAAAAGTGAGAACCACTTTTTAGTTTAACTGCAAATATCTATATTTTTTATTTCAATTTAACGCACATTATACAAAGGTATTAGATGTTATTATTTACATAACATGTAACAAGAAAAAGGTAGACTTAATGCTTAGGGGTATTATCTTTATTTATTATGATACTAGATTTACCCACGACTTCGTTTGCGTTATTTCGGGGATACAATAATTATTTAGGTTAATTTTGTATCTCATCTATTTCTCTATCTTTCATTCAAATCTATGTAGTACCTTTTGCACGAAAAAGTAACATACATACATCCAGCCATACATATGTACGTTCTTACAAATTATTACGTATATATTATATGTAGGAAAGAATTAAATCTATCTAAATTATGTGTAGATTGTGTATTTATTTTTAGATTTCATGAACCACTTAGCTTTTGCTTTCCACTTTGTATGACATTAGAAAAATGTATCGGTATCTACGATTTCAATTCTTTGAAGGCACCGGTAAAACCATTAGACATCGTTTGCAACGCAAATATTTAAAGAAATCCCAAGTGCCAAAGGGGGTGCTGACAGTGGGGACAACTGGGAATAACACCTCTTTGAGAACCAAATTTAAAACGGAAGACCATACAAACGTTTTTTCGTATTAAAGTTATATTAAACAGTATTTTCCTGCAATTTCCTCCGCGTGCGGTTTATTTTAAGGGGGAAAAGCATTAAAATTTGTACTCTTTCTGCTCTTCTAGACAACCTTTGAGAAGATGGCATTTTTAGAAACAATTCGATCAATGGCAAGCGAAAGTTAAGATAAATACACATTTGTTTTTATTTGTATACGTAGATACTTGGGCTAGATTCCTGGGTAAGTATTAAGAGAGGTAGGGCATAGCGATTTATCGCTCGTACTGGAGTAGCCCGACTGGTGAAATACCTCCACTTTAAAGAAGACCGCAGTCAAATAACAATCACTTCGGTGTAGTTGTGTGCCTGCATGTGAGTAAGGTTTCCAGAGCTCCTGGGGGGTGCTACATTAGGGGTCAAGCCTTCAAGGTAAGGGCGACAAGTGCAGTCACAGCTTTATTATGCTGTACTTGTCGCCTTTAAGCTAGGACCTCATTACCACTTAACATCAGTTGGGATGAGGTCAATTTTGAAGTGTAATATAAAAAAAATAAATTACAAATTTTTTCGCATGTTTGACTTATTGTGATAACCGCTGCACGTTGGGTTATTCAGTATTTATAAATTTTAAGACTTTCTCGTTCCATTTTAAACATTTAAAATAATTTAACGGGTCAAAACGCGACACCATTTTTATTTAGTAGTTAATACGAACTACTTACTGCCCGACGTTTCGGTTAGGTTGCACCAACCGTGGTCACGAGCTGACTGGTCTTGCTCGCCTTCGTCTGTTCGGGGGAGCTTGCAAATCTTCATCCACCCGCACATTGTCACATAACAAAATATTATTGAAGTCACTTCGACACACTACACTGACAGTATCCGGAATTGTTTTTGATCGTTCTAATCGCGGTAAACATTTATTAATCACTGGATTCCATGCTGATGATAACTTAAATCCGTCTTCTCTATTGAAATTTTTGTACTTTTTGATTTCAATAGCTTCACGTACTATCCTAGTATGGTAGTGGCGATCGGTCGAGAGGATTTTAGAATGGTGTCGCGTTTTGACCCGTTAAATTATTTTAAATATTCAGTATTTATTTTAGATTGACTACAAAAAAAGAGGTTTGCCGTATAATTTATTTATGTTTTTTCGCGGATATTTACTTCGTTTATGATGTTTTATTTCCCGGGGATTGTACAGTATTAAAGACACTGTAATCTGATTATGGAATGTTATCCTAAAAGAATCGATGTGATGAGGTTATTTGCTAATACGGATTGTAATTGTAAGTCATTATTGACTTGATTTCAACGATGAGTGCCTTTGTCCTGAAGTATAGGCATTTCGGTAAAGATGTAGAGATGTGTCGTAATGTATTAGATATGTGTTGTACGTTTAGTACTGAACCACCACAAAAGTTGCTTCACTGCCGAATGGCTGACCGAGCTTAAAGACTAAAAATGCTTAATTATATGAATTAAAAAGGCAAACTCAAACGTTTGCGACGACTCAGACCATCCGCCGAGCCACGGTCCCCTACAAAGACAATAGCAGTTTATTTATATTTGCACGCTAAGTCTTTCCGTAAAAGCTCGTTATGGGACAAAGCCTGTTTATTGCCTCTCACCTGCCGCTTTGTTATCGTTATGAACCGACCGAAGATTTAAAAAGCAAAACCATTTTTATGTCCAATTTGGGAGTTCATAAATTGACGATCTTGGTAACGGTAAACGAATGGCTGAGGGAAACGCGTGCATGACATTTCCTTTTTTTTGGGCTTTATATTTATTCAAATTAATGAGTCAGTAAATTATATCTTTTGATAAATTTTGATTTTTTCTTTCACTCTACTTCTAGATTCAAAAGAGATTTTAATTCAGGCTGTACTGGATACTTTTCCTATATTAAATATCTAAGTGCCACTTAATTTTCGTCACAAAGTGTTTGTTGTATAAATTTAATATAAAATATATATATTTTTTAAATTTTCTTATTTGTCTCAAAAAAATCAAACGCAACATTAAAATTAAGCCATATGGCCCATTGCTGAGCCATGGTTCTTTGTACCTAGTTCTCTCTGTCTAGAACGAGGTTTTTCCACTTCTTTGTTAACTAGATTTGAAAAGCACTTATTTACTTACTTTTATTTCGATTTGGCAGTTTGTCTTTGAAATCGGTCAGTTCTGAGTGAAGGTGGCGTTAATAGTGATACTTTTCTAGTATTTTTTCAGACCTATCTGATGGCTAACATGTATAGGTACTCATAGGTACTAGCTATTGCCAACTTTGTTCGCATTTAATTCTATTGTGTATTATTTATTTTATTATAGTATTAAAAGAAATTAATAAAACATGTCCTATGTCCCTCTCCTAGTTCTAAACTACCTCTCCACCAATTTTCAGCCAAATCTGTTCTGCCGTTCTTAAGCTTAAGTTATAAATAGTTTAACGAACACGACTTTCTTTTATATATATATATATATAAAACTAGGTGACCCGGCGAACTTTGTTCCGCCTTAGAGGCAATAAATGAAAAGACTTAAAAAAAAAATTAATATAAAAAGTATTATATGTCCTCCTCCTGGTTCTGAACTACCTACCCACCAATTTTCAGCTAAATCTGTTCTTTCTTTTATACAACGTGTAACGGAAAGGGTATAACAATATCAAAAATACCAAAGCAATTAACGGTTACAAACTGTATGGGACCATTTGTAGCTGTGTACACGCATTTATTGATTCAATATTTTTTTTTGAAATATCAGTCAAATACAAGTCAAATTTTTGACTAAGTCACGCTTGCACAACACTATCACAGTATTGTTGGAATCGTCGAAAGACTTGGATGTACCTACCTATTATGCTATTAATTTAAATATCACAATGGTGGTTCATCTTTTAGTGTTTACTGAATCACATCTGAAATTTGTTGGTTTAGCGTTTCTCATTTTGACAATTCAGTTAAGTCATTGAGTTGTCGTCGCCGTGACAACATCTTGTGTTTTTGCCTTTCTGGATTACCTACTTACTACGGATAGCCTAGTGATATTTCGTGATGTCTTTGAGCAATCAAGAATATTCGAGATGATTCTCTGTGTCGGAGCAACCGACGGCAGCGTGATGGCCGACAGAGAGCTAGAGAAAGAGATTTACGAAACCATCAAAACGCTCGTTTCCATCTGTGGATTGGGCGAGGAGGTCGTATCACATGGCCAGCTCGGTCACCAGACCTCACTCCGTTGGACTTCTTCTTGTGGGACTAATTTAAAAGGAAGGTGTACGCTGTAGCATGCTCGTCAAGGGAAGAGATGATAGAAAGCATCAAGGCCGCGTTCTGTACAGTGACACCACAAATGTTGCATAATGTTCGCGCATCTTCTAAGAAAGTACTAGGCGCGCATGTCGAGGAAGGAGGTGGAGAAATTCAGGATCGCAGTGATTGTCGTGAAGTGATAACGTGATTTGGGGTCGCTGACCTCAATAGTGTTGTGATGCGTTTGTTTACGTTTTAGTCAGTCATTATAGTTAATCATTTTTTATTTCATAAAAACAATAAAGTGTTTATTTTAACTCGGGATTTCGTATATAGAATCTATACAAGGTATAGTATCCACCTACTTTACATTGTTACCCCCTTTCCGTTACAGGTTGTATATATAGAGATATAAGATATTTATAAAGATAATAAAATATTTGTCATACAAGAATATCTACTTAGATTACAGTATATCTAAACAAACTAAATCAAACAGTAAGCGCGTGTAAGCGTTCTGTAAGCGCAAAAGATCAAAACAATCCAAGGCTTACGGATTCAATTTTCCAATAAAGCAATTTCGCGTCAGACATTACTAGAAACGAAAATCACCGGCACAAAGGTGGCTACGTGCGTATAATATTAAAATTTACTCGATGCCTTGCCGTAGGATTGAATCTCCGCCGTTCTAGAGACAAGCGGTAATTGAAGTTCATGGCAAAGGTAGTTTTGGTATTTGCAAGAAAAAATACGTAGGGACGTATATGGTCATAAAAATGTAATCCTAATATCTTGACATTTTAACAGCTGTCGGCTTGTCTTGGGTAAGGGATGGCCCGATTTAGGCCAAGCAAAAAAGAGGGTTTAAGATTTGGACCGTTATGTATGTTACATCAGTTCCCCTATTGCTGTTAAGATGCTTAAAACAAGGCCAGGCCGAACTGTACTATTAGGTTCAAAAATTCAAACAGCGATCTCTTCAAGATCTCTCGTTCAGGCGTGGTAGCAACCAGTAATGAAATACTACATTTTCCCCACTTAACAAAAATATTCGAGCAATAAACATTTGTGTTTGTTTTGTGTTTGGGTAAATATATTTGAGTATGTATTGTGGTACCACTGTCGGTTCTGGTTCCTTTAACACAAGTGCTTCAGCTGCTAACTTTAGGACCAGTTCAATGTAATATGTGATGTTTTTTGAGAATTTTTAAAATTAATTTTGTTTTATTACAAAATCTCTGTTATTTAAGTCAAACAATAAATATTCATAGAAATTCTGGGGTGCTTTTTGCTTATGAGTGTATTTATGAAAATACTTAAAGATTTAAATAAGGTACATAACAATTTCATTAGAATTCAATAAGAAAAATCGAGGCAGAAAACAATGAGAAGTATGCTACTTATGTAGCTTTTTATTTGATTACTAGCTGTCGCGGTAAACGTTGTGCCAGTTATATTTTTTCAATTTTTTTTTCTTTCAAACCTTCCCTGCCCCTCCACGATTATATTCACACCAAAATCAGGTAATCGATGAACTACGGTTGATTTTTATTAATCTAGATTTTCAATAAATAATTAAATAAAAAACAATATATCGGATTGAACATTCGTTACGTACACTACTACATTCCTCTCCAGCGAACCCCGATGAACTCGGTAATGTTTCTGTCTGACAACTTCAAACACTAAGCATTTTGAATGACGTTTCTTTACAGTAACGTCAATTACCAGGATGGCATGAACGTATGGCGAGCCATATTTCAGCCAGAACAGCGCTCATTTTACTTAATATCGTGAATGTGAAAAAATATCATTAATGTACAAAATGGAAAATGTGAATTATAAATTGTGTCGTAAATATTCGTTTGTTTACACCTCCCCGTTTGTTTTTGATATTATTTGGGACAATTGGAACGGTGACGAAATTGGATTTGAGTGATACGTAGCGTTGCTCGGATTATGTTCCAGACACATAAAGTCTACACGTTATACGTGTTTTATTTTATTACGTTTACCGAAAAATGGTATTAATCATATCAATGTCTATTTAAAAGTGACAGACCGTTTAAAGAAAATGTACGGTTTTGGTAACGCAAATCTATCTTGAATAAAATAATGGTATTTTAATTTTGAGTGTTTTTTGAAACATAATATAAATAAATGCGTCAGACATCCACACCAATCACCTAGTCTCAAACTAAGGTTTTTCCCCACGAGCAC
The DNA here is from genome assembly GCA_037074685.1 of Glyphodes pyloalis. Classification (NCBI taxonomy): domain Eukaryota; kingdom Metazoa; phylum Arthropoda; class Insecta; order Lepidoptera; family Crambidae; genus Glyphodes; species Glyphodes pyloalis. The sequence goes on along the minus strand of JAYKKO010000005.1, from coordinate 11,039,574 downwards.
CAGACGACGTATACTAACTGGGGACCTCATCCCAGCACGCCCAGACAATTAAGAAAAGTTCGTATTCCAAATATATCTGTCTGGGAATTGAACCCGGAATCCTTCACACTTTGACCGCCTACCTTAACTACTGCGCCACCGAGGTCGATCACTATTATAAAAAAAAGAAGATCGTGTGTGTTTGGCTATTTAAGTATTTTAAATACCAAAACCATCATTTTTTTTTAATTTTCTTTTTTATTGTCTTATAAAAATTTGGAAATGTCTCTAATTCAATGACAACAAAATAACTATGTTATGAAGGACTTTACTTCAAGGAACATAAAAGTACTCGCGTTGTTTTAGGTAATAATTAAGTAAAATATTTCTTAAGAAATTATCAGATTAGGTGAGTTACTTAAATTATGAAATGTTGTTAAGCGTTAGTGTAAAATAAAGTAGGCAAATATTTTTAGGCATTTTTTGGGCGCTCATTAGTGAAAATTTAATTATCTCTATCACCTTAATTGAGAGGAAAAGCTTTGGGCTCGTTTAGACAGATCAACGTGATTTATTTTGAGATCAGTTTATATTTTACATCAAAGTGATGTCTATCTTTAATTTGACTTAAGTCAAAATGTGCTGAGAAATTACAGAAAATTGAAAGTAAATGCCATTTTATAGGGAGAGTGGCTGATAAGATTTGAGTACCCTACTTTAGCGTAACGGTATAGAGATTTGACTTAATAAACTGGCCAGGTGCACTTTAAGACTTGCTTTTTTCGTGATTACATTTTAGATTTTCAACATTTGTATGAACAAATTTGGACCTTATGCTACTTTCGCAATCATTCTTCTTTTTTTAATTAATTAAATACATTTTTGATTTGATTAAGAATTTGTAGGTCGTACATTGTTATATTATTTTTAAGCAGCCGTGCAAGATTTAGGACATAAAGTTATTGAAATCATAGTCATGTTATTGAAATTAAAATATACTGGCGTAATTTATTGATCGTGATTTTTTAAGGTTTTGAATATGTCCAGAATATCGTAATCTACCTTAACTGTAAGAAATTCGAGTAATTTGAAATAGCGTATATATACATAGGTCTGATTTCAGGTACTGGTCAATTAGATGTCATTCAATACGGGCTACCGCACGTTATAAATCCGCTAGGTGGCAATACGTGGGCATTAGGTTCTACTGCTACGTGATTGGTTATTTAAATGTCATGGTGACATGTCTGTCAATTTCATTCCAAAATAACCAATCACGTGATAGTTAGATTTTAGGCCTATGTATTGCTATCTGGCGAATTTTTCAAACACGATAAGCCCATTGCATTAATAAAAATGAGAAGGAGTTTCAAATAATTCGGCGCATTTAACATACATAACTATTTGAATTTTTTCAAACGAACAAATAGTAGCCTAAATATCAGTTCCGTTATAACAAGTTTACACGGATGAGCATTTTATTTTGTTTCAAACATCAGTTGTTTTTATTGAATCGAGGAAAATCCAATGAAAAAGCCTTAGACTACAGCCATAAACTTCTTTGCGGCTCTTTGTCATGATATTCCGTAATAAAAGAAGTCGTTTCTTTGATCTCCGGAATTAGATGACGTCGCTTATAGTTATTATTACTGGTCATTTATTCATGGAATTAGAGTGAAGGCAAAGCCTCAAAGGTAAGGAGATCGGCTATCTTTATTTCATAGATATATTAATTGTTATTGCATAAGGCATGATTGTAATTTATAATAAATCATTTATAGAATGTATTTGCGAAAGGGCATGTGTGGGGGCGGTTAGTTTTAATCTTCGAGCAACAACAGAAGTTTGAAAGCGTGTGCTGTAGTTTAAAACCTTCTTAAATAAATAAATATAAATAAATAAATATTGGAAAACATCACATACATTGCTCTGATTCTGTGGTAAGTAGCTTAAGCACTTGTGTTACAGAAATCAGATACAACGACAGTACCACAACACCCAGACCCGAGACAATATAGAAAAGTTCGTTTTCCATACTGAAAGATCGAGGATCGAAACCGGGACCTCAGAGATGGCGTGACGCTAAATTTCGGCCTGCTCGCCTCTCGGTAATGGAGGTCGTTTTAGGTAAACCAAACTTTTCAATTTTGTTGTTTATGATTTATTGACAGGGGATTTTAAGAAATGTCAGGAACTAATTGGTTGGTCATAAAGATGACTTTTTGATTGCTATTTTTGTGTGAACTTGTACGATTATTTAACAATAAGTTAGTACATACGCGTAAAGAGTGTTATTGAAGTGGTCATGAAGAAACCTAACTTTAAGACTGAAAAAAAAGTCTCAAATAGTATCGCTTCGGAAAATAATGTTTTACTTGGTAAGTATTATGAAAGTTCATTTTAATCTCTGATTCAATGATATGATAGCATGCTAATTAAAATCTTATACTCACTTAATAATAGGTATTCTTCTTTTTAATTTTTACCGATCTGAAATTTTCCTATTTTGTGAAGTCATGTTCACGTATTCTGTATGCAAATAGTTTCAAACATTCATATCAATGTGGCAATCATGGTTGGAATCTAGCTGTAAGAGACTGGATAAGGCGTATTGTGAGTTACACTAACTCAATTTAAGGTTTTACTAACTGATTGACTGATTTGTAGTTCCAAAAAAAATTATAGTGCTGATTCGGAAAAAAGGCCACATATTTTTCTTATTGATCATTATGTTTACAGAACAATTTTACATACTTACGTCTATCAAACTGCTTAGCAGTTTTTCGGCAGTGGTCCCCGTGTTACATTTTAGTTACAAAATTATCCTTACATAATTTAAAATCCTTGTTTTATTATTTTTAGGAGATACGCCAAGTATTCTAGAGTACAGCGGAGAAAAAATCGCAAATATGACACAAGAGGACCAAAGAGCGGGAATTAAATTTGGTAGTTTGTCGGCTGATGATCAAAACGTGACCCGGGAAAACAAAATGAAAGCAGATGCGGTTATTGCACCAGATATAACTGAAATATCTTGTTCCTGCTGCAACGATAGTGGTATGTAGGTAACGTTGTGATTTAGATTGAATAGGAATGTATACAACTTTTTTACGTCCAATTAAATGAATATCTAATAGTTTTTACCTCATCATCATCAGCCTATATTAGTCCACTGCTGGGCAATAGGTCATACACAGAGCGCCATCATGCCCTGAGTTCAACTTGAAGTTTGCAACATTTGCCTACAATCTCTCGCAGTTTCTTTTATGGAAAGAGCTATGCTCCGAATTTCTCTAAAGGATAAAATTCGCATGGAATACATATGGCAGAGAACCAAAGGTTTCGACGTAGCTCATAGAATTTTCACGCTGAGGCGGCAGTGAGTTGGCCATATCTGACGAAGAACCGACAATCGCTGGGGTAAATGGGTTTTTACGTGAAGAACGCAGCCCGGTAAACGTAGCCTAGGACGACCTCCAGCTAGGTGATAACCTGCGAAAGATTTTTAAGATGAATTAATTATTAACCATACCGTCTTAAAGAGACATTCGATAGGTATGTCATGTGATGTCAGCAGGCACTTAAAAAATATTACTTCACGAAGTTCCATTATGGGTCATGGCCATTGAGAAATAAACTCTTCTAAATAAGCTTGGTTCTGGGTGTGCTGAGTTACTTAGTTTCCATCTTCTAGTGCTGATAGTGTAAGGAAAGCTTGAAACTGGTTGGTGTGATTTTGGTGCATTTATTTTATTATGAATTATGTAACTTTCATTTCAAAATATGTTCTTAAGTATGTGGCGTACAAATTTTCTCTCCTAAGTGGATATTTCTAAAACGGACTTTGGTTTTTTTACGGTTAAAGATAAAACCTTTAAATTATTGATCGCGGCCATGACGTGATTATCTGAACAGTGCGTCTGCGTTAAACTGTTTTTTCTAGTTAATAATTAGCTTTTAGTTGTTGGTATTGGTAAAACATTCGCCTCGCTGTTAGTAGCTACTTCTCTTCCAATTCATTTCACACCAATAGAATCGCAACTCGCAGCAAGTCGGCTGTCGTAGAGCTTTTGGATTTGTTGAAGTTTACTAAGATATTTTTGTACGCTGTAACGTTCTGGAACTTTAGCTAAGTTTTAAGCAGTGAGGTTTTCAGCTTTTGTACACTTGTACAATCCGCTTGCAAAGTGATATAACTACTAGAGGTGTAACGGAAGGCGAGGCGTGACGAACGGGAGTATCCGCCGGACGCTCGCCAACCGTGCCGCTGCAGCGATAGTCACGTATACTGAAACAAATCAACCATATTTTCAGTATAATACCCCAGGAAATACTTTTTTAGAAAAAAAAAACTTCTGATCGTTGCATGTTTACCAAAGGAGAACGTAATAGGTCCAAATAGTGTCGTATCGGTTTTTAATATCCGGACAGCTATTTTCATAGAATGCCACTAAACAGACCTTCTTGCACATGTGACTGTGAAAAATATTGTTATATTTGTAATTAAATATTATCTTTTTGACAGACAATTTCTGAGACTAGCAACTTCACGAGCTCTGTTTTATGAATCCTAAATATAAGCATAACACTCGAATCCCTACGCTCTTTTTCTCGTTCAAAAATATTTGACCTATTTGGCATATAGACCTTATGTAAAATTGTTGAGTATGCTCGTAAAGTGGTGTAACAACTAGTAGCAACTAGTGACGCAGCGGAAGGCGAGGCGTGACGAACGGGAGTATCCGCCGGACGCTCGCCAACCGTGCTGCTCCAGCGATAGACACGTAGACCTACGTATAGTTAAGGGTTTGGGTAGCGAGACTTTGAAAATAGAATTTCCTAAAAATCTACTTTGATCGAGGTCGGAAAAGAAACGTCACTTCCTTTTTAAATTTTTGAAAATCAATTCCGTGCGTTAGGTACAAAACACGTCATGTAAACAATTTTCATTGTTCGTTTTCCTATTATTTTTATCATAACGTTTAAAACCTTCCATCCACCTCCACGGTTATTTTAAAACTATAAAAAGCCAAACCGATTCAATTATTGTCTAGCAAGACTAATGAATAGCGATTTATTTTGGTACTAAGAGATTAGGACTGGGAATTAATTGGGATATAATTTTTTTAGTATTGGATCTCGAATAGAAATAAGTTGCGATAAATTAAGAAAGATTATTATACAAAATATAATATGAACGGTTAATAATAAGAAATTTATAATTTCTTTTCGTTTCTATGGTCTCGGTAATCACTCGAAAAGCAAGTATTGTTGTACCTTATGGCAACATTTGGTAAATTCTTGTTTTTTTTGCTACCTGCTAATCTATGATAGCTAGGAAGTCTTATCATATTTAATGATGAGACTTCGGTTACCTTTTCAAGGTTTAAAGATCTTACATGTCAAAGCCTTGCCCACTATAAAAATGTTTTTCAAAGTTGACTGTGCAATGTATGAAACTCTGGGCGCTGTGCTCAGAAGGCCGAGGTGACGCGACTTCCGGCGGATGTTCTTCCGCTAGTTTAGCAATGCTGGTACAGTTATAAAAAGTTCTGATCAAAAGATGATAAAAAATATCAACGAAAAAGACAATTTTATTTAACTAATTATTGGCAGTAAGCCTTGAGGAAAAGAAAATCAAGTTTTCATTGCTTTAAATTTCTATTTTAATAAATGAATCAACATAAAGGATGCACGCGCTTAATTTCAGTTAAACTGGCCCAAACTGAAAATTTGTTTGCTATGTTTATTTTTATCTTGGAAAGTCGCGTTTGTTTGAAAGTATTACATACCAGTAATAAAATCAGTTATTGAATTAAGGTAAAAAAATACGAGACGAAGTCTTGCGTGTTCTATGTTTGTGTATTAAGAGAAGCTAAAAAAAAAGTAATACATTTACTGGAAGCAGGTACCAATATAGTGGGTAACATAGTTTGATAATGTTGTTTGATAGTTTATTAATATCTACTTTCACATGTGCACTTCCTCATCCTTCACTCGTATCATAAGATGGGATGGCAGACCGATATAACTGTGGAGAGGTCAGGCGCAGGATTTATTATTTACGAAGCATTTTTTCTATCTGACATTTACGTAATCAATATGAAAACCGTCCCTTCCGAACTGTTAACAACGCCATAATATGTTGCCCCAGCGGGAATCAAACCCATAACCTCTGAATCGTGAGCCTATGCTCGTTGAGTGTTTCCTCTTAATTGAGGGTTCAATATTTTTATAGATACTTACGTTGATGATACATTTTTGTGATCCTGTTATGTATTAATGGTATATATTATAATAAATATAGTAATATACCGCCTCTTCTGGTCCTAAGATCGATAACCAATTAGCACGCGCTTTAAATTTGAATGATCACATAGTAAGAGAGGTAGGGCATAGCGATTTATCGCTCGAACTGGAGCAGTCCGACTGGTGAAATACCTCCACCTTACAGAAGACCGCAGCCAAATAACAATCACTTCTGTGTTGTTGTGTTCCTGGGTGTGAGTAAGGTTTCCAGAGCTCCTGGGGGGTGCTACTTTAGTAGCAGGGGTCAAGCCTTCAAGGTAAGGGCGATAAGTCCAGTAACATATTTATTATGATGTACTTGTCGCCCTTAAGCTAGGACCTCATTACCACTTAACATCAGGTGGGATGAGGTCAATCTTGTGTGCTAGTGCAATATAAAAAAAAAAGTTAAAGGTGTTCAAATGAGCCAAAACTCTTCACTTGTAATTACGTCATTCCGTGATTAATTCTTCTCCATTAGACAAAGGAAACTTCACAGATTAAAATAGAATACATTGTTTACGAGTAGGTACTAACCGAAAAGTTTTTTCAACAAAATCCTTTGTAAATAGAACCCACATTTTGTGTGTTTAGTAGGGGAAAAATGCTGCTTCACGTTCCATTATGGAAAATAAATAAAGCGTAAAGCTGAAATTATTTCAACTCTTAAACGTAACTGAGGTGGTTGCTCATGACTCGGCAAGTCCACGGCCCTGTATTTGAACAATAGTTGTAGGAAGTTCTCTAAGCGCTTTGTATCGATGCCTTGTTTTAATTTACAAATTTAATTAACGAGCAGAAGTTTGTAGGGAGTAGCGGCCATATTTTAGGATTTGGATCCAAATAAAAAGTTTTTATTACAACGTAAATCTGAATTAATCTCGTTGGGAAAGAGTGAGTTGGACCCATGTGGTCGCATTAGGTCGGTTTTATTGTTTGTAGGTAAAGTGAAACATGTTTTGTCGAAAACCATTTTTATTGTATGTGGTAGGATACGCAAAGAAACAACCACAACCTAAGCAAAGGATGTTTTAAATCTTTATGAATACGAATGACTGTATTTAGTTTTTGAAATGAGTGAGTCAACTAATTACTGAATGTTTGCTTTGTGTCTTTAATATGATACTGAAATCTAAGACACGATTCGAGGTATTCATATTTATTAACTCAAAATATTGTTAAATTGATTGCCAAGTTAAAAGTTATCTATAAATATTTCGTTTATCAATTATTCAGCAATTTGTGAGCTTCGAATTCGGATAATTTCCCTCTCAAACGAACGCATCGACAATTCGCGGATCAATACGGCGTGTGCGGCAAAACACAATACAACAGCCGCGCTGACCGCACGCTCATTAAAACGGCCGCGTACAAAAAACCTCTATCGAGTTTCCACTGCAAAAACGCTCGACAATTTATTCCGGGGCGGGTTGGGCATCACTAATCGGCGTCATCAATCAGCTGGTTCGGCCGCGATCGGATCAAGTGACGGACACGCGCCCCCCCCTCGGCATCCCGCCCCCGCTGGGACCCCTTTAATGCCTCTATGCCAGTTAATACCCTAGGTGACTGTTGCCGGAAAATGCTTGGCCTTTCTGAGACTGATCTTGAAAAGCTTTGTTTTCATGCAACGAGATTTCTCCTGCTCTGTCGGCTTCAGACGACGAATACTTTGGTCATTCAAAGTTTGGTCTTTGGAATCATTTTGTGGTTTTTTCCTGTCCAAATTGCGCTCATTTATGGTGTCTACTGTACATGTGCTTTACAAATTACGATGAATGATTTTGGTGTGCTTACGTCAGTTAATGTCCAAAGTAAGGCTTGTTCATGACGTCAGACCCGTGACCGGCGTCGCATGCGCACCGGACTGAACTGTAATAGTCGTAGTTGCTTTACTTGACAAAAATGTGGAGTATGTGCGGATATCAGGATATCACTGAACTGATTTCATATTTTACCAGGTTTGGTTTAGTTAACCGAAATTTTACAGATGGTAAATTTGTTTTTTGCCATAACACTAGATACGTTTATAAGCAGACGTAATAACAAGAATATTTGACATCTACACGGGATTTTGTAGATTCCTAATTTCTAAATTTCCCTACGGCATTGGATTCGGCGCGGATAAGGATTAAGTTTTCATCATTATATCTACATACACATGCGTCTCAGTACCGGTGAATCGTGTCCTGCTTCTTGTCCTTTCTAGTATTAAATACTTTTCTCTTTTTCTAATTTACCAGTATCATAAGCATACCAGTCGCGAGAGTGTCGCACTTGCCTGTTAGTGGACAATTGCTTTACTGTTTTAAACGTAAAATAAGGCTATGATTATCTCATTTGTAATTTAAGGCACATAAATATAACACATGTATGTTTCCATTTTCATAATTGCTTCTTCAGTCAACTGGTGATGAAAAATAAAAGTAGATACAAGGTCACGGGCTCGCTTCTTGCAATAAAGCTCTTAAATTAATTGAAAATCTATGTTAGTCGATGGACATGTATTTACAATAGAAGGTTATGCGCTCGATTCGTCATCTTATTATGTCAGTGTACAATCCCATTTGATAAGATACTGAAAGAAGAAATAGTACATATTTTTGCTGTACAAACCCCTGCCATTTAAAAAGGCTTGGCTTGAGTACTTTATAAAAAATGAGATGGACTACCGTGTTCGAAATCGTTCAAAGACTGCGCCAGATTTGACATTAGGAAAAAGGCACGGAACATGAAAGTAGAAGTTTTTTTTGCAATAATGTTCTCTTGACATTGCGTTGACCACCATGGGACGATATAAACTTGGTGGTTATAAAAAATGTTTGGATCTTTTTAATAGGTTCTGTAGTATCCTCCTGCTCTCCATTTAACAAGCAATTAATGAGGAAGGTTTGGTTGATCTCCTGTCTTGGACATATTTTTTTTTAAAGAAAAGATATATATAACAGTTCTAGATATTATTTTATTATTGTTTTTGCATAAAATAGGTAGAGACTTTGACAACAGTTAAGAACAGTTATTTGTTTGTGAAATATAATATCAATTCAAGGAAATAAAATATTTTTCGTGTTTGCAAGAAGATCTTCACTAGAAATACTTTTATACGTCAATCCTCTTTCGCTTATCAGCACATTTTCACAGTACGCCTGAGAAAGACGTAGTAACAAAAAAGTTAGGCAGCTTTCTTATAAATACTGTATTTTCACTCTGTGTAAAGAACACATTCTTAGAGTTGACTTTGCCTTTCCTAATACAAACGCACGTAACAAGTATTGTGTAATCCTACCTTTATAATACCGGCCCAACAATAAACTCTGTCGAGGGGAAAAAAAATAAAAGAAAAATAATAAGAGAGATACCAAAGCAACATTCCGTGGGATTAAACAAAGAATACTTGAAATTTCATCCGCATAATATTTGACAAAGCCAATGTTTACTCCAGTCGTCGGGCTGGCCGTTCTGTTTTCTGTGACAACAGTGTCTCCCCGATGGTTCGAGTCGCGGATAGTCGCGATGCCTGCTGAAATATTGTGTCGCAAGTGAAATTTATGTCGCTCGGATAGGGTTCAAATCAATTTTGCACGAAACAATCGCGGCTGGCCGACCCGTTGACGCGGGTTATGTTTGCAGGGCCCGTTCCGAATTGATTTACCCACATCTGTTAATGTCACAGTTTTTTTGGTTTACGTCTCCCGCCTATTATTCGAGTCCGACAATATTGTATTAGGTTTTATACAGTCGAGGTCAAAAATTGTTCGCCAGCATAAAGTTTATTATTGCATGCATTTGTATTTTAAAATATGAATTGTTCGATTGTTTTTGTTCTCTTGAAGGAGAAAAAAGTTTTATTCTTTTCCTCTTATTCAGAAACTAATAAAACTTTTATTCAGTACACCGTAATTATGTCCCCATTAGGTAAACAGTGAGCTGGCTGACTGAGTGGCGTAATGACACAAACGCATACATTACACACACAGCTTACAATCTGAATACTCGATTTAAATATTCAAGAAGGAAAACTACAAGCAGTTTGCCAAGCTCATTGTCTGTCGGCCCAACCTGTCCAATCCTGTTATTCAACACATCGTAACTAGATCTAAAAAAAAGAATTCTTGTTTCAGAACGCGCCATTTTGAACGGTTATGTAACTCTTATGCGGCAGTGTATTGAATTAGCTGAAAAGGTGGTTGACGTCAAAGCCTAGTGTAGTTTTACATAGTTGTGTAAATGATAGTCGCTCAATAAACGAGTCCGCAAATTGTTTTGTTTTATTTCTTGCGAAAACATTTTTTGTCATAGTATTTGTTCCAGTTTCATCAAATACGGAGCCCAGTGTGCGATTCAAATATGACCCTGGTATGACGAGGCTGGTCATGGAATGGGAAAAGTAAAACTAAGGAACGCCAGACGGTGTTCAAAGAGTTCGTTCATTGAACGAAAACATACAGTGAATCGGTCACATTGAGGTTCATTAAAAGTTTGGAGGAGCATGATCCGATCTGATATTCTGTATGTCTACACTGCTACATGTAAATTCCTCGGACTAATGATGATACGGTGGAAAACAAAGATGCCTAGTTTACAAATCCTCCTTAGTTTACAATCCTCCTTAACTTCCATCGTTGAAATCACTACCCGCTACTACTTAATACGAAACCTATACATCCCTGACCAAGGGAACTATTAAAGTGAATTCTTCTGTTCTTCTCATTCTACATAGAATTATATGCTTTATTTATTTACTTATTTGCTTATATTTGTAATACATTTATAAGTATATTTAATATATTATATTATTTTAACATGTACGTATGAATATTATATTTTGGTGTTTATTTTATTGCTATTTATTTTTATTTATTGTAATCCATACACACATTTTTAGTTTTACCGCACCCATAAACTAACTATCTCCATGACCCAATGGTTGACTGGTAGAGAATGCTCCAGCGTCAAGTCCACCTCTTGTACTTCCTTTTGTGCAATAAAGTTTATAAATAAATAAATAAATGCGCACGCTTGCTAAATCTAATGCAAAATTTATGTTATAAACGTGAAAGTTTCTGAGAATGTTTGGATGCTGCATGTGTAACAAATTTAGGTACATCCGTATGTTTGTTACTCTTTCGCACAAAGACTATTGAATAGATTTGGATGAAACTTGGTTAAAAGAGAGACGAGATACTAAATTAACATAAACGATACCTTTTATGGCATTGAAGGGTGACATTGGAATTATGAGGTTCTAAATGTGTCGGCCTAAAGTAGGTCAAGGTTCTCAAATGATTGTAAATGTTTTGAACAAAACGGAGGTAGGTAAATTGTATAATTAAACAAATTTCAGTCTACTGTGGCTGATTACATATTATGGCATTTTAGCCAGTAGCAGTCGACAAACTGAATTTGATCGCGTGTTGTGATCTAAGCTCTGGACTGATTGAATTTAAAAATACTTTAGCCAGCGATCACTTTGTTTTTAACTTGCAGCTCAAGCTGGTCTTAATTAAAACTTGATTTAATCAGATCTGTCTGCGAGATACGCGCAGCGCGCACTGAGTGGCCGGTACGCTCAGCGAGGAAATGACGGGGACGAAACGGCGGAAGCCTGCTTGCTCTACCAGTTGATGCTTGGTACGGATATTTTCGCAAATGAACTATTTACACTAGTTCCAGAGTCATGAAAACGAGGACTAATATATTTTTTTAAATTCATATACTTATGTGTTTTTTGTTGCTTTAGAGACGGGAAGTTCTGTTAACTGTTGAAGGAGGGGCAGTTTAGTCTTCTCTGCAAGGAGTGTCAATCAGCGGGCTCTCCGTCTGTATCGGTCGATTGTGCTTTTTGAGAAAGTTGGAAAGCTTTTCGAGCGCATTGTGGTCGGTCCCCTGAAGAACCATCTTCTAGAGAGCGTTGGCGTTGTTAGAATGGTAATTGAGTTCGGTTTAAGTATCTGGGCCTCATCTTTGATCCGCGATGGAAGTAAAGGCCGCATTATGAAGCGCTATTACCGCGCTTTCTGAAGGTGGCAAACTCATTGGGCAGGCCTATGCCTTACTTGGTGAGTCCTAGGGTAAAATACCGGCGTATTTATGCCGGCATTCTGCGCAACATTACCCTATCGGGTGCTGTAGATACTGCTCTCAATGGAAACCAACGAGTTTTCAGGACCTGCGTGGTCGATTGAGACGCAGCATAATGCGCTTGCTCTTGGAGCTAGCTACTCAGCGTTAGCCCTGGTCTGTCTTGAATCGGCGGAGAACATGGTCCCATGGATTTGGTAGTTTTCGTCTATTTTCAGGTAGAATAAAAAAGTTATATTATGGACTACATAATTAAAAACGTTTTAATTACAAAACTAGATTTTATTAGATCTGCCCGCGAGATAAGCGCAGTGCACACTGTGGGCGACGCGGTCGTTGAGGAAATGACGTGAACGGGATGGCGGAAGCCTGCTCTACCCGTGCTCGACCAGTTCGTGCTTGTTTCGGATATTTTCACATCGTGAAATCGTTTACATCGGTTGCGGCGTCATGTAGGCGGGGGGTAAACTGGTTCATTTGGTATTTTTTTGGTTAAATTTTTGGCTCCTGAGCAATGCAGACGCTACAGATTGTAAGAAATAATTAATGGCTAAAACGTACGCCCGTTGTTACGTTTCATATGAACGCGAAAAATTACAAGAATGAAGTGTCTAGGTTTGTTTGTTAGTTTTTCACGCATAATCTACCAAATGGATATGAATGAAATTCAGTTCATTAGTACCAACATATCTATGTTGGTACCAAATTTCATGTATCTACATATGATACTGGATTAACATATTGGATACTTTTTATCCCGAAATAAGGTGAGTAAGTCGCGGCAGCGGCTACTTTGTAACAGTTTGGAAAATCCAAAGAATTTGGAGCGAGTCCAAAGAATTATAACATGTAAAAGATATAACATAAACATAGGATGACTCTTTCATACAAAAAGAACGTGTTATCTTTTTAAATCAAACGATTTAAAAGAAACTCAAGAATTATACAAAAGACATGTTTTTAATTTTTTCTTGTAGAACCCGATTATGCTTAAAAAAGAACCGAATTTCATAATAAACCAAAATATTTTTTAAAATAAGATTTATTTGACTTAGTTAATATTATCTTTGATAAATATTAAAAAAACTTCAAAACATATTTTTTAAATAAAAATAATCTAGAGGCTAATACGGGTAATAACGTAAATTTTTCCAGACTAAAATAAAATTGCAGGGCTACGACCAAAAATGAAAGTAAGAATTTTACTACGAAATCAAAGCTCTCAGAATACCTTCTTTTTTCATCTCGTTAAGCTTGAAAAGCTAAGAGGATTAAAGAACATTAATGTCCCAAATAAGCTCGTAGTGTGGGCAAAAAAATCTAGCCTTTCCGGTTATTGGAAAAACAATTAATGTCTGAGAAGGTGCAGTGGTTTATTTAAAATGTTTATGATTAATTAGCAATAAGACCGCCTATATTGTACTTAAATATGTCTGTAAAACCAATTTCTGTAAATTTTCTGTGCAATAAAGTCTATCTATCTATCTATCTATCTATGATTATTTTAGTTAATATTTTTATAATTAGTTTATAAAGTAGTATTTACGGCTTACTTCAGCTAATGAATTTTATTTCTTTGACATATAAAATTACGACTACATGCCATGATTTTGAGGCAAGTCAAATGACTTGTGTTACAGAAATTAAAAACAACGACGGATGCAGAACACCTAGCCCCGAGACAAAATAGAACAAAAGTTTATCATATTGATCCAACCGGAAATCGAATCCAGGACCTCTGAGATAGCGCGATGCTAAAGTCCGGATCAATCGCCTCTCGGCTACGGAGGTCCCATTTGTGTTTTGTAACTTGCAGATGGTCTTTAGTGGGCACGTCACCAACACATAAAATGTAGTACCTATTTATATTCTGGGTCTGAGTGTCGTGGTACCTTCGTTTTTTTTAATTTTTGTAACACAAGTGCTTAAGCTACTTACCGCATAATGAGAGCAATGTATGTACAATATTTATTATTTTTTTACTTTCACTTAGGTCATTTTTCCTTAATGAGAGTCTGAAAGTAACGCATTTAACTGTTGGACCTTTTTTTTAAATAACGATTATCATTTCTTAAACAATATTTAAATTTCAATCCACAAAACGCATGTAAAGAGGTGTTTATGACCGTATCTTAATACTTTCAGTAAATGTAAAATTGTCAAAGCACTACATGTTTCAATTAAACTTGTAGTCATCTCAATTTCTATAAATTATACAACAGTTATCTACAGGTAAACGTGTGTACATTCCAGGAATCTTTTCATTAAAAACTTTTGTCACAAACATTTTGCATCAATTTGCACTTTGAAGCCTGCCTCACTTTGAATTCGAAAATAAATTCAACCGAAACGTCAGACGCACTAACGATCCTGTTCAAAGGATTCAATAACAATGACCAAAGGCTTACTTGAAAATACGTCACTTTGCTTTTACGGCAAGTCAATATCGAGAAAAATAATTGGCAGGCAGACGCGGCTATATCCACACGATTTTTATGTTTTATTTGTGTGTAATCCTGGAGGTCTGCATATTTTTGGGGGATTTTTCCTTAGAACGCAGATTTTATAATTGATGGGGACTCATTTATGAGCGTTTAACGGGGTCACATAGGGATTTCTTCTAGGTCCTTTGCAGTATAGGTATATTTAAAAGTAAAAAAAAAATAGTTTTACCAAAAGGGTACTGACAATAGCATCCTGAAATGCAAATGTCGCAGTCATCTGGTTGAATCTGCTATTTGATTGAATGACTAGCGCGTTCATTAAATGACGACACATATACATATGATAAAATGATTCACGTACATAGTGCAACGTCCTGTTTAAAGTTAAATACCTGCCCAATGAATCACCTACTTACCTAATTAGGTATGGAAACGTAAGAACGAGAATTTATTAATAGTCCACTTTTAGGTAAACGAAACCAATAAATGGGATCCAACCATTCGCAAGTAGAAACCTGATCATTGTTAGTTGTTGAGTTATTGAACGGTTTTAGGGTGACTGGACGACGTGGGCGTTATAGTTTATTTTTATTCCCATGGCGCCCACCATTTAGGCGGTGAGAAATGAGGACCTCGTACCGTACCTCTTCTTTTATAAATCCTATGGTTTAGTGAATGGTCTCCTATGGAGCGAAGACCTACCACATTGGCAGCGGTTAGATGCGGCTAGGCTTTTCTATCTCTCGAAAAAAAAGGTTCGTTGAACTTTTTGATGAATTCATCCGAAAAGGTCGATGAATCATTACTTCTCGCAAAGATTACAGACACCTTTTGTAATGACGTCATCGCTGTAAACAATAAAACTTCGGGGCTGACAATATTTGTAAAGAAAGTATCTGCGATTGCCCCGTCGAGGTCAGGTGCGTATTCGACGGATTGAAAAGGGCCCTTTATGCCGCCAGCCCTTGATTTTCTTGCTTAGAACAAAGGGCAGGCCGAAAATGAATCCTTCACATTTCACTTCGTTATTTTTGAAGGAGCTACGCAAGATTCTGGCAAATGACAGCGCATTTTTATCCGAAAAATACCCCTTTATTTGTCGTCTGGGTATTTTTTAAATGAAAGAACGGCGTCTATAGTGCCCACATAGTCTGATTTCAAAGTAGCTTATTAAAACACGCCTCTGAAGTTTAATGGTTTATGCATCAGATTATGGAGGTTATGATCTCTAGATCGTTAATTTGATTTTCGGGGTAAGCAAAATGTCACTAGACGATAAAAAATGTGGGGGGATTTTAGTGGGTGCTCTTGTCCCGCAGCGGTACGTGTGCGCCATTCCCCCAATAAAAAAAAAACGATTTAAATAAGTTTACAAGTTTTCGAATAATTTCATAGCTCGGCAATTTCCAATCCAAGTAGTTGTGCAAAAGAGTAACAAAGTCTGATATAACTTATGAATTTTAATTCATGTATGTATTATAATTTTACAGTACAGCATTTTAGTAGTTAATCAAAATAATATTTATTGTTATTGCGATACTTATTGGCATATCGTCGCTTTGAAAGGAAAATATGATATCGTAGTAGGTAATTAAAACATGTTGTCTTGCAATAAATAAATATTGATCACTTTCATAGGGGAAGGTCTGATGGAACCGTTAGTGGTACAAAATTGTTAATGATGAATGAAATCTCTCCACTTTCTACACTACTTTCTACATCAGCATTCGAATAAGGTTCAAACCAGTTTTATTATATGTCGCTAAGTGTGCCAATCATGTATCTTCAGTAGGTATTGTTCCCGGAGCATTATTACTTTTATTTAGTCTGAAAGTACCAAGACATGATTGCATTCGACTCGCACATTTTTGTAGAGTGAAATAATGAAATTGAATGTCGTAACACGTATTGTGAGAAATACCGTCGTATTCCAACAGTAATATTTCGCGGTGGAAACTCTAGGTGCTTATTAAGAAATGTTGGTGCCTTATTACGAATAAGGGAGGGAGAATAATTTAGATTTAATGGTGCAGAAGATATTATAAGCTACCTCCGCTATGTAGGCATGATGAATTGGGCCAAAGTTGTGAATTTTCCTCGAGTTTGAAGAATTCCGGTGCCCGCCAAGTGGGTACGGGCGCACTCGAGTGTTTCTTTATGATGGAACTTGTGGGAATTTTTGAAATATCGATCCGAGTTTTATGTGGATACTTCAAAGTTTGAGGCTGTACACTTGAGATTTATTGTTGGGATGTATTAAGTCTGAAGGTGATGGTAACGCCTGTTCAGGGTCGGAGTTCTGTCTGCGGGGGTGTATTGGAATACAAATGTGAGGGTTGTCAATGAAAATCAACCTTTGTAGATTACGTCAGTTTTTGTGTTACGTTTACGATAACAAGTTTGAGTTTAAGCTTTTTATTTTTGCTAGTGGATATGTCTACTAATTTTGTAAGGGGAAAGATTTTTTTTTTGGTTGCTAGCAATTAATGAAGTTATAATTGTTGGACCGATTTTGAATATTCTTGCTACATCATTCCCGGATGCGGGACATGAGAATTTCATGTAGTTTCTTGAAAAGCATACCTGCTTTTGATTAAAAGTCCTAGTGAGTGAAGTGGCTGGCAAAACCTAGTCTTACTATGAACGCAAATATTTTCAAGGAGAAGAGAAAGCATGTGTAGTTGTTCAATCTTTCATGGCAAAATAGATAAAATGATCTCAATGACGTTTTGCCTGGAAGAACATGAGAAACTTAATATCCCAAAAGTGTTACGACGTGTGGGTATGTTATGAAATGTCATGAAATATTTAACATGTTGAAGTTCATTTAGATCAGTCTGTTCTAGAAATAAGAAATAGACTAGAATAATAAGCCAGATGATTTTTCCACGATATAATTGTAAAAACGTGTTTACGTTAAACTTTTTCAGTACCAAACAGTCTTAAACTGTGCTCTGGCCAACTGTTGTTAAATTTATAAAATGCAAAGAATATTACAATTCAACATTTTTGATGTCCAAAATTGTTGCTAATGCAAGTTTACTTTTATAATTCCGTAACTTTTACAAACACAACTAAACTACGCCTCGGTAATTCCTTTACGCGCCCAGTTCCCCGAGTCTAAACATGATCGATGTACCCAACTCCATGAACCCAGCCGGCCCAGATTTATTCCCCCTAAAAACTATATCTAAATATCTCAGTCGACTATTTGGTATAGACGATAAATCATTGTGACATTTCAGCGAGCGACGTAGACATCGGTCGTTAGCCGCGTCGGGGAGCGCTGCCGATAACACGCAAAAACAGGAAAAGCGGCCGAAATAGAGAAGCGGGTATGCGGGCCGCGTGTGATGTTGATGGCGGCTCTGGCCCGGATAACGCTGGAAATTCAGCCTGACTCGTGTGGGTCACGCCACATTAAAGGTAGTACGTCTAATTGAACGGACGTGATATAGCAAACAAAAAAATACTATTAAACGTATTAAGGGTCGTTTTAGAGCGAAGGTGCTTTGATGATTCAGGTTAGTGTGTAGCTTCCCAAAGTGTAGGAGTCCCAGAGAGGCAGCAACTTTCGCTAATGCATTACTGGTTACTTCTTCCCTAGTAGAAGGGGGTTTTGAAGTAACTTTGCAGAGGCGATTGAAAGAGATTGGGGATTCCGAAGTCGCATATTTCCAGAACAGCAGAAAACAGCGTTTGTGGCATCAGTTCGTAGGCTTTATCTCCCGCGCGGAGATAAGCTGGTTGCAGATGTGGAAACGCCAGCATTGGATTTGCTGGATTCTCCGCTGCAAAGCAGGAACGGTTTTATATACTCAGCCATTCTAGCAGGTCTTTCTGATCCGGGGCAACGACTTAGCGTCTAAAGCCATCAAAGTGATCGTAACATCCTAGTTCGTTTTTCTCACTGATCGTGACTTTATTTTTGTAGGGCCGATCAATACTAAATACCTAAGTGTTACACGTTCCAAATGTTTCCCCGATCTCATCCTCAAAGCACTTATCAAGTTATTAAACTTTCAAAAGACAATGCCCAATCGCCGTAATAACTTATTGATCGATTACCTGTCACTCTGGCAAGCAAAGAGATCAATTAGGTAGAAATTAACGACTTTCCTGCCCTATACGAACAATATCTGTGGAGGCCAAACAAAATGTCGGAGTCATGCTAAACGGAGTCAGTGACTTGAAACCTAGATAATGGAGACACTATTAGTTCTTGAGGCAGTGATATATAGGACATATTGTGCGAGTTATGAATTGAAACCAGCGTCTAATATTTATTTTACAGATCTATTATTTATTTTAAAATTTGTAACATAAAAATACAATTTTCAAATTGATTCAAACTTTGTTATAAGGTACCTATAGTACTTATTCAAGTCCTTTTATTGGATACCTACAGGAGTTTTGTAAAAATAGGTTATCCGCCATTTTGTGGTAGCGGCCATTTTCGACAGATAACCATCAAATATAGTTAAGAACACTCCTGACTAATTTACTTTTCAAATAAAAAAATTACAAATCAAAATCGAGCTGTCTGTTCGAGAGCTATGATGCCATAGACACACCGTCTGATAGACAAATAGACACATCAACTTATAACATCCCATCGTTCTTACGTTGGGGGTTAGTAAGTATTAGACAACACACTTAACTACATTGCTCTTATTCTGTGGTAAACGTGTTCTAGAAATAAGTTCTGTTTGGTTATTATTATAGATAGCAATGGTGTTTGTGCGTATGAGTATGAGCCTTAAAGTGTGTGAAAGCGTTATGTTAGTTCAATCGCTGTACATCTAGCATGAACTACGTTAATGCTAGACGTACCTACAGCAAATAAGTACACCGTCAGAAAGAATTTAGTATAGAAACCACCCCGAACGACAGTGCTATCAAAATCCGCGTATAAACGCATCTGTTTCACTGTGCGTAGTCAGATAATAAATTTTACATAATATTAATCTATCGAAATTTAAATATACCGCCTAATGTATGTAGCATTAATTCAGTAATACTTGAACAAATTGGAAACGTATCTTTTTGTTATGTTTTGGACAAGGTTTGCTAAAAAAATTGAACCGGATCGTTCGCATGCGAAGCCGATAACGATTTTGGATTGCTTTGACAGTATATTGGCTAAAATATGTATCAAATAAATAATACTTATAATCCCTACTAATCCCTACTAATATTATAAATGCGAAAGTAACTCTGTCTGTCTGTCTGTCTGTTACGCTTTCCCGCTTAAACCTCACCGATTTTGATGAAATTTGGCATAGGTATACGTTGAACCTCAAGAACGGACATAGGCTACTTTTTGTTAGAAAGTAAGCAGGGGGGGGGGGGTAATGCCACCTTTGAAAGTTTATATGGGAAAATGTTTATTTTTTAAGTTAGAGATATGAAAGTTGGCACAAATATAGCTCTATGAAAATATAGACTACTTTTTGTTTCGAATATTAGGGGAGATAGGGGTAAAATCGACCATGAAAGGATGCAATCCACGCGAACGAAGTCGCGGGCACAGCTAGTACCACAATATAAACGAATTCCACGCGGACGAAGCCGCGGGCGGAAAGCTAGTTGTATATAAAAATTAGAGCTTTTTATCACTGTCATGTGACATCTCGCTGGGTTAATTGTTTTGGAAGAACTCGTCATCTCGATGTAGCAGTTTACACATATGATACTTACCTTAAGTTATGCACACGCATAGGACCATCTATTGAAAGTTTTTCGAGAACGAATGCTGAAGGTTTAAAAGTATCGTAATAGGATTTAAAAAAGAAATCGGTTACTTTTAGCTGATTTATATTGAATGAATCCCATATTGTAGAACCATGCGGTTCCTCGTAATGTTTTTCCCGAAACAGAAATTCCTTTAATTGAAACCAGAAACAATTTTCTTTCTATCCCATCAATTTACATTTCGTTTAAGGTCTGAAACTCGACCTTGTAGCTTCGTGGTGTCGTAATTTTGATCTTCTCAAGAGTTCGCAGATATTTAAAGCTAATTTTGGAATCGACGTGAGTGAAATTGGTAATATTTTCATTCGAGAATCTTATGAACGACGGTTACTTGTAAGAAACGTGTAAAAATCTACATAAACACGTTGCTTGAAACTATTATCCGAAATTTGTGTTGTGTCTGTAGTTTTGAATAAGTAACAATCTATGGTACACATTCGTCAACAAGATGATGCTTTGCAGCATCTAAGGACGTTACCTGGGATTACGTTCTCTATAAAAGCAACACGTACTTTTAAATCACATATTAACTCAAAACGTTATTGTTTATCTTAGTATAAGTAATAAAAGTGACATCGCAATGCAAAACTAAACCGTCATGTTTTATTATTATAATTGAACACGATACCTAAAGATAAGAAGATAAAAGTTTTAGTCGTTTTATTACTAATCACCATTAGCACATTTTTATCCAATGATGCAGTTAGGCGTCTTCAACAGCATACTATTGATCAATCTTTAACTCTTCATTTTTAAACACTGTTAGTTTTTTGCGCATTTATTCTCTATCTAGCTGTAGTTTTGTTTTAGCGAAAAACATTAAATTCAACCTTATATGGTCCTTCAAAACGTTATCTTTACTTAAGCGCAGCAACTACTTTAAGCACACCAGCATTTTTCGGATATGCTCGACTTTCTTGTGTTTTAAGTTCTAACGCTGTATATAAATCTTTAACAAAAAGTAAAGATTTCCTTCGCAGCAAACGTAAATAGGCTATTTGTTTTTGTATAATCTTTTTAAAATCTGTTGCGATACGACTCACGAGTTGTGTACTATCAAAAATGAGAAACAAACAATCGAAACGTTTCGTATTTGAAGATAATTCTGAAATTTGGGAGTTCAAACGTGGTTTTTGGTTTACTTAAATCATATTTTTTTTCAGCACTTCATTAGCATTTGATATGAGTTGGTTACGTTAATAAAAAAAATGCTAACCGTCATCGGAACCGCCATTAGAGATTAAGCATTTGAAAATGTATTAAATATAGATAGATTAGTTATATATTTAAACATTTCGTTTACTAGATGTAATGCGATTATAACATACATGAACAATTAATTGTCGACTTTTTATAGGGTGTTTGTTATAAGCAGAAAAAATAATTCACTTGTTGTATTGAATTACAAGCAGATTGTAAAATTACAAGTCAGGTATTTAGGAAATAAGCTTATGAAGGGGCCTTTATGCATGAATACATAGGATGTTTTACGCATATGAATTTTTTCAAATTAAGCCTGTAGAACCACCAAAAATTAAACTACAAATACCACAATATTCAGTTTTAACTCTTATGTTGACCATTGAAAGTATGTTATCCAGCGTAATATTCAATGCACATAATTGATCACTGCTTTGTATGCCGACCATCATTATGCCTGAGCGTAATAATCGTCGTACCAGTGACTGCTAGTGATTTGCGAATGATTGACGGAAAGCGATATATCGATTTAGTAGTAAAAACTAGGTCGTTTGTACTAGTTAACTAGTTGACTCGATAAACAGGAGTCTGTTTATTTAATGTTCATAGTTAGAGCAAGGTCTTTAGTCTCTAATTGTTGCTTAAACATCCCTATTTGTCATGCAATTGGGACATGGTTATAAATATTAGAAACAGAAAATTTTTATCACCCCTTGCGGTGCGGGAATCGAACCCACGACCTTCACGTATCGCGCGTGCTGCTCTTACCAACTGAGCTAACCGCAAGTTATCGTAGGCGATGAAATTTTTTCTACTTTAGCAACCGTTAGCCTTTCGGTAAGTGCCCTCTGCCGAATATGTTTAGAACTACATACTTATCGCGCGATACGTGAAGGTCGTGGGTTCGATTCCCGCACCGCAAGGGGTGATAAAATTTTTCTGTTTCTAATATTTAAAGTTCGCTAGTACGGCGTTTAGTACTATTAAAATAATAGAAACACGGTTATAAACTTTTAAGTTCAGGTTTCTGTAGCTTGAAAATACACGTAATTAGAGATCAGGATTATAAAAATTTGTAGTGTTATTATTGTATTTAAAATAAAACATATACGTACGTTTGGTACGATTGTGCCTGTGTTCATAACAAACTGTACAAAGTTCAGTAACAGCTTTATTATGCTGTACTTTACGCTCTTTGGCTAGGTCCTCATTACCACTAAACGTCAGGTGGGATGAGGTCGAACTTGAAGTGCAATGTAGAAAAAAGTGTTTTCGACGTTAGTTATTTCAGGGTTTGTTAACAGTAGGTGTTCAAAGTAAACTTTTACTGAAAAGTTATGAGATGATTCTAATTGATTAGTCAGTATACTAAGTACTTACGCAGCATTTGTCAGAAACTAGCACCAGCGAGTATTATCCACAGCGTGATTGGTGGGACGTGTGATTTATTGAATGGATCCTGCGAATCAGCATAAATGACCGTTTGGAGTCGATCACGCGTTTGATGGATTCGAAATGATAACTTATATAACGTGATGCATGGGTGGAGACAACCGCGGTGAAATCACTTTTAGCACATGACAAACGTTTATGGAAAAATATTATGATTGTTTTTTATCATATTCTCTAGGCTGAAGAACATTATTAATATAACTTTAAGTAAAGTAACAGCTTAATTAATATCTTACTGCAGGAAAAATACGTTAATTCTTGGTCAATGACATTGTTACAATATGGGTACTATGCTATGTAAAAAAAAAACGGATTGTATTGATAATATTAGTTTAGTAAAATATCAGACTATTTAATGTTTTACTGCAAGGCAGAAATTGCTTTTCAAGTTATCGATATAAAAATGAGTAATGTTTTATCACCACTACGCTTGAAAAATGCGAAATGGTAATAACCAAGCGAAGTTAGAAACATTTGTAACGTACTTTGAACGACCCGGGAATCGCACCTAAGACCCAAAGTCAGACCCATCAGGTTAACTAGGCAGGCGTCTATGTATAAAACTTAATTTAAATTAAAAAACTAAAAAACACGCTTTTAGCTCGCACTAAAAATTACAAAATAATTCAGACATTTAAGAAAGAAAGCGTGGAGCGTTTTGTCCAAAAAGAGTAAAGATAACATAAACGCTCCACGCTTTCTTTCTTAAATGTCTCAATTATTTTGTAATTTTTAGTGCGAGCTAAAAGCGTGTTTTTTAGTTTTTTTAACTATTATTTTTTTTTCGTATTCCTGACAGCAAACCCTTTCTTTTGATACCCATATCATGGAAGTGCATTTCAAACAGTCAGTTCGCCATCTTGGGGAGGCCGCCATATTGGATTTGTAATGACGTTTCTTAGCTAGTCATGTATTGTCATCAGAACTCAGAGCGTGTGCAAAATTTCATCTTAATCAAAGACCGGGAAGTGGGTCAAATTAAGATTCAAAGATTCCGTTACATACATACAACCCAAGCTAATAAAAGCGTGTTAAAAAGGAGAAGACGAGCTTGTGCTGTTCCTAGTAGTAAGGTCGCCAGCTTAGCTGCTGTATACATCAGAACCTTGTTATATTAAGTTAACTGTCTATTTGACTTACTTAGTAAGGTGGAGGTTTAAGCTGACAAGGTGCTGCAAGGAGGTGTGTCGCAACAAATGAAGGCGAATGTATGGGTCACGTCTGCCCATGCCAAATGCAGTAATAACTGCAAGTGGATTACTGCCCTATGCCTGCAATCTGAGAACAATATTTGTTAGTCTCAGTTTAGTCTTATTATTATCCAAGCTATAAAGAACATTCAATTATTATGTTATACAGAGAACGGTTTCTTTTGTTTTTCGTCAATTGGTTCACATATTATTGTCTTAGTGGTTTTGTAGTTTGAGTTTTAAATTATTGGTGTTAGGACCCTGGCCTACTAACATACTCTCTTACTCAATACGTAAAATGTCTCACTCGAAATGAGAAAAATTTCATTACTTCTGATTGGCTGATAGCATACCGAACTCGTTATTTCAGTCAGCTCTATATTTTTTGATTTTGAAAATGTACTCGTGAGCATCCTAAGCTGCTAAGATTCATTTTCAGGGTTGCGCAATATGTAACGATTCAGTTTTTTCGAACTTAGCTTAGATTTGTTATCACTAATCCATATTTGGCAACCGTGGTGACTAAACAAGTTCTTATTTTTGGAACGATGTCGATGTTTCATGACGGGAGCCTTTCTCCTGCAGTGAGACAATAATAATTTGATCGACTTTTTTTGTTATTTATGAATGGTGTCATTACATATTAAAGTCAATTAAACGGTGAATGGGAGGCAATCTACTCCATCAGTTCATTGTCAGCCTTATGGACTATTAAATGCCATAAGTCCGTTAGGTGCATTTTAATTTGTATGACCACAAAAGATAAAAAAAAAATTAAAATTATGATATGATAGCGTTTATATATAGTATTGAATGCAAGATATAATTGGTAACTTAACGACCGTTCAACTATTATGTAAATAACCCTTCCTCAACTTTAACATCTCATGTCCACTCCAGTAATGTAAAATTCATTATAAGGTACCCGAAACAAGACACACTAAACCCCGGGCCGGGCTACTAATTTGCAAAATTAGAGTTCATAGAAAACTGCCGGCCCGTCTGTACCAAATGAAGGCACTACTTAAACTGGACAAATAGTACGGTCAAATATTAATTCAGGTCACATTTGCCGGTCCGAATGTCCGTGTTTGCTGAGATACAACTTTCGGACCATCGGATTTAGATGGTTTACTTTGGGCTCTGTGTGTTTGGCTATTTATGTAAATTGAATGTGACTTCGCTGTGTGGCCACGCCAACTGCAACCGACAAGGCGCGCCGCCCAAGTAATCCGATATTTTACGCACGAGGTATTATTAATTTTAAGGTCTCTTGTTTTGGGTTGTTGTAGTAAAGTACCTTAGGATATGCTTGTCACTTGATCAACATAATGTTTACTAAGAGCTTCAATCTATTGACACTTTTTGGGATTCCTGAAGTCATTGTTTTAACATCCTTAAATAGAGGTCTATTTTGTGTGACCTTTTATTATTTTAAATTGAAACAAGTGCAAATATGAAATATTTTAAGATATCATTGTAAAACTAAGCGGTCAAGTGCGTGTTGTTTTTGCGATTGACCATCACAATAATGGTAACTAATAAGATTCAAAAACGAAATAATAAGCGTACCTACATCAGTTTTTCTTCATTACTTGAAAAAATGCTGTTATGAGTGTCCATTATTTAAAAAAGTTAAATTTATAAATATTTTTAACAAAAAAAACGGACTTACCCTCGTTTTCTCTACGATGCTGTTATCAGATCTTGGTCTCCGTATCAAAAAAAAAATACCACAATCGTTACATAATCGACGAAGTTATCGTTATTAACAAAAATATAAAAACAGCCGAATTGAAAAACTTCCCGTTTTAAGTCGCTTAAATATAATTTTTTTTATACCAATCAGCCCGAGAAACTGCAACCTTCGACCGAACGATATGTGCACTTGTCACTGGGTGGTTTTCATAATGGTGGTAAACTAATAAAAAAACAGCCCGGAACCTAAATATTTTTAAATAATATAAATATTTCTAAGCCAGTAAAATTATAAGGTTAGTTAGTTGCGGAAATTACTATAAAATGCAAGCATATTTCAACAGTGATTTAACCATAAAACTTGTACATACTGCGTTCTTATAACATAGTTTATGATTTTGTTGCTCAGAGTGCCACCGACGGCTTTACGATGGAAGCTGCTATGAGAAATAGCTACGTCTGCAAGAAATGGTAACAAGAGAATGTCTAAGAATTTAGTTTGAAACTAGTTATATTTCTCATAAAAGACCAAGTGCATGGAACTTTACACCAGGCTTCTAACTAATCTCACGTGGATGTTAAAATTAAGTTCGTCCATCATCGGCATGGGTATTTAAGCTCTAACTATCAATGCACAAACTAGATATTAAATGTAGGATTAAGAGTTAAATTTAATTGAAACGCTACTGAAGGTCAAGAGTCTACAGACTTGGGTAAAGGATATAAATTCAACTTAAATTTTATATCTTGTCGCGTGATACGTGTTGAAGATTCTATTCCTGTTACTTTAGCATATTACTTTGAAACAAACGGTGAATAAAATATTTAAAAAAAATCTACAATTAACAAAGGCTTTAAATACTTTTTGTGTGATATTTGTATTTATTTACCTACATGATTGTTAACATTTAGTTTTAGGATCATCTCTATATGTTAGGTCCTGCTTGTTAGAATTGACTGTTTTAATTATTTAATACTGTCTTCATATCTTCATCAATCTTTTTAATTGGTCTACACACATCATTACAAGCTTTGGATGACTAAAGCTATGCTAGCAGGTATGAACCTGTGAACAAGGGACATACTGGAAGTCCGTTACTCAAAGTATTCATTACAAATTGGTAGAACATGTACATTTACACGTAGGTTGGTATCATCGCACATACGAGCTACAGCTAGCATCCATTATACGTCCTCTGGTCATACCAATTTGAGTTTCATATACCAGTGCGACATAGAACACATGTTGGAGGCACCTGGCAATAATTTTGCAAAGCTCGAATACGGCGTACTGTGCATAGATAGTTCTGGGAAGCAATTTGATCGGTTGTAATGGGAGATTTGACCATGCTGCAGATAATTTGTAACTAGATGAACGCACTAAACGTATACGCACATTATAATGTGTAAGTGTATTATAGAATATACTTTATCATTTTCTATTAGCCTATTCATCACATTATACAAATTCGCTTCGCTATGTCTATGTGCTAATTATATATTTAACAATAGGCAACGGATTTTAGTGCGCTTTATCCTATAAATAATTATTCAGGGGGGGAGGTTTATAACCATAATACTTTTTATATATTTAAATTATCATAAAAGCAAAAACAATCATAAGTTTGTTAACCGCAACGCGTTGCTACCATTGTTGGCTCGTGTTCAAAGTAAATGATTACCGAATTATCATTAATGTCATCGATTAGTAGATATATAAATGTGAAACTGAGGAGGCGTGTTGATTGTTTTTTTTCATATATTTTATTATCAAATGTAATATTATATAATATGTAAATACCAAATAACAACACATAAATCAACCGGATAAAAATGATAGAATTGAAACATTTGTGTTAGAAAAATTGGAATCAATAGATCCTTAATATGTATGATCAACACACCAATATTTATTCTAGGTGGGATCGAACCCTTTAGGTTCAACAACCAGAAACATGAATAATTGTTTTAATGGAGTGATCAAAACCATGCACTATTTCATCATCATCATTGCGACCGATGAAGATAAGCTGTCCCATGACTTTCACAATTCTCTGTTTTGTACCAATTGCTTCAATTGCTTATACCATCGTGTTAAGACAATCTTATGCGGGTCGTTCTACGATGCATTACATACTGAAGATCATAGTTGCGATTCAAGAACTTTTCTTACCTCTCGGTCCATTACCACTTTAGGAACAGGAACTAGTTGGTAGTAGCGTAATATTCTGCTGTTAACCGAGTTCAGGATCAATGTTCACCCGTCAGCGTTTCACGGCCCGCTGGCGCGTCAGCGTCGTGTCACTTGCCACACAACCGTGCGTGACATTATTCTGTCAACTAGACCGTATTTTATTAGATGCTTACTTCTAGAGGGTGTAAAAATAATAGACCTTCACGGGCGTTTTCTTAAGTAGGACGTACACCTTTGTTTTCTTCTGAAATCAGTTAACTTCAATGAATCAAACGTTTTATGAAATGTAAGCAGTATTAAGCAGAATTGGTATGTGTGAGCCTACAAAATGCCTGACTTGAAATATAATAATGGGATTTGGCTTCTTATTCAATAAACTACGAGTATGTTAGAAATCCGAGGCAGAAATTACGACCCAAATTTCAAACCATTATTAGATCTACTTTCACTTTTGGCTGATGAGAGGAAACCCTCATTGGGTATTCTACAGAAATAAATAAGTTTGAAAATAGTATAAAACCATTAATTGAATTTAAATGATAACCATTTAGGGTTCCTAGTAAAACGAGACCCTATTACTAATCCGCTGTCCACCTGTCACAAGGCTGAATCTTTACGACATCCCAATATTTATGGTTGAAATCATGTTGCCGCGTTAGTAACAAATACTAAACAAAACATGATTTCTTGCCGTTTTTATGGATAGTACAAAGGAAAACTCTGTGCGCTAATCCTTCTTCTTTCAGGCCCATACTTACTTTAAACGGGGGATCCATTACCAAACACTTTCACAACCTGTCTTATATAATGTTGCAGGATAAAAATCTCGCCGGTGGCCGTGGTCGACAGATTATGTGGATAGAATCACTTTTATTCTATGGTGCTAGAATGGTGTCACCATAAAAGTGATGAAAAGTGCTGGGGAGAGATTTAGTGGGTAGTCTACGCTCTGAAAGGAGGAAGCGGCATTCTGCATCAAGGCATTTCCCTCATCAAAAAAGGCAAATTCTGTCTTTTCGCTCTTTCTGAAGTATCTTGCTCGTCAAATAATCTTCTTTATAGTCTTTTCTGTACTACTTGTTAGTACGTTTTAAAATAAAACGTAAACACGGCTGTTGGAACGGCGGGCGGGGTGGCATTAAATATTTCATTTTAGAGAAGTTTTTATTACAGTAGCCGAACGTGTTTGCGATAAACGTGGCGGACGTGACTAGAGACGTTGCTTAGATCGCTGTGCACCTATCGGCCGAAGACTTACAACCTTACTGGAAATGTTTAACTCTTTTGTATGGGCATTTTCATATTGCAGCTCTTAAGATTCGACTTCGTTATTTAAAAAGTACTTACATTTACATTATTAAGAAACATTTTGAACTTGGATCTATGTTTTTTGGATTAATGTAGCCTATGTCATTTCACAACGAAGACATCCAGAAAAGATCCTAAGTTTTTGGCAATACCCAAAGAATCAGACGCTGATGTAGTAGGGCGCCAGCCATATCTCCCGAAGACCAAACTGCCAAGGCAACATCCCTATGAGCAACCATCATCCCCCCAGTGCTACGCTACCTTATTCCCTAGCGTCACGCCATGCTTCCCACTGCGTTACGTTAGAGTATACTTAGATCTTCTCATCTGTCCTTCTTGCTCTGTAAAAAACAAACAGGTTGACGGCTTACCCTTTAACATGAAGTAAAGTTATCAGGTTATGATTGCTTTATTGCAATTTAAGAAACTTAAGTAACATTTAAATAGATGGCATTGCTTTTACAAGCATAGTATGCTAGCTTGGTACAAACATAAAAACGCTCAAAAAATTATCTATCATTTTTTTAGTGATTACTGTACCTACCTGGTTACTGGTTTTAATTTATTTGCACGTTCATTGTTCTACTTGTAATCATACTGTTTACTGTAAGTTAGAAACAAACTCAGTAAAAAAAACCTACAGGTAGATAAGTACTAGGATACAATGATTTTAATAAAAACAACATCTGTCTTCTTCGGAAGGAATCCGTTCTAGATTATTTTAAATCCATATATTCCATCGACCTGCCTGCTCCGCCTCAACCAAACTTTGTCTAATACACTTTCCAACGTGTAATCCCATGTAAACTTCCTCAACAAACCATAATTTAGATTTTCTTTGCCACTCTAGTTTAAAAACGAATTTATACTGCCTTGCGTGCTCTATCTACTGCTTTCAATCAGTCATACGTGCATCTAAATTTACCTATCTTTCTAACTTTTTAAAGAGGTGGAATTGAATATTTAAGATATATCTAGGGATAGTAATGTATGTGTACAATTCTAAATCGTTGTCAGTTAGGATTATGGATATATAATTCTTTTAGTTATACTATGGTTTCTGTTTATGGTGATGGTGGCAATGGACCGGTCGCGCTGGAAATCGGTTGGAGAGGCCTATGTTCAGCAGTAGACAGTAACAGGCTGAAATGATGATGGTTTCTGTTTAAGCTACGGATATTTGACGGCCTTTGTAGCCGGGGGACGAGCGTGGCAAACTTTGTCACCGCGTTATTTCTGAGGTCCCAGTTTCGATTCCCGGTCGGGTCAGTATGCAAATCTGACTTTTCTTTATTGGCTCGGGTCTGGATGTTGAGGAACTGTCGTTGCTTCTGATTTCTGTAACATTAATGCTTTAGCTACTTAACACAGATTCGGGGCAATGTGATGTTGTCCAATATTTATTTGTTTATTTATTTATAAGTTTAGTAGATATCTCCCCCACAGGACAGTGGTAGTGGCTGTGGGCTGGTCATATGTCATCGAAAACTGATATCAGCTAGGGTAAATGTGATCTTGAGTGGATCATAAGTAGACACCCAAGTCTTGAAGTGGATAGCAAGCAGTAAGTATATGTCATTCTGATTTTGATACCTCCTGTAGTAAGAGCTGCTAAGGTTCCTGATTAATTAAAGTTATCACATTTTCCAAGCCTCAAAAGAAAATGTGTCCAAAATTTATTTGGATTGTGTTTTACAAGAGATAAATTACTTTCGTATGTATTTACTTTTACACAAATCTTGCACGGAATAATTAAACCAGTTTCGCCATATTCCATATGGAGTACGATGATATCAATATTTTGTGCTTGCTTGTTTTTTAAATTATGTTTACCTTAAATTTATTTATGACGATTAAAGAAAACTATTGGTTGTAGCTTTTGGGGATTACAACACGTGATAATATTTTTTACGTAGATCCTAGCTGCGAATCTCGACCGTCAGTGCACCTAAGAAAACCTGTTTAACGTAAATGCATATGTACTGACATATATTGCATCATAGATGCACTTTATAACGGATCCGTCCCATACCCATATTTGCATAAAGAGTAAACCTTACCGCACCCAAAGCGGGAGTTTATTTTAAAATCGAATATTAAAGCACCTTAAAACGCCTGACAAAATAGCCTCTGCAAATAACGGGCTTAGTCCGTTCGATCCAGGCTGTCATGATGCTTATGCTGGCCTAAGCTCTGGAGAGCGAGCGAGAGGGAGGTGGGAAAGGGAGGTCTGCTTTCCATACAGTGTGGAGCTAAGCGGGGCATTATCAAACGGCAATAAGCCGGCCATCCTCAATTTGATCGCTGTCTGCACGAAGCCTGACAGATGATAGCGGCTCGCCGCTGCCTTTGCTTGAGGTGTAACTGGGCTCGTTCAGATTTAGTGCAGGAACCAAGTGCTACTTCATATAACAGACATACTCCACAATGGTTATTCAAGGTGTTTTAATAGCGAGTTAATTTATTTACAGATGACTGACGTAACAGAGTAGAAATTTTATTGCCACGGAACGGACCATGTCAACTATGTTTTTTCCTTAATCCTTAACGTATAATCCCTACCACTGGAATTAAAGAAATATTTATTCAATACAGCATACTATAAGGTTTCTATTACATTAGTAACGATCAGTAACGACATAATCTCTATAAACAGTAAACAAAAAATTGAGACTGTAAATTAAGTAAATTGGATTTTATACTTCATTCAGGTAAGCTTAAACAAAAAATTAAATTAATCAGTTGTTCTTTTATACTTACTACAATTTTGAATGTGGGTATAAAGGTATCCAGCGGTGACTTTTAAGTGACCATGTTATACGGGTGGAACAGCTAGCGGCGTCTTGTGCCCAGGTAAGATACATCGCTGCTATGATCCGCCCTGACGGGACGTTACCTGCAGCAAGTGATGGATTTCCTCCTACGCCTGGTCGTTCTGATCCCTGTTATACATCTTGTTGGTTGCTGTTTTAGTCCCTGACACTGTGGTCAGATTCCTTTGTAAATCCGTGTTTAAGTTGACTCTTAAAGTGTTCGACAAGGCAACACTGTAGAGGAGGTTATTTTTTATAATTTATTATTGGGCTTACAGTTAGATTGTCAAAAAATGTAGATCCCAAGGGTTCTTTTATCATGTTAAGAAACATAAGATACATTGCGTTAAAATTGCTTCGTACAGTTTTAACGATATGATACGACGAATAGTGACGTATGTCAACACACTCCTCCACTGTGATCCGTCCGGGGATCGAACCAGGGACCTCAGAGGAGGCACGAACCGAAAGTCCTGCCCGCTCGCTTCTCGGTTATAGACATCATCAAATAAGTGTCTATAAAAATAAGTTTAATCGTTAAAAGAAATTTGCAATCGTTTTAAAGAAAAAAGTATTGAGTCTGCAAATGAATAAAATAAAGTTACAAGACTACTGTATGCAAAGCGAAATAAGCCCCCTAAGAGCTAGTAAAGTTGCTGAACACCAATCGCTGACTGGCTGAAATTAAACGGAAAAAACCCAACCAACTTAAAACAAAAGGATTTAGTACTTCCTCTTCCAACAACCAATTTTTTCTTGCATAGATTTTCTTTTAATAATATGTTGCTAATCTTATTCGGTAAAAATTGGCCTGCTTTGCGGATTTTTAAAGTTCATTGTCATTTAAATAAACAAAAAAAAATTAAAACTAACTTCACCAGATCATTATAAATGTTTCAGGTCATTATAAATGTTTTTGATGTATAGTATATACAACCCGTACATGGATGTTGTCTATTAGCGCTGTTCGTTGCAAAGTTATCGTTCACTGAAAATCGAGTAGTCTGTGAGTCGAAGAGCTATTCACTAATTAGCTGCAGATATCTCTCTTTATTTATGCATACAATACATTTAACAATACTAACAGCATGGAAATCTAAAATAAGTTATAAATCTTAAGAATGTATTTTTCGAGTTTCGTATAAACAGAGGCCATGTCCTTCTATTCTGCAAGACATTTTAATTTTACTCCCATTGGAAATGGACAAGGTTTGTGGCAAGCCTTTTTCTTGCGGGCGAAGGTGAAGCCTTGCCGTCTTGCTTGCCTGTCAAAAACAAATACTTTATGTGGTTTCACTCAACAAAACAAAACTATTATGACTTGGTCCAAAGTGGTCTTCACATAGCAAAAAGTTAAACCGCTACTGTATCTGATCTATCAAGTTTCTAACTAAAGTCTTCTCGGTTCTTCTTTTACTTCTCGGTTCTTCTTTAACACTTACACATTTGTGAGTGAAGCCCACGGGTGCAAACGATGGCTAGACCACTGTATTGTGTCAATGTCGGCCGCTCAATCGATTGTTAATGTAAGTGTGTTAGAGGATTTTTTTATATCGGACCATTTACCACTATTAATTAAATGCAACCTAAATGTAATAAGGTCAAAAGTAGTGTCACGAAGCACACCCTGTAACTCCGTTGTATGGGGTGAAAGGAGTGATTCCCAAATAGAAAGATATCATGATATATGTAACAATAAGTTTCGAGACATAGATTTTCCTTCGGAATTCAGAGAATGTAGTCATGGTTCGTGTAATTTAATTGAACATAGGCATTTACTGGACAAATTGTATGATCGCATTGTACAAATATTGTGTAGCGCGGCTGTGGAAACAAGCGGGGAGCGACGTTTCTGTGACGGTCGGAGGAAACATCTGTGTGGCTGGAATAAGCACGTTCGTAAAGCCCACGTGGAGGCCCGGCTTAAGTTTAAACTTTGGGTATTGTATAATCGACCAGACTCTGGCATCCATTATGAAAACATGTATGAAGCACGTAAAATTTTTAGAAGTCGTCTGAAATGGTGCCAAAACAACCAAGACCAATTAAAAATGGATATCCTAGCGAAACACAGGTCATCAAAAAACTTTAGTAAGTTCTGGAAAGCTACTGGGAGACTAGACGGTGGCATTGGTCTCCCGGTGAGCGTGGACGGAGTTGGAAATACTACTGATATAGCGAACATGTTTAGAGATCATTTCAGAGTGAGCTCGCCGCTTGGAGCCTCAGCTGCCCCTTGTGATAGTATACGTAGTTGTTCGGCAGATGGACCGCTTCTACATTTCACTGCAAAACAAGTTAGGCATATTTTAAAGAGAATGACCGGTGGAAAATCTCCTGGACACGATGGTATCAGTGTTGAACACCTGAGACATGCTGGGGTGCACCTACCTAGGGTGCTTTCATTGTTTTTTACATTGTGTTTAAGTCATTCTCATCTACCACACGAATTGATGAAGACTATAGTGGTGCCCATTGTAAAGAACCGCACGGGTGATGTCTCCGACAAACGCAATTATCGTCCCATCTCGCTAGCAACAACAATTGCTAGGATACTGGATGGACTGCTTGACTCTTGTTTAGGAAATTATCTGAATTTACACGACGCACAGTTCGGGTTTCGCTCCGGGCTATCCACTGAAAGCGCTGTTGTGAGTGTTAAGCATGCTGTTCAGTACTATAGGGAACGCAGAACGCCGGTTCACGCTTGTTTCCTTGACTTGTCTAAGGCATTTGATCTTGTATCATATAATGTGCTTTGGAGAAAGTTAGAGGGCAGGGGTGTGCCGGTGGAATTGCTTAATATATTTAAATATTGGTATGCAAATCAAACCAATTGTGTGAGATGGGCAAATTCTCTTTCAGAAGCGTATGTGCTGGACTGCGGGGTGAGACAGGGGGGATTGACATCTCCCAAACTTTTTAACATTTATGTAAATGATCTCATCGTGGAGCTGAGCGGCATGCGTGTCGGATGTCGAGTGGATGGCATTAGTATCAATAATGTTAGCTATGCAGACGACATGGTGCTGCTCAGTCCCACGGTGAGGGGTCTAGTGGACATGTTAAGAGTGTGTGAAAAGTATGCTGCTAGTCACGGGCTTTCGTATAATGTTAAAAAAACGGAGTACATGGTCTTTGAAGCCGCTGGTAAACGTCCTGAAACTTATGGTAAGACTATCACCCTTAATGGATCACCCATTAAATATGTCACTCAATTTAAATACCTTGGACATATTCTTACTAGCGACCTCAAAGATGATGCAGATATCGAGAGAGAACGCAGGGCTTTGGCAATAAGAGGGAACATGTTGGTCCGCAGATTTTCCCGATGTACAGGTCAAGTTAAGGTTACACTTTTCAAAGCATACTGTCAGAATATGTACACGGGAAACCTGTGGGTGAAACACACTAAACGGTCGCTCGAAGCCCTGCGGATTCAGTACAATAATGTATTCAGGATGTTGTTGGGACTGCCTCGATATTGCAGCGCATCGGGAATGTTTGCGGAAAACCAAACTGATAGTTTTAATGCTATCATCCGCAAGAAAACAGTCTCCCTGATTAGCAGGATTCGAGGCAGTCACAATAGCATCCTGATGACATTAGCGGACAGGTGTACATCGCCACTTTGGAGGTGTTTGGTGATGAGAGTGATCCCGGAACCTCGCATGTCTCGGTGATTACTGTAGGTATTAGAACCCAATCTCGTTAAAATAATAATTTCATGAATTCTAAAAATTATGTTACTAACAATACCCCTTAAGTTAACTGTTACTAACACCTATGGATGTTACTTATCTGAAATAAATGTTATTTAATTTTTAAAAAATTTAATTTAATTTATTCAAAAGTGTTATGTGTGACCTAATTTAAAAAAGAATTATATTTATTTAAAGTCTAATCTTTGAGTTTGAC
The DNA here is from genome assembly GCA_037074685.1 of Glyphodes pyloalis. NCBI lineage: Eukaryota > Metazoa > Arthropoda > Insecta > Lepidoptera > Crambidae > Glyphodes > Glyphodes pyloalis. The sequence continues at coordinate 11,003,255 of JAYKKO010000005.1, read as the reverse complement.
ACCAACCAAAACGTCCCGCGGATAGCAGAATGCAATTTACTTCTAAAAATTTAAAAAATAAGAAGTATGTTTATGCGTTAGCGTTATTTTTAATTCTAGACCTAGCCTTTTTTTAGGGGTAAAAATACTTTTGCAATTCAAACCGCCGTGGGGAGCCTCATTAGTTCGTATACACCTCAGTACCTTGTCATACCAAATCTCCGCGTAACTAAGCAAGTCAGATAGACAGTGACTTAAGGTGATAAGGTACAGAGTAGTTCATGAAATGAACCTACTGACAATACTTGCCCGCCCCGCAAGAACAAGGACTATCTTAACTTAAAACTTTCTCATCGCTTTGTGAGCTGTGAATTTTGTGAAACTTAAAAATAAAATGAAATATACTGTGCCATGGGTTAAAGGGAGACCCGTAACTACCATAGCGTCGTCGGCAGGCTGTATGGCCCTATGCCTATAGTCATGTTACGCAGGGTCTATATGTTATTCGCGCATGTACGCTTCATATTGGCAAGGCTCCAACCGCACACCTTTTATAAGGGTCTTTCGAGGAGGCCGAACTCTCATAATTATTGATGGTTCGCCAGTCTCGATGTTAATTGAAAATGTGTTTTCCCCCTTACTATCAGGGGTAAAGTAATTTGGACATTCGTTGGAAACGATTTTTTTATTCGAATATCCAGCTTGCTTTGTGTGATCTTTTAATAAATTCGAGGTTACTGAGTACGATGAGTAATTTATTTATTTATTTAAAAACTTTATTGCACAAAAAAAGTACAACAGGTGGACTTAATGCTATGGGCATTCTCTACCAGTCAACCTTTGGGTCATGCGAAGAGTTAGTTTATGGGTGCGGTAATAGTGACAAAGTGCATAAGTAATCTAAAAAATAAAATAAAAACATAATACACGAGAATAGTAACTATCAAGCGTTACAAAATTCATTTCGGAAACAATTAAATATACATATAGACATACATAAATAAATGTAATATATATATAAAATATGAAGTTATACTTATATTTACATAATGAGCATATATATACTTATATATACATAAGTAAATAATACCACATAAAAATATAAAATAAATAATAACTATATATAAATGGATTCAGCAATTGAAAAATTCATGTCTACGATTTATGTATTAGCGAGAGAGAAGAAGTGTTCACGAACTTTCATTTTAAAAATTCCCTTAGTCAGGGATTGTCGAGTATCAGCGGGCAGAGCATTCCAAAGTAATGTAAATACGGAATGCCTGTAATATTAAAGAGTCGGTTATTCATTCTCCAACCGCGAAAAGTAGTTCGACTTGATTCTTGGTTGGGTCAATTTGGGAAACAAACTATTTAACTATTGTTTGAGTCTGGGTATGCAGGGATGTTGCCAATTAGTATCCGTTGGTTGGTACTTTTAATACCGACCCATCGTTTCTAGACTTGTTTATAGTGATGATAGTGCGGCGCATTAATTTTAAATATGGTTATTTTCTAGTCTTTTCTTAATATGCTACGAGTGTATTTAAGAAAGAGCATCAGATATTAACATTCAACAGAAAACATCTTGTTAAACGTGACTCCTATATAATATCCACAACAAACACGTCACGATAATAATATAATGTAAAATTAATACCACACAGCAGCGAGTAAAATTCAGGCGAACTTATTGTTTTTGTAACGTATTGTGTATGTTATGCGTAGAACATCTCAATGTCATAACTTTAACACCAGGAATAAATACAAGCTGTTCCATATCTAAGACTGCATAGGATTAGTCATGTGGTGGATCTAAGACCTTCTAGTTGCCCACGTTGTTTAATAAAAAAGGACTACTACAAAAAATATATTTTTTAAATTACAAAAAAGTATGGATCTAAAATTTATTACGTTCATTCTCATCTAAATATATATTTCATATAAGTACCTAGGTAGTGTACTGAATTACAGTTATTAAGCTATTAAAAGAATAAGAGTTGAGTTTCTCGCCTATTCTTCTCATTATCATCAACATGCCGAACACGGCGGTAGAATACTTGACCAGTACTGACGATTCATAAGTGTTTTTGTAAAGCTTTCATGTAAGCTCATATAAACATATTTTCTATAGTAATCTACTCTGTAATTAATTTCTCTCTTAAATTTGTTTTTGTATCTGCCTCTTACATATGTTTATAATTTGGTTTTGTTTGTTCTTATGCACTGTCAAAATTATAATTTCAAGTGAATATATCTTGCTTTTTCAGTACTAAATTTATGAATTCCAACACATTTGGTGCTGTAAAGGCAAGGTACGTCCAGATTGATTTCCATATTTGATTTGTCTTCAACGAATCAAAAAACTCCTGCCCCACTTTTCATCTTTTGTTTTTATTGAGATAGTAAGATACACATTACCATAGGCGGTAACCAAACATAGAATTAAACAAACTGCAAACCGTAGCGCAATTTAACCGGTATGGTTGCACACACAACGGTCACGGTCATTAATAACGGCCGACCTAAAACCGGGTAACCTTCTGTGACAAATTACAGGCAGCTGAGCTGAGGTGTCATGCGTACCCTTAACACAGCCGGGATGATTTTTCAATCCATTGCCATTATCTAGCGATTACACGGGCGGTCCAGACAGGTTCGCGGGATGCGTTGGCACATGATTTATTAGGGGGCTTAACCTTCGTTCGTGATCAATTTTACATTATTTTAAAAGTAAAAATGCATCTTTCAACTTAAAAACCAAAATGAAAAACCAAAATTTGTTTGTGGTCTTTATTTCAAGAACTGGTGGAATCGAGAAAAATTTGTCTATTTTGTTTCGAGTCTGGATGTTGTGGTACCGTCCGTTATTTCCGATTTCTGTACTACAAGTGCTTTAGCTGCTTACCACAGAAGCAGAGAAATTATTTGGGTCAGTTTTTATTTATTTCCTTTTCCGAAAGCTTTGTCATCAAATGTTATCAGGTCGAGTTTTAAAAAAATGGCGTTATACGGTTTAGTATCACAAAACAGAGTACTGGAATTCGAATAAAAAACAATAAACTCATTGAAACGCTTGCTAAAAATTAAATGTAGCTTGCCATTTGCGTGGTTGCTTAATCAAAAAAAAAGTTTTAAAATATGCACAGATGAGCTGAGGTGTCATGCATACCCTTAAAACAGTGAGGATGATTTTTCAATCCATTGCCATTATCTACCAATTACACGAGCGGTCCAGACAGGTTCACGAGACGCGTTGAAGGATGATTTATTAGGTGGCGGCGGATGAGGGTAACCTTCGGCCGTATACGTTCCAATACCAATGTACATGGTAAAGCATGTCAGACTACGTATGTGACTACAACACTATGTACTATGTACCGTCCTTATTTCGTTGGTTTAAAAACTAATTTATTTCACAAGCCCATTTGATGGACTATACTGTGATCACTTTGAAATACTCGTTAATAAATTAAATCATTCTGATGCAGCAGGCCAAATTACGTAGTACATGCTACGAACGTCCGTAGCAACGCAGGAAACCGCTACAAAACTAATATCTTTATCAGTGCTACATTTTGATACTGTATTATTTTAGTTGCTAGTTAGTATTAAGTGTCCACATAAATTAGAATAGAAAGAATAGAATATAAATATGTTTATTGACACACAACACGATTAAAAAAAACAGAAACACACACATACAGAACATAATGTGGTCAATTAGGTTCCACCTCAGCAAATGCTGCTACGGCATTATTTCTAACACCGCAACAGTGCTGGTATTCTGGTGGTAAATAACGTTAAGTTGAAACCATCTAAGAAGTACAACATGGCAGTCATGATCGACAATACATACAGCGTGAATGCTACGCAAATAAATGTGTAAAATATGAAGCTTTTGTATCTATCGCATGACATAGACTAATTGGTCATTCACAGTCATCGATTCTTATGATTTTTCGATTTTTTCTTATCTGGCAAATTCACATTCACAGATTCAATACTTTCATGCCGATATTCTAGACACTTATTATAGTTTGATTACAAAATGGGTACAGGCTACTATGTAATGTATACTATGGCTGTATCAGTAATGCTAGTCATAGCCTATGTTACTGATATTCGTACTTTTTAAAAGTCAATAAATGTAATTTGCAGAAGTCTATTACGTTTATTAATTTTCTACACAATCTGTATCCATTTTGAACTAACTGTATGCTGTCTGGAATACAGACATAAAATTTAGCAGTCGTTTCACAACTACAAGTATTGGATAACATCACTTACACTGCTCTGATTATGTGGTAAGTAGCTTAAATACTTGTGTTGCAAAAATCAAAAACAACGATGGTACCACAACATCCAAACCTGAGACAATATAGAAAAGTTTATTTCTCATATTGACACGACCGGGGATCGAATTCGGGACCTCAGAGATGGCACGACGCCACAGTCCGCTCCGCTCGCCTCTCGGCTAAGGAGGTTGTCAAAAAAATTAAAATCCAGACTTCAAAGAACCGAATAATGAATGCTATGATTTACAAAATCTTTGGACTGCATGTCATGTACCTATTAAATTGTCCGGAGTATAGTTAATCACATACATGAATCACACATTGTCAATGATTTTTCAATCCTGTGCTATTTAGAAGCGATTACAAAGATGGCCGCCGACAGTTTGGGTGTTTTTGCCACTCGACTCGTCGACAGCGGGCGGTCGTAACGACCAACCCGTGATTTATTCTAGTCGTCGGCGTTTGAGGGGTTTAACCCGTTTTGTGTTAGATTTCTAGTGGCAACTGATATAATGTGATAGTTATATACTTTAAGTTATCAGTCAAAAATGTATAAAACAATTAGTATTAGGGAAGCATAAGAAGAACGAGAAGAGAGAGAAGACCTTGATTGTGGTTTTAGTACAGGTTATAATCTCGGGGTTTGAATTTTGAGTCGAGCTAAAGTATGTTACCGGTTTCTCTAGGAAAGCTCGGTTTGATTGTAACGGTATAGCTATAAATAAGTAGTATCGGCAGTCTTAGGTTACTTAGCCTATAACCTCCAAAATGTTGGTGCTTAAATAGAAAAAAAATTATAAAGGAGAAGAAGGGTGAAAATCATTTATAAAGGAGTATATCAAAGTTGTCTTAGAAGTATAATATATTAAACCATGCTTCTTATCCATAATTCATTTAGAAAAACGCTTCTTCTTAACAACGTCAAGGCGCTGTTAGGAAAGAACAATTGACGTGCAAAATAATTTATTGTAAACAAGTGCAAGTGGTGCAGAAATAAATTATTGCAAAAAAAATATATATAATTAATACCCTCCCCATAATAATAATATAATGGCCTTTACCCAGCAGTGGGACAGTTTATAGGCTAAGTAAAAAAAACTAATAATAATAATTAATACCGCTACATCGTAAATTTTAATCTAAGTAAAATCTAATCTAAGTTAGTAAGTAAGTTATTTATCTAAGTTAGTTAGTCAGTAAATCATCTGAGTTAAATTTTAAATTAAGTAGCTTAAGCGCGCGTATTCGAAATTAAAAGAAACAATAACAGCACGGTGTTCATTTAAATACATACACCCAGACACAAAACAAACACAAATGTTTGTCCTGAGTGAGGATCGAACCTACTACCTTTGGTACAACGGCTATGAGTGTTAACTACTTCTCCAATAGGACAGTCTTAATTTGATCAAAACTTTAAATACACATCTTATGTGTGTTAAAAAAACATCCTTTATGAACTGCATATAAATAGTTAAAAGGAATTCTAAAGCGCGGCAATAAAATAAGGTAAACAGTTATGTTTTTTCAGTAGAATTGACAAATATTATTACTAAAATTATCATTACTAAGGTGTAATGAACTCCTTTATTGACAGATTCCAAGAAAAAAGTGAATTTATTTACTCACATAAAATCCCATCTCAATTCAGCTCGAATAAAATCATGACATAAATTACACACCGAATTGAATAAGCTATCCAACGATAATGAGGTGCCCAATTATACGGAGGATAATGTTTTTATTTACTAAAGACGAACGACCGTTCGTTACTTTTGGACAAAACAATGAATAATACATGCCATGGATTATTCGTTCAATTACTCGAAGGATGAATTTTGATTTGAGTTCTTGACTTAATTTACATGCAAGAGACACTGACTACGCGAATGGCTTATTCAAATTTCTGACTATTTTATCTTTAACAAAATAAAAATTGGTGAAAGTTTAAATTGTAAATAGCTTAGATGACATCGTAAAGGGCAGACTAGTGACATTATTAGTTGTTATTTATTTCAAATTTTTAAATATTAAACTCTTCTGTAACTATACGTACTAATATTATAAATAGGGAAGTACCTCTGGCTGTCTATCTATCTGTTTGTGTGCCCGGTTTTCACGCCTAAATCACTGAACCGATTTTGATGAAATTTCGTATGGGTATACTATAATGGATAAGTGGAATTAAGGGATGTGGAGGTCGGATCACAGTAGGTGCAGACGTTTTTGAAAAAAAAAATACAAAATTAATAGTGACGTCACGAGTATTTTCGTACTCCGGGCGATACGTGGCGCTGTTAGTTCCACTGTCAGACGTTGCACTCTCCTAACTTGAGAAACACAATCCCCACACCATTTACTAGAGTCAATTTGTACTATGCTTGAGTTGTCTAGGGTCGTACTTAAATGCGTCGGTTTTTAATACAAAATTGTATCGGTACGTAGTCATGAAACTAAAGTGGGTGGAGCAACTAAACGCACGAAGTGCTTGAGCCCGGGCATCGAGTTAAAAGTTGAAAGCAAAATCTCAATACTCGAACTAGGGATAATCACAATTTGCAGGCCAACTACAAACAGAGCTAACTTCGTAATATGAAACCATCTGCCTTTGTGCTAGTCTAAAACCCGCCGTAAATGGAGTCCAATAATACAATCACGTTCCTGGTTCATTAGGAGTAGCATCAAAAAGCTTACTCCGCTCAAATTAAATTGGCTCAATAATCCCACTTCGTGATAGTTGCTTTGTCCAGTGCAGCCAGTTTTCCGGGGTGTCTCTCAAAAAAGATAACGCTGCGGACATTGGGCACGCGTTCCTTTGACAAAGAGAAGCTACAGCGAGTTAGCAACGATTAAACGCATAGGTATAGTAAAAAATACGGACTTTTCATTTGCTTAGGCCAGCCGCTTTATTTAGGTCTGTAGAATAAAACAATATACTTGTAATAGTTATCTCTTTTCCCGATACGAATTGATTCGATTCAATGTTGTAGGTTTAGCTGTATTGTATAGGAATATCATTGTAGTAAACATTGTTTTTAACTAAAGTAAAAAATGAAATTTAAAGCGCGATTACAGACATTTTTCTTGTTACTGCAGTTAATGTACTCAGTTTCATAATTTTTCTGTACCTTTATGTTCATATTTTTTTCTATGTATTAATGTTGAATTTGTCATTTCGCATGAAACAAGGACTGAGTAATTACATTGAAATTAGGTTAATGTATGTAATGTGACTTTTATTGATTTGAAAATTGAAACAGTGCGTTAATCGTTCATATGAATTCGCTAGATGCTTAATGTAGCAATCTGATGAATTTAAAATTATATCGCTCCGCAAGTAATGTACTAACGCATTAAATGTCCAGCTTATAAATCCGGACTTAACTTGGTCTTATAATGGAAGAGTCTCGTTACCATTTCATTATAGAAGTTTAACGAAAGGCATTAATACTTTGCATACTACGTACTTAATCCAATATTTCTGCAGTGAAATTTGAGCCAACATTATTTCAGTCTCTACATAATGTTTCCATTTCCAAATGGATTAACTGGGCGAGTATGCTGAGATTATACAATAACTGGCTGATGATTAAACAAATATTTAATTTAAATAACTACACGATGTTCATTTGAGTTCCGTTCATTCAGTTGTCAAGGTTTATTTTGTATTTTTTTCAGATTATGTGTTTTGATTACCTTTGTTCGCAATAATCACAGAACACTAATTAATTTTAATTGAATAAAAAATACTTAGTTACCTCTTTTTTATTTCAATATACTCCATTTTTATCGATATGTAACGACAAGAGTACCTTAACTTAATTTATTTTTTGACGTCAATCATTCGACTACCTGGTATATTTCTATTGAGCGTTTTTTTGTTGAGTCATTCAATTACGTAAAGTTTAAAACCTGACTTTAAAATAAGCATCAAAGTCGACTTTTCATAAACCTTTTGTGCGCGTTCATTATGATGCGCACGCCATCCCCTATCAAGCGCGTTTAACTCTAAAAAGCTGATTGCAACGAATTAAAATTGACTCAATAACCTGACTTCGCGATAGTTGCTTCGTCGAATGAAGCCAGTATTCGATGCGGCTGTTAAAAAAAGAACTCTCATGCAATCAACTGTTCAGCTGATTAGCTCGCTTGAGCGGATGACACGTTCCATGCTTTATTATGCCTATGCGCTCATGCAACTTGTTATTTTAAATTGGACGGCGCATCCGAGTCGGATGTCGGTTGGGTGTTATTGTCAACATTTTTTTCGTCTTTTCCCAGTTTTTGATGTCAATCATTTTGAGTTCGAGCGAGTAATGTGGGCGCTTGAAAATACATGATGTCAATTTTATACCTTTTTGTGTTGTTATGCTATTTGGCCCTTTGTAACATCATGTGTCGTAAAAAAAACGAGCCTACTTACATATAGTTTCGGAAAGCAGTCGACCGATGCTTGTAAAGTGAAAACCAAGCGAGTGATGTTCCGCAACTCCAAGAAGGGAAAAATTCTAAAACAACTTCTGAGCTTCGGCAAGTTATCGGAAGCCTCTTTGTGCAATACTATCCGATATTTCCTAAAGTAACTGTGCGCCGCAACTTCGCTAGCGCAAGGATACGACCAAGTTAACTCTAACTCAGAATTTCACTTCGAATTTCTTTTGTGAGTCCGAATAAGTATAATTTTTGCGAGAATGACGAGGTGAAAAGTTCGTGAGGCGATATCATCAAGCTCACAAACATAATGTTGGGTAAGTTGGCGACGCCAGGCGGACGACGCCTCAAATTACGTAATACTTTAAGCAAACTTGTGAACCGAAGTTAGTGAGTTTGTGAACAGGTGCAGCATCGAATGCGTCCTATATTCAGAACGCAGCGTGCGCATACAAATTGTTGGACGTGCCTTTGAATTCGTCCAACTTGTTACTGACACGGAACTGAAGGCTTGTGCACTTGCAGCGTGCTTTGAGCGCAATGCGCGATGCAAAAATTCTGCGGAATTGTCTTTGAATAAAATATTATAGACTTTTTTTTCTTAAGCACGACTGAGGAAAAGGTTTCTTGCTAGGTGTGGTGATTCCTGACCTAACAATGTCATCGAAGGAAACGGCGGAACTTACTCCTAAAAAAGAACAGGTTCTTAATTCGTCGCAAACACAGTGTGTTTCAAATCTAACAATTTAAAAAAAGTAAGTGTTTATTTAATATAATATAAATGCAGCCTAATTTTGGAGTATACTTGTAGCAATTGGAATCTGTCATTATCACAGAAGTACAAATTTACCTTCCAAGAAATATTTGAAATTCAAAAGATACCCGTCGCACAAAAGGATGCTGAATGGTTATATATATATTTACATCGTGGTCACTGTTAATCGATAATGGCTGAATTCATATACCAAGTAAGAATTCATAGCAATAAGTATCTAATGAAAAAAAGGCATTTCGTTAAGCAGTATTTCCGAATCTTGCATCTCATTGTAGATTCCATTCTTGGAATCTACAGTTCTGTTTATAACAGAAAATAATATGTGTACTTGCTTAGCAAAATTTTCTAGTGCTTTAGTAAAGGTCCGTTGGGTTTTAAACATCTTGAAAAACGCCACACGCAACCAGGTAGTGAACATTTCATTATGCTGATCACAGACGTACAGTTCGTTTTATAAACAGAAATGGAAGATAATGAAATTCCTGGATTCGTAAAGGAATATCGTAGTATTTCTGGCTCTCAAACAGATGCCAAGTCAGCAAGAGATTTGGGTGCGTTGCAGTGATTCAATGAGATAACGAAGCTAGGAGTTGGAGACAAGGTTTCCATGTGTCTTGGATTTGTGATTGAGTCCGGTCTCTAATTATTTTTACGAAACCATTGTACGTATAGCTCGTATGAGCTCATATGAGAATCGCTAAGGCGTGCCACATCACCAAGTAGAAGATAACCAAAGGCTAATTTTATTAATAGTGTTCCACAGAAATAAAAGTTTTAGGTGATAAATGATGACCCACATTATTATGGGTAGGTAGCTAAAAATATGTTTAGCCGATCATTAATAAACAAAAAAATATAAGACCTCACTAATATTAGATACATTGCTTTACGCGACGTCACTTCTTAGTACCTAGTTTTTTTTAAATAGTGACAAACACTCTTCACAAGCCCTCTACTGAACTTTGATACGCTGTTTAATTTGTATTTCCTAAGCGAATAATACGTTTGTATTATATTTTAGAAAATAATTTTTGTTTTTTTATCGAGGCATTGTAATTTTTTTGTTGTTTATACGCTGTTCTGATATGAAAGCATACAAGTGTAGGATACAATATGAATTGAAATAAAACCTACTATAATAATGTTATTAATTTTAATATATGTATGTATATAGCTGTGATACCACTTATTTTATATTTTTGCCGTTAGGCAGAATATTATGTACTTTTATAATCGTCATTATAAGATATTGTTCCAAAAATAAGGTGCTTAATGTTTTTAACGAGTGCTATGAAAAGATTGAAAAGAATGACAAAAATTCATCAAAACTGATCAATAAACTGAGTGAATAGGTTATGCAATATGGTCACAATGCCGAAAAACATTAAGCTGCCCTTGCTAAACATATATCAAAATGTAAAAAAATTGTTGAAACTAAAAAAGTACCCCTAAAAATATACCTACTTATTTAATAAAACAGGCGCATTTATTTAAAAAAAACAAAAGGATAAAAAAAAATCAGTTAGACTAAAAACGCGTGTACGTATCTTTCAACAGTATTTAATTTCAAAGAAAAGTAATAAAAGATTCACGCATTACAAAATAATATTTCACTATCCTCATTTCATTTTGCGTATTATTATTGTACACGAGTTCCTCCAATTTCTGACACAATTACTTCGTGAAAGAAATCTTTCTCCCATTTTTATTTTTTTCCACAAAATTCTCGCACAACGCTTCAAGTAGCAAGTATCATGTAAATAGGTATGATAAGCCACGTGTACTTGACTATGGAAAAGCGTATAGTACGAACGTGAGGTTTTGTACGCAGGTTCTAGGAAAGTATTCCTTTTAATACGATACGGAAATTTGCAGAAATATTTTTTGGATATTTATGCGACTGTTGTGATCTGTTAAGCTCTTGCTCTATAGTAAAAGATGCGAATTTATCAAGTTTTACGCATTTGTTCATTGCATTATTATATTTATCTAATGGAGGTATGTTTAAAAAGTATCACGAATGGTGTAACAAAAAATTTACAGATACATATTGCATTTCAATATATCCTATATATTTTTAATATCTATTCCTTAGTTATTACAAAAGCATTTTTCAAATAAAAAAATAGTTTTAAAAATAACAGGATATTTTAAAATATAATTCCCAGTTATATTACATAAGGATATTTCAAATATAAAAATAGTTCTATAAAAAGCAAGATATTTAACATTTTTATTACAATTACCATTTCAAAAGGAGACAGTGGAAACTGGGACATGTTTTTTTTTACAAATTCCCAGTAGGGACCATGCCGGTGTCACCACACACATCGCATCTGGGAATAAGCGGCTGATACCCTGACCCTCTGACCTATTGTGATCACAATTTTTAATTTTATGAATAGTGTTCATTGTTCTTTTTCTGATTCTGCGTTTTTTTCCCATGTCAAAAACATACATCTATGTATATTTTTTAGATAAAAGATAATTTCTTAAACTTTCTCGAACCGCCAGTGAATTGGTTTATCCGCTTGAATTTAAGGGACAAATTTACACAAAGTTACCATCCAAATGTAACAATGAAACGATTGTTTCTATCTCTATTATCTCTGTAATGCCTTACCTAACAGGATATCTTCGCCATCAATTTGTTCAGAATAATGGAGCACGTAGTTTAGCCTTTGATTTTACGCCATGGCCTATTGTTGCCTGAGGGTGGGATATATATCCACCCCCACGTTATTGGGGTGACCGATATGACGAGCTTTTAAGGAAAATCGGGAAACAATTAGGGTGTTTCATGCTAGCACGAGTTATTTTGTTTATTTTGTGTAACAAAAAACGATAAAAACGAATATAACTTTATACAAGCTACAAATGACAGCGCAACACCGAGAAGAGCCTAACAATATGTGTGATATTTTGTTTTTGTTTTGCATGCTTTGTTTTTTTTTAAACTCTTCATTATTATTTTTCAATCACTATTAATTTCACACATTGGGATGGTGTAGTACCTAATCTTAATTATAGTTAAATATTACAATAATGTAGGTAAATATTAGGTACAGAAATCAAGAATCTATAAACGACATTACTAAACATGAGCTCCAAGTTTTATGAGTTTCGTTATTTTTCAGTTTGTTATATTTATAAAAAACAAAAAAAGACTTAAAATAGTTTATCGCTTAAAAATGAAAGAAAAATGTGGGAAATTGGTTTTGATTGATCATATCATTCGTTTCTATTGCACGTATTACCATTTCCACTATCCTCTCTAATCACGTATTGTGGTCACCGTACCCAGTGGCGAGGATTTATTCACACGACAAGATTCATGGCCATGCATCAGGCTTTGCGATATACTGAACAACCGGGATAATCCAATTATACCGGGTGAAAATGAAATCATGTTGCAGACTTGGGCCTCTGATATGCTGCTATTAAATCGTCCCTGATTTGTATCTCCTAGTATTGGTTTAACTAGGGATGCTATCCACACCACACAGTAAAATAGTTTCGAAATCCCTGAAACAGACACTCTCGTCCAAAAACCATTCAAGGAACAAGGTCGATTTTTAATCGATCGAAAGTGATTTAACATCGATTGTGAATTGTAGATTTTACAATGCGGTGAGGCGAGTGAGATCAGGTGGTTTTTGGTTTTAAAATTCATTCGTAGTGTGTTGGGCTAACATTCCAGACGTTGATCATAAATAACATATTTTTATTGACGATCATTAGCACCATTAAGTTTAAAAATTACCGGTAGATAAAACTGAAGTTGCCGATTAATGTACTTAGTAGATGCTGAGCGGTCAATCTGACTGAACTGAACCGTGGTTGAGGTATCACCGGTGCCGAGGAACTGCACTGTTTTTTGCTAGCCTTTATTGAATATTTTTTGGGAACAAAAATTAAATATCTATCGCAGTTTGGGACTTGATACAACCTTCCCGTTTCATTCGTGATGATCTTCCAACTAAGGTTACCGATAGTTATTGTAGGTGAAAATTTCTGTTTTATAATTTTATTCTCTAAGCCTTCAGTTGGTGCCATCTGCTGCATGAGTTTTAAACTACACACTAATCCACCCATAGTACTCGTTAATTTTTAATTGTATTACTAGCGTCTCGGCTTCACTAGGGGGGCAATAGATCTAACTGATGTGTTTTTTCTTTTCTGTAATATATGTAATATACATATAATCTTTCATATTGTATCACTTTATCTATTCAAAAAACTGCATTACAATAAAGATCTTAGGGTACAATATAGGGATATACAGCAAGAAGTGATTTTATTTTTTACTAAGTAATATAATTGTAATATAATTGATTGATAAATATTATAAATCGAAAACGAGTTAAGACCACTTCATCAAGCGTGTCTAGTCTATTATGGATCTGACCAACTTCACTCACTGTAAAATAAAAAAAACACGCATAAAATAGGTACTTAGTTTATGAAATAACGTTAAAAAAGTAAAAACTAATTTTTCTTGAACCGTTTGAATCCTAGTACCAAATACTCAGTTTTAGAATATTTATTTTTCAAAATTTTGAATATAGATACCTTGATTAGCTTATAGTGATTTAAAGTCGCGGTATGGTATTGCTATTTCAAAATTGATACTGCTGTTTGTTTACAAACATGAACATCGTAAGACTTTATGAGCGGCTCTGAGAACGCAGTCAAGGTGGCTGCGTTGGGACTGGACCTATTCAACGAAGATAGAAAAAGGAGAATCAATATGTAAGTATAGTTTATTACTAAGCGCTTTAATCGCTTATTTGTATTACAAAGCGATATTCAACTTAAATTTATATTCTTAATCCAAAATAGAAACCTATTATTTTTGCGAGTTAAAACAATTTTTGGTAGTAGCCCCTCAATTTCTAATAAATTAATTCCGAGCCCAAGGAAAATATTTTCGTTGTCCCTTCATGTGTTCACCCTTTCCCCAAATTCGAGCGATTCAGTACGAACCATACGTAGCTGCCGTATTTTTACACCCAAAACAATGAAAACATGATTAATGATTGCTTTGGCTGAACCGACAGCGGCATAACATATGACATTTTATGAAGATTTATCACCAACACGTAAAAACCAAAGCTCAAAAAATGTATAATTTTCTCTTTCATCTTGTGACAACAACGTAAATATAACGCTCGGTTTTATTTTACGAACCAAAATGCCTCAGTGTTCTAGTGGCTATGCATGTGTTTATGGGGTCCAACCATAACCCGGGTTCAAATCCCGCGCGGAATACAATGTGAAGTTTTCCGAGTTTGTTAGGAAAATAGCAGGCTTGATTCATCTCGCCGGTGATGCTGTGGTAGGTCTTCTGTTCCCATGGCATCATCATCAAGGCGATGAGGTCCACCGGGGGTTTTAGTGGGTATTCCTGCCCGCATAAGGGCAGGGAGTCCCACACACGCCGTCACCTGGTGACGTTACGGTGGGTCAATGCATTTCCCTCCGTGAAATTTTTTTATTTATCTGATTATCCCATTAGATAGAATGACTCTGTGCTTTGGAAAGGACGTTAAACCGTCTAGTATAGTGGTCCCGACTATAAATAAGTCTGGTATCTGGTGTTGCGGAGGTCAGATGGTAAACGCTTAAGATAAATACCACATTAGTCTATTTTCCTAATGTGAAAGTAGTCGTTGTGGATCTCGGCCTCCATAGAAAATGCACGATCGGGATGCACCAACAGAGAAAGGAAAATAAATTTAGTTCTTATTATCGTTATATTAAAATGGTCATATCATTGACCTCTTATGTAAATAAATTTCGGAGACGACATACGAAAAAAAATGTATGTTAAAAATATTTATAAAAATACAATAACTGATGAACAAGCTTGTAAAGATCTTTCGACGTTTAATTGAATATGCCCATAAAATTGATCTAAATTGATCTGGCAACATTAAAAGCGCAGGTAACTTATCTTTAAAAGAAAAAGTCCGTATTCTAGTTTTAACCAAGAAAAGTAACGGCACTTGGGAAATTATATATTATAATTTATTTATTTATACTTTCAAGTTTCATATTAAAATTCACACTGCCGGTAAAACCGTCAAAAATCCTTAACAAGAACTGCGGTATAAATAAGCCCGAGTTCACACGAACTCTCATTACTCGTTGTTTAAAAATGCACCATATTTCTAACCGCAACACCCACTAAACCGAATTTGTTTCCACACGTTGAGGGAAACACCGCAACACAGATTAATGTACGGTCAGTGACACACGTCGTTCTACTTTAAACTTTGTCAACTGTGAAATAAGGAATGTTTCTTGGTCGTTTTTTTTATTCTAGACCGCACACCACCTCGATACAGAGCAGCTTGGCGTCCCCTACAGCAATTTAATCAGGTTTGTTCCTTATAAATAAGCTATGTTTCGACCAAGACCGGATACCCTATTAGGCTTAGAAATTTCACCTTTATTTTTAGTCTTGCTTGCTATTTACTTTCCTTCACATTTGGATCGTTTGTAATGGGATTTAATTATGAAAAAAAATGTATTATTATCGAAACAGAAAGTTTAACGAAACATGATTAAGGTGTCATTTAGAAGTATTGATGTTGAAAGGTCATAACGTCTTAGCGTACTATTTACAACGAGGTTGAAGTAAATAAAATATTCGTATTTACAAGTAGCTTAAAAGAAGTTATATTTTATGTTATATGAACAATTGTATGCAGGTGTTAACATTTTTCTTTTTGAGTAAATTTAAATAAAATTGCATGTGATAAAAAAACATTAGAAGAGACAAATCCCCGTTCCATTTCCGAAAAAATGTTATTACTTTTGCTAAATAAATTAAAAAAATTAATGCCACAGAAATTGTTGCTACCATCAGATCTTATCATGTTACCGCCGTCGAAATATCTCCTGTTAAAGGGCTTAAAAGGACGAAGTTTTCCGCGTACTTAAAATAACATAGGTATGAACGGTGGTGACATTGATAACCTGTTTCTTTTTTGAAACCCGTTAATTATGGTGTCATGTGAAGCAAGAATCATGCAGGTGTCATTCATTTTCTAGGGGATCAATAGCTTTATAAAAAAGACAGCTGTATACTCTCATTCAAGAGTTTCATTTCTGTTTTTTCATATGTTTGACCACCCTTAATCTACTATATTAAAAATAAGTCGGGTTTTCCTCCCTGACGCTATAACTCCAGAACGCACGAACCGATTTCCATGGTTTTGCATTCGTCGGAAAGGTCTCGGGCTCCGTGAGGTTTAAAGCAAAGAAAATTCAGGAAAATTATAACAGAAAAGCGGGAAAATCTTCTAAGGCGAAACAAAGTTCGCCGGGACCGATAGTAACATTATAAATGCGAAAGTATTTATACCTGTCTAGTTTTCACACTAAGGCTCTTAAACTCTCACAAAAAATATTTTTACAAACATGATAACATATATATTATTTACGGACATGGGGTACTTTTTAATGTGAAAAAAGATGGGTTGAAAAGGGGATGATGTGTTGTCTGGAAGTTTTATAATATTTCTAAAACTAAGATTAAACTAGTTGTTCCGACTGTTGATTGGACATAAATAGGTATGACATTCAAAGTTTGTAAAAAAAATACCCTTCAAAGTGTAAAATAAAATACTAAAAGATGAATTTTTTGTGGATTTCTGTAATTTTTAACAATGAATTTTTTATCTTTGGCTTTGGACTAGATATAAATAAGAATATCTTTGGAAGTTTATAAAATGGTCTCTCATAGGTATCAAACAATGGAGAGTAGGAGATCCAAATGTCTCGAATTTACGACACGAAAAAAAAATTAGAGTTAAATAGCTGAAAAGCTCTAATATTTTTTGTGTCTCATATTATTGTTGGTGTATTTACGTAGTCAATACAAAAAAAAAAAAAGTTAACGCTGCTACCCAATACCCACGCGAACAAAGTCAAAATAGCCTATTTAGTTAATATTATACTAATCAAATAAATAGTCTTGCATCAAGCTTTTGTTATCGAACTTAAACGTCGATATGCTGGCATTCGACAATACACAGATTTCTTCGAGATAATACCGTAGCGAAATCGTATAATCGCGACCCGTTCTCATCAAACCTAGAACTTCCTGACTGGCCAGGTTTTAATTCACAACCACCGCCGATATTAGCTAACCACGAACCAGCTCATAACAAAATGGATTTAGTGCACAGAAGCGTGAAAGTAATAACCAGCAGCAGTGCAAACATGCATACCTCTTCCATTATTCAACGGACACCTGACGGCCTTAAAATAAAACGGCTCAAATAAGGCCGCCTTTACGACCTCCCCAAACTTAATTAGTGTCGAGTGACGATAAAATGAAAACAACTTGTAATAGGAAATTACCTAATAAATTGCGTAAAGATAAATGAGTCGCCAAGCGTTAAAATAAAGAGGAAGAATGGTGCTTTAGTTTTTTGATTACATAATACGAGGAAAGAAAAATGCTTTTTAAAGCTATAGAAAAATGGTTCATAAAGAAAATTGCGCTTTAGGTACAGCTCACTGAAAAGACGGCTACAGCAAAATAGTTGTTATTTCATTCAAATTAAAGCTTAGGTTTGGAAAATATATTAATGTTGTTGGATGGGTATTAAAGTAGGTACCTAATATAAAGTACTAACATTTGCTTAAAAATATTTGAAAAATAAGCTTTTATGATTGTAAGTGTACAAATTCTAAGTTTTACTACTTCGAATTGAATATTTGCGATGTTAATTAATCATGTGCTTAATAATAAAAGGGTCTTTGACCCTTGAATTAAGATTTAGAACAAAAAAGTTATTGTTCTGTTCGTACAGTTAACGTGTATATATCTAAACGAAAAAAATTGAAACTTTTTTCGAATAGTTCCAAGTCGCAGAAACTGTTCCAAAAAGTATTTTAAATATCATTGAGAAATGAAACTGTTGAGCTGTCAGAAAAACTGTGTCAGGGAGAAAGGCGTGCACTTTTTTTTCGCGCACGATAATTAACTTTAGTTTTAGTGAGCGAACGCAACAAGTAAACGTCACTCCGCCGATACTCATCTGTCGCCTACGCGTTTTTACGACGTCGTAATGTGACCGCACATTCTTGATCCCGTTTGCTCCACATTAAAGATTGAAGGCTACTGACGTGGGGACGCTACCATTTAGTGTTCATCAAAAAAGACGGCCCTACGATAGTATCGATAAATTAATCGGCCTGTAATGGTTCCCATTTCATAACATGACCATTAAACAGCCAACAAAATGTGTACTAAAAGTTATGAAATGAGAATCATTGCAGGCCGATTAATTTAACTTTCACACATTGAAGCATAGAAACATTCATATGCATAGCTGTTACATGCGTCATTGATATTATATTTCGGGATAAAAAGTTTCCTATCTGTAATATAGTATGTCATCTGTCTCCTTTTAAGTAAGTAGTCTTTTTGTGAAAGACAAACACATCCAGACAATATATTGTTTTGATAATTAAATAATGGTTTAAGTTTGTATAAGCATACAAACTATTAGCAAATATTGGCTTATATTAACATATTTAATTGTTCTACACACGATACCTCTCGTAAGAAGCTAAAGCACTGGTATTGCAAAAGCCAGAAAAAACAACGGTACCACAACTCGCAGATCCTAGACAAAACAGAATTTTTCGTGTGCCAAAGTTACCCGATCGGGAATCGAAACTGAGACCTGAGATTGCGCGACACAAAAATCTGGCACTCTCGCTTCTCGGCTACGGAGGTCATAAGAATAGTACTAGAGAAGTACCTACCTACTTCCAATTTCAAACCCTAGCCCCCTGGGTACGTTTTGGTAAAACTGTATTCACATCCAGAAAATAGTTACTTTAAACTTCAGTAGCTCCTTTTCTATGAGGGGACCCTTTAGTTAAAGTAAATAATAAATTTTAATCGCACCGTGGACACCTGATGACTGATGAATATTGTAGTGTTACGTGCTAATAATGATTTGGTGGAGGCAATTGTTTGGATAAAAGCAGTGACATTGTTATTAGGCCGCAATAATTTGTTTTGGACACGAATCACCGTGTACGTACATTAATATTGTTCGATTTTGAGATTGTTGAATTATTTTACCGAGCATGAACTCGTTATTAATTGTAATCAAATTGTTTTTCAGTTTTATTGTTAACTTGTTTTGGCAATTAGGTGTGTATAAAATGCACGAGTAAGCAAAAATAGACATAAATCACAATAAATTTAATTGGAAATTCGCGATAAGTTTAAAATTGCATTATGAAAATGAAAAAACTGGTTATTCATTTTGATGATACTACGTACATCAGACACTTTGACACTTGGATTTTGTACCACGGTTATTCTATGAGTATTAGAACTAATCTCGAAATACATCTGTTGCCGGAATATGGTTTTGAACCGTTACTCTTCATGAATAGACAAGCGACCTGGTCAGATCTTGTACTGGTGATGAATGTATTAGAAAAATTAACTTTTAAACATCAACACCGTTGTGGATTTACGATTTGGATTAAACTAAGATCACAAAATGTATGACTACTTTGAAA
This sequence comes from Glyphodes pyloalis, assembly GCA_037074685.1. Taxonomy (NCBI): domain Eukaryota; kingdom Metazoa; phylum Arthropoda; class Insecta; order Lepidoptera; family Crambidae; genus Glyphodes; species Glyphodes pyloalis. The sequence continues at coordinate 10,983,212 of JAYKKO010000005.1, read as the reverse complement.
GTATAAAACGGTACTTTTTAAAATATTGTCCTTCTACTTTTTAAAATTGCCGTCTTATATTTAAACGACGTGTACGTTTAATTTAATAAGATCGTTACAGTCTTCACCTTGTATTTTATACCATATCACGTTCCCAAACAAAACACTTTTAACAGGCAACGATGTAAAAGCAATTCCAGACCGTTTTCAAAAAGGCATTTGCGTATTTCAAAAGCTGCAAGACATTGTGACTGGCTGCTTTGATAATTGCCTCAGACTCGCGTCTCGCAAATGATGCGTCTCTGCAAGTTGTGGGGAGGGTGGCGGAATTGCTATAAGTTATGCAATTTCCCTACGCACCATTAGCTTCGGCCGAGACGGGAATTTAGTACTCAACGCTTATTGCAACGTCTGCAACAGATTTACTTGGATTTTTGCGAAACGTTTTCCTATTACGGTAATCGCGTTGTATATGCTGCAGAATTAAAAACTACCGAATCGGACGACGAGAAGATGCTGCACTTATTTAACGATCAGAGTTCCATTTTTAAATGGGAATAATGATGTTAATAAAATGATGACTGAACAACTGTTTACGTGTCAAAAATATCTATGAAATTCAGAATTAAACCAGAATCAATAGTAGGTAGTACAACAATGTATGCTTAATTATATATATCCCTATCAATAACCAAATACAGAACAATGGCAAATGTCCATCGTATGAATGTAATGTGATGGTGAGAAATTACGAAGTGAAATGCTGCATGCAACTTTGCACTTCGTATTAGTTCGAAGGGTGAAGGAGCAAAAAGATGTACAGCCGCAAGTTTACTATGAGTGGTCGCACGTCATCACCGGACAACCGCTCTAATTTAAAAATATAAGTCGAATAAAGTAAAAACAGCAAAACATAGGTTACTTATTTTATCCAGCTCTCTAATTCGTTCCCAAACGAGGTCTTTGTGCCTCAAATATGATTTACGTGTACATAAAAAAACACCTGCACCTTCCCGCAGTGAGGGCCTAGCCAAGTGATAACTTTTGTAAAAGTTTCACCAAGCTTGAAACGTATGGGATTTACATTTCACTTGAGTTAAGTCACGTGATCTTGACAGTCTCAATATGTAAAAGTTCTCGAATGAGCCGAATAAAGTTTGGATATATAAAGTCTGTTGATTGGCTGATAGCATACCACATTCGTATTTTAAGCCAACCAGGAACTAACACACTTAATTTTATAGCTTTTGACAACGCGATAAAATGTATTTTACGCGCCATTATTTTTAAATAAACACTCTAATTTATAGGATTAGTTCTAAGGAATGAATGTCAATTTTAATAATGGAACCTAGTTTCTAAATTAAGTGATTATATCAAAATGGAATTTTTAAATTACCACACAGTAAATAAATTAAATGTAAGGTACACGTGTAATCAAGCTAAGCTCTCTTTAGTCGCGTTTGTAATGAAGGGCATTAAAATATATATTTAATAAAAAGAAAAGTAGCATTTATACCATTCTTTTGTTTCTAATATTGTTTGTACGAGTGTTTGGGTTTGAATAATATCACTTCATTGAAATTTAATACATTATAAAACGATGTTCGAATCCTTCCACTTTTCCATAAAAAACTTCAACGTATTTTAAATTTAAAACGTCTGAATTTCCAATTATTGGTAAACATAACTGCCATTGTATAAGTCTAACAATGGTAAGCTATTTTTAGTTAGTTTATAGTTAGTTTGTCACACTCGGCTGACAGTGCTAGGTGGCCGATCAATTTCATTAACTGGAGGGCTCTCTAGCGCCCGAGACTATCCTGTACTTATTACAAATTCGGGTCACTCTTTTTGTGGTCTGTATAGTAAACTGCAACAGATTACATTTACTTGCTTTGTAAGAAGTAATGAGTGAATAATAAAAAAAAAACTTCTTATTCAGCGTAAAGAGTTAACTTAGTACATCTGTAGAGGTACACTAATCTAAATAGATTGCGGTATTTTTTTTTGGTAAGGGGAAAATGTGTTAATTCACCAGACGTTGTCACGGGGATGACAAGTGACGTATGTTGAGAAAAGCTCGGACTTCCCCCCCCCCCACACGTCTTGTCACCTATTATTGACGTCATGCCCGTAGGAAAATAGATGAATTATAACTGCCTGCGCAGCTGTTGAGTATGTTGAAATAATCATGAAGTTACAGGTTTGTTATGGACTGCTGCGCGGCTATAGTGGCTATACGCCGAGAGCCCTTGTACCTCATTGAAAGATGAAATATAACATGGTACCTATATAAACTACTAGCTGTGCCCGCGACTTCGTTCGCGTGGACTACATCATTTCATGGTCGGTTTTACCCCTTTCTCCCCTAATATTCGAAACAAAAGTAGTATATATTTTAATCCACTTGGATTTTTCACTTGGAGTTTCGAGATATATTTGCGCCAAATTTCATATCCCTAACTTCAAAAATAAACATTTTCCCATAAAAACTTTCAAAGGTGGTATTACCCCCCTCCGCCCCTTATTTTCTAATAAAAAGTAGCCTATGCCCGTTCTTGAGATTCAGCGATTCAATTATACCTATACCAAATTTCATCAAAATCGGTTGAGAGGTTTAAGCAGGAAAGCGTAACAGACAGACAGACAGACAGAGTTACTTTCGCATTTATAATATTAGTAGGGATTTGCAGGCGTAACAACAGCCAATGCTCAACAGTGTTAGATGGAATATTATGTAACCAATTTTCTGTGTAGACATTAGAAAACCGTGCTCACTGTTTACATAATAGAAGCACGGGCTGAAGATTGGTTGTAAATTATACCTTTTTATTTACGAGTTTTGCCAAAGTATTTTATTTACGAAGCTCTTTGAATATATGCAGATCCGAAAAGCTGAATCCATGTACTGGATTAACGACCACGATTACTTTATCCCACAATTTAACGGATAGCTGGCGTCAGTGTGTAACATAATTGACAAAAATACTCATAAAATTAGATTAGTAGGTTTTGCAGGCAGGTTAGTTATAGATAGATCCTGATGTTGGAACTATATTTTTTCTCTTTCTTACCTTAAACGATTGGACAAAACATAGCATTCCGAAACAAAATCTTCTTTGACGTTTATGAATCAGCTTTTAGGTCTGACATATTTTTTTCGCCCTTTAGTCGTGGGCATAAAAATTAATATCGAATTGCAAGTGTTTACCATGTTGAGTATGAGAGAGCTTTTGACTGCACATTGTATTCATATGCCAGCATTTTTACTAGATAGCCAGAAAGAAGAGCTTTGACCAGGCACTATGTAGAAGGTCTAAAATTTAATATCTAAACCAACCAGGTACACGTTGTATTTATATTCAATCCAATGTTTGCTTAGCATTATTACTTCATAAAACAAATTTTTGCTTATTTGCAAATATAAAATCAATGCGATTTCCATGTTAAATCCCTTCATAAAAATAAACAACACCCCACAAGTCTTTATCGACGTTGTAAGCAATTATTTCTTCGAACCTCAATACTGGGCAACGGTGTATTCTTCCTCATTTATCCGGCTTAATGTTTCCACTCCCATAATTACCTGCCAAACAAAAAAAATCCATTACAATCGAACAGAATCTCATCCTGCGTCCAAAGAAAACGTAGGAACACAATAAACGCTACAGTAACACCGCGCACGGTTCTATTTGACTGAGAAATCAATTTGTTCCACCGTTTTCATTTATGCGATTCGAGCGTTTTGGAATAAGGGATCATGAAGTCTGGGCGCTCTGTTCATATCAAAGGTAAAACTATTACTTTATTGGACACAGTAACTATACTGGTCACTAGCTCTAACTAGTAAGTATAGCGAAATAGGATAGAGGTCTCATAGAGTTTGAATTATCATGATAGACCTTTTTATTTTCTTATCTTTACTTAGACATGTAAAAGAATATTAACATATGTTGCATTAAAATTTACCGCGACGTCACTTCTTGGTAATTTTTATGAAACAATGATGTAAGTACGCACCTGCACTGAAAGTTGTTGTGCTGTATTATCATCAGTTTTTATTTATTTGTTGTTATATTCGTTTTTTTACTGAGGTATAATCCCTATTAGAAAACACATCACTATACACTTTAACTGTAACTACTTTGTAGTCTATTTTGAGACCTGTCACCAATATCCACCTTAAATAATGTTCAGTCATAGTATTATTACTAAAAAGTACATATCTAATTTTAATATATAAAACGATTATATAGTAGTTGATATCAGCTTATTAATTTTCGACAGCAAAACAAATGTTTTCATTAATGCATTTAAGGTTTATTACAGTAGTATTACGTTAATAAACTAATACCGGTAAAAATAAGAATGTTTAAAGATTTTTTACAGGCAAATGAAACCGATTTGAACAGCCGCCCTATTTAACAAAATCACCAATAGCCCTATCATCAATATATTTTCCAATCAATACGCGGACATCAGTGCATCCCAACTTCAATAGCTCTCAGTCTATTCCCATTTATTCAGACACAAATTGGAAAGGGACTGACTGAGTTGTCAGCTGCGGCTTATGCACTTCGACCCGACTTAGACGGCGATCGTGAGGCAAGAGGTTTGTGACGCTCCGATATAAATGGACAATGGCAATTGGGAGCCGAGGGGTACGGAGACAGAACTAGAAGAACTTCATTGTTTAGCTTTTAAAACGACTTCTACCAAATTTATTAAAAATAAGCCTTTATTCTATTCTTCCATGAGTAACATACCATTTTATTAATTTCTAGAGTTTTATTTAAGGCTTCGCTTCCGTACTATATCCGTTTTTTACACATATTCCACAGATTCTTCGCTTCTATTGGTTGCAGCGTAATGTAAAATAGCCTAAAGACATCCTCGGTAAATGGTCTATAAATAAATAAATATTGGACAACATCACATACATAGATCTGATTCTGTGGTAAGTAGCTAAAGCACTTGTGTTACAGAAATCAGAAACAACGACGGTACCACAACACCCAGACCCGAGATAATATAGAAAAGTTAGTTTCCCATATTCACCCGACCGGGGATCGTACCCGGAACCTCAGAGATGGCGCGACGCCAAAGTCCGACACGCTCGCCTCTCGGCTACGGAGGTCGTCTATCCACCACGAAATAGTTTTTCAATTTGAACCAGAAGCTCTTGAGATTAGTGCATTCAAACAAACAAACTTTTCAGCTTAGTAACATTGGTAAAGTATGTAACTTTGATTTCTATGATACTCTGTCGTAATTTTAAGATCTCAGTTCAAAGATATTTCACGACAGTGAAAACTAAAGGTTTCCTTAGTCACAAATAACTCAGTTCGGGGATCATTGCTTCGTAAACCAATTTCTGATATCCTGGCCCGAAAATAAGTAACAAAAGCTCTTGTTTTATCGATTGGGGGGCTGAGGTATAAACATCAGAAATGATTCCGAAAGTATTTTTTTTTGTCTCTGTTCAATCGTTATATTAAGAAAAAGATAAGACATAGTATCTGAATACGAATCTAAATCAAATGTTTTGTGAATAGGTAGGCAGACTTCTTTTTCATAAACGTCAGAAACAATTCCGATTGACAATGTCTATTTTTGTTTTTCTCATATTATAATAGGATACGATCAAGACAAAGCATAGTTACTGAATACGAATCAGTTTTTGACGTTTGTAAGCGAGGCTGAACCGAACACATAGCCCTTTTGATAAATTCATTAATTTGTAAACAATTGAACATCACTTTAAAAAACAAACCAACACGTTTCGTGAAGTGTTAGAAACAATTAATTACTAATTGTGACCTTTCCAAGGGATCACAAAAACACCCGGAAACCGTGGGCGTAGCAGCAAAATATTTCCCATTATACGCGAGGCACCTTTCGAAACTTTGGCAAACGCTTTGCGAACTTTGGAGTTTATTGTCCACATTGCTTTTGTTACGTCATTATTTGATTCTAGAAATATTGTATTTACATAAATATTAAAAGCGAAAATGAAGTAGGATTATAATTTTCTTTTATACGTGTAAATAACACTTGAAAAGACAGAGCTTGGGATCATCCCTAGGATAACCTCGAAAGCAATTATGCCTGTGTCGCCATTCCTGTTCTTATTATGCCTAGCTTATGAACGGTATACCTGTGTGTAAGACTAAGTCTCTCGGTAGCGTAGTGGTGTATAAGAAATAATGTCGTAGTGTAAAATCGCCACACATTTTCGTGTGTGGCGATTTAGCTTGTACAGTCAGGGTTAAATAGTTAGTGACGCTCAAGATATTAAAAAAAAATTGACATTACCAAAGAGTCAATAATATGGGTACTCGCTGTTTTACTAAAACTTGTTATTTTACATTTTTTAGTTTTATCCTCGTCCGCTTAAATTTGTGACTTCATGTTTATGTGAATAACGCGACGGTGCAATGAGGTAAATAATTGTATTAACAATGTTATGATTAATTTGGATTCGATAATCATAAATGAGTACATATTTTGATTTCTTAACGGTGTTTGTCCTTTATTTATTTCCGATTTATTATTAACTTTAATCACTAGACACATATGTGATACTTTATGATACGGATGTTATTTTTACCCTGGCACTATTCTTGATTAATTTCTGATGATAATCACCCGTCTCATAAGAAGGTCAATAATTAAGAAAGCCTCGTGTTTCTATTAGCCGAGATTGACCTATTTCCGAGACAAAAGGTAATTCAGTATATATCCCAAAGCTTACATCAGATTCAAATAATTTAATCTTAGGAAATTGTAACGGAACCTAGAAACATGTATTAAGCTTGGGGAAACTGACTTCTTTGCATAAAGAATACGTTATGATTTTGCTTCAAAAAATATAATTTTAAGGAGTACTTTTCCTAGATTAGCACATTATATTCACTGATTTTGAGTCTAATATAATCGAATTAACGAAAAGGTTGTGGTTTCCATGCGTTTCTTGTATGTATTTAAATTTTATGTATATTTGTTTTAAATAATAAGAATTTTAAAATCACAAGTACTCTAGGAAAAGGTTTGAAATTAAATCAAAATGGCGGAATTTTTACTGTGCATTATTATTTTAACCTTGTTTAATTCTCAGCTTGGTTAATTTACAAAAAGTCATTCATTCAAATAAAAACAAAACGAATCACTTACCTCTGATGTTATGGCTCTCAGAGGATGAAGCATAGACTATTTTTTTACTGAAAGTAAACACTATCTACCAGTATTGTATCACCGATAACCATTTTAAAACTGTGTCGAGCATAAAGCCAGGTGCACACGGCAGGTCCAAGCTAATCGAGTACTGTAATGAATCAAAGGCTGAACGCATAGTTCAGATAGCTTTTTCCAACTGCACACCTTTTATTTTTGTTCGCAGACTCGTTAGTTGGATCTGAATTGAAATTATCTTGTTATTCCATTCTCTCGTTTGAAACGTGCCGCGTTTTGCTTTGCTTTGTGCGGTCGAACACGTAAGTCCGTTTGGTTTTTATCATTTGATTCAAGGTGATTTTTTGTGAGGAATTAACTTCTTATTAATTAAAGTCCAATAATATTAAAGAAATAAAATTATATACATTGAGAGTTTCGAAAATGTTGAAATAGGATTTACTTTTTAAAATGCATCCTTTCTCATATTTTAAATTATATTTTTTTAGGTATTTTGATCTTGATCTTGAGACCAAAAGTTTAGAGGTTATATGAACAGAAAAAATCAAGTTGACGATTTTACTTTTTTTTTAATCTTAATTTATTATACCTATGGATTTCTGTCTTCACGATTTTACTAGTAACTTGTAACTACAACTCATGCGAGTAATGCTTTCTTAACTAGTTACTGACTTGTAAAAAAATTTACAAAAGGGGGACTTAACGCTAGGAGCATTCTCTACCAGACAACCTTTGGATTATGCAGATAGTTTGTTTGTGGGCGTGGTAACAGTAAAAATGTGTAGATGTGGATGTGTATGTGAATGTGGATTACAAAAATAATAGCAATAGGCTTATAAAATATCGGATATTTTGAACCTAGTTCTAGTTTGATGTCACCAGCCAGCATTTATGTGACAAGCGTGGTCATTAATTCAGTATCAATAGTTGTAACAATTACTTAACACGGCGGTAGAATACTTTATTTGTACTGACTATTCATAAGTGCTTTTGTAAAGGTTACATGAATAAAAAAAATTTTCTATTTCTATTTCTACTTAATTCCAATGATGGAGGCGTTTGCCCTGCATTGGGATATTAACAGGCTGATAGTTTACTTTACTTTATAGCCAATGAGGCATTTTGACCAGTGTGGTTAGGATAACCTATGCTGCCATTTGTTAACTTGCCAACAAACCCAACGTAATAGTTTGGGTTTGCCCAACGGCTAACAAAAAATATTATTTCATAAAACAGATTTAACTTCATTTTAATAAAAACTCGATTTGATAGCTGTTTTTCATAATTATTACATTACCAACCCAACAAAATCCAGTTTGCAAAATAATACAATTTTTAATTAAAATAATTAAATTGACGCGTGAGTAGAGACTTTCACTGCTCATAATTAATTGCCTTCTATTCAGTTGATAAAGTCATTAAAATGTGTAATTAATCAACTGAAATCCTTTTTGAAGATGATACTTAACTACTCCGCTGTAAAAAAATGACATCTCATAAAAATAAGTGCTAGAAATATCTAGATAAACTATTGATTAATGATGAAAGTATTAAATAAAATGCCATGTAAGGACTTGTCCATGTCATTTTATAAGATTTATTTAAATTTTGTCATCATATTTTATTATGGCATATTCACTTCTCAAAGTAATGACGACCTCCGGAACTGACAGGTAGGCGAGAGCCTGGTCTTTGGTTTCGTGCCATCTTTAAAGTCTCTCTTCGATTCCCAGTTGGGTTAATATGACATAAACATTTTCATAGTCTCTCGGGTCTGGGTGTTGTGGTAGCATCGTTGGTTTTTTGATTTGTGTAATACAAGTGCATTCAAAATGCGGGGTTTTTTTTTGGACGCAAAGACGTGTTGAGGCCTCAAAAAATATCGCTTGGTTATACGTTTACTTAGAGCCCTTATGTTTTTTCACCACACTTGACTTGTTCAGAATTTCCATCCATCAGCATCGCATATTAAAGCCGTTAACGTTATCATTTCATTCCAATTAAGTGGGTCTCATAGTTCGCGTTATATTCAATGAAAGAGCTTTTTAATACGCTTGTTATTTATTATATGGACGACATTCGAAATTCAGTCCCTTCGTAATGGAAGAACAAAAAGCTTATTTAAGTAGTTCAATTACTTTCCATATCTATATGCGACGGCATCAAAGATCGTTGTTTTGTCACAAGAATCCATGGTAGTCTTAAATTGTCCGCTACATTTGCTCAAAGGAATAGCAGTTCTGCATTTCCTTTTGTTCTTTTCTTAGAAAAGATATTCTCGTCTAACATTTCTTAGACCATCAGGTAAGAAATGTTAAGTAAAATATTATTTAAAATAATTTCTATTGAATTAATTACGTACGATTTTAGTTCGTTAAAACATGACCTTTAAGTACTGATGTTAAATAACTTTTTGTTTACCTATATTATTTCTTCATCAAATAACGTTAGCGGCACTGAAAGCCACCTCCTAGAATTCTAAATAAAAAAGTTTAACTATATTAAAATAATAATATTGATTAATATTTAAGGCGCTTTTTCAAATCATATCGTTAAACGATCGTTTATATTCGTTTTAAAGTATTTCTTCAAAATAGTAAGTAGCTTTACCCCATAACCAACTAGACTTCAATGGGATGCATTTTATTGTTTATTTTAAGTTAAAAAGTCTTGTCTTACTTTTGTGCTATCGTATTCAAATAATTAACATTGTTTTTAATTAGTCACTACTTGCCATTAGGTTAACCCCAATCTCATGTTCAAATCTTACGTTTGTAGAGTGTTTTTAGCGTGCAATTTTATTTGAAATATATTATAATTTACAAACGATATACCTACATTAAAGTTATCATATAATAAAAAAAAATCAATGTAAGTAGTGCTGGTAAAACATAGACGCGTATTTTCTCCGCTCACTTCTTCGCATATTTCATAACGACCAATATAAAGTTACGCTGTCTATCAACGACTGAAGTCAATAACCGAGTTCTTCTATTAATTCCATCTCGCTGTATTCCGGCATCTGCCGAGAAATCGATTTAATGCCATCTTTCCATTTATCTACATACAAATCGGAGCGGGCGAGTGGCTGTCAGCCGTCGCCCCGCACAAAAGGTTGGCGGCACGCGGCGCGGCCTCTTTTTGCGTTCTGAATAACGATGGCGGATTGTAAATTAGCGTCTCCGTGAACTTGGCGATACTCATTTATTTGGGGACTATTGTTTGAAATTGGAAAATGGAAATGGTTTTAGTAACTAGCTTTGCCCTTTTTTTTATGATAAAGGGACCTTTGGAGGTTGTGTTAGCAGGTGCACTTATGAAGTTTTCGTTAATATATTTTAATTAGCAGGAAAAAAACGTTCGCTATTTGGCATACATGAAATAACTTAACATAGTCAAATAACTCGATACTCCGGGCTGCGTGCACGTAAAAGATGACGTCATTATCCCGTTACGCTCATTGTCGCGTTCCGCAAGCGAGAACGCGGCACGAACGAAAGAGAGGCATGATGTGATGATGTTGTCACTATCGTCCGTAAACCAACTTTACAGACAACCAATGTTTAGCAAATAATAATTTTGTAATTGAAATTTTAACAATTTAGCTTTGAATGCTTGGGTCTTGTTTATCCCCAAATTATAAAATTACTTTTTTATTATTTTTAACCTTCTTTAAATTGGATGCAGTTAATAAACAAGAGCGGTACATTAATTTCTTCTCATATATCTATTAACCAATCTATGCAGACAAGTGTCTGCATCCGTCGCATCGCACAAAGGGTAGCAATCGGCGCGGCCTCTTCGTGTTTCTGAAATAACGATGGCGTATGGGAATTCCGTTAATTCGAAGTTTTCTTATATCTGGAGATTAGTGTTTGAAATTAGAAATCAAATGGTGTATTAAACTTTGTACTTTAAAGTTTTTTGAGATTATTTTTGTTGGACTGGTAGCGAATAGAAATGTAAAAAAAGTGCCTTTTTTAATTTAAGAAGAACGTCAATACTGATTTTTTCTTTAACTTTCGAAGGAGTCCATTTTAATGTTGTTTTGTTTATCTATATATACAATACAAATCGGAGCGCCGAGGGGCTGTCAGCCATCGCGCCGCACAAAAGGTTGGCGGCATGCGCCGCGGTCTCTTTGTGCATTCAATCTCTTCTGAATAACGATGGGGGATTGTAAAATAGAGTTTCCGTGAACTTGGTGATTCTTTTTTATCTGGGGTCTGTCGTTTGAAATCTGGAAATGGAAATCGGTGGCGTAACTATCATGTCGTTAATTTACGTAATACGTAATACACGCTTTTGGTACATAAGATACGCCATGCGATTTAATTTTATCGTGCTGTCAAAAGCGGTAAAATTCTGATTGGTTAAAAAATCGGTTGCGGTATGCTCCTTGATCCTCCACTTCTCGTTTAATTTTTCTGGTTGTAAGTAGATACGCGTTATGTGGCATATTATATTTTTATGTTGACGTCTTAAAAACTTATTTTAAGCAGCGCACTGGCCACGTAGTTTCTCTAAAATGTACAATATTTTACTTATTAAATCCATTTCATTTTGATCAGCATATTGTATCAGAATATTTCAAAACAAGTCCCTGCGAATTAAATCATCTGTTCAGCGTTTGTTAGATGTTCTGTCCACAATAAAATGTAGTTCAACAGTAAAAAAAAGAAATAAATAAAATAAAGAATTCAACATAAAGAACATGTAAAATGTAATCATATAAATAAAAAAATGCAACCAAAATCACACCCATCAATCACTCTCATGTTATACTTCGTCCTTGTCTACGTGTTATGGTAGGTACTACCACATCAAATATGTCCTTTCTATCAAAAAATCTTCAGAATCGGTTCATGAACGAAGGAGATATACGTTCGAATTGAGAAATTGTATTGTTTGTATTCATTAAAAATGCCACCAAGCTTCATTTGATAATCGTTTGTGATGGATGATGTCTCCGTGATAGTTGTTGCTTGATCAGAGGCCATTTCACAGCTCGAGATTAGGCAGGTAATTAAAAGAAAATAACTATTATTCGCAGGAGCGAAAGACGGAAAATACCCATTCAGCACAGTTCTAATGTGCCAAAGTGCCAAGTAAGTCACAAAACAGGCGCGACCCACATTAATCGGGAATATTCCCGCCTTTTCCAGTTAAAAACTGACGCACCCGCTGTTATTCCGAGGTTTTCCTCCTTTCACGCTTTTTGCCGGCACTTTCGTGACACTTCATTTATAATTCTGCTTAATCCAAGTGAGTGAGTTCTTACCGAATGAATTTGTAATGTAAAGATTAATGATATATGCTACAAGTTCTTTGAAAGGCCTCCCTCTTGTTATATTCTTATCGTATTTATCAAGGCTGCTCCTTTGTAGTCGATTTAAGAAGGTTCGTAGTAAATTATATTATTTCTTTGTAACTCGCTTTAGCTCGAGCTTAGTGACATATGTAACGTAAAGTTAAATTAAATACGTTTAAAGCTAACTTCAAACTTAAATAATATTTATAAATGAAAATGTCCGAGAGAGATGATTTTTTTATGCGCGCTTACTATGCTTGCCGCACAGACAAACGGACGATGCAAAAAATGTTTTGTTTGACATCCTTATTACGAGGATTTCTGCCATTTCATGATAAAATTACACATGTTAGGGATTAATACTTCCCTAACATTTAATAAAACAACTGTTTAACTATTTTTTCATATTAATTAAAAGCTTTGAAACAATATGATATTTTCCTTTTATTTTTAAAGGCAATAATTAATATTTAACACAGTAAATACAATACACCACTCGAGTCCTATAAAATAATAACGCTTAAATAGTTGCCACATTACTTTCTAAAACTTTTGCCCGTAAAATTTAATTACAAGGTAAAGCAATCACACAGATTGGCAAACATCGCAAAATCCCGAACGATTCGCGCTCCTTATTGAAATGTAATGTTTAGACTCGACTAAATTTAATTGTCGAAGTTCAGATTGAAAAAGTTATGGCGGTCTCATAATTCCACAGAGCGCGGCCGGTGCCTCGGGCGTAATTATTAGATATGTTTGTTTTGTACAATTTGGTTAATGTAGCCCGCACCGCAGAGTTTTACGGCCGAAATTTCGGAAACCTCTTTAACGTAGGTGGAAATTATTTCTTAAACTTTTACTGCCTCCGTAATGGGGTTTTTTAGCCCACAATTTCGTGATTACGCACGTAAATTAATGCGCACGTGAGGAGTGAACGTAATGGGTTCAAGGCTCTTTTAATTTGGATTTACGATTCGACTGAATATTTTTTGTTTATTTTTTAGGGACTTGGAAACATATTTTAAGGCCACGTGATCCATATTCCTCTACCCAAATAACAAACATAATTTTAGTATATTTATAGATTTGAACTTTAAAAAAATTCAATCTCTTTTTGCAGTCCATTAGGGGCTACATTTTTGCAAAAATAATAAACAGTTTCTTCAATTTAATGGAGAATACAAAATATGAAGTAGATTGGACGAAAACCATGCAAACTTGAAAGTTTGTTTTACAACACTTCGGGGAAAGAATTTCGAAAAATAATTTCTAATCTGATGCTTACTTCATAAAAAACCTAGTCTCCATCTTTCAGATTTAGAGTTTGATTAGCGGTTTAGCGGCGCAACGCACACCGCGTTTAGCCGTCATTAATTTAGGACAAAGGATTTTATACGTATAGAATGATTGAAGTGAATCGGAAAGAAAGAGCAAGGATTGATTGTGTCTTCTATTCTTAAAAAGTAAGTTTTTTACTTGTATTCTAATAAGTATTTCAGTATAAAGCAATAAAAATAGATTTTAATAAAATAAATATTTTACTGCTCTTACCAAATTTTATAAATCTCACAGAAACCCTTTTATTATCGTTTTTAATAGATTTCAATTAATTAATAATTCAAAGTCGGTCACCAAAATTTGTTACAAACTAATGATTCAATGCTTTATTAGGACGACAAATGAAATCTAAGAACTTAGAGGATCCGTTCAAATTAATTACTTCATTTTAGTCTATTTCATCTCAAAGGCTAAATAAAATATTTGGAGTTGTAGTAACATTGAAAGGAGAACTTTTAGGAGATATCCTTAAAGCGAACTTCAATTATAAAATTATATTACTCTACTAATATTTTAATACCTCACTGCTTTCGTACCATATGATACGTATCTAGGTATAGGTAGACATCGTGGCACTATATGATATATTTTTAAACATTTTTAATGTATGTAGCTACACACACAAAAGTAAGTTTCGTACCTGAAATGTTAAAATTGATTTAATGAATTTTATCATTATTTTTTATTTTGCATATAACTAGACCTTAAAATTTCACAAAACTCAAATGTTAACCTATTTTTTCACGTTTTTCATATTACCTTATTGGAGCTTTGAAACGAGTAAGTATTTAAATGATTAAATATCGAATACATTTTTAAATATTTGTTTGAGATATTTGGATTTTTAGTTTATAAACTTTGTACAAAATCCAACCTTATTTACCGTGAATACCTGAGAAACTGAACGTTTTATGTGTTTAGTCAAATATCAAAAACGTTTTTATCTCAGAGAGTGGTACCTATAGATTAGTTTGTAAGCAAGATGTACGTTAGAAGACTAGCTATATGTATGAAGTGACCGAATGACTTTGATCATTTAGTATTAAATATTTTGGGCTGAATGCCATTTTTACCGTAGGCCCTTCATATTTTAAGGAAACCAGTAAATTTGTACTGTACCAGCCTTTGAGTAACAAGTTCGGAAACCTGTGTTGCTTAAAGGTATCAGCCGACTGAAATCAAACAGTACGTCGGATTCCAATCTAAACAAATCAGTTTGAATCGTTTCAACAAACGCAATAATTATAACATTTAAAAATTTAATCAAACGAAAAAAAAGTTAGGCATACTCCTTTTTTCCAAAAACGAGAATTGCAGATATTCGTTCATGAAAGTAGGTTTTAATCCGTACTCATTAAGTCGACTGCGATGGTATACAAACGTGGACTGATAACTTCGGCGTATTCAGTTATCGGATTAAATTCAGCCGCAGCTGGATTGGCCGCGTAATGGACACCGCCGACACGAAACGGAACGCCAGCTTGTTGTTTTGCGTATAACGAAACGCAAACTTGTCGTTCCCGAGAAAATAATGCCGACATCTGATTGTTTGGTACAGGTTTTAAACAGACGCGATATAAGTTATGTAATTAAGTGATGAAGGGTATTTAAAAGGAAACATGGACCGTTTTTATTTATCAGTAGCAGCCGTACCGCGTTTCCCTAGGGTTGGTCACTTGCCTCCCACACATCCCGACTAATATTATAAATGCGAAAGTAACTCTGTCTGTTACGCTTTCCCGCTTAAACCTCTCAACCGATTATAATAAAATTTGGTATAGGTATACGTTGAACCTCAAGAACGGACATAGGCTACCTTTTGTTAGAAAATAAGGGGGGGATGGGGGTAATACTTTTGAAAGTTAGCATGGGATAATGTTCATTTTTACAAGCTTTTATTTAGTTTCACCTGTCCCGTTGTCTGTCGTTCTGTAATCAAATCTTGCAACTTAAATTTGACCTATTTCCCGGTTTCCGATTGAGCTGAAATTTAGAATGCATGTATAAATCGGATGACAATGCAATGTTATTGTAACATAGAGCCGATCTGATGATGGAGCTGGAAGGTGGCCATAGGAACTCCGTAATTAAATGATGCAACCCTATCGAATTTGAGCTCATTGGATTAGTCTTGACGAGTACTTTGATAATATATGGTAACCAGGGTCTGATGTTGGAGTTGGAAGGTGGCCATAGGAACTCCGTAATTAAACGACGCAACCCCATCGAGTTTGGGCTCATTGGATTAGTCTTGACGAGTACTTTGATACTATATGGTAACCAGGGTCTGATGTTGGAGCCGGAAGGTGGCCATAGGAACTCCGTAATTAAACGACGCAACCCCATCGAGTTTGGGCTCATTGGATTAGTCTTGACGAGTACTTTGATACTATATAGAGGTACTAAAAAGTGAAAAATAAAATTAAAGAAAAAAAAACCTTTTTAAAAACAAGCTTTTATTATTTGTTTATAAAATGAACTAAAAAGTTAAAAATAAATTAACTCTAAAAAGAAATATAACACTTTGTAACTTGATTGTAACCTTTAACGACAAATAAGCGTCTTAGTCTAGGACAAAATAATTCCATATTGTACAAATTTATTTAATTTTAACACTAAAACTTTTCACCATACATAATTATTCAATCTCGTCCCCCCTCTTTATCATAGTCCCCATTTATAAATAAAAGCGTGTTACATTTAACACAACTAAACCTATCGACTGACGATCTGATTTTAGTTTCCGAAAATGCTTGTGATAGCTTGAGGAAAATGTTGTGTGAATATGAAATTTGGCACAAATATAGCCCGATACTTGGATTAAAATATAGACTACTTTTTGTTTCGAATATTAGGAGAGATAAGGGTAAAACCCACCATGAAAGGACGTCCACGCAAACAAAGTCGCGGGTACAGGTATCCATTTATAAACCTGCCCTGGGTCTTTGAGGTTGTATGTCCTGAGATGAGGCCTGTGTGCAGTAGTGGTGGGACAGCACACTGTCCCGGCGAACGTTGTAACACCTATTTTTCCAAATTGTCTTACCTATCAAACCTACCCTGGACCTCCACAATTATTTTAAAATAAACTTTAGCCTAACGAACAGCGTTTCATTTTTATAAATAAGATTTTTTTTTTACTAAGATTTTCCGATACCCTTAAAAAAATTCGTAAAACCGTAGACTAAGATTTCCGCAAACTTTGCAATAAAAGATTTATAGCATCAAAAGCGTTATTTCAATAGCGAAACGCAACAAATCATCTTCAACAATTCTGCAAAGCGGAGAGTATGTGATCTATCTCATTTCAAAGGAAATACCAACAAACTATTTATCTCGTGTTCCGTTTCATTCAGTGTATCCCGCGGCGGATGTGAAGTGTGCAAACGGATTAAATCGTACTAAAATATCTATTCGTTTTCTACTGCACCATCTAATTCTGATAGCGCTTGTAAGTCTCGGTTTTCATCGTACAAAAGTAGTGGAAATTTAAGTGGAAAAAAGTGCAGTGGATCCTTGTCGAATTAAAATAAATTCTACTAGTATTACAAAAATGAAAGTTTGCATGTATATGGGTGTCTGAAAGTATAGATGTGTGTCATTCTTTCATACAAAAACCACTGAACGGAATAGAATAAATCTTGGCTGCTAGAAAGATTGTACACTGGAATAACATACATTATATTTTTATATCTCTACCAAAATATCTAACAAAGTTACGGGCAAAATGTCAAAAATAACTTACAAATGTTGACAATTCTGGACTACAGCTGATTTAGTTTTCGAACTTTACTTGTTTAAGGAATCTGACAAGACTGAAGGTTACATTTCTCGCAAAACCGAAAGCCGCTGCGGTGCCAAGACGTGTTCTAAACTGAAGACCATACCTTAAGCAAACGTAGCGCAGGACGCCTTCCAGCTAGCTAGAGTAACGAAATACGCACAATACTGGTATCGATTAGAATGATGGACAGTTGGAAAACTGAGTGGCGTCCTATTGGAGAAGCCTATGTCGGATAAAATGCAATAGTGGACTATATTCTTGTTACTCGCAACACATTTTTACATACGGCCTTTTTTTTGCATTTGTTAGAGGACCTAGTCAAGTGGCAACTCTCGAACTTCGAAAAGTTTAAAATATATGGGATAGTCACGTGAAGTTGAAATGTTAAACCCATACATTTTAAACATGTTGAAGCGCTATCAAATGTCGAAAATTGCCACTTGGCTTGACCCACTGGTTCTTTAAAAACAAAAAAAATTACACAGTTTTTCTTGATATAATAATTACAGTAAGTGCAATTACCTTGGTATATACAGTAACTAGTAAATTATAAAAAAAAACTGCAAATAAGTGGATGAACGACTTTACGTAAAATATATCTTTATTATTTACAAGAAAAAATGATACTATTTCACTAACCGAACCTTCATCAACAACTAAAATAATTTGATTATTCTATACATTTTGTTCAAATTTAATCACTATATTCTACCTCAAATGAATTTTTAAAAGATCCATAGTAAATGAAAAACGTGGAAGAAAATGGCAATTTACAAGAATTTCTTAGTCTAAAATGGCAAATCATATTCCCGGCAACTTAGTACCTACTGATGCATTATTGCTAAAGCCGCAGTTTCAGCTTTTTAACGAAGTCTTGAGGCAACAAATCATTTCTATTCCGTTGGTAATCGACGTAATAGAATATGGAGCTTGTTTGACTCAAAGTGCTTCTACGCTCACGAGAAATTTCAATTTCCGAACAGTAACAGTGTTTGAGATTTAAGGGGAGACACTGTCGCCGAATCACAGATACTGGGAGCGGAATGTACACCGCAAATAGAGGTACGCGGCGTAATATGTATCGGAGATTTTATAGAAACAAATAGGTAAATTGCTTTTTTATTTATTTGACCGAGTCTGACTATAAACTAGCAAAAAAACGCCGAAATACGCGGGTCTATACAATTCGTTTTCGTTCTCCTTTGTAAAATTTATTTTATTTATTTAAAAACTTTATTGCACAAATAAAAAGAAGAATCTAAAAGTCAAAAGTCAAAGTCAATTCATTTATTCATGTAGGTTACAAGTAACACTTATGCATCGTCAGAATGAATACAAACCAAAATTGAAGCTATAGCCGGTTCGGAACCTAATCCTACCGAGAATAATCCGGCAAGAAACTCAGTAGTTATCCTAATCTTTACAATGTTTAGAGCTAGAGAACTTAAAAACTATGGTGTGCGAGCGAACAGACAATCATGTCCATATATGTTTATCGTTTAAATATTCATCAAGTTTATAGTATCCTTTTCGCATTAAACATGATTTAATATGGATCTTAAATCTATGCATAGGTAAATCAACAATACATTGCGGTAACTTGTTGAATATTTTTATACTTAATCCCACGAATGTTCTACTGGTTTTACGAAGCCTATGGTTTGAAATAGCGAGCTTATGTTTATTTCTTGTGTTAAAATTATGTGTGTCGGATTTCTTATAGAACAAATGAAGATTTTTACGTACATACATGATGCAATCAAAGATGAATTGGGAGGCTACAGTTAAAATATTAATTTCTTTAAATAATTCTTTAAGTGAATCACGCGATCTAAGGCCGTAAATAGATCGAATAGCTCTCTTCTGTAATACAAATATAGTTTGTATGTCAGAAGCTGAGCCCCACAGCAATAGACCGTATGACATTAAACTATGAAAATAGCTGAAATAAACTAGTCTCGCCGTTTCAACATCAGTAAGATGCCTAATTTTTCTAACTGCATATGCGGCAGAACTAAGTCTTCCTGCCAGAGCACATATATGAGGACCCCATTGTAGCCTTGAATCTATAGTGATTCCTAAAAAAGTTGTTGTATTTATGACTTCGATTTGTTCATTATTCATAACTATATCAGTTTTTATTTGCCTTACATTTGGCATTGTAAATTTAATGCATTTAGTCTTTTTTGCATTGAGGACGAGGTTATTTGTAGTAAACCAATGCAAAACTTGTGAGAGCGTATTATTTACATCGTCATAGGATTGCTTATGCCTGTCAACTTTGAAAATCAGAGATGTATCATCTGCAAACAACACAATCTCACATAGACTTTTGGCAAAGTGAGGAAGATCATTTATATAAATCAAAAAGAGAAGAGGTCCTAATATAGAACCCTGGGGCACTCCCATGACTAGTGGTGCGCCAGAAGAAATGATTCCGTTAACATTAACTTTTTGTATTCTGCCAGTTAAATAAGATTGGATTAAAGATATAGCAGGACTTGAGACACCGTAATGTTGCAACTTCAAAAGCAAGGTTTCATGATTGACACAATCAAACGCCTTTGACAAGTCGCAGAAAATACCAATGACATCCTGCTTTCTCTCCCACGCATCCAATATATGTTTGACGAGTGCCACTCCGGCATCAGTGGTCGATCTACCTTTGGTGAAGCCAAATTGTTTGTTGTGTAGTAGATCGTTTTCATTAAAATGTGTTATTAATTGATTGTATATAATTTTCTCAAAGATTTTACTGAGTGCTGGTAGTATGGAGATGGGTCGAAAGTTAGAAGGGTCACTTTTTACCCCTGACTTAAAAAGGGGAATGATTTTACTAAATCTCTACTAGTCAACCGTTGTTAATAAGAAGTTTCAAATTATGATTTGAATAGAACTGGGGTCTCTGGCACTCCGGCCTCTTTCTAATCCAGCGCCCTCTTTAATCTGACATGTCTATTTATATTTATGATTTTAAAATTAAGTCTAGTTTCAATTTTAATGAATTTTAATTTTTTAAATACGTTTGAACACAATATTTTTTTGCAAGTATTATGAGTAATGTTATAATTAATGACATTAATGTAAGGTCTCTTTGTGTTGTTTAACTAACTAAATTTGTCATATATTTTATCATTGGGTCTAGAATATTTTTCGGATAAAAAAGTACCTACAATTTTGTTACCAACAGACCAAACATAATATAAAATTGTTCGTTTACCCTATTGACCCGACCGGGAACCAAACCTAGGCCTCGAAGATAGCGCGACGCCAAAGATCGGCCTTTTGTTGGTCGTCAAATTATTAATTATTCTGTGCTTAGTCTCTTTGCTTCAATTGGCAAATTTAAATTAGGAAAACATATGTAATCACAACTGTTCACAATCAGTGCTCCAATGTTAGTCCGTACGAAGGATTTCCCTGAATTTCTCCATTTCTATCAATACAAAAACTTGTTAATTAAAAGGCAACGCGACTCAAAGCAGTTTCATATAGTTACTGCACAATTTGGCAGTTTACGAAATAGGATTAAGCCGTTTGTTTGCGAAGCTCTAAGCAGACATGCGCTAATGAAGGGATTAGGGAGAAAAAGTGGCCCGTCCCTCGAACCGCCTGAAACTAGATTAGCGAGGAGATGGGATCATTAGTGAACGATACACCTGATTAGAAGCAACGCCGGCTGATACCCGGTGATGCATCGGTCTGTCTCGCTTCTGACTTAGTGGTCCCCGTGATCTGCGTAAGCGATGTTTAATCGATTGAAGTTTACCTTTTTGGATGGGGAAGAGGAAATCGCTTAAAAAGTGAGTGTGATATCTACGTCACATGTACATAGTACGTACCTACCTATAACAGAAAATACACAGAAGTTTATATGCCAATTAAACGCTATTCCAACAAATCTATATTTGGTTGCTTACCAAAAAATCACAAGGTCTGCCTTTTATATTTTTCTGACGGCTTGCTGTATTTACTTTGTTGTGTTTCTTATAATGATAAGGAAATTGAAGACACTGCACCGAAAATACATTCATTTAATTTGGTTTCCATTATTTTCTGATATAGCAAGCATAACACACTACTACGTAAAGACTCAGTTTAATATAAATCTTATGTTTACCACATAAGGGTCGTACAGTCACCTGCACCAATATGTATACAGTCTCATTCTAAAGTGAGTCTTACGGTAACGACTTAAGAGAACGTAGTGTTTACACTGTATTGCTCGTGTCTGTACAAAGTTCAAATGGTTAAAGAGACCACAGGAGAAGCATAAAGACTGTTGATGTTTTTTATGATTAAGAATCAAACGGCACAGAGGGCAGTCATTAATAAATGCGCTTATAATAATAATAATAATTTATTTATTTCAGACCATAGTCCATTTTGTTAGTGACAATATTTCCTTAACCTATGTTATTAGAAATGATATTACAAAAAATACATAGAATATAATTAAATAAAATTGAATTAAATTGCTCATTTACGCATTTTAATAAAATTATATATTTTAACAGTTTAATAAAACTAAAAAAATATATATATAATTATAGGTCATGCTTATTATACAATAATTCTCCTGTCGTATGTGTTAATCGTACCTGGTTCGAAAAATTAAAATGTATGATTTTAACATCATGTGCTATCAACTTAATTATGGATTTACAGTTAGAGATTTTCATGAGTTTAGCGTACAGATGTGTGTGTGTGTGTGTGTTTATTGTTCACATGATATCACGTTCGTACAAGGATTCGTTATGTTTATCTAGATGTGTATGAAAGTTTGAACGAATCTATAACTCTATCTCTACCTAAATATCTCTACATTAGCCTGAATGGTTTAAAGAATATTAAAACTTGGTATATGGTTTATCTCGATAGTAAGCTCAGCGCTTGGAAAATAGAAACATTTATAGCTAAATTGTATGACTAAAATATCACGCATTTCTCCAAGTCAACGAATAAGGCCAGCTACTTTTAACGAGCTCACATGGAGCTAAGAGCAAAAAGTGATCAATACCGATGTCGCAATTTCACAGCGTTTTGTGTGGAGCACTATGCGCATTTTAAAGTAATCTTCAGTATTTACGTAACATCCACTAAGCGGCACGACGTCGTTTCTAAGTTTTAATGGAGTTGTCCGGTGCCCGCTCAGAGAGCGCACTTTTAGAGAAGCTCTTTAATGATTTGCTTGTCTAGCGCATGTTGTAAGGCTCAGACGATGCTGCGTTAAGTTGTCACAAGTTATACAAACATCTGGACGAGATGTGGTGATATATAGACTTCTTATGTGTATTAAAAATCTGATGTGGCAGTAGGTAAGGTAGCCGCCCGATGCGTAATCAAGAAAAAAATATTTTCTAGTTTGGAGGACCAACTAGGAAATTAATTTTTCTTGATAGTCTTTGGTTGAGATGTGGTGGGTTGATGCCTCAGGATCTTATATCGTAAATACTCATATTTGAAAGGAAGAACTGAGTGTGAGTGCAAATAATTAAAGTGATTGTCTCGTGGTAACAATTTCTTTCCAATTTTTTCCAGTTTAAAAGGAGTAATTAACTCGAATGTGACAGGAGGTTGGAACATGACATATTGCAATTTATTGTTCAGATATAGTAAACTCAAAGAAGCATGAGCTATTTAATTGGTCCTATATTGCCAGAAACATATTTAATACTAATTTAAGTCATTGTGTTTTGGGGGAGACATGCACAAATTTTAAATATTGTTAGCAATTTGAAAAATTACTATACCAAAAGAAATTGTTTAACGCATTACAGCTCGCTTCTAAATATTTAATTTGTATGTGTTTTTCTTATCCAAATTCAACATCGTATTAACTAAATTATTTATAGACGTATAAATGACGCAATTTCATCTTCTTCAATACCAAAAACATAACCAATTGTATCTTAGACCAAAACCAATAACAGCATTCTATTACATATAAGTAGCAAAACAATAGAAAGGAGTTAGTTATGCTACTATCTAGAGTAAGCAAAAATGTTTCATACGAAACATTTTGCAGTGGCGCGTGGCTTTATACGATTCACCAATAATCCATCTATTACAGGATCCGGTTAAAGTTAATTCAGACAATCAAATCTACGGCCAGCCCGGGCCGGCTCGGACAAACCGGCTGTCCGTATGAGGTTGTAATATTTTATAGATATTGGACCGCGTTTTCTGTCATTATCGTAAAAGGAGCGTCAGCAAGAAAACTATTCCCTATCTTCTATTACTTTCATAATACTTAAGTGGATCCGATACTTGCGTAAAGGAAATTGAATCATTTATTGTAACGGCATAATACTGCTTTATCAGATAGGTTTCGGATAGACATATCTATGATTGTTTACTACAAAGGATCTTAGTTAACCCTTTACATTTACACATTTGGTCTTGAGGGCCACTTGTTATCTTATTGTTTGCCAAACTATTCGAGTATATTTATGTATTAACTTAGGTACTTTATCTCAAAAAATGAGCTCGTTTATGTTTCGGATAAGCAGTAGTATTTAATACCCAAAAATTAAAAGCAAAATACAAACTTAACGATCTTAAAAAACACACATCATTATGGATTTTTAGAAGGTAAAGTAAAGGCCAACTGATTCATCAATCTGTATTGTTAAAAGTGCTTAGTGAATTTTACCCTACGCCTGGCTTCACTGGTCCCAGCAGGGGAATATTATTCTCCACCCCAGCTTTCGACTATCTCTCTTCAACAGGAGGGAATGGAGGCTTCTCGTGCCGGCACTTCTGCCGTCGACTAGAGAGACCCTAAAAAAGACGCCGCTTGCACCAGGCCCGCTTACTACTACTTCCCTCGGATTCGCGAGAATCTTCAAGAACCAATAAGGAGCAGGCACACAAAGAGGTATTCCGACCCAGACCACCCCGAGTAACACTTAATACAACACAAATATGTAATCAAATTGCAAACTGGTAGATTCCAAATAAATGTACTAATTAATAGAATAGCAATTTAGAACATTAATTACGAGGGATTTATTCGAAGAACATTCGATGTTCTTACGTTAATGTAAGCACGCCTACAAAGTTTATTAGTGCACATATGTCTTCATGTGACAATAAATTGTTTCAATTTTTTTCTTTACCATTATTTCATTTTTTAGGGTTCCGTACCTCAAAAAGAAAAAAACGGAACCCTTATAGGATCACTTTGTTGTCCGTCTGTCCGTCCGTCCGTCCGTCTGTCAAGACCCTTTTTCTCAGGAACGCGTGGAGGTATGAACCTGAAATTTATATCAATTACTCAGGTCTACTGTCCCTTGAAGCTGTGAAAAAATCAAACTTCTAAGCCAACGTAATCAAAAGATACAGCCGTTTATGCCGCAAATTTTCGACACTTGCAAGGGAATCAAAACCTATAGGGTGCTTCCCGTGAACTCAGAATCTTGAAATTTGGTACGAAGCAACGTCTTATAGCATAGATAAAGAAAAAATTACGAAAACCATAAATTTTTAGTTACATCACATAAGATATATTTTTTTAATAATTTTAAACTTACTACCCATTTCCTCATAAACGCGTAGAGGTATTAAATTGAAATTCATACCAAATACTCAGGTCTATAATACCTTTAAGCTGTAACAAAACCAAACTTCTATGTCAACGCAATCAAAAGAAACAGCAATTTAAGCTGCATATTTTGAAACTCGCAAGTACTCGCAAGGGAATCAAAACCTAAAGGGTACTTCCAGTCGACATAGAATCTTGAAATTTGGCATGAAGCAACGTTTTATAGCACACATAAAGGAAAAATTCCGAAAACCTTAAATTTTTAGTTACATTACAAAATATTTATGCTCCTCCATCTTTCCCCATTGTAATGTTATGAATTTCATTTTGCAATAAAAATACCATAGTTATGACTCGATTGTCGTAATGAACGAACTTTGTAAACCTTGCAGGTTTATACGGAACCCTCGGTGCGCGAGTCCGACTCGCACTTGACCGGTTTTTTTTATTAGAAACATACTTGTATGGTTCGAGATTTGTTTTCGCTTTTCGAACTGTCATATCCATGTTTCCTCTCATGAAGGGTCCGTCAGACCGGTAAAGTGTTTTTCACCGTATTTTTATCCATGATATATGGAGTGTTAATTTATTTATGAAAGAATGGATTATTTTCTACGCACACTTGTTACTGAAACGAATTATTGAGGTGTACCCTAAGAGTAGATGAAGGTGAATTTTTCTGTACAAAAATAGCAATCATCGTATTACGACGTAACTATTATTAGGAAGATTACATTTTATAAATAAGTTATGGTTATGCCGTCATATACATGATATAAAACACATTTTAAGTCTAGGTACATGATTTTTTATTTTATTTTTATTAATATTTCGACATATAGCCATCTATTCCCAAAGCTTAACTTATTTTCTTTCCTGGACATTTGATAAAAGCACTTAAGTTCTTTCTAACATTCAAAATCGAAAAAGTAGCAATTTAGTTTATTTAGAAATAAAAATACTTTACTACATATCTCAAAATATATTTGACTTGTCAAAAGCATATCTTAATTATCAATAAGGCTCAGTCTGATTATTATGACAAAAAAATGTGGAAAAGTAATATATTTTCTATCTGCACCTATGTTAGCCATTTAACTTACGAACGGTCTCCCGCGACTTCACTCGGGTACTATCCCGATAAGTATCCAAAGATCCTGGTAATTACAAACATAACAAAACAATCTTCAAGCTTGGTGCCGACATTTCGAAGTTATGATCTTAAATACCTATGTTTATCTTATACTTAGGACTAACGTCAATGTGCTAGTAGGAAAAAAATAGACTAGCAAAATAATTTATTGCAAATCTATTATAAGAAATAAATGATTTCATATTAAACTACCTACTCGTCAATTAATCACGGAGCAAAACTAACCAACAAATGACCTCAGAATAAGAAAACCGACCAAATAGTTTCCAGTCTAAGTACATTCAAATGGCTGTAATTTATTACGCGCTGAGAATCCACCGAAATCTATTCGAGTTTAAATGTTAACATCAGTAGTAGTATTACTTACACAATAATGTGACTATCAATTGTCAAGACCTGGTCCTTTGCAAATGTCGTTTGGTTAATTTCCAGCTAGATGATAGTTTTGGATCTGATGATTTATGTAATGGCAGTAAAACAACCTGTTGTGTAGTTGTTTTCCTCAAGGGCTATCGATCACATGTTTTTATTATCTATTAAACCGTACCATATCAAATAACATATTTGTATCGTTGTGACTTTATTAGCTAATAAGTATATCTAAAGCTGCGATCTTTAAGGAAAGATGAGTTGATTCCAGGCGTAATATGTTATTTCGTGTGATGTAGACATAATATGTACATCATATTATGACCAAGATATACAAGTAAAATAACAATACCTACTTTATTAGACATTTCCAAGTGGACTTAATCCTTTACATTATAAAACTCGTCAACGGTATCAAAGTTGATCACTGCCACTAAACTAGGGCCCCTGAAAGAACTCAATGTATACTATGTATTTTATTATGATCTTTTCAAAAGATTTATATATTTATGCATGTAGTTTAACATTGGTAATACGACTGATCCAATGTCTCGGATAGATTACAGAATAATCATAAACTCATCATACATTCATCGAAAAATTGCTAGACTACCGGTGGAACTTGGTTAGCTGAAGAAAAGTCCGTGAAATTTCTATACACGCACGATAGGCGTTTACAACGTTTATACCTTTAATCGCCCAAATTAACGTACACCAGAAATTACTTAATCGTTTAATGCGCTACTCGGTCCACACAACCGCACCGAACGAATTATTTTTAACCGCGCAAACAAAGTGACGATAAATTTCCTGCTAGACCGTCCGCGCCACTCGCCCGTGAAATCATAAAATCAAAACTACAAAGTGGGGGACACCATGATGCGGTATGCGTCACACATTAATCTACGGACGCGGCTGGTCGTTGCGAAAGTCCGGCCGGTGCTGCCATAAAGTTTAACTTAGAAAATACACATTCCAATACTAATGTTTCATGTGAACGGCATAACAATGTAGCAAAATAAAGTTGGCAATTCAAATAAAGCGGTGAAAATTGTCTAGCTGGCAGAAATTGCTCGATATCATAATGATACGTTAGAATAACAAGTATGGCATACAAAATCTAAATAAATCAAGACCTGTTCCATATTTTTTTTTGGTTTATGAATGTTGCTTGTATACGGATCAGTCTCTATCTAAATGAAAATCATAAATAATATATACCTACTTAAATATTTAGTTATAAATTTAGAGGAAAAGTTTTACTTTAAATTTAGTTTTACAATACATTGAACGAAATTAAGGCTTTTTATGAATTGTATTGATAGATTTTTACAATTTTATAGTGGTTTACGCCGCACTTGCGTATTTTTATCCCACACAGCAAAGGGAGATGATTTTATCTGTTTCTTTAGAATAAATCATATTGATGCTTCTGAGCTTCAGAGTAACTGTAATTACAGTTTCCAAGTAAAAGCATCTGCTCGAAATATTTACCTAAGACATAGTAAAGTCTCTTTCAATCTACTAACATGTATCTATTAGTAATTGGTTTTAAAACTAGACAGAAGCTAATACATTTTGGCGACTTGAAAACTTCTAACGGCTTTGTAAGGCCTATCACACATGAAGTGTGGTTGTTTCTATTCATAATTGATATGAACTATGATTTGCACCAACTGATTATGGTAAGAATTGCCTGAGCATTTGGCAAATCATTTGATTTTCTTGTAGTCTTCCTGATTTCAATTGAATGTGTCACATACCATCTATTGGCGTTCGGAAAATATCACGTTACAATAATGCATTGGTAAATATCAAAAGCTGCTTTGCATTCGTTTCTCACACGATTATAAGTGGGAAGTATGTTAAAAATTCATCATCATCATCAGCCTGTTGCAGTCCACTGCTGGACATAGGCCTCTCCAAATGTTCGCCACTTCGCTCGATTTTCGGCGACTCTCATCCAGGTCCTGCCAGCCGTCCCGCGCAAATCGTCACTCCACCTGGCCTGAGGGCGTCCTACACTACGTTTACCGAGGCGTGGTCTCCACTCCAGAACTGAACTTCGAATTAAAAATTCTATTGATCAGGTAATAAGTCACACTCTACTACTCAAACCTAGTATAGATTGTTGGAGAGGTATGTTTTGGTCTTTTTTTATATAACGCACTTCAAGATTGACCTCATCCCACCTGATGTTAAGTGGTAATAAGTTCCTAGCTTAAGGGCAAAAAGTATAGCATAGTAAAACTGTTACTAGACTTGTCGCCCTTACCATAAAGGCTTGACCCCTGTTACTAATGTAGCACCCCCCAAGAACTCTGGAAACCTTACTCACATGCAGGAACACAACAAGACCGGAGTGATTGTTATTTGGCTGCGGTCTTCTCTAAGGTGGAGGTATTTCACTAGTCGGGCTGCTCCAGTTCGAGCAATAAATTGCTTTGCCCTGCCTTTCTAGTGACCAATCTACCTCTTCGATTTTCTATCGACGACTAATAATCGTGAAACGAGTCGAGAACAATAAATTTACGTACCTTCCGAAGCACGAGGGTCCTCGTAATCCGGACGCCGGTATGCGTAACTTAAGAACCATGAACAATGAAACGAGCCAACGAGTACCTCTGATGGAGCAACCATATAAGGATTTCAAAAATATCACGTTACCAAAATGTATGGCCGGTGTTGGTATAGCAACACCGTGTGCGAACTGGCCTGCAAAATCCGCATGCGGACACAGACAGAGCAAAGCCCACCAAAAGCTGCTTTGAATTTGTCCCTGAACGGATTAAAAGCGTAAAGTTTGTTGCATGCATTTTTAAACGAAACTCCTTTTTGCATCACGCTGTAGTTAATAGTTTCGTAAATTAAAGTTAGCAAATGAGGTTTGCATTTTATTTTCGCGAAACTCATTTCGACTTTGTACGTACGTGGATGCAAATAGTGACCATTCTAAAAACTATGCATGTGTACTTAGCCGTTTTAACCTAAATTGAGTTTTTGTATTCTTCAGAAGTAAAATGAATATATTTTGGGGGTGAAGTTAGTATAAACGTTAAATGTTCAAAAACTTCATACATTCTTAAAGTTCGTCTAGATATTGAGTAATTAACCTTCTTTATGTGTATATAAATAACTCCACAAGCAAGAACTCGTTTGCGGCCTCTAGTAATCATAAAGCGTGTTATACATTTCTTATAATTTGACTTTGACATTGAAATTGTATGAACCTATAATAACATCAAAATATAAATTTCCAGGGACTCAATTTAGATTAAGAAAATATTAAGCATTTCTGAGAATCACTAAATTGGATTTACTGAAAGTAATAAAATTATAAGAATATTAAAAGCTGTGAGTTATTTCAGTACATGTTCTTCTAAATTTATGAAAGTAAACGAAAATACGTTACTTTATAACCCAAAATGAGCTAGCAATAAAGGCATTTGAAATAAGTTAACGGTTCAAAACGCGATAATATTTTCGTAGTTAATTGGAAACTACTGGTCAGTCAGGTCGCGTGTACCAGTAAAGTCATATTAATTTTTAAAATAGAACGCGAAATTTCTTACGTGTTTTGTAAAATTCTGAAATTTATACTTGTAGCAAATAATATTAGCTTAGCGCAGGAGAATATAGAAAAATACACGTTATACCACTTCCTGAATTGTTTGTTTTTGGTTAAAATATTAAGAATAAAAAAAACTTCTCTTTTTGAACAGACAAGAATTATTGTAGTGACAAATCTTTCAGATGTGTTGTGAAAATAACAATCGACATACCAAACATAAAGCAGTAGACTATGATCCCATAAACTAAATCATAGACACTAAAGCTGGTTGCTCACGATCTTCGCTTTATCAACACCTCCCCTCGAAGTTGTGAGCAAACCTCTCACACAAAAAACATAGGTACCTCAAACATTCATCATACCTAAGTTATGCAAGCACTCATGATGTTTCAGCCCACTCAAACCTTTGGTTAAAACATCAGCTGGCATTTTGTCTGTAGACAAGTATTTCAAATCAATAATGCCTTGCTCACATGCATCCCTAATAAAATGATGCCTAACATCTATATGTTTCGTCTTTGAACGATAATTTCTACTCTGGGCAAGCTTAATTGCTCCTTGATTATCATTGTATAAAGTTATACTGTCACACTTTACTCCAACATTATTTAATATACCGCGCAAATACATAGCTTCTTTAGTAGCTTCTGAGAGCGCCATGTATTCGGCCTCTGTACTCGATAATGCAACAGTTCGTTGCTTACGTGCCTCCCAAGTTATAGGACAACCTGCTAACATAAATGCAAATCCAGAATAAGACCTACGACAGTCTGCTGTATTTGCTCCCCAGTCGGCATTTACCAAACCAAATAACGGCAAACCTGTCTTTTCATACATTAAACCATAGTCAGATGTGCCTTTTAAATATCTTAATACGCGTTTAGCGGCTTTCCAATGCTCTATATCATAATTAGTATTGAATTGACTTAAATAATTCACTGCAAATGCTATATCTGGTCTTGTAGACACAGCCAAATACATAAGAGCACCAATTAAACTTTGATAAGGATAAGTACTCATCACATCATTCTTCACATATTCAGGCTTCTCTAATTTCACATTTACATCCATCGGAGTCGTTGTAGGTTTACAGTCACTCATACCAAACCTATCTAACACTTTTTCTAAGTACAGACTCTGATTTAAGTAAACTCTATTTTGTTCGTCTCTACTAAACTGAATGCCTAAACAATTACCTATTCTACCCATATCTTTCATCTCAAATGAACTTGATAATTGCTTTTTCACCTCCCCTAACCATTAATTGTCATTTGTAGCTAAAACAATATCATCTACATAAATAGAAATTAACATGATTCGGTCACGTTTTTGTGCCGTAAACAAACATGGATCTTGAGGCATCGCTTTGAAGCCAATACTATTTAACTTTCTTACCAACTCCTTATGCCACTGCAAACCTGATTGACGTAAACCATATAGCGATTTCTTCAACAAACAAGTAGCATTCTTACATTCATTCATTGCTTTAGCCCAACGTTTAGCTGTCTGTATAATATTCTTATCCTTAATTACAACTCTGTGTGAACCAATCTTTTGTTTAGTAAGTATCTTATCTAAAACTTCTTCTAGCTGATCTGGTATTTCTATGTACACCTCTTCTTCGAGTGTTCCATTTAGATAAGCAGTTACTACATCCATCTGATGTATATCTAATCCAAGTTCTGCTGATAATGCCGCAACGACTCTTATTGACGATGATCTTACAACTGGAGAAGACGTTTCATGGAAATCCTCCCCTGGCCGTTGTGCACATCCTTTTGCGACAAGTCTCACTTTTTTACCAGTAGTTTTGGTAATAAACACGAATCGACTTCCAATAACCTTTCGATTCGGTGGTCTCGACACTACTTCCCAGGTGCCATTCTTAATTTGAGCTAAGTACTCATTCTCTAAAGCTTGTCTCCATCCTTCGACATCACTTTTATTTTCCATTTTAGACCACGTTGACGACGGTTCTATGATTGCTATTCCAGCAGTCTCAGCAGTTCCTTCATTTACTTCTTCAGTATCTGAATCATCTGTATTATTACTTACTGTTTTGTATTCTTTACGAGGTCGACCAACTGAACCAGTTCGAATTAACCTTGGTCTTCCTCTACCTCTTCTTGGATTCAACAACTTTCCTTTAGGTATTGTAGAATTCATCTCTATCTGTTTCATTTCTTCCTCATAATTTTCATTTGGTACTTTTTCAGTTTGGTTTTCTTCTTCATCGCTTATTTCATCGTATGTAGGATTAATTAACTCAACTGAAGTTCCTTCTTCAATTTCATCTTCTTCAAGTATCTCATTATACTCTTTTCTGAATGATGTTTCATTCATAAACTTGACATCACGAGTTATCACAATTTTTCTTGTGTTAGGATTTTGAATCCTGTAAGCTTTGGACTGGGTATCATAACCCACAAAAATTCCTTGTTCAGTAGTTGATTCAAATTTTCCTCTCTGTATACTTTTATATTTGTAGTATACTTTAGCTCCAAACTCGTGCATGTATATCACTGTAGGTTTCTTACCTTTCCATACAGTAAATGGTATCTCACCATTCAATGCAGTAGTCGGACATCGGTTTCTAATATAATTCGCAGTATTTACTGCTTCAGCCCAAAAAATAGGAGGGCATCCGGCCTGACGCATCATACAGCGTGCCATCTCAACAAGCGTTCTGTTCTTTCTCTCTGATATGCCATTTTGCTGAGGCGTATAAGGCGCTGTCAGCCTTCTCTTAATTCCTTCTTTCTTCCAGAAATCATCAAATTCAGTATTTACATATTCACGCCCATGTACTAGGCCATTCTTTGCCATTGCCTTCAAATCTTTCTCGTTAAGGTGTCCTAAACGCCTGTGCCAAATGTCAATAGGGTTCTTCACCATTTCAACATTCTGTGAACTGTTTTCACTCATTCATACGTGATACAAATTTCCAATACGATCTGCTCGCAAATGAACTTTATTTTTGTTATCAATTACGATTGCACCACTTTTTCTAAATCTAACTTCAAAACCATAATCTGTCACTTTTGCCACTGACAATAAATTGGTTCTCAAATCTGGCACATAGAATACTTTTTCTAAATTGATTTTATTTTTATTTTTTATTTTTTTTATTTAATAATTTTCACGCTTTCACTGTTTGCTAAATTCAATTCTGAGTTTATTTGTGAGAAACCTTTTATCATTTTTATGTCGTTGCACATATGACCCGTGCAACCACTATCAAAACACCATGTTTTGTTCGTATTCTCACCTAACATCACCTCTTCGGTGGTACTCATCATACTTGTACTTTCCTTCGAAGTAGTAGTACGCTGTTCTATCTGTTGTGCGCTCTGCCTTGTTTTATTGACGATCTTAGTCTTACATTGTTTTGCAAAATGTCCAAAACGACCACAGCGATAACATTCAATTTTACCTTTAGGCTGATTTTGATAATCGTCTCTCTTCTGGTGAACATTTTTATTGGTTCGTTTGACAAACATAGCTCTTTGATCTACTACCTTGGAGTTTCGGCCTTCATAATCCTCAATGATCTTTACCTTCAAGATTTCTGTCCCTGGTAAATCATCACGCGACTCCATCGCTGTTTTAAACATAGCAAATGAGTCTGGCAAACTATAGAGTAGAAGAATAGCTAGTAGTTCATCAATCACAACTAAACCAATCTCTCTAAGCTTTTTCACAGCATCAAAAAAATCTGTGATATGCTTTCGCAGGTCATCTTCTTCCTGCATGCGCGTCAACACTAGCTTTTTCAGCAGCGAGGCTTTTCGGGCAGGGCCACTTGACTGGTACATTGACTGCAACTTGTCCCATATCTCTTTAGAATTTTGCAAACCATCTAATGCAATTAACTCGCTAGGGCTTACTGCTAGCAGTATGTCTGATTCGGCTTTTCCATCCATTTTTGACCATTCTGCATATTTTGGGTCATCTCGTGACGGCGACGGCAATGCGCCCGAAACGTATTCCCACAAATCATTTTTCTTCAAAATTGCTCTCATGTGAATTTTCCACGTATCATAATTATTTCCGGTAAGCTGATCTATTTTTATAGATGCTGCCATTTTCAAGCTTTTTCAACTTCGAAAACCGTTACCAAATTTAATTAAAAAAAAAAAACTTTTTATGCTTTTCACATAACGATCACATGAACTAAATTTTTAAATGTTTTTCACATTTTATAAACCGAAATCTTATAATTTATTTCACTATGCAGCCCATAACCTGTTGTGAAAATAACAATCGACATACCAAACATAAAGCAGTAGACTATGATCCCATAAACTAAGACAAGATGAAATAAATTATATCATATTTTACATTTACAAATCGTATAAACTTTCTGTAGAAAAACATGGTAGATTTTAAATTAACATAAAAAATTCAGCACATTTAAATAACTCACCATAGCGGTTTCGTTTACGATATTACGGGAATAAAAGTATCATAATTTTAGAATCTTAACTATCTAGCTGCTTATTTTCACCCAAACCCGTTAAGATTTTTCGCGTGAAAGAGTAATAAAAGTCAATAAAAATATCCGCTCATATAAACTTTCACGTCAATACTAGCAATTATTACAAAAATATGAACTGATTGTATAATTGACTAAACATATTTGTTTATGTCAATCTTTTAAGTCATTTTGGTAGCTGATGCCGCGTGATATTCCGGGGAAGAATATGCATGTTAAGTCACCTCAACCCAAACATACTTCAAAATAGATTATGCGCACGAAAATCTTTATCTTCGGTCTTCAGAAAGTATCTTCTCAAATTATTTCGAAGGTGAGACAACATCTGATTCAGCTTGTCCCGATTTTTAAATTTTGTTTTTATTACTATAACCTCAATAAGGCCAGATTAATCGTCACTAATCAAACAATTACTTGAAATACATTGTATAAATCTAAAATTCTGTGGTTAAATCAAAGTTTTTTTAAGTGTTTGTGAAACAACAATCAGTGAGTGGATGACAGTTCATAATTCGAATTTGTACGATCATTGTTTATCTCTTTGGATTTTTAAAACACATTTTTGAAAAAGTAAGTAACAATTAGAAGGTAAATTTATCGAAAATCGTAATTATTATCCTTACTTACGCGCCAAAGTGACATTAAAGTTACTTCAAATTGTGTAAACAACTTCTTGGAACCATAATACATCTACGCGTATTTTGTTATTTACTCGTAAAAATTTCAAAATGCTGACCCGTAGCAAGGCCTTAGCTCGCCAGGGAGGGTCTGGACTCACCTCTGCTCGTCAGGCAGAGTCTAGACTGGACTTGGCTTTGAAGGAATTGAAGGCCACCAAGGAGGAAGTTACACAATTAGTTAGGGAAAGAGAGGACAATGAGAGGGAACTGTTGGAAGTGTTGGAAAAGAGTCGTGTGTTAAAAAAGAATTTGGCTGAATTACATTCTAATCATATGTCTGTTATTGAGGAACGGGACAATCTTCAATCTATTGTCGATGGGTTTGGTGAGTGCAGCCAGGAGTACGTACAAAACCTAAGACGCGTCACTTTACTGGAGCATGAACTACAAGAGGCTCACCACTGCATTAATGACTTGCAAAATGAGAGGCAGGAGGTTGCGGCATCCCAGACCCTATGTCTATTCGACGAACTTGTAGGTAGTGCACACAGTCGTGTTCCTGATACACCTGACATAAACCCCTCTAATCTTATATCTGTTGACCTGACACAGGATGATACCTTATGTTCTATTCCTACAGCGGGGATTGTCAAATGTAGCAGGAATAAGTTAAAAAAATATATTAGAGTTAGTAGATATATTAAGAAAACTAAAAAATTAATGAAAAAACAAAAGTGTTTATGTAATAATACTAAATGTATCAATGAAAGACGTCGTTTAGGTGATGAATTGGATTTGTGTTCTTTGACAATTAACAATAACATTAAAACATATGAGAATAATTTACAAGAGTTAGAAAATAAAATACAATTGTTACAAGTATCCTTGGACAATATGACTTGTAGGTATATAAGTTCCAAGAAGGAGAGTGAGGAACACATGCTTGCTTTGAAGAGCCTTCTGGAAACATCCCTGACACCTGATAGTAACAATGAAAATTCACACAATTTAAACGGCTCTCGGTTAGTATGTGACTCATCACTGTCAAGCACATGTAATGACTTAACACCCTTATCCAACACAGGTAAATCTAACAGTTCCCTCACCCAGTCATCAAAAACAGTAAGTACTGGTAAATTTGTTATGTTTAGTGATGAGTTGGGTAAAGATATGGGCCTATTGATGAGTACTTACCTGGGACAACCTGTATCAAATTATTGTTTACCAAATTTGCCTTATAAAGAAATTGTGAAAAAAATTTGTAAATATAAGTTTTCAGAAAATACTATTCTGATATTATTAATAGCCAATAGAGGAAATGTAAACAAAAAGGAATTTATTCAATGTTTTGAGTGTCTCAATGCATTGAATTTAAATAAAATTGTATTGTTTACACTTCCATATAGTAAGTGTTTGTCACAGTCAGAAAATGATTTTAGATATAAAATTAATGTTTTGATGAGCACTTTGACATGTAATTCTAATTATTCTGAAAAGTTTCATATGATAGATATAAATAATATGACATTTAATTTTTCAAATAAACTGACATTTAATTCAAGTTTTAATTTGACAAGGGATAATTTTTATCTTTCAAAATTGTATAAAAGACAGATAGCAATGTCGCTATCATATTATATTAAAATTTCAGCCAAAAAATTGGCTACTCAACCTGCTTCTATTGAGCAGAATCATGACATTTTAAATAAGACTTTGGAAGATGTTCCAAATAATTTAAATTATACCATGAGACAATAGAGAATAACTCTAGCAAATTACTTTTGACAAAGGGTAAATCTAGTTATCTAAATATTGTTCACCAAAATATTCAGGGCTTTGCTGGCAAGGAACTGGAGCTAGAATTATTTTTAAATGAAATGAATATTCATGTTTTGTGTATAACTGAACACTGGTTTAGACAATATGAGCTATTAATTAATATTGATAACTTTAAGGTCATTAGCTCGTTCACTAGAGTGAATGCTGTTAGAGGTGGGTCACTTATTCTGTTAAATAAATCATTAAAATCGAAAAATCGTAAAGATATAGCTTCACTCTCTGTTGAGCGCACTATTGAACTTTCGTGTACTGAGCTTGAGCAACATATCATAGTCTGTGTATACAGACCTCCTTCCAGTGATTATGCCTTGTTTGAGTCTACCATGGAGGAGGTCTTGAGGAAAATATGTAAAAGCAATAAAAAAGTAGTTGTATGTGGGGATTTTAATATTAATATATTAGACAAAAATTCTCAATACTCGGTTAGGTTCCTTAACTTATTCAAGTCTTTTAACCTACACCACCTTTTTGCTGAACCAACTCGAGTAACACCCACGTCAGCTACCTGCTTAGATAATATATTTTGTAACTGTAATGTATTGGAAAAATCAATAATTAATTTTATAAGCTCGGACCACAGCGGGCAAAAAGCAGTGCTTGAGCATCATCTCAGTCCAACTTTTTCAAGCTTCACTTGCAGACCAATCACTACCAGTCGCATTGACAAGTTTAAGAAACAAATTACTGAAAAAATTTCCCTTAACAATTTGAACAATAACATTGACCAGTTATACAAAACACTGTTTGATACAATTATAGACAAGTTTAATTCTAATTTTCCTAAAAAAAGAATTAAAATAGACAATCCTAAAATAAAATTTAGTGATTGGGCCACAAAGGGTATTTACAAAAGTCGAAGAAGACTTTTTGAATTGTATGAAATTAAACATAATAGTACCAATATTAAAATAATAGAATATATTAGAAACTATTCTAAACTTTTCAAAAAAGTTTGTGCTCTTGCTAAATCAAATTATTTGAAAGAAAAAATTAAGAAATCCTCAAATAAAATAAAGGCTACATGGAACATTATTAACAAAGAGACTTGTAAAAATAAAACTCGAGAAAACAAGTTCTCTCTTAAAATCAACAAAAATACTATTGATTCTGACAATGAAGTGGCCAATGTATTTGAAACCTATTTCTCCAAAATCCCTATAGTTACTACTAGTCGTATAAATTCTTGCCCGCATCTTGCTCAATCTCTGCTCCGGTCTAGTGTATGTGAGTGTCTAAGCTCCTTTAGTTTCAAACACGTTGATTATAATACAATTATAAAAACTTTCAAAAACTTGAAAATTAAAAAAACTGAAGATTTATGGGGAATTTCTCTAGAGATAATAAAAACTATTATTACTACCATTGCCCCTCACTTAGCTTACATATTTAATAAGTGCATTGATCTGGGACAATTTCCGAATCTAATGAAATTTAGTAAAATAATACCCCTGTTTAAGTCGGGTGTTAAAAGTGACCCATCTAACTTTCGACCTATTTCTATACTGCCAACGCTTAGTAAGATCTTTGAAAAAATTATATTCGATCAACTAATAACACATTTTCATGAAAACGATTTGCTACATAATAAACAGTTTGGCTTCACCAAAGGTAGATCCACCACTGATGCGGGAGTGGCACTTATCAAACATATATTAGATGCGTGGGAGAGAAAGCAAGATGCCATTGGTATTTTTTGTGATCTGTCAAAGGCGTTTGATTGTGTCAATCATGAAACTTTGCTTTTAAAATTGGAACACTATGGTGTCTCAGGCCCTGCAATATCTTTATTGCAATCATACTTAACTGGTAGAATACAAAAAGTTAATGTTAACGAAGCCAATTCTTCCGGCGCACCACTTGTTATGGGCGTGCCCCAGGGCTCTATATTAGGACCTCTTCTGTTCTTAATATATATAAATGATCTTCCTCACTTTACCGAAAATCTATGTGAGATTGTATTGTTCGCAGATGATACATCTTTGATTTTTAAAGTGGACAGGCATAAGCAATCATATGACGTTGTAAATAATACTCTCTCACAAGTTTTGCATTGGTTTTCTACTAATAACCTAGTCCTCAATGCAAAAAAGACTAAATGTATTAAATTTACAATGCCTAATGTAAGGCAAATTAATACTGATATTATTATGAATAATGAACATATTGAACTTGTTAATTCAACAACTTTTTTAGGAATCACTGTAGATTCTAAACTACAATGGGGTCCTCATATAGGTGCTCTGGCAGAAAGACTTAGTTCGGCTGCATATGCAGTCAGAAAAATTAAGCATCTTACTGATATTGAAACGGCGAGACTGGTTTATTTCAGCTATTTTCATAGTTTAATGTCATACGGTCTACTGTTGTGGGGCTCTGCTTCTGACATACAAACTATTTTTGTATTGCAGAAGAGAGCTATTCGATCTATATACGGCCTAAGATCGCGTGATTCACTCAAAGAATTATTTAAAGAAATTGATATTTTAACTGTAGCGTCTCAATTCATCTTTGACTGCATTATGTATACTCGTAAAAATCTTAATTTATTCTATAAGAAATCTGATATACATAGTTTTAACACAAGAAATAAACATAAGCTCGCCATTTCAAACCATAGGCTCCGCAAAACCAGTAAAACATTCGTTGGATTAAGTATAAAAATATTCAACAAGTTACCGCAAGGTATTATTGACTTACCCATGCATAAATTTAAGGTCTATGTTAAATCATGTTTAATGAAAAAAGGGTACTACAAACTTGATGAATATTTTAATGATAAACATGTATGGACATGATTATTTGCTCGCTAGCACACCATATTTTTAAGTTCTCTAGCCCAAAATATTGTAAAGATTAGGATAACTACTGAGTTTCTTGCCGGGTTCTTCTCGGTAGGATTAGGTTCCGAACCGGCTGTAGCTTCAATTTTGGTTTGTATTCATTTTGACGATGCATAAGTGTTACTTGTAACCAACATGAATAAATGAATTGATTATGATTATTATGATTATGATTATCGTCGCCTCCAGGAATTACACGTAACGCGAATCGCTCGACTCTCCGTCGAGTGTAGACACAATAGCGTCTGAATATTTTGCACAAATGAAAGTTGCCGTCAATATTTCCATCGCACAATGGGAGGCTTTCTGAATGGAGTGAACACTCGCGCAAAGTAACATGAGGAGGGAAAATGAAAAAGTTGCCCGCGGAAATGTCCCCGATACGGGAATCGAGGCAAATGGAAAAACTTTGTCCGATACGATAATTTTTATTTTGGAATGCCTTTTTGGGGGTTCGTCGTCACCAACAAACTTTTTGGGCTTTGATACATCGGCCCAGGGTTAATCAACGACAGAGTGTAAAAGTTTATGCTAAAATTAAAAAATATATACGGTCAAATTGAGAATCTCCTCCTTTTTTTTGAAGTCGGTTAAAAATGAGAGTAAAACACGAAACTTTAAACATAAATGTGTATGTAAATATTACCATTAACAGATCTTAAACAATGATTTTTAATTTTTGAATAGGTACCAGACAATAAATATTAAGTGAAAGCGTCAACCCACCACATTCAGAAAGGTCGTTTACCAAATTGACCTGAACCTGAATTGAACCTGGGACCTTTATTTATTTATTTATTTAAAAACTTTATTGCACAAATAGGTACAACAGGTGGACTTAATGCTAGGGGCATTCTCTACCAGTCAACCCTTGGGTCATGCAGATAGTTTGTATATGGGTGCGGTAACATGGGAGAAAAAAAAAAAGAAATCATTTTAAACAACAATAAATTAAGCATTAAAAATAACATTTAGGGCTTTGGACGCCTACTACAGCCATTAAATACTTTACTCTACGTCTCGTCCACTTCCAAACGAAACAAACAAATTCGTTTTTGAAGATTAATAAAAAGTTTGGGAATAAGAACGTGGTTTTTTATTGGTTATTTAAATATTGTATTTTTAAGCCGCCTAATTCGCATTCACCTCAAATGCGAATTAGGCGGAATTGGATACGATTATGAGAATAAAAAAATATATATTCGCAATCGGATCCGTTATATTTCATTTTCGGGAGTAGGTCTCCAGAGACGGATTCAGGAGTAAGTGTTCCAACGGGCGAAGGTTTCAGGCCGCAGCCGCTCCGAGCGCCGCGCATACTTGGCGGCCACTCATCACTTATTACGACCTCAACTATCTGCCGCAAAAATTAAGTACACTCGCTCAAGGATTCTTTGATTCAACAGTATCTTTATTATACTGCAATTTAATTTGAACACCTCTTACGAGACATGCATCACTGAAGACATTGAACTATCTTGAAGATGTAATTCTCAAGATCTTTGCTTGATACTTATACTATTACGACCACGAGTAACTCATTCATGAACGCAAAATAGAGAATTAAATTATTATATTAGTTAATACAAATCTATGTTATTATGAAAATTTTATTGTCAATACAATATCTTTTTA
Source organism: Glyphodes pyloalis (assembly GCA_037074685.1). NCBI lineage: Eukaryota > Metazoa > Arthropoda > Insecta > Lepidoptera > Crambidae > Glyphodes > Glyphodes pyloalis. The sequence goes on along the minus strand of JAYKKO010000005.1, from coordinate 10,941,538 downwards.
AAAGTAACGGATCTGTCATCTGCACAAGTAATTGAATTTCATATTGGAATCATAATTGATGAATAAAAGATTGCAAACAATGGAAATACTCATCATACATTGGTTCTTAACATCAAACTAAATTACATTTGAACAGTAACATTTCGAAAACAAATATGAGCAAAAATTGCCAAGAAAATACGAAATAAAGAAAAACAACTTTCTTACTCTTAATAAAGAGAATATCTTTCATGATAGAGAGAATGTCTTTTTATAGAATACGTATTCCAATCAGAAAAAAAAGAGATTGGTGCCCGACATTTGAATGATAGAACAGAGGCAGGAACGTGAATGCCTACGTCACGTCATAAGTCCATCTGTCTGCCTGTGGCTTGTCTACACGTCCGTTGCAGCTGAAAAAGCAAAACGGTGCATTTTTAATATCGTCAAGTGTACCAAGATTCCGTTGGTAGCGAAGAGTTGTAATTTACGGGTAATGCACCGTCCACGTCTCTAGTCTTGAGAAGTTTGTGCCTCTAACTTAATAGTTAAATTTTTGAACTTTATAGGCCGTAAAGAAAGCTTTGCAAACGTAATTTACGAACGAGATTTCGAACAAGATTGCGCTTAAACTGTGTGCCAAGTGTTCTGTACAGGAGTTTTTGACAGATCAAGATAACATTAAGTATTACTAATAGCTTTCTATTATTTTATGACAAACGCTATTCTCTTGATTGATGAGTGCTTTTATTCTTTGGCACATAAACTCCCGTCATAAATTTGTATATCAATTGATATGTAAGTATGCTGTGCATTAATTTAGAATGATTTATTAGTAAATGAACATTAAAAAATAGTTCTTATCTTGAAAAATATGTTAATTGTAAGTAAACATTAACACGAAGTGCACATAGGGATGATGATGTGTAAAACAACAAAATATATGAAAACGAATTTATTGCCTTAATACAAAATAAATTAATACCATAGCTGAGTATGTAATAATAGAAAGATTTATAAGTGCTTGTATTATGATCTCTTAGTAAGGTAAGGTCCAAGTAGATACATTTTCCAGATAAATTTAGACAAAGATGGCAGTATTACAGATTATACATATTACAGTATATCCAGATGCGTAATTTTTCAGGTACTTCAAAGTTGAGCATTTCCCTAAAAACCGGCATTTTCTTGCCTAAGGTATACGGAATCCCAAAAAGTACTTGCTGCGTGGTAAAATTTTTAGTATCCCTCGCTTTGATGAAGTGTTTGAATTTTTCATAACTACTACACGGTAACTGGTTAACTTACATCAGTTGCTTCAAAGTACATGTTTACACACTTTGTTTTAGACTTTTAGTCATTTTGTAGTGTGTTCAAAATGCTGGCACGTTTACAGTGCACACACTAACAAAATGTTTGATAAAACATGTTTGAATTAGTTTTCGTAGTATTAGCTTTCAGTATTTGTAGTAAGTCAATATTATTACTTTTTCGTCTTTTTTCTATCAGTTAATATTGAACATTTATTTCGTACCTAAACAAATATTTGCAAACCGAGTGATTGAATAAATTATGAATATGTCTTTCAACATCAACTATCACAAAAGAAGTACGTAACTCAAGTGCTTGTGTAGTAGACTAGAGTGAATGTTTTTATCATAACATTGAGATAAATAAGACTCAATTTTTTCATATCTCTAAATTAAATATCAGCTTTCAAGGCGGTATTACCCCTATTCCCCCTTATTTTCAAAACAAAAAGTAGCTTATTACCGTTCTAGAGGTTCAACGTATACCTGTACCAAATATCATCAAAACCGGTTCTATGTTTTAAACTTGAAAGCCAGACAGACAGACGAAGTATAGATATATATTTTGTAAATGAATTCTGGAGTACGTAGACAAAGGTCAGTACAGGGCTAGGCATAGATATTCTAAATATCAGTGTTTAAAAGGTATGAACACAACGATGACATTTTGTCGATGATGGATCGAATTTGGTTTAACCACGAGTAGTTCAAGATTAGAAAATGTACATAGTGGGCTGATTTTATGCAGACCGAAATTTAAAGGTTTTGAAATATAATATTACAAAAAATAAAGAAACAACCAGCATGAAATATTACCTAGAACATGACGCGCAACGTTTGCCGACGTCACGCAGCATTGCCACAGAGCTCGCAACATGAACAAAGCAAAATGACGCTTAACAAAGTTTGTCGCCGTTCTTGCCTCATGTTCTGCCACGCAACGCGCGTCATGGTGCACAACAAATGTTCTCTAGAAGCTTTAGTTTCTAAAACATTAATCTGCTATTAAGAGTATTAATTAATAACTAAATCAAATAACAAAACTGAAGTGGAATGAGAAGAACAAGAGGATTTTTTACAGAATCAACTAGGAGCTATACATTTACCTATTTAAATTGCTTGGATACCTACATATTTTACTTATAGTGAATTTATTTTATTATTCCTACCTCTAATGTCTTTGAATTTGTTCGAATTATATGATATCATTTTATTTTATAGTAGTAAGTATATTATGTGTATATAGCGGAAGTTAAAACTAAGAAAATAATTACATTACCAATTAATCGGAACACACAGATAACTCTAAATATAAAATGTTTATATGTACACAAAATAAACGAATTGTTGCTTTTTATTTATCTTTAAAAAAATAGTATTTTTATTTGCTATACAGTCTACCTATTATATTGGACATTGAGAGGCGATGCGTTTATCATCGGTGATTTTTTAAGTTTTTGGTAAGCACTTGTACGGATACTTGTAAGAATAACTTGATTTATACTTTAGTAATGTATAGAGCTTAGTATGGATTCAGAATATGACACAATAGAAGTTACACAAAACCGCATGATTCACCTGCACATTTGCCACTGCATCGTCTAACCACGGAAGTCTTCCTCCAAGCGCAAGTACTCCGTTTCGTAATAAGGAAAGTTGGATCTAGTGCCATCATTTCATCAACTTATAAAACAGAATTCCCTATTCCACTCTGAAAACTTATCATTCAAGCACACTCCAACTTCGTTTATTCTCCTAGGTATCTCTTCAAAGTTAGCACGTAGCGTTTTACACAAATGTGTACCTTAATGGCGTCGAAATAAAATCTAACTGGAAGTTACACCCGTGTTCATTATTTAAAACGTGATAAGATTTTATCACCTAATACAATTTTTATTCTGAAACTTCGAAAGCTATCCTTTCAATACTTAGGAATTACAGATCTTAATTTTTCTTATCGAAAAGTATTACCTAATTGTATTACAGATTTTTTAAGGTTGTGAGCATTCCATACCACTAAAGTTCGGTGAGAATAAAATTCTAAAGAAAATTACCGACGTCATATCCGTCCCTACTTCTGAATAACTTAATTCATCAATAAAAAAAACAGAAGTGTTGTTTAATTTTAAAACCTGCTATTCTTATTTTTAAGAGGTTAAAGGACAATTCTGGTAACAGTGTAAAGATCGCACGTCTTGGCGTATAATGTTTGCTGGTATCCCAATAAAAATGTTTCCTACTTTTCTTTAATTCAATAAATGACATCATACGTATACCATACTGTCCATCGATACCAAACATGACATGATTAATTTTAAGAAAACAACGCGAGTAAGCTTTCACTAATTTAAAAAGCTATCAGTTGTTAAGACATTTTTATTTCAGGTTTCTTAAATTATTATCTCATTGCCGCTGATTGAAACTTAATTATGAAACTGAATCACAGTTTATACAATGCTTGTTAAGTTCACTTTGAAATTAACTTTAATAAAAAAACGCAAATATACGTTTTATATTATTAACATGAATTTTGCAAGGTTCTGAACATCTGTAGTTCAAACACTTCTACTAATGTTTTTTATTGAGAATAGTTTGCAATGGTTTTGCATTCTTTTGAACAGTTTGACTCACAAAAGTGGGATTAAACGAGAAAAAGTATCTAAGCAGCCGTCCACAGTAATATCAGTCTCCTACAATGTCATAAGTTTGATACCTAACTATAACTCCCGAGCGCATTCTTCCTCAGCAACTTCTCAGAAATTAATCCACACCTGTCACTTCCAGCGCGCATGTCTCGACACGTCGTATTCCCGATCCGAATCGCGAAGTTCGGAGCACGTTGTAATTCCGATGCACTCCAAGATAACTTCCCGGATCGTGGGGCCAAACGAGCTGACAAAGTTGCCGTGGCGCTACATTGTGTTTAAACGATCGAATATTCCAGCCATCTTCGAAATGAAAGGTAACGCAACTGAAAATAATTAAGAAAACAAAATCTTGAGACCGTTTTTTAGCTGTAAATTCAACTAAATAAGTCCAAATGCTGCATGAGATGGAACAGGCCATCATCTACCTAGTGTGGATTAGTGATTAAGATAAGGAACAAATCATACCGTCAAATTTTAAGTCACCAAATTGTTTCTGATCTGGAATAGGTAGAAGAGCCGACATGAAAGGTAAATCTTGGTACGGATATTTAAAAGTGTTAAATCTTCTAACCGAAGCTGTTTATATGACCGGGATGTCCCAAAAGTCTTCTAAGCAGAATGAGAGTATCAGAATGGCATGGGCTCCTTTTAATAGGTACAGATGAAAGTCACAAGGGTTAACAATTTAAAACATGTTCTTGTTCTCTGCTTAATTTTTTTCTAATGGTCTTATTTTGAATTGATCGGGCAGCCTATGAATATTTGCGACCGCGGTTTGCAGACCCCGCGAAAATTTGCATTTAATGCTTGTGATAAATTCCATTAGGTTCGGTCAGAATGGTTACCTGAACCGCAAGGTACATAGCTTGAACTTTAAGTATCGTTTCTAAACGGTTGTTCTTTTTGAGTCATGAGCGCCTTAATCGCGCTTCACCACATGTAAATATTGGACAACATCATGTGTATGTGTTGTTTGAGTATCTATGTCAAAAACATGGTTTTCTATTTGAAAAATTGTGACCTTCACAGCCGAACGGGGTGACAATGTTGCCGCTACTCGCGACATTGTATTTAAGCGCTCAAATATTCCGTCCATCTTCCAAATGAAAGGTATCCCAGCCCCGCTTTACGGCATCTAGGATCGGACTGCCGCATGCCACAGATGTTTATCCTGGAGCACTTTCACTTACATTGAGTTCGGGCTTCCGAAATTATGTTCTTTTGTTACAGAACGCCGCTGTTGCTTTTTCGTGTTCTTTGTTACTGCGGTGAATAAAATATAAGGAAAAGCATTTTTGTCATGAAACCTCCATTATATTAATGGTGGCAAATGTGTAAAGCTTGATAGATATGACCATAAATATCTAATGTAACTTCGTGTCTTTTGAGCGACACAAAATTATATCTTAGATCCAATTTTTATTCAAGGCTTCGATGGCGTGTGTATAAACGAACAAATCAAACTTACCTAGTAATTTAGTTAATATTCGCTTTGGGTGCTAAACCACCATAATTACTTATATTATATCCAAATAAAAAAGGTACACAATCGCTTACAAAAAATGATTAAAGGTCCGAACTTCAATTCGTCAAAAGCTTGGGCATCATAATAAAAACGTAATAGAGAACAAAAGTTAATGGAAGCATCTCAGACTTACACGTGTATACCTTGAAATGCTGTCGGCAGTACATTAACAAATCATACAACTTCAGTTACCAATACACCTAAGTGGTAAGTACAGAGAAAAAAATTTATAAAAAAATTCACCTAATGGTTCGCGGTAATTTTTCTTGAAACAACACTCAAGGTTTCCCGCACAAATCTTCGTGTTATGAAAATGTTTGTTTTTATTATGTGTTGTTGTATGTTGACATACATTTTACGACTAGAATCCAAGTAAATGTTACGACTAGAATCTGAAGTGCAGTTACGCCTAGTTTGAGCCGACAGTGGTTAAAATAAAAACTAGGTCTAGCTGATATGCCGGTGATGCTGTGGTAGGTCTTCTGTTCCCATGGCATCACCATAAAGGCGATGAGGTCCACCGGGGGGTTTTAGTGGGTATTCTTGCCCGTATAGGGGCAGGGAGTCCCACACACGCCGTCACCTCCCTCAGGTGACGGTACGGTGCGTCAATGCATTTCCCCCCGCTCAAAAAAAAAAAAAGGTCTAGCTGATATCATTCCGGCTAAAACTGGGTCCAACCAAACCCTAGTGTCTATTTTACAACATAAGACGCTTTTTGTCTGAATATCATCATACAAATGCGTACATTGTTACTTACCTATGTGTTTGATTACAAAACTTTGTAGCAAGAAGCATATTCCGCCATTCGATCGCTCCCGTTATCTTTATGGATCTGAAAATCCGATTTGGCTTTGAAGAGAAACACAGTAAAAAGGCTCATAGTCCGGAAGTTCGATCGGAGGAAACGATCAGAACTACTTCTTTTTGATTAGCGGATTCTTATTGTGACTTAGGAGTCACCTAGGGTTAAGGTGTAATCTGTGATCAGAAGTAATATGTCGGTAAAATGTATTTATCTGTTAAACCGTTTATCGATAGAGACGAATTAACATATTGCCGCAAGAGGCAATTTTATTGAATGTTAAAAACCAAAAACTGCAATTTTTATTACCAAATAAAGATCTCTTCCATCTTTAGGAGACCACTCCCATAGTAAGACCAAAAACTTTTATTCTTTTTATGCGGTCAGGCGTTTTGTCTATTATTTAATGTATAAAATATTTAATGTAAACTAATAGGTCAAAAAAGTTTCAGTTTTTATTCTAAGCCCATTAACGGCCATTTTTTTTTGGCCTTTGTTTATCACATTGGCTGTTGTAGGTTTTAGCAGTAGTAAATCATCTTTTCGCTACCGTTAATTCTAAAATGTCAAAGTAAACTATATAAAAATAGACGACAAAGACTTTCAAAGTTAAATGTACGTCAGTATTCTAACACGCTCTTTTAGGAATATGTATCCGGGAGGGCGAATTTATAAAACTTCAATAAAAAGTACCAGACTGGTCAGGCTCTTTTAAAAATTGACTTACTTTTTAACAGTGTTTCCACGAAAAATTAGATTTCGGATTTGACTGTTTTTTTTCCTGGTGCGTCCGGACTGAGATAATTTTAAGATTATGACAGAAACGTGTTGTCATTGTTTATGGTTCGTCATTCAATCAGCCGCCACAATGGAGCAGCATATCGTCCACATCGCCGCTCGTTAATCTTAATCTCTCTCTTACGCGGTCACGCTTCACTTCGAATGAGGATTCGGATTGGGAATGATCGCTTGTAATTGAATAGGTTTGTGTTTTAAGAGATTGGGTAGTTCTAGATTCATTGAATTAGGGCACATTGCTCGTTCAGGGCATTGTTTTTTAGGCTGGTACATATGCGGTGTCGCCCTTACCTTGAAGGCTTGACCCCTGCTACTAATGTAGCACCCCCCAGGAGCTCTGGAAACCTTACTCACACGCAGGAACACAACAACACAGAAATGATTGTTATTTGGCTGCGGTCTTCTGTAAGGTGGAGGTATTTCACCAGTCGAGCTGCTCCAGTTCGAGCGACAAATCGCTATGCCCTACCTCTCTTGAAAATCTTTAAAATAATATATTATTTAACAGTGAAAAACTCGATTATCTTTTTATATTGCTTAATGTATTGAAAATCACCTATCAAATCCTATAGAAAATACTATTTTTAGCACTAACATCAACAGAAGCATTAGCAAGTGCTTAGTGCAAGTAAATTACATACATTTCTAGTCATACAAATATTAAATTATAATCATTTTGAAATTTCGTTCTTTTAACTATTAAAAAAATTAACTTTTATTTAATCGAATAGGTAGGTTTTGGTAGGTGTGTATTTTTTTAAATTATTTTCTTCACAATATTAATGTTTTAAAAGTTAATAATTTAATGTTATTTTTGGTCAGTAAAAATAACGATAAACAGACCATTAGGGAACTTTCTTTAAAAATCGGAACAAATCTTTAATGTAGACCTTTGTCATTTGCCAAAACCGAATTGTAGTACCTAATTACGGAATATTAGGAATAAATAAAAATTTAACACTCTGTGTGTCGATCAAGCAGCGTTCAATTTAGTTTATTCGCAAGTAACGTTCAGTTAATTTTCGTTGTAACCACATCTTACGTCTTACGAGGACCTAGCGTCGAGTCTGAAATAGAAAGAACGAGCTTGAGTGTACTTGCGGGGAACCTCATTATTCCAAAGCACGGGCCCTTTGTATGACGAAATAAGGTTCTTTAACAAACCTCACATAGCCACGTGTGGGGTAGATAAGAATAAAGTGATTTTTTCCTCTTTGGGAAATTTTTGCTTGTAGCCTGGGAACACGCATAAAATTAATATGCCGGGTCTTGTTAAACGAGGTTGGGCTTTATCATCAACGTTGAATGACTAAAATAACAAAGAGGCGAAATTAAACTAACGTACTTTAATATTGGATCACGTTGTGGGGCAAACAATATAATATTAGGATAGTACGCTGCTTGATTTAACGGATGGACAAATTGGAAAAACCAGTGAATTAGGTCGGAAATCTTTAACAATGGGAATATCTCTCTGAAAAACTTTTCAAATGCTATTATTTTTTATTCAATTCAATACCTACTTTTTATTGATAAATGTTTCTATTGCTTAATTTCATGTTTAATTGTACATACCTAGAACGTTTACCATGAACAACTTTATTCAACGAGACTTTAATTTAATATACAAGCGTCATACGTTTAATAAATTTAATCGACAAAGTCATTTTGGCCTATTAATGAACTCTTTATCAACGAATATTTTGTTAGAATTAAATTCATTTTATTTATATGGCAGTCAGTTGTATGTCGTGTTTGTGAGACGTTACATTTCAATTTATATCTCTGTGTCTTACCTCTATTTCGAGACATTTTTTTTTAAAACTGGAAAGATAAAAAAATTTTTTATATTCGTTTATTTCTGTGATATGAATTTATGAATTTACCAGTTTACGCAATGATATCCTTACCTTAATACGTGCTTATTCTAAATAAATGTAACAAAACGCTATCCAACTAAAATTACTCTTAGCAAGTTTAAATATCTACGATATCTGAATAGTTTGGCAAGAACTTACTGTCTAATAAAACTAGTAACTAATAAAACTTTTGCTGTAATAGAGGTAAGATATGTAAGTTCTATGTTGTGGCGAATTCCTCGAAACTTGAGACCTAACTAATTAATTTTGTGTTGAGAAACCAATGCTTGGAATTTTTTGATTGGACTAGTTTTATGTTATAGGCTCTATAATTACACTTATCTTAATTATAATTACACTTAATATTAATTATCTTTAAATGATACGTTAGCCAACATCAGGTTACAACTAAATCGTCGAACGATCTATCAATTTATTTGTTGCAGTGGCTGTTAATAAATGACTAATATACTATAAAATACAAAATTTTGTCGGCATGTGTATTATTTTTTAATCCACGATTTCTTTACGTATCCGTTGAGGAATATGAGGTTTTATCATAATTTGACCAATGGCGAGGCAAAGAGGTTAAGAATAAAATCTTTTTTTTTACTTTTAAAGAAGTGGTAAATGGTTGATTTACCAATACGTATTCAACCGCTGTACAACTGTGCATGATATACATATAAGCAACGTCATTCTTTGCGCGTGCGTTGTCCGCAAAGCTTTGGGGTCTATTTATTGTTTAAATCTATATTCTACATGTACCCACGAGTTTATAGCGCTTTAAAAGCTTGGTACTTGTACACAGTCAGCAATATTTATAGTTTTATACCGTAGCACTTTGCCTCATTAAACTCCCGTATAGATACATATGTGACAAACTTAGTAAAATTAATAAAACAATATTTACTTGCTAAGGTGAGACGACTGAAGTTGTAGACTCCGAGACGCCAAAGTTGAGATGAGGCTTATTTTTAGTAGCCAAACTTTCTTAAATATAAATATTATGAGTAATGATATGATTTTTATACCTAACACAGTAAACTAATAAAAGTTTTATACTATAGTCCCAACATGTTTGAAATAGACCAAACACTTTAAAGATACCACCTTGTTATGTCCATCTTCACACTTTTCAAAGACACGGTGACTCTTGAGATGTTCTTAGGTAAGTTGTCAGCCCTATTCGACTAAGTTTTCTGTTAGTGCTGTACCTACATATCGATATTATGCGCGATCCTATAAAACCGGAAAATTTATTCTAAAATTAGCTTTTAAATTTTTACCCCATCCTTGTTATTTTACTCGTCATTGATTTATACCAACTTTTTCCTCCGGTGTAGGTAGACATTTAAAATATATGATTGTAATTCGGATAAATGTTTTTTATGGGCAGATGGTTTGGAGAAAAACCAAACTAATATGTTGGAAGTTAAAAAAATAAATCATTTATTTGTGAGTTATTTTTGATAGCTAGGTATTTTGCAGACGCCATGTACTCTTTAATTTATATTATATTGTTGTTAATTAATTATTACCTACTGTTAAACAAGGTCTCCAATAAGACTATTACCACTTAAGTTCTCCCGTCTTAAAAATTTTATCGAATGTTGAATCGAATTAAATATCGGACATTGGCAACACTAGTCTTCTTGGTCAGATCTCTGCGTTTCTAGCTATGACTCGTTCGCTGTGCAGCCGTGAATTTTCGCCTCTCAAAGGTACAAGCATCTCCCTCGTACCCACTTGCATTCCCAAGAGCACGTGGTACAAACATCCTTTGAAATTTGACCTCTTGCACGGTTTCGGGCCACGAATTAATTGATGTTTTGCTTCAAACTGAACTTTTAAGGTGTCTTTATAATTGATCACGTTGATGGCGCATTTTAAGAGTCTCTGCTTCCACACCAATGATTTACCCAAAACAAATTTCATGAAATGAAGATTTTTGTTTGTAAGTTTCATATCTTGGTATTTGTGTACTATATTAGGCATACAGATTCTACAAGGAAATAATGTTTGTTACTCTTTTTACGAAAAACTAGATACTGAAATGATTTAGATGAAAATTGATTTAAAGGTAGATCTTCAACTGGAAATACTATTTAAAGGCGAAAGAAAGAAGACATGAATTTGTTAATTGCTGAGTCTATTTCTTGTCGTTATTTACTTAGTTGATTTTTTTAATGGCATTATTTACGTATGTAAATTTATATGTATATATATGGACATTATGTAAATATAAGTAAAGCTTCATATTTAATAGTTTCCGAAATGACTTTTGTAACGCTTGGTAGTTACTTTTGTTTATTAGGTTTTTTAGATTACTTATACACTTTTTCAATATTACCGCACCTATAAACTAACTCTCCGCATGACCTAAAGGTTGCATGATAGAGAATGCCCCTAGCATTAAGTCCACCTGTTGTACTTTTTTGTGCAATAAATAAATATTGAACAACATCACAAACATTGCTCTGATCCTGTGGTAAGTAGCTTAAGCACTTGTGTTACGGAAATCAGAAACAACGAAGGTACCACTCATAAATAAAGGAATGAAGGAAGGTAATAAAGTTTTTAAACAAATAAATAAATAAAACAGTTTGTATGGATCTTTATTACTCTTTTACTCAAAAAACTTCTGAATGTATTGCTGCTAGATGAAATACTAGATTAACATCAATACTAATATTATAAATCGGAAAGTGAGTTTGTTTGTTTGTTTGTTTGTTCCGCTTTCACGCCGTAACTACTGAAGAAATTTTGCAGACGTAAAGTTAGAAGTCCGGATTAAATAATAGGATACTTTTTATACCGGAAAAAATTGATACTCCCGAAGGAAAACAAAAATATAGTTTGCTTGATGGATGGATTGGAGATGAGTTATGCGATAGATGGCGCTAGATGATGGTAACGATGTGCTTTTTACAATACGTAAGAAGTGGAATGATAGCTTACACTATTTAGTTTTTGAGGTACGCGATAGATGGCGCTGGGTGTTTTTAAAAATACGTAAGAAGTGGAATGATAGCTTACGCTTTTTTTGGTTCCTACCAATTTACATTGAATTGTGTATGTTGTGCTTTATACCACAATATAAACGAATTCCACGCGGGCGAAGCCGCGGGCGGAAAGCTAGTAATATATATGTAACAACTGGTTAACACCTGTACATTTTTAAGCGTAAGTAATACATGAGCTTTACTTAAGTTTTGAAGTGCTTTGGACTAAGTTGTAAAATTATTCATTTCAAATTAAGATTGTACAAATTTATACATTTTAACATCTTGCATAATTCTGTCAAGTGCCTAAAATTAAAATAGAGCACATTTAACAAGATCATTTGCACTAAAATTTAGAAGCTAGACTGAAGTGACTGCTTTTGTTTGTGTACTACGAATAATATAAGGGAAATGAGAACGTATAATTTACTATGGGATCTTCAGCCCAAATATGTATTTAATCAAGCCAACCAAGAAGAAGAGTAAAATCTCAAAAAACATCTAAGAAAAAAATCGAATACCTTCCTCATTCTGTAAAACAGGATTTTTTTTTCATTTTTATCTTCTGGTGTTAAGTTTGATAGAGAGGTTGTTGAAAAAAAAAATACTTTTTAAAAAACTGTTTTTTATTTAAAAGGACCAGTGTCAAAATTACACACAACTTAGCAACGATGTTCTTATTCGTATCAAGTACCTCAAAGCTTTAATATAAATCATAGCATTTTCCTATAATGAAGTTAAAACGTGCAATTTTAGTGACTGTAGCCAAATAGCTAGGATTAATATATTACTATATTAACCCTTAGTCGATTCTAATATAAGTAGGTAAGCTTCTCCACTGCTACAGTAACTTTTGCTTCCAAATTTGCCTCGTATAAAACAGTTTATTCAGTTTATAGCTTAACTTGATTGAAAACTTTTGTCCAGCACGCTTAACTTTAGATAACAGGAGATACCGGGAAAGAATGAAGCTGATTAAACTGCAACGAAGCCGGTCGAGATGGGATTTCAGGAGGTTTAGAACGTGACTTATAGCTGATACTGGATGAGACAGTTTAGAATTGCCAAGGTTGTTAGGGGTATGTATGTCGCATGCATAACTGTGTAATGTTTGTCATTGGTATTCATTTAGTTAGTTAATTATAAATCAATGAGTACGTAAATTTTATTCACAGTCTTTAACATATACGGTGTGACCGATTTGAAATATAACGTATTTGGAAGGGGTAGATTTCTGAAGTGCTGCGCAAAAGCTCTTAGTAAAGTAGTATTACATACAAAAGAGCCCAAAAATTTATATTTCGTTTTTGTTTGCCAGTATAATGAATGTTCCATAACCTGTTACAAAATGGCAGCGGGTTGATATGTGCCGTGAGAAAAAAAGACCACATGAGATATCATAGTAAGATCATCTTATTATCACACTCGAAATAGATATGATAATAGAAAAAACGGTTTTAAGTGCATTACTACAGTATCTAGAGTTTGGGATCTTCGAGTTGGACAATAAATGCCGTTGACGCTGAAGAAAGTATCTTTTACGTTTACTTACCTGTTTGCAACATAGTTTACAATCGCATATGCCCAATAAACGAGTTTATTGTTTTTACGCAAGGACGTCACTTCCAGGGGAACTAAAAATTCTTTATCATTGTACCCTTTGTGGATCTAGTCTGTATGCTACGTGCGCTACAGGCTATTACATGGTGCTGTTTAACTTGCGGAATATTACGTTTTTGGGCTCATCCTATTTCAAATACTGGTTCTAAAAATACACCAAAAATACGGCGCCTTTTCTGGGTGCGATCAATGTATGGCAGCTCCATCTTCTTGTTTTGTCTAGTTAATTAACAGTGCCCACTGATCTTACATCGGATCTCTTGACACACGTAAAGCCTTTTGTTATATTTTTAGCTCGTTTACATCTGTACAAAAGCGGTGCAGTTGAAAGTTAAATATGGTGTATTAAAACGTTGTTCATTGTTTTTCCAGTTTTATAAAATCTGGTTACTTTTAAAACTAAATTTGGTTTATTCTAGAACAAAAATGTGAAGAAAGAAAAAAAGAAAATTATGAAACGCTGAGTATTTGCCTTTTGAGTGATAATTCTAAGTCTCTTTCTTTCTAATGTATATAAATTTGTAACTTATAAAATAAAACAAAGATGTGTATCCAAAAGCAAAAAGGAAAACGGATACTCACAGTACACAATCATATTATTTATCACAACGAAATAATACAGTACAAAAATTTATCTCATTTTAACTTCCAATTTGGAAATACGAGTCGACGAATTCTTATTTCACTAAACATTGAGGAGAATTTATTTCGCAAAATAGTAGTAACTTGAGAAAGTAAATTATTCAGATGTGCCTAATTTAATGTCAGCTTTAGCCATTGAGTCCAGCCATCAGTTCAATACAAACTCAATCTAATTTAACTGGAAATATTTATTTCTCTAGACATTGATTAAAGTGACAATGTAAATGATGCTGTAGAAATTGCTAATGATCGCAGATGTTAATGACTACAATGAATTCAATCTCAAGCATTGATGCCGCCTTTTATACTAATAAAACCACCTACAGAAGTATAAAGGTGTGCGTAGAGAGCGCACACATGCATATACACTACAAAAAAGGGTTCTATTTAATCGAGTATCAAAAAAGTACTAACCTAACCTAAATAATAGGTTGGGCACAAATTTAATAAGTAAGCCACTTGGGCAACTTATGCAACAGTAGGTATTTCTATCGCCCTAATGACTTCACTCACAGGTACCTTCTGTCAAAGTAATTTCTCAAAAAACATTATGTGGAATGAAATTAGTTGATGAATAGTAAAATACGTTTCTATTAATGTCGCAAATGTGAGAAATCGTTTATACACTATATTTTATATTTACTAGCTGTGCGTGGACTACAGGGATTTTCCAGTTTTTTCCCGCTAACTCCCGTTCCCGTGGGAATTTTGCAATATTCTGTTGCAACTAAGCTTTACGTTTACTAAGATACCAGCATGCCACATTTCAAGCGTCTAACTTAAGCGGTTTAGATTTTTCATACAAAAGGATTTTCCCGCTAATTCCCGTTCCAGTGGGAATTTCGCAAATTTCTTTCTTAGTGCACCTTTGCAGTACCTAAGCTACGTCCCTTCCCAAGCGCTTTTAGCCTTTTAGGCTGTGCGTTGATATGTCAGTCAGGCATTAAGTTTCTTCTTTTATATATTTAGATATATTATAATAATGTTTATATGGACGTTCCGAGCTCTCCAAGGATCCTTGGAGGCTAATGGTTACGTATACGCTTATATCTAGATCTAGGCATAATCGGAACTTAAGTAAGTTGCCAACGGTGGAAAAGTTGTACATCTCCCATTTAGTTCAATTTTTGAAAACGATAGATACTTAATTTTATGGAACTATCTTGTTGGGAATAGATAGGCATTTATTAGGACATTTTTAATTTTAACTTTTTGTGTTTGAAGTCTTTCAAAAAGTCGACGTAATCATAAGTTACAAGTAAATGGTCTGAAATTCAAAAGTAAGTAGCTGTAATTGCGAGAGATGGAAGAGCTAACACGCGAATAAAGCGGTACTGTACAACAAATTTAACGACCTATATGATTGTTATTTATCACATTTGCGTCTCCTGCGTAAATCCTGCCCCAAAAGAGCAGGTGTATCACCCAGTCCAGTCTACAAAAAACAATGTACTATGCTTTTGTTTACGAATAATACAATTGTTGGTGTAAGCGAGAACAAATATAATGCGGGATAAATTTTAAAGGCACATATTTCACGGTACAGAGCTTACATTTCTAATTTTAACTCGCAGGGCCGAAATTTATGTGGTGTACATGTGCCGCCGTAGAGTGCCGTAATAGCGTTCGGCATTCGGCAACACTCAAATATTTGTTTATTCAATTAAATACCCCACACAAAACCACTTGAATGCGATTGCTGATTCAGGCTACCTTTGTGAATTAGAGTTAATGACATTTCCGCGTGATTGCAATATTAAATACTTTTTAGTTGTTTTGCACTGGCTTTGAATATTATTTACCATATGCGATATTATTATTAAATCGCTTTGAGGATGTGACAGTTCGATTCGCCAGTTAGAGCGTATTGTTCTGAAATTTGTAAATTACTATGGCTTATTTTTATCAATAACCTCAGGGGTAAACCAATTTGGTTTACACAATAGTGATATTATTTAGTACGATTAAGGAAATTAATACACAGAGCACCAAAGTGCGAGACAAATAGAGTATTAGAAGGACTGGTTTTATCTTCACATATTTTTACTTATTGCGAGTAATCAGTAAGATAATGTTTGTTATATTTAGGTACTGGTGCACGCCCCCAACTTCACCCGCGGTCTTGGTTTGCCGGGCTCTAGTCAGTCCTGACTTAATAAAGTTGTCTTCTCAATGGACAGCTATTTTTTTTATATTTCACTTCAAGATTGACCTCATCCCATCTGATGATAAGTGGTAATGAGGTCCTAGCTTAAGGGTGACAAGTACAAGATAATAAATCTGTTACTGGACTTGTCGCCCTTACCTTGAAGGCTTGACCCCTGCTACTAATGTAGCTCCCCCCAAAAGCTCTGGAAACCTTACTCACACGCAGTAACACAACAACACCGTAGTGATTGTTATTTGGCTGCGGTGTTCTGTAAGGTGGAGGTATTACACCAATTGGGGTGCTCTAGTTCGAGCGATAAATCGCAATGCCCTACCTCTCTTAAATAATACTAAACTATTCGACATTTTTAGTTTACAAATGTTTACTATTTGTTATACCTATATTAAAATACAATTGGGTAGCCCACATGTCCTAAAATAAAAAGTCAAAATAAAACTTATCCTACTGAGAAAGCATAACGTCATATTAATTGTAGCCTCGATGGAACACGACCTATTTTATGAACTAAAGACAAAATGCGTAAAATTCTCCAATTTCGTAAATTTAAATTTTGACTACTTCCGTAGCCGAGAGGCGAGCAGGCCGTGCTTTGGCATCGCACTATATCTGAGGCACCGGGTTGAAACCCCGTCGGATTAATAATATGGAAATCTAACTTTTATCTCAATATAAATACCAGAGACAATACTTCGAGGGTAGTGGTACCGTCAGAATCAGAATCAGATAGTAAAATTAGATTACCTTGCAAATTTTCGATCAAAAATACTTTAGGTTTCGAATTGGCGCACAAAAAGCGGTTCTAAAAATACGAGCACAACCTCTTGAGTGTTCTTATTTCCATTTTGTCTCGACCAAGTTAGAACTATTACATTGCAACAGACAGTATCAAATCTGTAGAGTTTGTAATAACGAGTTTCGATACGTTCGAGTAAAAAGTACCGACCAAAATTATCCAGTATTACCTGTACATCCTATATATTATCACAGTGAATAATATAGAGGTAGTAAGAATAGTACAAATTCCACGTGCGAGCAACTTGGGATGCATTACATACGAAAGCAGAGATCACTGGCGTCGCAGAAATTTATGCAAATGAAACTCATCCAGGTTGATGGAACTTGCTGAGCGTGGCTTTAGTCTATTGTAAATAAATCATAGTTCTGCAAACGTACGTCACGTTTGTATCTGGATCATCAAATACACAAGGATAAACATGACTAGAAAAGATAAAACATAGTAAATCTACTATGGCTAAAACACTCAACCGATTTTGATAAGTGGCATCTTAATAACAGAAATACTTAATTTAATAAAAAAATTTAATTAAAAATTTAATAAAACCCCCGACCCAAAAAAAGTACGCAATTATTATGACAAAAGGTCAAAAATGCTAAACTCTAAAAAAAGCATAAAATAACTTTTGACACTACGTTAGTACCAACTAAAGCGTGTCAGACTATCTATTCGAAACTTTGTTCCACCTTTATGTCGGAGGCATAACCGCTAATTTTGAACTGCAAATGGTTATCTTGGCCGTATGAATTTTTTGATTAAATTTTGTCGCGTCGGGGACCGCTCTAATTTATAAGCCTAACGTTAGAAGCACACATTAAGAAGTCCTCAATCCCATTGTTGTACAAATATAATTGTAATAGCTTACTAACTCGCGCGCATCATGTTTAGGTAGACATACACAGGAGGTTAGGACAGCGCCTTCTATGGGATATTCGCTCTTGTAAGGGCGGGGATTACCCGCTTAAACGCCCAACATTTTCTTCTAAATGTGGTTAAAAATTGACGTTTCACGTTTTAAATAGAAAACTATTACTAAAGCCATACTTTGTCTGAACCGGTACTTTAATTTTTATTACTTTCTTATAGAACTTTAGTCAAATCTGTTCTAAGCAGTTTCTAAGTTGACTTATGATCTTTCATCGAGAAGAGATTTTTTAACTTAGGCTGACTGCACAAAAATGATGCCACCTTACAACCGAAGATAGAGTTTACGTCTCATTTGGTTATTCACTGGACTCAAATGTGCTAGATGTAAAATAGGTATATATTTGCTTAATTTAAATGTTTATAAGTAATATAATAGTAGTGTAAATAAAATAATAGGTGGGAATTGCTCTTCTTTAGTACGTTAACTAGCTGAAACAGTAAGTAATTCGAAACTATACTTTTTTCAAGTTTGCACACCTTGAAACAACTGTGTATTAAAATAACATATTACCTTCATTAGTGTACTTGGGATAATGATACTTTTCACTAATAATTGTAAGGGTAGTTCCAGATTCGCGCATTTTTCGATGCGTATACGGAAAAGAATGTATATGTCGCAGTCATCTGGTTTAATCAGCTATTTGATTGGATCACTAGCGCGTTCATTGAATGACGACGTTTAATTGAATGACTAAAGGACAACTCGTCAATTATTTAATATAACGTTCAACTTCTTGACTGAACGTCATTTAGCATAGTCGTTGAATGGGATATAGCTGACAGACATGACATAACACACCTTAATAAGATTTTTTAATATGTTTTAACAATTTTAAGTCTTAAGACAAATTAGGCTAAAAAAATATTTTTTTACGAATAAGTCACTTTATATCTCAATTTCACTCTAAAAATTATCAACACAGTGCTATTCGATTATATCTGTACCAGCTGTTTGACGCCATCTTTGTTTTGATGAGCACTAACGCCGCAGTGGAAAAAAAATAAACTAAATTACAATCACCTCACTGATTACGTCCGCTATGTTCAAAGGGCTATGTTACAATCCACTAACTTGTTGGACGTTCAGTGAGTCTTATTCATTCAACGTTCGGCCTAGTCATTCAATTAAATGTCGTCATTTAATAAACACGCTAGTAATTCAATCAAATAGCTGTTTCAACCAGATGACTGCGACATATACACGCGCTCTGCATTACGCGCTTCAAAAAATCGGATTCGCGTAAACGGGCATATTTCGACATGTTCGCTTCGACCGGTAGTTGTATCATGTCGGAATCAACATAGATTCTAAAGAAGAAACATTACTATTTGCGTTTGCCAGTACATTTTATAGCGAATAATCTTTAAATAGCGATAGGTAATTAGTAAAATTCATGACGTTATCCTTCAGTACTTTCAAAGAAAAACTACTAAGAAATCGTGGCAAGTACTTAAAAGTAATATAAAATAAATTGGCCAGGCAATCGTCATCCTTAATAAAAAATTACCACTCTATTTACCAAATTCTTTATATCACATCAGACATCTTATTAAAAGCAATCGGGAGCTTCATAACAGGAATAGCGAAGCGTCAGACAAATCAAGAAAAATGCAAAATTATATCTTAAGCCGGGCCGTATTCAGAATTCAATTTATTATTTGGTATCGCGGATAGAAGGATAGGAGGAGGGGGGAGTCCCATCAAATTTCGTAAGCAACTGATGCCCCAAGGAAACAAATTTGTCATCCACAGCAGCTTTTGTTTCGTTAAAGCAATATTGTGATTCAATTAATGATGTCGATATTTCACCGTCAGCCTATCTTGTTGTGATAAATCTCCGTAGCATTTGACTTTTCGTCCGTTCATTAGTCAAGTGAAATATTTTTATGTCGATTGCTTTTGTTTTCAAATGCTTAGGAAGGATTTATGTTGATATTGTTTGTTGTCCGTAAAGGTGAAAAGAAAAAAATATTGAAAAAATAATGTCTTGTTTATCCTTACAATTAATCAATAGGTGAAATCTGTAAAAGATTGCTTATTAATAAACGGTCTTATTGATAAAAATGTTAGTCTTCGATTTAAGTAAGAGTACAGAGTAAAAGTCTCACCTGGGTTCTAATGAACGTATTGACGACCAATTTTCCTAAATTTTCGTATTATATTTAAGCCATAATTAAACCAGATCTAACTTTTTATTGACAAGACAGTAAGAGCCTTATTTGAAACACGAATAAACTTCCTAAATAGAAATTATCACGCTTGAAACTTTGCTTGAAAAGAAATAGACTTCAAAAACCGAATCTCCAAGCAGGCTGTTTCGAAGTCATGACATCAACAGACCTACTTAATTTGACTTTTTCTCGAGTTCCACATTAAACTGAGAGGCAATCTCCACATTTATATTTTACGTTTGTTCTTTTTCAACATGCTCCAAGTTATGAAAATGTTTTATATTTTCTGTTCCTGTCTGACACATCTGGTATTTCGTAAACAGAAATTAAAATAAGGTTGCAAAGAGTAGTACGTATTTTTATTAACTTTTAATACTATGTGGACGAAGTTGCATTTAAGCGCTAGTAGAATGCTGAATTGAAATTGTTACTTTTTTAAACAAAAACATAATGTTACTTTACCTTTACACTCAATACTTTTCAAATGACATATTAATATGTTGAGATTACAAAACTCTCTTAAAGTGAATTTGGTCAACTATAATATACTGTTATATATCTTTGCAGTGATAATTTATGCCACTGCAGTGGGATATTACCTAAATGTGGTATCGTACGTTTGAACCTAGAAATTACGAGTATACTTCCTGAAATTATTGCTAAAATCATACTATTCGCTACGTTGTTGTTATTTAAGCTAAGGATACAAGTCTCAAGGAATGCACAATTGATGTCATTTCTTACTAACATATATTTTATTGAATACGAGTATATATACATATATCCTTCCGCACTAGAGCAAAATAGACACTAATTCGGAGTTGTTACGTGTAGCTTAGTGTTTGCTATTCGTGTTAAGATAGCGTAATATAATATGTATCTTACGATATCACAATACATTTAAAATCTTACAACCGAATTCAAAGCCCCCTTCTTGAAGTCGGTCAAAAAGTATTGATGTATGAACCATAATGATCTGCTTATACATTTCAAAAACAATTTGTGAAACTTTTTAAAATAATAACGGCAACAGCCTAGGCATTTATGGGAAATCTTTAAAATAAAGTTAGTACGTGCCGGGTTTGCCGTGGGACCTGCCAAATGGTGCAACAACAGATTTTTGTAATGTCCTGTATTGGTAAGCGAGGTCTGGCCGGGCGCCAATTCGGCCATCGATTTACAAGTTCGCTTTATGTTTTCCTGATACTTTTCGCGAAAGACAAAAAACCAGACGCATCCGAGTTTGTTTCGCCAAGCTTATTTCTATGCAGATATAACTGTTCTAGAGATATTTAAGCGTAGTCGGAATACTTTGGTTATTGCACGCGCAAGGTGGTTCTGCCAAGTCGATTAAGGAAATCCTGTGAGGGAATGTTGATAAAAAAGATAACACAAACGTTTTAATGCGCTACACAAACGATGATCAGTTTGTTCGCTAAATGCTCTTTTTAAACTCTAACGAAAAAAGAGCTGCTATACGTTTACAGTCGATGCGACATTTTTATTTTTTAAAACCAGATTCCTCCAGTTTAAGCTATGTTTAATTAATATCAGTCTAGCAGTATAACAGAATCAGTTCTTTACATAAATCGTAAAGAGCATTTTTGGGATTACTCTGTGGTGTTCCTCAAACTTGTGTTTTTCTTTTCAATTTTCTTTTATTTTTTACTATTCGTCATTTTGTCGTATACAAAGATAAATTGAGATTAAGATGACAAAAATGTAAGATCATTTGTTTTTTTGTTATAGTATAGTGCTATTCTCTTAATAAATTAGATATGTTGTATCGGAATTACGGTATGGTATCAGAAACTAGGGCACACTCAGTTTCAAGTAAGTTTAGAAAAGTCGGTTCCCAAAATTTTTTTGACCGAGTCTTGAACCCGGGACTTTCCGCCGCTCGTTTTATAAATATCTGGTATTTACCACACATCTTCAAACTAAACACTTGAACCAGTGTTATCACGTTAGTCCGTCCACACTCGACGCGCGGTGCTTGCCGGCCGATCTCTTTCATTAACTGGAGGGCTCTCAGGCGCCCGAGACCAGCCTGTACTTATTACAAATTCGGGTCACGCTTTTTGTTGTCTGCTAAATAATCTACGTCAAGTTGCTCGCTTTATAAAACCAAGAACGCGAGTAAACAATTTGTTCGACATGACGACCTTGTTGGTGTGAAAGTACACACAATTATTTAAGTACAAAATATAAATCTGCGCCTGTTTTCTTCAACGAGTTCATCTTTTTTACTACTGATGATAGTATGGAGTAGGTATGAGTCAAAATAGTTCAGTTAAATCAGTTTGCAGAATAATCTGACCTACTTAAGGTTAAACTAAGTCGATGGCGCATTGAAAAGATGTCTACCTAGGAAAATAATTTATAAGATGAGCACTCGCGTAAATGTTAAGTCTAAATAATACTATTTGGATGTATGTACTCTAATCTAAACTCTAATCTAATCTACCACTGTTGATTGAAAATAAATACTGAAATATAGGCGTAGTTTTGGTAATTTTAAGTAGATGCGAGGTTTGATATAGGCTAGCTCAAATAAAACAATGCGCGATACGATCAAATTTGGTCTTAAAACAAGGTTTCTTAGATCACAATTCTAAATGGCTCGTCAACCCAGTTCACGGAGTGTCAGAGTCAATCTTGATGAAAAAAGTAAATTTCAAAAGTAGGGATATTATTTAGGATAACTGGTAAATTAGATACGATTCGATTAGATTTTCTAAAGGAACCTGTGACCTCTCAATTTTACTTATCAATACACTGACTATCAAATAGTTATGAAAAATTTTTAAATATCATTTTAAAGATAATTTGTAAAAAATCGATATGGCTGATGTAACTTAAAGTCCCCGTTGACGGCATTGATAATTTAAATGATTTGAAAATCTCAATTGCCCCAGCCGAGAGTTGAACCCCATGTTATCTTTTCTGCTTTCAGCGCTTAACATTTTTTTTTTTTAAATTACACAACAAAAGATAACAGATAAAAAAAGTGTAAATATTATATCACTTGTAATCATTAATATTAGGGCTTTCATTTAAGCCATTACGATGTCTGTATTCCGTCTTAAATAAAGCGCGCGTGTTTTTTTGTTTTACTAGCAAAAAGCAAATAAGTGCTTGCACAGGCTGATCTCAAAGATGCTCGAGGGCCCTCTAGTTAATTGAAAGAGATCGACTCAAACACTCGCGCGGAGTGGGCGAACTAACGCGCGCCACTTAGATTAGAGGTGTTTATTTTAAAGGTATTGTGAGGTAAGGGAACAAGTTTAATTTAGAGACTAGAAAGAAAGAAAGAAAGTAAACATTTATTGACTCAACTTACAAAAAATGTCATATGGTCTGCTGTTATGGGGATCTGCGGCCGATATTCAAACTATCTTTGTATTACAAAAGAGGGCCATCCGAGCCATTTACAAGCTAGGACCGCGTGACTCGCTAAAATAATTATTTAAGGAAATTAACATCTTAACAGTCGCATCTCAATACATTCTCGACTGTTTAATGCATGTATACAAAAACTTGCATACTTTTCCAAAAAAATCAGACAATCATAGCATTAACACCAGAAATAAAAACAAGCTTGCTGTTCCTAAGCGTAGACTACATAAAATAGGTAATTCATTTGTTGCTTTAAGTATAAAAATGTTTAATAAACTCCCTCAAGTTATTGTTGAGTTACCTTTATACAAATTTAAGACATTTGTCAAACGTTGTCTTTTGAAAAAAGGCTACTACAATGTAGAAGAGTATTTGACAAGAACGTGTGGATCACGACCTAGCCTGCTCACCTGTACTTGCGTGTTTTGTATTATTTTAAAAATATAGTATGACACATTTTCTCAATCAATGTCAGTATTGGGCCCGATGACGCATGTAAGTCCTACACAGTTAATTTAATTTAACTTACAAATACTTTTGTTTTATTTTTATTTTATTTTTTTTCAATAATTTATTTTTTATTTTTATTTTACAATTGACAAACTAACTGTGTGTCTTAGTGCAAAATTAGTAATAAGTGTAGCTTTCATTTGTAAAAAAAACTACTGAGTTTCTTGCCGGTATCTTCTCTTTAGTTATAGGTTCCGAACCGGAGGTAGCTTCATTTGCTTTAAAGACTATTCATAAGTATTACTAATGCAATCTATGTGAATAAAAAAGATTGACTTTGACTTTGACTTTGAAACAAAACATAATCTGTTCCAAACTTAAATGAATTGTTAATGAGACAAAAGGAAAAAAGCTTAGCTAATGCTGTTTCGAGAATGGATCCCGGGCAACGCTGGGTTTCAGCTTATCCCTACCCTCGTGAGATGTTATTCGGGAGAATATTGTGGCTGTTGATGGACTAACACTCCCGTTTGATTAGGACTAGTCGGTAAAAATACTCATTGCTATAATGACTTCATTTACAAATGATGTGCAGTTTCAATGCCGTGATGGACTATCCAAAACGCGGTAATATTGTTTTGTTCGATTTTAAAGCCCACTGCATCTTTGATGTAGTAAAATTTGTTACGTCATCTACATTTTGTATTTTATAAACTTTATAAAGAAATCGTGTTCTAACCGGTATTTAAAAGTATCTTGATTGTTTAGCCATTCAACAGCCCTTTTAGAGCCGTAAGTAACCGATAAGTTTCTTACGATATACATTACTTACTAAACCCCTTGGTTTAACCGATTACTTCACCTATTAAGAAAAGAAATAGGTTAAAAGAGACTGCTAACATCAATAAAAAAAGAGCTTATTAAATGCCTTAGTAGTCATTGCTCGCGACTTTGCATTATTTTGGAATCAAAAATATCCTAGGTATATGTTATACTAGTATCTAGGCGGCCTAGCAACCAACTTTCATCCATACCCATTTACTACATTTAGTGTGAAAGAGTAACAAGCATCTATGTTTTAATCTACGTATTATGAAGCGGAAATATTTGTATTTGTGTTATGAATAAACTAATGATAAATATTTTAGTGGGATTAACTATCACTTAAACTCGTTTTGAAATAAATAAAATAAAAGATCAAAATAAAGTATGGTACTATAGATAATTAAAGCGGTGAAACTTCTCTTTATGCGTCAAGGGTTAGAAAGATCTTACATAAAAAGGAACAAAGGAAAATCAGGTTACCGCAAAAGTAAATATATGTTTGATCATTTATTTTTGTATCAATCTTAATGTAGCATACTTAGAGATTATTCTTGATAAATTAATCATGTAGGTACAAGTTGAATTTCAAAAAAAGGTATTTGAGAGGATTTTCTCGGTAAAGGAAAACCCGTTAAGGGAAACATCGCGCTTTCTATCTACCGAATGTTTATTCAGATCCGAAATGGACTTCTTTCTGTTATTTTTAATCAAATACACTTGAACATTTGAATGAGAGCGAGTTTTAATTAAACCTTTTTGTATTGCAAACGTTTGGATTCGCCTCACGTTCTTCATCGTAGAAGTTTTTTTAAGATCTTAGCTGTTTTTGTGAAATAAACGACAATTGAAAATGACGGAATGCTTAGTCCGGAGACGTGATAAAGATTTGGAAACCATAACGTATTTGATTAATTTGAAAAACATGCAAGAATGGACACTGATTTTATATTTATTTTGGACGATAAAATAAAAAGTTTTTTTCCGTAAATTGGTTAAGCTGTATTTTACGTAACTTTTTTAACCAGAAATGATTTCTGTAATCTTGTAATTCGTTTGAAAGTCACTGGATAATAACTGTAATACTCATATCAAACCATATCGTTAACACCAATTAAATAAATAAATAAATATTGGAAAACATCACATACTTTGGTCTGATTCTGTGCTAAGTAGCTTAAGCACTTGTCTTACAGAAATCAGATACAACGACGGTACCACTACACCCAAACCCAGGACAATATAGAAAAGTTCCTTTCCCATATTGACCCGATTGGGGATCACACCCGGAACCTCAGAGATGGCGCGACGCCAAAGTCCGACACGCTCGCCTCTCGGCTACGGAGGTCATCTAAAATTAGAATAAAAATATTTGATGAGCTTTTTCATTTTGTCTTTATATTGCAATTAAACTGTGAATGCATAGTTTAGAACAAAAGTGTAGCGTTTCAGATCAGCTGACTAATGTTCCATTGCAAGGCTGAAGGCTCCATCTCTGAAATCAAGTCACATAATTAAAAATTCACGCTGGTAAAGTCGCAAACACCAGCAAGTGAAATAAAATAGATAGGTACTAGAACACGCAAAAGAAACTCAAAGAATTTCAAAACTATAAAATGGAACTGACTTCGAACTGGAGACGCGTCTCGCTAAAGAATTAGAAGTTTATAAATAGTTTACGGTTCGCCTTTTTGGATTAAGCTCGGGTCTCATCCAGGTGGCGGTTCTCACGGATGTTGGCGATAACTAAAGTTTTCCCATCAGTACCTACGTTTCACGAAATCTCTGCTGCACAGTGAAAAGAAAAGCAGCACAGAATCTTTCACATGTCGGAACTTCTCAAACAATCAAGAAATTAAAATTTTACTTGTTCCAGTAGTTTACCTCTTTTGAATCATAATTTAACCCAATGCATAGTGACTGCTACCGGCTAGGAACATTTAACTAATTATCCTTAAAATCAATAAGCCCAGTACCTAGTATGCTTCAGCATCGATAACCGTGTATGTATTTATTCCTTTAAGCTCACATAACTTCTTCTTATACCCCAGACACGTCCGTTAACATTGAATACCACTCGCCAAATGCCACTACCCGCTGCCCGCCAATTGCATTATTCTAAATATTTATATCGGAGTAGCATCTTACTTATAAAACTGAGTCGTAGTTTTGTTTTGTTTAGTAAAGTAACATTAATTTCAAAATGTATGTTTATGAAACAATATAACCGGCACAACAATAGACTATCAGAAAATTTCGATCAAAACCGTTTACAACATCACATGACAAAACAAGTATAGGTCGATATTTTGCAATAATAAATATTACTCGTAGTAGACTATGACACCTAAATAATAACAAAAAGCTACTTTGGATCGGGTGAACCGTTTGGACTATTATAGAGTTTACTGATTGTAGTCCGCTAATTAAAGCATATTACAAAGTTGCTAGCCTAATTAAAAATGCTTACTATGTGAAAAATCATGAAATCATAATAAAATCATTTATTCACGTACGTTACGAGTAACACTTAACCATCGTCAAAATGAATACAATCCTGAATGAAGATATCACCAGTTCAAAAACTAATCCTGCTGAGAAAAAAAAGTAAAAAAATTCAGTAGCAAGAATAAAATAAATATTATTCTTTACTATATTTGGGACTAATAAACTTTATAATATATGCGAGCGAGCAGACATCCATGCTCACATATTTTAATTGTCTAAATGTTCATCAAGTTTGCAGTAATCTTTTTTCAAAAAGCATGATTTATTTTTATTCTTTTGAACTGTTACTAACTGTGAGAGTTTCCTATACTGTGTTAGTATTCTAAGATAATTCCTAAGCAAACAGTAGAAATTCGTAGAACGTGTTGAACTGAGCATGTTTATTCAAAGATGTTATTCTTGTTGACATTTTAGCACTGTTGTGCTAGTGTCCAATGGTTATTAGAAATCGAGCTCCTACATTTCCAATTAAAATTGTTCAATTTCAATAACGCAATATAACGGTGACATTATTGTTTTCACGCTATGATTTAAGCCGACTTCCATACCTTTCCACGTAATTTCATAAAGCAGTTTTATGACTTTAGCAGACACGAGTGGGTACCTATGTAGGATCAATCTTCGGAACTAAATGACAACGAACATGCAAAGTTTAACGGAAATACATAATTGACAAAGCTTTATAGCTATGTGAGATAAAAGTAATTTTCTGCCGCAAAGACGGGACCAATTCAAAAACTATCGGGGCTCAGAGGCTCGCATGTTCGCGTGGGGCTTACAAATTGGTTTTTCTCAGAGACATTACGCAAATAAACAGTATTCTGCGCACGCAATCTACCCCTAATGGTGCGTTAAGATGTGACTTAAACACTCTGATGACTTGTTGCGATTTTCTTCGGCTGGTTTAATTTGACAAGACAAGAGGAATTAGTGGAGTTTTTCTTTGTTTGTTCATCGCAAACATTCTGTTAGAATTACAAGATTTTGACTTTGTGTTTACAAATAGCTATCTATAGCACGTCAATACTTTTTACGGAAAGAAGTACATCATTTCTTACATTTATTTTCTGATTAAACTTGGAATCGAAGATTTAAAAGTCGAGTTAAAACTATCAAAAAATATCTTTGACTTTATTCACTTACTACATTATTTCAGTCAGTAATTAATATATTCTAATGCTTTGGGACAAAATGTTATTTAGTATTACTATGTGAAACCACAATTAAACAATTTTAATTTGTTTAATCTTAAACATCACGAAATCAACAATTGATAGTTTCAAATATTAAACCTTATAATATCTTTGTATTTGGACTTACAAGTGGTCGAGGAGTTTTGCGTTACTTAGATACTTACTAGGTTCTTTTTTGAGCTGCCTTCAGAAAACTAGCACAAGTAGTCTTTTCATTTAAGAATATTAACATAACTTTACATACTGGTTATACTAACATGCCCTATAAAACTGCTTTTTCATTCGCGGTATTTGCTCTAACGGCGTACATCAAAGGCGGTTCCTGCGGGATCTATCTTGCAGATACGTTCTATCTATGAGTTAAACGAATATTTTGACGTCACTCGAAATAGGTGATATTGGAAGTCTAGGGCTGAATAAAAGAAGAGTATTTGGTATAAAATATGTGACAAAACCATCAGATCTATACAAAATAATAGGGTCCAAGATATCTTAAGATGTGGAAATTTAATTTGAAGTCTATCAATACAATTCATTAAAGCGCGTCATCTTCATACAATTTAACGTTAATTATTCCGTCTGTCTAAACACTCGACATTGGCGGACTCGACAATGCGCTGTTTCTTAACGTGTGGTTATTAAACATGTACAATTTTCCTCGCACTAACTATGGGAAAGATTGTGATATTGTTTGTGGAAGCATTCGAAAATAACAATAAGTAATATAACAATTAACATTCAAAAGTCACGTAACACGACCGACCTCATACCCGTACGCCCCTTAGATTCGTCCCTAATACCGTAAATGAACCTGCACCTTGTTCAATAGTTCTGTTTGCCCCTTATATATTCATCACCGAAGCAAAAATATAATACTATTTGGCTTAGTGTACTTTATATTTTAAACAAGCTAGTATTGGGGTGGTTTAACTACACACAGGACAGTAAATTTAAATTTTTAAATATAATGTTACAAAAATTCGTAAGACCGTAGACATAATAAAAAAAGTCTGGTTTTTAATTGAACATTCGTCTTAAAAAGTAAAATATACAATGTAGTCCCCATAGTTATTATGTATATATATAAATAAATAAATAATAAATAAATATTGGACAACATCACATATATTGCTCTGATCCTGTGGTAAGTCGCTGAAGCACTTGTGTTACAGAAATCAGAAACAACGACGGTACCACAACACCCATACCCGAAACAATACAGAAAAGTTCGTTTCCCAAATTGACCCGACCGGGGATCGAACCCGGAACCTCAGAGATGGCGCGACGCCAAAGTCTGGCACGTTCGCCTCTCGGTTACGGAGGTCGTCAATATATAATGATTTATAATGTTTCCTTAAAACAAAAAAAAAACAGATTTTACTAAAGGTTCCAAAAATCAGAGCGAATTTGTGAGGTCCACTGTTCATTTAAATAAAAACGACCCCAACATACCTTGAACATGCTATGTTTAAATAAACTCACTTTTCTCAACCACATTTTCACGCAAACTGCAGAAATACAAAGACTGCCTCCGTTGCCTTACATCGAGTCAGCTTATCTACGTGGGAAATAGTGTTATAAACGGGCCTCATACAACACAGTCGGGTTTGACCCTGCTCCTGTCGTTTCCCCTCGTAAATTTTACGATCAGTTCTCGATGGCTTTCGAGAATAAGCGCCTTACGGAAGGGAATTTTTCTGATGAAATAATAACGGGATGCGGGAAAGAGAATATTTTGTGTTGTGCAAACAGGGTACAGAGTGAATTTAACGATTTTAAATTGTAAACTTTGGCGGTGAATTCAGACTCTTTTGTGTTCAATAATATCAAGATTACCACGATTTTTGACTTTGTGTGATTAGCATCCATCGTTATCCTACCATGGATGACCGTGGGATAGTGTTGGATGCTAATTGGGTCTGGGTGTTGTGGTACCGTCGTTGTTTCTGATTCCTGTCACACAAGTGCTTAAGCTACGAACCATAGAATCGGAGCTACGTATGGGATGCTGTCTAATATTTAAAAAAATTCACGTAACCGTGTTCGAAGAGCGTCTATACATCTTGTTAGGAATCTTAAACTGTGATTATTATAAAACTTGCGGCCGCCCGTAGCTTCGTTTGCCTAGAGTTAGATACTCGTATATTAGAAAAAGCTAAATACCTAATCACGGGAAATAAGATACAATAGCACACTTTCACACCATATCTCTAAGCTTACATTGTAAATTTTAAGTCTCTACAAAAACATAGATTTTTCATACATTTCCAATCTCCGTTTCACGCTTTTAGGGGTAGAGTTTCGTAAATTACGTTCTTAGCTCAAGTTTACACCCTATACGGAACCTACGTACCAGATTTAAAGTATGAAGGTGTTCAAGTTTTTGACATCGCTTGATTAACTAGTCAGTCAGTGAGTGGTATTCCGCTTTTGTATACTCGTATATTACTTATCTGTATGTCGTACATGTGTCATAATATTCTGTGAGTCTAACTTCTAACGGTATCTGGCCTGTCTTACACGAGTGACAATTCTCATTTCCGTGTATGTTTCCCCAAAAAATTGAAATGAGTTTCCCAGTTGACAGGCATCCAGTGACGAACTTAGGTCGCGTTCTGACGGTAATAGCAAATTTTATGCAGAAAAGGTTTTTTGAAAGAACCTCTTTAGGTAATTAATTGTTCCTCAGATACTGGATGGTCGTAGCTAATAAGTAGCATTAAACTTGGTTTAATGTCCTACATTATAATATGTTTTGCATGTTATAACGAACTCTGGTAAATGTTCCTTCCATGAAATTATTAAAAAATAAATGCAATTTTTTTGTTTAAATGGTTAGTAAAAAGTAACTAAGAAATATTGTTGAAGTCACTTCTTCGTATAAGTTTTACTGAATAGTGACAGAAGACACTCCTACACATACACTACATATAATAATCATTATACCAAGGCACCATCCCTATTATGTTCTCCATTGATATTTCACACGGCCATACCTATTTCTACCTACGTATACTACGAGTATTTCGTCTACCTAAAGATTATCGAGAATAAAATGCAGGCTTGCAATAAAACTGCTTAAATTATAGTAGGTATAACTTGTAAAACTAATTGTGCACATGTTTCATCCAATAAAAAATCTATTATTAAAACGATCAGCCTTACCGTTCTTTTAATTTAGTAGAAACTTTCGCATATTTTTTTTTATAAAAATTACACATAATGGTATACATATAAAGATAATTATACAGATTTGAGGAAAGCAGGTTTCCTAGTTGATTATTTTGTAATAAAATCACACATTATTAAATCTGGTTCCTTCATATTTGCCTTAGTCCATCACTGCAACGTTTTTGTTTTTACCATGTGACATCTTCTTTTCTATTTTCCTTTGTGCCGTATGATACTTAATGATAAAAGAAATTTTACAAACAAAATAGGTAATTTCATAAATTCCAGTTTGTGAAAAGATTGACGTGTGTAATTTAGCGAGTCGTGCGTTCAAAACACATTCCTCAGATTAAATAATCGTCTTGTGTTATTTTCCAACTGACAAAACAATCTTGTTCATGCTTTCACAAATGAAACGCAGAAATTAAATTACGGATATTTATTTTGGCCCTTCCGGTTGTGAAATATTTTAAGGAATCGTTTTGCTAAGTTAGGTAATCGTATAATTATAAATACTGCAAATTCAAAATGTTAAGGATATAGTTAAATTAGCGGTAAGACTATAAACTGAAGATGCTAAATTATGCTCTGATTTTTTAATAAAAGTACCTTGTTTTTAAGGTACTTAAGGTGTTATGAAATTACTATATTTGTATTGTTGGTATCTTTATGCCATAAAGTCTATTGTGACCGCTAAGGCGTGTTGTGCAGTGATTTGGGCGTGAAGCTCAAAAACTAGAAGATCCTGAGCTCGAATCTCACGGGAAACGCATTCACTCCTACGAAAGAGTCCCTATCATATTTAAAGTATCAAGAAAAAGACGAAATAGTGCAGTGTATCGAATGTCGTAATTGACACTTTGTGATTGGTTGAGCTTGATTAGAAAAGGTTGTAGTTTTAATGGTTTTGTGTGAACGTGTTAACTAACGCGCTTGCGCACACAGTTCTTGATGTCACCTAGTTTCATTGACCTGTCTTAACTTTGGGAAGCGGACAGAAATTAATCGTATTGGCCCAACCTGATTACCCGCTATGAATATTCATGTGCCCCGTAACATTCTTCAGTAGGCTGCAAGTTTAAACCAATCATTCTAATAGAATGATGAGATGTTTGCATATAAAATTACACTTTAGCTGGGATCTGCTTTTGGAATATCACGTATAAAAATTCATCTACAATTTGGAATGTAAGGAATTTTATTTATGTAGATAGACCGATAAATAATTAAAAAAAATCGTTATATCGTTAAATTATGGTATATAGTTTTGTGCCCAAAAGTTTGATCTTTTCTCGACCGCTTTCAAATCGAATAAATAACATTTTACGAAAAACGGGAATAGCCTTGCAAAAAAAAATGAAAATAGATTACTTAAAAGTTAAATACCTATGTATAGTACATACATAATCGAATTAAATCTTACTTACGTATTATACGAATCGAAAAATGTAAAATATAAGTATTAAGTAATTTATTAAATGATTTTGAATTGCTTATAAAGTAAGGGTTTGAAATTAATTAGATCCTGGTGTTACGTTAACATTATCTGTATGTTTAACCGTGTTTGTTTGTTTGCTTTGAATAACCTGTGAAACTACTGAACCTTTTTAACAATTGTTTCACTGTTGGGAGGCTAAAAAATTCCCGAGTGATGTTGGCTATACTACATACATTTTTTTAATAAATTGTGATCCTTATTATTCTCCAACATTAAAACTCAAGACGAAAAAAAACAATCTACTCGTGCTTAGCCAAGTTAGACCACTAGCAAATTGGAAATAAAAAGGAATACAATTACCTAGTATATTTTTAGGAAGGATTATGACAAGTACAGAGCTACATGCGGGGTGAGGCCAAAAAGAGGTAATAGTTTAAATACATTAAGTCCAACAAACAAACAAAATACAAGTACCCTGATGGGTGTTAAATACTCAGAGATGTTTATTTACTGTACTTATATACTGCTTATATGAAAAGTAAATTAGCGTTCAACTAGTTGAAAATTCACGTCTTTTATGTGTGTTTAGTGGCAAGCAAAAATATATTGGAAGAAAAAACATACGACCCAAGTATTTATTATTATGGTACCATAGTACCTAGAGTATCAGAATATTCGGGGCAGTATATAAAACAAACTTCTCCATATGGATTCGGGTCTGAGTGTTGTGGTACCGAAGTTATTTCAATTCCTTTAACACAAGTGATTTAGCTACTTAATACAGAATCAGAGCAATGATGTTGATAACATTTTTGTATTTATTTCTGTAACCCAAGTACTGTAGCTTCTTACTACAGATTCAGAGCAAAGTTCATCATGAGATGTCCAATATTATTTATATTTATTTAAATTTTGTTAATGGTCTGTTCGTTCTTTGGATTGCGCTAGCAAATTATTTAGATAACGATATCGTTGTTGCTTGCCAAAGCAAGCGCTAACATACGCTATTTGTTGCCAAATACGATAAAGGATGTTTATTAACAAAATCGTTGCCTAGCAACCATCATGAAACAATGGTTTGAAGGGGTGTCAAAAATTTATAAAGTACGATGCGATTACTTTGTATTTTTATTTTGTGGCAAGTTGACATTAAAATTGGACTTTACACCCAATAGGAAATTCATAAAATTGTATGGTGTACCTTCATTTATTTGTAATTTCAACTTTCGTGTGTGGATTATCCTGTCTAATACTTTTATGGAAAACAAATTTTTTGGAAATATTTTTTTTTCCTATTATTTCCTATTAAGCAGATTTGAAAATAGTATTTGTTAATTTGTTTTCGTTGCTGATTTTTACCACCAATCAGTAAGACCCACTTTGAATTAATTTATTTGACACACTCATCTTGAACTGATCCAAATTAATTTAGTCTATGAATTCAATTGTCCCTAGTTCATGTTTTTGATTTTTTATCTTTCAATCTTTACAATTATTTTTCTAACATCTTCATTTAGACACAAGCGACAAGAAAAGACAATAAAGTGTCTTCGGTATCATGCCGTGCTTTAAACTTTAAGACAGGAAAGTAGCATTGGATTAAAAAATATTTTCGTATTCTCCTTAAAGTAATCAGATTTAAAAAAATATGAGCTCATCATATTATAAGTACCAAATTAAAATAAATTCTTTTAAGGAACAATAAAAAGCTTCTCGGTAATTTGTAGATAAAACTATCAAATGAGGAAATTTATAAAATACCAAAATGTTTCTTTGAATATCAGAATTGCATTTATATACTTGCTCGTATCCACACTCAGCCTTCAGTATAAAGCGTAATCAAAGATTTTATAAATCCAAATGACATTCGTTACAACAGATTATGTAGCAACCATATCTCACAGCTAGGTATAGAGGAAGCCATAAAATGTACGTTCCACAAAGCCTTTTATTTTCACGCTGTAATGTATCATGCGGAAAACAGGTTTCCAACACATTTTCCGTAATAAAGTGACTAATTGAATGTTGGCAGCAGTTTTTACCGTTTAAAACGAACGCCGAAATTACCTCTATTAATTTACGTGCCGGCCGCCGATAGGAGAGGCCAAAATGTTCACCCGTGAAATGGCGTGCGGAGGCGAGTGGGGAGAGCCGTGTTGGCTGTCAAATGTAAATGGCATGAAGTAAAATCCAGCGTTGGTCTTCCGGCCTAGTCACTGATACATACAGGTACAGTGCAATACGCAATTTTGTATACGCGTTGGCCAGTGTTTACTAATGTGTCAAAAATTACTATCCGTTTTTCTCTAACCGACCTATAAGTCGTTAGTACCGTTCCATAATTTACTTTCCATATCAGCAGCTGTCATCGGTCGTCTGTCGGTCTTTTTTAGCTTACGCCTCGTATAATACATTACTATCCGTAGCTAGAACGGATCGTTTTTCAAATATTAGAAACGGGCAGTGGCTAAAGTTATTCAAAGTTTGTACGAAACTTTTTTTTTATTTAAATTATATTTAACTCATATGAATCATATTTACAAACAAAATTTGATGCTTCCATGGTTTTGAAACCTATGTATAAATAGTAGAAAAGTTACGGCAAGATCCTAAGTGTTTTAATTTATAGAAAACAGCTAAACTTATTATTTTTTTACACAAATTCATAAGTTTGTAAATGAACTAAAACGGTCATTTGTGTTGTTTATATTATTTGTATAAGAATTTGTTTATATATGTGCCATTTTTTAACATTAATTATGTTTAAAATTATCCTTTTGTTTTATCTTTGTGATGAGACATAAATACATTTTAATAATAAATAGAAACTTATACAATTATAATAAACCAACAAAGTGTACCATTTGTTACACCTTCCTCTTTCAAAATGAAATATTTGCCAACAAATTACACACTTGTAAAATACCTTGTAATCAGCTTCATTCAGATGTTAATGAAACTGCAGTTCAGAAACAGTTCCATATTCTATTCGTGAAGCAGATTTTAGATAACATGCAATCCAAGACAACACGGTTGCACCGCGAGTATCCGTACGTGACTGTACCGGGTGCATTTCGCTAGTCAGAGGCCATCGGCGGTCCGTTTTATCTTCCCCATACACTGCTTGATAAGAAGCTTACGAGCCGAACTTAATAAGAGACGACGTGGCCACTCCGGCCGATCGAAAACAAACCTTCCGAATATAACAATACGGCCTCGTTTTGATGAAAGGCAAACCTGTCGCGCGTCCACCTGGGCTCATACCAGTTTATGCATAATGATATTCTGGGCTTTTTAGGTATAAAGTGCACAATAGGGATGTAATAATGCTGTCGGTCTTTTTGTTTTGGCGCATATTGGAGTACAGAGATAACAAGGTTGTCGCTGAGAGCTAGTCGCGATGAAAAGGTCAGGGTAAGAATAATTTACCTTCTCGTAGGTTAGGGAAAAAGTCTTAGCCTTATTATATTCTACTGTAATAAAACCACAAGCTAAATCACGCTCTTTAAGAGAGTAAATTTTATGTGTTGATTTGTCATTTAACTTTTTTAGAACAATTTTTCATGAATATTAAACGATTTATTATTATAAAAAGGTGGCAAAAGAGGCAATGTATGATGATGTAAAAGTATGCGTTTTAATTTTGTTTTTTTCTATGAAATTGTATACACTATGAAATAAGTAGGTAATTATTCAATAAGGTTTAAGTTCATTTACATTGTTAATTCAAATGGAGTTTACTTGTAACCAGTTAACTTATTTAGCAAGTATAATAACAATTGACTACTATTTAAGCTAGATTTAGTCAACAAAACCGTTAGTAAATATGAATGAAGAAAATTAAAAATTAATTTATTTTCATTAAGTAGTTCTGACTTAATTGATTAACTGACTTAAAAAATATTGACTTTGACTTTGACTTTGATATTATTTGGCCGTTTGGCGATTATTGTTATCTGCCCGACAATTCGGTTCTTTTGTGTAGCAATCATAATTATACACTATCAAACAATGTTAAATACACATATACCAATTACCCAACAAAGGCAAAGCAAAAAAAGAGATTATGAAGGATAAGGATTAATCTATCATAATCCATTCAACATTCTAATTATGTGTTTTGTTCAGTCATAGTTTCTAAACCACATCTTGTTAGATCAATATCTTTAGAATTTTTTCAAAGAGGGGTAGGGCATAGCGATTTATCGCTCGAACTGGAGCAGCCCGACTGGTGAAATACCTCCGCCTTACAGAAGATCGCAGCCAAATAACAATCACTTCTATGTTGTTGTGTTCCTACGTGTGAGTAAGGTTTCCAGAGCTCCTGGGGGGTGCTACATCAGTAGCAGGGGTCAAGCCTTCAAGGTAAGGGCGACAAGTCCAGTAACAGATTTATTATGCTGTACTTGTCACCCTTAAGCTAGGACCTCATTACCACAAGAGGGGAAGAAAGGGGAAGAAAACCCAGCCCCAGCCCCAAAACCCGCAGGTTCCTGCGCCCCAGGTGACAAAAAAGGGGGGAAAAGCCAAGGCCCAGCCCACGCAGCCCATTCCAACCCAGCAGAAGAAGAAGTCCAAGACCGCAGCAGCCAAGAAAAGGCTGATTCCGCCTAAAACGGCTGCGGTTGTAGTGAAGCTGACCCCTGAGGCCATCGAGAGGGGTCAGACATATAGGGACGTCCTCGAGAGGGCTCGAGGGCTGATGGATGTCTCCCAGCTAGAGGCGCCACGTTTTCGCCGGACTGCAGCAGGAGCCGCCAAGTTTGACTTTGCGGGGGCAGAAAACGAAAAGCAGGCGGACCTGTTTGCCTCCAAGCTGAAGGAGGCGATATCGGAGGCAGTTGTTATCTCTCGGCCCCAGAAGTGCGTTGGGCTAATGATCCTCGACCTGGACGACACAGTGTCCAAGGCCGAGGTCATAGAGAAGGTAGCCACGCTGTCTGTCTGCAGTGCCCGGTCACGGCAGCCAAAGCCCTGCTGGAGAGGGGCCGCATTAGGCTGGGTTTCAGCTCCGCAGCAATACGGGCTCTTGAAAAGCAGCCCCTGCGCTGCTATCGGTGCCTCGGGCTTGGCCACACAAGCGCGCTCTGTCCCTCAAAAGTAGTGAGGACAGACCTTTGCTTCCGGTGCGGTAAGGAAGGTCACAAGGCGGCCACGTGCAGCGCGAAACCGCGCTGCGCAGTCTGCGCGGAAAGTGGAAGTCCGGCAGACCACGTAATGAGGGGGAGGAATTGTCGCCCCCCTCCCAAGAAGGGCAAATCGCAGGCGCGGACCCCGCCTGCTGAAGCCGCAGTTGCAGCCCCGGCCGCAGCAACAGACGGAGCGATGTCCGAATAATAATGCCAGACACCGGACATCGCAACGTCATTCAGGCGAACATCAACCACTGTCGCTCGGCCCAGGACATGCTGTACCAGGCCATGGCCCAGTGGTTGGTGGATGTGGTGATCGTCGCCGAGCCGTACTCGGTGCCCAATAATTGGGTAGGAGACCGAGACGGCTTGGTAGCCATCGGACGACGCCCGGCCTCGGAGTCCCCCCCTCTATCGCTTCTGGAGAGGGGTTCGGGGTACGTAGCCACCGCATGGGGGGAGATTGCCCTGGTGGGGGTATACTTCTCCCCCAATCGTCCCTTACGGGAGTTCGACTCGTTCCTTGGCATACTGGGGGCCGTAATAGGCCGGCTATCGCGCGTTCGGCAAGTCCTGCTGGCCGGCGATCTTAACGCCAAGTCGTCTGCCTGGGGAAACCCGGCCAATAGGGGAAACGTTCGGGGGCCTCTTGTCGAAAACTGGGCGGCCGCCTCTAGGTTGGCCCTTCTTAACGTGGGTTCTATCCACACGTGCGTGCGGCAACAGGGAGGGTCAGTGGTGGATCTATCTTTCGCCACCCCTGCTCTCGCCGCACGCGTGCGCAACTGGCACGTCGAGTTGGGAGAGAATCTCTCTGACCACCGTTACATTCGGTGGGAGCTCTCCTCCTCTCAAGGCTCCGCTGGAGTGCCCAGATCGGGCGAATCCCCGTTTCCCAGGTGGGCCCTAACCCGCCTGGACAGAGAGGTAGCCAGGGAGGCCGCGTTCGTTCAAAACTGGTTCGCGCCTCCCTCTAACCATCTGACCGTCGACGAGAGGGCCTCCCAGCTTAGGGACGCTCTGACCGAGGTGTGCAACGCGTCCATGCCTCGGTCCCGCCGCCCGCCCCCTCCCCGCGCCGTCTATTGGTGGACGGCGGAAATAGCCGATCTTCGGGCGACCTGCACCGCAGCCCGAAGATCATACCAGCGGAGTCGCCGTCGTAGAGTGAGGAACGCGGAAATGGAGTCACGCCTTTACGCCGCATATTTAGACGCCAAGAGGATCCTAAAGGCGGAGATAGGTGCCGCCAAAGATAGGGCAAGAGCGGAAATGCTCGACGGCCTTAATGCCGATCCGTGGGGGAGACCGTATCGGGCTGCGCGAAATCAGCTGCGCCCCATTGGTCCCCCACTGGCCGAGTCCATGGAGCCTACACTACTAGAAGGGATGGTCCGGGCTCTCTTCCCAGCTGAGCCCCACTTCACCCCTCCAGTAATAAATCCACCCTCCGCGGCGAACCTAGGGGACGAAGAAACTCCGCCAGGTCTGACAGACGAAGAGTTCGGCGTGGCTGCGTCGCATCTCCGCGCGCAAAAAACGGCGCCGGGCCCCGACGGGATCCCTGCTAAAGTTGTGGCTCTGGCTCTGGCAGAGATGGAGCCCAGGTTCCGGGACCTCTTCGACACTTGCCTTAGGGTTGGGAGGTTCCCGGAGGTGTGGAAAGAGGGGCAGCTGATCCTCTTGAAAAAAGAGGGACGCCCATCAAACAGCCCTCTTGCTTACCGGCCAATCGTCCTGCTGGATGAGGTCGGTAAGCTCTTCGAAAAAATTGTTGCGGCGAGGATCAACTGCCACCTCAGGGAGCGGGGGCCGGATCTGTCCGACGCCCAATTCGGGTTCCGAGCGGGGCGCTCAACCACAGACGCGTTGGCGCGACTACAGGGGGTAGTTTGGGAGGCCTGGGATGCGGGGGAGGGAGTTTTAGCTGTGTCACTGGACATAGCTAATGCCTTTAACTCCATCCCCCACTCCACAATCTTGGTCGCCCTAAGGTACCACCGGGTACCCCAATATCTGGTGCGTCTCCTCGGCAATTACTTGTCGGGCAGGAAAGTTGCCTATGTCGGCAAAGACGGTGTCCTCCGGCGTGCAAATGTTGGGTCCGGTGTTCCACAGGGGTCTGTCTTAGGGCCCCTCTTGTGGAACATCGGCTTCGATTGGGTCCTGCGGGGTGACCTCCTCACGGGCATAAGCGTCATCTGCTATGCAGATGACACTCTTGTCACAGTTCGAGGGAGGACTTATGGCGAGGCCGCGCGCCGTGCAGCTGCTGGCGGTACACGGGTGGCAGAACGCATCGATCGTCTGGGGCTACGAATTGCGCTCAAGAAGACCGAGGCCATCTACTTTTTCGGGCCTCGGCAGCGCCGTCCTCCCCCATATGCTAACATCGTCGTCGGGGGAGTGACCATCAGGGTGGAGGCCCAGATGAAACTGATGAAGATGATGATGAAATGGGCCATGGCGCTGGACCTTCGAGCCCCATCTGAAGGAATTGTCCCAACGCCTCATCGGGGCGGCTGGTGCGTTTGGGCGTCTGCTCCCAAACTTGGGCGGGCCAAGGGCCAAATGCCGGCGGCTCTACGCCGGCATTCTTAGGAGTATGGCCCTTTACGGCGCAGCCATCTGGGCGGACGCCCTTTTCCGGCGGGGGAATACAGCCCACCTGCGGAGGCCACAAAGGGCTATTGCCCAGCGAGTGGCCCAGTCTTACCGCACGGTGGGCTTCGACGCGGCATGTGTCTTGGCCGGCACGACGCCTTGGGCCCTCGACGCAGGGGTACAGGCCCAAGTCTATTGGAAGTGTGCGGAGAGGAGGGCGCGGGGAGAGCGTCCCTCCCCAACTGAGGTGGCAGCGATCCGGCGCGAGGAGCACGAAGAGATGGTCCAGCGGTGGAAGATGGGTTTTGAAGAGCTACGACCCAGGGGGCGAGTTATTGACGCCGTTGGTCCGGTGTTGCAGGAGTGGTTGAACCGGGGCCACGGGTACCTGTCCTTCAGATTGGTGCAGGTCCTGACCGGGCATGGATGCTTCGGTCAGTACCTGCACCAAATTGGGCGAGAAGAATCGCCGCTGTGCCACTCTTGCGGCGCAGCGGCAGACACAGCGGACCACACACTGGCCGTGTGTCCAGCCTGGGCGACTGAGCGGGCCGATCTGGCCGCTATTGTTGGGACCGATCTCTCGCTCCCAAGCATTGTTACAGCCATGCTTGGGAGCGAGGAGGCCTGGACGGCAGTTGCCGCCTTCAGCGAGACAACAATCTCGCGCAAGGAGGCGTCGGAGAGGGAGCGAGAGGACGACCCCCTTGCCCCCCCACATCGGAGACACCGAAGATTACGCGCGAGGCGTCATTTTGACGCCCTTGCGGTTGCTAGCGGGGACCAGCCGGCCGCGGGTGTGGGGACACCCCGGCCGGCCTTGCACGGTTTTCCGCAGATGCGCGGGAACGGTTTAGCACCTTCGGCCGTTCCCGCCAATCCCCCGACCATCCTGGGGGGAGCTGGTGACGCCGCCCCGTAGGGGCAGCAATTCCGCCGACGGCGCTGTGGTAGTCATGGATCGCCCGGTATCCCATGGCGCCGTCAATAGGCGATGAGAAGGTGGGGGGAGTTTTTAGTTCGGGTAGTCCCCGCCCCTAGTTCTATTTCTGGGCGGGGGAGTCCCACACACGTCGCTGCCGTCCCCACGGCAGTGGTATAGTGCGAAAAGATGGCGAAAAAAAAAACATTTCTTAATTGTCCTATAGCTGTGGGCTATAATATGTCACCATACACAAAATGTGGCATTTTCTATAAACTCTTAATATTTAAACGAAAACCATGGCATTTTACTTTAAATGTTTTGTGGTGCATAAACTAAAAGGTCCAAAGTTCCAGAGATAAATACAACGTAAATATTCGCTCAGGGCTTTAATTACATTTTCCGACTACCTCCGTAGCCGAGAGGCAAGCGGGCCGGATTTTGGCGCCATCTCCGAGGTCCCGGTTAGATTCCCGGTCGGGTCAATATGGGAAACGAACTTTTCTATATTGTCTCGGGTCTGGGTGTTGTGGGACCCTCGTTGTTTCTGATTTCTGTAACACAAGTGCTTTAACTACTTACCACAGAATCAGAGCAATGTATATGATGTTGTCTAATATATAAAAATAATATAATTTTACTAATGTGTTATACAATAAACAGTACGCAAATCACGCAATCGAAATAGGTACTCGTTTCAAACATCTACATTAGACTTTATCAGGCGAAATCGAAAGGCAGGCAAACAGATGTGAACAAGATGAAAAAAGTTTTCAGAAATCGGGAATGGGGGATGATTACAGTACACAGAATGGAGTTGCGGCGTTATTATGAACTCCCCTTTGTACTGCTTCCGAATGTTTCCCTTTAAAAGTTCCTACCAAGTTTATGGCTTAGCTTGGATTGTTATACTTACACAAAAAGTTCAATTTACAGCGGATCTTGTAATTTTTATTGGTCTTTCTTGTTTTTCTTTGTCTTAACCGTTCGGTTACGAAGACTGTTTCAATAGACATTAGTGTTACGATGGAATCCGACTAATATTGTTAGCGAAAAAGTTTGTATTGGTAGATATTTGTTACTCTTTAACACAAAAGACTGATAAATAAATTTGTATGAAATTATGTCCATAGTAGAATATTTATATTAATGACAGTATTTTTTAACCAAATGTTTGTATCAGTTTGATACTTGCAAAAATACAAAACTCTGCTCTGTAAAAATATATTATACATAATATATGAAATAACTAAGATACAAAATTGGAATTTCGATTGACATTGATTGCGTAAAAAATTATAGTCACTGAAAGACTGATTTCCTACATAATTCGTGGTACACAACGTATTGCTTTAACACATTACTTTTTATTAGCAGGCCGAGTTATAAATCAAGGGCCAAAGGGCTTGGTGTAATTGCTTTCAGGATCTGAGTGAGAAAGGCTTTGACAGATGGAAGCGATTTGTTTTCCCAAATCATTTGAACCTAGAGCCTGTAGGATGGCTAATAACTATGTAACATATTTTTTACTTTGATTCCTGGCAACAAAGTGATTAATTGCGCCATATAATTACACATGTAAGCTTAGCCGCTGCGCCTCCAAAGTTGTATAAATGTATTGCATGTAAATAATTTCATTTTACCGTTTGGTTGCTACTACCTATTTATGAAGTTATTTCGTTAGTTAAGTACTTAAAAAATACTTATAACCTTATTTAATTATATACATCAGACTATACTTCTAACTTGGTATCGCCTTTAAGTCATGGGTATAAGAACTATATTGAACTGCAAGTGTTTACTGCGTTGTATTTTAAGAGAGGTAGGGCATAGCAATTTATCGCTCGAACTGGAGCAGCCCGACTGGTGAAATACCTCCACCTTACAGAAGACCGCATCCAAATAACAATCACTTCTGTGCTGTTGTGTTCCTGCGTGTGAGTAAGGTTTCCAGAGCTCCTGGGGGGTGCTACATTAGTAGCAGGGGTCAAGCCTTCAAGGTAAGGGCTACAAGACCAGTAATAGATTTATTATGCTGTACTTGTCACACTTAAGCTAGGACCTCATTACCACTTAAAATCAGGTGGGATGAGGTCAATCTTGAAGTGCAATATATAAAAAAAAAAGTTGTCCTACTTACTGTGTCCGATAGCTGCCAAATTCAAATGTTTTTTGGATTTGTATTCCATTAGATTTTTTATCAGAAATGTATACTTTGAAGAAACATCTTTATATTAGTTGGCTCATCAAA
This sequence comes from Glyphodes pyloalis, assembly GCA_037074685.1. Taxonomy (NCBI): domain Eukaryota; kingdom Metazoa; phylum Arthropoda; class Insecta; order Lepidoptera; family Crambidae; genus Glyphodes; species Glyphodes pyloalis. The sequence continues at coordinate 10,897,392 of JAYKKO010000005.1, read as the reverse complement.
TTGTTACGTAAGGGTGCGACCACACTGAACACGTCCATCTCAGATAAGGTACCTACAACAAGAGCGCAACTTTTACAATTAATGCTCTACCGCCCGGGGGTTTGAGCTGATCGATTTTCCCCACGATAACACGCTATCTGTTGTCATGTTTACGAGATGCAATGAGAGATAATGTAAATTAAATGAACGGTAAATGTTTGTTTGTTACCGCTGCAGCAATGAAATAATTATTTTGGAGATGAGGCTTTATTTTTGTTACGGCCACGATCCAATCCGAGTGAGGTTTATATTTGCCCATTTCGAGTGGTGCGCTGATTTGCTTCAAGATGGAAGAAAAATATTTTACAGCATTCGTCAATTTCTCTCTGAATTTCAGTTTATTTTTGTATATTTTTTAAGTTTCGGCTTTATTTCGGGTTTGATAGAGAAAGTTTGTTCGATTAATTTATGTGAAGAAAAGTTATATAAGTCTCCATGAATTTATTTTAAAAAAATCTTCAAAGTTATTGTATTTGTTCTATCGTGAAACTTTACCAATTTCAACGAGAAATTGGCAGAAATGTTAGCATACAAAATATCTTTCTATTGCAACTTCAGAAATTCATGATACGATTTGATTGTTGATAGGTAGGGGAATTTATTCGAATATAAATATGAACAGCCTGATTCAACCTGATATAGCATTAGGTGAGATTTGAAAAAGTTGGTACATTGGAAATTTTAACTAAGAAATACTTTTATTACAGCTCGTATTCACGAAATAAAATACTGAGAGCTAGCACTTCCACAGTAATATGCCAGTAGACAAAATCTTTATAATTCTAAACTAGTCGCAAGAACGCGCGTTAAAATAGTTCTCTGGTCTTATAATTTGTGTACAAATGTAGGTCTCACAAAACGCTTTTCTTGATACGGCAAAACGCCTTCTTCACCAAAACCTAAATTTATTATTCCATTATTCAGGGATTTTAGGATAGCTTCAAAACATTAGGGACTACACTTTGGATGTTTATCAGCAAATAGTGTTCAAGCCTAGGTCCAACAAATAGGTTACGTCTTCCTGATAGATGCGGAGACGGTATTGGCAAAGTACCAGGAATAACTTGGATCTGAGTAAAGTAACAAACCGAAATACTCGTACGTAGATTGTTTGAAAGATCTATGTACGAGTATGTAACAGAATAGAAAATATGTTACTGGTAAATAATGTCGATAATTTAAAGACCGAGTGATAGGACAATGGATTGTAGAGAAATCATATACATACTGCATTTCTCAATACAAATTGGATTTTGCGGTCTTTTAAATTTCATCAAAGATAGGACTAGGAATATGTTACTGTTCACATAAACTCTGTGTAGATACATATTTGACGACCTCTGTTACCAAGAGTCTTGTGAACTAGAATTTGGCATCGTGCTATCTTTGAAGTCTCGAGTTCGAATCCCGGTCGAGTCAATATAGAAAACGGTTTTGAGTGTTGTGGTATCATCGTTGTTTTTGTATTCTGTGACACGAGTGATTTGGCTACTTACTTACTTGTACTTATAAGAGCAATGTAAGTATATAACGTTTCCCATTATTATTTATTTATATAAAGAAGTCTATATTATATTACTAATAAATGATAATGTACAAACAATTGGTTACATAATTTATGGTAATATAATAATATAAGTATTCGAATTAACTTTAATGTTTTACATACTTTATTTTCATGTCATTAGTAGATAACATATAATTGGAGACCCTAACTTTACACAAAAATTTTATGATTCATCTGACCTACACAATCATATTAAAGAGTTTAAAATACCCATCCCCAGATTCTATTTCAGACCCGTTATAACGACCAATAATCAAACTTTGCCCTTACTAATCTCTGATCATAATCTATTCTATTACTCAAACAATGGCCATAAAATTAAACCATAAACTTGTAACGGTCAGAATTATCTGCGCGTACAACCTTTTATTCAATCTAACTTCGCGAACGAAATAGGGCCCGGTAATTCGGTGTTATTTCCTCATTAATGTGACTTGGAAGTTGGGTTGGATTAAAAACTCCCGTGGGAGCCCACGCCCGAGCAATTACCCGGGACTAGGTAAAAAGGCCGGCTTGTCCCAGCCCTTAATTGAGAATAAACATCTTTACCTCTCTTAATTCTTATGCAGTTTTGACAAGGATCGTGGATTAACTGCAGAGAGATTATCACCTAATAACGCTTGAATTTTAAGGGAGGGTATTTTGGTTAAAAATAAGATATCATATCGGTATAATGCGTTGGTAGGTACTTTGTGTTTATGTATGCTTAGATAAGGAGAAATGGTTCGATGATCTAGTGGATTCAGTACCGGGTTATGATCTTGGGGTCCTGGGATAGATTCTCGGGCCTGGCATAGTATGTTTTGAACGTATCTCGGATATTTGACCACCAACCTATATTTGACTACCTTGGTAATTAAGCTAGTTACTCATTGTTTTAACTATGATGTGATACCCATAAAATAGGCATTTGCCCTTAAATAAAAAAGGTTAACACTTCGAAAGCTGTGGTCGATAAATCCGTAACATTATTCGATTGACTCGGTAACTGAACCAAACAACCGTTTTCACAAAATATCAAAAACGGATTCGATTTCAGCAAATATGCATTTTTCTCCCTTAATAAAACTACTGTATTGAGTTTTGTCTCCCAATTCTTACACTTTTTGGATCCGAATTGCTACTGAAACTGGTAGAATACCGATCAAAATCCAGTTCTTAAAATACCACAGGGACAAGTAGGTAATACGTAAACGGCCAAGTACAAAAAACAAAATCAAATCCTCAAAACAGAATACGGAATACGGAAACACAAAACGTAAAAAATCTGTAAAACAATAAGCCACATACACCAAGTGACTAATAATTCGTGCTACACCCACGACAGTTAATTCACAGCTGATATTAAACCGCTAATTTCACACGTCTCTCGTCATAAATTGCCCCGACGCTACGGCAGGTCGCTGATGAAAATTAGGGAAAGTTTGCAGCGGCAACTAAAAAGTGTATGCCTGCTTGCAGCCATTTAGCGAGTTACTTTCTGTCATATGTTATTTTAGTTACTGTTGTCTGTGACTACGTTCACATTATAATAGTAAAAGTATAAATATGCAAATAATTATTTTAATTACTTTACTTTTACTTTACTTTACTAATATTATAAAGGCGAAAGTTTGTGTGTATGTATGGATGGATATTTGTTACTCTCTCACTCAAAAACTGCTGGATGAACTTTAATGAAACTTTACAATATTATAGATCATACATCAGAATAACTTAAAGGCTAAATTTTTTATAGATTTTGTGTCAATCATATATAATATGACGATTTTAATAGTTACGCGTTGACAAATGAGTGCGCGTTACGCGGTGGCGGGCGAATTAATTTTTTAAGTTATTGATAGGAAATTTGGTGCAATATATAGCTCAAAACTTGGATTAGAATATGGACCATTTTTTTTCGAATATTTGGGGAGTTATGGGTAAAACCGACCATGAAAGTATGTAGTCCGCTGGAACGAAGGCGGGGCACAGCTAGTTAAAAATATTTATAGGTATGTTAATAAAAAATATATGTGAGTGTCTTCATTTCATGTCGTGTCCCAGTTTTGGATTAAAATTTTAATGGACACGTTGAATTAAAAAAACCAATCCTAACGTGCCATTACACGATTATAGCCTAGTGTTCTAACTTTGATCAACCTTCAAAAATACAGTGATAAAACAAAGAATAGCGTTGAACATTGAGCGATATTTTCGCTGTAGTGCCCGCGCTAATTTACCGTTGATATTAAACCGCGAGATTTCACACGTGCTCCGTAATTTGTCACAACACCAAACAGTGCTTGCTTGTAGAGGGTGAATTTTTTTCTTACCCAGATTTATTAGTTAAAGCTGCGTTTCCACTAAGCAACATTTAGCGAGCGACATGTTACGATACATGTTGCAGGACGTACTGATAAACACTATTGATGCTAAACTAACAATCCCTACTAATATTATAAATGCGAAAGTAACTCTGTCTGTCTGTCTGTCTGTCTGTTACGCTTTCCCGCTTAAACCTCTCAACCGATTGTGATGAAACTTGGCATAGGTATACGTTGAACCTCAAGAACGGACATACTTAGGCCACTTTTTGTTAGAAAGTAAGGCCACCTTTGAAAGTTTATATGGGAAAATGTTTATTTTTAAGTTAGAGATATGAAAATTGGCACAAATATAGCTCTATTAAAATAAAGACTACTTTTTGTTTTGAATATTAGGGGAGATAGGGGTAAAGCCGACCATGAAAGGATGTAGTCCACGCGACCGAAGTCGTGGGCACACACAGCCGTGATTTATAAACTAAACAACAATCTACGTATCATAATAACAACGTCGCGCGCTGGTGTGCAACGTTGCTGTCTGTACATGTCATGCCTCCTCTACACGTAGACAGATTTGGCTGCAGATGGTATCCGGGGACGCGTCCGCCGATGTGTAGAGGGGGTAATTGACTTGATTGGCGATGCCATCAGCAGACGAATCTGTCTACGAGTAAAGGAGACATTAAATGTCACGTGTTGTACGTCGATTGTTGCCTAGTAGATATGAGACTTAAAACCACTTGAGTAGGTATGTTAAAAAATATGGCCTGCACCCATTACTTCTACCACTATAAAATTTAATGCTATATTTAAAACAATTCTCAATTTGTTCTTGAGGAAAAGACAAACAATGATCTTACAACGTTGGACTTTGTCAGTTAAACCCCCTTAAAATAAACTTACAACTTTGAAAGTGTTATTTTTTTATTTTTTTATTGCACTTCAAGTTTGACTTCATCCTACCTGATTTTAAGTGGTAATGAGGTCCTAGCTTAAGGGTGACAAGCACAGCATAATAAATATGTTACTGAACTTGTCGCCCTTACCTTGAAGGCTTGACCCCTGCTACTAATGTAGCACCCCCCCAGGAGCTCTGGAAACCTTACTCACACGCAGGAACACAACAACACAGAAGTGATTGTTATTAGGCTGCGGTCTTCTGGAGGTATTTCACCAGTCGGGCTGCTGCAGTTCGAGCGATAAATCGGTACCTGTCGGTAGGGCATAGCGATTTAAGTTAAATTTAAGTTATTTTATTGTTAAGGTATATTGTATATAGGTATATTAAACAAAAGGACTTTAAAAAAGTACGTACAGTCATAATCTAGTCAGACTTATTTTTTATTTTTTAATACTTTTGACGGGTAACACCCTTATGTCGTAAACATTAGAGTAAGTTTTAAAGTGCAAGTATTTACAGTGATGTCTTGTTGACTGCACATAGCGCGTACAAAATTTTGCTGGACTAGCATAAAGTTTTATCGTACTAGTGGGTGCCCACAACTTTGTACGTTTGTAATGGCTATACCTATTAGAATTTTGTTAAAAACCTAATAATTAAAAAACCAAAGAGTGGTAAAAATAATCATACACCACCTACCTCCTTACTATTCATATAACATACATTTTTAAATTCAACTCGTATTACTTCAAAAACATACAACTTTCTTATAAACTTCCATCCCTAATTTTACCCCTTTGAGGTAGAGTTTCGTGAAACCCGTTCTTAGTGGATGTCTATACTTTATAAGAAAACCACCCGCAAAATTTTAAGGTTCTAGGTAACATAGTTTATGAGATTTCGTCAGTAATCAGTCAGGCAGTAAGTGGTATTTCACTCTTTAATAAATAGATTTAGGCGTTCTTCCTACATAAATAACAAACAGTGAAATAGTATACCAAAATCAACTATTTCAAACATCCTGTTTTACCAGCCATTGAAAAGTGGACTAAAGTCTAATTTACAGCTGCATTAAAACCGCGAACCCGCGTCTGTCATAAATTGACCGAACACCGCAGTCGTTTCGCACATCAAGGTAAACACTTGCTGTGCGATATTTGTTCTTATTTCCATGGCAAAAGGACTGTAAATTCGGCAAATGTAAAGTGTAGTAATAGGAGTGGTTAGCAATTTTTACTGCCTCTACAAAGTTTTGGAACTTTCATGTGAACAATAAGTAAAATATTCACGTCGTTAGGTGGAAAAACAGTAGACGCATAGGTATCTCTATTATGATTAAATTGTTTGCAGTGAAATGCTTAACAAGTTATATGTACAGTCGCTGTCAGATATATCGGAACAGACAAGGTGACCAAATACTTCTGAACAGTTAAAAATGTCAAAAAGTTCCATACACCACAAGTTACCATGAATATCTGAACATTCAGTACTTCAGTAATATCTGAGCAGATGCTAATAATATCTGAACACTCATAACGTCAATATGTATCACGCACGTCATGTGTCTCATTTAGCTACCTGTATAGATGAGTGTTCAGATGTTATTGGTACGTTGTGTGTATAGAAATTATTGCTCAGATATTACTAAAGAAGTGAATGTTCATATATTAATGGTAACTTGTAGTGTATGGAACTTATTGACATTTTTAACAGTTCAGAAGTATTTAGTCACTTTGTCTGCTTCGATATATCTGACGGCGACTGTACTAGTGTCGTATTTGTACAGTAAGTAGCCTAAGAGAATTAAAAATGCTACCCATAGTCACTATTTCATACGGACGAAGTCGCGGGCACAGCAACCAGTAAATAAACATAAAAAATATAATTACTTTTGACAGTATGTCAGTATTTAACATTTTACCAGGGGTCACAAGTGATAATTTACGTATCAGATTTGTTGATGTTTTAAATCCATCCACCAAAATTAGCATTAATTATAATAATTAGTCGGAGGAAAATGTCAAAAATATATAAATTACTAGCGGTCCGCCCCGGCTTCACACAGAAGCAATGTAAATACTGCTAGAAATGTTGGCTTTTCTACTCTATTCTGTAAATGTTACCTTCCTCTTGAATCAAACTATATACACAAACATATAACTATATATATAAACAAAACCGTATCCAACAAATCCGTTATGTAGTTTTAAAGATCTAAGCATACATAGGGACATACAGAACAAGCGACTTTGTTTTATATTCGTACTATTCAACAATTGTAACTAGTTGGTACCAACAACGTGCTCAAAGCATTATACTTTAAAAGAGGTTAATTCGTTAACGGAAATCTTCCTTCCTTCTTAGTCGGTTTCCTCTTTCCCAAATTACTATAGCAGCATATACAGCTGTATAAGCTGGTGTACGGCTAAAGGCCGAATCACTCAATGTGAAAGGCCGTACATCTAACGCGATCGTACGCTTCCGTAGTGCAATTTACGCCTTGTTCAGTATAACTGAGCGATGCCTTTTGATAGAATCGGTGTGATGTTAGTAGGAATGGAATTAATTAAAAATACGATCGTCTGCTTATATCATGTCAAAGGCTGTTCGAACGTTGTCTGAACTTTAACATTGAAACTAGGAATTGATGATATTGTGTGTAGAATATTAGAAACAGAAAAATTTTATCTCCCCTTGCGGTGCGGGAATTGAACCCACGACCTTCACGTATCGCGCGTGCTGCTCTTACCAACTGAGCTAACCGCAAGTTATTGTAGGCGATGAAATTTTTCTGCTGTATCAACCGTTAGCCTTTCGGTAAGTGCCCTCTGCCGAATATGTTTATATCTACATACTTATCGGCCCGTGGTACATTCGTTGCAGAAATGTTTGAAAACCACAGAATCGAAGACACCTGGCATCTTAATCGATTTTATTATTTTTATAGTACTATACGCCGTACTAGCGAACTTTAAATATTAGAAACAGAAAAATTTTATCTCCCCTTGCGGTGCGGGAATTGAACCCACCGCACCGCAAGGGGAGATAAAATTTTTCTGTATGAGAGCGCTTACCGAAAGGCTAACGGTTGATACAGCAGAAAAATTTCATCGCCTACAATAACTTGCGGTTAGCTCAGTTGGTAAGAGCAGTACGCGCGATACGTGAAGGTCGTGGGTTCAATTCCCGCACCGCAAGGGGAGATAAAATTTTTCTGTTTCTAATATTTAAAGTTCGCTAGTACGGCGTATAGTACTATAAAAATAATAAAATCTATTGTGTGTAGAATACGGAAGTAAAAGGGTTTGGCGTCATTTATTTTTATAATTTCGCCACCACTCACCCACTTATTTTTTTTATGAATAAACGAATCATAGAAAACAATATGCTTAATGGAACTTACTTACTGCTACTATATGTATATATATATATGGTTTATAGCCTATGTAATCCAGGGATGACGGGTGTAGTTTCCCAACAGTGTTTTATTTCAAGTTGGTTAGTAGTTTCAGAGTTTATTTAATAAAACCAACAATCAATTTGTCCGCTGAGTAATGTAAGTGTAGATAAAATATAGGCTGTAATTGAAAAACACTGGTGGGTGAAAATACTTGGGGTATTGTAGAAACAATTAATAGTTAATATTATGTCTATAATATTTACAGGTTTACAGGTTGGGTCAGAAATTAGGACCCTCTCCCTTCCCGGCTTGTCCTACGGGACACGGTAGGTAGATGAAACTAAGGACCTCCTTGAACTGCATGTGATGAAGTAGACTCGACAACATCACACTAATTGCTCTGAGTCTGTGGTAAGAAGCAAAAGTACCTGCATTACAGAAATCAGAATGAATTACGGTAAAACAACACCCATTGGGAATCGAAACCGGGACCTCAGAGATGGCGCGATGCCTAAATCCAGCCCGTTCGCTTTTCGGCGAAGGAGGTCGCCACGTGTACCTAAAAAAGGATTCGAAGAAAATAAATGAAGCTGTTATTTTCCTTTTCATTGTTATTATTTCTTTCCTCCCAAACAAAACACAACTCAGAAAGTACGTAAACAAGAATTAGCGTAATCGACCTAAAGACCTATTAGTTCCGGCGTCTATTCGCAAACTGTATCAATCACGTCTGCCCATAAAACAGGCGAGTTCACAGACGTATTCGCTCCCAGCTCACGCGCCAGGACACTTGCAGGCCTGTTCTACCAATCACCGATGCTTAAGACGGGAATACGTTAGGCTGGGCTCTTCGAGATATTGGAGTTTTAAAAGGAATTGAAAATTCGAGACGATGTAGTGAATTGGTGTAATGCACTGCTATTTATTTGGCATCGGTATTTTAAATCGGTGGATAGTTGCGTTTCATTTGTGCGATGGATCCATAAGCGCTACTTAACTTTTTTTCTCCTGGTTATGCATCCTGAATTCCGCTACAACGATGATTGTGATTGTTTAAGCCTGACAATTACATCAGAAGGATTGCCATCTGATCTCCACGAACTTATTGGATACCTTTTCCTTTTTCGTACAGAACCACGGAATCATCGTTCTAATTGGACAATTAGGACAATTAAAGCCTGCAATGCCTCTTTTGATTCATTTTTTGTTTCAGAAAAAAATTGCTTGATGCACTTTACTGACACCCGAAGCATGGTAGAAAGAGAACAGTAAGTAAAATAGCGCCCCGACCGAACGATAACTGCCTACACCCCTAGGGTTGTCAGTGAAAACTTTTGACACCTATTGTTAGGTTTATTTCCCCGTATGGTATGCAAAGCACCAGGGATCTTCAAGAAGGTTGTAAAAAAGTTAGCGTGAAGAAAGATAATTTCTAATTTGTCGAGTGGGTATTCAGACAACCGTGTACACTGCAGTACCTGTTATATTTAGTTGTTGTACTAGACATATTCAGGTGATTGTTATTACGATGCGAGCAAATATGTGTAAACAATCTTTTTCATCGGAGAAGTTCGCTGCAGTCTGACGCTGATGTTATGCTTTTTAAATCACAACTTAAAAATCAACGAATATTTTTTTTTGTCACAGTAGCACATGTTAAGATTTCATACATATATTTTACGTTTTTCTTTTAAATAAATATTAAAATTACATTTTTGTCACTTTTTTGTAATGTTTTATATGGTAAATTTATGATTTAGAAGATAATTTAAAAAAATTACAAAATTATGCACAATCTCCGGTGATTCACCGGTTATCAATCGGTTATGTCAAATTCACCGGTGATTTTCTCCGGTGCCATAATTTCGCTCCGGTGCAAAGCCATAACTGAGGTGACTCTGAAAGATTGTGAATATTTGTCAGTGTGTGTGTGGGACGCGCGTCGGTAAAGGGCGGGGCGAGGCGCGCACACATAGTAGCCACGCTCCGTGCGTTTGTTGGAGGATTACGTACTTCTTTCTACTATGCCCGAAGGAAGTGTAAGCGTGTGTGGGACCTCTCACAACTTCGAGGAAACCTCTTTGTCTTAAAAGTGATGCTGTAAGAAACTTGGTTACTGCCAGCTACCCCAGCAAGCCTACAAAACACTAATTAAAGTGTGAATAGCTCACAAAACCGCAGGGTTCATACTGATAACTTTCAAATTTTAGGAACGATTTTTAAATTTTTATGAATTTAAAATGCTTTTCCCTTAAAACCACCTTCAAAATGAGCGTAAATAAATATTTTACATTTTCCTGAACATTGTCGTAAATTAATTACATATGGCGCACCATATTTTATGCACGTAAACGATTTATTCATTAAACAAGCTTGTGATTAATCCTTTTACCGACAAGAGTGCAATTTAAATTGCTAATGTTCCGAAATATCATTCCGTTCCCGTGTTTCCATCATTTGTTTTACTATTTAATTCATTAGTTGCGCAATTGCGCGTTTTCAGATGTTGGAAAAAGCTGGACGGAGTGCTGTTTTGATTTCCTTTTAGAGTGGTATGACCAGGCAAAAAAAAAATTAATGTGCATATTTATATAGCTGAAACATAATGTTTTCTTAAAATTTGCAAGGAGTAGTAAGTTCTCACATTTGAAAGCAATTGCATACACCTTCCTCGAGTGGAAAATTTTGCGCATTACACATTTTGAGTCTTGATAGACAGAAAATTTGATGAATTTCCTCCAACCTCGATGGGAAAGATTCTTGGTCAGGTCAGTCTAGGAAATGAGCTTGTTTTAATTAATCTGTGTTTGTTGTGCTGGGTTGACGCAACAGTTAATTGACGTCTAGTATTTATAGTACAAGGGAGGTTTATATCTAAGTTTAAAATTAATCAGGCGAATATTGTTTATTGAACTTTTAAGTAACTAAAACGTTAGGTAGTTAGTATATATAATAAGTATATATATATATATATATATGTATATCACAATATTGTTATAAATACTCAATTGAAATCTTTTTTATTTAGTAGTGTACCTAGTGCGCTGGTGACTTCGCCCTTTTGAATAATGACAGACAGATATTAAACAAAACAGCCGACAGCCCTGCATACACCTGAAGTGAAGATTAGACACACCGCCATTATTAGGCGGCCCATCCCAAACCAGTGTTCTGATTTTGAGACTGAGACTGCTAAAACCTGACTCGACCTTGTTGACGTTATACTAATTTGTGGAAAATTACACATGGTGCTGCTTGCCAGTACTATTCAATTGAATTTGTCTTTGCACGACACCATGTGGCTAGATTTCGTTTCTCTCTTTGAGGCACGAATCCCTTACTTTTTTATATTCTTCACCTCCCTTTCTGAAAACAATAAGCCTTCACACAAATTTATATTATAACAAACTTAGTTAACTCGTATTTGCAAGCCCAGGCTGTAAATGAATCTGCTTTTAGACTTTATTTCAAGTATGTATGTAATGTTATTTTTTTAGTATAAGATTTGTTGGTTGTCCTGTATAAATAAATGAATATTTCAAACAAATCTGAATAAACTTTCATTTTGTGTTCATTCACTTACCAAGAATTTGAAAATATTTTTCCACGAATTCATCGAACGTTTGCTTTTCACGATATCTAACGCGGAATATTTGACGTAGTTTCCACTTACCGGTAACTACAGAACGATATTGATTCCAAGAATACGGATGGGAATACGGTTGCTATTATTGATTGAATCCGTTTAAATTTATCGTGAATATATCATATTTAAGTATTATTTTTAGTACTTAGTCAAATGGATGAGAATTTGAATAATAAGTGTAAGAAACGTATGTTCTTTACTAAAAGCGGAAGTATGCCGCCGAGCTAAATGTTATCTGCTCAGGGACCAAGGCCCAATTACCAATCTTGGTTTGTTGTATATACAACGTGTAACGGAAAGGGTATAACAATATCAAAAATACCAAAGCAATTAACGGTTACAAACTGTATGGGACCATTTGTAGCTGTGTACACGCATTTATTGATTCAATATTTTTTTTGAAATATCAGTCAAATACAAGTCAAATTTTTGACTAAGTCACGCTTGCACAACACTATCACAGTATTGTTGGAATCGTCGAAAGACTTGGATGTACCTACCTATTATGCTATTAATTTAAATATCACAATGGTGGTTCATCTTTTAGTGTTTACTGAATCACATCTGAAATTTGTTGGTTTAGCGTTTCTCATTTTGACAATTCAGTTAAGTCATTGAGTTGTCGTCGCCGTGACAACATCTTGTGTTTTTGCCTTTCTGGATTACCTACTTACTACGGATAGCCTAGTGATATTTCGTGATGTCTTTGAGCAATCAAGAATATTCGAGATGATTCTCTGTGTCGGAGCAACCGACGGCAGCGTGATGGCCGACCGAGAGCTAGAGAAAGAGATTTACGAAACCATCAAAACGCTCGTTTCCATCTGTGGATTGGGCGAGGAGGTCGTATCACATGGCCAGCTCGGTCACCAGACCTCACTCCGTTGGACTTCTTCTTGTGGGACTAATTTAAAAGGAAGGTGTACGCTGTAGCATGCTCGTCAAGGGAAGAGATGATAGAAAGCATCAAGGCCGCGTTCTGTACAGTGACACCACAAATGTTGCATAATGTTCGCGCATCTTCTAAGAAAGTACTAGGCGCGCATGTCGAGGAAGGAGGTGGAGAAATTCAGGATCGCAGTGATTGTCGTGAAGTGATAACGTGATTTGGGGTCGCTGACCTCAATAGTGTTGTGATGCGTTTGTTTACGTTTTAGTCAGTCATTATAGTTAATCATTTTTTATTTCATAAAAACAATAAAGTGTTTATTTTAACTCGGGATTTCGTATATAGAATCTATACAAGGTATAGTATCCACCTACTTTACATTGTTACCCCCTTTCCGTTACAGGTTGTATAGTTAGTGGCGACGAAAACTCTGACATCGCGATGTTGATGAGAATCGATGTTATTGATCGGTCAATCGTGCATTACGTATGGAGTGTTGTTTACTACGCCAATTCTGCTGACGCTGTATTTGTGTCGTTGTAGGTAATGTCGTTGGTCGGCACAATAAGTTCAAAAAAAAGTTGTTATTTTTGTCTATATTTAGCATATTTAAAAAAGTTAGATATGTTTCAAGTATTTTTATTTAACATACATTCGTGATATAACCCGATAGGGTAGCGGTTTTTCTCGTGTTGTGGGCTCAAACTCTGAGATCATGGGTTTACAATCCCATGGGAAACACTTTCCAACTGTTTGTTTTGACATTGTAAGCTTCAACAACTAATTGTCCGATAAGAATGATGATTCCATGAATCGAAAGCACGGTATGCTGTTGGTCCCGACTATACATCAATAAATTTTAATTCAAGTGTTGACCTGCACAGACGGTAAGCGCTCCAACGACAACTCATAATCGTTACATATTAGACAACTTCACATACATTGCTCTTATTCTATGGTAAGCAACTGAAGCGCTTGTGTTACAGAAATGACAAAAAAATCCCAACACCTAGACCCGGTCGATATAGAAAATATTGTTTTTCACAATGACCCGACTGGGAATCGAACCCAGGACCGCAAAGATGTCGTGCGAACCACTCGCCTCTCAGCTACGGAGATTGTCAATGATAGCCGCATCATGCCATGGGCTCGATAGGGGATATAAAAACATGATTAACGCTAAGAGAAAGCTAAAAGAAGCAGCTTTCGGATTCCATATTTTTTTTCACTGACGTAGCTTTGGAAATGTTTACATTTTATATTTTAAAAATTATTGTTGACGTGTGAAAAGAAAATAAGCTAAATCAGTGTTCAAAAGTAGGTGTTGTCGCAATGCTTTAGTGCGTGACTGGTAGGGTAAGGTCCACAGAAATGTATTATGTATATCATTTACTACTTTTTTCCTGGCTCATTAATACAAGAGTCAAAGATTTAGCCTGTCTGTTGAACCCACAAGCTGAGTTTGAAGGAAAAAAATATTAACTCATGTATATATATACATATATTTTGTTTGTTATGTAGCTGGGTGTTTAATTCAAAACATGCTTATTTTAGTAAATATACAGTATCACTGTTAATTTTTCGTTTCTGTAACACATTTTTAAGCTACTAACGAGTAATGTATGCAATGCTGTTTGATTTTAATGTATTTTTTTAATATATATTTTTTTAATAATTTACAATGTGACGAACATCTATAAATAAAGTAAATTATAAAAGTTACCACGTTATATAATTTTAAATTAGGCATCCAATATTCCAAAACCGCAGGAGCTCGTTAACGTCTCGACTTATTTACGCCGTGAAGTAATTACCTACGACCTCAAATTTCTAGAATAATTAAATCTGTCTATTCCAATGTTCGCATAATACGACGTGCAAGCAAACGAAACGGCTGTAAATGATTTATAGACTCGTTCGTACGAATCCCTGGAGATAAGTAAAGACAGTAAGAAAGATATATTGTCGAACGCAAGGAGTGTGTTGACATTCAATGCAATTAGCCCGCTGTTTTGATCGAAAGCATTTGCAGAATTAAATTGTTTTGTAACTGACTGAAAATGTGGTCTTGTTTTATTTTTTCATTTATTGAAGACGGCAGTTTGAATCATGAATTAAATTATTTTTATTGAAGTTGGTCGAAAAAGGATAACTTATTACAAACATAAGCACTAATTGCGTATGCTGCCGACCCCCGTATCCGCTATAACTACGGTTATAATTGACAAAGCTAGTTATTAAAATGGTACTTTTTCCATCTGATCACCTCTAATCACACTTTGGATTAAGTTAACCGTCGTTTGGGGCTTATTTTTTAAATTATAAACATTTACAGTGCTTCTAAGATAGACTAAATCAAGAAATTCAGCAAAAAGAAAAAAAGTCCTTCGACACAAGCATTATTGTATTATGTTCGACGGAAAATTCTTGGGTCACCAAACCACCTCACACTTGATTACTTCTTTTTTTTGTTTTGCTAAATACAAGAAATATATATATTATCATTATACTTTGCGTTATTACAAAGTGAATGGCTTGATGAGATCAAAGTGCAGCGTTATCAAATTAAACGCTATCTTATAAATTAAAATACAAAAGACTTAAATTGTTTTCTTAACAAACAGTCTTTGCTTAGGTAATATAATAGTTAAGAACAAAAACTCGTTCAGTGAAGACCGCGATCGAAGCTAGGCGGCTTAAGTTATAAAGTATCGGCCCGCCCTTTGAGAGTACCAGCGGAAAATTTAATTTAATCGCATTTTCTTCGCTAAACGAGCTCCAAAGCATATGGGGCTAGGTTTTCGAAAGCATGTTTCCTTTTTGAAAATTTTCTTCGCCAAGAATTCGCGACAAAGCGCAATGTTCTTTTGTCAACGAGATGGCTTTAAAATGTCCATATTTTTCTACCAGACTGTTGGATACCATTGCAAATGGATTTATATTTTGTGTTGTAGTTGTGAGCAACAACTTTTCTTACTTTTTGGTGGTGGCTCGCATTTTGATTGCGTTATTTTTGCTTAGGTTAGTATTTTAAACCTGCCAATCGTAGTTTTATGCTTTATGTCTACAATTTTGTACGTGGTTGGCATTAAGATATATTTTGTTGAATATATTTTAATTTAAAAATGCCGTATAAAATAATAATTTTATAGGATTAATTACTGAAAATGTATGTTAGGTCAATCAGTTTAGAGTAGATTCCTTAAATTAAGATTTTTTCTTTTATCCCGTTAACAGAAATTTACTACGATACATTGCACCAGAGTTAAGCCCAATTTATTTTACCTACTAATATTATAAATGCGAAAGTAACTCTGTCTGTCTGTAATGCTTAAACCTCTCAACCTGTTTTGATAAGATTTGGTATAGGTTTACCTACGTTGAACCTCTAGAAAGGACATAGGCTACTTTTTGTATTTAAAACTTGCAGTTCACGCGAACGAAGTCGCGGGCACAGCTAGTAGTGACATACAGACCTAGCATGCGCTACGCAAGTAAATTTTATCGCGCTCTTAAGAAATGTCAAAATCAATGCGTCAACTGCTGATTGGCTCAAATTATAAGTGCGGTAGACTATCAACCAATCAACAGTACAGAAACTTTTGTCGTCTCATGCGATAAATTTGACGTATTGCGCATGCTAGGCCTAATAAACTTGTTGTGTGTTCACTAAACTTTGTTGCACTTTTTATTTATGAAGCAAAAAATAGATACGTTTTATTTATGAAGCAAAAAATACGTTTTCATCATATTAATATTAATCTGTGTAAATGTATATCTAAATATCAGTTGGATTGGATTAAGTCGGGTATGATCCGTTCTGCTTTAGCTGCCTTTGTTATTGTTCTGTGGAATCTCATAACGATGTATGCTTAGTCTAGGGGCGTTCAGATTATTGTTTTAAGCAGGTAATATATATTTCGCGCCTAATTATCGCAACAGAACCCTTTTCCTGTAGTTACCGTCATAAATAGAGCAAGAATTTAATGTACTGTTGCGCGTTTAGTTTATGTGGAATTTGTTTTGTTTGATAAGATTTTTTGTGGATTTAAGGTCAAGCTAGAGCCCTTTTGAAATCGTTTTTGGGGGAGATGAATTTGTGCGTCTTAGATCTTAGTCAGGAACACATGAATATTTAGATGATAAATGAGTTTGATGGTACTATAACGACCAAAAAATTAAAAATTTGGACTTTCCATAAGATTGATTGTGGGATGCCGTTCTATTTATTTAAATAATCATGGCTGAACTCATACTAATTTAGCAGCGAATCCCATCACATGTCACTGTAACAGAAATACGCGGAGTTATAATTTCTCAATTTAAAAATTATGGCATATAATAATGTACCATACTTTAGACACATACGTTTAATTAAAAATGATTGTAATGAATATCATACAAAAAAAAGTATTGTGACGTTGACGACCTCCGTAGCCTCTTCGGGCCCGCTCGCCTGATTTTGGCGAGCGCCATCTCTGAGGTTCCGGGTTCGATCCCCGGTCGGGTCAATATGGGAAACGAACTTTTACATATTGTCTCGGGTCTGGGTGTTGTGGTACCGTCGTTGTTTCTGATTTTTGTAACACAAGTGCTTAAACTACTTACCACAAAATCAGAGCAATGTATGTGATGTTGTCCAATATTTATTTATTTATTTTGTTTATTGTAGGTATATAAATTTAGGTATTTCGGTTATGGAAACCAGAATCACAGTTAAGGTGGTAAATTAAATTCATCACATTATTCACTAATTGAACACACACTCTCCGCGGCTTTAAATTCAAAACTATGGTGTATAATCATACTAATATTATAAAGAGGAAAGATTTGTACCTATTTTGGTATGTTTGTAATGAATAGGCTCAAAAAGTACTGGGCCGATTTAAAAAATTCTTTCACCAGTAGAATGCTACATTCTTCCAATTTGACATAGGCTACAAAATTAAGGATCCTTGGTAAAATTTGAAGGTGACCGAAGGTGTAGAAAAATGAGTCTTAAAATGTCTTCCGTCGAATGCGCGGGAAAATTCCTCTAAGGCGACACGAATTTCGCCGGAACCGCTAGTGAAACATAATTTGTAACATAGAAATCGTTTAAAAAAAAACACACTTTTATAGACTACAAACACAAAATGACAAATAAGTAAAATAATACAAACAAATTTTGTAAATTTTAAAGACTTGTAACACGAAAAACATAACCATACTAAAACCACAAGACATTGCAAAAAGTTGTTGCATTACAAATAAATAAAATAGCCACATATGACTATACCATAAATTAGCACCAAATCCATTCAGAAACATTTAAATCAATTATCAAGAGAACATTTCAACGCCAGATCTCACAGAATTACGGAAAGCGGAAGCTAAGTTGATTATTTTTAATTCCATTCCGTCCCACGCTAAAAGCATTGCGAAAACAATCCACTCGATTAGATGGGCCTTCGAAATAATCAAACATTTCTGAGCTCGAAGAAGGTTGCAATAAAACTGCATGGCGACACGGACTGCTCACCGTTCGGATGGGCATTAGCGGGCATCATTCTTTTCGCATCGCACTTACTGCCCGATTCGGGGCACTGCTATAGAGCTAAGAAGAATTGTAAAAATAATAGCCGGTAAAATAAATATTTGCTTTTTTTGTGATATCGCTAGTACAAATTGTGTTTCAGCCAGCGGCGATAAGGTTAAGGAAAGTAAGGAAAATTGAATGAATATTACAAAATATGAGGAAGTGATGAGGCATGGAATTCATAAAGCTCTAACATATAGGTAAATAACCTGTCAGAATGGTTATTTTGTTAACTGAAATGAATGTCACTTTGAAAGTAACCCAATAAACTGTATTACTTATTGCAAATTGAATTGTGAAAACTTACTTTTTTTAAAAAACGAGATAGGGCGTGCGTGTGATCATGTAATAGAAAAACTTTCGATTGTTTCTTTAGAAATGCGGAGTAAAACACTGTAAGTGACTAACATAAACATTTTGTATTTAGAAATTCTACAATGTATGCTGGCACAAGTGATACATTAAAGTACCTACCTATTGCACTAAAATGGCAGCCACCACAAACATTTCAATTTGATTAATCGCGTGATACCAATGAGTGGGTATTTAGTAATTAGAACAAGGTTTCTGACCACGGGCCTGTGCTCGGCGCGGTCGCTTTACACGTTTTATTATTTAGATGAGAGTATTTGCTAAAATTATTAAATTTCACTATGTTTTTAAGAGAGGTAGGGCGTAGCGTTTTATCGCTCGAACTGGAGCAGCCTGACTGGTGAAATACCTCCACCTTACAGAAGACCGCAGCCAAATAACAATCACTTATGTGTTGTTGTGTTCCTGCGTGTGAGCAAGGTTTCTAGAGCTCTTGGGGGTGCTACATTAGTAGCCGGGGTCAAGCCTTCAAGGTAAGGGCGACAAGTCCAGTAATAGATTTATTATCCTGTACTTGTCGCTCTTAAGCTAGGACCTCATTAGTGGGCGGGGAGGTGAACCCCGACGTGGTGCGTCCCCAGGTGGCGGATAGGGGAAGCCTGCGACCGCCGTACGCAGGGTATTCCCGCTTATAGGGTGCCTTGCGGGCGGCGGGCGGGGGTCGGAGCGTAGCTCCCGCAGACCAAACACCGGGGGGGAGAACGGGGAATGGGGGGGAACGGGGAATACCGTCCTCTCTGCTATTCTCGGTTTGAGAAGAGCAGTGGAGGGCGAGGCGAGGTGATGGGCAGCTCGCCCTAAAACGAGCCGATCTCAAAATGGCCTCGAGGAAGAATATCACATTACCCCAGGAGGGTACCTCCGGCTCCACCGGAGGAGAATCCCTCGGCGCCGCTCACTCGAGAGCGGCGTCCAAGCCCCATCGTATTCTGGGGGGGGGCAACTCAGGCCTCGGAGACTGGCGTCTCAGCGCTGTTCGACGTAAATGACGACTTGGCATCCTCTCTCGTACACCGATCTACCATTGGCGATTTGGTTTCTGTTAAACCGGGGGCGGAAACACGTTCCCTGAAGAAGTGTGTCACTGCCATTGACCTTGGCATGGCGCCGCTTGTGGCGGCAGTAGGGGGGAGCTCACCCGGAAATGAGCAAACTTCAAAAATTATGGCTTCGATGGAAAAATGTATACTACCCCAGGAGGGTACCTCTGGCACTGCCAGAGGAGAATCCCTCGGTGCTGCTCCCTTGGGGACAGCATCCATGCCCCACCGTACTCTGGGGGGGGCACCTCAAGCCTCGGGGGCCGGCGCTTCGGCATCGGTCAACGTTAACAACGACTTGGCTTCTCTACACGGATTACAAACTACAGGCGATTTGGATACTGGTGCATTAGCGGTGGAGGCGGGTGCCCCGATGGCACGCGCCAAAACCTTTAAACAAGGTGAAAAAATGGACTCCATTCCGTTACGTGAGGCAGTGGTGAGTCGCTGCTCGTCAGTCAGTAGCGTCTTCAGGACAGATGGCGGAAATGAAGCCATCATGGACTTGTCGGACGGTGAATCGGACACGCTCACAAACATGTCCGACGTCAGCTTTATGTCGACGGGGTCTCTGCGGCAGCAGTTCATGCGGACACCTGGAACGAAACGACGACATCAAGAGGGTGGAGCCAAACTAGACTCACAAGACAAGGTGCAAAAGGTCGCCAACACACGGCGCGGCCGCGGGCGCCCCGTGAGCACCGGCAACTATGTCGGTAGGGTGGAGGCGCAAAAGAAACTGAACGCTGCAAAACGCGAAGCCCTGCAGCTAGAACTCGAGGAGGAACTTGCGAATAGGGAACGCCTGACCAGAATGGCGAAGGTCAAGGCAGGGTATGGTGCTAATATGGATAACAAGTTTGAGGACCTCACCGTTCCCGAGACCCGCAATTCGGTGGAGGAGGACCTCTCCAAAATCATTGAAATGGCGGTGAAGTCCTCAAATCTAAAAGGAACCATACAAAAGGGCTTCAAGGAGCGGGCCGTCCACGCTAAAGCAGGTGTGGAGGAGCTAGTGAAGCGCTCCGTCTCGGAGGAAACAGAGAGACTGCATGCGACAATCGCTCGCATGAAGAAGGAACTGGACGACTACAGGCGGGAAGTGACGGAACTAAGGGCAATGGTTGCAAGTGCGGGCGGCAGCAAATCCCATGTCCAGTCACAGGAGTCTCAAAAGGAGACAGAAATGGCGCCGGTTGAACCAGCCCTGGTCCCGGCTGCCACCCAAAACTGCGGTCTTCTCCCTTCGGAGTTCGAGGCCATAGTACAAAGGCTTTTAATACAGGAGAGATCATTTGGCCGGACCTGTATAGCAGGTATCGAAAGCAGGCTCCCGAGAGTGGAGCGCCTGCGACCACCTCTCGCCGCGGACGATCAAATCGGGGAGATCTTTAAGGCTCCCGCCCCGCCAATGCCGCAAAAGACCAACAAGTCGAAGAAGTTGGGCCCTGCACCTGGCCTATCCAAGATTGCAGCTCCAGCAGAAGTAGTCGTCGCTGCTGTTCCTGCTACACGAGCGGTCCCAGTATTTGAGGAGAACCTCCTCCTCCCGTCGACGACTGCGGCCAATGAAGGTTGGAGTCTAGTTGTTAAAAGGGGAAGAAAGGGCAAGAAAACTCAGCCCCATAATCCGCACATTCCTGCACCCCAGGTGGTAAAAAAGAGAGGGAAGTTTAAGCCTCTGCCTCAGCCTACCGCCGCGCAACGAAATAAGAAGGAGAAGGCTGCAGCAGTCAAAAAACGGCTGGCCCCGCCGAAAACGGCTGCGGTCGTTATTAAGCTGACCCCTGAGGCCATCGAGAAGGGCCAAACCTACAAAGACGTCCTGGAAAAGGCTCGGGGTCTAATAGACGTCTCCCAGCTAGAGGCACCGCGTTTCCGCCGAACTGCAGCAGGGGCTGCCAAATTCGATTTCGCGGGAGCTGAAAATGAGCAGCAGGCGGATCTGTTTGCCTCCAAAATGAAGGAGGCAATATCAGAGGTGGTTGCAATATCCCGGCCTCAAAAATGCATCGGGTTAATAATCCTCGACCTAGATGACACAGTGTCCAAGGCCGAGGTCGTGGAGAAGGTCTCCAAAATCGGTGGGTGTCCGGAGGATGCAGTCAGGGCTGGGGAAATTCGCACCGGGAGAGGGGGGGGCGGGCGCTATTCGCCTGCAGTGCCCCATCACGGCGGCCAAAATTCTACTGGAGAAGGGCCGCCTTACGTTAGGCTTCAGCTCCGCAGCAGTACGGGCACTAGAAGAACAGCCCCTACGCTGCTACCGATGTCTCGGACTCGGACACACAAGTGCGCTCTGTCCCTCCAAAGTAGTAAGGACGGAGCTCTGTTTCCGGTGCGGAAAGGATGGACATAAGGCAGCCACGTGCAGCGCAAAACCACACTGCGCAGTCTGCGCCGAAAGCGGGCGTCCGGCGAACCATGTCATGAGGGGGAGAAATTGTCGCCCCCCACCCAAGAAGGGCAAAATGCAGGTGCGGACCCCACCTGCTGAAGCCGCAGCTGCAGCCCCGGCCGCAGCGACCGACGGTGCGATGTCCGAATAATGCCAGACACCGGACATCGCAACGTCATACAGGCGAACATCAACCACTGTCGGTCGGCCCAGGACATGCTGTCCCAGGCCATGGCCCAGTGGTCAATAGACGTGGCAATCGTCGCCGAGCCGTACTCGGTGCCCAATAATTGGGTAGGAGACCGGGATGGCTTGGTAGCCATCGGACGACGCCCGACCTCAGACTCCCCCCCTCTATCACTTCTGGAGAGGGGCTCGGGGTACGTAGCAGCCGCATGGGGTGAGATTGCCCTGGTGGGCGTGTATTTCTCCCCTAATCGCCCCCTGCGGGATTTCGAGTCATTTCTTGGGGTTCTGGGGGCCGTAATAGGACGACTGTCACGCGTTCGGCGAGTTCTTCTGGCTGGCGATCCTAACGCCAAGTCGTCGGCCTGGGGTAACCCGGTCAACAGGGGTAATGCACGCGGGCCGTTGGTTGAAGACTGGGCGGCTGCCTCTGGGTTGGTCTTACTTAACGTGGGCTCCACTCACACTTGCGTGCGGCAGCAGGGAGGGTCAGTGGTGGATCTTTCTTTCGCCACCCCTGCTCTCGCCACACGTGTGCGAAACTGGCGCGTTGAATTGGGGGAGACTCTCTCTGACCACCGGTACATTCGGTGGGAGATCTCCCCCTCTCAGGGTTCCACTAGAGCGCCCAGGTCGGGCGAGTCGCCGTTTCCCAGGTGGGCTCTAACCCGCCTGGACAGGGAGGTGGCTAGGGAGGCCGCGTTTGTTCAGAACTGGTTCACGCCTCCCTCCAACCATCTGAGCGTAGATGAGAGGGCTTCCCAGCTTCGGGATGCTCTTACCGAAGTATGCAATGCTTCCATGCCTCGGTCCCGCCGCCCGCCTCCCCGCCGCGCCGTCTATTGGTGGACGGCGGAGATAGCTGAACTACGGGCGACCTGCACGTCATCACGAAGGGCCTATCAGCGGAGTCGTCGACGCAGGATAAGGGACGCCGACAGGGAGGCACGCCTATACGCCGTTTACCTGGACGCCAAGAAGGTCTTAAAGGCGGAAATAGGTGCCGCCAAAGATAGGGCGAGGGCGGAAATGCTAGATGGACTTAATGCCAATCCGTGGGGGAGACCGTATCGGGCTGCGCGAAATCAGCTGCGCCCCATTGGTCCCCCACTAGCTGAGTCGATGGAGCCTGCCTTGCTGGACAGGGTGGTCCGGGCTCTTTTCCCGGCAGAGCCCCACTTCACCCCTCCAGCTATGAATCCGCCTTACGCGGTGAATCCTGATGCAGAAGAAATTCCACGATTAACACAAGAAGAATTTGGCACGGCTACGCTGTATCTCCGTGCAAAAAAGACGGCGCCAGGCCCTGACGGAGTTCCCGCCAAAATAGTCGCCATGGCTTTAGCTGAAATGGAGACCAGGTTCCGGGACCTCTTTGACACATGTCTTGAGGTTGGGAGGTTCCCGGACATATGGAAGGAAGGGCAGCTGGTACTCCTGAAAAAAGAGGGGCGCCCAGAAAACAGTCCTCTCGCTTACCGGCCAATCGTCTTGTTGGACGAAGTCGGTAAGCTATTCGAGAAAATCATGGCGGCGAGGATAAATCGCCACTTGAAGGAGCAGGGGCCGAACTTGTCGGATTATCAGTTCGGCTTTCGAGCAGGGCGCTCCACAGTCGACGCGTTGGCGCGCTTACAAGAAATAGTTGGTGAGGCCTGGGATGCGGGGAGGGAGTTTTGGCTGTGTCGTTGGATATAGCCAACGCTTTTAACTCGATCCCTCACTCCACAATTCTGGCTGCCCTAAGATATCATCGGGTGCCCCAATACCTTCAACGACTTCTAGGTAGCTACTTGTCCGGCAGAAGGGTCGCGTACGTAGGGAGGGACGGGCTGCTTCGGCGTGCGGGTGTCGAGTCCGGTGTTCCACAGGGGTCTGTCTTGGGGCCCCTCTTGTGGAACATCGGCTTTGATTGGGTTCTGCGGGGTGTTCTCCTCTCGGGCATGAGCATCATCTGCTATGCAGATGACACTCTAGTCACAGCCCGAGGGAGGACCTACGGCGAAGCCGCGTGCCGTGCAGCTGCCGGCGGTACCCGAGTAGCAGAACGCATTGGCCGTCTGGGGCTACGTGTGGCGCTTGAAAAGACCGAGGCCATTTACTTCTTCGGGCCTCGGCAGCGCCGTCCCCCTCCAGACGCTAACATCGACGTCGGAGGAGTGACCGTCAGGGTGGGTACCCACATGAAATATCTGGGCCTAGTATTAGACTCGCGCTGGTATTTCGAGCCCTACCTCAAGGGGTTATCCCAGCGGCCTCATTGGAGCGGCAGGGGCGTTTGGGCGTCTGCTTCCCAACTTAGGTGGACCAAGGGCCAAATGTCGGCGACTCTATGCCGGCATTCTTAAGAGCATGGCCCTCTATGGCGCCCCCATTTGGGCAGACACGCTGTTTCGACGGGGAAACACAGCCCACCTGCGGAGGCCACAAAGGGCTATTGCCCAGCGAGTGGCCCAATCGTACCGCACGGTGGGCTTTGATGCGGCTTGTGTACTGGCCGGCACACCGCCTTGGGCCCTCGAGGCAAGGGTGCAGGCACAAGTTTACTGGCGTCTAACGGAGAGGAGGGCGCAGGGAGAGCGTCCCTCCCCAACGGAAATTGCGGCGATTAGAAGAGAGGCCCAGGAAGAAATGGTTGTACAGTGGCGGGTGAAATTGGACGAGGCGAGACCTAGGGGGCGGGTGTTAGATGCCGTTGGCCCGGTTTTAGAAGAGTGGTTGCACCGGAGCCACGGCTATCTGTCTTTCAGACTGGTGCAGATACTGACCGGGCATGGATGCTTTGGTCAGTACCTGCACCAAATCGGGCGAGAAGAGTCGCCGTCGTGCCATGCTTGCGGCGCGGCGGCAGACACAGCGGACCACACGCTAGGTATGTGTCCAGCCTGGGCGACCGAGCGGGCCGAGTTGGCCGCTATTGTTGGGGGTGATTTCTCGCTCTCAAGCATAGTTATAGCCATGCTTGGGAGCGAAGAGGCCTGGACGGCAGTTGCCACCTTTAGCGAGCAAATAGTCTCGAGAAAAGAGACCCTGGAAAGAGAGCGAGAGGACGACCCCCTCGCTCCACCTCTTCGTAGGCGAAGAAAAATGCGTGCGAGGCGTCGCTTTGATGCCCTCGCGCTTGTTAGCGGGGACCAGCCGGCCGCGGGTGTGGGGACACCCTGGCCGGCCTTGCACGGTACTCCGCAGATGCGCGGGAACGGTTTAGCACCTTCGACCGTTCCCGCCAGTCCCCCGACCATCCAGGGGAGACTTGGCGACGCCGCCCCGTAGGGGCAGCAATTCCGCCGACGGTGCTGTGGCAGTCATGGGTCGACCGATATCCCATGGCGCCGTCAATAGGCGATGAGAAGGTGGGGAGGTTTTTTAGTTCGGGTAGTCCCCGCCCCCTCTGGGCGGGGGAGTCCCACACACGTCGCTGTCGTCCCCACGGCAGCGATATGGTGCGCAAAGGCATTTTCCCTCCCTCAAAAAAAAAAAAAATAAAAAAAAAAAAAAAAAAAAATGGACCTCATTAGCACTTAACATCAGGTGAGATGAGTTCAATCTTGAAGTGAAATATAAAAAAAATAAAAAAAAAAATGTTTAGTTTCAGACATCTATAATACAAAGCAAACTTCAGATTAAACTTTGTGGTTCGAAGAAAACCGAACGTTAATTTAATTCATAATTCATACAATTTATTTGTGAAATCAACAACTTAAAAAAAATATTGCTTTCATTATTGACAGTCAAACTACCTACGTTTTATATGGAATGTTTAGAAATGATGAAATATAATTTTGTTTATGACTTTTGTTTTGCTTTGATAAACGCGCCGCCAAATGGTAGCTAAGCCGTTACGCTTATTATTGATGTATCAGCCTAAACCAACATCTTTACGTGCCGAATTACGTAAAAAGTAAAAATATCCATAAACTCGGTCGAAATAGTCACGCATCCCGGGGCCGCGAGGTGTATTACATAGCTTTTAATATCGTGTTCGCTATCGCGCTTCAAAAAGCATATCTATCGTTTGCCCAGTCTAAACATTATGAAGTCTACAGTTTCCCCAAAATGAAACTACCTAGAGCAGACGCAGAGAGAACAGTTAAGACGCGCGGGGCGTAACCGCCATGTGACGGAAATGTCTCGGTATAGCCCTCTCGTCGATATCTCACTTATTTATTAAGAGGGAAAAGAAATAACAGGATAAAGGAAGTAGTTACGTTGCAATAAATATACCATAATGAAGATGGATCTTAATTTGCTGCCGAGTTTAGATATTTGGATTAGTTATTAATTGAATTGAAGTGGGTAGGTATTAATGATGTCAGCTCCGCAGTGGTTAGAGGGGCCTGAAACTTAAAAGATAAGGCACCGCGGGATTCAATTAGTCAGGGAACGAACTTTTTAAATGAAATAAATAATATTTGACAATATTTCATGCATTGCTCGGATTCTACGGTAAGTAGCTGAGTAACTCTTCTTAGAGAAATAACGACGATAGCTCTACACCCGGAGGCGTAAAGCCAATAAAAAAGTTCGTTTTTCATATACCCGACCGGGAATCGAGCCCGGTACCTCAGAGATGGCGGCTAATTGATGTCTCATGATTCATTAAATGTCAAATAACTTAATTTAATGTTTCAAGTATCAATAAAAAAATAAGGTTTTATAAATAAACATTGTAACAATTAATGTCGAGTACGTTTTGCACATATACCTATGAATTATATATCACAATGAGTTTACTTTAACACCTACACAATCTTAAATAAGCATCCAATTAAGTAACTTCAGTCCTAAACTAATCTGGCTTAAAGTATAAACTTAAAATATTATACTTAAAAACGGATTGCGCATCGGAGCTTACTTAAATACTAAAATAACGACTTGATGAAATTTGAAATAGAAAGGTGAACTCAAAGAACGCAGAAAAGTATATCAATATCTACTTGATGAGGAAATGAAGTTCGCTGAAGAAATCACGTTGCAATTATACATAAAGAGATGACCTAATCAAGACCTAAATCATTTAATTAATATAACGAAAAATAATCGGTCCAAATGGAAGTAACTTATTATGCTAATTCTCTTAATTTACTTCAAGTCCTGTTCCAGGCAACTGGAACAAAATAAGTCAATTAAATGGGCCAGTGGGTTTAGACAAGTTTACATGGGCAAGTCACAAAGGCCCAGATACAGGCTTAATGAAAAAACTTTCGTGCATTTCAATTAGAGCCCTTTCAAAGACTGTAATTTTCGAACGTTAACGAGCTAAATTTTATCGAAAATTAATTGCGACATCTTCATTGAAAACTTTTCACTCGAGTTTGATACCTAAATTTTGTTCGGTGAAACTTTCAGAATGCTGTGTGTCTGCTTGGAAGATGGAGGGTTGATAGACCGACGTTTGGGTTAATATTTGATGAATTTTATCTTTAATAAACTTCAGATATAGAGCGTATGCGTATTATATGAACTTTGTTTAACATTTATTTAAATATAAACAATTAAAGGAGTTGATATGGCATGTTGTCAGTTTTTTTTTTGCTTATGGTTAGACAAAATATGGTAACAGATACAACTAAAGCTTGAAAAATAAAAGGTTATTCCAGGCCATTTTTTTAAAAACCAAAAACCAGAACTGCCATTTATTTAAATTAGTTTTTAAGATTTTATAAAAACAACGGTTGTTTTGGACGCTTTACTTAATATAGGGCTCGCAATAAGTTGTAGAAGTTTTTTTCCCAAAATTTTCTTTTGGCTAGAAGAAATATCAATGGCCAAACTTAATAAGGGAAAAAATCATAGATGAAAGAAAAATAAATGATAGATTTTATGATTTTAAAAAACATATCGTGGAAATTATACTCGTATATGAAGTATTCATAACTTAGTCTTTATTTAAATACTGAATAATACCTTTAGATATATGTCTTGAAATACTTGTTTGACTCGGTTGAATAATTTAGATATTAGCACATAAATTACCTTCAAATTACTGAGTTATCAAATCATCGTGACATAACAAAAATTAGTTGCATTCTTGCATTTCGTAATCAAAATGTTCTTTCTTTTGGTGCATCTCTCTAAAGAGAGATCTTAATATTAACACAAATATAGTGAATATAATATAGTTATGTTCAAATTTAATGTCTTGTGTTTTTCTAAAATAAAAAACTTATTCTTTATTTTTTTTCTAAAAGTAAGAGTCTGTAAAATGAGATTTCTGTTTAAATTTCCGAATCATTTAAAGAAAGTTTAATTATGTTGACTTTCATAACAGCATATCGATAGGCTTGAAAAGACTTACAAGTTACAAACAATATTAAGCCAAAACACGGTCTCTTCTATTGAAATTTAATCTCAGCCGTTGAATAAATCTAAAAGATGTACTTACTTGGATAAAGCTTGGCAAATGCGATCTGAGTCGATCAATGATGCAAATATTGATTTTTGCCTCGCTCATGATAGAAGTGTTTTGTGTATTATATTTATTTGTATTATATAGACGTTTCATAAATATTACTGGTGTAATTAATATGAATAAAATAATATTGAATTTGAATTATAAAAATTTGACCTCAAATCTGATAAATAAATCTATTTTGATACTGTTTCGTTTCATGCATCAAAAGGAGCGTTTACAACCTAGTGATCGCTAAAATGCGGTTAAACGTATTCAATGGATTATTATTTTATTAATTATAACTACCCACTTGCAGCATTTTATATATCTCGACTTAAAAGATGTCATCGCTTATTTTGTTTCAAAATTACAGGAATAGCATCACCTCCCAAACTACTTTATGTGTTCATCTTTTGTGGGTGTGATATTTTAAAATTTCAAGTAATGCTGCTAGTGGGTGTAATCTTTATCGTCTTTTGAGATAGCGTACGATTGTAGTATTAACCAATTAATATGGGTAGAATCACCTTTGTGCCCTATAGAAAGCAAAAGTACTTAAAATTTACAACTAACCCCAAACATTAAACATTTAGATTGCTTGATATAATATAGGTTTAAGTCCATAATTCATTTAAAAAAATATTATAGACTAGACAAATGTTTTGTACATACATTTCTTTATTAACGTTAGACATATGTATGTATGTTTTATCATGTTTTGTATTTTTATTTTTTGAAATAATAACCAAATATCAACCTCCAGGACTCGACTGTAGTTAAACTCAAATATGACAATTCATAAATGATTTTGTAAAAGTCTACATGTATAAATATAGCTGCTATTCTATTATATTTGCTTACATCGAAGTAGAACAATGCGATACCTTAATAATTTAGTACATTTAATTACAAAGTCCAAAATGAGTTTAGCCTAAGTAGATTCAAAGCTGTTTTTATAAAGTAAGCTTAAGTTCAAAGTTCTAGATTGTCTTAACACTTTGGGCGAACCTACAGCTCTTTGCAACCTCCTTTTCAATGAAAGTCATTAAGCAAATGAAAACGCCAACGCTTGCAAAAACGATGCAAATTCAATGCCGGTTCACTGAAGGAATATTTACAACGCATCCGCCCATAACGAAGTTTCGTATCCGTATTTATCATAATTTCCAAAAATACCAAATCCGCTCGTGTTTCGGTATGAACTAAATCCCTTAAATTCAAATCATCGTTAGGGATTACAAGTTTAAATCGCTTCTATGAGTATGGGCATGAAAGAACTTGTGCGTCGGACGAGCGGTTGTGTGGGTAAATCAACATCGGTGTGTACATCATTTACAAGCTCCGAAAATGTTTGCGTCCCACTCGCACTCGCGGGCCTTGTAAGCGGTGTGAGGGTGTGTGTAGGGTGTAATGATACACCCAGAGCTGCGTTAAGTTGTGTGGGTGAGTTATCCGGGACTGTAGCCCCCGCCAGTGTCGAGCAAGCCACTGTAAGGCTACGACGCGACTACGACGTAGCAGACGCGCGCTGGTTTTGCATCGGACAATAGACCCAGCGGCGGATCGTGACGTTTTGTTATTTTTTGTTAGATGTGAATAAAAGCGACTCTATGTGACATCCACTCGTGAAAGTGGAGACAGTATGCCGAGGACACCCCCTTTGTATGGAACAGACTGTTGTTAAGGCGGCTTTTTCAATTTTTGAACACTAATTTGTCGGATCGCCCGCAAATTGGGCCGGTTTAGACGTGTTGCGGTAAATTGAACGCGATGTAAATTATTGTAACGTATGGAGTGTAATATAGAGGAAGGGATTTATTATAACAGAATTGGTGACGTTGTGGTGTGATTGGTTTAAGACTGTTGATTGCGTGTGCTGGCATGGAGTTACTGTTTGACTAGCCCGATTTATTTCGGAAGGTAAATATGACAAACATTTCTTTACTGTTTTCATGAATAAAACTGCTATAATTGTCTGTTGTCATATGTTCCTGGTATTTGGTTTCTAGAAAATGGTTTCCATGTTTTCAGAACAAAGAGTTTGGATTGTTTTCTGTTTTTTTGCAAAAAATAGAACATGGGTACTGGACTCAACAGTGAAAACAAAAACGTATAACAAAGAACCGGGGTGAATGAAAAATACCTTCGGGTTTTATGGAGCGAGCTTTTGGTTTGCGGCTTTACTACTACATTCAGAGAATGCAGAACTGAAAGGCGTAAAGGATCATTAGCTAACGGATTAAACTATGAACAAGTGATACTAATTAATTCAGTTTATCAAAGAGATAATCCTAGATATTTACCTTTACGGTTTTCTTTGTTAGTATTTTAAAAAAATAGTTTTTATTTCTGCATTTAGATTTTCTAAATAATTATATTTAAACTCAAAAAACAAATATTAAGGTAAACATAAAAAACAAAAACTTATTTAAAAGAAAATTATTATTGTTTTTACTATAGAGTAATTTTTAAAGATTGCGCAAAACAAACATCGATTAAATACAATTGATGTTAGCCTAATTATAATATTTTATTTGAAATTACAATATAGTAAATATTGAAAAAAGGAGTAAAAAAATGTAAATGATCCTAAAAAAAGCATTCAACTGGAACCATGTTCGGATAGCTGATATATAAATGTTCCAACAAAAAAAATATGTAAAGACTTATCCCGCGAGCCACCGTAGTTCGATAAGTACGTAAAGCCGCCGTTTCACAGCAATCCAAGACACGCACGCTATGCACGCCATTTTGGACCGAATAGGCTACTTGCGGACAGCAAGCGCTCTTAAAGTTCTGATCCTTTATTGACTATCAAGGATCAGGCACGCTACCAACGCCACGTCATATGACGTCTTTGGTTTAAAAGTAGTCAGGTAGGCAAATTGTTTGCAACGTGAGTCCTGCTGCATAACTGCCAGTTAAGATAGTCAGTTGCCAGCGCTTCTACGCCAATATTCATCGGGTTTAGATGGCTTAAACCCTCCTACAGTTGAAGTTTTAACTAAAATTTTGGGCCATATAATCGTCAATAATGATTATTAGTTTATATTATAATATGCACACTACCAACGCCACGACATAATGACGTCTTGCTATGAAAATAGCCGGCCAATCGTTTGCAACGTGCGTCCTGCGCGGCTCTGAATCCACGTTCGCCGTAGTCTAATCTATATATATATAAAAATGAAACCCGTTTCCCGTTGTCACGCCATAACATGAAAATGGCTTGACCGATTTAGCTGATTTTTTTTTGTTGTTTTCTAATACCCTGCACAATGTTCTTACGGAAAAAAAATATTAAGAAAATCTCTCAGGAAGATTGAAAAAAAATACATTTAATTTTGCATATTTTAAAAAACACGCGTAACGAATGTCAACGTCATTCACAGCCATATACTTAAATAGTTTAGATTGAAAGAGCATCGTTTGTTCGGAAACGTGGTTACTTAATTAAATTATATCGCACAAATTTATTATTTTTTGAAAATAACTCACCACGGTATAGTTATTTATAGATAAATATCGATTTTCCGAAGATAGTTCAGCTAAACAAAATAAAATAGTTCATCACAGCTACGCTAAGGCGGTACGAAGTTTGCCGGGTCAGCTAGTCATATCATAAAAACAAAGACTGTAACTTGACAATAACTGTCAATTAAGATGGTCAGGTCTTCTACGCCAATATCCACCGGGTTCAGATCGCATGCCTTAAACCGCCTTACAGTTGAACTATTGGGATAAGTTTAATTGTTTTTAAACCATACTTATTTAAGAAAAAAACAACGCAAAGAACTTTACTATTAAGTACTATGTAAACAGCATTTATTGATATGACTATTTTATCGTAATCAGCCTAGGAAGAAGGACTCATTTTTATATGCACTTGTCAACATAATACATACATAAATCATGTGTTTTGTAAACCTATTACTTAATACCCATCTAAGCTTATAGCGAGTACTATGTATACTAGCATTACAGGTACGAGTAGAATACTTAAATACGTTTATAAACATCCATGACTGGAATAGCAAGGCATGTTCATCATATAAACATTTACCCTTAGCGGAATTCGAACCCATAGCCTTTGATATAAAAGTATCTTTTTGACCGCTTGACCAGAAGCTTGCTTGCTGTTTGGACTCTCACAATCCGATGGTTTCCATAAATTTAACACCATCGAGAGACCATTTAAGTATAAAACAAATTTCTAAAGGATTGTTGTACATACTAGTGGACCTTTAGGATCATTGTGCTAAACAATCAAGGCACATAAACACATTGCCCCTGGAATTGTCCAACTTACGGCTTCTCTCTAGGAGCGAGGAGTGCAACCCTTTAACTGTTGGGTCTTTTTTGCTTTCAAACAAACTTCGCTTAATATTATCAAAGGATAATGTGTCCTTACCATAAAAATATTTATTAATAAATTTTCCTAAACAAACTGTTGGAGGTAGTTCAATCCGTAAGATCTTCGTGGAGGTTATAAATAATTGTAACAGCTTTTGCTTGGGATTTTATTATTAATACCGAAGAAAATCGGCTTAGAAGTTTCTTTTTTTTAAAGAGACAATTTCTTTGAAATAATATTAGAGATCACTAGTACGCCGTAAAGCGTTATATAATTTTTGAAACAATATTAGGAGTATACTATTCCTAAGCTTGTTTATTATTCAGTGTAAAATCTACACTAATTCTTAGATAAACATCCATTATTTACTTAGTTTAGAATGAAATTAATCTAGTATTTCTTTTATATTATTATTAATAGAACATTTTATTTATGTATCCCTTTTTTGCTTCGTAGTATGATTGAGTTTACTGTGTTCATTATTGCTTAACTGAGGTATACGATGTGAACTTGAAAACGACCACTCAGTGGCAAATTACCACTAAAAATACCTGAAAAAGAGAGATTGCTTATTTCTATTGTAATATTGCTAAGTTAGAACATAACGTTACTTAAGCTTATAAAGTGAGCAAAATAGTGAAGTTTTTATATTTCCTTAACCTGCACTACTTTTACTGAATCAATACAATTTCAATTACTTTAGTACTTTTTACCTTTGAAGTTAAAAAAATGTATCCCTCTAAACACTTATCCTTTGTTAAACAATTTCCAGCATTGGTAACTTCTATGTTAAAACCGACATTAAATGGTCCTTCGAGCCGATACACGTTCCTTCCTTTGTAGTATGTTGAACAATATAACTTTAGCTGAAATTGCTTCACAGGTAATTAGAGACTTTGTTCCATGATATGGGACAAATGATACATTAAATACTTCTACGAAGGCTATATGTATCATATCTTACTTGTGATGGAAAGGATCAATATATATATAGCCATGTGGACGTTCCATCACCTGGTAAAATGGTTACTCAGCCAATTTTGTGGCCGCCACTAAATTAGCCGCTCATGGCCCTACCACTAATAATATTATGTCTAGAGCTATTTGGCGTCTTTCCCCCTACTAGTTGCTCTTCTTAAGACGGTCGTAGCAAACACATTGCAAAACAGAGCAAAAACAGAGTGGGATCTTCGACATTCATATTGAACTTGAAAGCTTAGTATCTGTTCTGGCATTTTACATTCGAAAGTTTATAAATTGGTGACAAAAACAATCGCACCTCTTTTGTCTCGTAGTGAGATGGGCCTTTCACTTGTTAAGAGCTATCGACACGTTTTAAATTACGAATGATAAAATGGTTCAAAGTTAGTCGGAGCGAGAGCACTGTCTCACAAACAACCTTTGGCACGATGAATTTGGCTGAGTAGGGCATGTTACTAATCGTCAAAATATAACGTCGTTTGGGAGCGTGCATATCCTGCGAAGCGCAGTTATTGTTAGATTTTTACACTACACCTACATGCGTTGTACTTGATTTTTACACTGTTCATAATTAACCGATCACGCAGCAGTTCGACCTTTTACTTAATTTTCGCCATATAGTAGATAGGTATTAAGATCTTGAATACCTATTGAACCTGTAGTTTTAAGTATTATATTTTTGCAATATTATTTCAAAAACATAAATCTATAGTTACGTATTACTTAATTTAGATATGAATCACTTGTCAAAGCACAAACAGTATTCAGTTATTAAAATCGTTTTAACAATAGATCTTGCATTGAAAGAATAACAAATCTAAAATAACACATATTTTTCAGAAGATTAACGTTTTTAAAAAACTAAAACATCTGAAATGTGAAGGTAACACTTCTTTTATTCAACACATATCACTAACACCATTAGTTAGTAAAAATGCATATTTCCGTCATTTCAAAAGCTGTCCAAGGTACCTACCATACTTAATTAAATAGTTGCCTAATTGGTAGGTACGCCACTCCCTTAAAAGATCCACTGCGACATGAATAGTTTGTTTGTTACTTTTGCTTTGGTATATAAATTCAGAATCCGGGTTTATTTGTATACCTGCTGCCGAGAATAGCACAACCCGTAGGATG
Organism: Glyphodes pyloalis; assembly: GCA_037074685.1. NCBI lineage: Eukaryota > Metazoa > Arthropoda > Insecta > Lepidoptera > Crambidae > Glyphodes > Glyphodes pyloalis. The sequence continues at coordinate 10,862,204 of JAYKKO010000005.1, read as the reverse complement.
CAGTGGGTGATAACTTGTACGAGCGCATTTATTTATTCTGTGTTGCACACCAACATTGACAAATTGAAATGTATGTTTTGGTGCATAATTAGTATGTTTGTATGTATGTATATGTTTGAAAAACTTTTAAGAAGGTTTTCGGTAATTATAAGTACCAAACCAAGTAGTAGTATCACATTTGGTTTACGTAGACGATTAACAAAGTATTGCATAGATAGATTCAAAATAAAAAAAATAACCTCTCAATATTTCAAAATATTAAGGTAATATGTTTTGTGTTTTCAACTGTTGTAACATATTGATCTTACCTTAATTAGTGCGATTATTTTTGTCTGATCTTCTCCAATGTCCTTTCAATGAAAATAAGACAAAATTAAATACAGTACCGTTGTCAAAAGTTATTTTTAGGACAGATTTCCTCCACAATTAAAAAATATGAACAGTATCCAATTGTCCATGTAAAGATTTTTCATAATAAATGTCACATATTGATTTAGAATGATTGAGATATGACTCAAGTCTTGTTTATCGCATCACAACTGAAATTGGTTTGCGCTTTTGATTGAAAATTTCGGGAGAGTCCCCGTCCCACAGAACTCTCAAGATCGACAAGTTTGATAGGAAACTTGTCCCCGAATCACAATAGGATCCGAAACCAGCCTTAAAGTCCGGCGCAACAATCTGTATCTAGCTCTGTTTGCGGCGATACCGCGATTGACTGGCCTCATTGTCTGCGCCGTGCCTCCATTGTTGAGTAGCACGTCATGCCACCCGGTCGTGTGTTACACTAGTTTCACACTGAACAGCTCTGTTGTCACTAAAGTGTTTTGTATGCAGTACTTGGAAATTTGGTTTGGATGGAACGTTTTAAAGAAATAGAATCATTTCATCTTCTCTTGCGGTGTGGGATACGCACCCACCATCTCCACGTATCACTCTTCCAACTGAGCTAACCAAAGTTGCGGTGTAAATCACTATAAAAAGATTTAAAAATCTAAACTAAACTTCTTTTACGAATTAGAGTGACGAGAATAAAATGAACATATTATACATTTTTGCTCTCATGCCATTATTGTAGGGATTTCTTTAAACGGAGGTTACATAACTGTATCATATAAAATGCCTTAAAAAATATATGTTTTCAGTTGCTATTTTTCAATGTATTCTTATACAGCTTGCGTAGAAATAATACAATTCTGGCGAATGTTTGATATTACGTTATCAATTTATCTGATTTCCAAAGTTAGTACGCGTTCTTTTATCTTTTAGTTGGCAGTTTAAAAAAAAACTCATTTGAATATACACATCGCAAGCATTGCTTAAAAAACATTTAGAGTTTTATACTAACTCCGTTGGCTCGACGGTAGACACGAATTGGATCTTTGCCTCTGACACGAGATGACGTCATTACATTATGTGTTGTGCAGCCTCTTGCAAGTTGACAGATCTCTGCAACTTGAGTAGAACCTTATAACACATTTTGTAAAGTTATCAAGGAAATATACCTAAAAGTTTTTTGTGCGACGAACCCGAACCTTTAATAAAACATGAGTTCTCATTCACACGATGACTATTTAAAATAATATATATTTATTCACTAAATTCATAAATGAACTTACAAATTAAACCAGTTTGCCACTATCTAGCTTTGATTGCGTATACATTTCTTTTAAGTGTCTTCATTGCTCTTGCCGAAAATCATTTGGCAGACTTTTGTTAAATTCAGATTTTGTCACTAAAATATTCAATACGTTTGGATATAAACGAAACATCAAAGGGACACATAAAGTTATTTCTAAGAATCCTCTTTATTGGAATACTAAGAAATTCTAATTACTGGAAACATAGATTCTATAAATGTTATTTGCCAAGAATTATCTGTTTAGCCTTTTTCTTGTAAGTTGTTCCAAATGCCAGTTACTAGATTAAAATACAATTTGTCTGATATGAAATCCAATGAATAAAATTTTTCCATAGCTAAACGTAACCGATCTCTTTCTTTGCTCTATTTCTCGGTCTTTTAAGGCCCAGGATATTATTACAATTGAAGTATTAGAATTGGCCTTGAGATGCTATTTTTTTTTTATATTTATTTGAAAAAAAAAAGAGATGAAATATAACTAAATTATACACTTAACACATACAATTACACAAAAAAAAATATTTTCTAATGCTGAGCACACGCTTTTCCTCAAGTATCAAATGGAATAGACCAGGCGACCATGATGGTCTTATTAAAGTTTGGTCGAGGGTTGTATGTTAAACGATTGACCAATCTTACCGTATGAATCATAGTGGCCTTTGACTAAAATAACCAACTATGATTCAACAGTCAAATAGAAACACTGCCATTAAAATTAAATTGAATGTTGTCTTATAAAAGCTTAATCGAATATTGAATTGTTTTCATAATACCTTTGCAATGCAATCGCTATTTGTATCTTCATTTTCTGACGCGATACTTCCTTCTTTGTACGTGTGCTTCATACTCGTATGTCTCCCTTCATATTATGTTGCGCTTTGATCGTGTTTTTACGAGTTACGTAGAAATTGATATCAGCCAGATGAGAAATGAGAAATAATGGAAAGACGTTTCTCAGACATCGAAGAAAATAAACAAGTTTCTCTTAGAATATTTTTTTATCCGGTTTAGCCATGAGATGAAGCTTTACTTCGGCTGTACTTTTCAATACATACGTTTATAAATAGATATTTGTGTGCATCATCCCATGCACAACTCATCATTCAATCATTTTATGTTACCTTATTTCATAAGTCTATTTATGTTTTTTTTTTTTGTTTGTGACATTGTTTTTAAACATGTCTGCGGTTCGTTTGTGAATATTTTATGTAATGTCTTTAAACATAGTAATTTTCCTTTACTTGAGTTTCTATTAGGTATTTTACTAGCATACAGAATTTCATAGTTCCTAAATTATTATTAGCTTTGCCAAAATGTTTATGTTAGAGTGATCATCTTTCTTTTTCCACAGACCTCTTTCAAAATCAATAAAAACGCGCCATAAACATCGAAGACATATTTCCAAGTTTGAAACTTCTGTCCGCAGATTGCCATTTCACGAGCATAACAAAATTTACAGGTTTTAAATCTATTTGAACTCTGTTTTATGGGTACGAATGTCCGCTTTCAACAAATTTGCTGCGACTGAAACGTCCTGTTTGCGAAGTGGCCTATTTCGTTCGCCCGCTGTGACCGGAAGGCGACTGTTCTCTGAATCAATAGACTTTTTAACGATATAAAACACTTCTACTAGACGCGATAATGTAGCCACTTCAAGAGCTGGGAATAAAGAAACTGTTTGGCCGAGTTAGATAAGTGGGATAACGGAATGTATATAGGTAATTTTTTTCATGGGACGAGAGTTTGTTAGATGTTATTAGTAAGATATGCCAGATTGGAAATTTTGTTAATCTATTATTTGTACGTTTTAAGTTCGTATCGGGACCTAATGCAGGATATCTAATGTTACTATATTTACATGTAATACATAACACGTTAGGTGGATCAAACAAAGAATAGTTGGACTTCACCGCTTCTTCAACTTCGGTTAAAGATTGTCGCTTTATAAAATGCAGATAAGACCACATATTATGCCATTATTATGGCACCTGGATTCCAGACTGGGTCTTTGGATGCAGTATAACAACGAATTGTTAGTCAATTCTCATCCTAAACTCATAAGCGGTATTAATCATAGAGGAAATTGTACCATGATGCAACATAATGTATATCGAACTACATATTAGAGCGCTAAATACATCACTGCGCTTTATGGTGGTCTATTTATGTCGCTATAAGGCTAGTTATAGTGAAACCGAACGGGCAACGTCTCTCGTATACCAAATATCTCCTGAGCTAAAATAAATAACCAGGTAGGTACTCAAATTAAAAAAAGACAATGGCAGTAACGAAAAGACTGGGCAATTGCAGTATTTAAAGCTGAGGGTCGAAAAGATTGGAAAAAGGTGATAAAGCTTTTGCTCTGCAGCGGGCTCTCATTAATTATAATAATCAAAAGTTGTGTTACTAAGATTTTTTTATAATTATTGGCTTTTTTTATTTAAAACTTTATTACACAAAAAATAACAATAAATTGACTTAATGCTAGGAACATTCTCTAACAATCAAAACTTGAATCATGCAGTTTGTTTATGGGAACTTAAATAGTGCAGATACTATCGACTTCAAGATACTTTTTCCCGAAAATGTTGCCATTAAGAAATGAGTTAAGCTGAGATCAGAAACTGAGTTATATTTAATTAGCTATATGTGACTGTAACACGTCTACTGATTGATAAAATAACAAATGAAAATCTTCGTAGATGTGTTATATAAACCTAAGAAATATCCGCTTACACAGTGATTCTTCAACATTACGATAAATGTTTCCGCGATCATTGCCCACATTTTTCAGTTTACGCCAATGATTCAGCTCGCACCATTGTAATGCTTACTACCTGGACGTTTAGGGTGAAAATTGAACTGCAGGTAGTCAGATGGCGTGATCAGGTAAAGTCGTCGTCTGTGGTCGCTGATCATTGTTGGAAAATGTTAGCTCGCGTCCGATCGTTTTAAGAAATTGAATTGGGTTCTGGTATCCCATTTTAAAATCGTCTTTTCAAACGGATGATCTTAATTCAGCTATAAGATCAGCACAGTACGATAAGATTAGTACTTATCTAGTAGTTAAAATAACAATAAATTGACATACTGTGCTGATCTTATTTTTGAAAATTTCGTGTAAAACATTTGAGACAGACCAATTTCAAGTTATATTAACATTGTTTTATTCGTAGTTTGCATATAATATCAGTTTTTAATTTGCGAAACATAAAATAAAATACAAAGAAAATATTTTTTTGAGAATCTAAATTTTAACTAATTTAAAAACAGCCAATTACTAGAATCGACGTTTATTTCATAATTAAAAATGCTCAATGGTCGTTGAAAATATTTCAGCCAAGCCAACTTAATTTAGAGATGAGAAAATAATTAATATTGAGCATAATTTGAAATTTTAAGGTCCCGCAGTAAAATGAGGAACACTTATGCCGCGTGCCATATTTGGGTCAAGAGTCTTTAATTATAAGCTTTTAATTTGGATCTTTCAAGTCCAAGTCGAATAGAAATTAGAATGCCTTTTTATTTTTTGCAAATAATGTCCAATCTGCTATTTGCTATTGAATCAAAATCAGCTTATTGAAATATTGGGCTTCAGTAATAAGGCAACTTTTATGTTAAAAAAACAATTGAAACTGTCCCATGGAAGATTTCGAAGAATCACCAAAAAACTGTTTTGAAATGTTACTTTTTATTCGCATAAATTTCAAGTAACTACGACTAAAAAATAAAACGACTCGTTTCCGGGAATCGACTACGAAGGATGGCCAAAATTCTACGAAGGACCTTCGAAAATTAAACAGTGATTTTCCGTTATACGACCGTCACTGTGGAAATATCTACCTAAATGGTACCCGGCACATGCTGCGTACGCATATGATGTTAACGGTATAATTTCTCATGCAAGTCACAGCATAACATAAAGCCATTTTTGCTATAATCACATATCTGTATGCAAATCTCAATGGACACCAGACCGTTCCGCGAGGTTTAATTGCGTAACGGATGGTTATTCGCGCCATAACCGGGGGAAATTATATCTTTATTAATAACTGACCCGGTTTTCCTGCGCGTAATTTTATTAGCGGATTTTTGTTCCTTTTTCGAACCGGATGAAACCGCGTAGCTGGATTGCTAATAATTACCGCTGTACAATTTTATTTTGAAACAAATAATGCGATGTTTTAGACGGAACCTACAGAGCAGTAGGTAGTGATAATGTATGTGTTTGAATTTTGTCTGAAATATAAAAGTAGGTACAGTCACGTTCATAAAGATATGAGGTGTGAAAGTAGTCAAAAATATATGAGGAACAAAGGTGCAATAATATATGATCATTCAAAGTCACCTAAATATTGTACACATCCAACAAGTCATAAATATCTTCTCATCATAAGTCTCCAATAACATGTACACGATTACAATCATCATTAATATGTACGCATCCAAACTGTTCATTGGTATCTAAGCGGTCAGAGTGATCATAAATATCTACACATTAGGCAGATTTTTAAATTTCGAGTGCGTAAAGTGTCGGCGTTCCAAGCAGCAAGGCTTCAATTGTTTCACCAGTTTTGTTTTCTTCGTTTGCTATGCCCGCAACTTAGACATCTCTTTGTAAGCTCTTAAATTAACTTCAATTTTGTATGTACTACATTATACTAGTATGTATGTTTACAATATTTAAAATGAAGAATTGACTCAGTTCAGGTTGACCAACTGAGCTGAAATTCGGTATACTGAGGCAACTGCGATAACAATACATTAACATGGTAACATGGAGCTGGTCAGATAATGGAGTTAGAAGATACCCATAGGAACACCTGTTCCTGTGGACCAATTGAATTGAAATTTGGTACACCTTCGTAAGGTTTAAAAAACAATGAGTTTTATGTATATCTTGGTTTTTGTTTGCTTTGTATGTTCATAATAAAAGCTTGTTTATAAAATATTTTCACCTACCAATAAATCTTTTTCTAAATTAATCTCATTTAATATTTTCTATTCCTATTATAAAAGTGTAATGAACAGGTCCGTGTTAATATTTAAGAGATTTAGGAAAAATATAAGTTTTAGGGGTCTCGAAGAAAGCAATTGAGGCCAAAACTTGGTGTTTTAAGAATTTTTGTCTGTCTGTGTGTTTGTGTCGACATCACGCAAGAACAACTGCACCAAATTTAATGTAGTTTTCCAACATTTACTTTTGCAAATCTAACTTATAAACGAGACTACGACTTATCAGAGTTTTAATCCAGGAACTCCTAACGGGAATGTTTTAATTAATGGCTATAACTTTTGATCAGCTTACAGTCAAATAGTTGAATTTTTACATAATGTGTTATTACGCATTATGTAAAAATTAAATAAGAGAGGTAGGGCATAGCGATTTATAGCTCGAACTGGAGCAGCCCGACTGGTGAAACACCTTCACCTTACAGAAGACTGCAGCCAAATAACAATCACTTCGGTGTTGTTGTGCGTGTTAGTAACGTTTGCAGAGCTCCTGGGGGGTGCTACATTAGTAGCAGGGTCAAGCCTTCAAGGTAAGGGGGACAAGTCCAGTAACAGATTTATTATGCTGAACTTGTCGCCTTCAAGCTAGGACCTCATTACCACTTAACATCGGGTGGGATGAGGTCAATCTTGAAGTGTAATATAAAAAAAAATCAACTATTTGCCTACTATGGCTACTATGACATAACTAAGTAACTAATACTAATACCTACTAAATTAACTTATCTTAATTTATTAAAAACATCTAAGATTATTAAGGTTCCGTAGCCAAATGGCAAAAAACGGATCCGTTATGAATTTACCATGTCTATCTGTGTATCTGTATGTTGCAGCCACTTTTTTCTATAAAACCCTTAAATACCTATACTATTAAAACTTGGTATGTGAATGTATTCTGTAAACCGTATTAAGGTTTTTCACAAAAATAGAAAAAAACACTTTTCAGGGGCGCCCCATACCTACAATTCTTTTTTTCATTTTTTCTAAATTGAATAGTTTGCACGAGAGACACTTCCAAAGTGGTAAAATATCCCCTCCCTCCCCTTTGACTTTTAAAATAAGAGAATGATAAAACAAAAAAGTATGTATGATGTACAATACTCAATAAACTTCCGTTGAAAATTGGTTTGAACGAGATCTAGTTAGTAGTTTTTAGGGTTCCGTAGTCAACTAGGAACCCTTATAGTTTCGCCATGTCTGTCTGTCTGTCCGGCCGAGGATAATCTCAGAAACCGTTTGCACTAGAAAGCTGAAATTTGGTACAAATATGTATATTAATCACGTTAACAAAGTGCAAAAATAAATAAAAAATGTTTTTTTAAGGTACCCCCCCCTACACGTAAATTGGGGAGTGATTTTTTTTTAATTTCAATCCCAACATGTGTTATATCGTTGGATAGGTATTTAAAAATGAACAGGGGTTTACTAAGATCATTTTTTGATAATTTTAATATTTTGGGAAATAATAGCTCCAAAAGAAAATAAAATTGTGTCCCCCCCCTCTAACTTTTGAGCCATAAGTTCAAAAAGTATTATTTATAAGTAAAATTTAGAATATAGAACTGCATAAAGGCTTTCTAGGAAAATTATTTAGAACCTGATGGGTTTATTCGTTTTTGAAACTTTTGAAAAAATATTTTTTTAGTGTATACCTACCTATGTCAAGTCAATGTTACACACAGATAGCCCATTTTTGTAACTTTAAGTGGGGATACTTAAGTATTGTGATGCACTGAAAACTACGGAACACTACACTGAGCGTGGCCCGACACGCTTTTGGCCGGTGTTTTTTAAATCGTTAGCCGCAATAATTTCCAATAAGAATACTTAAGACTTAATGAATACATTGGCATAGTTGACCATGGTTTTAACTACACATTGATGTGATTAGTAAATTCCTAGATTTAATACCACATAGTAAAAAAATCTGGAGCCCAGCTCCCAAAAACTTAATTTATAGGCCGGATCCGAATGCTAATAACAGTTTATAATTCTCATAATTGTACCCAATTCTTTTTGGATGCGAATTATGCGTCTTCAAAAAAACAAATATTATAAATGCAAATTTAAAAGCATATTTTAATTTTTAACCTTTTTAATAAGAAATAGTAAAGTTTAAACATTTTTTCTTTCTTCCACTTGCATGCACGTAATTTTATGGCATATCCATATTTTTGTAGGCTGTGATGCAATTGGACATCCTAGTTTTCGTTTATCGATGTGTCTTAGAACGTCCCTGTCAATAATAACAATGAAATCAATCGTATCTTGTAAACATTAAAGTTTACTTTTCTTTACTACCAACATATTTATGATCACTTTGAATGCTTAGATACCAATGAATACTTAGGACGCGAATATATTATTGCTCATCTTAACACATAACATATTTATGGAATCGTGTAGTTTAGATAATATTGATCACTATGTACGTTTACAACAATATGACGACCTGACAACGTACATAAAAATGAATTTCTGTCCCTCACATAATTTTGACCACTCTGGACACTTAGATCTTTATGAAGCTGACTGTACGTCTCTATTATTTTTTGATGACGATTTTTTGACGACCTCCGTAGCCGAGAGGCGAGCGGGCCTGACTTTGGCGAGTGCCATCTCTAATGTTCCGGGTTCGATCCCCGGTCGGGTCAATATGGGAAACGAACTTTTCCACATTGTCTCGGGTCTGGGTGTTGTGGTACCGTCGTTGTTTCTGATTTCTGTAACACAAGTGCTTAAGCTACTTACCACAGAATCAGAGCAATGTAAGTGATGTTGTCCAATATATATTAAATTGTATGAGTTCACTTTCTTGGGACAGGACTGATATAATATGCTGGGTGATATTTAATGGGATCGCATCTACGGAGGGCAACCCCGACAAATGATTCGGGGGCCATCTTTATGCTACAATCATTAGGTTATAAAATTTTAAGATACAAAATAATACAAAAGCAAATAACCCTTAATGTTTTACCTATAAAATAATCACTAATGCTCTTTTCACTATAATGTTAAAGTAATTTTAATTATATTCGGTATATTATTTGATATTAATTTTAACTAGTAGACCGGTAATATCAACACATGGAGTATCTAGGATTTAAAATCTGTATTTTCAAAATCTTTACCTTACCTATTCACAAATGACGTTTTCTATTATTTTCAAAACTTTTAAAAGTATGTAATTAAAAAAAAAAACAAAAGCTTAAAACAATCGGTTGCACATAATACACTTAATTGACTTGTCAAGCAACCCAACGGAACAGTTAACATGCCACTAAGCTCTCATTGACCGAAGTCATGAAACTTAATGCTACCAGATATAGATAATATAAATAGCACAGAATGACCGTGTCTAGACATAGTACTGCCATGATCGTTCAAACGTCATTTACGAGTATGATAGCCCTGGATCGCAGTGTAGCTACCTAGAAACGTCTTGCCCAGTTGACCTACTAACAAGGTCTGAACCCGAAAGATCGATGCCTTCGAGTCTTATAAGCTAGGCGGTGAGTTTGATGACACTTATAATGTTCTTTGTGAGGTGCGGAAATTTCTTGAAATCAGCTCTTTAGGGACGGTAACAATAGAACTCTTTGATTATGGTACATACTAAGATTGGCGTCTCATTGGATGTAGTTATAAGCAAACCATAGTTTCGTTCTTTTTAATTATGTGAAAGTTTCGATGCAAAAATGCTATGCTTTACACCCCATGAATATAAATGAAATTACTGTCCTACGTCCTAAGTTAAAATAACTGAATACGCCAGTTAATCACACTAATAACTGATTTAAAAAAAAGGTTTCGCGTATTCTATATCAAATGAAAACCCATCACAACTAGACTTAAACCAATTGATTACAGTTCATTTTTCATATTGACTTTATCGAATAACGAACTCGAGACCTTTCAATACGACATTGAATAAGAAACAATTGCTTCAATATATACTTTTCACTATGATTAAAAAAAATAACAATTTTATTTGCCATTTTACAACAGCATCTAAGCATCTACCAAAATATCATTTTACCTAAACAAAATATATATATCATATTAAATATAGAGAAAATACCTTTATCTGCTAAAATGAACCAACATTTTAATCATTCACTTATCAATAACTTCAGGACCGTAATAATTTGAATTGTTCAAGGTATACATAATTTTAAATGCTTGAAAATACAACCGGGATTCTTTTAACTAAAACGCCTATGCAAAAGTAGGACAATAGAAGTCACAGTATTTAAATTATGAAATAATACTATTGTAGGTCTTCGATCAAAAGTATTGTGCACAGTTGCGACCAAAAATTGGCACCGGCAAAACAAGGCATAAAGCAGTATTATGCCTTCTTTTGGCTCTCATCTGAATTTTGTATTCGATGAAACTGTGTGACACTTCTGCAATATGACACGGGGCCCAGAAAATTTGTTCGTATTTTGCATGAAACTTTGGTTTTAAGGGATATAATATGATCGAAGATTTTAGGTGAAGAACCTAAATACAATGTTATCAATGAATACTGGAAAAGAATGTCGTTTATTTCAAAGGGCATTTTATACGTTCCACATTCCCAACAAAACATCGCCTCTGCGTCCTTTGTACATACATCTCTGTCGGTTCAAAGCAAAAGTGAATAGCCATTTTCTGGCAAGCGTTCTCCATCCGCCGTATCTTAACTCTCATCTGGTGAAATGCAGCCAAACGTAAGTTTAGGTCATAAAGTACTTTATGGATTCTGGTATTTTCATATTTTCCGAGGAGCGAGTACCTACTTCCCTAAAGTGTTTCTCGTAAGTAGGTAAGGTAGCTTTGGGTTGAATTTGTTATTTTGTATCTTTGCTCACTTGATTTCTCAGGAGCTCCTTTCGTGCGTTCTTTTTTTTATTTTAAGCATTTCGAGATTAAAGATGATGACCCAGATGATTCACAAATGTCAGAAACGATCACGTTTCGGAAAGTTTATGTTCCATCTCTGTCCAATTGTTAATGTTAAGGAAGAAAATAACTTAATTTTTGACATTCAAATACGATTATTAGCGACCCGTTCCGGCTTCGAGTGGTTGCAATAACAAATAAAAATTAGATTCCCGCCTTTACTGTGCCGTAGTACATATATGTATATTATGTGTATACAATTAATATTTATATTTAAAAACCTATGTCATAAAAAAAGGTTTCTTTAAAAACACATCAAAATTCTTTCTGTAGTTTTAAATTTCTTAGTATTCATAGGGGAAAGCAACATTTTATATGTATCTAGCTGTGCCAGCGATTTTGTTCGCGTGCACTTTTTTTTTAAACGGTTTTATTTAGCAGACCCCGTTTGTTTCATGTATAAATAGAAAGTGGTTGGTGTTCAGTTTAAATCAATAAGCTATCGCAAGCTTAAATTATTCTCATTTTTATAAATTCTAATATTCTATTACCGAACCACTTTCGAGAAAACTGTGACTTCCACTAATAATTCATATTGGCTAATGGGCTAGTGCCTTTGACATAATTATCGTATCCAGGACTTGTTTTACAATAATATTCTCCCAGTAACGACCCAGTAGCAGATCTCCGGGTAATTTAATTTAACCGCATTCCCACCGCAGTTAAGATACACCGAGGCTGATAATGTTTCAAATCCTTTAATCCTGTAAATCAACAACGATGTAATTTAAAATTTTAATTCTATTTGGACGCATATGCTGGTCGCAGATTTTTTAAACGACTCCCCCTATTTGCCTTAATTAAAAAGTCGCCGCTTCACCCAGTTCCAGCCGACAAAACGCTCTATTATAATACGACGCTCCATTCGGTTTGAAAAGAAAAAAAACCGTTCCAAGCCTTTATTATTTACGTAAATGTCGCACTTTATGAATAATGGATGTCTTATAATTTAATTGTGAGTCAAGTCGCTTGGGTAAAACATTTGCTTGGAAGTTGCGGTGTGGTGGATGAATTTATCTTCGCGACTGTGGATCTCTGCAAATGCAGAAAATACTGTCTTCATAAAGGTGTTTAAATCCTTTTGGAAAATTAAAAGTTACATAAGATACTCTTTGAATGTTTGACCTGAATGCCGCTAAATATAATTACGTTATACTGTGTGAGATGCTTCGTTTATCTCTTTGGAGGAACATTTCTCTGTATATCACAAGTAGATTAAACGTACCATATTTACTTACCTACGTATGGAATCTGACAAATTCTCAAAGGAGAGGACTTCTCTTAAATGCAGTAAGTTCCCAGTTAGAATGTTCGTTTACAAGCTTAGTTTTGATAATTATTCTCAAGTAACGTCGTTCCAATGTACGAGTATATAATATGTATTAAGCATTTCTATCAATTGCGCAAAATCGTTATCGTATAGTTTGTAAGCACGCAACTTCTTCTAGTTTGATAAGTATTTTTTTAAACTTCCTAACTTGTGAACTTATAAATATAAATAGACTTGTGATCAAAAGTTTTCAAGGCTTTGTGAGTATCAATAGGCGCATACGTTGACAATGTATCTTTTAATATTGGTACTAAAGTTTGGTTTAATTATTTTTTTTAAATATGTACATAAAAAAAACAGTCTGTCTGCGGGATTGTGAGTCTAATAAACACCATTATGGTTGAACCAAGAGGAACCTGTAAATTTTTGTCTAAAAATAGTTTGTCTTAAGTTGGACGTTTAAGTATAAATGATTTAACCCTCGATCACTCGCGCGGTTTTTAGCCTCGTGAGCACTCGCGAGGTGCTGTGACCACCCCATATACTCAAAGTGTATTTGTATATATATAATAGCAGTTAATGGGATTACACCAGCATTTTATCATTTTGTGTTTTATGACGTATGTAAATAAAAAAAACTTAATTTTATAATCAACTTTATTACTGTTCTACAAAACATTATAATATCAGTCATAATATTGAGAAATCTTCTTCGTTTTTAACATAAACTTTTTCATTGAAAACCATAAAAATAATGGATAATTAACAAAATTAAATAAAAAAACTTAGTATTCGTAACAAGAACTGCAAATTATTTTCATGCGTTTTTGACACATAGTTTGTTTGCAAAAATTCTCAGTGACTCAACGTTTTAGTGTCTTTAGAGCGTGGACAAACTATACAGCGCTGCTTTTTTGTTGGTAACATTCCTTCGGTGCTTGATCCAGGAGCATTCAACATCCTCTTGAGCGCTTTTAGAAATGAATTGCTGATGAAGTAACCTCCGAAAAGTATAACAGGAGTGCTCGCGGGGTGTCCTGACCACCCCACGCAAACTTTGACAGGTCCTCACGCTGCGAACCCTTGCACCACACTGCCTCTCCCACCCCGTGTTGACGTGTTTGAAGGTCACTTGAAGGTACCAAGACGAGCGGTTTAACTAGTGAAATTTAACTAGTGAAATTATTATTCATTTTTACGTTAAAAAATGCGTGGGGTGCCGGTAACACCCCGCGCGAGTGATGGCGGGTTAACAGGTTAAATATGTATGATAATGAAACAGACATTTAGGTGTATATCTGATGTCTATTCCTGAAGAAAAAGCGGTTACTCGCTTCACAAACACATACCATTACCCATAAAGTTATCAAATCATTGTATAATACCTGTTTCTTAAAATTTATAATTAACATCTAAATTACATAATATGGACCACTCTTCATAAATATTTCTTAGCGATTGGAGACAGCAATCCACAAACAATCAAACAATATGTTTTACAAGAAGTCAATACTTCCTCGCAAAAATTTCCCATCATAATTATTTGTTGCAATATTACTGTAACTGCATTGGATTTCACAACTTATAATATTCCCTTAACAATGTTCTTAAAATTCAATACCAAACCAAACAAAAGATACTCACAGGGGGAAAGTTTAAAATTACAATTCAATCTCTTAATCTCGTTTAAGGACAATAAAACCAACCCCGTGCACTCAAAACGTGAATACTCAAAAACTGTGAAAAGATATCCCGGGGCTTTCTATCGATCAACTGACCGTGTAGAGAACCCTCGCCCATAGCCGGCCCCTTTGTAATCAAAACAGTAATCAAACGGCATGAATTGGGGAGGATGTGAGTTAAAACTTTATTTGAATTTTAAATACGGCCAATGGGCATGAATACTGATGGATAATCTATAGACGAAGGCTTTCGCTCGGTCGGGTCGCGGCGCGGGCCAAATATTTGCTTTGAGCGTAGAATGGTGTACCTACTTAGTTCGAATGTACAAAGTCATAGAATGTGGGAGCCGTCAAATGAACCGTGAAAAAGCGTCTTGAGGGGCAATTTACAATGCCAAAGTATTGTTGTTGGTGGCTTTGAGCCTTTTTTTTTTGCCAAAAAAGAAACTAGTTTAAATTACTATTTTTATCTACATAATCATCATTCTTTTTTTTTTAATTCCTTAATGAGAGCCATAGCACCTTGTCTTTAGCTTCACTTATCCAGCATCTGCTTGAAGTCTGGTCCTACCTAGCTGGGGGTCTACCTATGCTGCGATAAATAAACTATATTAAAGACAATAAAAATAGCCTCGTTCTTTACCTTAAGAGGGAAATAAACCTCAATGTTTTTTAAAACTTAACTAAAAACAAATTTTGTAAGTGATACTCAAAACTATTATCAAATCAGCATGCTTTTTATAGCATTTTTATTAATTGTTGCATCGTATCGTTATTAGTGTTTTAAGCCTCGATTTCCTCAATTTACATTAACAATGCAAATAAAAGTTCTTTCAATAAAAGCTCGCTTCAATGGACCGGGAACAATGCACTGTATTGATTTTTTAATTTAACATTGGGATTAACCGATGGGGGATTAAGAGTGTCGGGTGTATTTTGTCTCTCCATTGAAGTTTTACCCCTTTATTATTTCTACATTAAGCTTTTCTAAGCCATCTGTGCTATGCAGTTATTATTGTGAAATTTATTATTTAAATTAGACCGACACATGTGGTCATTTATTGTTTGGCAGAATGAAATCATTGTATGAATACTCGATATGAAGTGGATGCATACTGCGTGGAATTAGGTCGGTGAATCTGTAAATTTTAAAGGATATTTTAGATTTCGTTTAATTAGATAAGTTTCAATACTGTATTTCGATAGTTTAAATGTTTTCTTTTTAAATTTAACACGGTTCGCTTTTTTAAATAAAAATATGGCTCATAAAAATAATGTTTTATATCTGCTACAAAATGAACAAAGAACTGTTTGAATACTGACAGTTCTTTTTAATTTAGTAAAAAAAATCATGACGTAGGATTAAATCCTTGTTCCGTAAGTACCATGATTTGGCAAACATTCCCACGTTCATTGAAAATAAAATTTTGCATATTAAAGCAGTTGCCAAAATTTTAAGCCCACGGCAAGAATAAAATAGACTTGTGCGATTTTAACGCTCTGGATTTAGTGTGAAATAAAAACTTGCCAATTACAACAAGGTTTCAAAGATAAAATAATCAGAATATTAATTATATTGTTATTAATTTATTAACCAACTTCAAAAAAAGAAGGAGGTTCTCAATCCGACCGTATATACAATTTTTAACTTAGTTTTGTATTTATGTTAAGTAAAACTTATGAACAGATTTAAATAATACAGGGACATTACACTTTCATGTTTGAATTAGGAAATTACTTTTAGTACTAAAACTGGTTAGTTATTCAAATGTTAAGAATACCTTCCCATTACTTTTAACGAAAATTTGTTTGGTTTCTCTGCAGACCCTACAAAATGCAATCCGAAAAATCACAACCTAATCCACGGTACTTATGCCTGACCAATCTCCACGAGGGGCTATCAGGACTTATCAAAGTTACATCCCATCTTCAATCGGAAGGACAGGACTTATGCAAATGAGTGACGGCTTCTGAAACGGCTGCGAGTCCTGGATTAGAGGATGTTGCTTGTTTTTGCAATGCCACATGGTGTTAGATTTGAACAACGCCAAACATTCGTTGTTTTCTGTTTCCTAACAAGCAAATCGACCCTTTTGAAATTAATTTTATTCTTAACTTATTTATTCATTATTTTTTTAAAGATACCAAAAGCGGACTTAATTTCCGATTGCATTCACTTTTGAGTCGAAAATTCCGTAAAGTTCAAGTGGGTAAATGATCTTACTATATAATACCAATATTTAGTGGTATATAAATTATATAAATGGTAATTTTTGCAGGTAAAGATTTTGCGCTGTCTATTTTTAACCATAGCATACCAATTCGATAGAAATGGAAACGGAAAAGTCAAAATTAAAATCGTCTTTATCATTAATAGTTTGGTTACCTGTATTTACTTTACCTACACTCAACAAAACGTTGCCAACAAAATAAAAAGTAACTTAAAAAAATAAATTACCCCTTATTTGGGTCTGTAATAACTTTTACAGAATAATAGATAATCTTGATTAAGGAAATGGACTAAAATTATGAAAACAAATTGAGCCACGATGAATAAAAATTAAATAAAACAACAATTTCATTGATTAATAATTATAATCACCTAAAATACATTTTTATCATCATAAACCTACATAAGTGAATCGTTTGCGAATTTGGAACTTTATAATATTTTCAGTAACACAGCAAGATTATTTTAACAAACGGCCTATTCTCGTATTTTTATCAACCCCATCTGACCCAGACTATCTGAACTCTAAGTGACATAGTTAAGATATATTCGGCTCGTGTATAGTCTGATAAGTGTATATCGGTTCTAATCTGGTGTTTTTACGCCTTTGTTTTTAGAAAATGTCCCTTGAGCCTGGGACGAACCCGTTCAGTACATTATCTATGTCAATACTCTGAAATGGGGGAGCCATTTTAGGAAAACATTTTGGTATATCGCGTGTATTCTTATATTAAGGGCCCGTGAGGGACCCATTAGGCGGAGATTTCTTATCCCACAAACGGAGTATACGTGTGAAGTAATGTATTTTGTTATCTTTTTTTGGGTAGTGGCCGCTGTCGCTGAAATTCCGGCCTCGATCAGGCTACATTTTCTTTATTCACGCAGAACTTTTAGTTTTATCCTCTACAATCACTATTAGTTCTTTGGATTTTGAATTGTAAGTAACTTTTTTTATAGTGCATTGCGTCGCACTAAAATTCGGATGTAATTGAATAATTGTAGATTGAAATTCCACTAAAAGGTAAGACGAAATTGTTGGTTCTTTAAAATGTAAGTAACATGTTTTAAATTTTGTTTATAAATATACAATCATAATTCAATTTGAAACAGTTTTTGAATAATCATAACTAAAACCAGATGGGCTTAAATCCTATACGGGGGAAAACGTGTCTAATTTTTTTTTCTTTGGGCGTTTATAACCGTTTTAACTGTTTTTAACATTGGAGCTGGAGATATGTCCGAAGTCCTTACACAAAAACTAAACCATTTTGGATGAAAGTCGGGATCAACGGATTAACATACCTTCCAAAACACGGATTCTTCTGACAATCAATTGCCTAATTGCAACGTGCAATGTTCTAATCAAACAACAGTAAGCCCTATCACAAATTAAAGAGCACAACAAAATTAAGCTTTGTCAGTTCCGTAATATCAAATTCCTTATTCGTTACTAAATATCCCATCTTCATTATGGCAATATGAGTTAATAGTTATAATGGACTACTGTAGTTGTATGATACACATATTTAGAGGCTTACAGAAATTTGATTGATCGCTCGATCGGGCACATTTACTGATTATTATAATGCTGAAACCGCACCAATTGCGTTAATACTGCTATCTGCTACCGAATAACAGTCCGGCTACTTAAAGTTAACGTGATCTGGTTTAATTCGTACAAAGTAAGTGCTCCTAATACGGACACTAAGTCACTTTCAGAGTTTTTAATAATATTTAATAAAAAAATGGATACCAACAGTCCATGATTTTCGTACAGATAAAACCATATTTCTCGAAATTGTAGCATTGTAATTTATACCACACAATTTATTTATAATATATAATTTTCGTAACTACCTCATGAAACATTCTCATAGACCCTTAGTGATTATTACACCAATTGCATTAATACTGCTATCCGCTACCGAATAACAGTCTGGCTACTTACAGTTAACGTGATCCGGTTTAAGCCGTACAAAGTAAGTGCTCCTAATACGAACACTATTTCACGTAGATAATTGCTCGGCAGCGGACGGGAGATTAAGGTCGCCGCGGACAACGATATACGTGGTCTTGGTAAGACTTTTTTCCTATTTTTATGGTTCCAGATATTTTACAGTTTATTCAATTAGAGTCACGATACTGTATATCACAAACAACTGTATTGAAAAACATATCTAAATATATAAAAGGAGAAACTGACTGATTGACTGACTGACATATCAACACACAGCCTAAACGGCTAAACGTAGGCACTTGAAATTTGTAAAGGAGTAGCTTAAAAACCGTAGAAGTGCACTCAGATAGGAATTCGCGAAATTCCCACGGGAACGGGAATTAGCTGGAAAATCCTTTTGTATGAAAAATCGAAACCGCTTTAGTTGGAAAACTTAAAGCTTAGTTGCAACAGGATAATGCATAATTTCCACGGGAACGGGAGTTAGAGGGAAAAATCTGGAAAAACCCTGTAGTCCACGCGAACGAAGTCGCGGGATCAGCTAGTTTTTTAGTAAATATTGAAGAAATATAGTTGATCTCAACAGTGTATAATCGGCTCATGTTTTTCGTTAGTAGGATTTAGGATTGCTCCTGGATAATAGCGTGACTGTTTTTATTTGATCATAGTTATTAATATTCATAGATTCTAAATGCCAATTGGTAAGGGCAAGGAAATATAAAAGATAGACGTTTTCTCCTTTATAAAGTTAAAATATGTACTAGATATTGGCTTATTAAATATCCCATTGTAAGAAAAATTGCATCTCTCATTAAAATTAAGCTGTCGCGATACAATTATGGGCATCAGCTTCCCCACGTTATCCTAAAGCATGTTAGTCATAAATCCCAATAATGATAAAACAATTAAATACATAACCGGCTACTTGGATCATTAGACTATCGAGGCGTCCCTTTAAAATTCTACAATTCAAGTTAAGCCAACCCAATAACAAGTATGTTTATTGATCCTCACTCAACATAAGTATCCATTTCTTTGAACAGTCCGTTTACTGGAATAGCAACAATGCTACTGTTTGATGTTTTCTTCATTGATTTATTTTCTATCGAGTTGGTATCCCAGACCAAGTTGTCGGTGCCTAACTATTTGATTTATGTCTTGGAAGGAAATAAGTCAGCCGTGTCGGTGATATTCAGAACAGTATGTCTTTGGGATCCTTTATTGATTACTCGCTCTGTACTTTATACTACATAGTGAGCCGTTAGTGTGTAGACGCTTTAAGCAGAAGTTCTAATTGGTTCATTTCTCTTAGTGGTAATGATTATGCTCAAGTTCAAAGAAGATTAAGTACTTATGGTTTTAGAAGATAATGTCTCTTTAATAAACTTTTTGAGTTTTTAAGAGGATTATATTATTAAAATGAGTAACCAAACTCTGTTCCTATTATTTATTAGTTAATTTTGAAATATTTCTACAAAAATATGAAATAATTTAGGTAGCAAATCAAAGTTTAACTGACTTAAAAACCATTCTTAAAAAAACACGAATAGCATGCGCTTTGCTCATTTGTGGAACGTGATGTCATAAATATCGATTAAACCTTGTAATCTCTTTAAGACCAGTAAGTACCAAACGACTGTATACTAAATCGACTTAGTTTACTTACAAAGTGTCACTACCGATATTACCCACAACATTTTTACTGCATTTGGAATTCCATTCTAAACGTAGATCGACGAAATGGGCGCTACATTTTGTCATAACTTAGACGTTACATTGCGACCACCAAATTGCTGCCGTAATATTAGAACTTGAAATGTTTTACACAACTCGCATTACTATCGAGAACTAACCGTCGATATGTTAAACTAAAGTAGGGTATTGGTATACAGAAACGGCAACAATTGGCTAAAACGCGGCGTCACGCCTCAAGTTCATCCAATAAATATTCTTAACTGCCGTTTCGTAAGGAAACAAATGCTCGAAAAACACTGTGATGGCCTGAACAAAATACAATACTGCCGGGGACAAGTGAAGCGTGCAACATATTCTGTTTGTTTCGAAAATTGTGGCCTTTCATGGTCTCTTCAGTGTTCTGTTTATTCCTTTTTGAATGTTGTTTGTTTAGTAAACTGTTTTTGTGATAGATGTACTAGGGTTAAGAAAACGAAGTAAAAGTAAATTTGATAAAAGTAATTGTTAGCTAAATTTCTAAAAAAGTCCTGTGACTGTGTTTGCGGTACTTCTTCACAACCGTTCTCCGGTCGGTCGTTTAAAATACACGTGTAAGAAGGTCTACATAAGTATTGGTAAAAGCTATTAGTACATAATAAATGAAAGCACCGAACCATATCCCCAACGGGTACTAACTTAATCACGATGCTCGCTAAATGGGGATTGGTGATCACCAGACGTCAGTATTGGGTGGAGTTATTTATGAACTTGCGAAACGTTGATATGGAATATCGACCTTACCGGGATTTTTAATGTACAGTCGCCCTCAGATTTATCGGAGCAGACAAAGTGACCAAATACTTCTGAACAGTTTAAAATGTCAATAAATTCCAACACGCTACAATTTACCATTAATCTCTGAACATTCACTACTTCAATAATATCTGAGCAGATACTGGTCAATAATTTTTATGCACACGACTAACCAATAATATCTGAACACTCATAACGTCAATATGTGTCACGCACGTCATATATCTTATTTGGCTACCTGTCTAGATGAGTGTTCAGATATTATTGGTTAGTTGTATGAATAGAAGTTATTGACTACTTCAGTCATATCTGAGCATCTGCTCAGATATTACTACAGAAGTGAATGTTCAGATATTATGGTAACTTGTAGTGTGTGGAACTTATTGTCATTTTTAACTGTTCAGAAGTTTTTAGTCACTTTGTCTGCTCCAATATATCTGACGGCGACTGTACAATCTCGTATGGTAAATTGAGTACAATTCATGCTTCGAATTTCCGCTATTGTTTTCTTTTGTTCTTACGAGCAATTTCGTCGAATTACGAATGTGACAAAATCACGCCCGTACGCATTGGAATTTCGTAACTTCGAACATCCAATGTAAGTTTTGCAACGTCACGCATGTTGTGTTTTATATTGTGTTAAAGTAAATAACTTCTTCACAATTTATTTCGGGATTCAGGCATGTTTCATTTTATTGTATGAAATCAGTATAAATAGGTTTTGGTGATCACAAACAAACCCGAGGCAATTTAAAAAAAAAAACGTCAAATACTTTGCTTTACCTGGGATTTTCTTTATTTAATACTTTTTTCCACAATAAAATACTACAGGTGGACTTGATGCTAGAAAAATTCTCTACCCGTCAACCATTGAGTCATGTAAAGAGTTTGTTTATAGGTGCGGTACAATGAAAAATTGCGTAATTTAAAATTAAAACAACAATAAATGAAACGCTACAAATAATGTTATGGTAACTATTAAATATACATAAGCATATATACTTAACTGAACAAAATATTTTATTTATAAAATATTTAGTATACTAATACTTGTTATGATGTACCTATGTATTTTTGGACATTAGATTCTCATCGACTAGGCGATTTATCATGGAGTTACAAAATATTCATTGTAATTTGATTTCATCTCGTTGATACAGGCGAAACCATTTTAAACGATGACTATATTTTTCAAAAAACATATTGAGGTATCATTTTGATTTGTTTCAAGTCAAAATCATCATAATATTCCTCTGTCTAAATGTTACCCTTGAATTAAATTCCTTGCTCTTTTCTGAATCATTACAAATGATGCCTGTTTTTAGTGTCCGTTAAACCTTTTCCTTTTTTAAATTATACGCTCATGCTCATAATATCTCTTTATCTTGCAGTAGGTACATAAAAGGAATAACAAAAACAAACCAGTCTGTCACACAAATTCAGGGCAGCCTCTGTGTGAATTATGATACTCATTACTTTCGTCATTATTTTTTTCATTCTCGTTTATGTAGGGAGCCAAGCCGTATTGTTCAAAAGTAATTTTGCTTGCTTTATTACTCAGTATTATATCTTACTTATTTTTTTACCAAAATATATTTCTTCTTTTTACTTAAAGCTGCCATTTTATTTTGGCAATAATGGCCTACAATAGAATCACTTATTTTGTGTCAGCTAAGTCTATCGGTTTTTTTATCCAATGCTTTCACTAATATTAATAAAATACATACATTAAGATAAATAACCTTTAAAACCAGGTTGAAGTCTAGTCTCTAGTTTACTCTTCTTAAAGTAAATGTATTTTACAGCATGACTTGCGTTTGTCTTTCAAAACTTTTCTAATGAACGGTAGGCTCTTTAAGCAACAAAAGCTATTTTCTAATCTTATTCTTCTAAAGTTAGACGAGTAGTTAACCTAAGGGAGGTCGTAAAAACAAAGACAAATTGTTTTACTTCCAACATGACCTTTTAACAAGCAAGTAGTGTCGGTCTCTAAATGAAATGGAAGGACATTATCTCTTGCTTTATAGGAAGGGTCTCCGGGTATTCTGTTATCAGGCCGTTCCGAAAGAGTAAGACACATGTGAGTACATGTTACCACCTGTTTTGCTATTGTTTAGTGGATGGCCTAGTCAGAGTGGAATATTTTTTTAATCAAGAACTCCCACTACTTTTGTGTAATTAAATCTGTTTTATATATTTCAACCTGCCAACTACTATGTGCTATAAAATAAAACATCGCAGTATTCTGGTGGTAAAACTTTTCACAAAGACATGTCAATATTTATAACTACTTACATTGTAGAATGTTATATCTTGCTTTATACAAAAAAGTTTACATTTTTAAAAACAATATAATGAAAATATCGGTGCCAGTTTTTTTGTAAAAAGGACACCATGAGGTTTTTTTAAATATTAAGTACATATATTCAAATACATAATTTATTTATAAAATAGCAATATCATAAATCAGGTCTGAATATTTAAAATAAAATATTTTTTTATTTTATTTTTAAACTAAACACGAATTTAATTTTCCAGCGATATGAAACGCGAAAAATATGCTCACAAAGTTTCTATTAGCAATGAACTCTTGGAAACGTTGTACTACTTACAATAAAAATCAAAAAGTATAGCAACAGCGAAGTAACTTCTAAGATATTTCCCCATTCTTATTAACAAGTTTGATATAGAAGATATGCCTTTCTTCCGAGTTGCAAGAAAAGTTTGCTGATGAAAAATGTCGATCTATTTTTCTCCGTCGTCCATATAATTCGTATCATGTGGCTGGTTGCACGATTCCGCGATGGAGAGATTATAATAAAGTTAGAAAGGAGCTCCATTAATTTTCTACAATCTTATAGGAAATTCGAAAGAAGACATGCTTTAGCCATTTACGTCTACGGAACTTATAAATGGGGAAAAGAATTGATAAATTGTACCAATGTATTAAGTGTGCAAGCGATCACGTAAGATAGATTATCCAGTTTTGTAAGCTTTCCGTGAAATGAGGATTACAAGATTTTTCAATTCACATCCACAAACCACATACAATAGGTTTTTGTTGTACTGTATTGAGTATTTTGTTGTAAAGTGTGATTTTGTTTGTGCATCCCACGTGGTATTCTAATTTAATTTTTATTTTAGTAGATGAATAAAATCATTAGCACAGCTTTATTTTCTTATTGCATAATGGACCAGTAACATATAGAATAACCATAATGTATACAAGAAGTAATGAAATAAGTCTGAAACTACAAGCATTAAAACACAAAAGTTTTGTTTACAAAATGAAATACTCATTATTCGTAATCCAAATTTTCTTTTATCGTCTTTCTCATAACACTTTTTGGTTTATAGCACTTGATAGTATTATAAAATCTTCTTAAGTTATTTATCAATGCACATTCTATACCTTGATCATAATTATGGTATGTACCAAAGTAATTTCTTTTTATACAATGTTGACCAATACAGTTAATTTTGCTAAGTATGTGAAGTATAAAAAAGCGTTTTGCATTTTGAAAAATTATGAGAGATGGTGAATTTCACATATTTATATGTTGAAAGAGGAGGTTGAGGACATCAGAAAAACCTCACTTTAGTCGAAAATCTTACTGTGGTCAACTTACTACACAAATTGTTTAAAGAGACATACCATAAATTCTTCATTATTCATTCCATTCCATTCCTCTCTTACTCTAGTGGGACAGCAGACAGAAATAGAGAGAAGCAAGGTCCTAAACTAACTATGTATTTAAAAGCTGTCCGTCAACAAAGACCATTTATCAAATTACTCTTTACAACAATTATAGAACTTAGGACCAACTGGAAACCACACACTAAGACTTTGTTCGTGAGAATCGTACCCACAAGGTGCAATTCTGACGGGAATTACGTCTCTCTTCAGGATTATGTGCCTAAACTCGTTACCATTAGACCACACAGATAACTAACATTAGATAATATAGATATAGGGTAGGTATCTGCTAGTAGTTGTTTGTATAGAGTTGAAGGATTTAACTAATAGATGCAGATAGGGTTCGCTGTAAGAACAGAGGCGGGGCCATTTGGAATTTGCATGCCAATGCTATCGGGAGAACAGCTAAGAAAGTTCAGGGACCATGGCATGAAATTTGCTTTTTAATTAAATTAATGATAATAAAAGGTTTGGAATAAGTTTTTAAAGGTAATTATGCATTTGTAGGTAGTTATTATAATTATTAAACAATATAAATATTGAGTCATATTTTTTACTAATAAATAATTAAAGTTTAACTTTTTTATATGTTAAACCAAGGGTAAAAGTCTGATCCCCACACAGATCGTGATAAACATTTGTATCTGTCATGTGTTTCGATATTTGTTTTGGTGTGTTTAAGCATATATTACGGTACCAACATTCATTCTTGTTTCCATTTACTTAATCTGAGTTTCAGTCGGTATGTATGATGTTTTTTTTTAATACCACGAAGGTGGCAATCAAGCGTACGTGGCTACTCTTTCTATCCAGCCGTAGCCTATAGACGCTTACAACACCAGAAAATATCACGCGCGCTTTGACGACCATATAAAAACATTTTCACGCCGTTTTCGAAGGACTCTTACTGTAATTCTATGCAGTGATGGTTTTTTTTTATAATGCACTCCAAGATTGACCTCATCCCACCTGATGTTAAGTAGTAATGAGTTCGTAGCTTAAGGGCGAAAAGTATAGCATAGTAAACCTGTTACTAGACTTGTCGCACTTACCTTGAAGGCTTGACCCCTGCTACTAATGTAGCACCCCCCAAGAGCTCTGAAAACCTTACTCATATGCAGGAACACAACAACACCGGAGTGATTGTTATTTGGCTGCGGTCTTTAATTCTCTTGTAAGTATTTTACATGATGTATCAGGAGTGAAGTTCCTTAGTTACTAGTTCATAACTGTATTTGGCACATGCCACAACAAAAAATACAAATTAATTTAATTATTTAGGGACCGCTACTGGACATTTAGTGTTTTCACAACCATAAGACGGGTAATTTGTGGCAAGGTCAATGCAATTACTGGGGCATTTAAGGGTGTGTGTTGTGAGAGAAGTGACCAAGCTTAGCGTCAGATGGCTTCAAGCCTCTAAGTGACCTCTAACATGACTTAAGAACCAACATCAAGATAATTTAAATTTCTTGAAACAGTAATTTTGGTTTTACTGTCTGGTGCGTAATTAGATATTTAGCAGCGTTAGTAAGACAGTGACCTTTATGAGAACAGCTAATTTAAATTCAATATTTTTCTTTTAGCTTGGTTTAACGAATTCAGCCCAAAATCTTTTGTAATATTTTGCAAATGACTTTCTTAACAGTTCGTCTCAGTGTAAACCTAAATGTTATTCAATTTATTAAATGAATAACATTTAGGTATGTATTTACGAGCACGTAAATGCTGCACTGATATTATTTTAAAAGATTTAGATTTTAAAGTCAAAACCTGACACAATAGAAAATCAATTGAGTCTTTTAAAACATCATTCTTCTTTTATGAGGTTAAATGTCTTTAATTCTGTTTAAATGAATTGGGTCCACTAGTTATTTATATGGAAAAAAGTACCTGATATAGTGAAAGTAATGTATATCACGTAAATAAACTATAATTTCCAGTTTTCAATTTGAATTAACTTACTTCTATAATACTCTTTTTCAAAACAAATTTATTCCAATCTACTTTAGGACAAGTAAAAAACAGATTGCATTCTAATGAAAATGTCAAAGCTAAGTGCCCGAGCAAACGTCTATAAGCTGCCAACAATGAACTGAGCCATCAACCCAACAGAACTCGATAAAACGAGCGGACGTAACGAATAATTAAAACCTTTGAGCAAACGACAACTATCATGAAAGTCAAGTTTCCAACTCAACTTTCTTTTAACGAGGCAAGATGAATATAATTCTGGAATGTTTTATACCCGGGCGCAGAGTCTCATCTGTGGCGGGATCTGAATAATGGTCCGCATTAATAAACAGGGATGGTTCTCACTCCGGACTTGAAGTAAGATCGTGTAAAGGCTGTAATTAATTACAGAGTCCGAGATAGGTAGGCGACTACACCTTAACTGACGGGAACTATCATTTAGTGGGATCCGAATACTTGTCTCAGCTTGTCAGTCAAATTAAGCAGTCGGCAACCGGGAAGGCAGTTAAGCTATTTTTTTATGAAAATGAAGAAATGTAACTAAAGCTGGCCTGGTATGTCCTAACTTTAAAATGCACTATGTATTATTTTCTTGTTTTTAAGAAAAAAATCCAAATAAAATATTTATTAGTTTTATGTGTATTCATCAAATTTTATGTTAATTAAATTTACAAAAAAAATCAAACAAATACAAATATCGTTTTTTTCCTTGTTCTGTTAATTTTAATAAAAAAATGGAAAAATGCAAACGCGTATAATTTATGAATGGGTTTATCAAATATCAGGAATCACGTTATACAGTCAATAGCACCACGATCTAATAGGTATTGGACCGCAAGTGTGTTTAGTGATTTTTTTATGAGCGTTTAACGATATATGATTTTTATTATACTTACATAAATATTTCAATTGTAGTTGTATTATTAAAATTAAAAAGTTTCTCCTGGGAATGGAAAGTCGTTATAAAATAATGACTCAAATACTCCTGGGACGTTTCGCGTCGTACAAGTCTCGAGTTGAAGCCAAAAAAGTTTTTTTCGTTTGGCGATGCGGATGCAACCGCACGACGCAACGAAAGATAATTCATAACACATATTATGCATTTACTTGGTTACTGCAAAACTTTGGTACTGTATTTCCCTACTTTTACAATAAATGCAAAAGTTTGGGGTTTGATGTTTCGTAAGGCTTGTACCTATATACAAGGCTTAGTATTGGCGGCGCTCTGTCTAAGCCCTGTGCTACGTATTTCAAATGATTACCGACCTTTTGGAAAAATGGTAAGCGCTCCCGAGTCTTCTCATGAAATCGAAACGAATAAACGAAAGGTTTAAATTATTAAGATTAATCAAAAGTTTGCGAATGAAAACGTTGTTTTTGATTTGTATAAATAACTAGCTGACCCGGCGAACTTCATACCGCCTTAGCAAGTGAAAAACTATTCCGTGGCGAGTTATTTTCAAAAATTGTAGTTAGTACGATAGAATTTAATTAAGTAACCACGTTTCCGAACAAACGATGCTCTTTCAATATAGTCTATGGCTGTGAATGACGTTGAGATTCGTTACGCGCGTTTTTTAAAATATGAATAATTAAATGTATATTTTTCAATCTTCCTGAGAGATTTTCTTAATATTTTTTTACCGTAAGAACCTTGTACAGAGTATTAGAAAACTACAAAAAAAAAGCCAAATCGGTCAAGCCGTTTTCATGTTATGGCGTGACAACGGGAAACGGGTTTCATTTTTATATAGATAGATAATTTGTTTTCTGATGACACTTTATTCACATTCAAAGTGAATATGATGCGATTTTGAAAATTAGAAATTGCTATCCGTCGTATTTAACATATTTCGGTTTTGGAAGTAGACCTACTAAATATTTATCTAAGGTCATGGATTCGATCCCAAGACAAACATTCTTATGAAAAACATATTTTGTGTTTGATCTGAGTCTGGGTGTTAATTAATTATTCAAGCAGCTCTTAAATTGTAGCATCACCATGGTTCTGGTTTCCATTTTCAGTTTTCATAATTCTCTCATCAAAAGTTTTTACTTTTTGGTACAAAAATAGTACTGTTTTGGAGTAATAGCCATAATAAACTTGCAGCTTGGTTGTGACGTTGTGCATTTAAAAAACTATAGACAGTTGCACGATTTCACAACTTAAGCGCAAGTTTTAAATTAGTGCAGATAAATATTCCTTTGTTTCATTTTCTACTTTAAAGCTAATTAGTATGAAACATTTGTTTATTAACATTTTACGTGTCTAAGAATAATTTTGGAACTTCCAAGAATTCCAAAGAACTTGGCAAGATTGAAGCTAAACGGTTACCAGAATAATTATGAACTGTTTTATTGTATAAAATCATGCCACTGCACTTTTCCGATTGTTCACTGCACGAAATGTCATAAAGCATTAACGTGCACGCATTGAAATAGTTAGTAGTTTTCAAATTAATGAACCTAATTTAAATACGAGCTGTACAACTAGAGAATTATCAAAGCTTTTAAATCACGCTTTCAATTTGCAAATGAAGAAATTTATTTACTACTGTAAATCACAACTATATAGCCTCGATTCCGCAAGGAACAAGTTACGGGCAGCTGCGTAATGATATTGATTAACTAAATAAGGCTATTTCAAATTTTATGTTCCAAATTCGAACTATTGAAAATTTAGTTTTAGAAGTTTTAAATAATCCATATTTTTTGATAGTTTTTTTTAATAAATTTACCTTGATTAACATTTAAATTTGTACATTTTAAACGCTAAGTTTTTCTTCAAGCTAGTAATAAAAATATTAAGGGTAAAAAATATGTATATGTACATAATAACTAACTTAAGTTATGAAATTAGAAAGACGTTTGTTTATATAAAAAAAAAGATAGAATAGAGGAAACAAAAATAAAACAAGTAAAGCTCTCCTCTGAAAGATTTACCACTCCTGCTCCTAACGTATGTAGTTATTAAATGTTAGTAATATTGAATCATAAAATGGCTGATGGAGTAATTTCCACGGGGTACATTGTAGGTACGAATGCCGACTATAAATTAAAATGTAATTAACATTGGCATCCACATGCTGTAATGACAGGCTATCAATTAAGCCCGTTATGCTCTCGGAAATCCTGCTTATTGTGCTTAACAAAATTGAATTTTCATTCAAACACAAATTAATTCTGTTTGTTGTTGCATGTTTGTCAATAAATTTCTTAAGAATTAACTAACATGATCATTTGAATAGGTGATCACAGTTCCCACATGTGTTAATAACTGATTATGTTTTAAATTGAAGTTATAAAATAGATTATATTTGAGAATGAGTATTGATGATGTTTTAACTTAAAAAGCTATTTTTATTAGGTAGTTAAAAATCTGTTAAAAAAGATAACCGACATTCGACTCAAATAAGAGTATAATATTACAATCTTAAGTGACGTGATCATCTACGGAATTCAATACTTATAAAAAAACCCATTACATCCTTATTACAGAGGATGAAAGAATGAAATCTAACATTTCGTGTTATATGATCTTGGGGTCTTCAGTCGAGAAAATTATGTTCCTCCTCGTCCTTGTAGCTTGGGGTTCTAATTACCAACCTTGGGTGCGTGATGATTAATCCAGTGCACATTGTTCTAACGAAGACTTGATTTTAATGACGGCTTTAGCCCTCCAGAGGAAAATTAAAGAGGCTAATATAGGTAATAATAACCACCTGTTTATTTAATGTAGATAATATGCTAGAATGTGTATCTATGGCTTTTTGAGGAATTATGTGATCGCAAATGCCAAAATGCTTCTTTTATACAGTCAATTCAACGTCAACTCAAAAGGTACTTAATCTTTTAGTTTCTGCCAACTTTATACTGAGGTTCCTTAAGCTGGGCATAAATAGAAAAAAGACCATTTGTTTGGCTTTAGAGCGGAAAGGTGGAATTTAAATGGGCCAATTATTTTTTCCCGAGGTCGCCTCATTTGTCACCGTGGCCAATGTAGGCGGAGTCGCGGCCACTTTTTGCTTCTGATCATTATCAACGCTTATTTACTCATTAATTTATCACTGTCCGGCAAATTGTCTTGTTTTCTTCCTTGGATCGATGGCTCAATTTGTATTTTTGTTTGTGCCGAGTAATGGGCTTCCGTAAATTCTTGTCTCAACTTTGCACCCATCGTTCTGATTTTTGTTAGAAGAGCTGATTGTAAGTTTACGCAATATGGAAGGCATGACTAAATAGTTTGGGCACTTAACTTATATTAATTTCATTACAGACATAAAAATGGAAATTATTGTATAATTTAGAATTAACAATTTATAAAATACCTACAACCGTTTTAAGACAAATAATATCCGGATCACGAAAACGTAATTTCGGAAGTTTAAAGGCATTTGTGTCTAATAACGGCATGTTCTAGAAATTTTCCTATTAAATTTTCATCTTTGAGGCCTTTTATAACTGTCAATCATATGAACTTATTTTTAACTGATCCAATGGAACATTGGTACTCGCTGTTGAGCCAAGATTTGATTCTAACTAGAATCGCAGTAGGAACTATTTTTATTAGTAAACCTTTTACCCAATCATTGTACGTTTAATTCGCAATCAGCCATAAGTTATCATACTATGTAAAAATAGAACATTTTGTACACAAAAAGTTTTTCAACTGTTGCGAAGGAAAATTGATTTATTTATTTATTATAGGGTTCGCAGACAGATTACTGTCAGATACATATCCATATACTTAACAAAACTTAAATAGA
This sequence comes from Glyphodes pyloalis, assembly GCA_037074685.1. Taxonomy (NCBI): domain Eukaryota; kingdom Metazoa; phylum Arthropoda; class Insecta; order Lepidoptera; family Crambidae; genus Glyphodes; species Glyphodes pyloalis. Next base: position 10,830,536 of record JAYKKO010000005.1, on the reverse strand, counting down.
CTAGACAGTAATCCATAAAAAGTATACACAGCATAATTTACACACAATTAAATGAAATATCACAACTTTAATCCTATTACTTTTATAATAGGATAAGTGAAGATTAATACAAATACAACTCCAAATACAGATGCATTAATACTTTTGCTCAGCGATAACCGTCCAAAATGTCCAATTTGATAGCAATATCGTGCGGTTTTGAACAAGAGATTGCCGTTAAGCGATAATGTTTAGCATTACAGCTCTGTCACTCTACTAGATACAGTGACTATTGATTTCTGGCTTACATTGGCATTACATGCATCCAGGTATTATGCAAATTAGGCGCACGTAGATTATCTATACGAACAAGCGATCAAGGATTACTGATGAATTGTGAAAATGTTGCTTACAAAAAGCAATTAATGAAAATGTACCACTCACTAATGTAGAATGATGAACATATTTTGCTTTGTAAGGTTAGTTAATAGTAGTATGTTTGCTCTTATCAAAAACTATACCATTTTCGTTCTTTTAAAATTGCGTTTTTATACCATCGTATAAGTAATATTTTTTTCTTAGAGTTGGTCCAAGATTGTATTTTATATTGAAATTATCGACACGTAATCTGGAAAAAGGTCAATTTTAAAAAGTAATTAGATTTTTTTCAAATCTCAAGGGATATTAGTCATGGTTTCCTTAATTTGATAAGTGCTTTAGAATTTTCTTAGAGATTAGGTTGATAGTAGATAATGACGCCAATGCAATTCTTTCAGTGTAGTATTTCAAATACTGGGGACGGATAACTTATGTATCACGAAGTATGTTAGCATTTAGTTTGTCACAGCTAAATAAGTTTTACAATCTGCATCTATGAATATTTCAATACTAAATCTCATGCAAATCTATCACACGGCCGTCACATAAGTGTGAGCGTATACGCATGCCGTCAAACTATTCCATTGGTTTTACATTTTACCGTATTATCTGCATCGCTCATATAGAATTGCAAATTTAAACCCTTTGTAAGCGCTCTGCATTTGGAAACACAAATTCGCTTTTACGGCCATTTGCATGTTGCTGTGTTCCAGTGGTGACTTCCGAAATGCTGCCACGATTACTTCTGCTATTTACGATTGAGGCCAGATTTTAATAGATAGAGGCATTCTTGAAAGCTTACTGTTTATATGACTTATGGACAATACGAAAATAGCTACACGCTTACGCGTTTCTACCGGAAGAATACGATATTCAGCATAGCAAATCCATATATGAGCAAGGTTTAATATAAACATACGTTGTACAATTCATGCAAAAAGGGTTTGTTTTATGCGAGATCAAACGACCATGACAATAAAGCCTAATTTTGTGATACAAAGCCTAAATAGATGCCACTGACAATAGAAACTAGAAGAATAACAATTTGACGCAGCATTTTTTTAGCAAGAGCTCTAGAAAATATCTTTATGTTTAATTGGCGTAGCATTTATAAGATAACATGACAAGACCAACTAACAAGACTTAAAAAATCTGAAAATTGAAAACGAAAGGAAATGTCATTTCATTCATTTCATTTCATGCATGCATAGTTTTGAAATACATATACGCAAACAAAAACGTATGAGTAATATTGATTCAGCCTTCATGATTTTGGGTCCAATCAGGCTGCTAAAAGTGAACCAAATTGTATTCTTATTTAGAAACATTTTAAGGATTGAGTTCGGGTATGCTACTAAAGATGATCCGTTGACTGTTCACTGTTGTGTGCTCACATTACAGGAAATGTTTCACATAGTTAGAGACAAAAGATCCACGCGTTAATTAATTTCAACATTTCACAAGTAAGGCCCTTTCACGGTGATCACGACCTTTGCAACGAAAATACCAATCCCTTTTTACATTTGATCCTTGCTTTACGATAGAAGGTTAGCAATTTGGTTCAATTTAACATAAACAAAAGCTCAAAAGAAGGGTTTAAATGGAAAAGGGTACGGATTCCACAAGATTTTCTTTTAATCAAAAACATTTTTATGATACAACACATTGTCATATTCTCGAATAAAGAAAAAAGCTCACATTACATTAAATAACGTATTGAGGGTACTTGGGATAGAAAAAATATTTGAAAACTGACTCAGTGAACCTTTAATCTTATAGCCGAGTTGATAAGGTTTGCATTTCAATAAGAGGAAGTGCTGTGGGTTTATAGTCTTGCTTGTACATTACCATAAAGTAGACGGACGTAAAGAGCCCGAAATATTTTCTTCGCAGTACTCAAGAATCAGAATTTCGATTTGAATTCTTGATTTTGCCAAAGGATTGAAATGAAGGAATTTAGAAAATTTACATTTGAACGTTGGAGGGGAGCTGGATTACAGGCGCTTATGACGATTTGTATCCGTGTTATGACAACCCGAATCAGTGTAAAAATCCCGCAAGATATTTTCCTCTCATCGAAAATTCTTACATTGAGTTGGCATAAGCCAGTTTTTATGCATTGAAAGCTCACTGATATTGAACACTTAAATGTAAAATTATTACTATTCTAAGATTATGGATCTAGATAAAGGAGATATTTCTCATATATCAATGAGTGCTTTTTCAATATTCTTCCTCTTTATTGTTCTTCTTTTGATATAAACATCCATTAAAGTAAAGGTTTTTTAACATTAGTGTATTTGATTTTTTATTTTTATAGTACTTTACGTTGTACCAGCGAACTTTAAATATTAGAAACAGAAAATGTTTATCTCCCCTTGCGGTGCGGGAATCGAACCCACGACCTTTATGTATCGCGCGTGCTGCTCTTCCAATTGAGCTAACCGCAAGTTATCGTAGGCGATCAATAATGTATTTGTTTTTAAATATACTAATTTACTTGAAAGTCACTTTTCTACATTAAGTAAACAAACAATGAAACTCAAAGCTGATACAAATAAAATAAACTTAAAACTAGTATATATGCTGTCTTTAAATTCCGAGGAATCAAATCAGAACATTGTTATTGCATTTTCTGAGATATATTTTTTCTTGTTACTTGTTCTCTCTAGAGTAATGCCGGTGTTATATCATCTGAATTATGAGACAGCAGAGAAACATTTGTAATTAAAGGAATAAATCTCAACTTATTTGCGCTTTAGGATGCGTTAGGGAATAGTTTTTCTTAATATTACATGCAAATAGTGGCGAAAGCGATGTATTTTTGAAACTGTTAAAACATTAGTAGAAGTTTGTTATGACAATAAATTTAATTATTTGAAACAAGCATTAAGTTTGCTGCATTTCTAACGAAAAAAAACGTAAAATATTTCTCAAGATTACTATTTTCATCGTTTCAAACAAATAATTAAATAAATAAATATTGGACAAAATCACATAAATTGCTCTGATCCTGTAGTAAGTAGCTAAAGCACTTATTACAGAAATCAGAAACAACGACGGTACCACAACACCCAGACCCGAGACAATATAGAAAAGTTCGTTTCCCATATTGACCCGACCAGGCATCGAATCCGGATAATTCTAATAATAATATACCAGGGACAATTATAGTTATACCTTAATTATACCACGTTTTTATTGAATTTGTTTTTGTGTAATACTGAATACCCGTTGTTTTCAACATAACCCATTTCTACGTTTAAAGTATTAAACAAGATGAGCAATAATTCCAGAAAATCTGATGCATTTTTGAAAATGCGCGCAGAACTGCATAAATGCATAATTTGATTTCATTGTCTGAAGACAATGCTTGTTTTAACGTTCTGTAATCCGCTTCCCTATATTTGTTTTTTGAAAAAGGATGGTTGAAGAATCTTTAAGAACATTTTAAAAGGCTTACCAGCCGTCCATGGCTTCATCGTTATTAACTATCAAGCAATTTAGAGGCCCATCCTTGATCAATATTTAGTAAAAAAGACATTTTTTTTTGACACGACAAATATAATAAACAAATGTTACCTGCTACACAATTTGGTATTCTGCTCATTCCACCTTGTACACAAATCGATCAACAAAATAGTTAACTAAAATAAAAGGTTTTACTGTAGCAGTTCTAATCCCGAAATTGTTATTATCAACTTTAGTTAGATTAAACAAACATGAGCTGTTCTAAGTAGTTTTTGTTGATTCGAAACACGCAAGGAATACGCAAGCCAGTTAGAGTATTTCTCAGAAATGCTACAAGAAAACTTAAACTTATTGAACCGGCAGCATACATCTGTGCTCCCAATCCCCCTAAATCAAGCTAAGTGCATACTCTTACCGTAAATCATAAATCAGTTTTATGCATCGAGAGCGTATATTAAATTTCTTTATCTAGACGATCTGGCTTACAGGTGTGCACATAATTTATGTTCTCCACACATGTTGGAAAGGGTGGTGGAATGTATTACCCTACTTACCGAGGGTCGATTCTAATTTCGCACTTGCCTTCCGTCTGTGTGTACGTCTGTGTAAGCGCCAGTATTGTGAGATTTGCTCTTTTTAGCAGCCTTATTCGCTTTGCTTATTCAGGTTGTAATAGGATTATTTTTATTTATAGTTTGCGATAGGATTTGCAGTGAGACTTTAGTAAGATAAACTGCATATTGTGTTTGTTGCGTTCTGAGAGCGTATTTTGATATGTTTTACGATAGTTTGTCAGACAAAACATCCTAAAGGTTTATATTAAATTAATGTTTTGCGTTTGGGTAGGAAATATATATTTTTAGTATAATTAAAAGAAATGGGAACATTATTTTGGAAGTAGTACGTTCTGATAACATAAAAGTTCTACTTAAAACATCAGATATCCTTTTTTATTGATAACACAATATTTTTACCTACATTTTTTTTATGATATAAATAAAAAAATATTGAAAAAACATTCCATATCATAATTTATGTTTTTTTTTGTTTCAGGTGTTGAAGGAGAAGTGCAATCCGCAAAAATGTTGTGACAATAATCAAGCCTACATGAAAAAGGCGGACCACCAAAAATGTGTTTGCTAAAGAATTTCGAAGATGTCACCAATAACAGAACCTTCTTATTCATGATAGTATTACTTTCGTTAAAGCTTTGCAGCCCTCAGGATCTGAGCGAGGAGTTTGTGAATGAGGACAGTGTGGACACGTCTGATTCGAGTGTGGTGCCGTTGAAAAGAGTGATGTTTCCAAGGGACGCGGCTTCGGGTCCGTGTAGGCTTAGCGAGCTGTTGTGCGACACGGGGCAGTGTATATCCTTGGACAAGTACTGTAATGGCGAGGACGACTGCGGGGATAAAAGCGACGAACCGAAGGCTTGTACGCGTAAGTATTTATTCATCCATTCATTTATCAAGTGGCCTAACCGAACATCATCGTCGAAATAAAATCCCTAAGTCTCCATTGGTTTGGCCATCTGGAGAGGATGGGAGATATTTGTTCGGCGAATTAAGCATATGAAGGGCAGCCCATTTGCCCATCAGTCAGTTGGCCGTTCTAGATATTACTGAAATTGGAAATGACTTGCAAAATATTCCTGAGTTGTGATTAAAAAATGATGATAAAACACCTCTAAGTCAGGCTATATCCAGCATTGGAACGTAAATAGCTTAATTCGTTCATTTACAGTGAATATTATGCACAAACTGCTCAAACAAATGCCTCTCAATCATAATCTAAATATAAGGGAATACATTTTTAATTTACTTTAGAAAAGAATGTACCTAGTAGGCGTCGAAATTTCAGTAGTCTTTTATATCTGTGGGGTGTAAACGTGTTAAACGAACATGATCATTTTAGTTACGATCAACATTTTTCTAATAACGTAATAGAGCCGTGCAGATATCAGTGACTTTTAGGAAGTGTAAACAAAATAAGTATCACTTGCCTATCTTCACTATTATTTAAGATGAAAGAATTGTATTTTTGTGTGTAGATATGTTTGTAATGAATAAACTCAAAATGTACTGTGCAGATTAAAAAAAAAAACAATTCACCTTAAGAAAGCGACAAACGACTAGAGTAACAAAAGGTATATGTAATGCTAGAAAATTCAATAAGTGAAATTTGTTTCTCAATAAGTGAATACCTATTGTTTTTCTAATGGGAAATTGATAAAGTTCTTTAAACCTAAAATACTTAAATCCATGCGTACGATGTCGCGGGCGGCTGCTAGTCTTCAATAATTTAATAAATATTTTGCTTAAATCAAATTTTGAATCAACAATTAGTGGCTTTACTCAACGTCTATAACACAGACGAAAATACTGTATCCAAAAAAATTGTTTGCATTAGTAGATTTATTTTTGAAAGAAACTAGGTACTTCTCGCAGGCAAAATGCAAATTTTCCATTAAACGAAATCCTTGGCAAGGCCTACTTGACAAAAAGGGTTCCATTTTATGCCTGTCGAAAGAGTCGTTCGAGGTCATTGAAACGCATTTTTAATATGTCCCCCTTTCGGGTTTGCTGACATCTGTCACAAAAGAAAAGGTACTTAGGATACTACGCCTTTCAGGCCACGAAAATTACGGCAGTCGTTTCAATTTTTTTATTTTATAGTGCATCAAGCCTTACTTAAATAATTAAAAGAAATAATAACTTTTTATTAAGAATGGAATTTAAACCCCCCATCGTTGCTCAACGTTTGATTAATACGTAATTAAAAATTGATTCAGCAGAATGCACATTTGAAATGATTATCTAACGATTATATAAAAATATTTTTACACAAAAAAATTCACGTTTTTATTTATGGATCAGCTGCACAAATTTACTTTATGAATATCTGACTATTTAACGGCAAATTACTATAAAAATAGGATACGATAGTTGTGACAGCTGTCAAATCTCTCCTCCATCGTCAAAGTTAAGATCATGCAGCTTGCCCTAATTATTTCCGAACAATTAAAAATACAAAAAAAACCACATGCGATTGAGACAGTCATGGCCTGAAGTGACATGCGTACATTTTTTTTCTCTGTTTGATTTCCGATTCAGTTAATTCGATGTATTTATTTAATTTAATTTGCAAAGTCGTAAATTTTGTGGCCACAAGCTGAAGCGTCGCATGGCAGCCGAGTGGCTGTGTCAGCGATGGACAGACTTGGCTTCCTTTGCCTTTTATGTAATATTCATCCCCCAGAGTTATGCGGGGACCCGGCCAAAACATATTATACTCGATGTTTATGGATTTTACGTAATACTCAGAGGGGAACTATCGCTTTTTGCGGCTGGATTTGACGAGATCGTTACGGTCCGTTTGGCTTTCAAGAGCGAAATGTACTTGCTGAGCGGATTGAATTAACGAGAATATAAAATTCAGGCCTATGTCGTTAGTTTTAAATTAAATAAGATCTTCTGATGAAAAATACATTTAAGTATGTTGGATTTACCTGGGTAACCGAAGATAGGTCTGAAAGAACTGAGGAAACCTATAAAACAAGGCGAATTAAACAAAAAAGTAAAGTATTCCCAACAATCGCAACACTTTCTTAAAAAGTTTGGTTAATTGTATCATTGAAATAAACAGTGTAACGTTCTATAGCAAACATCTAAGTTCATAAATACATAGTTTTTTTTATTTTATTTACTTGTTATTGCAATCTGTCCGGAGAGACATTCAACAATACTAATAAAATGGTGTTGGTATGTGAGGTACAGGTCCAGTGACATGCCCTCTTAAAATTGTGTTTTAAATTAAATTACATTTAATACATAGTTAACTTGACTTTTATTAACACTTCTTGTTCATTTCATAGACATCAGATTTCTTTACACCTTTTAAATTCAAGAATATGCAAAATCACTAAAATTGTTATGGAACAGAATTCACAAGTTTCGTTTTAGAATTAAAGCCAGTTTCTAGTTAAGATTTTTAGCGAGAACTTTTCTCGCATTACTTTTGTCCCTATTTTATTTAACAAAGAGTCTACTTAGCTTGCATTTCCACCAGTATACACGTTTAAGCAATTTCCCAAATTTTATTAACCTCGTCTACGATTCCAGACCATTTGTATTCGCAAATGCCAGGCCATAAAATTAGGACTTGTATATTTGAATAGGCCTGAAATAAGGTTGTCTGAAGAATCTATTCTTCTGGGCCGCCCAACAATTGCAATACTACCCAACAATAGATGTTAATCAAAGTGGGTATTTCAAATACCAAGGTTAGACAATGACGTGCTAGATTTCTCCTTATTTATCTAAATAGAACGAAAAATTTATTGCCCCTAGTTCAGAAATTTCCTAAAACTTTATTATAAATCATCACGAAATGGAGTATAAAGCTTGTTTTTCCTTGGGAACAATATATTTGGGATATATATTTGTCTTCTGGGAAATACACGGAATAATGAAAAATAGATATAATGTAACCTGAAAAAAAAACACAGGTTGAAGTTAGTGATTTATTGGAAAATGGGTACGCGGTAATGGTGGTTACGAACGTACCTACTATTCGATACGTATTAAATAGTTCACACTTTTCGCGTCATTGCACTTGTATTCTAGCTTTTATTTCTAATAACAATAGATCTTTTTTCTGCAAATTATTTCTTTCATTTAGGTACTTTTAATTTTTGCAAATTGGTCTCAAATTTTACCATAAAAATCTTTAAATGAAAAGAAAAGTAAAGTATTTATTAATATACTCAATGTAGCCAACAACCAATATTTTTTTAGAAACAACGCAGTGATTCCGCCAATGGCAAGTGTTTAGAGAGACACGTCAACAAAAGAGACTGCGCGGTGATATGAGATATTTCTTACTAACTTGTGGTCTTCGTTACCTAAAACAAACACAAACAACATATTGAAACAGCACAACATTAAAGATGAGGGGGAAGGAGAAATTATAGAATATCATACATTACAATATAGTTACATAAAATATCTATTTAATACCTGGACAAATGTGACATTAACAACCAAAGTAAACCCAAAGCACAGTTCAAAAATAATTTAAACATCAGTATCGTAACAGTTTACGAAACGTCGATCATATTGTTTTTGTACATATGATCTTTAAAAGTGATTAAAAAATCTTCCGATAAAACGTGACGATATTGGTTAAAATTCTCATAGAAAATGTATGAAGAGATTGTATTTTGAAAGCTATTAAAAAGTCTCCCCATTTGACTAGCCAGTCATCGTCCATATTGGAAAGCCGAACCTTCCAAAAACGCACACTTAATAGCAACGGAAGTTCTAAACGCGCTAAAGAGTCAAGAGTACATTAAACGTTCTTTAATTACAGACCTCGCCAAACGAGCTCGCCTCGCTGCCTCGTAGGTGGTCACTACCCGAAATATACCTTCAATTAACAAAAAAACCCACGTAACGTTTAATAAGGTGTTAGGTCCGGTGTTAACGAAATGGACTGGTGTTTGTCACGGCACCAGTAGGACGATGCTATGGAAACGTATGTGACATTGTCAATAATTATTGTACGACGCTTTTTTGGATTCGATTTCAAAATTATAAGAATTGCAAATTTACCTGATAAAATGATTATCTTAACAATTACATAATAAATAAATTAACACAAATAAATATTTTTTGTAGGAGGGGGAATCAATTAGCACACCATACCGCTGCAGCGGGGAAAGTAGCGGCACATGTGGGATTTCCCCGCTCTAAAAAGAGTGCGTAGTACCCACTAAAACACACTTGCACCTCTCATTGCCTAGTGACTGCGTCATGGGTATATACATTTATATATCAGTTACAACACACATAAAAGACAAATAAGCATGTTATTTGGGCATATCTAAAAAAAATTGATACATCGATAAGTTTGTTTTATTTGTCAGTTTGCTGACGATGGAGATCTAGATTTAGGACGAAGAAGTACGAAGTCTCACAAGCTTAAGATTCTTCCTTCGGTATCAAAATAAAACGAAGGTTGATCATAAAAATTGACTACCAACGGACAAAATGGCCGACCACTCAAAGTGTGAAACGACATAGCCAGCCTTTTTCACGCTAGAATTGTGGATACTGAGAGTAATCTCGTTCTTTCAATCCCTTTTGTGTGGACATCCTTGGCTCTTTGTGTAAGACAATTATCGTTCCGCGCTTTCCTAGCGTAAAAGCGTATTTACGGCACCAAAATAGTACGGCTGGAGTAACGTTGGTCTCCGAATAGAGGCCTGTTTTTGTTCAAAAGACACTTATAGAACAAGAGCTGCCGACTTCTTGGGCGTGACGATCACAACTTGGCTGGAAATTTTATTGCAAAGATATGTATTGATATACTGGCAAAAATACGTCATGCGATACGTTTTAAATGTCGACGGGAATAAGAACTAAATATACAACCAGTGTGTAATTCCGTGAAGTGTTTTTGATGTGCGTATACAGAACCCGTGAATGCCTATCGAAATTAGCTGTGTTTGCTTGTAAGAAAAAATCTGTAAATTTATATTGTTTGATTGGTTGTTATATTTCGTACAACGAACAATGAAAAACTTATGGACGGTTTTCACTACTGTAAATTAGCATTGAAATTTAAAGTAAGTAAAAAAAAGGCAGTCAGCTAGACGTTTACCGCAAAATAGCTCAGCGATGGTCTAAATGAGTTCTAAAAAGGAGACAACAGGTAAACTCATAGTCGGGAGTCCTTTACTATATAGACTGGTGATGTAAAGAGGGTCATTGAGAGTTGGTAAATGAGATGCTCAAAGGCATACATATATATAAATATAAACCAAGATGGTTTGTAATGATCATGGCGTATGGTGTGGCTTTTGTCTAGCAGTAGACTCTGATAGGTTAATTTCAAGTTTTTGAAAATATATAAAAAGTAATATGGTTGATTGGCAACCTGAACCTTTAATACATATTGAGAAACGTTTGAAGATCAGTTAAAAAAATTGTCTTGTACAATTACGAGTGGTAAGCACATGTGTTTGTTTTTAGAAAATTTTATATTCTTGCTTCCAAATAATTAATTAACAACGAATAATTAATTCCCCCACATTTGTAGTTTTTCCAGACAGAAAACAGCCGTCACTCCCCAAGTGTCAGTGGCTCTTTAACTATAAGGGTTCTTCTACATAAACGGCATGTTAGCGGATACAGTGACTAGGCAGTGGGAATAGAGTGGTACTATTTTCGTTCTTTCAATGTTTCGTGACAGGGAGTTCTATTTTGGGACGTCGTACGAATAGTGCCAGCCTTAGTTAGATATAATTTCAATAGCCTGAATGTAAATAGGCTTACAATTGCTATTGTTGTTTTTAATGACTTGTACTTTTTGGTTATTTATATTCATAGCTTATTAATGACAAATCGATACAAGGGATATAAATAGCTATGATGATATTTAAGTGATTTAGAAAGCAATTTGGTCTTTCACATACATGTTTTATACATTTTCATGGTGCCATGAAGCTTTTTTAAGCGATCACATTATTATTGCCGTCATACATAGATACTACTTTAAAACCAACTAGGTACTTCAAAAGACGAACTTTGTAACCCGGACTTTGGCGAAGCTCGTTCTCTAAGGTCCCGGATTCGATCCCTGGTTGGGTCAATATGGGAAACGAACTCTTCTATATTGTCTCGGGTCTGGGTGTTGTGGTAACGACGCGGTTTTTGATTTCTGTAACACAAATGCTTAAGTTACTTATCACAGAATCGGAACAATGTGTGTGATGTTGTCCGATATTTATTTACCTACCTACTTATTTATTTCGTTGAGGGCTCTAACATGTAAAGTAAAGTAGAACTTTGATTTTATGTTATTTCCATGGGGTTATTGTAAATTGTTTTTAAGAAAAATCAAAATCAATTACAAAAAAAAAAATCACAAGTACCTATAAGTATCTCAAAAATTTTATTAATGAGCACATTTTTTTCCATTTTTAATATAACTTTCAGACTTACAATAAAATTTACATTTCATCAAAACAAATCAGCGGATCATTTCAAATTAAAAATTTCCCCGACAAAGGGAAATCTAGCAAAACAAAAGCCCAAATCGCGAGTCACGATAAATACCCGCACGTACCTGTACATACTATTGTTAATCCTTTCAACGCTAAAATAAGGAAATGAGAAGTAAAAAGATCTGAATAAAACGGAACAATGGGGTTCGGCCATATTTCCGTGGGCTTTAAAAAATGCCTTTTGTCTGCCTTGTCAGCACATTACAAGGCATAAGACGAGTGTTCACTCGTTTCAGACTCGTAAATGGTATTGTTCGGCTGTTTTCTTCCTTCTTGAAGCTCTCATTTGGAATAATAATAAGTATACCTGTACATTATTTTCTTATTCAAAGAAAATCATAAACATTTTCAAATAAATACTACTAATACAAATATTACTTTTTTCTCAATTTCTCAGTTATCAGATAAGAAAAACAGTTGACTATCGTTCGTCTGATTTGAAATGTTATCGTGTCTATAAAACAATTACACATTGACGTTCTTAATTCAAATGGCTTATACTTTATAAGTTTTATCAATTTTGATTGACGACGACGATTTGAATATAGAACGCATGGATGAAGTTAATGATTCCAGACATATTACATAAGCCCTAGCTTATTGTTTGCAGCTTATTGGGCATTCATTTAATATTTATGATTAAACTAGAAATCAATATTGACTGTCTATAATGTAAGCAAGTAAAATAATATTATTATCTTTACATGATCCAATTAAATTATCGACAAAATAAAGTCAGAGGATAATTTTTTTTTGCAATAAGAATGCCTAATAATAGTTTAAGTAGTTTTAGCTAATAGTACTAAGCTATTGATAAAATAAGCAATCAACATTATTATTAGTTTGTTTGGATCTTTCAATGTCTTGAAGTTTTAATAAGCCGGCGTAACGTGCATTAAAAATAAAATCAATTTGCATATTTACCCAGAGTACCTTATTTTGTTCTATAATTGTTGAATTTTAATAGTAATGAATTCACTTTCTTTAATCGTAAGTAACAAACCTAACCGTTCACATCGATAAATTAAAGCATTCATGTAAAAGAAAGGAAATGGAAACTTCGCATCATAATTTATGTACACGTTCGTCGGTTAGTAGCTCAGTAAGCCTTTGCGTGTCGGTGCCATTTTGATTCTACGAACGAGCCCTGATCAAAGATTAGGTTCTGGTCGGTTAAATAGACGTTAACCTTTAAATTGTCAATAGACTATGGATAGATTAGTTTAAGAATTATTTTTTTTAAACAGCGTATTAAAATTTAAACTTAGCTTTTTGAGCCGATTAAACATTGCACGTGCAACAATGGTCCCTGTTTTTGTGCTGTGATATTGCGTTTTCTATTAGTAATAAGGGTGTACCTTGCTTTAACAAATTATTTTTGACTGATGTTACTTTTCATCAATAGATAGAACTTTGTACTTTTCATCGTGTTCGTAAATTTTTTTATGACTCAGTGAAACACTATATTTATTTCGGAAAATTATTATCATAATTCGGTGGAGCGTGAAATCGACCCGTTACAGACCCGAAGTATCAAAATTTAACTGTTTTATTATGACGAAACTTAAGTTTAATACTATTCATTCAGTTTTACAAGCAATGGAAAATGTTACGACATTATTGGATATCACATAATTTTTGTGTGAATTTTGTTTGTGCTACTGCAGAATTACCACAAGTGTGGGCATTACTCTTTTTAAATTTGGTCACTTAAACTAAATTTACTCAAGAAGTTGTTACACAGATTGAAATCTAGAAACATCATTCTACTATAAAAGTGTTCTGGAAGCATAATATTTCAAACGTTCAGTATTATATTTATCATAGGATTGAATTATTCAAAGTTTTTTTACGAGAAAAGCGAAACTTCTGATGTGATTATCTGCTGATTTGTAGGCTAGTCACGTCATCCGAACCCTCCAATCATATCGTTTGCTCCACTGGGATTATAAATGGGGGAATGGATATGTGCACCTGAGTCCCGCGTACCCTGTGCACTTTGATAATTATTTCCTGCGTACCTGACTGCTTTTAAGGGCAGGTATCGTTGCCAAAATTAATCATACACCATCATCACGATAATGGAATCCTGAAATCCTTTCTTCGTGACCCTGTTAATTGGAAAAGTCTCATCAGACTAATTTGAGAAAGTAACTATTGATTGATATCACTTGATGAACACATATAATATGATTACATTCGAATTTATTAGTAGTTGGAGAATGATTTATAAATAACCTATATCGATCGATACAATCAGCATAATATCAACTATAAATAACAAACAGACTTTTATCTTCATATTATCTATTAAATTTTGTTCCCCATAAACTTTTATGGTACATTTCAGTATTTTCATAGTTATTCTAAGATATATTATAATTGACATAATGTAAACAAACGCCGGAGAACCTAAAAAAATATACAGGATGACATGTTTGATTACGTACCGAATTATTGAGTATGAGTAACAATAATTGTGTTTTATTAAACGGTTTTATTTAGCTCACCCCGTTTGTTTTATTTATTATTTTAACTGAAAACTAAGTCTATTCAGTCCAACTTCAAAGTGAAACTGCGAAATTTAAATCAAACAAAATACTAAGAAAACGTTTGTTGACAACGGAGCGAACGAAAGTATTTGCCTAAGCGCACTTAATTGACACATCTTAGTGAAGACGCTATTAAAACGCGAGAAAGTTATCTGAACAGGAGTGGAATTTGTACTATGGATTAGTAACTACAGCTATTACTTTAGCTATAATGTTTTATTTTAAATCAATTATTTGATCGATGTAACGGACTCCTTTCTTTGAGCCTTTTTATAATTTTTATTATAATACTTTGAATCTGTCTTTTCTATTCTTGTTTCTGTGTCAAAATTACTCTCTCCTTCAGTTTGTATTTTAATTATTTTCTATTATTATATTTCTAAAACTACTCCGAGTTTCTTTCCGTTCCCACCGTAATAATCGATGTTATAAGACTTGATCGGATCACTGTCGATTTCAAATGTAGTTCAGGGATGCATTATTTTAAGATATATCAAAAACTGTTTCATATAAGGTAGATGGCTAAATAATTATGTTTATTGTAACAGCTTAGTAATCAAAAATACAAGATATATTTAAATTTTAATTATGTAAATTTAAAGTTATCGAAACACATGGCGTTTAAATTTTGCGCGACGTCATTTCTTCGTATAGTTTACAGTACAAGAATGTCTTAACACACCCGGACACTGAATTGCAATGTGCTGTATCATCTTAAATTTTTCATTTTGTTAAAGAAAACAATTAAACATAAATATATTTTAAAATAATTAATCGTATTACGATTTGACACTACTAATTTCAATCACCTAATTATAATGGAAATACTCGTATTTATATTGTAACTGTGAAGTTGATTGACCACGAGCAAACTGCTACTCACCTAATTGGATCTTAAATTCTAAAATGTACGGGGATAGGGTCTCTCTCTTTAATTATAAATCTGCATTGTTTTGACAGTTTTGGAGGGATTATAATGGAAAGGGTTATCAATCAATTAGCACGAGCGCGCCTACTGGTGCGATAGCCTTCATCGCATCTTATGGTCGAATTGTTTAATCAGACTGTTGGAAATCTTTTCGCTAATTTGGTACACATTAAAGGCATTGTTTGTTAGTTAGCGTATATTTTCTCATCTTACGTATAGTCAACAAAGCTGGCCACGATTAACAACGATGCCATTTTAAATAAATAAAAGTTTTAAAAACTAATAAAATCCCGCTATCAACAACTATCTGTGAAATAACATAGACGGGCTTGTGTATGAAATGTTGAATATTTAATCTTATGCCATGTTATTTTTTCTAGATGTTTAGTAAAATATGAAAATATATACTTGAATTGCTTGTTGTGAAATTTCTGACGTTATGTTTATTGATACCTAAAAATGAAAAGTTAATAAAATGAACGAAATAATCACACCAATTTACTGGTTTTTATTGTGCTGTGAGTACCAGACTACGGACAAAGAGCGGAAACATAGCTTTTAGTGAAAAAACGAATGACGAGATTTTCAGCAAACATTGTCACCAAGCTTGGCCAAATGTCTTGTTGGCGGGGTTATTGTGGAAAGTCTGCATTTTATGATATTGTCACTAGAAGAAATGTCCAGGAGGGGTACTCTCAAAAACGAAACGAACAAACGAAAGGTTTCGTTTTTGAAGATTATTCAAAAGTTTGGGAATGAAGACGTGGTTTTTGATTTGCATAAATAATATTTTGTTTTTTGAAAACACTTAATTTGCATTCGAAGTGATTTCTCTATGAATATGAGGATTAAAAATTGCCATCCGTTGTCGGATCCGACATATTTCGTTTATGAGAGTAGACCCCAAGTTTCTGATTTATATTTGCAAAGTCCCATTACAATCATCGGTTTTGTAAAAACACACAGTCTTTACTTGTATGAGTGATCATTACATTTTATGGTCGGTTTTTGAAATTCATAGTTTTTAGATTAAAACATTCATAGATGTCGCAACGGAAAATGTGGATATAACTAAACAGTACAGGACCATCTACTGAAATATCTTACAATAGAAATTATATCTCAGTCTTCAAATTCAAACGGCTGTTTAATGTATTAGAAGGCGCCATATTTAGTTTATGGCAAATAACTTATTTACTAGTAGTTAATTGACTGCGAAATATCAGTGAAATATATACTGCTGAAGATTATACTAGCTACAGATGCTGACTTTTCTTTGGAAGCTGTAGGGAAACATAGCTTTTGGCTTGGCTACCATCGGCCCTCATGAACATTTATCGATCCCAGTAGTAAAACAGTAATGCATTTATTGTCTTGTGTCTGAGTGTTAAAGTACCGTCGTTGTTTTTAATTTCTATAATACCACTGCTTTAGCTATTTAACACAGAATTAGAGCAATGTCAGTGATGTTTTCTAATATTTATTGTTATTTATTTACTTTCACACTAAACTTTCTCAGTTCAAATCTAGGTAGGTGATGTAAAATATTATAAATAAATGGTAACAATACAATTCTTAAATTATTGCTGCCAGATTTATCTATATATTGTTACCGCTAATAGTTACAGTGACAAGTGTTGACAGTGAGGATTATCTTGGGTTTACCCGGTAAACCATAAATGATTGCACAAGACTCTTGTGATAGACAGCGGGAAGAGAAAGCCGAGTGATTAGTATACGTTGGAGATTTGTCGTTAAGACGATAATCTTTGCTATAACTAACTGGGTAAAATAATTCCTGGTTTGGGAGCACTGACCTCGTAAGGACAAAAAGATAAAGAAAACTGTGTGAAGTCTTAATTTATTATTCCATAAGGTTTATTTTATAACACGTACATAAACATATAATATAATTTTATCTCAAAATTGTTTGTTTTAGGATAAGCAAATTTTAAGCATTACATTGAGTGATTTCATGGAAAAACTTAAACAAATGTGCTTAGTGTACTTAGTACAATGTTGAAAGTTAAAAAATACAATGCCCAAAAGACCTAAAACAGATACGATTCGTGGTACATTAAAATTACACGTTGGAAATGTGTGCTGGTATTTTAAAATTACTCTTTTTAATTTTTTTTAATCTCATCATCATCATATTTGACTTTCATAAATTAAGTTCTTTAAACATTTAAAATAATTTAACGGGTCAAAACGCGGGTCAAAACTCGGGCAATAAGTAGTTCGTATTAACTACTAAATTAAAATGGTGTCGCGTTTTGACCCGTTAAATTATTTTAAAATGGTTAAAATGGAACGCGAAAGTCTTAAAATTTAAGTTCTTTAAGTCTTAATTTAACGGACTAGTAATGAAGCTGTGTTGTTCCCAACTCCGTCACAATCTTGCACGATGGACCATCCCGGGGGCTTTATTTAGTAGGAGTTTTGACATACATAGCCACATCGCTCTACTCTCCTTATATTCATGTTTTCTTTTTTTCACCTAGGATAGGAAGTAAAACATATTTACATTAATATAACATACATAATCATGCGCGATAAACATTATCATATTTCTAAGTAGGTTCTTTACAAATATACAAGCAATTGATTGTAAAATATGTAGCAATAGAAAGGTTCTGGATTCAGTGTTGTATAGGGAAAGGGAAACTACGGTTAATATTTTATTGTTATTAATAATATCAAACTTTGCTGAAGAGGTTTTGCCATCAGAGTCCATTGCAATAATGAAATCGCGTTTGTTTATAATTTCTTTGTAAACTAGCTGCATATGTGAAATATTTTGATCATCCGTCATTATTGCCGTGGACCCTTAATTCATTCTGTCAGTTTTGATTTAACTGTATTTACACAGATTTTATTCAACAAAAACCATAGTTGGTAATACCTGCTAGCATCTTTAGAATTTTTAAAGGTTATTTGTATTATTTTAAGAGCATTAGGTAAGTTTGTTGAATGAATAGAATTCAGTAGTACTCAAATTTTAACAAAAAATTATCTTCAGTTAGCTGAAATTAGAGTTATACTCGTCAACCTTGCAATACTAATATTAGATTCTTGAGTCCCATTGTAGGTTTAATCAATTTGTTTAGAATCTATTTCCAGTAGATAAATACGTTCAGAGCTAGAAGCGGACCGTTTCTATTATTTAGACTTAGGGAATTAGGGGCGGTAAATTAGGCAGGATACCAACTCCATCCGACACGCTTGGCCCTTGGGAATCCATCAATCAGTACATTTCTCCTCCCTGTGGTCACACACGCGTACTCATAGGTAATATTGAACTAATTTAGATTTTGTGGAGTAGAGTATCATCTTAAAGTTTGTATATTTGTTGAAGCAAAAAAAAAGGTTTTATAACTAATAGACGCTGTTTTTATACCGAGTCATCATCTTTATTGTTCAATAAAGCATAAAATACATACTAACCCAATTTGTTTTTTTTTCTAGCCTGCAACAGAACGTACATGGGCGATGTGGGTCGAACGTACGAGTTAGAAGTGCGGAGACCGCGGGAGGATCATCTGCCTTTTGTATGCCATCTTAACTTCACTGCCACTGGAGGAAACTATGGAGATATCATACAGGTATGTTTCAAGATTTTGATGAAATACTGAATATGCGAAGTAACATTTAGATATAAAAAAGTATGGCGTAATAAAACAATAACTAAAAAGGGATATTGCCTGTTAGCTAACAATTTAAAAAATTGTGTGTTTAAAATAAATAAAAGGAGCTATGCTAAATTAACTATAAAATATTAACTGTTACAATTATAATAATAATAAATATCGTTTATTTTCTCTTCACAAAGGTAATTTTACAAATAAAACACAAAACAATAACAGCATGTACAATAACCTTTGTGAGACACTGGTGTCCATACTAGGGTAGGGTACCCTGTGTGACGGATCGCCAGGCCCTCACCACTGGTGTATTGGAGAAACGTATGTGTATTGTAAATGGATTGATAACATGTTAATCCATTTACAATAAGAAATTGATACAGAATTCGCGTTTATTAGTATTTATACATAATTTGTCAGGATTTCAACGCTAAGCCATCTCACTGTAAGTTTTGTTTTTCGATTCAGTTCGATTTGGTTAAATCATAGATATAAGATTCAAGGAACTGATTTTTGCACCATTACTACTTCTTCTGCCAGGTCAAAGTCAAAGTCAATTTCAAATCTTTTTTATTCATAAAGATAAAAGTTATACTTATGAATAGTCTCTATAAAACAAATTAAGCTATTTACACTAAAAACTTTTAAAAACAATACTTCATACTATAACCCCATGGTACGGATGTGTCGCGTGTATAACGAGATGTTACAGGAACACGATGAATTGGATATTTTTGTAGAAAAATATGTTAAGTTTAGGCATCAAATAAAAAATATCCTCAACTGAGCTATCCTTAATTTTCTTGCAGAATTTCAATTTGTCATTAGTATAAGTTTACGCGCTATTGATTAATCATGCTGTGTGTACACGGTTTTGGGTTGTAATCTAGATCGATAATTTTTAAGTTTTTTAATTAAATTTGTTATGATTGTAACCTGTTGTGTATGCCATAATAAATAAATAAATTAAGCTACCTCAACCGTATGCATAGCATGAACCTTGCTGTAGCATGAACCGAATAACCGTAAATTATTGTTTCAGTTAACATTCGACACATTTACGGTGGGCAAGTTCGTATCTTTTACATCGGATGGGTGTCCAGACGGCCACATGACCATAGTGGAGAAGAGTCCATCGCCCCCCATGGGCCAGTGGTGTGGCTCAGCGTGGGGATACACCGTCTACTTCAGCGAGTCTGATTCTATTAATATGACACTAAGATTAGACAGACTGAGCCAACAGGTAAGAATTTTTTTTCTTTACGTTCCCAATTAGAACACTAGTCAACACATTGATAATTTTTGGATGTTTTTACCAACTAAAATGTTCATCGCTTTTTATTTTTTTGTAGTACTTCACGCCGTACATAATTAAAGAAACAGACTAAAATTATCTATCCTTGCGATGTGGAATTCGAACTACTTTCACGTATCACGCGTGCTGCTCTTCCAACTGAGTTTAACGCACGTTATCGTAGGCGATGATTTTTTGTTTGTTAAAAAATAATGATGGGGTCGTCGCAAAGTGACATGAAATTATCCTGTTTTTTGAAAAAAAAAAAACATAATTGTTTATTCTTTACAAAAAAATCTATGTTAATAAAAACTTTTTACTATTTTGGACTTGCTTAGATATTCGAGCTTAATAAGTTAGTGAATGGGTATTTATGTACCCAAGTAAAGCCATAAACGTTCATTTTTTAATTTGTAAGAAATTTGTGAAATGTAATAAAATAAATTATTTGTTTTATTAAATAATAAATCGTATATGTTAACACAAATGACAAATCAGTCAAAAGGTAAAAAAAATCCAAAACAATAAATTGTGATTTTTAAAATATTCATAGCTATTAAAGGTTACTGCATACTCATTATTTATTGTTCGTCACTTACTATTATTTCTCGCGCCGAAAAGTAATTTTCATTGAAAACGTACTGCAGCTTTTTAATAAAGACTGAACTACAGAGTAAACCAATTGAACGAAAAATGTAAATAAGTTGTAATTACAGGACGTTCCATTCCGGGAACAAATTATTCGGTATTGACATAGGCGGTGGGCCCCGATGCTATCTGCCATGTATTTCCATTTACGTCACAGTCATAAAGGTATAATTACCTTCACAATCGATTTCTTAGTCCGTACTGTTTTGAAATGAACTGCTTTGTTTGACTTGAATTGTAAATCTATTTGGAAAGCAATACAAATGCCATTAGTAGATTAGTAGTGTGAGCTTAATCTTGTTCATGTAATCTCTTAGTTTCAACCAAGTTTTAAAGTAAAAATAAAGATTGCTAAATTATTCCATAACAATATTTTGACAATTTTTTTTACACTTTTTATTTTGCCATCCGACTGTTACTCTCTACTAGAATATAACAATTTGATCAAGAAAGAGAGTAAACCACGAGTACAATTTCATAGAAAATCTAAAAAATATATGAAGTAGGAATCTAAAAAGTAATTAACCAATAAGCAACATATTTTTAATTTTTAGTATCTATTGTATTCTTCGTTTTAAAACTGCCGTATGATAAAAGCATTTATATAAATTTGAAAATCGTTTCATGAACATTACAAGCAATACATACAACATGACGTATCGAAAACCTTCTAAAGTAAATAACCCTAACGGTATCCACCAAAATTAGTAACATTGCTAAACATGGGGAGGAACAGAAATCTGCTAATTCGTTACGTTGTTAACATGGTCTGACATGTTTAATTACAAGTTTTTGCACGCACCGAAGTTAATCTGTATAAATGAACAACGATATTTATCTTCATTAAGAGTCACTTACCAAGCATCCCTTTGTGTTCTGACGTGATGTAGCTAACTACATGTTTTCGCAACTGACGTGACTAATATTTCACATCGCCGCTTTTAACGGTTCGGTGAATCTCCTTTATCTTCTGGTACCAGCCATGTTGTGTGCACCAGGGGCTAAACTTTCGATCAATTAATTAAGCGACGATTACAACGCCTCTTGGGACGGCAGGATAAGGCCTTACTTCACAATTACAATAATGGATGTTATTAGTAGCTAATTCAGTAATTTAATAAAACGTATTCGCCTCGAATAATGGAACGATAAAATTTCGACCTTTAGGGAATTCTCGTCGAGGACTTTTTTGCCATTAATTTTGAGAAAACTTTTATTTTTTATTCCGCATAAGATTATTACTTTCATAAACATCGCTATCCGCTTCCAGGTACTTCTATTTACCATAAAATATGATTGGATTTTATTAAACTAATTCATATAATAACGGTGATCTAAGTGACAACTTTTTTTCAATCATGTATTTAATGGTGTTTGTTTTAATTATTTGTTTTAATTAAAATAATATCAATCAGACATTCATAATACCTACTACACCATTTAAACAATGAATTTTTATTGTTCAAAACTGGGTTTTATCGCATTTACATACTCGTTCAAAATTTGAACGGACGGAATTTTTCACTGCTTGTGACAAAATGTAAACATGACAGCTCTTATGACGTTAACAATTACAGGTGACTTTTAAAACGAGCTTTGTATATATAAATACACAAAAACGTACATTGATTAAAGCAGTTTAATTTCTTACTGTTCTCATCTGAATTCGTCGATGCAGTTACTGACGACTCGTTGTTTCCAGGGTGTGGGATACAATTTCGACTTCAAGCTGGCTTATAAGTTCCTAAGACGGAGCGAAGCGCGGTTGCGGTACGGAAACGCGACTGTGGGGGCGTGGCGGGGGGAGAAGGTGCCCGGGACGTATTGCGACCGCATACTGAGTGACTGCGATCTGCGCGCATGCCGCATCCAATCGCCGAACTTCCCCGGAGTGTATCCGAGGAACGCCACTTGTACATACCGCATTGAACATACTAAGGTGAGTAAGCTTTGTTTTCTTAAATAGAGCCATGGACGTCTAAAAACTAGGAAAGCAGTTGGCTAATTGCTAACTGTATAAGCTGCTGATTATACTTGAAGCAAACATTTAAACCCGTATCATATTGTACAAAACAATTAATAGATTAGGCAAACAACTCGTAATCTTAGCAGAGCAACTAAAATCAATAAAGAGTGATATTTTTCTTACGGCGATCACAAAAATAATTTGAAGGAAACTCAGTTCAAATATTTTTCTGATGAACACAAATCATTAAGTCACCTTAGATGTATAGAGGTATAGTTGTGATAAGATGACGCAAAAGTTGGGCGTGGTGGGGGAGAAGGTGCCCGGGACGTATTGCGACCGCATACTGAGTGACTGCAATCTGCGCGCATGCCGCATCCAATCGCCGAACTTTTTTCAGAGTGTATCCAAGGAACGCCACTTGTATATACCGCATTGAACATACTAAGGTCAGTGAGCTCTTTGTTATTACTTGAACGTCTAAACAGAGAACAGTTGGCAAATACTGCTAACTGCATATTGGCTCCTGATCATACTTCAAGTAAAAATTGTAATAATAATGTGTTAAAGTGCATATTTTGACGAACCGTTTTGTTATCTAGCAGCGCTACCATCGCATGCGCAACATTAATGAAGAGTTTTATTTTTCTAATGGCGATCATGAAAATGTTAGTATTGGTCGGAAACACGATACAAGTTCTTTTCTAATGAACACATGCTATCAAAGGATGAAGAGAGGAACAGTTACGGTACGGGGTGTGGCAGGGGGAGATAGTGCCCGGGAGGTATTGCAACCGCATATTGAACGATTGCCGCATCCAATCGCAGGAAGAGTAGTGAATATACGCAAAGCTGTACCTAATCATTTGCAGAACTTTAATAAAGTGTGTCGTTTGAAATTTGCTTCTAATTGCCATATAAACCACACCAATTTAATTAATCCTAGGAGTTTTGAATCAATCGTTTTGAAGTATACAAAAATGTTTGCAGGTTATAAAAAGAAAATTAAAATTATAAATTTAGACTATAATACTTAATTATTACCTAATGACAGAAAATAACGTAATTTTTCCAAGTTCCAAGATTGGTCGAAATAATTAATCTCGCTATAGAGGAATGTAAAGGTTTGGCTAGGGGCTTTGTTGGATCTCCATTTGATTTAAACCTTACCGTTCTCATTTGTATTTTATGTGAACCCTACTCGGTTTTTATTTTAACCCTACTAGAAATGGAAACTTGTATAGCAAAGTCCTAGCAATGGTACAACGAGTAACAGATAACTATACCCGTTCGTACTTGAAATTAAATACAATAGCGCTAGTGTTTACTAACATGTCATCGCTATATTTTAGGCATCTAAAATACAAACGTGACACACAAATCCAGGGCCTGGTGACATCAAATATTTAACGGCAACCCGCAGTTACCTGATTTAAATATGCCCGTTGTGGTCGTTTCAATTAATATTTAATTCAAATTTCACACCAACTACAGCGGAACCGGTGTAAATAAAATATGTATTCACGTGGGAGGCTCAAAAGATGAACTCGCCTTAACTAAATTAAATGTTAGAGTAACAAACAAGCTTTGATCTTATGTTTGCTGTTCCTCATGTAGTTGCCTTTTTATGATTTGTCAAATAAACAAACATTATTAAAACTGTTCCGGAAAGAAAATAGCGGATTTTTTTTTTTAAGTTTCGGTCTGAGTGTTTGGATTTTAGAGTCAATTAAATTCCATCCATCAGGATATTTTTATATGAAGCTTGGCAATTTGTAAATAAACGTACAGTTATGTACCAAATTAAATAATTTCTGAATTTTATCATCATAATTATATTTTAAGTATTAGAAGTAACTACATAAAGTCCTAGCCATAATCTTCCTAAATTAAAAAGAATTAACACTCCTTTTAATTAAAACTAAGTTTCAAATCAAATGTACAGGTACTTACCTGTACATTTGATTTGAAACTATCTGCATGACTCAAAGGTTGACGGGTAGATAATACTCCTAGCATTAATTCCACCTGTTGTACTTATTTGTGCAATAAAGTTTTTAAATAAATAAATTTGAAGTCTTAATCGCTGCAAAAGGCTATAGGATTACACTTTTAAGACTCTAATGATAATTCCTTGTTACAGATACCAGCAGACAAGCACGTGTTATTAGCCGTAAGACAAACGAATAGTCACAAAATACATATCAAAGACCAAATAGTCAAGTACGATAGGAGTCAAAGAGTTTTAAAGTAAGTCTTGAACTATATTCCCTATTACCCTTTTACAAATTTATTCGAATCACCTCAAATCATCCACTACCATGATGAATGTTGTATAAATTTTATGACTTTCACGTTCCATTTTAAACATTTAAAATAATTTAACGGGTCAAAACGCGACACCATTTTCATTTAATAGTTAATACGACTGTTATACTGCCTGACTACTCCGTCAGCTCGTGACCACGGTTGGTGCAACCTAACTGAAACCGGACAGTAAGTAGTTCGTATTAACTACTAAATAAAGATGGTGTCGCGTTTTGACCCGTTAAATTATTTTAAATGATAGTTGTAGTTTAATAAATTATGGTAAAATACAAACAAAACAAATATTCAAGGCAAACATGTCAGCAAAAAGATCCATTAGTGTGTAGTTTTAACAACACGAACCAGCTTTTCAAATATCAAAATAACTTATTGTAAATCTCTAAACAGAAACGGCATTAAACCTGTCTAAATAAAGAACCCAATGTGTATAAATTTTGATAATGTAACGACTTTCGAATTAAACTTCGTTCTCCTAACAAAAAATCGACGACATACTGCTACAAAACATTTTGATTTAGCTCGTGTAAAAGTTTTTACGAGACTTCTGCATCATTTACCTTCGAATTTCATGGCATTTAAGGCCAATTTCTCGATCATTGTGTAATCTATGTTTGTTTATTCAAGCGAAATTTCTTGTCTCAAGGCCTTGCGTCTTTTTCTTAGAGAATTTTTTTTTTTCTGGTAGGCTTCCTAGGGAAGCGAATTTTTTCTAGTATCAAAAAATCTAGTTAAGTGGAAAAATCGTTATACTTTTACGCATTGTTCGAAAGAAAGTAGTTTCATTAAAACGTGGATCAATATTGTTAAGGCAAAGGTTGATTTTTTTAAAACATTTGTCATTTGTTTTAGTTTCAAAATAAATTGTCACAATTAACAGTAATATAACTTATTTCACTTGATAAATTAACTAAATTAGTTATCTTGTACTGTACCTAATAAGAGACATTTTTCAGAACTTCAATTTGTTTTGTTTACTTGTTTATTTTCCTACTTTGTCAGTAATTTAATTACAATGAGGTAATTTACGGAACTTTAATTTTTCTTGTTCATTTCTTTATTTTTACTACTTCGCCTGACATTTAAACAAATTACCTAATCCTTTAGTCATGAGTATCATAAAAACATGTTCAATTAATGTTTTTAAATTGAAATAGTTTGGTTACGTTAACAAATGACAATACATACCACAGCAAAACCTATTCCTCAGCGTTTTGCAAACGTGTTTTGTTATATAAACTAAAGTTAATGGTTTCAAATTCTTTGATGACATGATCTTGCAGACTTAATTTTTATTTGTGTAATGCGTTGCATTTACTAATATCCATTACTCGACAAATACTGAGTATTAGCCTTTTTTAGTGATGTTATTTGTCATGTCACTAAATAATCATTTCTCTCTTTTCTTTTCTTTTTTCTTTTTCTTTGTCGGGAGTTAACTGGTGTATATTCCACAGGATTTGGGACCAATGTAATGTGGTACAAGACTACCTGACAGTGTGGGACGGTGCGACCAGGGACTCGCCGGTTCTAGTCAGGCTTTGCGGCGGTGATGCTGTCCCTGACATCATCAGTAGAGGACCCAACATGTTGCTGGAGTTCCACACTTCTCCTTACGATAATCCGTTCCATCCTGTACCGTTGAGCTATCTACCAGGATTCGAACTTGAAGTTCAGGTGAGTTTGTTACTATCGCAAATTAAGACGCTTTCTAGGAGATAAGTTATAATTTAACCATTAATTGTATGAAGAGAAAGACTTGCAACTTTTTATGACTACCATTTATAAAAACATAGGTTTTTTTTATTATTATTTATTGTACAAAGCAGTTACAACAATTAGTTACACAAACAAACAAACTTAGGATAACATAAACTTAACTATCACAAACTGACTAAATATTTAAATATGATATAAAAAGAATAATAAAAGTAAAATAAAAAATTAAATAAACAATGAAGGTTTCTGGGGTAAGGTACCCAAAATGCTGGCTGCATTACCTCACTGAACCTACCTTAATACTTTATACAGGTATATTTATATGATTTCGACGACTTTCGTAGCTAAGAGGCGAGCGATCCCGGGTTCGAACCTCGGTCGGGTCAATATGGGAAACGAACTTTTCTATATTGTCTCGGGTCTGGGTGTTGTGGTACCATAGTTATTTATTGATTTCTGTAACACAAATGCTTAAGCTACTTACCACAGAATCAGAGCCATGTAAGTGATGTTGTCCAATATTTATTTATATTTATTTTATGATGATTACTTTGTCATGTACGGATGGTAATAAAAATACATTGGGATGTTATAAGTTGCACCAAAGCATTATATTTATTTGAACAAAAATCGTACTTGCTAAAGTTTTCGTTATGCTATTTTACTCAAAGCCTATAGTCACGTGCTATTGTTTTTCGAAGCATTAATAATAAAGTCAAGCTATTTTTAAATCTATTGACAATTCCCTAAAAATCCGACATCTTTAACCCCACGTTATTCCACATAACTTCTTAAAATAACTCAACAACTTTCAAACACCGAATTATGAACTGGAAACTTCGCGCTCCATCTAAATCTTCCGGAGTTTTATTAAACTATCGTTCAAGTAGCTCGCAATTGTGTTAATAAAATCTTATTGAAGAATAAAACTAGCACGAAATTGTTCAATATTATGTAGATTGGAGTCACAAGTAAGACGAGGCGAAAGTCTAGAGTAATAATCCCTTTGATTCAATGTACTCTTGGCATATTATTTTCTCGCCAAGAGCTGAAAGTTTCATATTGGACGTATTTTATATCTTTTTGTGTTCTTTGTCGGGTTTTGTAGTAACTATGACACATATTCTTCAGACGTAATGTTTCAAGGCAGCAAAATAATGTATGTAAACTTTATTAGAATTGTTTCTACAGAAAATACTACAGCGATGCCACAGTTACTTTATTCTGGTGTGATAGAGTTTTACCTTCACTGAACAGGAAAAAGCTGACTGAACAGAGTTTTCCAATGACTGAATTTATTTTTTTTGCATGGTTTGATTTTGAAACTTGTCGAATGGCATAAAGATCTATATTGATTGCGGATGGTTTAAATCTCATTCTTAGTTTGTATCTTTTAACAATGTTACAGTCGATTGCGATTTGCGGCTAGTAGTATAACCACTTAAATTGTAAATGTGATTTTTAGAAATAGTTCATAGATCACGCAAAATGCCACAGTTATAACGCATTAGTTTTATAGATTACTTTAAAAATAACTGACTTGAAATAAAATGGCAGTGACGCCATTCAACTTCTGTAATTATTTTTTTTGTGAGCGTGACAGCTAAGTTTGGTGAAACTACTGTATCTGATAACTTTTTTGCTTAATTTTTTAAATTTATTTTATTTTCTTGTATTTTATGGTACAAAAAATGCAAACCATTATAATTATCCTTAATTTATAAATGTTGTATCTATTTCAAATAAAATAGCCAAGTTCTTGTTCAGGCTCATTTTTTTCTTGTTGTTAGCTTGATAGGACATTATCTGTACTGCCTTATGTTTGCAACAAAGCCTAAGAAGCAGCATTTCCCCTCAAGAAATGAAAACGAAATGAAAAGATCCGCCTCAAGGCAGATTTTCTTTTGTTTTCACTTTACCAACATCTTATTTCTTTTACTAATTCTTATTTCTTTACAGGTGGTGTACGTGGATAAAGATTCCCACTCGTACGTGCGTTCCGACGGCCGTTGTCGGTTTGTGCTACGCTCGTCCGACAAGACGAGTGGCGTGCTCAGGAATCCGAGGCATTCCCTTCCGCCGAACACGTCATGTGTTTACTATTTCCAGGTAAGGTATCGAATCGAAAGACAAAGCTACGTTCACTTAGGACCTTGTTGCACACGTCCGTACCTTGTCAAATTAAGTCAATATAAATATGTTTTTCTTGGTTACGCAGAGGTTTAAAATGACAAGGTGCAGTAAATTAAGATTCTTACTGTCCATTGAAAGGTCTTCTTCAAGTACCAGATATCGTATACTAACTAGCTGTAAATAGAAATGTTCCTATATCTAATTGATCTGTCCAAGAATTAATTTTGGGATCTTACGCACTTCAAGCATCTACTTGCCACTGCGGGGTAGATATTTAGCTGATTTTTTTTTTGTCCAGGGCCGTGCAAACGAAATAGTGTGGGTGTCGTTTGTGAAGTACCATTCGGCGGGCACGGAGCCCGCGGGGTTCGACCAGCAAAAGGATTGTTCATCGCAGCTAACCATATGGGACGGCGCTGCGCCTGATGCAGATCTTGACAGAAAGGTATGAAAAACAACACTAAAAAAAAGGTTGCCCTAGTGTATAGTTATATTTTAATGACTTTCAAAGCCGAGAAGCGTGCAGGCTGGACTTTGGCGTCGTGCCACCTCTGAGATTCCGGGTTCGAAATCCGTTTGGGTCGATATGGAAAATTAACTCTTCTAAATTGGCTCGGGTCTAAGTTTTGTGGTACCGTCGTTGTTTCTGATTTGAATAACACGTACTTTAGCTACTTACGACCACATCAAAATAATCAGAAAGCAGTAGCATCACACTCAAAGCAATGTAGGACTTGAGGTTGTCCTATATTTTTTGTTTGCTCGTATTGTTGTATTCTCAATATATAAAAAGCTTTTGTCAATGTTCAAAATCATATTCACGATATGTTCACTTGACTGTATTTATTAGGTTTACGAAACCCAAGTAAGTAAAAAAGTGCTTGAGCACTTAAATTTTACTTTTTTGTTAACCAGTGGATTAGAATATAATGCGAGTATATAATTAAAAAAAATTGACTTACCAAGCTTAATATATAGTATTAAACCTGTACTGTTCCAAAGAGATGATTAAACATAAAGAAGAAAAAAACTCTTTTAAGAATAATTTATAGTAAATTTTGCCACATCCTTATTTTTTAATAACTTAAGGTCAAGAAATGTTGAGAGTTTAGCATTTATTAATAATCTCAGAGTTAACCCTATTTTTATTAAAATGTAAGTCATTACTTTGTTAGCTTATTTAGCGTGCTCTAGGATTTTTACTAAAATGGTATATACAAGGCCGCCCTACTAAAAATTAGTGTTCGCTATCTAACTTGTTAGAATCGTTACGAATGTCGACGCTTGTGCTACGTCGTAGCCACAATCGCAAACGCTGCTACAGTGTAAACAAAGATGCTGAAACTACGTAGCATTTGTGAAGTCAGTTACTTCGTAGCGTGTTGTACATTAGTTAGTGAGTATGTATTATTTTAATTGCAACTATTAAAATTTGACATTTGCTTAATAGTTTTCAATTACCGGATCATTCTTCATTCAGTACCTATATCTGTGAATAGGTGTTTTTAATCTCTTCAAGAGTTACTGTTACCAACTTGGAGTAGAACATAGTTTATCGTTTTCGTCTAGCCATTTTAAAATGTTCTCCAAACTACTCCTGCATAACAAAGTCGAAGTTACCTAACCATTCCAGCAAAACACGTTCATAACCCACTCCGACCGGCCAAAAAGTATTCCCGAAGCGCATCGAGTAATGAAATGTGGATTAACTTGAACGCGCACTATGCGAAAGTTTTGCATTCGCAGTCTAATGCCGCGATACAAACACAGAAGCGATATAAAATTGGGTGGCGTTCTCGCCTTTACTCGTGCCATTTCACTTTGCCAACTACCCGCTACCTCAACCGCCCCTTGATGTTGGCAGCCAAACATTAATTTTCTTTAATGTGCCCGAGCACTCTTACCGGGTTCTCGACCGACTGCAGTGCGGTGTTTCGTTTCATTCATTCGGAATTCCTTAGTTTACATTAAGAATGGATGAGCGGTTAAGTTATTTTTTGTTGGCACTTTAATCAGGGGAAGTTTCTAGCTGCAAATACGTTTTGTAAGTAGAAACAGTGCCGGGAGAATAATGGCGATGTTTATGCAGATCTGTCGCATACTCGTTAAGATAACCGCGCAATGGCCTGCTTTGGAATCTTGGCTGGTCTTTTCACTTGGAGGCGGTTTGTTCGAGTTGCTGCTTCAAATTATCATTGATCTCAATAAAAATGAGTAGGTAGGATGTTGTATTTGTTCAAAGTTGAGATTGTATCTGTGAAATAACAATTTAAATTCAAATCCCGTTCATACTTTGGCTAGCAGTTTCAAAAGTACGCTCGAATAGTAATAGCAATGGTTGCAGATTTCTTTTAAAGGAATAAAAATAATTTCAGTTGGTTTTAGTAGATTACTGAACTGTACTGATACTAAATAGTGCCATTCACTCTTTATATATTTGTAATTTAATTAGCCAGTTCAATAACTGGAATATAAGCCTTATTAATTAGCTTTTACTAGACGATTCACAACTTGGTCAATATATGGAGTTTGTCGGTGATTATTGTTTGTATCTAAAATAAATAGTGACCGACCGAAACATGTTTTTTTGCCGAAACCGAAACCGAAACCGAAGGTTCGGTTTCATTGTAGTTTCGGCCGAAACCGAAACCGAAACCGAACCTTTTATAAAAAAAAGTCCTTATAAAGTCGAAAAAATGTTAGTTAGCCCGTTTTTTTTCAAAAATTTATATCTCGCCGACGTATAATTACAGGTTTCTACTTTCAAAGATATATCACAATGAAATTTAAGCACAGTTACAAAAGTTCTGTTTGAAAATTTAACACATCATCATCATCATCATTTCGTCCTATTACTGTCCACTGTTGAACATAGGCCTCTCCAACCGATTTCCAGGGTCTGCCACCAAAGTGACCGGCTCAGCAGACACCGAGGTGTACAACTGCCCATAGAACTTCTCTATCTCCCGTATCACCTCTGACTTATTCGACGTTATACGCCCATCTTCGGTCTTCAGCTTCATTAGCTGACTTTGCCCAATAGACAAGTCTTTTGCGAACACTTTGGAGCCTTGGTTCCGCTCGATCGTCTCTTTAATACGTTGGGTATGGGACCCTACCGTATGGGCAATTTCTACCAGCCTGCTATTTATATCGCCCACTGATGCGCAGCTGTCTAGCCATTCGAAGCGACTTACCAGTTCAAGTTGAAAGCTCTCGGGGTTTTGGATATGTGCATTCGACGGTCGGAGCGTGGACTTCATCAGACGCAGTCTTTCAAGTTTGACATTGATATTTAATATGCCTCTGACGATTCGGTGATCGCTGCCGGTTTTAACCTTGTTGATCACAGAGACATCATTGAATATCTGTCTTCTGAAGCTCATGATAAAGTCAATCTCATTCCTCGTTACACCGTCGGGACTCAGACCAGGTCCATTTCCTTTGTGGCGGCTTTCGGAAGAAAGAATTCATCATAAAGAGTCCTTCTTTCTCCATAAAGTCCGCCAGCATCTGTCCTCTGGGATTCCGCTGCTTTTCAGCTCATCATCGCTTCTACAGCCCAGCTTCGTATTGAAGTCACCCATTACAACAGTGAAATGTGTTTTGGAGCTATGTATGGCCCTACTAATGTCCTCATACGTAGCTTCCACTTCGTCATCTGGGTGTGTCGTAAATAGAGCGTATACCTGTACTATATTAAGATAATATCTCTTGGATATTTTAAGTACGAGGCACGCATCTCTATTCGATACACTTCCGACGGACACAATGTTGTTGATGAGTGACTTGTGGACGATAAACCCAACACTACCTTGGGACTTCTGTTCTCCCTCCCGGTAGTAGAACAAGTGACCGGACTGCAATGTTATCGTATCCTCTCCCTCTCTTCGAATTTCCGATAAACCAATGACGTCCCATCGCAACTTGTTCATCTCTTCTTCCAGCTCGACTAGCTTCTCATCCAACCTCAATGTGCGCACGTTGTGTGTTACCTGGGCCAATTGTCGGTGGGGGTGGTAGCCCGATCTCTGCCGGGGGTTCTTAGCACCCCTGGCCCCGCCGCTATCGTGGCCGCTACCGTAGCCATGGACTGCAGGGCCGCCGGGGACTCGGGGCCTGGTTTTCAATTGTGCCGTCATTGAAGGTTAATAGCCTACTGGTACCACGCTGGCCAGACGGGTTGGTACAGGGTTTTATCTCGAGTTTTCCTTCTCTCGCACTGGGTGTTATGTGCGTTTTTCCTTGAGTCGGCTTCTACGACTTCCTGGGATAGTAAAGGGGTGGTAATATATGTATTCTCATGCCGTCACCTCACGGCAAAACTTAACTACCCTATAAATAAAGTGAAACAAATATATTATTTGTAAGTTTCGGCGCGGCCGAAAGGTTCGGCCGTTTTTGGCCGAAACCGAAACTCTGGCCGAAACTTGATTTTTTGGCCGAAACTGGCCGAAACCGAAACCGAAACCGAAATTTCGGTCGGACACTAAAAATAAATTAATATACGACATCATTTACATACATTGACCTGGAACTTGACAAAGCAGTAATTCCCGAACTTTGATATATTTCAAGATCACATGGCTTTTCAAATTGAAATGTAAATCTCATTCTATATATCGTTCAATAACTGCCAATTGGCTATGCTCCCAGATCTAAAAGTAATTAACGCAAGCACGTATGTTGTAGAAACTGGAATCAACGATGAAACCACACCATATATTTTAATACACATATAACACAGCATGTACTTATCACACTAATGTTAAGCTTATTTATATTATAATTAGGCAACTAAGAAAAATATCATTTTAGTTGGCTCGCATTAATTTAGTAAATCTATAACATCTGGCCTATAATTTATTACAATGCTTTATATCCCTAACAGTTGGAGATGACAGACAAGAAGTCTCTTCTCGGGTCCTTCTGTCGAGAGGAATCCCCGCGATTGTGCGACCATGCCCTCCTCTCAAATGCTACAAGAGCAACCCGGCCCTGCGCGCCCTCCGAGAGCTACATTACTACCGGACCAGCATTAACAATTTTGCAGGTAACGTATCATTGAAATTTCTTGTTATGCAGCACGCGACACTACCAAAG
Organism: Glyphodes pyloalis; assembly: GCA_037074685.1. NCBI lineage: Eukaryota > Metazoa > Arthropoda > Insecta > Lepidoptera > Crambidae > Glyphodes > Glyphodes pyloalis. The sequence goes on along the minus strand of JAYKKO010000005.1, from coordinate 10,796,328 downwards.
ACTAAATGGTTTTTATAGAAGACCATAAAAAAAACGTCTCACCAGTACACATAAAGTTGTCTGTTTCGTTTTTTAGGTGATACTGTTTTTCTTGAAAATATAAAAAAATGATCGCCTTTCTTAACCGAAAATAAAAAAAATCTCACCCCACATAAAAAAGTATAGTGTTTAGATATCCATATTGCATCTTTTGTTGAACCTTTAGTATTTTTGATATGCAGAAAAATTTTATTTTATTTATTTTGAGAGAACTAGATTTTTTCAACGTGTGGATTTTTCTGGTATTTTATTTGAAATCTTTCTGCCATCCTTGAACATTCTAGTAGTTTAACCTATTAAATTGTCCATCTGTAGAAAAATATTTAACTTGCCAAGTTACGTGGAGGTTTAATATGACAAGGTACTAAGGTGTTCCGCAATTTATGATAGCGACTAAATTGAAAAAGAAAAATATATTTTTACTTTTTTCATATGACAATGTAGAAATAAAAATTATGTGTAACTGTATTATCCAATAAAACACGATGTTGTTGTTTATCAAATCTCGTAACACAAAACATGCAATGATTTTCCAAACGACACCAATAAAATCCTCTTATGTCCAGCCCGTTATTGACAGTTGAAAAAGCAATTTTATAAATTGGCAAAGTAAAAAGTGCTATTATTTGGCATCATATTTTCACGAACTGTGATGTGATGACAAAAAAGATATCGCGTAAATTCAGTTTCTGTACAAGAATTACTAGTACAGTAATAGCTTATATTTTGTATTCCGTGGAGCATCCGTATACTACTTCGGTAATTCGTGAAGATCTACCATCATCCCTCGCTAGAGAGAACTAATTAGTGCTGGCAAATATTAACCTTCCATTTTGGCCGAGAGACACTCCCGTATGCACTGAGCGAACACACAGTGCAGTGAGTTTTTCTGCGAGTGGGATGCAAACTTATTGATGACTAGAAATGAATGTTTTACGTTAAAACAAAAGTCTTTTTCGTTCAAATTTGCTTGCTATAAGTTTTTAATATGGTTTTAATTCGTTTATTTACTTTGTTAACGGAAAAAAACTTAAAATTTTTTAAGTTTACACAACTGTGTTACAAAACTTAATCAATTTTTATTTGATCAACTTACAACGAACCTTCTTAACTATCTTAATGGAATTTTAAAATTGATAAATCGTTCAGTAAAACTTTCTCACTATCCAAAAAACGTCTTCAAAACTAATAAAACATTTTTTACGGTCATGCGCATGCGTTGCCAATAGCATCGCTGTGATTGTTATTAGGGTAAATATACTATGTTTATATGTCAACATTGCGTTACCCGTTTTTTTTTGCCACCGTGAAAAAGAATGTGGATTTCCCCGGTAGTTGACACAAAATAATCCATTCAAACTCCGCATCACTTCTATCAACACGATCAATAGGCGCCATTTCATTTACTCGTATTCAACGAATAGATTCTCATCTGTCCAGTCCATTCATCTGTCCATTCCCTTTCAGCGTTCTCTAGCTACATTTGTAAATTTTCTGCCCGGCGACACATCTACCGCGCAGGGTAGATAAGTCATGCGCGCACTTGCATTTGCCATAGTGAATAATGCAAGTAGGAAGTGCCAGCTCTCTCTGGAGTGATGGAATGCTTTTGTATCATGTCATGTATGGAGTTAGAAGTATTCCTATCAAAAAATAAGCGTTCATGTAAATGTTGAGTTATAAAGTTTTGCGAATTATACATAAACATGATATTACGTGTACGTCATACGTCATGACCTACTGCACTGTATGAGTACATTGAAAATTCTATATTTGACTTTCTAATGGACGTGCTAAACGGCGATTTCATTTTGTTTTTTATTTTATGATATAAAAAATACACTAGGTTTAAAGTTTCTTAATCAACTCAATACTTTTGATGACCTATTTTTCAAGATAATTTTTATTAAAAAGTCAAGTCCATTCCAGTTGTTTGGCGTGTGGATTTACTGGCCATCTTGTGTCAATTAAAATGCTTAAAGATATCTGCTTTAATTTTAAAGATTTAATAAAGCTGTACTTCAAAATAGTACTGAATTTAATCGAAACATGGTCGTTACTTTTGAACCAGTTTAGTCCATTAGTAACTGAATAATTTTATAAGGCACTAAGGTGTACAAACTAAACATGCTGGTTGCCTTGTGAAAGTTCCTGGTAATTAAACAAAATCAAACTTACAAAACTCAGGATAAACACTGGCTAAACTAACTTCTAGTGGCATTTCCAGATGCTTTTTCCAATCCGTGGTGCTTTAATGAGCAGTCACTCAATCCATTTCACATTTACAGGTTGATAGTAATCAATTCACTAATTCTTATTCAACGAACAGTTTCCCATCTGCCCAGTCCATTCAGGTGTCCCGTTCAGCGGTCCCTAGCTACATTTGAAACTTTTCTGCCCGGCGACACATCCACCGCGCAGGGTAGATAAGTCACGCGCGCACTTGCATTTGCCATAGTGAATAATGCAAGTAGGACGTGCCGGCGCTCTCTGAAGTGATGGAATGCTTTAGTGTCCTGTCAGCCGGAGTGTATGGAGAGTCGCGTCCTCTGTGCAAACGGTGTCCGACGTGAGGTTTAATGGACAAATACGAGAGGTCGTTAGTCTCCGTTCGTATGATGAACAAACGCACTAGATGTGGTTTACAGACGATTTTTACAATTTTAACGCGAGTTGCAGGTACATGTCATAGGAATACGGTCCGGAATCTTAAGATTGAAAAGATTTATATCTAAACATCATGCTAAAAACTGATTTATAAATTTTAAAAAAATGTAAACGAGTTTTTAGGAAATCCAAATGGATTTGTCTTTATTTTATTTGATGAATAATCTATTTAGATTTTTTTGAATTTTGGACGTCAGCTCCATCAATTCAGTTTTAACTGGTATTGACAATTCGATGGCAACATATCAAAAACCTACGTGTGCATTTTTTTAAATTAACAAACGTCAACCTGTCAGTAACAACAAAACATGGGTTAGCAACATTCACGCGTTTTTAGAGCGCTAAGCTTAAAAATGATTGTTTTTTATTTGTTTTTTTCTAAGCCCAGAATTATAATCTTGCAAAAAACCAGTCGCTTGAAATACTTTTTTTAAATAACTTTGATGAGTTATAATGTCTATACGATTGGAAAACTTTAGTATGATTATAGAAGTTTTTAAACTTCCATCAAGCTTGCGGCTTGAAATGAGCAATGAAATAAAAATGGAAATCTTTCAGTAAACTTAAAATCAATTTAAGTAGTCTGACTTCTGTAATTAAAAAACGTGATGAAAATTTGATGTTAATTGTGTATAAAAATTTCTAAAGTGGCTCATTGAAAAAAGTAATGAAATAACTTACCGCTGGAAGTAACCTTTTATAACTTTTTCATTTCCGATATAAAGCGAACTTGAGGGTGGCATTAGTATGCAGTTGAACCGTCTATAAATAGTACCGCCCTACTTTAATATAGGAAACCTGGTCTTAAGCAAGTTGTTAAAGTCGGTAGTTGGGAACTGCTTTATTATTCAATATTAAATTCAACAGAGGAAGGACCGAAGCAAGTTGCTAACTAAATATTTGAAGTTTTACTATACAACGTGCCGCTTGCTAATGTCGGCTGGCCTTGAAACGAAGATGTCATGTTTTCGCGAAGTTATTCGTTTTAAGCAAGATTTTTACTGATTATAGTGGAAAAAGCTATCTATACAACGGATTTCAAATGTGTTAATCAGGATCAAATAATAACAAATGGATGGATTGGTTTTCAATATGTTGTAACGACTTAACTAAACAAGTTGAGTAGTTAAAACGAAAATCATATGGCAGTTTTTAAATCCCGATTTCGCGTAATTAAAACCGTATACTTATGGCAATAATGTTGAATTACGACATGGTGTAGGCAACGTGCTTCGACAGCACAGCGAGAGACAAGACTTAAATTTGCAGAAATATGTATATCATAGATTTTAAAAATGCATATAAAATGAAAATCTTCATTTTTAGATTTTGCTATTGCGGAAGTGTCAACGTAGAAGAAAATTTCAAAAATGTACTTTTCACTCATTTAGGTACGTGTTAACTAATTAAAAATAATGCTAGACACCAACATTACTTTTATGAGAATACATACATTCATGAGGGTAAATTAATCTCTTTTGTACACTACACATTATATTTTATGTATTTTGGCATCGGATGTCTAATACATTTAGTTTCACAAACAAAGTTTGAACTAAAATTACGCTTTACCCAAATCTAAAGAATCTTAACATTAGCGTCAACTTATTATATAAGGAGTAAGATCTCTAACCACATCGTAGCAAGCCTTTTCAAGAATAACATACTCCGTGAAAGTTTGAGCTAAGTCTGAGAATACACATATCTGTTTAGTGATCAGCCGGCGAAGCAAAATCATCTACATAATATAAACTAACAACTCACAAAGTAAGTTGTAATCTCTGAAGGTAGTCTACATGTAACATCCTTGTAAGTCGTTGTCTACCAAACAAGATTACACTACTTTACTTAGGCCTTCGGTTAGGACTTACAAGTTCTGCCAGCTTTATTTTTGGAATAAAAGGAGGTTTAACAAGAACCTTAGGAACTAGTACAAGATTCGTGAAGAATCTTTAAAATTAAAAATAATGCTAGGTTGTAAAAGTGAGTAAAAATTTAACTCATATCCGTTATTGACTAACATATTTTATTTGAACATTTGTAATTTGAAATGTAACGTATTTTAGTACAAACAATTACAGTTTACTATTGAATAACACATCGGATTGTGTTTTCTTAATTTATTTTTAGGTAATTATGATTGTTAAGTTGCAATAAATATTAATGAGTTGTATACAATTGTTGGTTTTTGATCGATTTATAATCAATTAATTGTGTATTTAATATTGTAACTGAACACAGATTATAATTTAAAAATAACTGTATTCCGTGTTTGTAAATTTGTGCATGTACGAGTATGTACCATGGATTAAGCTTAATATTCACGTTACAGAAGTGTTTTGGTTCAATATAATCTGATTCACTCAGTATTCAATAAATACGATACAAAAAAAAAACATGATTTTCAGTGAAAGCTATATCATAATATCATTATACACGTGAAAGAAAAACTTGATTGAACTTGATTGGAAGTTAAAACTCGTAGCTGCGACACTGTCGCCCGACTAATACAGTAATCTTTAACAAACTGAATAATGTTGAATTGGCTCTTATTAAAAATTAATTATTAAAATAAGTTCTTTAAAAACTTTCCATTCAAATTCTTATTGATGTTTGTAACTTTTTGGTCAAACTTACAGCTAAACTAGATTATTTTTAAAATGATATTGTACATTTGATGTTTACTAATTATGGCAAGCCGCGGTACTAACTTTTTTTTTGGTTAATCAAGGGGTGTTTATCAACCGGGGAATGCGTGGGTTTGATCCTCTTCCAGCATAAACATTGGTGTGATGAAATTTATGTTTGTTGGTCTGTGTCTTACTTATAAAAATATTTATATACTTATTGTAGCACCACTGTGCTTTTGGTTACCATGATGCAGGAACTTATAATACTTACTTTCGGAGCAGGAAAATGCATGCGTTGTTGTTTGATATTTCTTATTAAATTAGATACTAGACTTTGCTTTGGACTACCCTTCAAAGAATTAGGGGATGCATTAAGTACCATTACGTTTGTAAGTAACATTACACTTTCAGTTTTGTTCATAACAGCTGTTTGTCTACAGGAACTCCGCCAAGGATCTGCACTGTATCCCGTGTCCTTCCTACTCCGATACGAGTTTGTGGACGTGAGCGAACAGGGACAACCGTTAGTCGATTCTAGATCGGCTTGCGACAGAGTTTTCAAGTCCGCCCAGACGTACTCCGGCAGGTTCCAAGCTCCCAGAGCAATATTCTATTACGGCCGGGGCGGAGCTCAGAATCTGACTTGCATCTTGAGGTACGTCAACCATTGAGTATAACAATCTACAGTCACCTTTTTATTCGATTTGCTATCTTCGTCGATTCAACGTTTTTGCTCTTGAATACTACTATAATTTACTCATATTTTTCGTTTTGCAAACTCAGCTGAATTTACATTTTCGTGTGTGAATATTTTCTATTCAATGCCAAACAAAAACCCCAACAGACTTCAGAACTACATATTAGTTCAGAACTAAATATTATCTTATTTCTATTAACGTTATTTCAGTCTTTTGATAAAACATAGCGATTGATACAAATTTAATTTAAGTATGGTACAAAAACTAAGCTCCCAATAAATTTAAAAGGGCATCTTAATTAGAATAGGCCTTATTACGAATACGGCCGATGTGAAGTAAAGTTGTTTTTTACGTCATTGGTACCTTAAAATTTGTAAATGGTGTCCATATCCCAATTATTATCGTATACAATATTTTTTTAGCCGCCAAAGTGTTTTTATTTTTCAATATTACCAAATTATACTAAGACCATTCAAGAGTAACAAACTTCCATCCATCAAGCTATCCATACAAACTTTCTCATTTATAATTTGAGTGCGATAGTTAGACCTGATGAAAGCTAACGGTCGTATTCCATTGTCAACAGATTCGAAGCAAAACAAGGGGAAAGAGTTCAGCTGACCTTCACAAGTACTTACTTCGGAAACAAACATTGTAATACTCACAAAGATCCCCGAACGGGTCGATGGAAATGCGATAGGCCCGCGAAAAGAACGATCGGGGGTGAAGGGATGGCCCAAATCATAATTACCGAGTATCCGTGGGAAGGGGTCCCGATACAAAGGGATTGTCTCTGCACAAATCGAACGGAACCCCTCAATGTTCACACTCTGACGGCTCCTGTCATCGAGATAAACTTTACAGTGACTATGATGAACATTACTGAAGACTACGATGACTTCGCGTTTGAAGGAGAATACAAATTTGTACCGACCGGGCCGGGTGACGAGACTGTTTGTTCATCTGGTTGGGGCAAAAGACAGCTCAGAGGCAGCAGTGGCGAGATCCGTCTCTTTGATAAAAGGCACACGTCTGTCGCTCCAGAAATAGTTGGAGATCGTAACGTCATTTCGGAAAGCGTGAGAGCTGAAGTCGCTTGCGTACATAGACCCTGGCTGATTGAACCAGGTGGCGATGACGTCAATCCTGTTCAAGGGAGATACTTGTACATTAGAATACCTGGCTACGAAATGGTGACCACTTCGCCTTTTTGTCCTACTCCGAACAGATTGTTTATCTACGAGGCTAGAGACACTTCGCATTATCACGAAGTGTGCCCAGATGGACCGAATACCATAGAACTGTTTTCTCCAGGGTGGCTATCTACGCAGACTCCATTAGAGTCATCTCTAAAGCCCCATGCTAGAAGTTACGTCATTGATTTCCTACAACACGAGCAAGCAGATTATTCGATCAAATGGATAGAACTGATGAAGAAGACTAAATTCGAACATGACCCGGATACAAGCTTCATACCCGCAGCAGTTTCTCTTGAATGCCGTTATAGGTATGTATTGCATTATCAAATAATTAGCTGCAAATAACATAATGTTTTCATTCTAAGGACATAAAAGTTACACTGACCATTTTACTTGAAGTTAATTAGATTAGATTAGATTAGATGTCTTTAGCAGTTTTTATGAAAATATCATAATCTGTTATAGTTCATGAAACTACACTTAAACAATATAGGTAATTTCACCCATTGGGACGTACATTTTGATGTATTTAATTATAGAGTGACCTTCTGCCGTGTGTAAGATGAATTGATAAATTGTAGTTTAAAAAAAATCAAGGTTATTTTAATAATCCGGTTAGTAACATACAAAATATGATATTTGTTCATCTTACTGAACATTTGAAAAATGGGAATCAATCACCTTAAGTAAGATTTCGAAATGATTCGTTGCTACCATTTAACAAGAACACTGATAGGCAGATCAGAGCACCCTTCAAACACTAATTGGCCAATCGGAGTCCCCTTCATTGATTGAGGACTTGAGGTTTTCAATGATAATTCATACTCGCACTTTGTTTTCCACTTTGTTAGCAAAGAGTGTGCCTTGTATTAAAATAATTATGTATCTGTAAGTACATATTGGAATACACTACTTTTCTTACTTTATGTAATTTTAAGACTATAACAACTAAAACTCGGGAACCAATTAGAAAACAAGATGTTACCTAAGTAAAATTAAGTGAATCAAAGCTAAGGATATTCGATATTATTTAAGTAACTCGTGTAGCGAAAACCCTATCTTTTTTCGGTAAGATTTGGAAATATCATCACTAACTGCAAAAAACCTGAAGTATTCTACATGAAGGTTGTTTGGAAGAGATCGTTTGTTAACTTTATAATACCATCAAATTAACTGTATCTTCAAAAAAATAATTAAACAGGTATGCGTTTTAAAACGTTGAATACACGTGCTTTCAAAACATGCAAAACTAACACATGTCATACTTGATCTATACTAATATTATAAAGCTGAAGAGTTTGTTTGTTTGTTTGTTTGAACGCGCTAATCTCCGAAACTACTGGTGCGATTTGAATAATTCTTTTTTTGTTGGATAGTCCATTTATCGAGGAAGGCTATAGGCTAAATAACATTACGTTATGACCAATAGGAGCAAAGACAGAGCGGTAAATGTGTAAAAAACGGGGAAAATTATTCATCCTCGAGGGCTTCCGTTGCGTGCGCTGCGAAAACGGTTCAAGATACCAAAAATATATGTATGAAAGAATAATTCCTATTGAAATGATCTAAAAAAATGTCCACGCGGACGAAGTCGCGGGCGGCCGCTATTTCCAATACAATTAAACGTTAAATTCTGTAAGCAATGTTATGTGTGGGCAAAACATTTACGGGCAAATACTTACAAATTTACTTCATAAATTAAAAAGGTTTTTCCTAGACTAAAAGCTCCCAAACTTTTATCGATCAATGTAAGATTATAATGAGTATTTTATTAAGTAAAATTAATAATAACCAAAACTACCCTACTAATTTCAAAGATGAATCTAAGACACAAATCACCCATTATCTCCTTAAATCACATCAGCACCCCCATTTCTTTTTGGGTTCACTTCCGCCCTTACGTCACAACATAAAGGGGCGATAACGCCCACTTTAGGTAAGAATGACATAGATATTACTGTTTTTTTTTCTTGTTTTATCTAGTTGTCCGGAGCTGAACGCATGTATACCGCTCACACTCTGGTGCGACGGCAGCGCTCACTGTCCATCAGGCTACGACGAAGACGATTCGAACTGTTCATTTACAATATCACTGCCCCCGCCGTACGTGGCGGCCGCAGCTGGCGCCGGCCTCCTCCTTTGCGCAGTCTTAGTAGCCCTTTGTGCATGCCGACGCCGCCGAAGAAAAGATAAAGAATTCAAAGCCCGACTCGACGGCGCTCTGCCCGCAGAGGAAAGACCGTACGACAGAGCCAAAACAAACGGTGTGCCCGAAGCGACGCGTCAGTATGCCACTGTACAAAAGTATGCAACGATAGATAAGTACAGCTTAAGCCAGAAGTACAGTGCCGGGTTGAACGACGCGAGGTATTACGACGAGGTGGCACAAAGGGATAAGCTTGCGGATACAAGGTACGCTAGTTTAGGTCGGGCCGGGCGGGGCATGCGCGTTGAGAACCTTACTTCGCAGCGTGGCAACGGGTCCAGGAGAGCGATGCCTGACCTTGGGTACCCCGACCTCAAAGACGGCTTCTGTTGACCCACACCGGACCTTTTAGAGACGACTGTTTAGCAGAAAGCGATGTTCGGAATCGTACGAATATCGGAGATTACTCCGAAAGCATTTTGTGTTTTTGTCTAACGTTAGAAAGAAGACTGAACTGGCGAAAGTGCCTCCCCAAAGATTTTTGGTCTAATTCTTAGAAAATTCCAAAAAAAGAAGAAAAAGGAAATGTCTTATATTTTTAGTTACTTGATTTTATGACGGAGACTTCGCTATCAACTGTGTAGAATATGTAAATAAAATAGTGTTTAGTAGTTAATACTGAATCCACCAGACATAGTTTGTTTAAATTGAGTCTCACAAATTTTCTCATCAATTAACATATCTAATTGTACATAAAATGCTTGACAATACAATTTTAAGGAAATAAACTAAATCATTTACAAAGTGAAAAGGATTGTTAGTGTACTAACTTCACGTCTATAGTAGTATCTACAAGTCTGGTTTGGCATTAATAACACATGACATTTGTATATTCGAAGTGAGTGATTGAACTAAAGTTATATTGTGTGAAAAAAATAACATATTACCACTTAAGTATAAAACTAGGACATAAAATGAAAATGTGATATAGGTGTAAAAATATAGGTTATGGATAAGCGTTCACGAACTGTATAACATTGATATTCATAAGCAAGATATGGTTTCAATATGTATAAAATGGGTAGGATTATAAAATTGTAACTAACATTAGTGGTCGGTTGTAAATAAATTATAGGGTTAAGATTTTTAAAGTCTGTAATTATTTCCGGGTAAAAGGAGAATTAAAGTCATTTCTAAAAATATTCAAGTGTTTATCATTTAAATAACCAAGGCATATATTTTTAATACTGATTTCAATAATCATTGCAATTTATAAAGTAAAAATTATAAAATGCAACGATTTTCGTTTTTTTTTTCAACGAATATAACTAGTTTTTATTTTAAACAGCGTAGGTTTCCTAACTGTTGTTTACATTAAAGAAATAAAAGGCTCAAGAATTTCCATTCTTTTTACACAAATGGGACTCCCACAAAGACCAAAATGTAATTTCCGAATTTATCCTCTTTGAAAAATACTTTTGAATAACAAACCAAAAACTATTAAGAGCCTACTTTTTTAAATTGCTGTCAGTTGACTTTCCAATAAAAGTTCAGTTGTAAATAAAAGTTAAGTTACCGTACCTATTACTTTGACCTTACTGTCATCGGGGCATTTACGCTGCCGCATAAACAAAGGTAAGTACCTATTCAAATTTTATATCTTGGATTATACAGGCATAAATGAAAATAAGGATCAATAACTATGGTGATCAGTTTTTACTATCCATCTTTTTATCCTACTTGTTTGGTTAATGAGGTAGTTACCTATTACACAATAAACTACTTTGTTTAGCAAATTACCCAAATACCCTTGTCATTAATCCTGCTGTTACTATCGTAAAATTTCATTATAATTTTCAATTTTACTCTCTTTTATCCAACTTAGTAAACAATTAAAGTGAAAGTTAACTGCATTGAAAAATTCAATTAGATAGTCAAGTCATCATAACCATGTCAGTGCTTGACTTAATCACCTCGCTTACTTAATGATGATGGGTGATCACGAAACCTATGTTTCCAAAATCCATAACAAAACTTCGTTAACTTTCGTTAGAATCAGGAACCGAAGCAAGGACCCTGCGCTTATGATGTGTACAGTCAGTGTCTTTAGTTTGTATACAACTCAGTCTTGTACTTGTCACATAAATCTAACTGTCTATTTTACTTACTCCGTCATATGGACGTTTAGTGTGACAAGGTACTGAGGTGTATACAAACTAATGGTGCTGACTGTACTCTAACCACTAGATACAGATAATTGAGATGTCAAGTGTAAAGTAAAAGTTTTTATTCAAGAACGTGCTCATTCGAATACAAGCGATCTAACTTCCAAAAAGAAGCCAATTAAGGTTAAACTAAAATTAAAATGGTGAAAGCTTCGTGCTTTATATTTGATCCAAAAGTCATACTTAGTATAAAATAAATGACAGTGTATTTTTGTACCACGTTGTACCTCTTAAAAATATCTCATTAGTTCTCAAAAGTGTCCTTAATCAAAATTTCTGTGAAGATTTCAACACTCCAGTTCCGCAGGTATACAGCGCGACTAATTTGTATTTGTCTCGTCGAATAATTATATTATAGGCTCAGGCTGCATTAGCCGTCCACTTCGTTGGCGTAACGAGCGCAGCGCAAACTAAATTATCTGATGAACTAATTAAAGCCTGGATCGTAACAGGACTTGGGAACAACAAGCGAGATCTGGCGCCTCATAGAATGTTCACGAAGCAGTAGCGTGTCTCATTAGATTCGTCCTTGAAATTCAATATATCAGAAATTAATTTAATTCCCCAAAACAAGGTTAAGCATACAAAATTTAGGGAGGAAATAAGTACAATAGTGTTTTTAGGAAGACGAAATGTTAATAGCCAATGAAAATGAAATGGATTATTGACTCTTATTTCTTTCTATTTGATTTTGAAGTCTTCTATTTGACTATTATTGTGCGACTATATCGCAATCGAGTTATAAAAAAAGAATTATTTAGGTCAACGATTTAAGAGATTTTTATTAATTTAAGATTATAATAATAGCTATTTGGCTTTAAGCGTGGTACCAAGGTATCTATGATTGCAGATTTGTGGGTTCTAATTCAAATCAGGATGTAAGGTAAAGGTGATTAATTTTTTTAACGACGGTTTAATCGTGAATAATATATGTCGGAGAAACATTACTCCTATTGGCATCGTCATCAGTGGTTGCGGGCTTAGTGGGCGTCATCAGGGTAAAATGCGAGCACAAAACACAATGATCACCGTTTCATACCAATTTTTAATTAAACCAAACAACTTTACAATTAAAATGAACAAATAAGACCGAGCAGCGAGTTCAAGGCACCGATTTTACTTTATCGAACAAATCCTCTCAACGATCCAACCCGATCAATCGCTACTCCACAACTGTTTCACCAAAAACTGTCCGCCTCGATAAAATAAAAATATGGCGCCTCGACCTCGCTCGAGGCACATGCTCTGCTCTGATTGGTCGTTACGTTAACTACAAAATTAGCAACTTTAATTAGATTACTAAGGTTTTTAACAATGAAATCAATGTAATTAATTGAATTAAATTAAATTAGGATTTTTAAAAGTAATTAAAATCTTATTGAACGCTATACATAAAAACAACAATCAACTCGACTCATAGCTTCCTCCGACATATATTTTATTACTCTTTATGAATCACCATATTATTATGTTCGTAGAAGTTAAATAATTTGGTTATCATGTAACGAAGTAAATATTACGAAAATAAAACTAAAAAAAAAAGTTTACCTCTTTGTGGATAAATTTATGCCGATTGATGAAAACCTCACTTTATTAAGTTGTGGTTTCACTAAACGAACTCCTTAAAACAAATTACGATTTTAAGTTGTTTACTAAATACACGATTCCTCATAATATATATTTTTTTTATAATCACATAAATTACACTCCACTCTACTGTGGCAAAATCCTCTTATTAAATTCAGAATGCTTTAAATTCTGTTTCAACTGTGATCATATTATTATTCTGTTAGACTTTAGAACCAAAAGTTATGACATTGATTGACAGTCGCTTTATCTCAAATCTGAAATTTCGTGAGTTTGACATTTAATTTTGCAATACAAATTAATCGTAATTCAGCCTTCTTGAAGTTAAACACTTGCCTTAAATATTTTTTCCATTATTGTCGATGAATTTATTTTAAATTTCAGTTATGTCATTGCAGACAACATTTTATAACATAACAATCAATCGTTGATAGTTTTATAAGCGGTACAAAACACAGACACTAATTTGATTTAAAAAAAACACTAGCCGTTGCCCAGGCCTTCTTCGCTTCACTTTAGATTTTACATGTTAATTTGTATGTCATATAATATATATATTACAAAAGAAACAAATATACTTCTTCCCCTAAGATTTATTTCTGATTTGACGGCCCTTGTTATTTCAATAAAGCGAATGCTGTCTGTCAATATGGATTCTATACCTGTATGAGCCACCGAATCATGGAAACATCATTGTAAATGCACAATCAGATGATTAAAAACTGCAATGCTTTGGGATAAAACTAGAAAAAACTCAATAGGAAACTGTTCCAGTGGGATTTGAACCCACGGCCTCCGGGGTTTTGAGTCTAATCCTCGAACCGCTGCACCACAGAGGCAGTTTAAAAGTAGCAAACCGACATATATACATATATGCATAAATACAGTCTTACAAACTTTCACGTTTATAATGTCTGTAGGATACTAGCTTAACATATGTATATGAGTAGAAACTAACCGCTAATCATTGTTCTATCGTTCGAGTCGTTAATATTGTTTGGCACCTTCTCAACCATTCTTGTATTTTCAAAAACTTTGTACCTACCAGAATATCAATTAATTTTCTTTTTAAAAAGCGTACGTACGCTCCGGTACTTGTTATTTGAAACAAATATTATTTAACACTCACACATATCGATTCTCGATTACAAACAAAACAAAAGAAAAAAATGTATATCGTAGCGCAGGTGCACTTTTCAAATGGAATGTGGGAACAAAATTGATTGTGCAGGGCCGTTTTCCATTTAGATATGGAAATTCTGACAGTGTGTACGACACAACGCCACTAAAAATATTTCAACGATTACCCAGCGTTGTTGTGATAGCGTCGTTTTTCTGGAGATTGGATATTTGCAACCATTTTTGCGGACATAGTTGTTCATGATGATAAAAAACAGCCAGTTTGCACCTGTTTCATAAGTAGGTATTAGGGAAGATGTAAATGTTAGAAAGAATAACTATTATTTAAATATCCTATTTTTATCTGCGCCATCTTTTGTTGGATGTTGGCTTGAAGTTAATTAACAGGTAATAATCGCACCAAAACCAGCAGCCCTCATAGGTATTTATGTGATAATTCGAATATATTTGAGGTCATCAAAAAGTGGGCGACTTAAAGTTTGTGCCTTCTTTAATTGGTAATTATTTGGTAGGTGACAATTTAACATATTTTTACATTTACAAACTTTATTGCACAAATCAGTACCAAAAACATGACTTTACGCTAGGAGCTTTAACTACAGAAACTTAATGGGTGCAAGTAACAGTAAAAATATGTGTATGGATACAAAAAACAAATAAGTTAAAAAGCAAGAACACAATAGATATTTTAAAAGAAAATACATTTTCATAGACCTACTTATAAATAACATATCATATTATGATAAATGTACATAGTGGGTTAATAAAGTAAATGACTGTAGCAAATGAAATTCTATGTAAAAAGGTAATAACAGAAGAATTCTCAAACTCTCATTTGTGGGCAGAGCGTTTTTGAAGACCGGGGATGGCTTGCCCATTGACTTGAAGACTAGGAGAATATAGGAAGAGAAGTATATTGGATGGGGTACCATTCCAATACATAATTAGTGTGTTTTATTCTAAGCATATCCATGCACCTTGAACATAATGTTAAGCTATTAATTGGTTCCGGCCAGTATATATGAAGTTGCGAAGCCTAGAGTCTCGCAGTTTGAGAACATCTGTCTCCCGACATGATTGGCATTTCACATACATACACACTTCACCAATCCACACGGACTCACGCAGTTGAGTATAGTCCATTCCATCTCATAATGGAGATGAAACCTGTCACTATGAAAGGGCCATATACGGCAAAATTATTCCTCATACAAGTTCCTGGACAAAACTCAACTCACTTTCGTTTATTCGTCTTGAATTTGAAGTAACCTCTTTATATCTGTGATTACCACGTAGAGCACTAATGCATTATTTATTTATTATTTGTAAACTTTATTGCACAAATAAAAACAAAAAGAAGTTTCCAGAAGTATTCTCTGTTATTTTTATTGAAAACATCTTATTTCATCAGCGTTACTGCCAGCTATGGACTTAAAACTCTTATATAAGTAAATTACTTGGAATCAGTATTTAGGTACCGACCGTATTCTAATTGTATGCGGAATCAATCTCACGGCATATATTGGTTGAGAATTCATTCGTTTAATGAACTAAATACTACTTATGTATAATATTTTGTCATTATATTAGCTTCAAACGTCGACGGTCGAACACAATGGCGTCGTTGAGAATAATAATTACGTTACGACAATAATAATAGCAGCTAACAATATGGGCGAAACGGAAATTAACAGACCACATTGCATTCCATAATGCTTGTAATTAACGAAATAATGCGAACCGCGACGGAATATTCATTTAACAGAAACATCAAAGAGAAATATTGTGCATTCGAATGAATGATACGTTTAATTATGCCATTTATCCCCATAGCACTGGTTAAAGTATCTGAAATCTTTGCTATGTACACAGATACATACAATCTGTCTGTGTACACGTAGGTAAGATCTTTTTTTGGTTGGACTGCATGAAATAAGGCCTCCATCGTTAGCGTTAGTCCAACATATTATGTTGGACTGAGCTTTTTATAACGATAGAGATATATTATATCCTAAGCTACATTTGAAAAGTACGAAGCATACTTTTTTAGATCCGGGAACCGAATAATGAACACCGATATCATAACTCGGTACTTAAATTACTATTTTATAGGCGTGACACTAACTTTTCGGAAAACATTTTTTTGTTGGTGTGTCCTTGATAAAACCTGTTTTTAATTATTCATCTAAACACTGGCGAAGTAATATTGAAGTATAGAAAAGAAAAACCAATATTTTTAAGTACTTACATTTCATCCGTGTAAAGTCGGGCCGGCTCGCTAGTCCTATATAAAGCAGGTCCCTAGTGCTTTATTGGAGGGATGTGTGACTAGTGGCCATGTTCTCAAGCCGCCTAGTACCCTAATGCCCAGATCCAATATTATATGGTTCGTAATTTGTCAAAAATGATAATCCGTTTTTTTCCAACCCACGAGTCGTTAATTCTAATTTCGAATTTACTTTCCATATCGGTTGTCATCTATCGTCCGTTAGTCGTTTTTAGCTTACACCTCGTATTATTTATAACTATCCGTAACAAGAATGGGTCGTTTTTCAAATATTGGAACCGGGCATAAGTGTAACAGCTGTTATCAAGATAAGAGGCACCAAGAGCTAATCATCATAAATTTTTCTAAATATAGTCGGGATGCCCACCCAGCCAGCACTCGATTGCGTGATGATTAATCTTTAATTTTGGTATCGGTTCCGAACCGTTGACGCTATTACGCTACGAGCATATATATAATTTACTATCAGTCGCCCGCGAGTTTCTACACGTGGAGTCAGTTAGGTGTATATAATATTAAATTAATATTTGGCGGATTAAAACATGTTATAAGAAACCTATCAGCCAAGATTCAAGTTTTTAGGCGTTTTAGTTTCTGATACTTTGTCATTATTTGAAGGGCCCACGGCAATAATGATAAATGTCCAAAATATTAAAATCTACGTAATCAACGTCATTGGGTCACTTCATACACGCAGCTAGTAATTTCGATTACTAACTAGGCAATATCGCTCCCAGTACTGAGATAAAACCGTTTATGCTAATTAACTTCACGTCTTAAACGCTTAGAGTCCCATGTATTCACGGCAATAAGGCCGAGTTTAGTACAAAGTTAAAATCCAAATATCTCAAAACAAAAAAGAAAGGACGTTCATCATTATTGCAGTGGACTCTTCATTTATTAGTCAGTCAGTCAGGAAGTGGTATTTCGATTTTACATATACACACAGTACGTATAGACTCATACCACAAGGCAGTTTTTTACACTAATAGCCCCTGAGTATCAACCGAGCGTTATTTCCCGTGAAAAACATGTAATAGTTTTGGGGCTACTTATTTCCTTAACGTTTCGATCTCAAATGCCCTATCGATCCCAACGGGTCACGCATCCCATAATTTCTTCCTAATCGAAGTTATTGGTTCGTTTTGGCGTTCCCCCATAGAAGGGTTCCTAACTCGGAGTTATTCGGGCGTTACATGAACTTTCGAGTAAATGTAGCATGTGTTTAACCACGGCCATAATTTCGACGTAACGACCTTCTACGTGAGAGAGATAAGTCGAAGTTTTCGGGGGGGTATTCCGTTCGGTTTATCGCACGCACGTTTGAAGAAATTTTAATGAATGCGATGTGTAGTTGCTGTGATATTTATAGAGCTATATTTTGTTGCGTGATTCTTTATTTAGTATTCTTGATTACATCTAAATGACTCTATTTCTTATTAAATCAGTGGAGCCCCACTTCTATGGCATTTATACAATCGAAAACCGTATTCTTATCACGAAAATACGGTAGCAATCCTATTTTATTTGAAAGCCTATGCTTTAAAAGAGGTACAGAGCCAATATAGAGTTTTCTAAGCTTGTGCCTCTCTTATGCAAAACTACGTAATATTTTGAGGCCGTTCCTACTTAATTTGTTAATTATAAATAACCTTTGGGGACTGGTCTGCTCCAGTTTACCCTTTTAAAATAACATAATACTTAATGCTTTTTTTCACTCATCAAAATAAAACTATATGACTTGGCCCGAAGTGTTCTACACATAGCTATAAGTTAGATACTGCCACCGTAACTAATCTGTTGAGTTTTTTATCGTGTCTTTTCGGTAGATATAGGTTCCGAACCGGAAGTAGAATTACTTTGCATTATATACAATGACGATTCGAAAGTTTTAATATATGTAACCTTCTTGAATAAACAAATATTGAATTTGAATCTGAATATAATACAAATTAATATATTATTGTATGTCATTAAAAAAAATCAAGTCCTTTTTTTATACTAGTGAGTAAACCAACAAATAATACCCACGTTTAAACGACTCATTCCATTAACTAAATACAAAACAATACAATAATCAAAACAGAACAAATTATTACAGAGGTTTGAATTGTAATTAGTTAAACCTTCCGCAAGGAGAATAAACAATAATATAATCTGATAACTTAAATTTACCTTACCAAAAAGTAACGTCGTAATAAGATACCGAAGAAGTATTCATTGTTTTTTTACCCGTAGCATTGATTTTTAGACAAAAAAAGTACGTACAGAGATTTTTTATTTGTTATGCTACGTGTGTTATTTTCTTAGATACCGACAGATATATTTAAAAAAAATCTTGTTATATTGTGACAACGACTTATTAAGTTTCAATGTCTAAATCTAAAAGCAATAATAAAAGAAAAAACATTTTATAGGTTATCTTTTCATACCCAAGACACAAAATCCATAGGGTGTCAACGATAATGCAAATTGTACTCGTACATCTATTCAAAAGCAAGGAGTATATCAATCACACTAATGCATTCTAGTTAATCTCCCCAAATCTAAGGATCGGATGAAATGACGCAACTGCAAAGCTACTTAAACATCTCTTTAGGGTGATAAAAGATGTAGAAAGGAGATTTCACACTTCAATTCTTAGGAGCCCCTAACCATGTTATTACTTGACAAATCCGTCTAGTATCACGATTTCAATTACGCATTAACATTAGCCCTCTAAGAGGGGGAAGGGCGTCCCCCAGGGGTTTATAATTATCTATTCCACCCCAATTACTCCTTAGCGTTCGCGCCACCATTATTAGTCTTGTTGCTTATTTTGTCGTTTATTCTTTTTCTTCTGAGAAGTTGGAAATTTAAATCAATCTGTGATTTCATTTCCTTTTGATTTTGTTAGTGACATATTTTTCCTATTTTATCAATTGGTTTGAATCATATTTGTTGAATTGATTGATTTACTTGTAAATATTTAGGGCAATCAATATTATATCACGAATAAACATTTTGGAGGGTTTTATGTAGATATTTGAAATGAATCAAAATTTAGGGTTTGATGTTGATATTTGAAATGAAATGAAATTATAATGGAGTTAAACTTTATAAATTACCAACATAGAAAAAGTTTTCTGGCTTTTTTATAGTCTATCCTAGACATCCAGATTTCAAAAATGTCTAAATTATTTGTACATGTTATGTGGGACCTAAACTCTTCACAAAGACGAAACGCATAGAATTGTGCCGACCTACGTTTTAACCTACACGTCGACACAAATACAGCGTCAGCAGAATTAACATTGTAAAACAACGCTCCTTAAGTAATGCAATAATATAATTATTCAATCAATACATCGATCCTATATCGTGATGTCAGAGTTTTCGTCGCCACTAACTAAATATACAATAAACCAAGATTGGCAGCAGGCCCTTGGATCCCGAGCAGATAAGACCTATCTCGCCGGAAGTACTTCCACTTTTAGTAAAAGAACATACTTTCCTTACACAATAATATAATAAATTGCTTTTATAAAGTTAGTGCTAGTATTTTCTTAGTAACTTCAGTTTAATTAACGAACGCATACTCGTAGAATAGTCAAATTATGTTCGCTAAGAGATGTTGTGAGAAGCTCTGCAGTTGGAATATTCAACAATTGAAACTCCACGAAATTGCGGAAGCTGAGAGAATACCGCCAAATACAGTATCTTCTTTTTTATATCATAAACTCACTAAGTTTAATATGTTGCAAAGTGCAACGCATATAATTTTAAGAGTACAACATCGCGTAATAAGTTGATATAAAGCATTTTTATAGTACCTATTCTCAGGTGTAGATTAGTCTACCTCATATATAATATTTTAAATACATCGACCTTGTAAGTTTCTCTAGCAATTGTGTTATGGAAACAAGAATCAAGTGTGGTATCAAAACATGTAGATATATACCAAAACAAATTTCCATCTCAATTAGATACTGGTGTTGGAAAGTGGATTCTTTTTAATTTGCAAGATTGATTACACGCAAACATTTGCTCAAGTGTAATTGAATAAAATCTTGTAAAATAGGATGTAAAAAAAAAACAGTTAGAACCGCACCAAAATAGTTTATGCGATGCTGAATCAACTATCACAATATGTTTGGGAACTAGGAGAGACTGTGAAAAGTAACTAAATAATAGTAAGATGAAAATAATATCATGATTTAGTATATACCGAACGACATTAACCAAATATCATCACCGAAGCAAAAAATTAAAGCTACGACTGAATGAAAAACAGGATCAACGGTGGTGCAATGTAAACAGAAATAGGACTTATCTCAGAACTTATAAACAAACCTGTCACATGACTATCTTGTTTGAGTTAAAGTAAAATATCATGTTGAAAAAAGTCATATAAAGACAAATATTAATGTAGCTTCAGTAAGTCTGGATAAATACCAGCGATCTGGAAATAAATAAATAGTATTTATGTACTTAAATATCAATAAAACTCTTTATCGTTTATCTGTCTGTCAATTTGCGAAATAAGCTACTTGTAGCTTTATAGCAATAAACCAATATCCAATATCTTCAATTATGAACGTATGCTTCTGAATATTAACGATTCATTTTATTTCAATTACTATCTACGGGGCAAAAGCGATTACGACTAACTAAACAGACCAGTCTAAGAACGCAGATCGACCCACGATATTTTTTTTACCTCAAAAAAGGGTGAACGCTCCTACTCTGCCTTCAAATTAAACCCTATTCTGTCGTCTTTTCTCTAAGCAATTATTAAGTCCATTAAATGATAATACTTGTCCTGATTTATCACAATCAGACAAGGAGAAAATTGCTAAATAATACAGACCCACCCCATTGTCAATTACAATCTAGCAGTCGTCTGGGAAAACTGCAAAATTCACTTCACGTTCCCTCTGAAACGTCAACGTGTGAGGGCTGGAGCATTCTCAAGCACAATCAGGGCTCTGTTCTACTAGTATTCTTTTGGAATAAATACTATCATAATATTTATGAACATATGACAAACGTCGATCTTATCTTGAAGTAAGTCGCTTAAATACTTGTGCAACTCAAGAGTTAACGGCGGTTTTAGAAGATACAGATACATTTAGTTTTTTATTTTAATTTTCATTAATGAAATGAAAATTAAATGAAGGAAGAGAATATTTTTTTACTTAATATATTAGTTATTTTAAGAGTTAAATTACCGTACATCATTAAACGAGTTCAATTATAGCCAGGGGCAAACGATGGAATATATTGAAATTACACAACGACGACAAGGTATTTTTAACTGCTTAGAGATTTACAATGGCCCCCTCTTTTTAAAAGCATGTTTTAATAAGACCCATAACGATTTTATTTGAGACGCAATAAAAAAATCACCATAATCAAAAGTGTCTCAGTACAGCAGGGCATTTGTATGAGGGCGCCACCCTTGACAGCCTAACCAGTAATCCGTTAAACTGGGGTCACTTTCCAATTACATAATTGTCTACACGAGCGTACTAAGTGCTTACAGACGTCAATAGAGTCGAAGATCCTTCCTGTTCCAAACCTAAACTAATCTTAAAGTGCATTCGTTTTTTTTATTTCAAAAACAACAGCTTGTTTTTGTTACAAATCCTGTAGGTCAACTACCAAAAAAGGAATAACGAACAAAAAAAAGGTTTTGTTTTTGAAAAATAATCAAACATTCGGATGCAAAAATTAAAAAAAAAAATATTATACTTTTATATCATTCGAAGCAGGTTGGTTTAACTTCAATTTAGGTAATAAAAAAAATATTTCCTTCACTGGACCTGACATATTTTGAATTTGGTACTGGACCTCCTGTTTCTGAAACTTTAATTGCTGCAATATAAAGAATTAAAACAAAATGTAGATACAGTTCTTTTTTCAAACCAGATAAAGATTAAGATAAAATGACTTGAGGCACCATAAAGGGCAAAATGCCAACATTTTCATTCAAAGTCTGGCCAGCAGACGCATAAAATTTAATGTTCCCTTTCAATTCTTATTCACTAAAATATTGTGAAATGGGAAGCACTCCCTATCAATTTCAATAAAAGTACAATTTACATTAGAATTTACAAAACGGTAAATTTAGTAAAACAAAAACAGAAATAAACAAATATTGTGGAGTTTAACTGTAATTATGGTGTCAAATTTTTAATGTTGATAGTATGAAAACCAATATGTGTTTTAACTACGCGAAATCAGAACACAGTCACATTTCTCGATTTTACTTTAAAAAATAAACAGAAATAAATGCGATAACACCGAATGAAACATCAAAACTTAAACAATGAAAGCCCAGATTAAACGGGTCGTTTGGAAAATTATTTACTTATTTTTAATTGTGAGGTATAAACAACTCAAGCTTGATCCTTAATGCCACAATGGAAGTAGACTATCACGCCATAAACTCATTTGCTGGTGGGTCCCTAATCTTGCCTTCCACTGTATTTAGTTTCACATTTGAACGTCGTTATGCTACATTTTGCCAGCTATTTATGATATGTTCTTCGTAACTGTTATAGTTACAGTTGGGTTAAATTGAATAATTCCGACATCTAAGGTCAGTCATAATTTTGTTTTATTTTCGTCTATCCCTATTTAATTTGTTTACTGTATTTTGAAACTTAATGGCCTAGCTTGTATTTCAATAATTTAAATAATCAACAGCCGTCAATAAAATGTGTTTCTTGATTTTCCGATCCGATATAAATCATTTACATGTTCGGATTTATCAAAATTTTGTCAAACATAGATTTATCAAAATTAACTCAAAGTCATAAACTTTAAATGTGTTATTATTTTATTTTTAACAAAATGTTAAATACTTCGGCAAATAAATCACATCGTAATATTACGAAGTTGTTTGGTTAAGGGGACTTCCCTTTCCACTTGTAATCAAGCCCACTAACTAAACCCACCAGACTGTACTAATTTGGTAAAAAAAATATGCAAGGCATAGTATACAGGCCCAATAATTAAAACGGAAACAATATTTTCCTGCGGATAAACATTTAAGTTTGCCTTATCTCTCTATTTGCATGAAATCTTTCAGTACCGTCTATAATAACACGCGGAAAATTTAAATAATCCTTTCAGTTCAGTTTTTTCTTACTTCTAGCGAAAATCCCATTTATATAGTCGTTTTAATCAGCCAGAACTACTTTTTCTAAGCATAATGTTTATGCCTACTGTAAATCGTATTCTGTTTTATGTAAATAGACATAATATATAATTATTATTTACCTTTTTACCCTCAAACAAGACAGCAAGTGCATAATCCTCTTTTTAAGGGTCCCTTTGTTGCGTTTAATTTGATTTTAACGCACAATCTCTTGCATAACGCCATTCATAATGAACCAATGTTACCGTGTAACTTGCTTCGTATTAATATAGGCTTAGCGATTTAATGAACCGCAGAATTCTCCCTTCAGACATGCTCAGGTTTTGATTGCTTGTGTACGCTTAGGTATTGAAGTTAAATAATCACATTGCGGCGTTGAATAAATAAACTGTTTTAATAGAAAATTGCGTTAAGGTCTGAAGGAGGTGTTACTGTTTAAGCTTTTAGCTACTACTTAGACTTTTTTTAATAAAAATATATTGGACATAATTGAGCATTCTAATAGTAAAAAATCTTGTTATGTAGATCTTAAGTTTTTTAGGAACAAAAATACTGTTTCTGTTCCGAAAAAACTTAAGATCATTTTAAATTATGCTAAATCTGTAAAGTAAGGTGATACTATGTTAAAAAATCCGTTTTTATTCAAATATTTTTCTTTACTTTACCTAAAAACCTAAATTTTACATTTATATTCAATAATATGATAAGAAACAAAGTTTTTCTTAGATTCATTATACGTATCAGCAATTTTTTAATTTTTTCTCTTTCTTTATATCGCAAACTATTTGATCACGTGGTCGACGTTTTGGGTAACCACAACGCAGAAAATTACGTTGCCCATATCTCCTAGCTATACAAAGAGGTAAAGTAGCTAGCATTCTGGGCACCCTAATCGATAAAGTTGGCTACCTTCTACAGTGTATGTTGTATTTCTATTTTTTTCTATTTTTTATTAATATTTTTGCAATGAAGGTCCTGATTGGTTTTGAAATTGTATTTAATAGGTTTTTTTGGCACAGTATTTAATAAACAATGCCGTTCTCTTTAAAAGAAAACGGGCAATAAGAGTGAGTATATTTTTGCAAGCTTTCATGAAGAGAATTAATAATCTTACGTTCAAACTCCGGTCGGGACGAAAGCCGAGTCAGCTGGTAACGGGCAAAGTTGGCAGCCTGCGGTCGAACAGTGGGTCCGACTAGTCTGCCTAGCTGCGGTAGGACGGAACTACCAGTTCATATCTGTGCCGCTTGTGTAACTACGTCATGACCTGTTCCCATTTAGCCCCATTATTCGCAAATGTCAAAAAAAATCGGACGGGGCCTATCGCGTATAAAAAATCGAAGTCGAACAGCCACGTGATTGGTCAGCTTTGATATGACATTGACAGGTATGTCAAAAACACCAATCCCTACTAATATTATAAATGCGAAAGTAACTCTGTCTGTCTGTCTGTCTGTCTGCGGATCTGTGATAAATAGCTCCGATTATGAAAGTCTGTGTTCAGCCACTGTATAATCATTTAGGTTAAGAAACAACAAAGGTATCCAAATATCAATCAGTTTGCATCGTATGTAAATTGAAATAACTAGCCAAATAATTTTAAAAGCTTTTCTATACAAAATCATTTGAGCTTATTGTTATAATGTTTTTATGCCTACTTTGTCTATTTTGTATCATATCTGGCAGAAGTCTTTAATGATTAGAGCTCAGCTTGTTGGTGGGCATGCAGCTTCTGTTCGCTTTTGAATCCAAAAATCGAGCCTATAAGGGGAAGGTCTGTTGTTTGGAAGCCGCCCTTAATTAACAAATTTAATTCTTTTTTAGTTTTTGTTGTTGTAGCGGCCAAAGGAAAACATTATTTGTGAAAACTTCAACTATCTAGCGATTATTAACCGCAATAGCAGTTTTTAGATACAGCCTGGTGACAGACAGATGGACGGACGGATGAACAGGAAGTGAAGTATTAGTAATAGGTTCCACTTTTGTACTAAGGGCTTAAAAATGGAAAATGTCGGAGATTTTTTTTGCCATTTATAAAACTACAGAATAATATGATAAGGTTTACCTATTTAATACTTCTATTTACAAGATTAGATAGATAGATAGATACACTTTATTGCACAGAAAATTTACAGAAATTGGTTTTACAGACATATTCAAGTACAATTTAGTCGGTCTTATTGCTAGAGAGCAATCTATTCCAGACAACCTTTAGGTAGAGGAAATAGTAGAAGATTGGTCACATTTGGCAAAAAGATTGCGAACTCGCTAACAAAGGTTGTGATTTATTGTAAAAACTAACGGCGAATCGATTGCGCTTTATCGTCCTAACAAGTCCTT
This sequence comes from Glyphodes pyloalis, assembly GCA_037074685.1. Lineage (NCBI taxonomy): Eukaryota > Metazoa > Arthropoda > Insecta > Lepidoptera > Crambidae > Glyphodes > Glyphodes pyloalis. Next base: position 10,770,226 of record JAYKKO010000005.1, on the reverse strand, counting down.
CACGCCTCCGCCATGGCAGCTGAAATATCGATAAGGGTGCTTTAAAATATCGAAGTCTTAAAAGCAAAGAATGGTTTCCCTAGACTGGTTGGAAAGCCAGAACCACCTTGATTTATCGGCCGTGAATACCCCGCCAGCGTCCGACCAACTTTGCTAATTAACCGAAAGATTAATTTCCCTTTTCCCTTAAACAATTTCCCTTAAAAGTTACAACAGTTTGAGTCTTTTTTTCCGGTAATTTAAATAAAAAAGTGTTTGACATTTTTTTAATTAAACTTCGCGCAATAAAGATGACGTGTTCATAATTTATTGGTGATCTTCTTGAAAGTTATTTTGTACGCCCGTTGGCAATTAATAATTCGATAATGATTACCGCTTTTGATTATTATTTAATGGGTCAAAACGCAATTTAATTACTTAGCTGTTAACTATTTTAGCTTACTATGATATATATGACGACCTCCGTAGCCGAGAGGCAAGCGTGTCGGACTTTGTGCGACGCGCCCTCTCTGAGGTTCCGCGTTCGATCCCCGGTCGGGTCAATATGGGAAACGAACTTTACTATATTGTCTCGGGTCTGGGTGTTGTGGTAGCGTCGTTGTTTCTGATTTTTGTAACACAAGTGCTTTAGCTACTTACCACAGAATCAGAGCAATGTATGTGATGTTGTCTAAGATTTATTTATATGACTTTATTATTTGTTCCACATTATCTACTGATTCTTCGCTCCTATCAGTTGTAGCGCGATATTATACATATACCCTTCGATACATATCCAACACAAAAATATTTTTTCAATTCAAACCTTCCTGAGATACATATGGCAAGGTACATATTCTATATAAATTTGGCATCTTACTTACTCCATCAGCAGTGATGGTACCAAGGACGCCTGAACTTCTTTTTTACATGCAGAACTAAAAGACATTATGTTGTAAGATAGAGATAATTTGGTCCGGTTAGAATTACAACAAGGCGTAGATGAAAATTACCCTAAAATACCGAAAGTGCCAATTCATCAACTCCATCGTAAATCTGCTTCATTTTTCAATCTGCAACGAAAATCTGTGTTGAAACGCAAATTTAACCTAATTAACACCGCTCAAAATCACAAGGCGAACGCAGTACCGTATTAGCAATCACGAGTTCATGCATATTGAACAATTATTGTGTTGTTCCATGCCGTTCGCTAGCCTCACACCTAATTACTAAATAGCTTAATGGGTGGAACGTCCTCATTAGACTCGAGTGGAAAGGCGTTTAGAGACACTTTTGGTACAATCTAAATGTCACTGCAGTCGGCAAGGAAAGACCTTTCTAAACGGCACACATTTACGGACACCTAGGAACAATATAAGGGAATGTAGCATACCCACATATGTCTTACAGCTATGTACAGGCTTCATCTCAAGTATCAAACGGAACAGGCCTGATTTCACCTCGCGGTTCCCTTAAGCATAGTGGAGTGTCCAATCGCAATTCGTATTTTTATACGGGCTTAATTTGGAAGAAGAACACAATCCATAATATATATGCGTGGCTGCTTTGATTTTAATTCCGATTCAATAAAACATGTCCACGTCATGAATGCACGCCATGATTTTTTTTTACTGTCCATTGCAATATTACTCATTTCAACTCCTAGTTTAAAATGCTCAGTGCTTTTGATTGCACTTACAAATAAAACACGCAACATGTTTCAACATTTACGAGTAAAGTCCGTGTGTACTTACAAGAATAACAAATGACCCACACTAGCAAACATTTTATGTGCCCCGTTTAAAATTCATGCACAAAGTGCATTAAATGTGTAAGACATGAGCTAGACACTTAGGTAGCAGCAGGCATCATCATACTAATGCAATAAAGATGTTGCCTCCATTTCTACGTTAAAGCTAGTGCTATTATTGTAGTGTGTATGCATGCATTTCTAGTAGTAGGTATAAAACTACTTTTATAGTCAATCTTGATATTTGATGCATTATGGAACCATCTTACTTTTATTGAATTGAACTGTTTAAAAATATCTACATATTCATATCGCTTAACTTCAGATATACTGGAGCAAATCGAATTATTAATTTTTTGATATGTTTATAATTGTTGAAACAATGTTTGCAGAAAATACATTTATGTTCTACCAGAATTGTATGCGTATTTCGCCGCGTCGGGCCATTAGCTTATAATAGATGTTTATGATACGTTTATAAATGTTGCTTGCATCGTTTCTCGAAGCTTTAAAATTAAAATCTCTCGAAAACTAGAACGAAATTATCACCTTTTCCATACCCGTCAGCAACAACGCACCTCTCTTATTGTTCCTTAAAAAAATCACCCTTTTGTATTATTTCACAACATAAATATATAGCGGGTAGTTCCCGCTCCGAAAAGAGATTAGGTAGGTATGCCGCCGTTATACAAGCGGTTATGGTGAGAAAATACTTTTCTTCCTTCAAGAAAATTAGACTACCCACTTATTCCGCATTCTGGAACTTTTTGATAAATGCCATAAAACATAATAAAAAAAAAAATCCGGTACTAGCCGCGGCCGAGTGGGTGGCATAAATACCACCCGCGGTTATTTCGGTATCGTTTCCAACAACAGATGTCGCTACAGCGCACCTCTCTTTCTCCTTCAAATATTAATAATTCACCCTCATATATGATTTTACAACGTACTTAAAGGTATCGGTCTTACCGGTCCACCCGACCGTATCGGTCGATCCGACACCGTTTGATAAGCGCCGGCCGCGCGGATGACATCAAAACTCCATCAGAAGGAGCCAGCTTGATCTGAATTCGATGTGCGTGCGGCGCCTCAACCTTACGGTGATACATACTTATTTTATGCGTGCTTAGAGAGGTGGTTTGGATATCGATATTTTTATCGATATTTTTTTCATGATATGTTAGTTTTGTAATTGATTGATGTAAAGATCTACTATTATTACTCGCGTAACAAAACGAAGTATTACACAAAAGGAGTTCTTGATTTGATAAACATTTGTGAAAGCGGCCATTAAGAACGGATGACTGATGAGGTAGAGGAGTTCTAGAATGACCACTACGTACCAGAACACGTACACAGCGTAAGGCTTCCTAGCACACATTGACCCCAACACCTTATCACGGTGGCAGATGCAAGTAGCCAAGATCCAAAATTTGTGGAGGTCTTGGTGAGATGCCTTTGATCAGCACTGCACGTCCCTTAGCTAAAATAATGAAGCATCATAGACATCTACATCATAGACGATGGTAAGACAGCTTATCCGTAGCTCAGAATGTAATAGCGAGTTTCCTGCATCCGCGTCTTTTTTGTAAAGTAAAGCAATTATTCTTGAAGTTTTCTTTATCTCTCGGTAAATGTCAGTTGCAACTGTTCCTTTGGTGCAGGGTACTCATTGCACGGGTTCAAATTGATTTAAGGTTGCCGAGATTTGAGGTGCTGGCACATGTGGATCAAAAACTTTGTGAGTAACATTCTCACACTTACACGTTTTAAAATTAAAAGGTAGTTTTCGCACATATACGGCTGAAACCGTTTTTTATAGGCTAAATAAACAAGATCGTTTATGTTGTTAAAAACTACCTTAACCCATAAAAGCTTTAAGTACTCATTTGTCATATTTTATGAACGAATTTTATTGTTCTATCGTTAAATTCTATTTCAGCCCTATGCCTTAGCCCTCGGCGGCTTTCATTCATACATAAGGGCAGTGTGGTGGTTATATCGTGATTTATCGTTCATATGCAGCGATTCTTTTACATTGGCGATACCCCTATATTAATGCAACCAATGCGGGTAATAAAAACCAAACCTTACTGTAGCTTAAGGTTTCAATAAACAAATGTAGACCACTAGTTGTATGCCAAGGCATAGGCTTTAACATCACTATCAGAATATCTGATCATCCTCAGTGCGGAGTCTGCGATTTCACAAGGCTAACGTCTAGCATCAAACAATAAAAGTCATCATTACGGCCAACAGTGTACTAAGCAGTTATGTCGCATTTATAGTATTAGTAGGGATAACATCAAGTTAAGACCAACAGGCGTGAAGAATCAGTAAAAAATAAAAACGGGGGTAGTACGCGTGCAAAGCCGCAGCAGGCCGCCAGTGAGATAATGTTTAGTTGATATTTATTATCTTAAAGTGGTAATATTACTAATTCTTTTTAGGATCCAAATCATCGATACTCTGAAAATAACACTGCTACGAACATAAGTTTATTAAGATAGATATATTTCTTCAGTTCTTTGCTCAATCGAAATAAACACTATCAAACATGTGTCACAATTCGCGTACTCCAATCTTAATAACAATCATTATTGGAACTCGACAAAGGATTTTGTGAGAGAAACAATAGTATTGTTCGTTTGAATATAGCTTAGTTAATGTTCCCACTAAGTCTGCGGTCCTAGTGGATTGTTGCGTAAATATACCCAAGTGGTTCTTTGGAGACTAAATAAGTCCACCATTATTGCTTTCGTGGAAGTCAAACAAAATTCATTTTGATTTATTTAATGCCTGAATGCAAAGTGGTCTATTTGGTATTTACTAGTACATTTGTAAATCAAAATCGCTGGTTCTGAGAATATTTAAACTATGCCACTTACGGTAGAATTTATTAGCAAAATTATATTATTAGTTTTGATGTTTATTTTTTTTTAATTTACTAAATAATCAAACTAGAAAATGATTAATTATTCCCTACTAGATATGCTTTTTGTTAATATAAAGTAACATAAACTTTCAAACCAAAACTCACAAGAATAAAAACAATCTGAAGAAATATAAAAAAGGACACTAAAAATATATTTGAACATTAACATGTTGTTATTATTAAATATTTCGGATAGTAGACAGTAGTAATTGGTAGGTAATTGAGTAGTGTTAAAGGGTAAACTACACGAAATACGGTGTTAAAACTACGCCAACATCATTACTGATCAATATCTCAGCAATTATCTTCAATTACTTGCAAACATCGTTTGCTATCTATCTACTTCAGGATAGGTCGTTAATTAATAAAAACGTAATTATGTTAAAGAATTCCAACTGTAACTATCGAAGTACGTGACTACTCGCTATAAAGAAACCCCTTAGCTAAATAAAACAAGAGCCTTCCAATATATTGCAGAAAGGCATTGAAACAAGAAAGTTCAGAGAATTCTCTCGAGAACAACACAACATTCGCAAATTTCGAAAAAGAAAATAAAAATACTCGTCTCAGAAGTTGCTCTCAGCCATAACTTGTTGGCTGAAGGCTTTTTATAGAAACATGACTCAAATAGAAATGGGAAAGGTTCGCCTCTAAGTGAAGGATAAAAACTTTTCGTTTTTCTGTTTGACTTATAACAGGATTTTGTGAGGTGGATTGTAATCTATACAATATTTTCAGGTAGACGACCCTTGCGGGTAAAAGTTTTGCATGTTTAAATTATTTGTTTGGTTCATTTGAATGGACTTCACTTTAAATTTTCTCTCTTCTGTACATCAAGCGTCTCTAACGACAAATTTTAAAGGAAACTTATTTTTATTTTATCAGATACCAAATCATGAGACAGCTCGCAGTCTTCAATGGTAACAACTATTCAATACTTGTTATGTATGGAGAAGTAAATTATTTCATCTATGTAAACTGTACAAAAGCATTTATGGAGCCACTACTCATAATATCACTAGTATTGTTATTAATGAGAGAGGTAGGGCATAGCGATTTATCGCTTGAACTGGAGCAGCCCGACTGGTGAAATACCTCCGCCTTACAGAAGACCGCAGCCAATAGCAATCACTTCTGTGTTGCTGTGTTCCTGCGTGTGAGTAAGGTTTCCAGAGATCCTGGGGGGTGCTACATTAGTTGGAGGGGTCAAGCCTTCAAGGTAAGGGCGACAAGTCCAGTAACAGATTTATTATACTGTACTTCAGGTGGGATGAGGTCAATCTTGAAGTGTAATATTAAAAAAAAAATTAGAAGGTGCGTGCGTAGGTACGTGCTTAAGTAGAAATTTCTTTAATTAACCTTTATAACTTAATGTTACATTCATTGACTGTATTGAAATTCGTTAAATGTATTTTGTTATCGGTTTTTAAATAATAAAATGAGAAGCAATTGACCATACATATTTCAATAATCAAATTCATGAGAGCAAAAAGTGATAAACGTTTGGTCAAAGCATACCAAAAATTTATCACTTTACACAACATTGAAATATCAGAGCCTGGATAAGTTAATCTACGTTGCCGGTATAATAAATATTGTATATGGATGAATACGTAACGAGCAAATATGAAAACTATTCGGACACCATCCCTTTGACATGCTTTGTCATTCCAGCTATTATTAATTCATCAAAAATCCTCATTTTTTTGTTTTTCGGTAACATTTTTAACGAACATTTCATATCCACACTTCCGAAAATATTTAACATAAAGAAATGAAAGATGAAAGCTGCGAAATCAGGAATTCGTATAGCGAAATATAATGAAAATAAAATTGAACACTGAATTAATTAAAATAAAATCAGTAAAAAAAGTAAAACTAACAATATGGCGGTCAAGGTTTCAACATTAAACATTGTTGGAAATGGACTTAAGAGTATTAAGAAAAACATCGGCTAGAAATTTAATTGCTGCCGCTGTCAATAAATGCGGCAGAGGCATCCTTTAGCTGAAATTATCATTAATTAAAGAAACATAAAAAACGGACATTTAGCCCATCATTGTTAATTAGGAAAGATCTGTGGCTGTTTTGTAATATGTTTAAGTAATAAATGTTTCTTTCCTTCTTCTGTTTGCTTAGTGACACTTCCTTTTTTTCTAATTTTTTTGGGGGGAAATGCAAAGATGCACCTCACCGTGTCCCCTAAGGAGATGATGGCGTGATGTTTTGGGGGAGTGAAGATGGCCGATCCAATGGACCATCCCCACCTCGCGGTGGAGACTATGGGTGCAATGCCGGCCGTAAAGTCAAGGGATGTATCCCTTATTATTATTAGGGTGTGCCCTAATCGCAATCAAAATATGTATTTCAAAAGCATTTAGGTATTCAAATCTTAAAATTCAAGCTATAAATGTAAGCTTTGCATCATTTCACAATGGTGATCATTTGCATGATTTTTATTTACAATCCGACATCAAAGCTTGCTTGGGCAATCAGTATATTAATTTACTATGCAAATAATCTGATGAGAGGTAGTTAAGGGTTAGCACTAGACAAACAAACCGCCCTTATTGTTGGTAAATAACGAATAGGGTTAACTTTGGTTGGCTATTTCGGGAAAGTTATCAATATTATTATTATGAAGCGGTGAAGTTTGTAAGGTTAAATAAAGATATCTCTAATACTGCCCTCACGACACATCGACTCAAAGAAATGTTAAAGAAAAAGAATTTCATCTTTTTTCACAGTATGGGTTGGAAGGGCATCACGTGCGATACTTAAATACAGCACATTTACTTAGCTAACCGAATTTTTCTTGTATTAAACGTCTTAGCCTTCCGATGAGATAGGTAGTATTAAACTGTTCCATTCCAAAAGAAAGTCAAATTGTATAAGCACGTTGTACATTTTGAAAATTAGACCGTGTGCAAAGAATAAAAAAATACATTTAATTTCTTCTGCTTCTCACTCTTTGTGTGAGCACAAGAACTAAAATGAAACGGCAAGTTTTCGCCTCGATGTGCTTTGGGTTGTGCCGTAAGTAAATAATCTCAATACTAAGTTATTCCTTAAACCAAGAGAAATGTTTACCACAGCTCCTTTTGTTTTAATATCAAGACCAAGAGGTCGTTTCAAAAAATAAATAAGCGCAAATAATGACTCTCTCTATCCTCCTAAGTGGCATTTAAGCCTCGTAATTTCTTTGATATATTCGTCAATTTAAATTTAAAATGTCACTTGGTGCCGTATTAAGTAAGGTGGTCGTCCTTAAAATCATTTAGCTATAATGGCTACTTTGACTACAGTAGAGGAGAAAATAAACAACATTTTCGTTAAGGTATTGTTTAGCTGTAATTAAATTCCTTGTACAGATGTAATAAATGTTCCTGGGATTTAGTTTGATGTCTTCAAATAACGTTTGTTAGTAGATTTTGAATTTAATATACGTGACATGAAATTTTTCACAAGGCCTTATTTTATTATTTTGTAAGTTTCATTCGCTGTTTTGAAAATTCCATAGGGTTTTATTCCTAAAGGCCCTTTGAACTCATTCAGGAAGGATTTTTATCTCAATCATTAATTAATCTTAGAGAACAAACCATCTTTGTTAACTATTTTTGTCCGGGTATGCTAGTACAATTGAAAAAATACTATTGGCACAAACATCATTAGATAGCAGAGTAGATACAACTACCACCTTTACTGTTTTTTTAGGTGTCATAAAACGATTAAAAATACCTGTTCTCAAATTCGATTAACAACAATAATGTCGCATTAACCCAATAGGGCTGGACGAGAGTAGTTAAGATTTTACGACACATTCAAATAAAAGCACTACACTCAAGTTCTTATTCGCATAATAGAGATGTTTTTGTAAGCTTAAAGACAACCCTTACCAAGATCACGTAACGTTTTCATAGCACTGGAAAACTCCAAATATATTACCTGAGACCACTGCATTGTGAAGAACAGAGGTGGTAGGGAGACTTTGCTCATAAATTAAACATGAACGACATAAACACACCCCCGTCTCATTATGAAGGTCATAAAGGTATCTACGTCATGTGACCTCATTGGTAACTTCATATAACTCTGGTAATTAGGCCACGATGAACTAATTAATTCATAAACCAATATCGGAATAAGTATCTGATCGGTTGTAGCTTGCTCAACGTTTTCCTTATATGTTTATTTAGACTTTAAATCAAATTTCGATGAAAATAATCTGTAAGATGAATTTAATTAACACTTAACTAAACTTTTCTCTTTTGAAACCAATAATACTAGCAAATGTGGTGTGGGAAATTAAATTTGAGAATAATGGACATATTATTTTACGACATCTTGATCAAAATAGTTCATTTATAGGTATTTAAAAATTAAGTAAGGATGATAATAGTTCCAAATCTACGTTATATAATGTACAATATACAGAACGTAATGTTAACAAAGATAATAAATATGATACGGAAGTTATGTGACCTTTTACGTAATATCATAAAACTGTGGTATTATGAGTAAAGTAGTGCAGAATTACTGTACCTTGAGTATCTGCCCCTTGATAGCGGTTTGACCTTTTAGCAGATTCAAGGAATGCGGCATTGGCATTTTGGACATATTGAGAATTTCCAAAATAACTGTGAGGCATTGTTTGTGAAAGTAGGATATTTAGAAGGATCTGAAATGGGTATTATCCCTTTCAGAGCCTATTCGAAATGAAAGCCCGACGCCCACGCAATTTGAGCAACTAAAGATATATTTTCAATTTTAATCTTGATGAATAGACCGATACCTACGTTGAAATAATGATTATCGCACATTTGTGTGCTTAATACCACACAAATGTGCTGGGTAGGGATATCTAAATATTATTTAGTATCTGGGTGTTTATAAATGTAGGTATAGTACGTACAGCCGTTGGTTCGAGTCACTACATAGTATAAAACAAAGTCGCTTTTTCTGTCCCTATATCCCTTTGTACGCTTAAATCTTTAAAACTACGCAACGTATTTTGATGCGGTTTTTTGATAGATAGATTGATTCCAGAGGAAGGTTTTTATGTGTAATAAAGAAAAGAAAAGCCAATATTTCTTAGTATTTACATTACATCCGTACGAAGCCGGGGTGGGTCGCTAGTATTCATAATAAAAGTGCTTAAGTTTCCTTCAAGATCAGATCAAATGATACGATGTTGAACGACATTTGTAATTAGTTTACTTAAGTCGGATTTCACCATTCAGACCATTTTTTCCACAACGGTTGCTTAAAACATTGAGACCACAATTAATAATATTTTACAAAAATTTTATTATCGCTAGATTTTGTAAAAATCTTTTCCATCGCATTTTTTTTTCTAATTATGCTGTTCATGACCTATTCATTCAACACTGTTAATTCAAATTATTAAATTTAGGGCATAGTCTGTTGATAATTATAATGGTTCATTATTTTATCGCAGATTAACCTAGCAATTAGGTCTTTTGTATTAAAATTTAGCCTTAATTTATTTTACGAGTTCTAAAACAGTTCACTCTGTAATTAAAATTAATACGAGACTCTGTATAAATGAGTGAAGTATCACAGTACATACCTAGGTTATAATTAATATGATCTAATGAATTTAGATGCCGCTAGATACGAATTTCATGTTGTATTGTAGAGTAATAGTATTTTTATTTTATTACTAAAACATTTTGCTTATGATGATCATCGATCGATCGATCAACGTCAAATCATGACATGACTGTTTGGTGTTTTGTTGATTGTTTGTTGCTTAATAATTTACATAAAACTTTTAAGCAACAACACCAAAAAGTAATGAAAATTTTAATAAAAGCCCAAAAAACTAATCACACGATTGTTTGAATTATTCCATGAAAAGTTTTGAAGATTACTTTGTTTACTAAGTCAATGTTTGTTTATAATTAGTGTTTTTTGAGTTTCATATGATCTGCAGATCATCTTAATAACAGAGTCAAAATACAGTATTCGTTTACGCAATGATAAACTGATCGTCTTTTAAAAATTAGTTATGATGACTTTTATGACCCACACACATGCATGCAAGTTGACATATTTTGGATCCATAATTTTAGTATATATTGGGTGTGAAAAATCTTGCACCAATGTAATTCAGTTCGGCAAAAAATCGTTATGTAGTAGTGTTTCGTCAAAACAAAATTGGTATAAAAAAGTTGTTCTCACGTAGCGTTGATAAGTGAATTAGTGCAGTTACTCGAGGGAATAATTAAATTAATTAATAAATATTAGACAACACATACTTTGCTCTGATTTTGTGGTAAGTAGCTAAAGCACTTGTATTACAGAAATGCAATATCATGAACCGACCGGGGATCGAACCCGGAATCTCAGAGATGGCGCGATACCAAGGTCCAGCCCGCTTACCTCTTGGCTGCTGCTGAGGTCGTCCAAATTATGTACAGTAATTTTATTACAAAAATGTTGAATTGCATACAAAATTCATCTCCACAGTTCTCGTACGTCTTGAGAGGAACGCGCATGTCCGCCGCGGAATTTCCTCGTTGCATCCTTTGCTGATGACGAGTCGCTATTACTCCATCGAGACAAAGACTAGCAATTTTGTATTGGTCTTTCATTGTGAGATTGTTACCGATCTCTTTGTTATTTATTTATTTTGACTTTATTGCGCGTATATGAACTTAGAATAAGGAAAGTATATACCTATCTATGTATATGAAAAGAACTTTATCATGCTATTCCAGTCGATCCTACATTTGATTTGAGCGAAAATGTACTGCCGATGCATACTTTTTATGATTGAATATTTACAAGCAAAAGTAAATAAATATTTAATTCAACAATCAATTCATTTTAATATGATCCCGTAGCGGTTAAAGCTCAGTAGCTAGGGCATTACACAGTCATAGACCCGAGATAGAAAAAGATAAATATGAAGCCAGAACAATCAAGACGCAAGAAGGGAAACGGTATAAGCCGAAAGAACGTTTCAAGAATGAGAATTGTATGAAGTTTTTGACATATTTTTAAGACAATGTTAAGTACGGTCTCAGGCAGATGAATACCCCATTCTAACAAAACTAGATGCACCACCATTGAACTTACTAGAACACGTTACAAAAATGTAGATTTAGTTTAAAAAATCATGTTTACCAAGATAACACTTATGTGTGGTAGATGACCCGTTTGAGCAATGAGGCGCGGCTCGCGGTTCCGAACCCCACACCGACACTCAAATGTCTGGAACAGATATTGGAGTTGGGCGTGGGTGTTTTTCGTACTTACGTTATTTACGATGGCAAAATGAAAAACCTGCGATTGGAAAATAAGATTATTTTACGAAAGTTAACAATATTTGTACCTATGTGATTTAATCATCGATACTTCAGGTATGCATGGTGCACTTTTTTATGTCTACCATATTTTTGTAGCTTTTCAAGGCATGGTTCGTTCTTGCCCAGTTGAGTTAGGCAAAAATAGCTTGATTTTTATATATTTTCTTTTTATCAAAATTTTGTTAATTGTGAATAATAAAATGTGTAAATTAATAATCATGTTTATAAATGTGAATAGTAATAGTCAACTAAGCCGATCGGTGTAATCAAAAATGGCAATTTATTTATGTATCTATATGTATCATGTAGCAGTGAATATTTTAACTGTGGTATTTTTTTCGTATTAGTTTTTATACGGTCAATGAATATTATATTATTTTAGTACGTTTTTAGTTTAAAATATAATTAATCAGATACACCAAACTAAACAGCATCAGCTGAGAAGATCATAATTTATAAACTAGACAAGAAGTTATATTATTCTGTGCTAGAAGGTAAAGGAATGCTAAAATTCAATATCATTTCGCGGCACAGAAACGAGAAGTAAGCAGAAAAATCGCACGCCCTCCCTACGGCACTAACTCATTCCCAACCGGCCCGTGTTTTATCAAATTTACACGTTTCAAAAATCCAATCGTATGGCAGTGAACGAAAAATGTCAGTGCAAAATACGAGTTCATAATACAACTGGAACGTGGCCCGGCAATATGCCGACGTTGCAGTTGGAACACTTGAAACTCGATTTTCACCGTTCCGGCAAAATGGTGAAATAAGTATACAGGGTTCTGGCCGATATCGGAATTAGGATCTTTTTAAGGTTTCTCTAGCAAAAAATCGAATTGGCCGGTTAATGGAATGCAAAAAAAAGAAGAATAATCAAACTTGACGATTGAACCAGCACCTCAACGATGAAACTAATTATTCAGCCTTTATACGTGGTTATGCCTCAGCATTCATACCGCATCTCAGTATTAAGGTTGAACATGTTGTATGTACCTACGCTCAAATTAAGCACGTCAGACAAAACACTCTGCACCGCCCTTATGTCCTTAACATAAGAACTAATTTCGAACTGAAAGTGCGTCCCTTGACGTGCTGGTGGCCAGAAAAAAATGGTAACTCATTAGCAAATCTCATTGAAAATGTTAATTGATTATGTCTATCGTATTCAATAAACGAATTCAAAGTATTTGTTTATTTTCTATCAAACCAATTATACTAATTTTTTATCCCCAACGAAAATCACTCATGAACAGTTAAAATCAAAGTCATTCTAGATCTTTTAGTGTAACTATGTAGATTAATATTTATTTGAATACTAATCCATTAATAATAATCGTAATCAATTCATTTATCTATGTTGGTAACAAGTATCACTTATGCATAGTCAAAACTCATTCACACATTCTTACTGTTACCGCACCCATAAACTAAATTGGACTGGTAAATAATGCTCCAAGCATTAAGTCGACATTTTATACTTTTAGTGAAAAAACGTTTTAATTGTAAACTTAATACAACAATAACAAACAAAAATGCTTAAGATTTGTCCCTGATGAGACTAATAAATTTGATCATAAAGCCAAAAGCACATCAGAAACGCCATGTACTTTGCATCGCCCCTAAATCATGGACATAAGAACTAATATCGAACTGCATGTGTTTTCTGCGATGTGCTGTGGAACGTACATGTATCGAGTGAGGTGCAAATGTTCCTGTTGGCGAATCCGAGTTCCACTACGGCGTCACATAAATGTTTCCAAAGGCAAACGCAAATGTCCTTTTGGGAGAGCGAACCAACATGCTTGCGGTCTGCATGATTTTATTTAGACGGTTGAAGCACGTGTTATTCACTTATTTTAATATTCTAGTGCTAATCTTTAGTGAGTGTTGCAGAAGTGCGAAAAATGGGAGTAGATGGAGGCAACTGGTAAAAGCTACACTAAAGGGCGATGCATCATGACCACGACCAAGAAGAGTCAAGAGTGGACGACTAAGAAGAAGATGAGTCTTTAGTAATATAATTTTGTCTTCACTCCGATAAAAAAATGGCACCCCTTTTTACTTTTTTACGAGAGGGAACTGCCTATCGCACCTTAACTTTTTGGGGGAACAGAAGTGGTGTTTCGGACTCGCACCGACTAAACCTTTTTGTGGAGAAATCGGGATCCTTTGCAGATTCTACACAGACTCCCCCTTCTCTTCTGAATCATTTAAAAAAATACAACTTTTTTATGTGATCATAAATATTAAAAGTCATATCTGTAGTAAAATTTATATGTTGACATAAATGATCTCTTACTTTCATCGCTCAACGTGTATCACGCTCCAAATCCATACTAATATTATAAATGCGAAAGTAACTCTGTCTGTCTATCTGTCTGTTACTCTTTCACGCCTAAACAGCTGAACGGATTTTGATGAAATTTGGTATAGGTATACGTTGAATCTCAAGAACAGACATAGGCTACTTTTTATTAGAAAATAAGGGGGGGGGGGGTAATACCACCTTTGAAAGTTTATATGGAAAAATGTTTATTTTTGAAGTTAGAGATATGAAATTTGGCACAAATATAGATCGAAACTTGGATTAAAATATGGACTACTTTTTATTTCAAATATTAGGGGAGAAAGGGGTAAAACTGACCATGAAAGGATGTAGTCCAGGCGAACGAAGTCGCGGGCACAGCTAGTCGTTCATAAAAGGAAGACACAACGACTCTTTGTCCAAGCCATGTAATGAAACCGGTCCTGTCTAAAAAGTTCGATAGTGGCAATTTTTTGCCACCACACTTTCCGGTACATAAATAACAATTCATTTTCAATATTCGAGCGTTTTCGCAACATTCTAGTGGGCACCATCGTTTTTGCCCTTATTTACGTTGGAATCGTTTCCGCCTGTGTTTCGCCGGTCATGGCTGTGTGGACCCATAAATATCTCCCCGGAAACATGACAAACAATTGTATAGTTGGACAAAAAACAGCGCTCCACAGAATGCTTCGGCAAACATTTGCTTCGGTAAGCGGTACAAGGTCCATTTTAACATAAACGGCCCTATTATGTCTTCTTCAAGGGAGAAAAATGTTTGCGGAGATTTTTCGAAGTCTCGACTCAGAGTTATGGATTTTGTTTCTAACTAAATTAATATTTGATCGTAGATAAGAAAGTAGGCACTGATCGATTTTATTGGTACTTACCAAAGAATTACAATCAAAAACTGCAACCAAGATCTATGCTTATTTTTTTAATAATAATGACGTCACACAGTTTCAATAAGTTTAAGCAAATAATTTTTGTTTTTAATTTTGTTAGAGTATACATTTTTATTAGATTCACTTTTCATCGAACTATATAATTTTATACAATGGTTATTTCGGACATTGAGATCAATTATTATGAATATGTTCTTTTTAATAATAGCAAACAGAAATAAGTATGGTTCTAATACTTGAAAAACAATCCGTTCTGGGTACGGATGGTAAATCATACGAGGCGTAAGCTAAAAACGACTGACGGACAACTAAGGTAGGCGCCCAAAGCGCGTAAGGTCCCGGGTTCGATTTCCGGTCAGGTCAGTTTGGAAAAACGAACTTTTCTCAATTGACTTGGGTCTGGGTGTGCTGGGATGACGCCCCCAGTTAGTATCCGTCGTCTGGTACTCATAGTACAAGGGAAAACCTTAGTTTGAGACCAGGTGATTGGTGTGATTGTCTGGCGCATTTATTTATTTATTTTATAACTGATGACAACTGATATAAAAAGTAAATTTGAAATTAGAGTTAACGGCTCGTACTTGTGTGGAAAAAACGGATAGTCATTACGAATCGTGAAATATTGGAACCGGGCAATAGAAAACAAAGTAGTTGACGCTCCGTATGTTCCAGGTCCGTATTAAAACACAGCTGACGTTTGAGTGAGGCCCCTAAATCAGCGTGCATACGAGCACGTCGCTGTCCGACGCGCTGTCTAGAGACGCCCAAGCGGGACGTGTAGGATGACCAAACGCAAACTCAAAAATGTCTTTTTTCAAATTAGTTACATATAACACTTTTGAATTTTATTTTATTTTATTTAAAAACTTTATTGCACAAAAACAAGTATAAAAGGTAGACTTAATGCTAATGCAGATAGTTCGTGTATGGATGCGGTAACAGTGAAAATAGGAGTTTGGATTACAACAAAACGAATAATAATAAATAGCAGAAAATTAAGCACGAGAATAGAATATTCATACGTAGGTTCATGATAAAAAAATATAATAATAAAACAAAATAGCACATATATTTAAATATAAGCAAAAAGTGAATAAGTAAAGCTAATCAATTGAGCAAACGAAAATCAATGTAAAGGGGGAAGAATAGAAGAATTTACGAACTTTTAATTTAAAAATTCCTTAAGGGATTGAATCGCCATTAAATACAATGCTAAGTGATTGTACTGTCAGTTCCGAACCTTTATCTACCCAGGACACACCGGTAAGAAACACAGCAGATTAGTTACAGTAGCAGTATTTAGCTTTTTTCTATGTGGACTAAGACTAAGCCATATTGTTTTGTTGTGATGAGTGAACAACAAAATGTATTTTTTTTGAGAGCTGGAGTAAACCAGTGGCTTTTTCACAAGCTTGGCATATGTGTCAGTCATCGCTTCACTCAACCATATTGAAGGGAATTTCTCGAAGTCCACACCGTCCAAACCTTAAGTATTGCTGTATAAATGTTCTTGACGCTTGTGAGTGAACTAGCCCATTGCGAACCGGCTTAAGAATGTCGTAAGCTTGATATAAGGCTTGATGATCATAAACTTTGTTTATAATTCTCTGTAATGATCGGTCATTTATGGATGTTAATACATTGGTGATGGTTCGAGAATTCTGTTATTAAAACTTAACTGATATATGGCGAGGCCACTAAATTGGCGTGCACACAAGCACGTCGCCGTCCGACGTTCTGTCTAGAGACGCCCAAGCGGGACATGTAGTATGTCCACATCTTCTTAACACTTTTCAATTATTGCAATATTTATAGTTGGAACTGCATTGTAAACAAATTTTACTCTATCATCAACCTTTTTTTTAGAAGAGAATAGATTTAATTGAAAATTAGATAGATAAGATTGAGAAATTATTTTATTCAAAGAAATCACATCATTAATATTTATGAATATAAACGAAATGATAAATAAATGAGCTACCTCCGGTTTGGAACCTTTAACTCCAGAGAGGATACCGGCAAGTAAATCTGCAGTTTTCATTACAAAAAAAAAACTGAAAAATTATAAAAATGTAATGAAATTCAAACATTCATAAATACATTTTGATTTGTTTTCGATGTTTATTGCGGCTCAGTATCCTAACTTTTTCCAATTTGAAACACATGTACAATGTCTCGAACTAGCACTTGATTGTGATGATGCCTGTGCCAAGTAATAGGCTTTACATGGGCTTTGTGAAAAAAATCTGCATCGCAAAATTGTCCTTGCTGCTACCGACATCTGGTAGCCCTACAATCGTCGCAGGACGTCCATTACAAATCATCTAGCCGAATGCTGCGTACGTGAATTGATTGCTCAAGCTTATAAGCGATCTGTGAGATATACTACGTCAAAATTGTGATGTAATGACGTTGTTTAAGTGATAACTAATTAATTATAAGGTCAATGACTAAGACTTTTAAGATAATTTCACCAATATGTGGGTATGGATGAATCATAAGGATTGATTCAAAATACATTAAGAGCACAGACAATATAAAAGTACGGATTTTGTATCTTTGTCATTTAAAATAAATACACGGAAAACATTTATAGCAATTTTATGCAGTATATTGTTTAATAAAAACTACTACGACCGATTAATAACCATGCAATTACCTAGTTAATGGTATTAAAATAAACATACCGTAGAATGTTCACTCAATCCTTTACGGATAATTTCAAACAAACCGTAAAGGATTGTGTGAATTTATAAAATGGAAAAAAAAATGGAAGCTAGTTCTTCCAGAAATAAACTTTTTCTCCTAAATTTAGAGTATTCCATAAGTGCCTTCGTGTTTTTATGGGAGGTAAATTTTTGACGACCTCCTTAGCCGAGAGGCGAGCGTGCCGGACTTTGGCGTCGCGCCATCTCTGAGGTCCCGGGTTCGATCCCCGGTCGGGTCAATATGGGAAACGAACTTTTCTGTATTGTCTCGGGTCTGGGTGTTGTGGTACCGTCGTTGTTTCTGATTTCTGTAACACAAGTGCTTAAGCTACTTACCACAGAATCAGAGCAATGTATGTGATGTTGTCCAATATTTATTTTTTTTTTTTTTTTTTTAAATGCATTGCCGCGCCGTACCGCTGGCTTTGCAAAAGTCATCTGCTCGTATGGGACTCCCCCGCTCTGAGATGAGCGGAGACTACCCACTAAAACACTCCGCACCTCTCATCGCCAATTGATGACGTCATAGTAATATAGTTAAACTGTAACGGCTACAGCAAAGTACCTACGTAGCTAATTGAAAAACGCTTCGAATTTCCACCGCAGCCGAAAGACGTAAGCGACAGCAATTCCTTTTATTTAGAACCCCAATAAATGAGAAAACGTAACGGCAGCATTACCGGGTTTTATTTTATTTACACACCTCAAGCGTCCTGAGTGGGCGTATAAAGTGTGGGAATTACCACTCGGCAGCATTGTCGTGTGGCGGGGCGATAAATAAGCGAGTTCGCGGGAGATTCGGCTGTCCGGACGTTTGCTTGCCACACTAATGGAGTATACGCCATATCTTTTTTTCCTAAAATACAGCAGTTCAAAGTTCTTGTATATGAGCTTCGTTTAACATTTGAATATGGAATTTGATGGAAATATAATATTTGCGTAAAAAAATATTAAATTTTACTGGGAAAAAATACTAAGCGACTAATATAAACTATTTAAAGTTGAATAAGTAATTATTAGACAGACGCTTTTTCCGAATCCAAAAAATAAGTCTGGCCACAACAAAGAGGGACACATTGCCGGCACTCTTTGTATCATGCCTCTTGGTAAGTGACTTGGAACGATTGTTTATTTGTAAGGTCAATATAAATTTATTTTTATTTAACTAGTAAGATAGTGTAAACTTTTTATGTTATTTTTATTTATTTTAGTCATTAAGAACTACTTTTAATAATGAATGTCGTTGAGGAGGAGAATGATTAGGGAAAAATTAATCAGTTTTCCCCCACCTTAAAAAATACCACTCATTATATTTTATATGTAAAATCTCTACAGGAAAAATATACAGTTGCAATTTCAAAGAATATATGATATGATAGAGATTTATTTTTTAATTTATATATTTTCTAAATAGGAACAGCAATGTATTCTATTAGTTAATTCATATTTTTTTTATTTCATTTATACTATCAGTTTATGAATGTATTTCACGTAATAGCACAATTATTTTAATTATGTGTTCAAAGTGATATTCTTCATTTATGCTTTTGCATAATCGTACTAATTTTTCATTATTTACTAATTATTTCCTCTCCTTGAAGGTAATCCGAAAGAGATAGCTTTAGTGCGGTAAGACCTTACTTTACCTTGAAATTCTCAGTCTCAGTCAGTCTACATCTGCTCCAATACCTTACTTTAAAAACGGTTAAAGGCATCGACTGTGAAATCAAAGCAAAAACTGAAATTAAGAATTATGAATTTTCATTTCCTCAATCAAAAACCAAACATTAATTAATTTCATTAAAACGGTCATTTTCACTGTGAAAATCAAATTCACAATTTCGAGAACCAGAATATTGGATACGGCTCCAGGACTCTGAGTGATAATTGGTATTGTGATCAAATTCTTGCCCTAGTTACAAAGCTAACTCCAATTCTGCCTACACCGCATATTTTCGCCTATAACGCCGTATTGTATTGGGTCCGATACAAACGGTTGTATCGAGTATTGCATTGCGTCACCGACAATCTGTGTTCGGTCGCACGGAATATCGTTCCAGCAGGCATTGCGATCATCTGGATTACGGATCCGCAAAGACCGATTATACAGCTATGCCATCAGTGTTTCGCCTATATGTACGTCATCTTACCTGTTATATATATATTAATATTATGGCCGGCTTTTTAAAATCATTTTGCATTTTAATTGAAAGAACCACTTGGAGATATTATCCGGGACACTAATATCATTTTGACCATAAGACATAATTATGTATTATGCAGTCTATCCTAGGTATGTTCAATTAAACATACCTTGGACAGACTGCTATATCAATATCCAATAATAGTGAAATTCCGTTGAAACAAAAATATTAAAATGAAAAGACGAAGAGCGAAATCAGTTTTTCATACAATGCAAAATTCGCTTACTTGCATAAAATGAATTTACTAAAAGGGTATCGATAAAAAAAGATGAATATAAAACTTTTTTATATCTATTAATAGAATCCGTTCTGAATGTGGAATCATATTTAAGGTTTAGAAGTGAAAATAAGCCCTAGCTGGAAATTTTACGAAAAATATTTCTCCACTTAATACGTTGGCAATAAAATTTCCCACGAAAATAAACAGTTAATGTCGAGAGGTACATAAAAAATCCATTCCACTTTCCCAAGTTCAGAGAAGTTAAATTTAAAATCAACTGCCGACATCCCTCCACGGAAATCAAATTATATTCGCCACCGTGAAAAATGGGAAAACATTTTTTTCTTTTGATCTTGCAAAACAAGTTGCCGCCGATATTTTGGCAAAACATCAATTTTCTGTAATGACTTGCCGGGAAATATTCTCATGTAATCATTAAAGCGTTATACAAATCAGTATTTCACGTGATCAATATCATATTTCGGTCTCATTAGTTACAATTTGAACATAAAACCACGTTCACAATGGCTACACGCTACAAAGCATGACGAAAGATTGTATTACGAGGGGTATATTGTTAGCGAGACCATAATGGGTTTACTACAGCCACAATGAACCGAGCTATTGAGGTATAAAAAACGTGTTTTTGGGAAACGGCGTTTTTTATTTTCTAAGAAAGGACAACAATTTGTTTTTCAATTAAGGTGGACTTTTCTTCCTGTATACGAGAATGAATACCCTCTGTTGTGGACGTAAAAATGTTTGCTGCATGAATTGACTTTTTTGTTCAGCGTTATGAATGATGATTACAAATATTGATTACACGGCGGACTATTCCGCAACTAACAGTTCGTTTTCGGTATAAGGCATGTCTTTTGATTGGATATTTTGTTATTTCCATTTATTTAAAATTGTAGTAAAAGATAGAAAAATGTTAAATTTTTTACTAACGATAAAAAGTATCAAATAAAACTTTGGTCATTATCAGTAAAAAAAAGTGTTTTGAAAAAAAAACGTAAGTTTCAGTTGCATAAATAAAAAATATATGCAGATTATAAATTAAGTAAATTAATAAATATTTATGGATTTATTAAGCTTAAGACCTGATTCCACTCGTAGAGAAAAAGCTTATTCCTTGAATGAAAGTATTTACAATTAAAAATAGAAATGATGATGAAAGCCATGCTGTGAATCTGTTCCTATTTAGAGTTTTCAGATATCCACGTAATAAAATGTCAATATTCAAAATTTTTTTAAAGGTTACTGTAACTCTAACTGCACGCCCTCCAAGGCAAATATTCTTTGTCCTTTATATCATCTTTATGTCTTCGTCATATTAACTAATAAATAAAATAAATAAATAAATATTGGACCACATCACAGACATTGCTCTGATTCTGTGGTAAGTAGCTAAAGCACTTGTGTTTCAGAAATCAGAAACAAGGACGGTACCACACCACCCAGACCCGACACAATATATAAAAGTTCGTTTCCCATATTGACCCGACCGGGGATCGAACTCGGAACCTCAGAGATGGCGCGACGCCAAAGTCCGGCCCGCTCGCCTCTCGGCTACGGAGGTCTTAGTAATAACGGACGACAAGTGCGTTTGTTATTGACTGTATATCCAAATATTGAAGAGATGTAAAATCCAAAGGATTTAAATTAACAAACTTTCGTTCAAGTGCTCAAGATAAAAGCCACCACCCACAACTTATGATTCTTAGAATATTTTTCAGGAAAAAATAATATGTCTTATAACTCTTTATTGATAAAGTAATTGAAGTGGCAGTTAAGATTGTGTCCCCGATTTCCCCGGGGCGTCGTGGGTGGTCATTACGTTTCCAGGTCGGAGCGCCACGCGAGTCGCACTTGCATGCTCGTAATAAAGTAATAAAATGTTTTTTGCAAGGTTCAGCTTGAAGGGATTATTAGGTAAACGCTCGCAAAATTGTTTGTTATGCTTAAGTCGCACGATGATATGATTCGTGATGTACATTCGCCATCAGATGATGTACATCACGAATGTGCATTAATAATGGCGAATATATCTATATTGGAGCAGTCAAAGTGACCAAATACTTTAGTTTCAACAATTTCAATTGTCAATAAGTTGCAATTACGACTAGTTACCATACATATCTTAACCTTGATTATTTCATTAATATCTAAGAAGATGATAATAATATTAGACAAAATAACATCATTTGCTCTGATTGTACTATGTAACTAATGGGCTTGAGTTAAACAAAACATTTCAATACATGCTAATATAGCTGTTGCCTGGGACTTCGTTTGGGTTATTTTGGGAATAAAAGTATTCTATGTAATAATCCAGTATCTCAACCATTTTTCTACTACATTTCATCAAAATCCATAAAGCAGTATTACCTTGAAAGAGTATTAACCATCCAAGCATTCTTTAAAACTTATGCATTTATAATATTCTTTCGCATTTATAATATTAATGTGATTATTGAAAAACTTCGGAAAAACCTTTTGCTAGAGTTTGTTCATATATACCAAAACGTGTTTAATTCTAGTACCAAATTTGTCAATTAATAATATTTATTTATTTTTAAGTCAATGCTTGTAAAAAAAACTGTACTTAATAGATTTTTTATCTAACGATTTAAGAATAACTACTTATTTTCATTAGCTTCTGTAGTGTATTACGTACATAAAAGCGATATAAGTGGAAATCTATATTTTGCTTTACAGCCTTTTTTTTTTTTAAAATGGAAAATTTTAGACGTAATACGATTTGAAGCCTGGTTCACTAAGAAATAATGAATATAATTTTGATATGAATATAATGAATATAATGAATATAATCTTTAATGCAAGTATTCGACCGGTAGGTATCTAGGTTAGGTAATTAATTGACTTAAGATTTTCCTATAAAATTGAATATTAAATTATGTTATTGTCTATGTAACTTTAAGAATTTCATAAATCCAGAACTCGCTTTAAAGTCAAAGTCAATTCATTTATTCATGTAGGTAACAAGTAACCCTTATGCATCGTCAGAATGAATAAAACCAAAATTGAAGCTATAGCCGGTTCGGAACCTAATTCTACCGAGAAGAATCCGGCAAGAAACTCAGTAGTTATCCTAATCTTTACAATGTTTAGAACTAGAGAACTTAAAACTATGGTGTGCGAGCGAACAGACAATCATATATGTTTATCGTTTAAATACATATTCATCAAGTTTATAGTATCCTTTTCGCATTAAACATGATTTAATATGGATCTTAAATCATATATATTTAGTAATAAAAATGATGTTATTTATGTAACATTTCGTTGCTGTCTTGAAAATACATATTTCAGCAAATTGCGTCGAATAAACGATTTATATTCCACATTTTCGTAAAGCATTCAAGTAATGAAAATATTGCTGCTCATTTTTTGCACCAGATATCAAATTACAGTAATGAACGATTTATGGAAAAAATATCGATATTACGCATTTGTAGTTTGTTTTTGATTGTTCAATGTAATTACTGAATAAGTAAGTAGGTACTTGAACAAAATAAACCTTTATGATCTCATTAAGGATCTCTTGCTTGATTGCTTTTTAAGCTTAATTGTTAATGACCTTTTTTATAATGGTGTTCTACATAATGTATTGTGTTGTTAAAGGAAACCAGATAGGTTTCCTTTAACATCTATTCTTCTGGAGTAAACGTTTTACCAACTTCTGTGTTTAGTGTGCGTGCGTCTTAATCAATATTAAAGAATTAATAATATTAAGTAAAATATATTCAATCTTACTTAATGTTTGCATACCAATTAATGGCGTAATTGTGTTCAACCGTTTATAACCTTAAAGATCAGATGGTTTCCCATAAAATTGCAAATAAATGATTTATTTTGTTCTATATTCCAACAACAAACTACAATGTTTAGCTTATCATAAATACTGTTTCCGCATTGGGTACTGCATCACAAGGCACCAATTAATTCAGATCACTACTAATGTTAATACCACACGGTCGAATAGTTTAAGTACTAGATTATCTGAGGGTTAAGTTTCGATTAAAGTTCTAGCAAGATATGTTATGGATCTTTCTAAATTAGCTCCAACTATATATTACCCCAATTTGATACTGGACACAGATAAATAAATAGTAAAAAAACTTATATAGAGCACAAAAACTGTAAATTCAATTTAATGCACACTTATTGAATATTAAGACAGAAAAAAAATCATCTGTTTCACTATAAAAGGTGCGGTGTGCACACTGAATGATTTGTATGGCATTGCTAAGACTGTTGAGAGAACAGACGTGCGAGACGGGAACAATAGATTTAGCACCCTTCAGGTACGCTACCGTATGAGAGATCATATTTCCTTTGAAACCAACAGTGTTAGCATAGGTTTATCGTCTACTCGTCTACATGCTATATTTAGATACCACATCAATCAATCTGAACTCGGAGTTGCCAGCAAAACTATTTTCGGTATACCAGTAACGTAACAAATAGTGTACCTGACGACCTCCGTAGCCGTGGGCGAACCGAACTTTGGCGTCGCGGCATCTCTCTCTGAGGTCCCGGGTTCAATCCCCGGTTGAGTCAATATGGGAAACGAATTTTTCTATTGTCTCGGGTTTGGGTGTCGTTGTATATGATGTCCAATATTGATTTATCTTATACAGCATATATCTTTGCATGAATTGACAGTCGTGATAGAAAAAGAAGTAACGTAACGAACAAAAAATATATTTCTATTGGTGTTGTCAAACTATCGATAGTTTGATTATCGATAGTTGACCTCGGAAATCATCTACATCTACACTAATATTATAAAGAGGAAAGATTTGTACCTATTTTTGTATGTTTGTATATTTGAAATGAATTGGCTCAAAAAGTACTGGGCCGATTTAAAAAATTCTTTCACCAATAGAATGCTACATTTTTTCCAATTTGACATAGGCTACAAAATTAGGGATCCTTGGTAAAATTTGAAAAATTTCAACAGAAAAGCGGGGAAAATTCTCTAAGACGAAACGAAGTTCGCCGGGACCGCTAGTCTATAATATAGATTGCTATCGATATCGACTCACGGGGCTATCGATATTATAGATAGTATCGATAGCCCCGTGATTGTCAATACTATCGACACGTATCAATACTATCTATAGTATCGATACTATTGTTTCTATCGATACTGAATATTGCAATTATTGGACTAACAAGCGGCAACTATCCCGACAAAATCCCAATCGATGGTCTGGTTGGTGGATCAATGGTTTTTGTCGCAACATGCCAACGCAGAAGATATAATTTACTCAAATATTGAATTTAATATCCAACTTCATCACAGAATACATCTGATCCGGTGCATCAATTTACCGCCAGCATAATTTGTAACCTAGCAGCCGATTGTTCGAGACAATCCGACCCGTACGTACACATATGTCATTATTCGCTAGTGCTGTAAGAGCAAATACTGCTATGTAGTTAAAAAAAATTGATTTGAATTCGTAACTAAAAAAAATAGTAGGTATTCGTAACTTATATCGAACGACAGTTGATATTTAATTAGTTACTTACTTAAAAATTAAAGAAAAACACAAACGGTAATCAATACTTATATAATTATCATTGCAAGATAGTTTTTTTTGGTTTTTTCATTATTTTATTATTTCTATGAAAACTACAAAACAGTGTCTAATATAGTATCCTGTATCCTGTAAGATACAATTGTACCTACCATTGAATTTTAGCATAATTATTTAGTAACGATACAAAGTAAAATCTTGGACTAGTAGAATGTAATAAAAATATGTAATTAAAAATTATTTCTGAACTTTTTATAACATGATCACGGTTTCTCAGGAATATTCCACTCTTCTATTTTTGATTTTTAACTCAAAATACTTCAACATAAAGGTAAAGCTTTTGGGATAACATAATTGGACGGAAATAAAGCAGGTGTTAAATGTCTACATATTTGATGTATTCATAGATGAGGCTTGGGTGCACAAATAGAACTAGCATAATTTTGTCCCCATTTTTTGGGGAAATTTGGCAATCGAGAAACCAATAATTATCGTGTTGCATCGTTTACCTCACAAATTGAGTGGTAATGTGTGGCTTTTCCTTTTTATGGTCAGTTAAGATGTGGTATTCACATTGCCAAAATTTGAATCATTATTTAAATTAAATCAAGGCTTGGTTACAAAGTTAATTATAGATTATTGAGAGTAGGTATTTACCCAATTTTAATATCACTTGATTCATATAATTGTGTACTCATCTCACGAAACCCTGATTATACAGATAGGAATTCGGGCAATACAAGGTAATTTCTGAAATAACACGACACTGTCAATGAACAAAATTAATTCGTAGTTTCAATCACGAGTGAGTCGATATCGTTACTCAATAATGAATACGAACAGTTTTCTCCATCTCTACTCGCTGCAGACAAACTCAGATTAATTCGGCACGCGTGCAATTCCGCATGTGTACTTATGAGAGTTTAAGCTCGTTAATAACTCGACAGACAATTTTATTGTTTGCTCTCCTTAATTGAGCGATAAATATGAAGTTCCTGATGAGAAATCCCGTTTTAATGAAATCTAGGCTTTGTTTGGAATTGTTACGCGTCGTTTGTTTGTGATTTTCTTTCAGTGCTTATTTTTTCAAGCAAAGAATATGAAATTAAATCAAATTTCATGTTATCAGTTTATTTTTGAAAACTAATCGTAATTACGTACTTTCAATATTATTTGATGTGCTGATTAAAATTGTCTATGATGAACCGGCTGTACCTTCAATTTTGGTTTGTGTTAATTTTGAAGATGCATAAGTGCATCGAAATTACATTCGTTTAAACATGATAAATTGAAAAAAGCTACTTCCGAACTTAGTCGCCGGAATGCCAGCAAAATATCGTAGCCTCCATCGTAACGCCTTCAAAAACAGCAAAAAGATAAAACAGAAAGAAACCTCCACAAGTCCCAGCAAACAAATGCAAATTCACCGCAGCCCCTATGATCTGGTCGGAAATTAATGCGCCATGAAATTACGTATTTACCTACTTACCTAGTCAGTAGGAAAATTGGTTTCTAGATCCGAACGGTTGTCCATTCGCCGCAGACGATTGGCGTTTGACAGTCCGCACGTGTGCTCGAACCGGGACGTAAGAATGGCAAGGTCTATTTCATTATACTAATCGATTCCCTCTCATCCGATTAATGGAAGACTTCTCACATTCTATTTGGCATCTTCGCTCCGTTTAGAAAGAGAATTCAGTTTTCTGTTCCAAGGTTTCAAGACGTGGCGCATGCATTGAGTTTCGCTCCCAATGTTTGGAACGCTTTGTATCAAATTCTATCAACTATATAAATAAATAAATATTGAAAAACATCACATACATTGCTCTGAGTCTGTAGTAAGTAGCTTAAGCGCTTGTGTTACAGAAATCAGAAACAATGACGGTACCACAATACCCAGACCCGAGACAATAAAGAAAATATCGTTTCCCATTTTGACCCGACCCGGAACCTCAGAGATGGCGCGAAGCCAAGGCCAGGCCCACTCACCTCTCGGCTACGGAGGTCCTCAATATTCTTAGTTATTTAATCATAGTATATACAGTAATTATTCAAACATATAATAATCATTCAAATCCCTCATAGTTTTATGTTTTCAGAATGATAATATAGTTATGATAGTTTAATTTAATTATTTTTTACGCGCTAATATACCTGGCTACGGGCTTAAAATATTTATTTTAGTTAACAAGTGACTAACTGTTATTTAATTAAATCATATTCACTATAATACTATTTAATACATATCACAAGTTATTATTATTATTAGATCCCAAGTTATTGGCTAGGATTAAGTAATTATGGGTTGAACACGAGTCCGTTTATATAAATATTTATTCCTCGTAGACGCAAGCAGGGAAAGTTTAGGGGAATGTCAATTTTTCCCGCAGAACCTCTGAAAAATTAGCAATCATCAAAGGTTCAGAGCGAGGATCATAAATTTAGGGGTGGTACCGAACTCCGTGATTCTATTCGCATTCCCCTTAGAGCACGGGGTGGCCAACTCGATAAATTATGCCCATCAATAATATCCAGCCAACACTGTGTCAACAACTTTCTATAGATAGGGCTAGGTGTTTGTAGCTATTTATTTAGGTGACTCAGTCTCCGCGGTACAATACCGTCAAGCTCCTAGTCGCTTTTCGTGAATTGGGTAATGCATAATAAATGACTCCAGCGGTTTGGGATATCAATGGGACGGTTAAACATTTAGATATTTTAGCCTAATGGCAAATGCGAATTTTGTTAGAAGCTTAGAGTAATGACGTGTGTCCCCGAGAGAGGGTTTAAAGAATTTGCTAAATATCAATACGGGGTCTGGGTTCGTCAAATTTGGAGTCACTGAGGCGTGTAATAGATACGCATTCAGATATTCCTTTTGATGTTTTATTAGGTTTGGAACTTAACCACCTGAGGTTTGAATGAATTCAATAGACTCGACATCAGCAACTCAATCAATTGAAGTGGGTATGACTGCAAAACTACATATAAAAGATGATGTGACGAGATATCTGAATACAAAGTAACTTTGATATTAATAGCATATTCTTGTAACACGTCGTTACATGTTTTTGTGATTTTTTTTTAACTTACTTAAAAACATCCATCATTGATGGCTAAAAAGACATTGTTCCAGGTCTTGTTTGTTTCTGAACTTGGATTTTTGCCACTCAAGTCTGACATTGACAGTTCAATGACAGTTCCTCAATTGAAAGACGTTCGTCTATGGAATGACAGGATGATTTTCATTTTTCTCTTGTGCGTGGACGCACGCAACAAGTTTCCTTTTTTTTTATATCTTTCTTATCTGAAAGCTTTTTTTTATTTTTGACGATGTCGTCGTGGAGCTGCAAGTTTCTCTCCTGACGAACAGGCTCGCATGTGAAATGCGAGAAAAATGATTTCTTCTTATTTTACAAGATTTCTCTGGTAAGTTGGCTTGGCTTGACCTTGGTCGTCTTCTGCAACACCACATGTGGTTGCATTTTCTAATTATAGTGTTTATTGTTTTAGATCTATGAACAAATGAAATTTTTATTTTAAACAAGGAGGTGATTATACACCGAGGAGGATGATCTTCTGCCTTGCTTAATTCTTCTTATTTTTGGGTAAGCACGCTTGGATTACTCTTATCCTTACAATCTCTTGTCACGCTGTACTCGATCTTGTGGTTAAATAAGTGCTTTTGGAGATTTACGCAGTCTTTCACAGCACATGTTTCGCAGCACATGTTTCGCACCTACCCTCTTCTCTGCTACAAGAGATTTTGTTTGCTGCTTATGCTGACTATGCTTGTATGTGTTTTGCAGGCTTTTGGCAAGCCCTCCTTGGGTTGGGATACCCATGACATTTAGCCTTCTACAGACTGGAGCATTGCGGATCTCTTCTGTCTTGCGGTTCACGTTGGCAGTTCACCGGCAATGAGGTGTTGATGGACTGGTTGAGGTCGGAATGCCTGTAGCCTTAGGGAGGTTTGCCGATTAACAGGTATGCTCATACCTTAGCATTTATTGTTAATTTAAGTGATACTAATTTTATTGTACCCTAGTATCCTATGTACTTGGATAGAATATTGTGTATTCATCTTACGGATACTTGAGACCACAATGGTCTCCATTGTCAATTAAGTTAACTAGTTTAAGTGTGGTTAATTTGTGAAAGAAACAAAGCTTAATTGTCAATTTTAATAAATACATTATGATCAAAGTTTTAAACAAAAACATTTGTTTTCTTTACTCTTTCTTACTTTTAGTTAAAGTAAGTGGCGCCCTGCCTCAGTGCTCAGTTAGGTTTCTGTGAGCGTCCCAGAGAACCCACGGAGCTAGCAATACTTAGGCTAAAATCACACCACCTTAAGCCACTAGGTTACATTCTTGCAAATGTTTTTGCCTGAAATTTCGTTTTGTATTACGTATTAATAATATAGAATATTATACTTCTGGTTTAAAATATAAAACTCTATATAAAAAGTTTAGATCGTCTACTCCACATAATGATTAGTAGATAAACTTATTTTCCACTTAAATTTTATTGAACGAAAATAAAACGTGATTAAGATTTTCCACATTAAATTTAATATAATTTTTTAACTCTGAAATTTTAAAAAGATGAATAAAAACAGGGTGAGCTAAATAAAACCGTTTAAAAACGAGCACAAGGTCTGAACAAGTAGCATACTAAATATCGTGGAGGCTGCTAGGTGGAGTGCCCTACTAACCGGGGTTAAAAATGCAACCAGTGCGCTTACTGCAATGAGGTGATTGTAGCTCAACCGGCTCCTGAAAGAACAGCATTTTTCGTCTGCTCAATTAATAACAAAACGCAGTGGACTTAGAAATGTTAAAATTTTTGAATATTTGATAATGAGGTATTTGAAAATAATAATGAAATGATAAAAAAAATTCAGTATCTTTAAATAACATTAAACTATTTCATATCAAGGTATTTGTGCTGATTTTATATATTATATTCTAATTAATTTATATAGTATGTGTATTATTATCGTATATGTATTTAAAAGATACCGTAATGTTATTTTTAATGCTTAATTTATTGTTGTTTAAAATGATTTCTTCTTTTTCTCCCCTATTACCGCACCCATATACAAACTATCTGCATGACCCAAGGGTTGACTGGTAGAGAATGCCCCTAGTATTAAGTCCACCTGTTGTACCTATTTGTGCAATAAAGTTTTTAAATAAATAAAAATAAAATGATTAAATTTGCGCTTCATAATAATTAAAAAAACAAAGCCCTATCCTAAAAGACTTTTATTGCCCGTATCTTATGGAAAGACCACAAACTTACTACTGAATTGTGTAAGAAAGCTTAGCTAGAAAACTGTCCCATAAAATGTACGCGAATAGATACGAACGGACGTGACCAAACCAGTACCTACCAGCGGCCGCTTTCCATCATTTATACCAAGAAACCCCTAGGAACAACCGATAGCTATTTTTATGCGATCGCAACAGAAAGAAACCTTTTCCCCGGAGAACACCTCAATGTTTAACGAGAAAACTGGATGTCGAGCGCTTGAAATTTCAAGAGTGTACCCCTTTCAGGGTTGAATCGAAATAACCACAAAACATTCGGGACCCATTTCCGATTCTCGTCACACTACCTCCATCACAGGAAAGGTCTGGGAAGGTAGAACTTCGGTTGCGTGTTGCATTAATAGCGACAGGGCAGGCTGAAATGCGGAAGGATTTCTACGACATGAACTTTGACAAAAATTAAATTGAAAATTCATAAAGTTGCACTTCCACGCAACAAACAAAACCGCTGAATGGTTTATATGGAGTTTAGCAGGGAGAAAGATGACATGCTAGGAGGATACTTTTTATTCCGAAATAAGCCAAACCACAGAAAACAGTTAGTAAAAAATAAACTCTGATGTTTCACTGCCTTTTCTCAAAAGGCATGTTTCAAATACGTCACATGTTTAGTTATGTACTTAAATTGTACAAACTAAAAAATGTTACACTTAAGAACACTAAACCAATGTAAAAGTTTGTTTTCGAAAATTTTAATAAATCTTTCATAGAAAAGCATTTAAGCTATTTAATATGTCAAACGAATGTAATAAGCAAAAACGCAGCTCGGGTAGAATTTAGAAAACGTTAGTGCAAATCGAAAACAATATTACCTTCTGATACTTTGCGTCGGTCCTAAGCCCCGATTGATGCGATAAATAGGATTACTTTGAATGAAAACATTGAAAGCATATTCGAATCAGGCATAAAGATTTTTAGTCACAAAAGTCCTTTTATTCCAGATTCTTGGTAGCTCACATTCATCCTTGATATGCGATGGAATTGTAATGTCATATTTTAATATGGTAATGTACATAGAATATACTCATAAAAAGTTAATCGGTGTTACTATTTTCAGATTTATTTTTCATTTAGATTGTATGATTTTATTTCGTTTACTTTACCATTCAACAAATTATGTTTTTGAGATAAGGTTAGATTACTTACTCCTAGTAATTTTCTAGGTACGTCTAACCAGGTAAATAAAATCTACAGGTTAGTACCAAATGTTAAGTTGAAGAAGTCTTGTCCGTCTAATTTCAGCTGTAAGTGTCATTTAGCTGTATTGATGATAATGATAATGATTGAACACATAAATGATTTTTTTTCACTTATCTAACGCACCCATGACAGGCAATAGCTCATTAATCCACCTTTATCTCAAATTTATAAATTTACCATATACCTTCATATACCTTCTTAAATTAAAAAAACGGACTTAAACCAGTTGGATAAAATATTATTTACATGGTGTATTTTTGTAAAGCTTCTAAAAACATTTTCCGCAAAAATCAAAACATTGTCACAGAGCCCCCGCGAAAATCATTGAACCGTTACCTCATTACCTTCATTGTATTCCTTCACCTCGATTTGATGAGCGATCGATCCCACTGTTCGTATTCCGTATCACGTAGAATCAATTTAAGATCGCCTGCTGCGGGTCAACCGATATTTATGAAGAAAACCTCGATTTATAGAGATTGCCTGACGTCCTTAGCGGCCTCCTTCGGCTTATGAACGCTTTATTTTTATTTATTTCCAGATTTATGACCTATAAATGAAGTTTGGAGAATATTTCCGAGTATGCTCTGATTCTAAGTGATGAAACGATGACCAGGGGGATGATTAGATTTATATGATTATCTGCTTCCGATAACTATAATATACTTTTATTACTGTTCTAATTTATGTTTTATTATTTTCTTTTCTATTCATTTCAACGCTTTTTGTTATAATTTTAAATTGATATTTTTATTATTATATACTTAGGGTCTTGGAACACGCCGGTAGTTTAATTGACTTGACGATTCATAAATTATTTTGTAAAAGGTTACATGAATAAAGACATTTTCTATTCTCGACGACCTCCGTAGCCGAGAGGCGAGCGGGCCGGACTTTGGCGTCGCGCTATCTCTGAGGTTCCGGGTTCGATCCCCGGTCGGGTCAATATGGGAAACGAACTTTTCTATATTGTCTCGGGTCTGGGTGTTGTGGTACCTTCGTTGTTTCTGATTTCTGTAACACTAGTGCTTAAGCTACTTACCACAAGATCAGAGCAATGTATGTGATGTTGTCCAATATTTATTTATTCTATTCTAATTAGGATAAATACATAAAAGTTTTTAATACATAAAACGGGCTAAAATATTAGGTAGATACCTACCTGAATATGAGATAGATAGATTTCCGTTGCTGCATAGGAAGTTAACAGAGAACGGATAATACAGCTAGCGTAAAATAGTACTAACTAATTATTTATTTGAACACTTACGTCTATTTATCTCTATCTCTATTATATTGAACATTTTAAGTGTTCAAATATATAATTTGACGTAACCATATATATAATATTGATGCGAATAAAGTTGTCGACAGTGTAGTCGCTCAATAGGACGAAACATTTGAAATGTTATTATTTGCTCTGGTCTTTTTGACTTTTTAGTTGCGTTTAATTGTTAAATATTCTGTGTGTCACTCACTATTTGATGCTGACTATACTACAATGTATGTGGTTGCATTTTTCGTCCACAATCTTACTTAGCAATAAAGAATTTAAACTACGAATACTTAAAAAGAAAAATGACGATACAAGACCACTGATAATAAATACAGTTCTTAGAGTTTGGTAGATAAGTACATACATATCGATTCACATGCCTACAATTACCCTTAATGTGGTACAATTTACTTTCATATTTAAATGTTATTTGTCATCTGATATGACTTCGCCACATTAAATATGTACGAATAGGTATTTTTATTGTGTATTCGTATAATTTTATGTTTATTGTTTTATTTATTGAATATCGTTTTATTTTATATAGTTTTTTTTAATATTCCTGGAACAAACTGGCTTACCAAATTAATGACCAAGGCTTATGTAAAGGGATGTGTCCTCACACTATATAGTTATGATTATCATTTATTTTTTATATTTCAGCTGAAACCTTAATATTGTTAACCTTGTGAGAACCTGTTATTGGCCTTATATATACATGTCATAAGCAAAGGGGTCATAAAAAGTTTCTCAAATAGATTCCATAGTGCCAATTTAATTTTTTTTTCAATCGCTACCTACACCAAAATGCAAAATGCATTTACAAAATTTCTCGCGTTATTTGAGAAAATTTAGGCGTCAGCCGATGCCGTAGATACTCTGTTTTTAAACTACCAAATTATTATTTGGCATTTCTGATGAATCTCTGGTAAATATTTTGCACCTAAAAGATACACGAACACGTTACGTAATAAAAGCATATCTCTTAAGAAACTCAGCTGGCAAAGCTGCCGCTAATATTTCTACCCTCTCAATACAACAAGTGCTAAGTGTATTAGTTCTACTGCATCGGAACATAGTGATTTTTCCCATAAATAACACCACTCGGTGGGGAAACTGCAACTGTGGGGGAAGTCTGAAAGATTTAGTGCAAGTGACTAACCGCGACGCGGTTTAGTTACGGTAGACTTGCAATCTAAATAATTATTTGGGAGGCGAGGAGCTCCCACAATTTATGACGTGTCGTTGTATGCAAGAATCTGTTTTTGTTCATCTGCTCAGCGTATGTTACTGGAGATAACTTGGAGCTATAATATCACTCCACA
The DNA here is from genome assembly GCA_037074685.1 of Glyphodes pyloalis. NCBI lineage: Eukaryota > Metazoa > Arthropoda > Insecta > Lepidoptera > Crambidae > Glyphodes > Glyphodes pyloalis. The sequence goes on along the minus strand of JAYKKO010000005.1, from coordinate 10,735,173 downwards.
GAGTACTTTTCAATCGAAATTTGGAATTATACATAGTTTTCAAATAACATTCAAATAGTTTAGCTTAGCGGCCTATTTTATTATGAGCACATTGAAGTTATTTTTTATGTATGCCCCTATCATAAATAAAAAGAAGAAAATGGAAAAAAATGTGTGGAGAAATTGTAATCTAGAAAAAGTGTACATTTTAGTACAATAAAAAGCACCTCAGACTATGTATAAACCTGAGACTTTGTACCTTATGTTGTCCCCTTCTCCTTATTCTTCGGTAAAATATCAAATATTTTACTGTTTTTTATGGTTACATTAGATATCTTTAGTTTAACGTGTGTATTTATTCGTTCCAAGGCTCACTTAACATTTTTCTCTACTTAAACGAAAAATATAAATAAGTTTATTTCAGTTTGTATTCTCATACTGTGCACAATCAAAACCTATTATTTAGTCAGTAAGCTTAACATGGATAGCTCGCCTCTTTTAACATTCATTGATATAAATACTCAGAGCTCTTAATCAGAATTGGATTATCTCGTTAACAAACTAGGTTCGTGTTTAACTATTTCAGTCAATCAAATTAAGCATCGTACAGGTCCACAGCGGCTAGCAATCAATTTTCAATTTATTTTCTAAGAGTTGAGCGAGTGTTTGCACTGTTAGAACTTGATGGCAAAATAAAATGGAACAAACGCTTTTTTTTAAATGAACAAAGATGGAAAATACTTTGGAAGTGTTTATTGATCAATTTTAAGCCTTTTTTCAGACTTATCAAAATTTGACGAGCTCAATTGCGTAGTAGAAAAGAAAGCTTCCCAAAGCCTGTCAAATTACAGGTTCAATTCTAGGCCAGGTAAGTTTTGGAAACAACCTTTTCTAACTTGGCTTGGGTTGACGCTTTCAGGTAGAGTACATTGTCGTCGTCATAATACAAGGGAATAATTTAGTTTGAGGCTAATTATTTGGTGTTATAATCAGACAAATTTCATTATTTTTAATTTTTAAACAAAGAATTAACTGATAAAAAAATATCATTAATGAAAACTTTCACGCTAGTTTTCTCATTTTTTAATTTGTTTATGAAATAAATCCGATCTATAACATGTTTATAAAAGTATAGGATATTTAATAAATTTAAAAGAACAATGCGTATGCCGTATGTGTTTAAACGAAACGTCATTTGGATTCCTTCTCCAAAAAAACACCTTGAAATACTAACATTTTTTAAATCTTGTAAATTTTGTTGAATTTGCATTAAATGTTTATTCAGGGCTGTAGTTAAGTATAAAACTGATCAAAATAGTTACAAAACAATTTCATTAAATTAAAAATAAATACCTAGAATTTCATTCCTCGAAAATGAAATCAAATCTGGTTGTCGATTTATTTTTACCCGTTTGGTGATTTAAACAGCTTTTCAGAATCAAGGGTTAATCCACAATGCACATTCAGTACCACAAGATTACCAACAGCTGTGAGTTGCCATAGTCCCTTGGAGTCCACGTCAGTTCACCCCATTAGTTACTCTCTTCGCAAAAAATATTCAACGCTTCAAATTTTGGAAGGGAACAAATGCTCTTAGCAATGTGGTGGGGTAACGGCCGGGCCCCCTGAATTTTTCATTCCCTTGTGGCTCGACAACTAAGCATTACTAGAATTGCGTCATATTTCTTTTCCCAACACATTCCGCCACGGAAAATAGTTAGGAGAATTGCTATTTCACGGACTCCGCTTTAGCGGACAGAGTAGTGTAATGATAATTATTTACAACAAATAGGCCCGACGTTTGCTTGAATGAAATCATTTGCTTCCCAATATTGTTATAAAAGTCGCTTTTTTGGCAGCAGCTTAAATTGGTCTAATCGTAGTAGCCATAGTATTTATATACGTTTTGATTTAAATATAAATAAATAAAAAAGATAAAATACATGTAGGTATATAATTTTAAAATACCTATCCCCTTTCATTTATATTAAGGTTAGAGTTTTTGACATCAACGCTAAATGGTCTAGTGGTACCGGGTCATGAATTTGGTATCTTTGGTTCGATGCATGGGACAAGCAAAGTATGTTTAGTATTTTTCATACATAGCTTGGCTTCTTGACCTGTCTTCCGCATTTAGCTAGAACTGTGATTCTGCCAGAACACATTATTGTAACTTTAATTTAAACGAGGGTGACATTAGCCCAGCAATGATGCATTAAATAGTTTTGTAATATGACTCCATGAACCTTTGCAAAAAAGAATTAGAAAATAAGTGAAACATAAATAAAATGGATTTAAAATTTACTGGAACTCGCAACTCACTTCAATGTGCGTTCGAATAATACCTGTTAGACGTTAGAGTTACAGTTTAGATAGGTTTCAAGGAAACTCTTTCAATTCGTTGTCCTTACATATTTTATAGCATTTTCAAAGTAGAAAACGTAATAACAGGAAAAGCGTGGTAGGAAATTCAATACGTGAAACCGAGAACTACGTTAAGACCAAAAATCTTATATGAACGTATTAAAAATATAAACAACTGTATTTTAAGGTGCAAGCTGATTCGTTGCTAACAAAAGTTTGTTACAAACCAAAGAGTTAGTGGGTTTTGAATTTTTTTTCATATTAATTGAATTCTTCTCTAAAGTTTCATTCAAAATAATTACTTTGAACAATTTTTGAGTTATTTGGGCGGTTGGTTGGCAGTACCTAATGTAAAGATTAAAGAATAATTACAAAACATAAAGCCAAATATTATATTTAAAAGTAATCGATATTTTTAATAAATTAGCTATGTATGAAAATTTTTCACTAGAAATTCCAAATTTCGTCTTCTTTTTAAGCCGATAACTAAATACAGCTGGGAATCTAAAAATATATAAAGAATAATATTTTTTATGTTCTGTTAAAACTGTAAATAAAGTTGAGTTAATATTTTACAATTAAAGCTATTAATAAAACCGTATCTATTGGAAATATAAAATCAATACGGAATTTTCATCAGAACCAGTAATTACTTTGGTAAGGAAACGCGTCGTTTCGTCTATCGTAGGCGTTTACACTTGGATAAATATACATAAAGATAGGGTAAGGTAAGACCTTGTCTACATGGTACTTTGTTGAAAACCGGGAATACTATAAGCAGTCTTCTATTTAAAAGAAAAGTAATTTTACATGAATGTAATTTAAACTATTTGTTTATATTACACTTCAAGATTGACCCCATCGCACCTGATGTCAAGTGGTAATGCGGTCCTAATTTAAGAACGGCAAATACAGCATAATCATAGCTGTTACAGGACTTTTTGCCTTTACCTTGAAGGCTTGCCTTCATGTCCCCTGCTGCTAAAGTAACACCCCCCCCCTCCCCCTTGATATTTGGTCTTCTGTAAGGTGGAGGTTTGTCACATGTCAGGCTGCTTCAGTTCGAACGATAAATCGCTATGCCCTATCTGTCTTAACTATATATATATAGACAAATGATAAAACAAAACAAAAGCATTTGAAGTAAACAATATGTAATCAAAGTGTTACTTTGAAAGTACTTAAATATAGTACAAAGATACTTTCAGATGCAGAAATCTAACGAGTCAAACTACAAACAAAAGAGAAGTTTCCAAACTTAGTAGTAATAATCATACATATATTCATCATTCACAGTACGAACATAAGACATTCACTCAAGTTCGCCACATCTATTCCGTATGCCTAACGAAGCAGTGTTCAGAACTGTAATTAAACTCGTTCTAACTAAAATCGATTGGCTTAATTTGAACAAGATGGATGTGCAAAGTTTTGTAGCCGTTATTCGCGTTCATGCGAATACAGAAACCATTCATAAAGTTATTGGAAAGAAGCTTATGTTTGCCTAAATTATTTTTAACGAAAGGTAATAATTGCACTTGTTATCGTACCCAATTAATTTGTCATTATCGCCTATATTACAATGTTCATAGTCAATGCAAAAGCACGTTTACTGCTGAACATACCCATTCCCCCTAGACTTTGAGACGTTTCGGCTTTTCGACCTGGAAATCGTCGACCCTGTACAACAATGACAAGTATAACTGTAATCTTGTGCAGGGCCGTGTGACGGTATTTGGAAATATTCAGTATTTCAACATATAAAAAAAGCCCACTTGATGAATTATAACATCAAAAAAATAATAATTGTTTCTTGAAATGGTCAGCTTTAGCTCTTCCAGCTCTGTCAATATGTTTATGACATATTCAACAAATTGCATTTAAAGCAATAAAAATTTGACAAATAGATGTCTGCTTACGTATAGTCATAAACAATGTCTTTGAAAAGCCAAACTAAAGAAAAAATAAAGAAACAATCTTGATTTATTTTAAAATCGGCATACAAGGCATTCTCCTCAAAATTTAATTGATGCTAAGAAAGAAGACGGAGTTTACTTACCAAAGTTTTAAAAAGCGTTAAATGCAAACCCTCAAGTAATTGAAATTTAAACGAAAAATTTATAACTCAAACAAGAAGCATAATATGGCATGATTTATTATAGTTAAAAAATATTAACATCGTCAACCAACCAAGGAATTGATAATTGTTAAGCTATTAGATTGAATTTAAATGTGCATGTTTTCTCTAAATGTTTTATATGATCTTAAAGCTAGAGCTTCAGCTTAAACCAAACTTTTTATTCGTACATACGGGTATCGGAGGCATTTAGTATTTTTTGTCATTAATTTATTAATACACTTTGTAGCACACTTTGAAAAAACTGTACAAATTACTTAAATTCGTGCAAAGCTTTAAATTGTTGATACCTTAAACCAATACGACGTGAAATATTCGAACCTGACTTCCCTGGCAGACATTCAAACTTTTAATTAATTTAATGTGTTATACACTAGTTTCATAAGCCCTAAGGCATCGTACTCATAGTTAACACACATCATTTGACGAAAATGTTTGCAGTTCGAGAACATTTCAGCATTCAGTGATGTACACGCTGCACTACTGGTAGTGATAAATATCGTACCATGTTAAAAATACAAGTAATTTCAACATAGTACTATACACTGATACATCGCGTCATACTTTTAAATAAATGTCCTCGACATATTTAAAGAAAAATGGGTGCAATACGTACTAAGCAAGATTACAAAGGCGCATAAATTCAGTAGAAAGGGTTGTGAATCTTGACACGCGCGGCGCGTACCGTGTGAATAAATAAAAAACCGCGGGTGCTTCTAATAAGTATGCGTATATTGACGAATGGGAGGCTGTTTTCGACGGAACCGAGTGCCTCTCACTTATTGATGACCCGTTATTTATTAGGTTGAGCGCTCGGGCGGAAGGGAATGTGAATCTTGTGTTACTATGCCAAGCATTCCTGGCTGAGGTATTCGTAAGTGGTAGGGACCGCCTGGATAAGGTTTTTGCGAGTTACGAACAGAAATATTAGTTTCATAGAAATACTTGATTGCAGCAAAAAGCACGTTAGCCCACTTTCTATGGTGGTAATGGTGATGCTGTGGGAACTGGAACTCAAGAACTAGAGTTCTCACAGCATCACCTTTAGAGCGATGAAGTTAACCGGGGGCTGTTATTAGTCCAGCTAGTTTCAGGGGGTACCATGCCTCACCTCCTTGGGTTACGGCACATATTGAACGAACAAACGAAATAGAATGCACTCCCGCTACCAAAAACAGGTATGAGCACTGTGTAAAACGTGACGTAACATGTGCATAATAAAGTATCAAATAAAAATAAATAAGTTACAACAAAACAAATAAAAGCATTATAATATTTTCCGTTCTTGCTGCAGGGTTCATTTTAACTTTGAGATGGAACTTTTGAATGACTAATCACCCGCCAAGTAGCTTCTAGACATTTTCTCCTGAGAAATCTATCATGAATATCTCAGATTTGGGGAAAACGGTGTGGTTATGCCAGAATTCTCCTGAGTACAACCCCCAGGATGGCACATCAAACGTGATTTTGATGGAGACGATGACGGAGAACTATTACGTTATACACATTCATTTACCTTCACAACCTGGGTCTGCCTGTCCCGGTTTACTACCTGACATTAAGAGACAGATGAGATTGACAAGTTGAATAATCTTCAACTTTATTCCAAAGCACAAAAGTAAAAATTAATGTCACTAAGTTTGGTCTGAATGAATATCAAATTCTTGATGACTACTGCCGTCATATTCGCAGAGCGTTGGAGTTGTATTCGAAGTCGGAAATTACGCTTTATATTTTTCACAATAGAAACACTCGGACGGAGACAAAACAAAAAGAATTCCGCATCGGAATAATTTTTGACGTTTGTAAATATGAGGGCTTAACTGTTGCTAATAAGGAAGACCATCTAATTATTATTTTCATATGACTAAAGAACGCTAGAAATAAGGGCGAGTCTAGTTCAAAGTATTAAAATAATTAGGTATATCCATCCTCATTTCATAACGTTATTAAATTTATTTCTTAGAAACTCTATTCATAATATTTTCCTAAAATAGAAGTTGTTAAAACCACTCAGGCACTACTTAATGATTACACATTAATATTTTATCACAACAGCCTCCTACGAAAATTGTTTTAAGAGTAACTAACCATCTTAATAAAAGAGAAAACTACTTTTATTTAGAGTCGTGCCTTTACGGATAACACTGAAATTGGCCACGGGAAAACGAATTTCATTGCTGGCAAAATGCTAAGGTAATTTCATGGAACATTTCACAGTGGCCAAGGGTGCTGTTTACACAGCCCCGTCGCTAGAGGTCGCTTTAAACTCTGTAACTTACGATTTTGGTTTTCATTCCGTATACGAAAGGACATTTTGGTTTATAAAATCTTTAAATTGAATTCTAGTGAGAATAGTTCGTTTAAAAATTTTATTCTACGATCGTATCATTACTTTCACTATTATGTAAATTGTTGTGTTAATATATCCATATGTTGCATATACATATGTTGTACAAACTCAATCTTTTCATAATTATGTCATTAAATCAACACAGAATTGAATTCCTGGTAGTTACAAAATCCAATCGAATGAATCAAATATTGGCAGCAGTTTAAAAAAAATACGAATTTAAATGCTATCCCACGTAGTACTAATGAATGTGTCCTGATCTGAGAGATACATATTCGGTCAACGTACAAAATTTTTTATGAATATATTATTATGTTCATATTATGTCAATGCGAAAAACAAAATTGAAAAGCGCGGTTCCATAATCCTATAAATCAATAGCTACCCTTTGAGAAATTATCAAAAGAAAGCAAAAATATCAGTATCAAAAGAGAACGAGTCCGAATCAGTCTGTAATGATACTGCCCGTGGTATAGGTATGCCAGGAAATGGCCCATTTCCGAAGAGCTCTAAAGACGTTTGAGTAGGTAAACGGGAATTCCGCGCCGATCTATTGTAGGAGGAATCCGGGAAACGGTATTACTCTGCGATCTCAGATGCGATTTTTATTGGAGCATGCATCTGTTTAGTTACACAATTTTAATAAATAAGTTAAGCATATAATGTTACGATGATCTCACTTTTAAAATTTATCAAAATACTTTCTAAAGATAGAAAACTGCTTGCTTAGACAAATGGCGTTTTTATGCGACAATAGCGATACTTGATTACTCAGATGTATATGTAAAATGCATGACTTTAAATATTATATACACAAAGTAGATAATAACGGCATCAACTAAATAAGAACGACCCAATTAACTATGTTTATGGTTATTTAACTATGTAAATAACAATATTGTATATAATTACTAGACGACCCGACAGCCTTCTTTATGTCAAAATGATTTGGAACATAGATTTTGCGAAAAAAACAAATTTGATGCTATACCAATAAAGTTCAAACTGACATTACATTTGAATTAGAAAACGTTTGTATTGGAAAAAGAAAAGGGCTGTCTTCAGGGTTTTCCTAATTTGATTCGAAATTTATTCGCCGTAAAAACCATCCCTTAACTTCAACATACATTTAAAAAAAAATATTGGCAAAATTGTTCCAGGTGTTGTTGAATTATACTATTACCGACACATTTTTGCGATTCACTTTTATATTATATATATAATATTTTCATCCCATCCGTTCCTTTTTTCCGAGTATCAAATATCTATATATATTTAATTGGTCTATATGACTGTAAGCACTCTACTTTTCAGCGTCCTAAACTTCATCTTTATATATAATATAATTAATTAATGAAGTAGGTATTTACATTCCCAAACTTAATTAGTGAAATGAAACGAATCGAAGTTTATTCCAAGCAAAGTTTCATCGATTAATTATTACTTTTTAATCTTCATTTCAACTCCCAAGTTTTCCAATAAAACTGATTGTAGTAGCTTTATTGTAATTTCCATTGTTTCACTCAAAGATATCTGAATACAAAACAACTAGGCAATATCTCGTAAGACAGACGTTGCCATAGCCCCCGAATAAATTACAAACTCACTTAATTTTGTTGTTTGTAATCCTCAAAATAATTTCTTTCAAGGCTTTTGTTTCAATCTCGGGAGATTTCAGAAACATGCCGGATTCAAGATAATTTAGGAAAACAAGAGTATTACTAGGAGAAATATGATAAGCTTTATTAGATTAGCCAGTGACTTAACAACATCTTTTTCCGGCTCGGATTTATATCAAAATACAGATTTTGCGGATTTTCTTGAACAATCCATACTTGCTTTCTTTTTTTACGTTTGTGTGATTCACTAGTCTAACTTATTATTTTTCTCACTCACGTGCAACGTGTTACGCAAATTATGTACTAGACATAATTTACTCTCCCTGATATCATCACACAAAAAATCATTGTTTTGTTTTAACAAAAATGTTAAATTACTTTATTTTTATTTAAAATATTCTCATATAATGTAGTTCTTCCATTTATATGCCTTTTAAGATACCATACAAAATCGGTTCTTTTATTGTATATAATGGCAACAACGTAGTGTAAGACGCCCTCAGGCCAGGTGGAGTGACGATTTGCGCAGGACGGCTGGCGGGAGCTGGATGAGAGTCGCCGAAAATCGAGCGAAGTGGCGAACATTTGGAGAGGCCTATGTCCAGCAGTAGACTGCAACAGGCTGATGATGATGATGAATGGCAACAAAGATTTTTTTTACTTAGTCTACCTCTGCCAGTGTCATGAAGAATTATACGATTTCACAATGAAACACGGGAGTTGTGTGCTCTACTCTAGTCATAGCTTTCCAGGGATTCCGTGAAAGCCAGCATCCTGTTCGAGTTTGTTTCAAGGTACACTTGAATTGTGTGAACAAGTGACTAAATATTTGATGCGCGAATGCGTTACACTAAATATATTCATAATTCACTATCGAATTCCACTGTACAAATCAAAGCTAAATGTACACACTTAAACACATGAAATATTAAATTAAAACCAATATATTGGATCGACCATACTTATCTCTCCATTACACTCCACAGAATCCATACCATACAGTTCATATATTATAGCATGTTGTAAAACGCGCTTAGTTTTGTAACCTGTATGTGCTGACAATTGAATTAGATTTAATGTTAAAACAAATAAATTAACAAATTTACTCAAAACCAACGAAGTTACCATTAAAATTCCATCCGTCTCTCGATTATATCTGAACTAACGTCTTTTCAAAGACAGTTGCCAACTACGGATCGATCGAGGAACATATTTTAAAGTAACTTGCTGGAGTTCTTGATTTGTGGGGTTGCCGGGATCAACTTGTAAACTTTGTTACTGCGTACTTTATTCCTTACTTACCAGCGTATTAGGACTTAGTTCAGCCAGGAAGCAACTGGGGACGTGCGAATCGCTGCTTACGTGTTTTACGGTCAGATAGTTTTATTTGGTTCACAGCTGCTGGAATAAATATTCTTCTATAGGCACACCTAGGGAGAAATCGTGACTGACTTCGACGTCTTTTGACACGAGGGTTATACATATTACGTTAAACTTAGCTGCAATAATAACGTAGATGTAGGGTCGAGACGAAATAACATCAATTTTATACTTTGGATCAAGTGTCTTGATAGGTACATAAAGTCACTATCGCCCAGATACTATTTTATTAAGCTCAAGTAATTGTGTTTCCCTACGTGATCGGATCCGTAATAAGGATATCCGTAGAAGGACCGGTGTATCTGACATAGCCCGAAGAGTTAGCACGCTGAAGTGGTAATGGGCAGGCCACATCGCTCGTAGGACCGACGACCGTTGGGTAAAGAGGGTCCTCGAGTGGCGATCACGTACCGGACGACGCAGCGTGGGGCGGCCCCCAATACGATGGACTGACGACATCGTCAGATGTGCGGGGAGCCGCTGGATGCAGATAGCGCAGGACCGCGCGTTGTGGCGTTCTGTGGGGGAGGCCTATGTCCAGCAGTGGACAAAAAGAGGCTGATGGATGGATGGATGGATGAAGTAATTGTGTTGTGATATCAGAACCAACGGTTGTACCACGTTTCCAGTACTGACATAAGATTTACCACCTAGCCACAAAACAAACACAAATGTACAGCACATGAATGATTGAGACCATTGACTCCTCATCCAATTTGAATATTTGATGAGCTTAGATTACATGTCAAATGTCAAATCCATTCCTTATTTTTCGTTTAAGATTAACTTAAAGTTTTACAACTTTAGATACATGTTTTCACATTTTTCATATCAATACAATTTCCTACTAATTTAAGGAATTAAATAGCAAGTAAAACTTACGTTAGCATGTACATACATTTTGAGTCCAAGCGAGAAATGAAAATGTAATTTTCAAAATGACTGCTTTCGATGAGCTATCATAATAAAAACCCCGCTATCATTATGAACCAATCGCATCGATTGCTCCGGTAATACAAACAAACAGACGCTCTGTTTAATTAAACCTCCCGAAGCCAATTATGGAGTAAATATAATATGAGCATACACATTGTAGGTATTTACTTGTGCATAAAACACATACAGTAGCTAAAATTACATTAAATATATACATAAGATTTTTATACTTTTTCGAGTATCAGCCTGTTTAATGGCCCAGTGTAGGGTTAAGGACTATTGTCTATTTCTATAAACTGTAAGTTGACTCAGACATGTAAATGTCTGAGTTTTGCTAATTAGAAATACACTTTTGCTCGCCTTTGGAATCGATCACAACCCCTTAAAGTCATAACTTTTTGTTTGGTTCTATGCTGCAATAGTAAATATTACAAAAGCTAAATTTTGTAAGATTATATGGATGTTAATTGCCTGGATGTCTGAATATATGTTTGTTACCCTTTCACGAAAAAACTACTGAATGGATTCGGAAGAAATTAACATGACATAGTAGATTAACATAAAATATTCCTATTATTGAAATTTTATCTAACTTTTAAATTAAATTAAAATCACGAGCAACAGTTGGACATAAACATAAAATAAATAATAAACATCAACATCACATTAAATGTACATCTAGCTTTTTATAAACACACAAAACCAATATAGATGTTAATCATGGGCATGGTTGGAATTGAATAATGCTAACCATTGTTTCAACAAGTCAGTCCAATAAATAAATAACTAGAATACGTACAAGGAGAAAGGAGACCACAAAACAAAATGGTACATACGTAGAGCCCGGAGATAGTAACATCCATTCCTAAGTTTGATACACAAATCTTGGAAACTCGTTTGTACTCCAAGTAGTAGGTAATGCGCAATCGAATTTAGATGAAACGGTCTTTCAGGTATCGAGATTATATTGTTGTGCTCGCAAGACTCCGACAAATTCCCGTCGCAAGTCGGATCCGATAACGAATTGGACGCAGTTGCATTACTGCACGGTTGTAAACTGCAGACGTTTTATCGATATCGTCTGGACTTGATCTTTTAACATGTTGCTGTTTCGAAGATGATAAATTACGTTTGATTTGGCAAATTAAGGAAAACACACCTATTTGTACTGTTTTTGGTTCCATTCAAAGGTTGGTATACCTCGGTTGGTATACATTAATTATATGGTTACGCAACTTATGTTCACGTTTCACTATGAATGTAGTATACTAATTTGTCACTTTCATGCTTATATAAAAATAAATAAAATATTTGTAATACGATTAACTATTTCATGCGACATCTTAAACTAAATGTTGAAGTGTTGATTAGTATTCACTACGTAGATATTAATTGTAATTATCATGATAAACTGCTTAGTCTAGATAAAAACACATCAGACCAATACAGGAGGAAAACAATTGTTCTCATATCACGCAAAAGGATTGAACCCACGTGGTGTTCAAAACTCCTAGGGTATATGCAAGTACGAGTATAGAACATATTTGGAATTAAAACATATTAAATACATTTATTTTAAGATCGATATCGAAATACGACTGCACTGTTTCCAACAGTGGATAGTGACGATACCGCGTCTAACGTTTTAGCGCCGACAAGTTTGCGCCAAGTGTAACATGCTCAACAAATGCTTAAAAATGCGATTGACCGCTAAAATATACAGTAAAGTTAAAAAAAATATATTGCTTATGATCGATATCAAAAAGACATAATATTGTTTCCAGTAGTAAATAGTGACAATTGCGCGTTGTTTGATTTAACGCCGCCAATTCAGCGACAAGTAGCACCACGCAATTGAGTCGGAATTAAAATACGGATAACCTCCAAGATAACAGTAGATAATAATGAAAATGATGTTGCTAAGATATAGCTTATTGAAAATACAAGGGTTATAATATATTGTAAAATCAATAAAATGTTTTAGTTCATGATCGATATCGAGAGAATATTACACTGTTTCCAGCAAATAATAGTGACGATACCGCGTCGTAGGCTTTAGCGCCGCCAAGTCCGCGACAAGTGGCGCCGCGCAGTCGCACCGGACGCGTGCCAAGTTTATTTGCAGCATTCTCAATTACAAATATCCTCCAAGAAAACAGTAATAATAAAAATGATGTTACTAATTAAAAGCTTATTTGAAATACAAGGATTATAATAATTATATTGTAAAATAAAAAAATGATTAAGTTCATGATCGATATTGAGAAAACACTACACTGTTTCCAGCAGTGAATAGTGACGATACCGCGTCGTATGCTTTAGGGCCGCCAAGTCCGCGACAAGTGGCGCCGCGCAATCGCACCGGACGCGTGCCAAGTTTATTTGCAACGTACTCAATTATAACAATACGGTAAGTAAAAAGTATTATCATGAAAATGATGTTACTAAGATACAGATTATTTAGAATACAATGGTTTTAATATACTGTAAAATCAAGAAAATGATTTAGTTCATGATCGATATCGAGAAAACACAACACTGTTTCCAGCAGTGAATAGTGACGATACCGTGTCGTACGCTTTAGCGCCGCCAAGTCCGCGACAAGTGGCGCCGCGCAATCGCACCGGACGCGTGCCAAGTTTATTTGCAACGTGCTCGATTACACCACCACGATTGGTCGCCGAGTTTGCGATGTTAGATGTACTGGGATAGCTGAGATTTGTTGTTCGACATCCGTTCGACTTAAGTCTGGGCTTAGTCAATTTTTATAGACTGGTCGGTATAATTCGGCTGAACGCTGGAATTAGTGGATTCTCAATTTCTTCTAAAACTTGAAGCATCCGCTGTCTTGTGCCTTAAAATCCACCAACATAACTTTTAATCAACGTTCTTGGGTTAAGCGTACTCTTAATCAGAACAAAAATAAAAAAGCAAGCTTGATCAAGGGGTTTACAACAATTTTTAAAAGTTTGAAACTATCCCGTATCTTACAATATTAAGCAAAGAAAAGGCCCAGATTGTTGCATTACCATGTTGTCCAAAGCAGGATAAAGCTTCAAATTGGAGATAAATGTTAGTATTTTTAAGAACTTCTTTCGTAAGAACTAACATTAAAAAGCCGTTATTAGAACTTAAGAATAAAATAAAAGAGTTCAAAATTAAAATTGCATAAAATACATTAAGCTATATAATGCTCGTAGAATTAATAACAACTAGCCTGCTTATTTATGAAAATAGCAGGCTAGATAGACAAACCTTGTTTTTTTCAAGAATTTTTGGTCTTCATCATTGAACACTGAATATTCAGAACTTGTATTATTATTGTTCTTATTTCAAAAAGGTTTGTGAATAAACAAGAACCTAAATTATTCCTCTAATACAGTACGTGCCTATAAGCCATTCATAATTTGTTCGAAGTTGTAACGTCGGCTACCTTTCTTCGACGAATAAATTCATCGCGCGACTTTTAATAATTCCTTACCATCTGCTGATATTGACTCGTAAAATTTACCTAACGAACAATTTACTACGAAAATAATTTACGATAATGCCTCTTCTCCTAAAATATAACACCAAGACGATATTAAGTAAAGCAGCCAATTCTGAGTGTGCGTAATTCAACAAAATAGCAGCCACATTAATCGCAACTTCGCAGACACGTTTTCGTATTCGAACGCGAAAAGCATGTAATAAACCGGGTAATTAAAGTAAAACTATTCTCATACATGACTTTTATCACACATTGTACTGTACCCCACAGCGAAGCGTGGAAGAGTCACGCGACACAACATTACTGTAGCAGTTTGAGTTTCATTTGCGCGCTACAGCGAAAGTTTTAATATCCAAAATTTCATTAAGTACGTATTAATTTATAGCACACAACTTTCTACGTCTCCGTAAAACGGCATAGAAATTACGACAGCGTCTGTCTAATAACAGTTACGCAGAAAACGTTAACGGAAGGATGCTTCAAAAGCACCCCTTGCGTCATTGTGTTGCCAGATGGAAGTTAGGAAACAACTTCGTAACTAGTGGCCAACTACGGAAAATGGAGGTAAATTGTGATGTAACAGCTAATGTTGATAGTTTTGTCTACGCCAGTTTTTGCCGCTTATTCCTCCATTGTCTGCGTCTCTTTGTCATATCAATTTAACGTTTTGTTGTTTAATTCAGTTTAGCTGTTTCAAGGTTCGTTTCGTGAACAGCTGCTTGGTTTTGTGACGGTTTTATTGCCCGTGCACTACAAACATTTTACGGGTTGTCGTTAAAATATCAGTAGGTACTATTGGCTGAATGTTTTACTACGTATTTTAAAATCAGCAGTTTTTATGGTGAATAAATAAATCAAGTAGTTTTTATGCCGTTCTTTTCACTTTAATGTATAATAATTATGATGTCAAAGCCAGCTGGGTGCAGCCATTTATGGACATCACTAAAAACAAGTTGAGCTCATCTTAATACATGGTTTTTGAATACCGAAAAGGCTCAGCTTTGCTATTAAAAAATCAAAATTAATAGATACCTAGGCCATGCAATATATGTAGCTTACGCAAATAAAGTAAATACTATATATTATTTTTACTGTGATTGGATACACCTGTTCTGATGCTACAAATAAAAATGTTCTTCAATAATTTACTATAAGATTGCATTGCTTTCATCTTCAATTTATTGTTAAAGCATAGAAATTAAAAGATTTCGTATAAACTACCAGATCCTCGAAAGAATTTGTAACTCCATGTTATAAATAACACTCGTTACCACTCGTCGTACAGATTGCTCGTATCCGAGAAAGTGTATTAAATAATCACGAAGTTCTCTAAGTTATTATTATATTATCTACTAAATGTCATAAATAAGTTACTTATAACTAAAACAGGCTTTGTCAGCAATTCGTTAGGCTAACTGCTAAATGAAAAATCCTCATATGCCCTCAGTATGTGTCTAATATTTGGTACCCTTTATACAAGGGTAACTATTAGTATACGACTATTTAATTTATTGTTGCATTTCTTTATTAACAGTCGCATTTGCACCTTCCGTCCACAAGAAACTAATTACGTCTCGCGGTCTGAGTTTCAAGAAAGTTTACAGAATTCACTGCCGCATCAAAACTTTCGTACTCCGCGTCCTCACCGCCCCCTCTCGCTACATATCGCACGTATCCAGAACAGAAGTGCTAAGTACTCGCGAAGTTCCCCGGGCTGTACTAGTTGATAATCATAACGAATGTCTTAAAGGAATTACTCAATTAGCAGACTACGTACTTACTCGTACTTTGTCGAGCCCCTTTGTCGTAAGTACGTAACGAGCGTTTTGCGTCGCCTCTGAGACTTGCTAATGTATTTTCATTTGTACTGCAGAGCCTAAGGCTGTTATTATGTGAGTTTATTACGCTGGCTGCAAATGGCGGACGTTGTTTACGATTTAACAAATATTTTGTATGGCCTGAAATGTTGATTTGAACTCGTTATTTTACTGAAATTGTTTTTTGAAAAGTTTGATAACAATCAAAAGTTAAGGCGTAAAAACTTTTTTATTAGTTAACTTACCTCGTTTTGTGATGAGACTTTTAAGTGCACAATTTTCACAAGACCTTAAGATGAGCAAATTTTACTAAAATAAGGTTTTTAAAATTTTATTTTACCCCAAAAATCCACATTATAAGGTCTCTCTCAAACTGCAACTGCTCATCAGGTAGGAAAATTTAAGCTCAAAAAACAACTAAAGCATACAGTAATTCTGATCAGACCAGGATGTTACAACTGTATAACTGAGCGGATACCATGTTGGTACCTTAATCTTAAATTTTAATGTATATCAAGTTTTTTAACCCTTTTTGTTTTGTTTTTCGCGATGTTTTACGACTTTAAGACTTTCGCGTTCCATTTAAATTAGTTGACGGGTCAAAACGCGACCCCGTTTTAAGTATAAATTACTTTCCTACTCTACTGTTATGCTCGACGTTTCGGTTAGGTTGCAACCATGGTTACGAGCTGACTAAAGTCGCGTTTTGACCCGTTAACTTATTTTAAATCTGTTTTTTTTGTTGCTTTACGACCGTTAATGTCATATTATATTAATTTAAAATGTAATGCGTTGACGCAACGTTTATTTTACGCTTAAAGGGCGTGAACTTTAAATTACCGTGGGTAGTTGATCGCTCGCATTAAAGCGGTCTCTTAGTTCATTTACGGCCACTACTCCATTACCCGCAGTGTTTACTTGATACAAAGACGGCGGCTCAAGCCCACCGCAAGTGTTATCAGGTAGAGAAATTTCGGGACACTATGATACTATTAATCTCAGGAGACGATGTAGTTAACTGTGACCCACTTTATCTATATTTCTTGGGGCCACTGGCTCCCCGAACGATTACGGGGATATTGGATTGAGCTGAGAATTAGGTTTTGGCTAAGTTTACCCGCTCTAGATTTGTGAATTGTGGCCCATTGTTTGTGAATACGAATTTCGAAGAGAATGTTTTGTTAAAATTTTAGCTGTTGAGAAATAGAAGCAACATTTGTATTTTTATTGTAGAGCCAAGAAAAACCTACAGGTTAGCTGATTTTAAGTAGTAGCATTTCCATCGAAATGTTTATTTTTTATTATTTAGCAAGTTATGTATAAATAAAACCCTACGAATAAATAAAACGCTAATCGAGTACCTAAGTAGTTTCATGATCAATTTTAGTAGTTCCGTTTCCAACCGTTGCGGCGCTCTTTTGATTTCCATATTATTTTAATACACATACTACGTAAGTATTCTAATTCTATTTCTGTTTTTGCTTTTACTAAGAGATGATAGAGTTTAAAAAGTAATCAAAATATTTTAAATCAATAGGAATTAAGCATTTTGGTTAGTTATTCAAGAGTCGACTTAAGAAGCCAATAAGTACCTCTTATTGCAATAACACTTTAATAAAAAATCTTATTACCGAATCAGGACGTGGTATTAAAAAACTATGACCGATATTAATTATAAAAACGGAAATCAATGTAAATGGTTGTATTGAATTAATGTAACTCTTAAAAGGCAAGCTTATTTTTTCTTTAACTCAAACTCAAACTCAAATATTTCTTTATTCAAGTAGGTTACATATAACACTTTTGAATCGTCATTGAATACAATGCAAAGTGATTCTACTTCCGGTTAGGAACCTTTATCTACCGAGAAGACACCGGTAAGAAACTCAGCAGATCATTTACAGTATCAGTATCTAACTTATTGCTATGTGTAGCTCACTTTGGACCAAGTCATATAGTTTTGGTTTTGATGAGTGATGAAACAAATAAGTACTCAAGTAAGTTTTTACTTTCGAGAGGTAAGCTGGAGCAGACCAGTCCCCAAACTAGCTCCATGAGTAGTAATATCATTATATTACTACTCATGGAGTACCGCGTATAGTCACCGGTATTTCACAAACACCTTCATGTTTTCTTTCAACATTGAACATAAACTGCCCCCAAATTGTATTCACGCATATGAACTATATATTATGTTAAACAATGTAAATTTCCACTTCAATTTCATAATATCGAATGAGTTCTTTTTAATAGTCGTCGTTAAGTACCTATGTGGGTATTATAGGCCCATGATCCGGTACTTTAGTCAGAAAAACGAATAGGCACACTCAAAGAGTGTTATAAACGAAATTCCCGCATAAAAAGGGACGAGTCAGTAATTTTTGATATAACGCGCCATTCTACAAAAAGTTTCGGTCAAGGCTATAGCTTTACGACTCATACAAAAGGGATGGAACTGTTAAAGTAAATGTCAAATATCAATAAAATTAGTTTTACGCCCACCAATCCGACACCGGAAAGTTTGCCAACATCTTTATTGGACGTGTATGGGAGAATATCCTGGTTCCGTTACAAGGAAAATGTATTTGGGATGGATAAATATTTTTTTATCTCTTTGTATTAAAAAATAAAAGGGCGATATTTTTTTTGGAGTCAATTTTGATATTTTTTCGAAATTGTGCGTTTTCTGAAAACTTTAACTAGTAAAAGCATGGAGTGAATTTTAAATGTTCGTGTGCTTAGTTATTTTTGTAACATCACAAATTAACATTTTTAATTACTATAAAAATGAGAGGACAAAAGTTATAAATGCTAATGTTTATAAGCTTAACGCATGTTGCATTTTAAAATTCGCAGCTTTACTTTCTATTTAACAATTCAAAGTAATTAATCTCTTAAAACACTCTAAATTAAAACTGTCTCAACACAAAACGTACCTAATCGCGAACCGTAAAATGGACCATTCTTTGCCTTAAAAAAGTTTTTCCGGCCCACGCAAAGGTGTGCCATTGTTATCGTCGTGTAGTACAAGAGGCAGTGATAAATTTAATGGTAAAAATGAGCACAGATCATAAATAAAAAAAAGGAATAGACAATCCAATCCATAGAATTAAACAATAAAATTATAACACCAATACTACACAATATGAAATTATTGACGAACGTACGTTCAATTGAATTGAATTATTAGAAAAAAAACTCTACAGAATTAAATGCGAGAGACGAAAACACTAGGTTTCTTATACGTCACCTTAACATTTTAAGCTAAGTCTTTAAGTAGGCGTACATATTCGAGTTTATGGTATACTATTTTATTTTTGTTGCCATGACAATATTATTTTACCTTAGATTTTTAATTTGAGATAACGTAAATATATTTAGTACCGCTTTAAATCCAAAACTGACAAGTAACGTAGTCCAGTTTGATCTTTGGATTAAATTTTAAGAAAATCAAATAATCGGATTATGAGATGTGAAACATCATTATCATGTAATAATTATCTTGTAGTAATTGTTTTTGATGTTGTTAAACCCAATAGGTTATACAATCTGGGATTACATAGTAAACCTCTTCTAAAATATTCATAATTTTTATATTGTAAGTGAGGGTATCGTTGCGATACGCATAAAATAAACATTTGAATCAATTGGTTCGGAAAGTAATTCAATTGAGATAAGCTAGCAAGAAATTACATATTGCAGAACGAGGACAAGTTAGTAATTATTATTATACTCTCATAGAAGATCATTTCAGAGAACGACTTTATCAAAGCTAATCGTGTTTGGGGAAGCACGAAAATACTGCATGCTCCTGTACTAGTAGATAGGTACTACGTTTTTATCTCACGGTCACACGGAAAAATTAATCTGAAAATCTGGGCCATTAGAAAAGCACCCCTCCTCAGCCTTTTGTTGCGCCCTGATAACCCACCTTTGTTTTAGCGAATCGGAGGATTCGCGCGGAAAATGTTTTATGTTCTAATATTTTCTTTGTGAACTGTTCGGAACGTTGGGAAGATATAAATCCCTTTCTTTCTGAAAAGTAATGAACGATTGCAATGCTTTCGTTTTACTTACGTTGTTTTGTTTTAGATTAAGAGTGTGTCCCACTGTTTTATCAATTGAATAATGTTTAAAATCCCGTTTTAACTATCTCAGACTAATTTACAAATATAAAATGTTAGTTAAACATTTAGCAAATCACAAATTCATTACCTACCATGAATCAAAGATACAATGACATCTCTCAATGCTGTGCTCTTATTAGGCAAACAGAAAACGCCTGCATGATGGCCTGTATTTTCTAAAATCTGTAAAAAAAAATGTTAATGAACAAACTCTGGATGGATCCATTTTGTTAATAAAATAATAAAACTTATTTCCAGAGTTTCAGTATTTTACTATGCAAAAAAACATAAAAAGTGATTCAGTGAGGTACATATATTATGGAGCTATTGTAACCCACCTGTCAATTATTATAAAACACTTTTTTAATGTGAAAATAACGTAAAAAATTTTATTTTTAGCCAAACATTTTAGTCCTAAAGTCAAACTATCTTGGAATATTAGTACCTACTAACTGAACAAGAAAATAAGCAGCGAATTTCCCTTTTAGTTTTGTTTCGAGTTTCAGGGCCATAAGCTCTACACAGTCAATTTAACATCAGTTATTTATTACATCTTTACCGTACACTTAGAGTATTTTTTTTATTTTATTCCTTCGGGTACCTGTAGTGTTCCTGGTGTATAATAAATCTTTCCTCCCGGAACTGTAAGTGTGAAATCCAGAGTTAATGTGTTAGAAATGAAATGGCTTCCTGCATTCACGTGGTAGATGTCAATTTGCTACTTTGTGTCTGTATTATTAAGCAGAAATGTTTTTATTATAATTATTAAGTGCAAGTACGTACGTCTTGTCAATTTATTGCTTTTTAATCTTATGCTTAGAAATAATCATAAATGTATGATTATTTCTAAGCTATTACTTTTAAAAGTAACTTTTTAGAGAGGTAGGGTAGCGATTTATCACTCGAACTGGAGCAGCCCGACTGGCGAAATACCTCCACCTTACGGAAGACCGCAGCCAAATAATAATCACTTCTGTGTTGTTGTGTTCCTGCGTGTGAGTAAGGTTTCCAGAGCTCCTGGGGGGTGCTACATTAGTAGCAGGGGTCAAGCCTTCAAGGTAAGGGCGACAAGTCCAGTAACATATTTATTATGCTGTACTTGTCACCCTTGAGCTAGGACCTCATTACCACTTACCATCAGGTGGGATGTGGTCAATCTTGCAGTGCAATATAAAAAAAAACTTGTTAACTTTTAATAAATTGTATTTTTTTAACACGCACAGTTGCGCTCTGCTCTTTGGATATTGCTCAAATCACATCTTTGCAAGCTTAAATATATTTGCAAAACCTTATGCAAGTTCTCCCGCCAGCATTTCTATCCTCTTTTGCATTAAAATTCCAAATTAAAACGAGCTAATATCTTATCTAACACACTCGCTTCAGCGATGTTAATTGACGCCCCGACTCCTGCTCACAGAGGGCAGATTTACAATGTAAACCTTGATGGAGCGAAGACATTATTATTCAACGTACCTATAAACACAGATTATTGGGTGTAACAGTAAGGTAGATACTTTTATTTATACTTAAACGGTGCATTTTCCTTGTAAGCAAGTTTTCAAAATATTTTATCTGTTCAGATATTTATCATAATCGTCATTTCAAACTAGTTATATCCACATTTAGGCATTTGCTATCCTCCAAAATTCCTTCATCCATTACGCGTTCACCACCATGATAGATTTAGTTCTGAGAAACATAAGTGTCAATTTACTTTAGTTTTTCAGTTTTCTCACATAATATGTCGGCGACTTTAGTTTTTGCTTTGGATATCTCCATTTCTGGGTCTATTATGTACAGAAACTCTTAGCAAAGCTCTATCTAAATTCCACATTGAAATGTAAAAATACTTAACTATTTTTTTTTTATTTAGATCAAACGTACGAACGAAAGATTTCACTAACATACATGATTCTGAAATGCTTAAAAAATTTTTTTTAATGCATTATTGAACCAGAAATAAAAAACGAAGACAATGGCAAAAATTCAATGATTTAAAATCTATAAATTGTTTTTCTTAAGCGCCATGACACCTTTAATCGCATTTCAAGCACGCAAAGCAAAAGTAAAAAATCACATAATTAACATTTACATAGTCAATAAATAATAAAAATAAATCGTATAAGTATATTTTACAGACTTTCTTCAATTTATCATCAAAAATATTTAAAGTCCTTTATGTATATTTACGTACCTATCAACGCAATGGTTGAATAATATTAATCTACTGCATCCAAAACTATTATATAAAACCCTGCCTAAAAATCCCGCTTCTGACTGAAAACTTTTAGCTGCAATTTAGCATAGCTATTGGCGCAACACAAACGCATTAATCTCCTTCACGCCGAAAATTCCTCACTGCTATTTTCATTAAACTGTAAATGGTAGGGTAATTTCGAATTTCCAATAGGAACCTGGTTTCAATATCTGAAGAGGCTTTGCCACTTGCATTCATGCTTCCGATGGTTATCGCGCGGAATGTTCGTAGGATTGAAATAGTAGTATACCTAGCTTTTAGAACAACGAGCACCGAATACTGTGAGGTCTCTTTGGTTCATTCGAGTGTTTTAGTTAGAACTAGTACCTACAGTTCGGGAATTATTCGGCACGTAGTATTCAATAGGATTTGATAGAGACTACTAAATAACGGCTCTAGACATGGAGATGTTTTGAGGATCAACAAATCGAACTGTGTTTTCTATGCATAATAGAGTTTAATACGAGTAGGTTCACTGAGAAGCCGCTAAAGATTTTACTTTAAATACACAGTCATATAATTATATACAAATAAATAAGTGCATGAGTTTATTATATAGTACCTAAGGTATATTTTTAAGGAGGTTTTAAAAATCAATTTTTACCGATCAACATTAGATGAATCCTGCATTTATATTAAACTAGTAGATTTCGATCAAATTAGCTTTTATCAAAGTCATATAAAAATATATTTATTTCACTTTATGATCAACCTCATTCTATCTGATATTTAGTGGTAATGAGTCTTAGCAAGGCTTAAACTCTGCTATTAATGTAGCACCCCTCAAGAGTTCTGGAAATCTTACTCACACGCATGAACACAACACCGAAGTGATTGTTATTTGGCTGCGGTCTTCTATAAGGTGGAGGCATTTCACCATTTGGTATTTCTAATGCGATCATTTACTTCGCCATTACTTTTCTTTTCAAATGTACCGTGACATCACATTCGTGCAAACATTCTGAAAGTCTATTACTGTTAGTACTTCGGCATAGGCGATAAATTCCCGTTAGGCGGTACGAATGCAGCAAACTATTCAGTACACTTTTTCATGATTTATAGCTGTTCTGAATCACTTTAGTTTGTGCACACGCTCGCAGCAACAGATTGGCTTTTGCTATGAACCCGGATTCATTGTGATTAATATGCACTACTTTCGGAAACGACACGTATTAACTTTTGTTTTAAATGCATATTCGCCATCCGCTATTTAGTTAAAAAATAATCACTGTTACCATTAATCTGATTCGTCGTTCAGTTATTTTTAATGTTTTAATTGGGATTTGTTAACATAACTGAATGTTTTTCAAAATGCAAAAGTACATACTAGGAGATTTTCTACTGATGTATTTGAAAAACAGTAGACCCGACAGAAAAGCAAATTGCTAATGATAGTGCACTTGTGAAAGTGGTATGGAAACCAAGAGAATTTATATTCTCCTGGTTTCCTGGTATTATTACCACAACCACATTAAAGGTTAAATGCAAATAAATAAAAAAATAGAGAGGAAGGTGCTCATGATGGTGGTTTGGAAACGATACTGAAGGTTAAGCTATATACACGCTGTGGCCTGGCATTGGATGGATTCCAGTTGAATTTAATGATTTCTTACTAACTTTTCTATGCTTATTAGTCCTAGCTGATATTAAAATAAAACATCTAAATTCATACAGTAGTTTTTACGGGAATAAGTAACAAACATACCCCCATAAAACTAGAATAAGAATTTGGATTCCATACATTCGCAGTTACAATACTACGATAATCAGAAACAGTTTGACAGCACTAAAACCAGCTATGCTGATATTTTGAGCATTAAACAGATTGAAATGATAATCAAAATTGTTTAATTCCGTACGCGACAGTCAGTTTAGGAGACAGCGTGTAGAAACAGCTCAAATCGTAATTACCATCAACCCATTGTTCGGTACAGTTTCTGCAAGAATGGCGAAACGATACAAATCGAGGGGTGAAGTATAAATATTTATTGTACAGGTGGTATAAACCGCTGGAGGATATTGGAGGATAAATTGATTGTTCGGGGTCGGTTTTCCATTTAGATATGGAAATTTCCGGGATTGTGTACGAAAATCTTCGATTTTACCTTTTTTCCCAACAAATCACGCTGAGCGAGGCCAAGGCTGCTTAGACGCCATGTAATCATTGTAATTTATCCAGTTCTTCATAAAAATGTTCTTGGATAAAACTGGTTAAGAGCGAAAAAGTATTTTAAAGGAACGGGATTAAATTTTTGCCTTATCATCTTTGGCTAACAGTTTTTACTTAGGGTATACAACCCTCGAATTTTGTAATCTTCAGTTGGTAAATCTCACGCTGCTTGAAGCAATTTCTATAAACTACATAAGCATAGTTATGTTTGCACCAGTTTTTACATAAGATCATGTGAAAATTCATGAATTTGACAATGACGACAGAAAATGTTAAATTCATCTTGACGATGAATTTGCGTCCAATTTTATATCTACGTGTGAAAAGTTTTATTTAGTAATAAATCGGATAAGTTTAATTTGCAAATCAGTTATTTCTTTGGAAAAATTAACGTTGTATACTTTGGTTTAACTGAAGACTTCATAACATAAAAAGCACTCAGTGTTAGAATTATTATTTATGGGTTATTTGGTTTTGTTTTAATTAAACTGCAGTGATGTACATAAATGTTATCAAATATGTATAAATAATAAATCAGTAAAACGCAATGCTAAAAGTTGGCATTGATTCTCATTTATTTATTGTATTTTATAGGTATATGCCTTGTTCAAAAGCTCCAATCCAACTGTTAGAATCAATTATCAGGCGCATTCAAGCACACAAGTGCTGAAATGAGTATTTATCAGATAAATTGTTTTTCGATGTTCTTCAATTAAAATTCAATAAAAATCTTTTTGACGCCTAAAGTAAAACACTTTTCATTTTGAACCTAATGCTATAGAATATTACAATGATGACGACGATGAAACTGACTATTCATCCATTCAATCTTGCATTACAACTTAACTTCCATCATACGATGTATTTATTGTATGACATGTAGCAGAGATCGTCATAAAACACGCGCTAGTATTTCTGCCAAGGGCAACATTTGGCCGATCAAATTTCTATTTGCAATGAAATATAACCCTTGTTACGAAGGAGTAAGGTACATGTAAATCATCTTCGTATGGTCCTTAGAAAACCGGTAGAAAATGGGACCCTTTCACCCGTTCTATTATTAGATTGAGAATGAATGTAACGGATAAACTCGGACAAACGATTGACTTCTATGACAAAAGGATCAGCCATGCGAGATTAATTCAATAAGAAAGGTCACATTGTTGTATTTTATTTTGCTGAAAATCTGATCGTCCGTAAAAAACATAGAATGTGTTTCATGTTATTCGATATTAAACTACCCAATATGTTCGAATTCTGAAAAAATCTGACTCTGTTACTGCTATTTTATTTTTATCGTCATTTTTAACGCAATCATGTTATTTAAAACAAAGGATTTTTGGGTTTTTTATAATATCCCACTCTTATTGTAGATGTTCGTAGTCTCCATATATTTGGCTGAATGAGACTTTGTAAGATTATGTTGAAACGTATGGGCTACATGGTAAATTCTAGCATAACACACTCTGAATTTCACATGAAATCGCATCCAAAAAGAGATAAATATTTGTATTTGAATAGGTTTTTTCTCATACTACTTATTTTTTTGACATACTGTAGCCCACAAGAGCAAATTTTAAGTGTTAATCTGAAAGCAAGTTATTTCGGCTTGTCTTTAAGAAATCAATGTACATTACATAACAACCTCTGGACTATCTCCGTCCTTTTTGCCATTGGCGTAAGAGCTAATATTGAAATGCAAGTATACCTTTTGACTTTTTTTAACCTGACTATTGATGATAGGCGCGATTCTTATCACCTTACCGAACTCTCAGGAGAATTCACAAACTGGAGGGTGCTTCCTAACTTCCTCGAACCTTGGCTTGGACTGCTACTCTAGGACTTTGAAACGTAATTTGGAGAGATATGTGTTTCGGCACGTGCCGGTAACACAGAAAAAGATCAGATCGGGGACACATTTGACCCTACACCGTATTAGGTACACTTGCGGACGTATTTGCAGATGCAACCTATGAGCTTAAGCTACTTACTACATAATCAGAGCAATTTCTGCACGAGTCTTTGATAAAAAAATTAAATTAATTTAGATTTATATTTGTATGTTTCTTCGGAACGGGGATGACTGTAGTTTTTGTTCAATTCTTCTGGTTAATTATTATTTTTAAATAATTAAATCATAGCATACCACAATCCTAGCCCTGTATTTACACCACATGCTATCAATCATCGCATTTATAATACCAACTCTTTAAAAACGATTTATATTATTTTAATTACATGATTTCGGCTTTCTTAAGAATTAATTTTGTATTTGTAACTTGAATTTGTATTTGTATATAAGAACAGAATACTTCGTTAGTAGCTTTAGATTAACAATCTCTCTTTACCACAAATTCTTCTTTAGTACTCAAAGGGACCAAAAGCTTCTAAAGGCCAGAAAGGTTTAAATTACGTATATACCTTCTACATGTGTGGTAGAAACTTAATCATCAACTTGCTCAGGGTGACAGTCCATCCTAATCTGGCTTTATCTCGGAAACTCGAGGAAATGTCCCAAAACTAAATTGAAATGAATGGCCCGAAGTTATATCCTAATTAGACGCAAGAAGTTTGTACGTACGTCTCCTTGGAGTGTCGAAATTAGAGTTTAACTAAACTTGTTTACCTTTCTACAGAGCTGGTTTATATGGAACTTTTATAGATCGAGAGCTAACGAACTTGGGATGCACCAAACGCATCATGGCTGATAAAATACTGCAATATATTTGTCTACATCAATAGTTCTTAACTTTATTTTGTGGACCCTTAATAATTTTACAAAAATGTGCACTGGTCCCCTTTGGTACCGGAATCAAGATCTTTCGTGTGCTCTGTTCGAAAAATCAGGACCTACTTAGTTACATCTCTAAGGGGGAGAGATGAGATTATTTCTGTGTCACGGACCCAGCTAAAAAAACAGCCGGTAAACAGCATTTTTTAATACTAGTATCATTGATGGCAAGCCATTTTATATTACAATTTAAGGATTTCTCTGTAACACAAATTAACGAGTTTTTTTTTCTTCATATTGGTAATAAAAAACGGTGGCACATCGACCAAACGCGAGCTATCGAAAATTTTCAAAGAATTTTGGACTTTAGTTATTGAGAAATTAAGTTGAAGTATTCGATTTAAAAATAACGAAAACGGCTGTTTAGAAATAAAGGTCGCTATAGGTGCGCTCTAATTTCACCGGCCCTTTTTCTATGCGAGTTGCCGCAGGGAAGTAAGATTTTGCTATAAGTGCTTAAGTAGAAGTTTTCCACCCAGCGTTACCCGTTTATAGTAGCGTGCATAACTCTAACCTATTCCAGGTATTTCCTCAAGCTTTGAAGGAATTATAAAGTTTTATTCTTGATTCAAACTTATTTAAGAAATCTCTTCAATGCACACTTTCTGTACTAAACTTATTTTCGAGGATTGAAAGTGAGTAGATTGCAGTCCAATCTACTGTACCCATAATTTTTGGTGCGTACTTAAATACATATATAAAATATTGGACACCATCAAATATATTGCTCGTGATAAGTAGTCAAAGCACATGTGTTACATTAATCAAAAACAAGAACGGTACCACAACACCTAGACCCATAACAAGAAAATAGTTATTTTCCCAGATTAACTCGACGGGAAATCGGATCACAGTAACCGAGAGGCAAGCGGGTCGGACTTAAGCTTCGCGCCATTTAGTAGGTTCCGGGTTCAATTCCCTGTCGGGTCAATATGGAAAACTAACGTTTCTGTTATTGTCTCGAGTGTTGTGGTACCCTGATTGTTTATGATATCTTAATCACAAGTGCTTCAATTACTTACAACAGAATAAGAGTAGAATGTGATGTTGTCCAATCTAATTATTTTCATAACTAAGAAGTATCAAATTAATCGCAACTCTTGACTACTAATATTTAGTACTGTTTAACCGTCTTCAACACTCAAAAATATTGATATTGTGTTTCCCACAATATTCCATCGTGTGATGGATTGGAGGAGAAACTTCCCCCATTTGTTTCTTTTCAATCAATTTTCAGTCTCAAAGCGAACAGACTGTTCAATTTCGTACAAGAATAATAAAACATTACACTTTTTATGGATCGGCACCTTTGAAATTTGTTTTAAACCTGAATTAATTATTTTGACCACCAATCTAAAAACGCAGTCCGATTATGAAAAATGACAAAGACCTACTTTTTAATTTATATGGTCATTCTCAAGACCAAGTTGAAACTAAGACCATTGTGTAATATGGAGTACAGAAAATTTATTGACCTAAATACTGACAGAATATGATTTGTCCATAATATAATGAGGTTGAAACCACATTATTCTTTATTTTGTTTTTACCTTATTTTCACTCAGAAAATTAAAAAAACAGTGAGATAGAGAGTAAGCGTGCGATCGCGTGCATCAGAAATGGCGAGAGCTTTTTTTTTTATATTGCACTTTGATGAGGTTCGACTCAAGGATCTAGCGGGGCGGAGAGAAATAACGTAGCCACGAATTGGTAAAATACTGGTTATAATTACGAGACTTTGTATGTACATGAAAAAATATAAATCTATCACTATAAGTATTTGCTATGCTAGCGAGTGGCTCGCACGGAGCCTGGAGACCGAAAGAGGAAGCACGCGCAGGCCGCGGCGTTTTTATTGGTCGCTGCTGCATTTGTGTGTGTGCGCCGTATCCACCGCTTACGCATGCGTTCACGCGTTAACATGCTGCCGCCCTTGGAACATTCTGTTCCAAAGCATTCTGTTCCAATATTGGAAGAGGACAGAGCCGATTGAAAGCTCTTCTCATTGTTCCCGATGTAGTTTTGATGTCGGCTACTCGGTTGACACCATCAGCGCCGGGGAAGACAGCAGTCACTCGACCCAGCAGCCAGCGATTGGGGGGCAGGCGATCATCTTTGATGAGGACCATCTCTCCTGTTTGTGGTTGGCCACCATCCTGGCGCCATTTGTTTCGCTTCTGCAATTCTGAAATATATTCCATATAGTAGCGGTTCCAGAAGTGAGTCTTTAGTAATTGTGTTCTTGCATATCTTGTAAGACTGTGGATGTGATGAGCATCTTGTACCTGGGGAGCAGGCGACATCGTTAATGTACGTCCAATCAAAAAATGCGCAGGGGTTAATGGGACTAAATCTGAGGGATCGCTTGAGAGTGGAGTTAGAGGTCTAGAATTTAATATTGCTTCAATTTCGACTAAGACTGTGTTTAATTCTTCGTAATCGAGATGAGTCATCGATAGTACTCTTCTTAAATGATATTTTATTGATTTTACTGAGCCCTCGGCTAAGCCGTTAAAATGGGGACTATAGGCTGGCGAAAATTTGAAAATAATACCTTTTTCAGCTGCATATGAAACTATGTTATCGCAATTGTTTTTTATAAATTTAGAAATATCGTTAGATGCGCCTATAAAATTCGTGCCATTGTCTGAAAATATTACAGCGGGCCTGCCTCTGCGAGCAATGAATCTATTGAGGGCTGACAGGAAGCCTTGTGAAGTTAGGTCGGTGACAAGCTCGATGTGTACTGCACGAACTGCCAAACAAACAAATACACATAAGTAGGCTTTTTTGAGTTTACAACCCCTGCCCTTTCTGTCAGCTAACAAGACTGGTCCCATGTAGTCCACAGCTGTATTACAGAACACGTATTCTGACTGCAGTCTTTCTGCAGGCAGATTACCCATTATTGGTTGATATGTTTTTCCTGAAAATCTACAACATTTTAAACAATTTCGCGTTATTTTTCTTGCCAAATTTCGCCCGTTCGTAATCCAAAATTTATGTCTTAAATTCGAAAGTAACAGCTGTGGACCTGCGTGTAATAAAATTAAATGAAAGTGTTGAACGAGTAGTTTTGTAACGTTGTGAGAAGCATGCAACAAGATTGGATGTTTTGTATTTGAATCGTAATTAGAATTGGATAATCTTCCTCCAACTCTCATTAGCTCTGTCTCATCGAGAAATGGATTTAAACTCAATAGTTTGTCCTTAGAAGGTAAGGGTTGACCCTTTTTCAAAAATGAATATTGTTTACAAAACATATCCTGCTGCACAATTCGACAAAGTGTTTGTGTAGCGAGTTCAAGTTCCGATGTCGTTAGCGGACCTGTAATTTTATTATTAGAATTTTTACAGTTATGCGTGAAACGTTTTATATAAGCTGTAATTCGTTGTAATTTTCTGTAATTTGAAAAGTTGCTTGTGAAATGATTTTCATGGGGTTCAGTCGCTGCTAAATGACATTGGAACTTTATTTCAGGTAAGTTGTCAATGTGTGTGTTTTGAGGCTGTGTAGGCATTACGATTTCCTTTTGATGAAGGAAATGCGGACCTCCCCACCACAAAGTTGAACATTTTAGCTGAGACGCGTTCAGGCCTCGGGATCCTATATCTGCGGGGTTGGATCCAGTGGGAACGTAGTTCCATGAAGAAGGTTCAGAGTTTTTTGTAATTTCGGTAATTCTATTGTAAACAAACTGTTTGAGCTTTACTTTGCTGCATGTTTTGATCCAACCAAGCACAATGGTTGAATCACACCAAAAATATTTTGAATCAATTGGTAAACGCAAGGAATTCTCAACCTTCTTGCTTAAATGACTGGCTAAAAGGGCTCCTACTAATTCGAGTCTGGGTGTTGAGAGTTTTTGCGATAAAGGAGATACTCTACTTTTTGCCATTATTAAATGAACCATGATACTACCATTGTTTGAAATTGAGCGTATGTATACGCATGCAGCGTATGCTTTTATTGAGGCATCGCTAAAGGTATGCAATTCGACCTTTATTGGTTTGTCGCTAAGGACATGACGTGGTATTTGAATATTATTCAACTCAGGTAGGTATTGAATGAAATATTTCCACTGAGATTGAATTTCAAGGGGCAATGGGTCGTCCCACGCAATGTTCTTTGCCCATAGTGTTTGCAATATAAGTTTAGCCTGTAACATACATGGGTTAATGAGACCCAGTGGGTCAAAAACTTGGGCAATTGCGGACAAAATTGAACGCTTGGTTATTTGTGAGTTTTGTATATCAGTTTGTGTTGATGAAAATAACAATGTGTCTTTTTTGCAAGCCCATTGTAGGCCTAATGTTTTTGTATGCTCATTTTTGCTTAAATTTACTAAGTCATTGTCATTTTCACCTACAATTTGATCGAGTACGTGTGTACTGTTTGTATGCCATTTGCGTAAATGAAAATGAGCTTTTCCTAGCTCGTGAATGACGCCTTTGCATATTTGAATTAGCTGTGACTCTTCAGAATGCCCTGTCACTAAATCGTCAGCGTAAAAGTCGTATAAGATTGTTTCACTTACATTTTTATCTACGCAATCACGGCCAAGTTGTATTAGACATCGAAACGCTAAGAAAGCAGATGCTGCTAATCCGTAGGTAACAGTGTTAAGTTTGTATCGTTTGATCTCTTGTGTTGGATCCGACCGCCAGAAAATCTGCTGCAAGCCGCGTTGCATTGGAGCAACCCAGATTTGTCTATACATTTTTTCTATATCCGCAGTAACAACAAATTTGTGCTGGCGGAAGCGAATCAGTATACTAACTATTTAGTTTAGCCTCTTGTATAGTAGGACCTACATGTTGTATGTCATTGAGTGACCTGCCTGTGCTTGTGACTGCAGAGGCGTCGAAGACAGTCCTTAACTTTGTCGTTAGGCTGTCCTCTCGCAATACCCCATGATGTGGTAAGAAATATGAAACTTCTGTGTCTTTTAGATTTGTATTTTCGGTCATATGACCTAGTGAAATGTATTCGTTCATGAAAGCTATGTAATTTTGTTTGAATGTGGGATTGCGTTTGAATTTGCGTTCTAAAGCTTGAAATCTGCTAAGAGCTTGTTCGGTAGAATCACCTAGACAACTAGGAGACTCTTTTAGTGGCATGGTAACCATGAATCTGCCGTCTGGCTGACGGACAGTTGTTTTCGTGAAAATAGCTTCGCATTCACTCTCACCCACTGACGGGGATTGTTGAGTGGTGCCTACTGACTCCAATTTGAAAAACTGATCGAGCCTTGTCTCGAGCTCAGTGTCTTGAATGAAATGGCAATGGACTGTATTTTGAATACGTTTTGAGTCTCTGACGTAGCCGGAGACGATCCAACCTAGCATTGTTTCAGCTAAGATTGGCATGTTTTTACCTAACGGTATTTGATTATTAGATAGAACCTGCCAGAACAGGTCTGCTCCCAATAGCATCTGCACCTCAGACGGGGTATTGAATTGTGGATCCGCGAGGTGGATGTTTGGAGGTATTTTGAAATTGTCTATGTTAATTTTTTTTGTAGGTATTAATTGTGTGATTTGTGGCACAATAAAACAGTTAACCCTTGAGGAGTAACCGCTGTCTGAGAGCGACGAAATTGTTACGTCACATCTCTTAGAAATATTTGAACTTTGATTATTTAATCCTTGAATGGATATTGAAGTTGAATAATTTGGAATATGCAATTGTTTTTGTAAGTTTTCAACAATGAAACTACTGGTGCTACCACAATCCAACAATGCTCTGATTTTGTGTAAATGACCATTGTTGTCTTTGACATGAATTTGCACAGTGGATAGTAATACCTGCCCTTGATGCGTAGTAGAAAGTGTAATATTATTCGTATCTATTTGATTAGTTTGAGGATTCGATTCGGTCTGGTTTTGTTCTTGCATGGCAGGTAGTACTACGCACTCAGTTTGAGAATGAGGTTGGGATAGTGTGTTTTGTCTGTTGCCTAAGTGTAGCATAGTATTGTGTCTACGAGAACACAATTTGCAAGCTCCGTATTTGCACTGTTTTTCATCATGACCACCACGCAAACAGTTTATACATAAATTTAATTGTTTAACCCTTTCTATACGTTTTTCAATTGGCAATAATTTAAATTTCATGCAGTAATATACTGAATGTGCACCTTTGCAAATAGGGCATGGAAATTGTGTTGGTTTTGTAAGCGTCTGATTAGCTATGAATGTTTTTGGTCTAACGTGAGTAATGTCGCTGTGTCTGCGTAATGGCTGTCGGTGTTTTTCGTCCATTGTTTCCAGCAAGTCAGCCCGATTTTTTAAGAAATCATTGAAATTATTCAAGGTTGGCAATTCCTTAATTGTATTTCTATGCGCCTCCCAATCACGGACTGTGGCCGGGTCTAACTTGTTGGACACAATGTGTATGATGAGAATGTCCCAGTGTTCTGTAGGTACATTCAGTGTTTTTAGTGATCTTAGGTTTTTATTGACAATGTCTATAATATTACGCAAGGCTCTTGCAGATTCCTTGGTAATGGGATCAATATTGAAAAGTGCTTGAACATGATTATTAATTAAAATACGACTGTTATTGTAACGGCTACACAGAAGATCCCAAGCAACATTATAATTTTCTGAAGTAAAATCTAATGATTGAATGATTAGTGCTGCACTATCCCTTAGTGATGCGCGTAAATAGTGAAATTTGTGTATGTTTGGTATGGAGGAATTTGTATGAATAAGTGATAGGTATGTCTCGTAATATTCTAACCAGTCCTGATAGCGTCCTGAATAAATTGGTAAGTTTATGATGGGTAAACGAATGTTTGGTGTTGCACCACTTGCCACATTTGAGCCTGCCACCGAAGCGAAGTCATTGCCCACAGAAGCAGGGCCGCCCGCCGCATGTCTGGTCAGCAGATCCTGCGCGGCGGCGATGGTGCTGAAGTATGTGCTCTCGAAGCTCTCGCGTTCGGTAAAATCGTCACCTGGAATTTCGTCAGAATTCTCTATTTGAGTTTGATTCACATCAAAATCATCGTATAAAGCTTGAATTTTCGCAAGGCGCGTATTTGTTTCGTGAATTTGTAAGCTATTTAACTCTTTGCAATTTAAAAGTGGCTCAAGATATGATTTGAAAATAGTCAGCTTAGCTTTATGGGACGCTCTTATTTTTCTTAATGATTTAAGCTCTTCCATGATTAAAATAATATTCGAATGGAAATGAAAGGCAAGTAAGGAAGTAAGTTCAAAATAATTAACCAGCTTATAGTGAAAAATAACTGAAAATGATAAGAAATATTAATTGAAAATTGCGAAATTAGAAGAGAAGTGGATGAAACGATACTTAAAGCGAGAAATGAAGTGAATTGAAGCGACTAGAAGCACTGGGAAGCGTGCGCACGCCACGTGCACGTGGTACGTGGCGCAGTTACTTGACCTTGCGCGCCAGCGATCATGCGAAAGCGCGCCGGACCCGCATGCACGCTCGGGAATTTCACTGGAATTTGCAATAAAATGCACTGGATTATCACGTAAAACACAATGTTTAGGATGATCTTTAGCTGAAAAGAGAACAAATTGAATCTTGGTACCTCTAAATAAGAAATAAGTAAAAAAAATACTGGAATAATTAGGTATTTGCTTAAATTTATTGTGAAATAGTGAAAGGGAACCGCTTGTTCTAAAGGAAAATGCAAAATAGGCTTTGAAATAAAAATAAATTTGCGTTTGAATCTTGCAACGAATACGTAATTAATCGTGAATAGGATTGGAAATTATTATGGAACTGATTCTAAAATGAATAAAAATTGGAATGGAAATTGCGCTTTGATTGGAACGAACTCACGAATATGCACTGCAGGCCCCTTTTCAGGGTTTTGAATTTTCTGGACCGCTATTTTCTTGAATATTTTGAATGGTTGTTGATCGTCTTGGCCTTGATCTTGAATTCTCTGCTACGCCGCCACGCTTCGACCGCGTGGTGTCCTTGACGTGTCCTCACCGCTGCGTCCTCTGGTCGCTGCGCTGTTGTTGCTGCTCCAAAAAATCGCATCCGGCTCGAAATTTATGATGAGGTTCGACTCAAGGATCTAGCGGGGCGGAGAGAAATAACGTAGCCACGAATTGGTAAAATACTGGTTATAATTACGAGACTTTGTATGTACATGAAAAAATATAAATCTATCACTATAAGTATTTGCTATGCTAGCGAGTGGCTCGCACGGAGCCTGGAGACCGAAAGAGGAAGCACGCGCAGGCCGCGGCGTTTTTATTGGTCGCTGCTGCATTTGTGTGTGTGCGCCGTATCCACCGCTTACGCATGCGTTCACGCGTTAACACACTTCAAGATTGACCTCATCCCACCTGGTGTTAAGTGGTAATGAGGTCCTAGCTTAAGGGTGACAAGTACAGCATAATAAATCTGTTACTGGACTTGTCGCCCTTACCTTGAAGGCTTGACTCCTGCTACTAACGTAGCACCCCCCAGGAGCTTTGGAAACCATACTCACACGCAGGTACACAACAACACAGAAGTAATTGTTATTTGGCTGCGGTCTTCTGAAAGGTGGAGGTATTTAACCAGTTGGGCTGCTCCAGTTCAAGCGATAAAGCGCTATGCCCTACCTCTCTTAAAAAGCTTAATATAGTTTAAATAATACGGACACACGACGAATCTGATATTAAAAATAATTTAAAATTTAAGTGTGTGAACCATTCATGAAAAATACCTACACTATTAATTGCAATTGCCTTTTTGAGATTAAGCTGCTCTAAGCACCTCAATTCAACCAAGAATAAAAACATCATTATACTAAAAGGTACTGGTTTCCACATTAAAATTATAGAAAACATTTCTTTATTTACAAAGTTCGACATCTATCAACAAATACTTCCAGACAGTTCTGTGACTGACAGAAACACTACGCCACCGAAAAGGACAAACACAGAATAAAGTAAATACAAATAGAAGTCCATTTGTTTTCTTTCGTATACTTTGTAGTCTCGTAGGTTAATAATTTATTGATCTCCCTAACGCATTGTACGCACCTACTTTTACTAATTGGTTCCCGATGAAAGGTCCCTTTTACTAAGCCGTTCCAACGGAATTACTGGATTGTTCCAAAATAATTAAATGTGAACAACGTCTGGGAAACCATTTTTCTTGGAAAGTCTTTTACATTGCGGTTGCTCTATTTGGTTTCCAACACGCGATGCCTTTTTTTGTGTTGCCCTATATTAACAATTCAGTGTTAATTAGTGCTTTGGAGAGCTTTTTAAGCTTTTGGTGCCGACTATGATGTGAATAGATGTGGTTTTTATACGTGTTACCGGAAATGTATGTAATCCGTCCCTATATACAATTCCTAGGAAATGTATTCAATTCCTAAAACCACATGAAAATGTGTAAAATAAATTACGATGAGATTATTACCTGAACATTGAGTTGAGAATATCAACGAGTATTCACATTTTAATACCGTGTTTTATTACAGAAATCACTACTATTATAAATTCACTAATATGATATTGGAATTATATACAATTCCTAGGAATTGCACACATTTTCACATTTATATATTAAATCGTTTTTGAAACGATAGTTTATGCATTACCTAAATAGCTTCGGAATTCTATAAAGTTCCTAGGATTTGTATACAATTCGTAGATTTAATACATTCTGTTATCATATACACTACGAACTGGTTCCTTTATAAGGGTTGCAAAAGTCTAACAGACTCTGGGATCTGTAAAAGAATACACCTACCTATATTTGTTTGTTAGTAAAATAGCTTTTAATTAAAACTTTCGAATTTTTCTGTATTTAGCTCTAGCGCTGAAGTTAAATGCAAATGTTGAGATAAGATAAAAAAAAACATTTATTTTTATGTATATCTGTCTAGTTACAACGTTAGTATAGAGGATCTGGTGCTCGGTGAAGTGAGATGACAATTATTTTGGTTATTTTGGAAATGTATCTATCTGTTGATTTAAATAATAAAAATGTATATTATTTTATTAATAATTTATATTAATGATATCAACAGAACACGCTCGTCCCCGTAGTAATATTTAGTTACGACTGGCGTAGCCAGGAGCGACAGCTAGAAATCCTTTGCAGACCCTCTTCATGTAATCGCGGGTACTCAAGTTTCCGTTGTTATAACCTTGAAAAAGGATTCACTCATATTCAAATATGCTCGAAAATTGTGTAAATTCGTACACGCGCCGCTGCGGAAAAAAATACAATTCCTGTTTTTGGACGGTGAACTTGAATGCTATGTTTGTTAGCTCTCCAATAAATGCTTTTGAATTTTGTTTGCTCATATGTTAGTATTCCGTTCGTGAATGCCATATGATTTTCTAAAATTGGGGTTTACGTTTCAGTAAAGATTATCTATTGTTGCGCGATGAAGCCATTGTAATGCATTTTAAAATGCCTATACACATAGCATTGTGCAGTTATCATCTGGTTGTTTTAATCAGTTATTCGATTTAAACTTGAGGCTATTTATTTTTATTTATTTCTTTAGGTTAGTGTAGAAGAGATATAAGAATAATAGCTATTCCTTTAGTAGCGTACGAAGTACCTACAGATTTTAATTTATTTTACGGATACAGTTTTAAAACACTACAGATTTAGATTGTTTATATTATAAAGTTTGCGGTTTCTTCAGATAGCTATTGTCACTTTTAAAAGCTAAGTGTGTTTCAAATATGTTAAGCTCCCATTGTTTTAAACTTATTCATAGTTCAGCTATTTATTTTACCAGTTCATTTTTAAATCGGGATATGATAAGGCCGTAAATTTTTTTGACCAAAAAGAACATAGGTACAAAAGTAATTCGCTAATAGTAATGTTAGTTATATTTTATAGACCAGAAGGTCGATATTTTTTTAATTTGCTAAATTGAGTCCGTGGAACACACGATAAGGCTTAAATAGTATCTATTCTGGCTACAAATTGTATTAAAAATTTGACACTTCGTATATATCGCGTACCCACGGAAACAGCGAGAATTAGTATCGAGCGCCGTAACTTCGCAGCGTTTACCGCAAACGATCCAACGCACGCAGCCTACTAAATTTGAGCACAAAAGTTACACGAACGCATGTTGAGTGTCAGATACTTCCCAAAGTAAATAATACGTAATACCACATTGGGGAGTTTGACGCGCCTTAATAATCCAACCCGCTATGTGCCGTAGCTCGGCTCAGATTTCATTACCTGACAGATATGGACATGTTACATGCGTATCTACTTTACGCGCAGACATTACAATTTGCATGTACATTTATCTATTTCAGCACATGATAATAGAAGAGCTAGAACGTTATTTTGTTGATATTGACTACTTCTGCCGAACAGTTCGTCACAGTCTAACACGACACGCTGTCCGCTTTCCTGTCCAAGCCTGGTCGTCCGCGTTGCGTCCCCCATAGCAGTACCGTCTTTTAAGCGTTACTGGCATGTGCCGCATCGTTCTTCCCCCTAAACGTACGTTAGGTTACAAATTCCAGTAGCGGCCTAAACCGAGGTTCGAGTTTGCTGCCAAAATCAAATAGGGCCGAACTGAGTGAGAGAACCCGAAAGGTTCTCCCGTAAGTTTGGTAAAGATAAGGAGCCTTCTCCACCATTATCGAGAGTCAGGTAGGAGAAAGTGTTTAGTACAAAAGTTACCATTTTTCTCAAGAATATCAATATCAAAAAGGATTGAAAGATTAACTGGGTATGAAATGCAATAATCTGTATCAGGCATGACACCGATACTGAAATGAACAGATCAAGTGGCTGCTACAATTAAAATAAATAAGTGGATTAATTAAAATTAAATCAAAACCCATATTATTATATTATTCTGTATTTGTATTGAATTAAGTGATCTGGTGCTAGCTTCTCATAGTAACTTGTGCAAATAACAAATAAATTACATTGATATCCTAACATGCGTCAATCTTAGCTGCTGTGGATAAACTTAGCTGCTGTGGATAAAACAGCTGGCAATCAGTGAAGAGCGCCGTAATTTGGCTGCCCTCGCCGCAAACGATTCAACGCACGCCGCCTACGACTCAGCGCAAAAGTTACAAGAACACACGTCGAGTGTCAGATACTTATCAAAGTAAATAATACGTAACGGCACATCGGGGAGTTTGACGCGCCTCAATAATCCGGCCCCGTATGTGCCGTACCCTGGCTCAGATTTCATTACCCGACAGATATGTAAATGTAACACGCGTACCTACTTTACGTGAAGACATTACGATTTGCATATCGGTTTGTTTATTTCGGCACCTGTCATTGGCTTGGGGAACTAGGATGATTATTTGGTGATGACCGGACATGGATGCTTCGGTCAATACCTGCACAAAATTGGACGGGAGGAGTTGCCACTGTGCCACGCTTGCGGTGCGGAGAATGATACGGCGGACCACACTCTCAGTGTGTGTCCAGCCTGGGAGATGGAGCGGGTCGAATTAGACACTACTGTCGGGCGAGATTTCTCACTCCCAAGCATGATCGAAGCCATGCTTGGAAGTGAGGAGGCATGGTCAGCAACCACCACCTTCTGCGAGCGCGTAATGTCACAGAAAGAGGCCGCGGAGAGAGAGCGAGAGGCGGATCCACTCGCTCCACCCCATCGAAGACGGAGAAGACTACGCGGGAGGCGTCGAATTGACGCAGTTGCTTAGCAGGGACCGGCCGGCCACGGGTGTGGGGACACCTCGGCTGGCCTTGCACGGTCTTTCGAAGGCGAACGAGAACGGTTTAGCACCTTTGGCCGTTCCCGCCATTCCCCCAACAAGCGTGGGGGACTAGATGGAGCCGCCCCATAGGGGCAGCTATTCCGCCGACGGCGCTGTGGCAGCTATAGATAATCTATATTCCCATGGCGCCGTCATTAGGCGATGAGAGGTGCGGGGGGGTTTTAGTGGGTAGTCTCACGGGTAGGAGGTAGGTAGGAGTCCCACACACGCCGCTGCCTTCCCCAACGCAGCGGTACGGTGCGCCAATGCATTTCCCCCCCTAAAAAAAAAAAAAAAAAAAAAAAGGATGATTATTTGGTGTTACATTGTTTCCAATACTTAAAGGCTTAGAATACGTTATAATTTTAATAAATTAATTTTTAGGGATACTTAAAATAAATCTTATTGTTCCTCGTCCGTAACTGATTTCGAAGGGTTATCTTAGACCTAGTCGTTTTGTCGCAATGAAAAGTAAGGCATGTTATTCTAAATTATAAAGAGCACTCATTTTTTAAATAAACGAGGAACTTTCCCCTTTTTTCTCTAAGCTCAAAATATTGTTTCTGCAACGGGGTGAATTTTGTCTAGTCTTAAGGTTTAAATTATCTTTGAGAGAACTTATTGTAAACATATAACAGGGACACGAAGTCAATAGTATCGTGGTTACACATCTAAAATAAGTTAAATTCAAACTTTAAATAACAGGGTACCGAAGTTTTTCACGACACAAAACATTTTATTTAATAAGAGCCAATTCATCCAAGTTTTGTTGTTTGATAAAATCAAACGAGTTCCAAAGATCTTACAAAGTTTAACGGTGGAGCGAACCCAATTACTCTATTATGATAAGCAAAGCAGCGCCTTAGCAGATTGTATCGATGTTGTCAGGGTAATACAGAATGAGGTGAACCGATGAGTCTTATAATTAGTTGCTCCCTCCCGAGGCGGTTTGCGATGTAAAATTAATTTCTACCGCCACGGCGCGACTAAGGAATTTACTTAGAACGAAAAACAGGACGCGCCAGCATTTTGCTGTGTTTATCTCGGCTAAGTTATTTAACGTTTTGTACCGTTTAATGTGACTATATTTTTTGTCTGCGCTGGCTTTATTAGGTTCGTATTAACTTCGTAATAACGTGTTATTAATTTGTAAAGAGATTAAAACACGGTGTGTTACTTTGTCATGCACTTTAAAATTTTATTTATGATTTGACTACCTTATTTGTAAGGTAGACTGGTAAAAGAATTCTTAATTATAAATTTGAAATTTATACGGCTAATTTTGTTGAACCTGCTTTTTAACTATAATACTCAACATTTGAATTATAATAACGCAGGGATGTGACGACTCCATTGCCTTCTGGTTAGCGCCCGCCTACTATTCGATTTGTGAGATATTGAAATGGCAGACGTCAGTTATTTCACCCCTATAGCCCGAATAACCCTGCCTACAAGTATTTCAGTCATTAGCCCCAGTTTTAGTTTTTATCTTGCGCTATGTGCTTGCTGCACTTGCCGGGTATAACGATTAAGTGCACATTATTGATGCACTTAGAAGTTAGATCTGGCCGATGAATGCCATCTAATATTCATATTAAATATCTCAAGGGGCCTCTACGTGTTGGGTCAAAGACCCAAGCAAGCCCTCTACGGGACCGGACTGGTAGAAGCTTCCCAAGCAATCGCTGACATTAATAATTTTCTATTTCTGATCCATAAAATAGTAACCATTTTAATTACAGATCAAGGCACTACTTCGCTTCAACTTTAATAAGAGACACGAGTGTCTGATGAACAGGCATAACAATTAGGTAGTAATTTAATTGTAAGACTTATGATTATTTCGATATTATACACAGTTCATGGATTCAAATTAAATTTAATAGGTCAGCAAATAATAAGATTGCTATATTTATAGTAA
This sequence comes from Glyphodes pyloalis, assembly GCA_037074685.1. Classification (NCBI taxonomy): domain Eukaryota; kingdom Metazoa; phylum Arthropoda; class Insecta; order Lepidoptera; family Crambidae; genus Glyphodes; species Glyphodes pyloalis. Next base: position 10,693,112 of record JAYKKO010000005.1, on the reverse strand, counting down.
TGGTTATTAAAGGAAATGAGAAAAATAAAAAAAAAACCTTTCATGTAATAGAGGTAGTCCACTTTATTTAGTAGAAACTAAGAAAACGCATTAAACCGCTGCTCATATCTAGCAATAGAGTTTAAAACTGAATAGGGCAGGTGACCCGGTTTTGGCCATTTTAAGAATTTTGTAGACTTTGAGGCTATATCATTTTACAGTTTTTGTTATCACGGACATATTTCTTGTAAAAAGTGATTAAATACATATAAATCTAGCGTAAGGATATTTTTTTTTCATAATGATTCAATGGAAAAAAAATCCTGTAGAAAAGAAAAAAAATGGGAATTTGTGCCATTTTTGGCCAGGTTTACCCCATTTCTGGCCACAGTCATGTGCCAGTTCTGGCCATCAAAATTCATCAAAAATAAAAAGCAGATAATTCAAAGTAATAAAAAGTTTATTCGAAAATCGCATATTTACGATCAACAGTCTTTATTTAGAGAAAAATAGCTAACATTATATTGACAAGAAATATAATTTTTATTCAAGCTGAGATATTATATTTCATATTTCAGCTTTAATTAAAATTACAATTAAGAATATCAAAATTAACCTGAGGTAGATATCTATAATATTATAATGACCAGTCTTTATAAGTTTTTTTTTATTTATAACTAAGTATGAATGTTATTTTATGCCGTGAGTAGGTACTGGAACAATTTTCTTTTCACGACACCGTTTTTTTTAGTATTTGGTTTCGATGGAGGCCTTATAATAGTTACTCTGAAAATGAATAGATTACTTATATCAAAAAAGCTAAGTAATTAAGTTAAAAAATCAAAATAAAAACTAAATAGCCAAAAGTGGGGTTCTACGTGCACCACTTGTGGCCAGTCATGTGGCCAAAGATGGAAAAATTCATTAATTTTGCTCCATTAGTGGCCACCTCTCTTAAACTCACATAATAAACAAATAGCGATAAAATATCATTAGTACCACTTAGACAGTGTATTCTTTATGAAGGATTAACATAAACATCAAAATAAATAAGAAGGATTTTAAAAATAATGATTATTTACTCACCCGCTCGCCTTAGCCTTTTTGCTAAGATTTAAAACAATTGACGCTCGTCAAAAACTAATGACTTGTTGGATTGAAGTGAAGTTTGACAGATCAAAGCTGTAAACGCTATCAGTATTGCCAATATTAGATGTTTTTATTCCCGTAAACCGTTGAGTAATATATTTGTCTTTGCCTTAGTTATAAGGATTTTAAGTTCTAAATGGCCACAAAGGGGTCGGTGGCCACAACCGGGTCACTTACCCTAGTGGCTTAAGTGAGAAATAACTTATTTGTTTTAGCCTAGACTTGACTCTCAAGACGTTCTACTTGTTTTATATTTCATCAACTTCACAGTTGCATTCACAAAACTTAGTTGATAATCCACACAACGATGGCTGCAGCGACAGCAAAAACGCTAATAGTCTTGTTTCTTTGAAGTGATTCGTAGCGGGCAAGTATTTCAAACTCGTCGCAACAAAATCACGGAAGTCGCTAGTTCCTTAAACACGTACAGCGGTGCTTGTTCCGCGAAATTTACTACAAAGTATGTTCTAATTTGAAACCGTTCGCCCTACCCGACGCATTCCGTTCCAGCTGCATTGTGGAATATTCCAAACTCGTTTATTGTTGCAGCAACCGAATTGCTTGCATTAACCTTTAATACGAGTTGGAATAATGATTAGCGCTCCTGTCTGTTGAGCCAATGGTCGTGGGTTCAATCCGAGGAAGAAGAAAAAATGTGTTTGTTCCATCCTTAAGTATTTTGAAATGTTTTGGGATATTCGTTGTTGCCCGCGACTTGTTGACTCGATATAAGTATACTTTATCATACTCTAGTATGTAATTTTAGCTATCGAGACATCTATACATTCGTACAAAGTTTGCTTCTATAATATTAGTAGAGGATGTAAATACATCTGTTGATTCTGGTCTCCATTACACAAGTGTCCCTTTGGGCCTTGTCTATGTATGTGAATACAATACCTATAACATAAATTGACGTATGTATGTACTTATTATTACTTTTATTACCAGTTTCAAAACATTGTTATTCATGAACCTAAGTAACTTCTAGGGCGTAGGTGCATATTTTTTTCCAATATATTTCACGCGGATTTTCATAATAATACCTACTCAAAATTGCAAAATATTAGTTCGAAACTAACTTTAACGTTTCTTTTTAAAGTTTGTCCATGAATACTTTAAAATTTAAATGTGAGGTCTTTATGTATAGTCGTTTTTTTTTGTAATCCACTTTAAATTCTATATGTTATACCGCACTCATACCAACGAGCTCTCCCTTCTCTAGTAGTACACTCGTAAACATGCTTTTTCATTTACGATGCGAGTCCAACATAAGCTGAAAATTTCTCATCAGCTATAAGAAAGCACGCAAAGAAAAAATTAAGCAAAATCTTATTTAAACGTTTCATAAACTAGTGTCTGTAATTATAATAAGAAGTAATAATACTAAAACCGAACAAAATTGTTAAAAAGTTGACCTGTTAATATTAATTCCATAAATATTGTAAATTTGTTGTAATGTCTAATACTTTTTACGTATTTGGAGACGAAAACGGACATAGAATTTTTAAGGATCGCATCCGCGAATTTGTATCCTAAAATGCGAATTCAGAGGGTAAAATGTATTGATCAGTAAAATATTTTTTGATCGGAAATAGCAAGAAATAGTTTACTGTATTAATAGATTTCTAAAGTAACACCCTCGTAAGGCACTGTCTGCCTGCTTAGCCCACCACTTGCCGGCCCTGCTAATAATTTCAGATTGCGCTTTTTTGTTCTGTAAATATTTTAAATAATCAGTTTCATAAATATGAATGTCCCAATTAATTAGAAAGATTCAAAGCCGCAAATACATATGCGTATTTCCCTGAACCACTTAAAAAGTATAGAGCGATAGTATTAAAACTTACATTTTGGGACCTCATTCAGCCGCTTAAACAGCCATTTGTAAGATTATTAAACATTCATAGAGTGAACCGTAAACATAATATTAGTATTCAGGTGATAGGAAGGGAGACGTAAGACATTAACCTTTAAAAAGGGGTCGATGCGTGAAGTTGTGTCCCCTTCTGATAACTTATTCCGGGCCACGATTTGTCAGAGGGCCCTGTTTGGGCACAAAATACAGACTTTGAATATTGATGGCGGACCTCATTATGGGCACAATTAAACTTGACTAATGAGACTTTGATTTGTGATGGAGTTTGCATAGCCCTATCGGTGAACTTTGTACTATCTGTAATATACTCGGCGAAAGGGAATATGTACCTTTTGGTAACTACTTGTAACCATAATTCATCAATAATAAGCAATACTTGAAATATTAAAGTGCTGGCATGTAAGGGTATTTTACTCGTAAAACATAGACTTGAACTTTTTAAGGTTTATTTTATTTAGAGTTAGTTATGTCAATAAACGCAATTTTCATATTACATTTTTTAAGTTTATCCAAGCGGACTTGGATTAGCAGAATAACGATGGAAAAATCACAAATAACCGTTTCTGAAGGAAAAATATGACGTCATTATTATTCTTACGATACGACAATGAAGCGAAGATCGATTTGGGATTACAGTTATTAACGAGTGTTTAATAATGCTTAATGTAAAACAAGTAATTACTTAAGAGCAGACGGTAGCTACTTTGTCTGTGGAGGGCGGTACAAAGTTCGCTGGGTCAACTAGTAATCTAGAATGTACTTGAAGCAATTTTATTAACGTGATACATTAGGATAACAACATATATTTTTTACTTTTATTAAAATGTCTCATGGTCTGTAGTAACATCGAATGTAGTTTGGGTAAAAAATGTTATGCCTCGGTATGACGTTCTTGTATTTTTGGATTGAATGTACCCGCTATCGGTTTTCCTACTACAAGAGGTAAAGCGTGTTCTAATTATCGAAAATTATGTTTCCAAGAATGTTAATATTTATTTTAAATTTCTATTACCTACGTCACAAAAAAAAGTTAAAACATTTGTTTTGGTAAAATTTTTAATTATAATTTGTTAGAAATACCGAACTATTTTAGACTTTGTCAGAACACATAAGCCTAAAAATCTGAAAGTGTTTTTGTGCTTACCACATAATAGCATCCTTACATCCTTCATCTAGGCACAGATCTTATCTCTAATTCTTATTATTCTGTCTCTTGATGCAATGAGCCGCTATCCCATACGGGCCAAAGCACGGTGATCAACATGCGTGAATTCAGTGCTGTAACAGATTCATCCTCGATATCTTTTCCAAAGTAATCACCAGTCTAACGTTAAATTTTACTAACGATGGGAACAACTCCAATCCCGGATCGATCCACGCTCCTTTCTTGTGTCGTAACAATAATACTTTAAAGGAAAATCTACTTCCTGAGTACATTCTGCAAGGAACTTGGAATGGCGAGTGACTTTGTCGGCTGAATAATAAATGCTCAGGAAGTCGCCGTGCGCCTTTATTTCTGTTTTACTTGTCGCGGTGAGCTCTAAACATACCCGTCGAGCAATCTGATGAACGGTCGAGGTTTACGGATTTCACGCAGAAATAAGATTCCAGCTCCCACTGTTTACCTTTTGTTGATGTTGAAATCTGATTCGTATTTGAAATCAAAAATAGTACTTCGCGAAATACGTAAGCTAATCTGTTATGAAACAGACTATGAATACTTTGGCGCGCTTATTTTATAATAACACAATCGGATGAATTTGCGAGAAGCAAACACATCACTTCTTATTTTTAATACTCGTGTCATTATAACTATAGTATAGTGCAATAAATAATAAATCACATATAATTTTTTATGTGAATTTTAATTTAAACAGAAGTACACACAACTAAATATACAGTTTTGTAATTAGTATTTCAATAAAATTTAATAACTTAATGATTCGAAATATTAAGGATAATCAGCAGACACATAGTTTATTAAAAAAATAAAATACAAAATTGAAATGATAATTTTACAGTTTGATAAAATTAGTTTTAATTTTAAGCTAAAAACACCTAAATTGAATACAAGGATACATTTTAGGTACATTGAGAAGTTAATAATGCGAATACATCAAAGACGTTATTAACACTGAATAGCATCGCGACCGACAATAAAACGTCCTCATTTACCGACGATCCAAACGTAACAATGTCACACACATGAGTTGGAATACAAAAGCCGATGCTTGCTTTACGAGTACATTCTGACAATACCAATTTTAGAGCCTCGTTGAGCTGCAATAGTTACCGGCATTGTTCAGATTTTACGACGTTGTTGGCACTGGATATTTAAGAACCTTATTACTCTGCGACTGGTTCGCTAAATATCTTGGTTGCGAAGTCAGTAAAGTTCTTATACGTTCTTAACTATGGAAAACTATTAAATTTGAATTCACATCGTTAAAACAAAAAGTCACTCCTACGTCAACACAGTAAAGGAGTTTATAAAAACTAATTTGTTTTGATATGTACACATGTGAAATAAATTGTATTGTACAGTGAGATAACCAAATATAATTATTTTTCTTATATCATGTACACAAAAATTTACTTAAATACGTTTAAATTCAGGTCAACGTCACTTCTTCCTGTGGATTTCACGAAAAAGTGCTGTAAACACACCAGCTCCACTATACACTTACAGCGCTTTACTATCATAACCTTTTATTTACTTGCTGAAGCAAAAACTACGTTTTCATTGTATTTTTAAAATCTAACTGATGGCTAAATACAATAATTGTTATTTAACACAGTCATCTTCCCTTTTACTTTTACTTAGCTTTCTAGAGTAATAGATATAACAAAATACAAATCAAAAATAGTAGTTGTACCAATACTTTGGAGTTAATTGTTGTTTCTTTATGGGTGTATTCAAGAATCCATCGTAGTACAGACCAGCTAACGGCTTAAATGGCGCAGAGTCTATTGAAATTTGGTTAGGAGAAAACTTCTGCCAATTTTCATTAAACGATGGAGGCAGTTGGTAATTATTTACATAGTTTTCTGTTGTTAGAGATATCTGATCGATTTTATTCTTTTGATATAAAGCAGCCGCATACGGGCCATTTCTTTCAGTAGTTCCAATTAATTGGTATTCGTAAACATACCCTGATGTTGATGCGTTTTCTAGATTTGTGCTATTTTTAAACGTTTCCCATCGATTATCTTTTACTGGCGGTAAACCAGTACTATCTGGAATAACGGTAATAGATACGTTTTTAACGAATTCATTGTTGTAGTTAGCTGTTGGATATAAACCAGGAACCGCAGTTTCAGTAGTATTAGATATGGTAGAGTTTGTTTGTAAATCGTTAGATGTTACATTTACTACTTCATCTTTAACCATTATTTCTGAGGATAATTTTGCATCAGTATCATTTGATTTATTTTCTTTGTTATTAACAGACACATTTGCTTGCCTTAATGTGTCTCCTATTTCTTCTGTTACATTTTCTACAAACATTTGAACATCTCTTTTTATTGACTCCTTGGAAGTGGATTCCACTTCATTATAAATATCATTTATGTCAGTATAGTTTGCTGATGTAAGTTTTTCAGGTAAACCTGCTTGTATGTTGGCTTCGTTGCTAAGATGTTTATTATCGCACACAGTTTTCAGGATACTCACGGTTTGGTGTTGATTGATAGTCGGTAAAACTATGATTGGTAAAACAGGTGGCAATTGTTGTCCATAGTCAAACCCAATTTTATAGCCTTGTAAATAGCCTAGTAGTGCAAATAGATGTTTGGTTTTTCTTGACTTCTTATTTTGACCTGTAAAAAACACGTAATAGTTTAATAGGTACACAGTATTTTTCAGAAGAGACGGCAACTGTTTAAAAAAGGTAACAATTTTTATCACTTAGAATACTACGCAAATGTTAATTCAGTTTATGTTTCAAGTGTAAAAAATAGAAATATACGGATTTTTAAATGGGCACTTACTTAAAACAAATGTAAAATATAACAGCAAAGTTAATAATGAACGACCGCTCGGCAACATTTTGCGGAAAGAAATGAAGTACGCAAGTGCTACTTTTATCAGGTTTTATGTTATCATGAATGAGTAGTAAACGCAAAAATTGTACATAATGTTTTACTTAACAGTCTTTGACAAAGTTAATAAAAATCACAAATAAAAACAATAATAGAAAGCTAACAATAAAAAGAGAACAAAACAAAAATAATAATTTAGCCTTTTATGTCCCATTGTTGGGCACAGGTGTCATATCAGCTATGAGATGGAACGGGTCTCATTCCACCACGCGGGCTCAGTGTGGACTGGTGGAGGATCGTGTGTCAGGAAAGTGATCATTCTTATTATCAAATGTTTTCAAACCGCCAAAGATACAAATTGTTTATAGTTTTTATGATGACCTCCGTAACCGAGAGGCGAAGCTACTTACCACAGAATCATAGCATTGTATGTAATGTTGTTCAGTGTTTATAGAACTGTTGCTCGTAAAAAACTAACCATTTAATTTATTTTTCTTGTCGAACACTTCTATCAATAGTATTGCTTTCATGCAATAATATTGCATGGTTCTGAGCTATGGACACTAACGATTATGATATATTCCATAGTTTAGACACACTATAGGTAAGTCCATGTTATATGGCTTATGATAACATTATTTATTGCTACTTTTTGCTATTGAACCAATGCATGAAAGATACGTTTTAAACGTAAAGGCACATAATAGCCGAAGGCAAAATCTGAGTCATGATAAAATCTCATACCTATGCGTTCAATTTAATCTGTTCACATTTCCCCTTTGCATATACTGTGTAAAGTGAAATCGAAAATAAACACGGGCGTATCAAAATGCGGGTTCATAGTAGCAGTAGATACTTTTTTGTTCCTTTTAATTTCACTTTTGCATCGGTTTGAATATTTTATCATTTTGTATGCAAAACTGTGCTAAAAAGATTTGATACATAAATTTGTTACCTTCTTTATATTAAACTCGATATTTTTTAAATTGATGACCTCCCATGTAATAAGGAAAACTTGGTCCCTTTAAATAACTTCCTCATTCATAGAAATAACTTTTTCAATCCACGATATAAATGTAAATTCATGTAACAAAGTAAACGCTAAATAAATTGAAAATGAAAACCAAAACCGAAGACAAATACAAAACATCCATTATTGAGATTCCGAAGACAAGACTTCTTTTATTTCATCGGCGCTTTTACTGAACAAAATATCCTTTGACATAAAATAATATTCAAACCTTAAGGGAGGAGGAGACATGAATGACAGCTAGAACAAAGCTCTCCGTTCCGTTTTTCTTACATGTGTATATTACATTTGTATACAAAACAAGATGATTTTGTTTTGTTAGGCGATCGAACAATATTGGTTCATCGGTAGGTACACAGATTTAATTGTTTTGTCAAATCATGTGCATTTCAAATACATTTTAAATTTAATTCTGAATAAATCCATTTTTTAAATTAATTTTTCAAATCTCAGTCATCACTCGAAATGAGGAATGATTTAATTTTTCTATTTAAAAAGAGTTACATTATTTTACTTTTAATGCTTCGATATACTCGTACTTGTCTTTTCTTCAACTTACAGTCATTTAAATACCACAATTTTGTTAACACAAATTAAGAGGTAAGCTATCACTAACAAGCTAACAAGTTATCAGATTTTCCATAAAACTCATTCAATTTTAAAACTTAAGTTTTAAACCAAGTTCAAACGTTTCAAGAGTATTTTTTCCTCTGATTATTTGTTACGAGACAATAGACCTCAGCTCAAGCATTAAAACGATGACGTCATCACACATCAGCATGAACACGTATGAAGCAGAGGCGTCTCGTCAACAGAACGGCGCCCGAGGCGCGCGTCAACTGTCACCCGCCGCGTCAGCAATACGTCAGATGCTGCATGTGGAATTATTAATGGCAAAGGTTCGTCTTGCGTCCTCATTAACATAGTAGAAGACCCGACCCAAAACGACCGTCGCCGACCTGATATTAGGATGAAACATGTTTTATAACAAACTAGACTTTGACTTTGTACGCGCGGAGTTACGCACATCCTCCATCAACCCTTATTTTATCTCCTCGGGGGGGTTGAATAACGTCTTTATCATCCCCCAATCTTTAATTTCAGTTCAATCAGTCAAAAATCTAAGAAGATTAATACAATTTTTCATCCCCTATTTTATCCCCTTGGGGGGTAGAATTATCAAAATACTATCTTAGCGGATGCCTACGTCATAACATCGACATGCATGCCAAATTTCAGCCTGATCCGCCCATTGGTGTGGGTTGTGCGTTGATAGATCACTATATGAGTTTTATATATTTACATTTAGTCATATTAAAAATAATACTAATTCTAATAAAGATTATGACAGTCTATTTTGCACAATTTTCCTAAAATAGTACATCCACTCCAATACAATTACATAAAGCTAAGACCCGACTCTTCGGTCTACTGTTCCAAATACTAAATAAATTTGCAAGGCCCTATTTCAACACAAGCTACGACAAATTGTAATAGCGTCTGAATTTAACATCTATTTTAGTAATTCCCAACAATATGACATACCATTTTGGATCTGCATGTCCAATTTAGTCCAATATTCTAACTTTGCTCTGTAAACCATTAACGTGCGAGAGAAACTTCAGTCTAGTATAACTACTTAAGTTATGTTCTGTACTAATATGTGTCTAGTTTTCTAAAGTACCTTCAACAAACACTTCATCAGGTTCCTATAGTAATCGATAGAAAAAAATTACGTTACAAGGCTTGCTAGGAAAGGTATATTAGTCTTAATAACAGAACATATTCTGTACATTTACTCTATATGTATGTGTCTGTAAAACCTAACTCCTAAAAGTTGGGACTATTTAAATGTAATTATGTACGTTAATGTATGTACATTAAAGTGGATTTCTGGATGATTTAAAAATATATTTAAACCTACTAGATATCGTCGTCATGTTTGTTTTTCATTATATCATCACAACATTATCATCATATTTTATATATTTAGTTGTCTTATTTTTCAATGCAATTAAAAGTAATTTTCTAAATATGTCGTGATGGGGATGACAACCCCAATTAGTGTTTGTTGTCGGTTACTCATAGCACTATGGAAAATCTTAATTTAGACTAGTTGTTATTGTCTGGCGTATTTATTATAAAAGGGCCATACTTCAATACATCAAATAACACAATCCGAAAAATTATCAAATTGGTTTTGTTTAATAAAATCCCATAAAAACAATACTTGTCAAAAAAACAACTCGGTACCCACTACCATGAACCCAGACCAAACAAAACACCCTCCTTTGCATGTCTACTAAGAAAAGTATGATAGACTTTTTGTTTAATTGAACCCAAAATGGCTTCCACTCAGTTATCACACATGATTTCGCCACCGGTCAAGGTGGGAGGGAATTGCATGAACTAAGTTGCATCTTAAGGAGTTAGCTGAGTAAGTTATGCACTTACGTCTGCAAGTTGCAGGCTGGATGCAATAAGTATCAGTTTTGACTTACTTCGGGCGCATTAGACAAGGACGACACGTCTGTGCAAAACGGATTACTTGCCGAGATCTTAAGAGGAAACATAATATGTTTTGTTATTATTTCTAAAATAGTAAATGCCTTTTGGTTTCTTTAATTCCATAACAGCTCCAGTTCCGGCTTTCCAGACACATTAGAAAATCAATTGTTTCTTAACGTACCAATGAGTCATTGCGATTTGAAGGGTTAATAGTATACGATAACTGTTATTGGTAAGTAGCTAAGTATTCCAATTACCAACTTAATATATACATTTGGCATCTTAAGCTTAGAAAAAACTCAGTAAAATATTAAGTTGATTGATTCTTTTGGTAAGGTTACAGGATTCAAATTACAAGGTAAATGTATCAATGATGTCATACGATTCTATGAATTCAATAAAAGAACACACATTTAACTTCAAATTACCTTCGTAGCATACCTTCGTTTTACTTCGCAATAAGAGCAAGTTGGGAAACGAACGTTCACAATGAAACTTAAGCTTTTCATCATTTTCATTTCATTTTCATGCAGCCAGTTAATCAATTGGTGAATTTATCTATTTTCAGGCAATGCTCTGATTATACTAAGAATGACTAACAGGCTTCTTTACTTAACACGGACTTTTAAAATAGAATTTGTACAAAGAACAATCATGCTCGTGAAGTACGAAAAGTATATTAGTAAAATTAAACAATTAAGTCCTGCATAGAAATTTGACATAATATAACCATTGATTTCGATAATAACTCTTATGCACTATTTAATTACTTACTTTTATATACATTTTTAAGAACTTAAGTTTTGCGCCGAGGCGGGGATTTTATTGAGCGTTGCTTAGGCGTGTCAGGAAGAAACTAATGTTGATGTATTGAACGTCAAGTGTCATGTTTTGACATGTGCTCCAACAAGTGAACTATTAAATGTTTCGTGTTTCTCTAAACACTTGACATTGGCGGAATCATCATGTTATCGAGAGACACGAGATCATGGACTTAGTTTGGTCCATGCACGAGATAAAGTTCTTTAAAAAAATGCTGGCCAGCGCTCGCTATTCCACACTGCCAAATTTTGTCAACTGGTATCATTTAGCCAAAAACAATCCTTTAAAAACTATAATTAATACCTTTAAGGATGTTCACGTTATTAATGAGTAGCGTAAGTCAATTACAATGCTTTCAAAAATATATCTGGTTTATTGCAGCTTTTAGTAAGAGAACGAAAAATTGTACAAAGTAAATAGGGTAAGGTTGCTCAAGTCGTACCACCGCCTAAGTCGTACCCCGGCAATATCTCATCTGATATTTATAAGTTGCACCATCTAGTGTTGTCAACCGGAACTATTCAGTCGCGCGAGCAAACATAAACAACAGGACGGCCGGCCGACTTCGCGAAATAGAAATAATTAAAAAGTAAGTTTTTTATACACTTTTCATTAATTTTTTTGCCTCATTTGTAAGCTTTTTATGGCAGGATTGTGATACATGCATTTTTTCTTTGTTTACATCTATTTGTAATACTTATCTGGTGATCGTTTAGACATCGAACTTTTTAGGTTATGTCAGTGAATTTAGTTTAAAACTTAGGAAACCCCGATGCTTAAGTCGTACCTATGCAAAATTCCTTACTCGTACCAGTACGACTTAGGTGTGAAGGATATTGTTTAATTAATGTACTTAATTTTTCAATAGGTAATAAATATGGCGAAAAGAAAATATAATACTTGGAAGCAGGAGGATATGGACGAAGCTTTACAGAAACATCGAGATGGAGAAATTGGTTTTAATGAAGCTTGTAGAAGATTCAATATACCAAAGCCTACGTTACGACGACATTTGAAGGGAATAAATAAAAGAACTAAATTTGGAAGACCTAATGATATGTCACCTGACATGGAAGAGTTATTATCACAGCATTTGATAAACCTAGAGTCCTGTTTCTTCGGTCTAACTTCCACTGAATTCAGAAAACTTGCCTTTGAGCTTGCTGAAAAATTTCAATTACCTCATCGTTTTAACAGGGAGAAGAAAATAGCAGGCAAAAAGTGGTATTACAGGTTCATGAAAGACCACCCTACTTTGTCTTTGCGTGTTCCAGAACCAACCTCGATGGCCAGAAGTAAAGGGTTTAATAAAGAGCGCGTTAATGACTTTTTTGATAAGTACGAAGAAATACTAGATAAACATAAGTTTGCTGCACACCAAATATATAACATGGACGAAACTGCATTATCTACCGTTCATAAACCGTCCAGAGTTATTGCTCAAAAGGGAAAACACCAAGTCGGCGCAATCACAAGTGGTGAAAGAGGTCTAACCACAACAGGCATATGCGCGATGAATGCAGCCGGTGAATTTATACCACCAATGTTAATATTTAAGCGCAGCAGACTGAATGATGCCTTAAAAAAAGGAGCTCCGCCAAACACAGCATTTGGTTGTTCGAAAAATGGATAGATAACGTCAGAACTCTTTGTTCAATGGCTCCAACATTTTATTAAGTGCACAAGATTACAAAAAGTGATCAGAAACATATTTTACTTTTACTAGATGGTCATAGCACACATACCAAAAATTTAGAAGCTATCCTGTTGGCGCGCGATTATGGAATAATTATGCTATCTTTCCCTGCTCATACCACACATCGCCTACAACCCTTGGATAGATCGTTCTTCAAATCGTTGAAAAGCTGTTACAATGAAGCCGCATCTTCGTGGCTACGCGCAAATCCTGGTAGTGTCATAAAACAAGCCAATGTTGCAGAGCTGCTTGGAAAAGCATACCCTAGATCTGTGCGTATGGATATAGCGCTAAATGGTTTTAAAGCAACAGGGTTGTGGCCGTGTGATAGAAATGTCATTAAAGAAGAGGATTTCATAACTTCTGTATACATCTCTGATTCATCAAATCAAGAACTTGGTAATCCAAATGAACCGACTATGGAATCATCCGCTAGAGCTACATCACCAAGCATATTAACGCCATCAATAGTTGCACCGCCACCAATAACTATTGTATCTCAACCATCAACTGAAGCAACTATGGACTCACCCGCTAGAGCTACATCACCAACTATATTAACGCCTCCAATAGTTGAATCGCCACCAATTATTATTGAATCTCAACCATCAGATGCATCACTATCACCACGAAAAATTACAATGCCGCCCTTATCACCATCAACAACGTCCATCATTCAACATGAACTTTCCACAATATCACAACATACTTCACGCGATGACAATATCTTAGCAGTTGATACAATTGCCAATAAACAACAAATAAAGTCACACTTGAATATTTTATCTCCTGTGCCTTGCATAAAAACAGTAATTCATAAAATGAAGAAAGGTACTAAGCCAACAATGGAATTAACTTCAAGTCCCTACAAAAATGAAATAGAAGCCAAGGACATCAATAAAATAAAGAAGCCTGTACTGGATTTAAATAAAGGAGTAAATAAAATAAAGAAGCCCATACTAGATATAAAAAAAATCAAAACTGAAAAAGGAAAAAATAAAACTATAAAAAGAAAGAAAACAGTTGAAATATGCAAGAAGAATAAAAAAATAAAAACAAAAGAATCGTGGTTATGCCAATTATGTAAGGAAGATTATGAAGAGAACATGATCCAGTGTATAAAATGTAAAGGTTGGGTACATGACCTTTGTGCTGGCGTTGAAAGTAAAATAAAGAAATATATATGTGATATTTGTCTTCAATCTTAATAATAAGTATTTTTTTTAAAAGAGATTATAATTTTGTGTTATTTTAGTAATTAGGTTCGATATTGTAACTTATCTTATAACCAAAGAAAAGGATATAAGACTGAATTAAAGGTACATTTTAGTTATTCATGTGATCTCTGGTTGTTAAGTATTTTTCTATATAGTTTATTACATGTTCACTAAATTCTATTTTCTAAGTACGACTAAGGATATAGGTGGTACGAATTAGGCGACTAGGAGCCTTAGTCGTACCGAAGGCATATTTTTGAAAAACTTTAAAGTCAGGTAGTTGATAAAAGATTTATACGTTTTTATGATTGTTAATTAAAAGATAACTAAATAAAGATTCAAAACGTGCAGAAATTTTTGTTTTATTTCAATTGCACTGAATATTACAGTATTATTTCCTTAGGGGGTACGACTTAAGCAACCTTACCCTAAGTAGCTTTAAGGATGCCTAAAGAAATTATAAATTCAAATTAAAGCCTAATTAAGAAAACTGATTTTTTTGCATAAAAAGTAGCTATTTCTTTTACCTCTCTAGTAGCTTAAAATCACATACACACATACACGCTCGTACACACACATACACACATACACGCTTGCACACACACATACATTATACAATCACACGTGCATATATTTACACGCGCCATAGTTTTAACCTTTTGTTTTTTGTTTTTTTTTTTTAATTTTGTAATTAAAGCTGTTTGCATAAAGTTAGCCAGCCAGCACTACCCAATGCTCTCAAACTACATCTCAGAGCTCCTGGAAGGGTTGAAAACCAGCGCAGACAGGGAGTCCGGCTCCGTGTCTGCATTAGCTGAACCACTTCCTTTTGTCTTCCTGTGTAGTAGCGTAAGATAGTTTAAGTAGAAATGATGTAGTAGTTTAAGGAAAAAGACAATAAACAATTTTTATTTTTTATTTTTAACTGTCTGTGACATTTCTAATTAAAACTCTTAACAAAAATTGTAAGATACAACGGTGTCTAATAGTTTGGTTTAATTAATTTTGTTCTATTTACTTTTTACTACACTTTTATAAATGACGACTCAGTTTGACGCTTTTAAAGTAATAAGCATTTTAACTAGCAAATATTTTCTTTGAAATGTGTAACTTTTTGTAGACTTCTTTTACGTGAGATGATTGATGATTGATTGATATTAATGTGCACATCAATATCATATATTTGTCAGGATATAGTGCCAATATTATATCTGATAATTTATGAAATAATATCATAACGTTAAGTACTTTTAAAATACATATTCAATATATATTTTAACACGCTATTTTTTCATAGTTCTTAACTATTGGTTGAAGAGCTAAAATTCAAATAATCATTTGTTTTTCTATTTACCTGCGTTTAAATTATTGTTAGAACGCTTTTCTCAAATATTATTATGAGTTAGTTTTTAATAGTCTCTAGTAATCACTAGTTATTGATGATGTTAATGTTCCAATCATATATCATTTAATTCGCTACTTATTGTTTTAACCTCCTCAGGGAGATAGATCGTGCGGAATTGACAGCCAAACTATAGGTTACGGTGACCGTTCTAACTTTCCAACACACTCCCAAAATCGCAATAAAACGCGACCTGTATCGTTAACATATCACGGGCATTGTAGCCCCACGTTCCGGTAGGATATTGGCATATCTTCCGGAAGGTCGACCTCCAGGGAGGCCCAATATAGATATCTGTTACACGCCCATCCCGACTCCCACGCCGCCATTTGATGGCTGGTACAATTATCAAATTTGTTCATGATATCTTTTATTGGCCCTTTTCGTATTAACTTTATTTGGTCGTCTATTTTAAGAATATCCGGTATTTTTGTCAATATTAAATACAATTATATCAATAGTGTCAATGTTTCTAAATATGTATGTTTAATATTTCAAATTAATTACTTTCTTTGATTTTTTAAAACAAGGTAGTGTAATTTTTGATAAATAACATAAAATAATCAGTACAGACCTATTTCTTGTGAAATGTTGATTACGCGAAACATAAAAGAAAAATTATTGAACATATTTTCTTAAACAAAGTCTAATTCTTGATTTTCAATAAAATTTTACATTTTACTAAACACAAAAATTATGATGAAAAGTAATTTTTAAAAGTCACCATCAAATTTGTGTTAAACAGCAGTCTTTCTGTTTTCTAAATTAACTTCAATCTAAAAACTAGTTCACTAAAAACCAATTTGCAGAGTATATTCACTAAAATGTGCAGCAATATTTTCGAGTCAACACCTGAACGTTGCGAAACCAAAGCAAAACAACAACGCTGTTGCTGGCTTTAGGTTTTTAGACAACAAAAAAGAGTGATATACGTCCCTAAGAGGAAATATTGCTTCGGATAAAAAGCGCAAAATGATCTGAAAGATTTTTGCTCTTTTTCTTACATCCACTAACGGAGATTGCAAAAAATATGATTTGTTTTTCGATCGACCTGCTATTACCAGATTCGCTTAAGAGGATATTTGTGTAGTCCTTGATATTTTAATAATGAGTATGTAGGAGGATATTATCATATAATAAAAAACAAACGTTCGCTCGCATCATTCTCTAGCTCACGGATAACGATTAATCTCAGGATAGAGAGTTACCGGAAAAAGTTCTGTAAAGTAGAAAATAAACGGAAAATGGATTCGTCACAATTTTTATTATTAGAAATGAAAATAAAAATTTTGTAGATCAAAATATAAAAAAGCATATTACTGGTATTTTTAAATATTAATACAGTGATTACTAATATTTAAAATATTTACTAATATTTAAAATTCTGATTTTACCTTGCAAAATCTTTGTACTTTTCTACCAGCGTAAAGGTAATTAGGTTTTATTCTTGTATCAGATATCTGACAATTTACAGCGCAAAATTAATAGAACTAGTGTAAAATTGACTAGTACCGAAGTTAATCACGTGGTACATGCCTTGTTAAACCACAGCTTTAGATTATTTTTATTTTGCTATCTCTCAATATAGTTCCTATTTCCATTTTAAGTTACTGTTGAACCTTCAAAAGTAAAGTTTCTTGGGTAAAATAGCTAACACTTCGAGCCCAACAAACGTCACAGCAACGCGTGCATCGTATTTCACGACATTAATGTACCAGGGTGTTATAACTGTACCGGAGGTGCTACCTACCGTCGACCGGCGGTCTCGCGCCGCCGATGCGTCACTCAGTACCCAAGGGCCGCGTAAACCGTCTATAAGACCCATACCCACCTGTGCTCCGTTCTGAGCCGATAAATAAGTAAGTTACTTCTCTCTCAATGGGATAATTTATTCTATTTATGAAACAGAAAGGAAATATGGTCAGGTCTTTAGTTTTTGGGACAGTTCTGTAAACCCTTACCCTGCTACCTAAGCAACCCTGCTTTTTATTAAGTCTGTCTACGAAATTTTGAGTGCAGAAGACAGTCCATTCCTTATTAACCGATAAAGTATGTACAAATTAATACAGTTCTACAAATGCTTTGACAGCTTTGAAGATTGGCTCCCCTGAATACTCCAGCAGATAGACAATTCATAACAAACTGGCAATAAAAATATTTATCCACTAAGATTACATTATTACTCGTATTTATTTGCTGTTTTTATTCTAAAACTGCGCACGCTTTGGATATAATAGCATTTCATGGAAGTAAGAAGGAAAAAAGGCTTTACAATTTTACTAGGAATAGTCGATATTTATAAAACAACTTGGAGTGGATAAAATTCTCTGAAATAAGAAATGAAATATTAGTTCTACAACGTTGTTAGCTTTGCAAGTAAACGCTAAAGTTGCAAGCCGAGTAAAAAAATGCAAAAATAATAAGTCCTAAGTTACATTTCCTAATAATTTCTAAATTATTCAATGATTTATTGGCGCATTTGGCAAAGCTTACTGCAGAAAAATGCTACTAATACTAAACCCAGAATAAAATTTATTCTTAGTTCACAATGTTGAAGTTGATTTCTATCTTTTTTTATTTACTTTTTTTTAATATAGATTTTATTACTTCGTTTGCAAATATATACCTTCTTTTGTAAATTTCATCCAAGAACGAAACTGAATACATCAACAAAACTACAAATAAAATGAATAATGAAAACAAGCCAAAAGATAATATTTTCAGTCAGCTTCTTTAGTTTTTAAATAATTAAGTAGATCAACTGTCTATCTGATTTACTTAGTCACGTCACGTGGATTTTTAGAGTGACAAAGTACTAATTTGTTTACAAATCACTGTACCTTTTCTCTTTTAACTCGTTGTTATTATAAAATTTTATTTGTATTTTGTTAAGGTTTAAAGTTTTATCAAGGAATGAAATAAATGTCTAGGTTATTTGTCATTTCCATGATACATTTTACGCTAAACTAGCGTCTAGTGTTTGAAGTTCCTTGCCTCTATTAGACTGCTAGCATTGATGAATAATCCAACCTGCTAATTCAGCTGCTATGAATACATTAACGTTGATATTGCTGTTAGTTGTTTCTATTAAGCTTTAGTTTACCATTCGTCTATACCATATATCTAGTATTGGCATATAATAATAAATCTTTATCTAGGTATATGCTATAACTATATCTTAGAAATACACTTGAAATGCCAAATGATCGAAAATTAAAATATCGAATACTATTCATCAAACGGTTCAAAAATCGAACGTACAAAATATCTATCATAGTTGTTTTACATAGATATAGATATTTGTATTCTATTCGATTATTATAATTTGTATAATGCTTTACTACTTTTGCCGCACTAGCGAACCTTAAATATTTTAATGAAACAGAAAAAAATTTATTCCTTAGATTGTTCGTGAGGCTGTAATATTACAAATTTCAGATTTTTCAATCCGCACTGGGTTGCGCTTTGGTTAATTTTTTATAATAAAGTTTCTAACTCTCATTCAAGCCATTTTTGGCTTACAATTTCATTTCTTATTTTCCTTTTATTAAAATATGTTTTATCGGTTCTTGATTAATCATTAACCTACTAGTATTCCAATTTGTTTTTGGTACACGTAACTATTTTTGCAAGATCAAAAAGCATCGAAACCGAAATAGTGCGACACAGCGAAACCGCTCCAAAAGTAACAGAGCAATAACTCCGGGAATTACCTCGCCGGGAAACTAGAATCCCATATTACTTGAGAATAACGGAGCACACGAGTCAGTGGTGAAAAAACTACATCAGTGAAAATTGTTTCCCGCCCGGAGGTAGAATGCTCGCGAAGATTACTTTGGCTGATCGTCCGTGGCGGCCGATTTTCTTAGTTTATGGGACGAGCGGTTGGAACGAGGAGCGAATAGTTCATTCGGCGGGAATAGAACCTTTTTAGTGACCTGTGAATATACGAGTGGGAACGATAGTGGACTATTCGGTGGATCATATTATTAATCGGATGTGTAATTGATACCTTTCATTTTGAAATTACAAATCGGCTTCGCCCGCGGTAGTTTTTGTTCGTGCGAAATTGAATGCATTAAATCCCACGTTTTTTTTGTACAACCTGTGGCCTTTTTTCATTATAGATTTCAGACTGCACATAATGCCCGTGTCTATGATAACCTGCATTTATGTGTATTTTTTACAACGCCGTTTTTCGATACTGGTTTATTGAATCCAGTGAAATAGTTAGATAAACAATAAATACCTATATAATATAAGCAATTTATCATGAAAGTACAAAGCATATAAAAACAGAACCGGACCTTTACAGTAGGCTAAGCTTCTCTGCAAGCCTGTGGGGCAGTAAACTTTTAAAAAATATTCAACCAGTGTGAAGTATTGATGTAGAAGTTACAAAATATGAATTTGGAAGTGAGGATGATTGATAGACTATTTCTAGAAGTTCAGAATGTTTTCCGACACATCATAAGAAAGCCCAAGGAGATCTTACGAAGTAAAACTTTTATTTCACGGACAGATATTCTTTTTTTTTAATGTAATAAAGTTATGTGAAAAAAATGTTTTATTTTTAGATAACTTAGTATGATTATGATTACTAACGCTTTGCTTGAAAAGGACCAACTGACAGACTTTATTAGAACTTAAACCAAATGAAGACGTTTAAATTTACGTTGGAACGTCTCGAATTCCGAAATCCGAGGCACCGGAATAGTTCCCAATTAAAAAAAAAACCGTATACAGGAGCGTAAACGTAACCCTTTTTGCGGTTCCAATTCCAAATAAAACTCAGTCTCCGCCAGATTCGCGGCATGACCGCTCGCATTCAAGCACAAAATGGGAAACCGGCGAGGAGACCCCAAGGACCCGCAGAGTCTTTATGTAAATGTGGTCTGTACAAAAGGTGGAGTAATGCGAAAGTGAGATTGGGATTGCGTTCATCGATCGTGCACGGGCTGTAAACCGTTGGGCTTAAACAACAGAGAATGGATTAAAATGATTTTGAAAAGTCTTCCTCTGTGGAATTTCACAAACTTTGAATGCAGAACGAATGCATTGTTTTGTTTTTAAAATTGACCTACCTTATTGTATCTTCAGTGATATATTCTGAATTTGAAAATATAGTTACACAATAAAAATTTTCATATAGTCTTTTAAATATCTTCTTGATAATCACAGGGGTAATTTAGAATAAAAATAAAAAAACTACGCAAGAATACGTGAAGCAGCATAAGGCCAAATCTTAGAATTAATTGAACAAACATGTTGAAATACAATGGAATAGCATTTTAAGGTATTTTTATTAGTTAGTTAGGTCTATAAGACTTGTAATAGGGTAAAAAAAAAGAATTTGGTTGAAGTCATCGCTTTGAATTTTACCATCAAAAACTCTTGTATGCTTCGGTCACTAAATTAGGTCGATTGCTGACCCAACTAATAGCGGCCCGAGGTGAGCTTAGCTAAACTTTCAGCAACGCTTCCAAATTTATCGCAATCTAATGCCTGGTTCTAATATTTTACGATTCGTAATGTTTCAAAAAGGAAAATCCGTTTTTCTCCTACTGACTACGAGTCTAAAACAGTTTTAACATACGCCTCGTTTAATTTATATCTGTTACTAAAACAGATCCTTTTTCAAATATTGGAACCGAACATAACACGTTTAAAAAACTGATTTAGCTATTCACATCCTACTTCTAGGCATAGACATCTATCTGTGTCCTAAATCTTATTTTAATCTCCACCTTAAAACGAATGAATATCATGCCCTTCCAATCAATAACAATTTTGCCAGCGCCCTAAACGTGTCAATACGTTTTTAAATTAAAAATGCGTGGGTAAACGTTCCGATTTCCTCGCCTCGCCCTCTGTATCCTCGATTTTAATTAAAATTAATCAAAATTGGCAGCTATTAAAATGTTCCCGTTTTATTTTTCGCCCACATTATTAATTTTTGTCGGCAACTGTGTTGTTTTATCAGGTCAGCGCTGCTGCCGTCCCGGACGAATCTGGATCATTGATTTCCCTAGCGCATGGTAAAAACCAAACGTGCCTTATTTAAATATAGACCTCTTCTGTACTGTTCTAAAATAAAACTGAGTCAAAGTAATATAGAAATAAAGTGGCTGTCTAGATATTTTTATTCGAGAAAGATTTTATTGTACAAAAGAATACTTGGAGTAGCTAGAATATCGTGCTTTTATACTACATATTTTAAGATATTATATCTACGTATCAAATTGTAGCTAGTTCACAATGTTGGGTACATTTCTACTTCTGATAAGAAGTTTGTTAGTTCGTATATTTAGGTAGTAAGGCTTAAGTTTCCTTTTTATGTCAAACAATTTAAATAAATTCTTTAAACGTAAGTTACAAATAAAAACTTCATACTAGTTATTGGTGCAATCAATGTGATTTGTAAAGTATTTTTGTTGGAAAATTTTCAATAATATTTGATGATTTAAGCTTTGAGAAAATATTTACATTAAGACAAAAAGTTCACTTAAGTAATAAATATATTATATTATAAACTGAACACAAAATGTAATAAGCTTGTGTCGACTAAAACCTACTATTAAAAAATACCTTACCATTAAATTAGTAATGGAAAATGTTTAAATTCAAATGCCAAAGTTTCCACACTCAGAACTTTCTTCTTAAAGTTTACTCGAAACTCCACAGAGCGAACAATACCTTTGTTTGAATTCGTCATATTTAGTTGTTGAATAATTTATTGCATACGTTTGCTTAGGATGGTGTTGTGATGGAACGGTCCGTCATAGCCAGGTCTGCAAACTTCTCTCGTGATTAATGAAGGTGGCCCTTCAAACAATAACTACCACTTTATTATTCACGTACAACCCAATATGGATTGAATGTATAATTTGAAGTTACGCGTCTTGATTGGATGTTAGTATGAATTATATTGTTACATTGCCTCTTTAGTCTAGTAATAACAAGCTAAGGTTCGTGATTGGTACCGTGAGTTCAATTTATTATAATAGTGTTCTTGCCAGTTTAGATAGGATATTTTTAGATTGATCACCTAAATGTGAGTTATCCAATCATGCTCCCGAAAGGTCAAGTAAATAGTTGATCCTGTGTCTGATTTATTTTTTGGTAGTGTCTGTTGTCCAATCCGATTATGAGAGTGAAGAATGAAAAAATGCACTTGAGTGTCACGCAAACGTTCAGGGACTATAAATCAAGTCCCGTGTAATTGATTGATCTCAATAAGATTTGCCGCCATGACCAATATTTGACGGGACAATATTATTTTTATTAATATATTAATATGAAAGTTTGGTCACAATTTTGATATGTGGAATAATAAAAATCTCGCTGTATTTTATGATGACTATTTTGCTTTAAATTCCTCTACTATGTTAATCGTAAACCCCAAAAAACAAATTTAATTGCATAATTTGGTCGCATGTCTAATAAACTATTTGACCTTGTTGTTTTAATGTGAAATAGAATTTAAAAAGCTTTAAAGGTTTAAAAATTTCCCGAATACGAAAAATTACCGATCTGACTACATAAAAATTCACAACTGACCCATTGAAAATATGAATTGTAATTTGTCTATGCTGTATTTTTAGCAGCAAAAATCTGACTCGACACTTACATATTCATAGGATGCCCATATTTGAAACCATATCGTTTACCTGTGATAAATAAATACAATTTCAGACAACGAGACCTAATTTCAAAGTAAGTAGAAGCACTTGTGTTTTAGAAACCAGAACTGACAGTACCATCATAATACCTACATACTTTGTTACATTTAAAAACACCCAAAATGAAACATAGATACCTACATGTTCACCACGGAAATGTTTGCTCTGGGCAGGGATCAAGCCTATAAAATAAATTCTTTGTAATCACGCGATCTATGTCCAATAGTTCGTTTAGCATTTCGTTTCATTTGTTTCCGTCTTCTTTTAATTCTAGCTAGTCAAGCTGAATCTCTTATAAGAACAACAAAGTTCCCATAGCTAAGATGTAAGTACCAAGATAAAGGTATTTAGCACTGTTTACTCCAGATAAAAAGTTTTCCATCCATCTGAGCTTGTACTTCGAGTTATTTATGTCACTTTGCCCACTTTAATCCTTTTCTTTTTCATTGATAAGGGAGGCTTTACTGACTTTAGAAGTTTCCAATGTTTGTGTACTTGGGGTAAGCCACGTAATCTTCTATGATTTTATCGTTAGAGTTGCGAGTTTTAATAAAACTGGTTGGTGGGGTTCGTGAGCCTTAAATGGCTAGAGCTCTAAAAATAAACTGACTGATTAAAAGGAAATTAACCGTTGTATATTTTGATCTTGCTTTTATGTCTTTTTTACCAAAGTTTATTCGAAATTTGGTCATTTACTAAATCTAAATTGTGGAGTCAATTGCTAATAATATACATATATTTTTAAAACATACAAAACACAAAACAACGACTGCAAAAAATCTTAATATAAGTACTCAGTTCTTGCTTAAGTACTTATTTGAAAATGATCGTTTAAAAAAATGGAGGATGATTATGTCTTATATGTCCAATTTCTAGAAACAATAAATCATTATCAAGTAGGAGAAACCTCAATTAAATTTAATGAATATGCCAAAAAATAAGGGCACCTTTAAAAACTTAAGTACTTACATACGTATGACGTATCATGCTGTAGTTTTTTACGGAAATTTTCAAAAGTTATCAGCTCTACATAAAGCCATTTTTAGGGATTCGATTAGTGACTTCAAGTGTTCACTAAAGTTCACTTATTTAAGTTATTTATTTTCATTAAAATATATAGTTTTAATTCAAAATAAAATAAAGGAAGATTATTTTTGTTATTTTAATACGTCACAACACAACATATTTTGTGCACATAATAAAAAGAAAACTTTAATAAGACAAAATAATCCATTGCAAAACTGTTGACTGCAATTTTAGTTTCTCAAAAATACATTCTCAAGTCAATAGGAGGGCATGCATATAATTCATCTACCTGTCCATCGGGCACAAATCTTGCTGTGACTAAACTTTGGTCTCCAAGGAATACCGAACCATATTGCGAGTAAGAGGGAGAACTCCCGACTGGTACACATTGACTCGCATTGTGTTATTGTTGACTTCCCCTATAATGGATTACCATGAGTTTGTCAGCCTAACTGCGAGTTGAGCATCTAATGTTGTAAAACGTGGCGACAACTTCCCCGCCCCATGTCAATATTTACTATGATATTTATAACTTTAAATTTATCATTGCAATGCCATCTTCTGTCCACATGCTAAAGATCAATATTGGATTTTTCATCTGTTTTATATACCTATTTGACTACAAGAATGTACCTAAGTTGATAATTTTAAGCATGGAAATAAATTAAACACCGTTCAGTTCTATGATATTGACATTTACCATTTACTTGAAAACTGAAAGTTATTTTAAACTAGTCTTTTTGGCTTGTGGAGGGTAAGTAGTAAAAGGAATGGATTATGGAATAGTCGACATGATTAATTGGTTTTATTTGTCGATCAGTGAAAGCTAGTGAGTACGTTAATGTCGTGTTTGTTCAATAATGTGCAATATTAAGTCATAAGGCTTAATGTAATGTTCGTCAATGATTGATTGCCCCAAGAGAGGCCATCGGACTAGTCACCAAAACACGGAAAAGAGTCGGAAGCCATTTTATAATAGCTTTACGTCCTCAGAGAATATAAAATGCAAGGGTGATCGATCGTTGGCATTAAAGTTGGTATTTTAAGACAATGATATTGTCCCCGCGATTCCACTCTCGAGGCTCTTGGGAATTTATACAATACTTTCGAGTGAGGTGTCGTCTTGAGTAGTGTATTATTTCATAGCAGAAAGTTATTTGATTCTCCCAAGGAGACTCTGAATGGAATAAATTTCATTCAGATAAGACAAACGTCGTGCGTTTTTTGTATTTAAGTAGGTACTTGTATCTGTTGGTAGTAGGTATGCAATTAAGATTATAGAAATTGTTAAGTAGGTTTCCCAAAAACATTCAATATCAACTAAGATTAAACAACGCATCGCCTCGATATAGTTGTTTTAGAATCGGGGGAGTTTATCCCGGTGTTGAAAAAGTATATTTCGGGTTTTTCATAGGGGTATATCTTGAGTTTTAATCACCAATATGTAATCAGAGCGTGGTAATTAAGCTAGCATTCGTTGTTTTAATGATGATTTGATATCAATTCTGGGCCTTAGTTTTCATAATTGAAATCAAATCATCCAATATTTTCTACTTTCATTAATCTTACTTACAACAACAGATAGTCTAATATGTTTCTTGAAAATAAATATTGATGTAACTTAATATTTTCTTTCGACCATTCACTTGCGTACTTACCTAAATGAATAAAAACATTTTTTTCTTTAAGTCAATAAATAAAAAAAAAAAAACAAAATCACATTTTGAGGCTGCGTTATTGGAAAAGTATTAAATGGCCATAAATCAAGCTTTAATGTTACCAACTCTGAAAATTAGAGGGCGTAATATTGGAATTTGTAACAATTGAAAAGGTTGCAATTCCATATTTTCTGTAATGCCCGGTCGCCTTCACCAATTAGAATTACGCACACGCAATACGCTCATTAAATCGTTTCAAACTCAACGCAATTGAAATGTTGGGGTAATTTCATTCCTTTGTGATTCGCCAGTTACACCTTACATTCACCTTTGTATAACGGACTTTGAGCAAACAAATAATAATTTTGAATCGCCCTTTCGAGGAACACAAAAATAACACGAAATGGGTTGCGGAACTTCCTAGAAGTTCTGTAATTATTGTGTTTTGTTTACGGTATTCACGAAATACCGTGAAAAGTTTTCTTGGAATAACTTTTTTAGCGACTACGAAACAGGTTTAACGTAACGTGCTTCGCAACATTTTGGAGTATTCCGAGATCTGATGGAGTTTGCACAATTGTTAAGTATGTTACAAATACGACCAAGTTGCTGAAGACTTGGCTTAAAATTTTCATTGCTTTCAAACAGGTATAATATTTAATATTTAAATTAAAGATATGGTTTATTTTTTGTGAATTTAAGTAAGACTTACAGTTATGAAAGTAACTACAATGTTTATCTTTATATTGATTAACCGTTTATCGATTTTAAAAGAAAATGGCATGAAAGCACTTCTACCGGTGTTTATTTTAAAGAAAATCTGGAAATCCCAAGAAAATTTTTTTTGAGTATCCAAAAACCGCCTTTTGCCAAACAAATTGTATCTGTTAGAGTTAGAAAAAGAATAAAAGAAAGCTTGTCGTAAAAATAATGTTTTAAAGTAAAAATTTTCGATCGACTAAATTAATCGAAAATAAAAAGGTTTTTGAATAAATACTGGCCAAATTTTTTGTGTAATGTTTTAAAATCAACATTTTCTATCGACTAAATTAATCTAAAATAAAAATGTTGTTAAATAAATCATTTGCTAATTTCGTGGTTATAATTATAATGACTGCTCCATCACACCAATTTACCCTTTCAACTCTTGATTACCCATTGGCGTCTTAGTCGCCATACGACAAGCCAATAAATTCTCGCGTTACGCCGCAATGCTTTCCATATTAAAAGCGCAATTTTTCATCCCACCCGCCACATCGTTATCGCGTGACGTCAAATGGCAAGTTTATACTTGTATCTGCATTTCAGCCATAAATAAGAAGTGCAGGAGTAAAGAAGTGGTTGTGTGACAAGATAGCTGGGACACATCCTCCCTGATGCTTCCGCCGGCGCGCGGGCGTGCATTACACAAATTCTTTATTTTCCACATTCTGCGATTTGCAGACGGGCGTTTTTCATTGCTGAGTATTTGATACTTTAAGCCCGACTTTTTCTTCTTGCTTTCTGTTTCGTTTTTATTAATGTGCGGAACAATAACATGCAATGAAATCTTTAGCATTCAATTTTTAACGTTTAAAAATGGTCCGGCGGTGAGATATTCGCAATTATACTAATAAACACGTGTTTTTTCTAATGTAACAATAATTTAGTTTCAAAAATTCAAATCAGGCCACTAAATGCAAATATTTTGAAATGTAAATATTAAGGCGTTTCATTTTAAAATATTCAACATGTCACGTTTAGTTTTTTTGTAGCTTCCAATGAAACCATAAATATAATCTACGAAATGTACTTTGAATGGTAAGAGGAAACCGATAAACCTTCAAACATTCCTGTCAAAGTTACTTTTTGTTTTTGTATCGCCGTAGTCGGGTAAAAAGGAAAAACATCTTACAAGATAAAACAAAGTTATATGATAGAAAGTTAATGTTTTAATTCAGATTTAAAAATCGTCTCTTAAGTTTTCAACTTAATAACGAGCCTTTATTTAAAAGAACAGTATTTTCATGTTCGATTCTAAGCAAACTCTACTAATATATAAAGTTTCGTAGATACAAAATTAGTGGTTGAGATAAATTTTGAACAATAACAACCTGTCGTTGAAATCACAACGACTGAATATTCTAAATAAACAACTCCAATTTTCAACAGTAAATATTTATTTACCATCTAACAGTAGTAGTGATATTCAAATAATAAGTTGAATAATAAACAATACAATTGAAGGCCGCTCGTCTGCCGAAATTTGTGAATAAATCATTGTCTTCGGGACAAGAAGATAGTGCGTGTTGCTTTGGCAAATTTATTTTAATACCTTGCATATTTTAGAATACACAAGAGGTATTCAGAATTGGCTTGTTTCGAGAAAAGTTTTTAGAAAATAGTACAATACGTTTAAACGTGGTTAATTTTGTAAAGATTGTTAATCATTTGAACATTGAGATTTAAATTTTGATAACGAGAATAATTTGATTTTTTATTTTCAGGAAGATTATACTGCCAACCTCTATAGCCGAGAGGCGCGCGGGCCGGACTTTGGCAACGCGCCATCTCTGAGGTCCTGGTTTCGATCCCCGGTCGGGTCAATATGGGAAACGAACTTATTGTCTCGGATCTGGATGTTATGTATCGTCGTTGTTTCTGATTTCTGTAACACAAGTTCTTTACCACACCACAGATTGAGAGCATTGTATGTAATGTTGTTAAATATATTTTCTTTTACTGCTCGAAAGGATCTCATGAACAGATAGATAAATAAATAACAGAAACACGGCAAAGTGCGTGTTAGGTCCTGAGCAGGGATTTTTTGTATTTTTGTAGTACATTTTTCACTTTACTTCCTCTGTACCCGGTAGGTACCTACTGTCGATCGCGCTCTTATCATGGCGAGGCAATGTGAGCGGATTTTCCGGTGGGTTGGTTACCACCAACCGTATCGTACCGAGCTGGGTTCCTGAACCTCTCCATACAGCGCAGACGGCAACCACGGGGTTTAATCGGACAACACCTCGAGTGTTCAGAGTCTGACAAACGGTGTTTTTTCCGAAAATATTCCTTGGCTGGAGTGCATTTTTTTATTTTTATTTTAAAAACTTTATTGCACAAAAAAAGTACAAAAGGTGGACTTAATGCTAGGAGCATTCTCTACCAGTCAACCGTTGGGTCATGCAGATAGTACGTGTAATAGTGCATGTCAAACGTATGTAATGTAGGCTTTTTTGTAAAAACTAAACCAATACAGCAACAAAGGGTAGGGAAAAGTAACAGCAGATTTTTTTAAATTTTATTCTACCGCTTTGCTGTCGTAAATAATTTATTATATTTGCACTAGTTGCAACCTATTAGTACTAAGAGTCTCCGATCTCAGTTTCGCACAGGCAGACAGAGATATATATATATTTTTTTATAGTAGCGCAGTATATTGGCTCCTCCCAGCCTGATGGTTAGCAAGAGAGGAACCCACATCGCGATGACAACGGATTTGATATCAAAATATCCTATCCGTTAGCATCGCCATAATGGCCCGCAAGATGTTTCTTCACGCTATATAAAGAAACTATCAACTTTAAAAAGTATAAACGCCATAGTGTCCCATGTTATATTCGTCATTTTTCTGTCCTATTCTCCCATAGATAAGCGTGATAAAATATTACATTTTATCACGCCTTATAATTTATCAAACCTTATCAACAGTATGTGTACTATTTTAAATACAATGAGTTCTGAGTCATCAGTTCTCTAACACAATAATCACTGATTTCCTTATGTTTCATTATCAGCCTAATTTACCTAACTCTCACAGCCAGGCAAAAGGCCTCCTTGTTAAAATCAAGACGACGTTTCATTCAACAAATCAACGCTAGATTTAAAGGTACTTTTGTCTACTACAACACGCCGCCAATAACGGATTGCTAATTATAATCCTCAAGTTTTATAAAATTCGCAATGTACTTTTCTTGATTCTTGAATTAAAACCAAGATCCCGATAACAGAGTCATATGACTGAAAAAAACTCAAAGTACTAGACCATCAATTCCGGTATCTTGAAAGTAATTTCAACTGTGCCTATGTCAACAATTGTATGAACATTATATATTATTCGCTTCACCAATGAACCGAGAGGATAGCCATAACAACTATATCGAGCTAGCTCGCATGGGACAGGACGATTACGATTATTTCACGTCATTGTGTAAATGGGCCCTTATAGCAGCTTATGCAATCGTTCTGTTCATCGCTTTGCTAATTAAACCCCGACTCGTTTGGTTTGCCATTCATGTGAAAACCATGCGGCTCGTATTAATCAATCGATTATTCTGTGTGTCGATTCCTAACACACGCTCGTTTGATAATGATGGAGGTAATATCTGAGTGTAGCAGAGGACAATTGATTTAAATGTACTCGTATTGTAATGTAATTCGTAATATATGACGCATTTACGATAAATCATTTTTTTGGTTGACACCTACACGTGTTAGCTCTGATTGTTTTGCGTATCGTTTTATAACAACTGATCACGTGTAAAGTGACTCCATCAGAATTGTAAAAAGTATATGTAGCGTAAATAAATCCTTATTACACATAATATCTGCAAGTCAAAGTCTAGTCAAAAAAGTCTTAACACAAGTAAATCAGAACAAACAGTCAGACTAAAATAAAAAAAAATAAGTTTTGGTATACATTCATGTGCATCTAGTAAAAGGTTGTTTTTTTAAATTACAGACACTTCAATTGTTATTAATTTCTATTAAAATATGTGGCCTATTGGTGCAACTGCTAAAGCTCCTGCCTGCAAGGTGGAGATATTTTCTAATATAAAATTAATTAATTAATATTGATTTTTTTTTTATTAATTTTAGTTTGAATTTTTTGTAAGCTAGTGTTATATTAATTAATCTCTCTTAAGAAGCATCTATAGTTATATTGTATATTTCTATTGCTTACACCTGTCTCCTTGCTCAAGTCATGTTGTCGAGTTTAAGAATTAACAAAGTTAGAATTTCAGCAATGAGCGCGTAAAAGGGTTGGCAGTTGATTGAACGACTTTACGAGATTTTGAACTTTGTACGTATAGTTATAAAATTGTAATGTCCCATCTGTCTACTTAAAACTTAATCAAACAATTTTGTTAATTTAAATAAAACTTTCGCATACTTTCAAAAAAAATAAAACACGGGGCGGATTGTGTTGTAAAAATCAACGTGTTAATTATAATAAAATCTCCTTTTCCCAAGATAAAGTAAGACTCATTTAAGTCTTTTGTCATTTAACAAAATCCCATCATTATTTTCTTTAAATTTAGTATATCTAAATATAACAAAGTAACTAGATTTAGGTAGATATAGTGGTTTTTTAGTGGCCAATTAGTTATTTAATAGTCCGTATATACAAAAAAATCCTTACAATAGCCTTCTGTGTAATATAAAATCCTTTTTCATAACATTTTTTTGCGAGAAATGGGCCATTATCTCTTATTTATCGCCTAAACTCTCGAGTTTTTGTATAAGTCTCAACTCTTTTACCTTCCCTAAAATTTCTTGGGGCCTAAATAAAAATGTCAACTTCAAGTGAATATCTAAAAACTATTTTTTACGCATCCACTCAACTTTTGTCAAGTGATCATCGTTCTAACAGTTTGATTGAAACAAATATAATACTAATAATATAAGCAACGTTTTTTTCTATTTTAATATGCTTTTCAAGCACTTAATCTCCCATTTCTAAAACCCCTCCTTCACTTATTAAATTCACCCGACATTAACCTCATTACTGGGACGAGCATTCCTGTTTTTAATTAACACAGCACGTTTCTAATAACTTGCTTATGGTCTCCATCACGCCTTTCATATAACAGTACATCAAATTCAGCTCTCATTAAGGAATAAGTTAACCAGTAATAAACCTATCGTCTAAAATATTTTTTCTCCTTAATTAACTGTGTCTTGGCTTAAGTCAAGGTTCAAACCAAAACAGCGTCAGTGTGAAATAATTCCACGAGAAATGCTTTGTAGTTTGTCAGAGACTGCTTAAAAGTATTTCATGTATCAAAGGAAAATCGTTGATTACTTTGTAAAAAAAAAAGAGAAAACAATTGCGATACGGATTGTTACTATTAAATTACATCATAGGTATTACTAAACACTCATGTTTTTGTTTCATTTAACTGTTCACCGTAAAATTAAAACCACTATCTCCGGGTTTTTAAGCGTAAACACCACCGCACAAAGATACTTATTTATAGCATGGCTTTAGTGTTAACCTTGATTGCTTTTGTTATATTTTTATTGGTTATATATGAGTTACTTAAATATTTATCAAAACAGTAGCATCGGGACATTATCTAGACGATTTCGCCGCTCTAAAGAGCCGTTAGAACAAAGTTGTTTGCTCAAACAGCGACCACATTTCTAATTTAAATATAAAAATCTGCATCAGAGGCGGATCTAGGGGAGGTGGATAAGCACGCCAATCTGACCGTTTTGGATAAAAAAAATTTTTAGGACCTAAGCCTGATTGCAACTTTGGGCAATCTGAACAGATCACCAAAACTTAATGGGTATCAGCCACTAATTTCTAAACACAAAATGAGAAATCTTTATGAGGTGCTACATTAAGTACGATGTTTTTTTTTACTGAACGTTACCTTAAGTCCTTTTATTAAGGTTTAAAGTGGTTACGGAGACATCATGATTTTTAAGGTCTTTGAGAAATTGGGATAGATTCTGCCGTTAAAAAAAATAGGAGATCCGCCACTGTCTTGCATCAGAACAAGTCCACCGGCGCTCTATACAAAAACTTGAGGTTTTAAGCTCACTCAAACTGGAAAGTTAGGCAAATGACACCGCGGGGACAGAAATATTTTGCAATCTTCTCACAAACCGAGATGGGGCGTCCTCGAACTTTTTAGTGATCTGTAGCAGGATTGGAAAAACGGATTCCTTTTGGCATTTTTTTGCAATAAACTGCTAAGGCTTCCCCCTAGCTATATCGCACCATAAAAAATAAAGAAGAAATAAAAATCCAGATTTCTTTAAATAATTATAATTATGTGTGAAGATGAAATTCACAACCATTGAGAGGGAAATAACATGACAGATATTTAAATGTGTTTGGTGAGAAAATGACGCCGGTGTGTTTTTTGATTTTCCACCCCAATCCCACATATTGTGGCAATGTTAGATAACTAGAAAGTTTAAAAAAATATATGTATTTATACTCTAAATTAGTAGCACCATTTGATTTAGAATCCTACATTGAAATCATCAATACAGAGTTTCCATTAAATTCTTTACTCGTTATTACAAGACGTTGTTTAAGTTCAATTGATGCATTTCAACTAGTTTTCGCTAATTTTTTTGATGTGCACTAGTCAATACTACAAGAAATAATCTATGGAACCTTGTATTTCTTTGCTCAACTCGTATACTTTTCCTCAAAGAAGTTGGACTGAAAGAAGCGTAGCTCGGAGCCAGTTCATAGCTGAACAAAACAATGGGCACTAGAGAATAGCCCAAATGGTAACTTTTATGTGGCCCACATGTTGGTTCAAATAAACCATTGTTTACTACGAGAGCTATTATGAATACAAAATACATATAAGAAACGAACGAACAGAACTAATGAATAAATAAGATGAACAGTTGTTCCTTACTCAATCCTGCGAGAAGATTTAAACTGTTTTAATTCGGAATCTTTGCCAATGAAACATTACTCATGGGAAATAAATTGTAAAATGTGCATTTCCATATAAAAAACATCTGTTTGTAGCTTAAAATATGTAACTGGATATTATTCTCACACGACTTTTCAGTCTTAGTGAATTGGCAAACATACATTCTCAGAAAGTAATACGAAGGCAGTTAAACTAAATAACTTGACCTCAACAACCAAAATATTTTCACGTATGATGCAAAACTTCGTAAACGAACTACAATACAAAATTATATCACACCAAACGAAGTGGCCAAGTGTTACTAGTTCAAACTATCAGTACAGCGCAGCGTTTGTTTCAACCCGGCGCGTTCCATAGTGCTGTTTCAAAAACACAAGCACAGGTGTCAGCATCCAATTTAGCGTCGCCGGGACGTGGGACAACGATTTTCATTTCCCGAGAAAGCCACATGCGACGCGGACCGATTACGATGCGAGCGCCGGACATACGTATTGTTACCAGGTCGTAATAAACAATTTGTTTCGTGTAAAATACGTGCTGGAAACTCTAGGGGTGGGCAATTAAATTCAGAATTTCGGAACAGCGTTGCCTAGGAATTTAAGCTGGTAAGATAAATTTAAAGCGACACGTATTACGGGAATAATCAACCAGCCGCATTCGGAACTGTGAAAATAAAATATGGAAAGACGTCAGAGCCGGCAATGAAGGACTCATAGTTTAACTTCTATGAATACTGCGCACAATGCACCTTATTTCATTATGAGAAGTCTGTGGTTATTTTTGTTTATGTTTTTTTTTCTTTTTCTTTGGTTTTGACATTAGTTGCTTAACTTCTTTTACCATTTAAATGTTTTTCCATTTTATCTACTTACAGTCCGTCACTCATACCATAGATTGTATTGTTTACCTTAGAATAAGGAAAGTAAATATATCTATGTTGTTTACTTGGAATATTGCAGTAACTTAAGAGATTGTTTAAAAAATGTTTATAAGATTTATGTGGTTTTAACCATTTTAAACAAAAAAAAATTAACATGGTTACGTTACAAAGCTTCTTCAAAATTATGCAGGCGTTGTAATCGACTGTAAATTTTAACTCATATTATATAGACATTATTAATACACAGACTGTTCAAACGTTTCTATTCAATTTAATACGCGTCTGTGCGTTCCAAATGTTCTTGTTCCATATTACCGAATATAATTCACAGTGGATAGATAGGACCGGGATTTATTATCGAACGGGTTGGATTCTCAGCGTACTTCCACAGTTGGGAATTAATTAATCCGGATTAGAGTCCTTCCTTACGGAAACATGAGATAAAATGAGGACGTACCTATGTACATTAGAGTCGACGGAAAAGTTTATTTCGATGACGAATTTTCCACATTACTTTCCACTGTTAGTCTTTTAGTGCTTAAATTTGTGTTTTTAACGTTAAAAAAGTACATAAACGTCCTTTAAAGTTGATTTATATTGTTATTTTATCAGGAAAATAATAAATTTTGCATATTTCAAGTAATGATCAACATACATGTTCACATTTGCCCATTTAAATTTATGTTATTAGAAAAGTCTGCACGGAAATTTCATTGTGAAAACCGAAATTAGAACATAACAGATGAGTTTCTGATTGCAACGCGTCCGTTACCTCGATGCCGAGGGGGTGGGGCGTGTTAAGTTTAGGTGACCTGGCCTCGCCGCGCACGTTGTGCGTGCGGGGACCACTTATTTATTTATTTATTTAAAAACTTTATTGCACAAATAGGTACAACAGGTAGACTTAATGCTAGGGGCATTCTCTACCAGTCAACCCTTGGGTCATGCAGATAGTTTGTATATGGGTGCGGTAACATGGGAGAAAAAAAAAGAAATCATTTTAAACAACAATAAATTAAGCATTAAAAATAACATTACGGTATCTTTTAAATATATGATAATAATACACATACTATATAAATTAATTAGAATATAATATATAAAATATAAAGGTTTACTTAGATTTACATAATATTGATAATTTATATATAAAAACAAATATCTACATAACTATAAATTCAGAAGATAAATAAATTGGTTCAGCAATTGACAAATTCATGACTATCATTACTTGTTAGCGAGAGAGAAGAAGTATTCACGAACTTTATTTTTAAAAATTCCCTTAGTCAGGGATTGTCGGATATCAGCGGGCAGAGCGTTCCAAAGCCGAGCGGCTTGCACAGTGAAAGACTTAGAGAAGAAGTCACTTTGATGTCGAGGAATGTTTAAGCTTAGGTTGTCTGAGGAGCGAAGAGATCGGTCATGAGATTGACAGAGATATTGAAATTGTTTTGTTAGATAGGATGGGGACAATGGATTGTGAAGAATATTGAAGAGCAGGCAGAGTATCCTTATCAGGAGCTTGTGTAGAGTCCGCAATGGATCTCGACTCCTCCACAACTGCGAAGTGTTAGCCAGGGAGGGGGTTTTAGTCTGTGCGAGCCCGACGCACCACTCTCTGTTCCCCGCAGAGAGTGACGGTGCGCTAGGCATTTCCCCTTCGAAAAAAATCAGTTAAAAATAGCTTAGAAATTTAAAGAGCTATGCTCGGAGTTTCTCTAGACATGAGTTCCAACGAACACATAAACCCTAAGTTCCTGACATTTATATGCCCTTTTTTTAACTTTTGCAATAACCTTAATTAGGCAACAAACAAAGCAAATATTTTGTTAAATAAAATGTTAAGTGAACTAAAACAGTAACTAAATTGGATTATAAATTTGGTTACAGTGTTATTTTTAAATTACAAAGTTGTTTATTTTTCACATGCTTCCATCTCATCTTACCCCAGTTGGAACTCCTAAAACTAATCCATTAATCTTTGGTCACAAGTTTACATGCATGCATTGACGCATCTAATAATACCCCGTGATTTGCGGAAGATACTGTAATCAATTTGCAGACGGCCTATCAAGGCCAATATGCGGATAGTTTCCGTATAGAGGGTCTCCCTCCATTTCATATGTCAATAGGGCTTTTGTATAGAAACCGCACAGTGGTCTGGGCAAAGGTGGTCTGGGCAATTAGCAGATAGCATTGCCTTCATCTCTCGCACGGAACTGGACATACGGGTGCATAGTTGGCGAGTAAATTGCTTCGCTAGTGGTTCGTGCAAACGTGGTTTATTTCAATTCTTGTTTGGAAGTGTTACACTTACAATGGATAGTGTCGTTGAGTGTGTAGTGGGACATTTTGAAACACTTCAGGCCTAGCATACGCAATATGTCAAATTTATCGCATGAAACGAAAAATGTTTCGATACTGTTGATTGGCTAATAGCACACCGCACTCGTATTTTCAGGCAATGAACAGCTGACGCACTGACTTCAATCGATCTTGACGTTTGTTAAGAGCGCGATAAAATTTAGTCGCGTTGCGTATGCTAGGCCTGTATAATGTTATACTCACTCATGAGTACAGAACAAAAAAAGTTTTAAATTCGGTAACGAAGAAGGCAGAGTTTCTTTTCGGTATCATCTTGGTACTTATATAATCTGAACCGGTGGTAGTTTTACTTTTAGTTTGGATAGTCAATTCATAGTTTTAATCATGTTATATATCTACATATTGCTTTAAAATGTAGTAATATTTTGTTTAATACGGTTTTTACAATCTCTCTTATCTTAATTTCAAAAATCAAATTATTTACAAGTATTTCAAAACAATTTTGAAATTAACTTTACCTCATACTTTCAATTCCAAATTAATAAAGTCAAATTAAAATGTAGTGTTGAATTTTTTTTTATAGTAATTAAAGTAAGTGTAGCATCTAGTAGGTAATTTTATTCCTTAAATATTTTGGGACAAGTAAAATTAAACAAAGGCATAAATAGTGCTAAAGTTTTTCGGAAAGCACGGTTTGAAGGAAAATAATATTTTATTTTTTCCCAACCTATCTTCAACACCTTTTATAAGCGTTGAACACGCATGAATGCCCAAGTGCCAATAAATTGTGCTACAATGTTTGCTGGGCAAGCAAATCGGCCGTATGTCAAATGAAATGTAAAAGCACCGATGTGCTGCAGGCTTTGTTAATGGCCAGCGAATCTATCCATTACTCGCTGCACACGATGATAGATATTACCATTCAAGCCTAAATCTGGTTCATGCTCCAGCTGGCTATTCACAGCTACAGTCGCGGTTAGAAAGTGCGGCTATAGGGGCTGTTTGGTTTTTATTCGCTTTGAAAAACACCTAAACATTTTCTCTTTTTACAAAGGTGAGAAACTGCATTTATGCAGAGCTCCTGGGGGGGTGCTACATTAGTAGCAGGGGTCAAGCCTTCAAGGTAAGGGCGACAAGTCCAGTAACAGATTTATTATGCTGTACTTGTCACCCTTAAGATAGGACCTCAATACCATTTAACATCAGGTGGGATGAGGTCAATCTTGAAGTGTAATATAAAAAAAATAAAAAATAAAAATATTTTTAAAGTGATATACATTAGTAAGAACGTGAATTGTGCCTTTTTATACTGCGATGCTTGGCTATATCCCAAAGTCTTTCATCAATTTGTGTGATTTTTCAATGGAACTGGCAATTGACGAACTTGGTCATTGCGTCACAAACTAACTATAACATGTTTAGTTAGAACCAGCTTTTATAAAAATGAAGATGAAAGAAATTTAGCTAAACTAATCTAATCAAATGTTTGTACAAACGTGTGAAAATTATTTCGTTCACATTTCTCCATATTTCTTAAACTAAAATTTCTAGCAGTCTTAGCTCAATTATATTTAGTATTTGTTATATATAAACTTTATTCAATTTAATATCAGACAATCTGAGACGATAACATGAAATTACGTCTAGTAGGTAACATCGCTTTTATATTATGGCGTCCGAAAATTAATTGTAGTCATGTAATTTTTTGTAATTAATTATTGAAATAAATTGAGTTAATTAAAGTATAATAATATAATATAATAATAATTCATTTATTTCGGACCAAAATTATCCATAGAAATGTTAGTAACAATATTTTACTTATTACCTAGTGTTAGTACTAAACTTACTTAACAAAGGTTTGACTCCATAGTCAAAATTTACTTTTCAATAATTTTATGTACAAATAGGTTGTAAAACCAATATTAATACGACAACAAATATCGTTTCTTTTTTTCGTAATTTTGTTAAAGTTCCATACTGCATTTGTCTCTCGCAGGAAATTAGGTAGGTACACGCATCTAAATAAGAAGCTTAATTTGAGACTTCGAATTAGGCTCCCCGTTCTATCCAAACTGCTTTATCTACATTAATTTTCCTCGTATTACGTTATAAATGGCTCATTTCAGTCGCCTCTTCCATTGTGTTCATTATTGGCCATCTGTTACGGCTAAATGAATTTGTTTATTCCGTGGGTGTCGGCTTTCATTCCATGTCTAAACAAAAGCTTTCATGGGAAAACAGATGTTAAGAGATAGCGCATTCAAAAAATTTTTGTTTGAAAATCACAATGAGCTAACTTGCTGATTCAATGCAATCATAGACATTGCCTTTGACAAGTTTAAAGAGTTTTGTCGTAACCCTGCCCTCAGGGGTCGTGAGTTTTATTCCCACCTAGAATAGACAATAATGTGTGACGAATATTATGTATTTTTCTGTATCTGCGTGTTAATAACGTACCTCGTTTTTAAGAATGTTTATATTGCAATATAGCCCATGATTCCGATTTGAAATGCTTGACTTATTTCGGACGTCGATGTACAAATGTGACGAAATTAGTAATTATCATGATAATTAAATAATTACATTAAATAAGCGTTGCGTTATAATCTAAGTGCCTACGTAAATAAACTATTTCAAATCTATGTAACGTTTAATACAATTATAATCTGTTGTCTTCATCTTCAATTCGCCCTATCAAAAACATAAAATGACACTCAGCAACATACATTTACATAGTCATCAAAAGAACGAGTTACACACATCTGCAAGCAGATGAAACGAATAATAATCATTCGAAAATCGGTACAGCCCTCAAAAAGCGTCGATGTTTGATAAATACGCCTCTGATGGAATATAAATTAAATAAGTCGTAGGATCTCTTTGCTGAGATTTTTATTGATGACTGTAATTTATTTGAGCGGCGCCCGCAGTGTGCTCCGAGAGAAATATGAAAGGCATTACAGCAAAAAGGCCCTTCGAATTTATGAGCAACTCTCCCACTGTTTGATAACGTTCGAGTTTTCATAGCGGCAGGTCTGGGAATGTTCTCTATTGGCTTAAAAGCCCGGAAATCAGTCTGACACCGAGCCGGTTTCTGCGAATTTGGAGAGGTTTATAGCGATTCTGCGGCTCAAGATGTTGAGAATTATTCGACTCTTTCATCTCGTTTTTGAGACTGCTTATAAATTTAATTTGGGATACAAGTGCCACTTACGATACTTGAGTGGGATTTAAATGCCTGCTGGTAGGATTTAATGCTTAACCACTTTGCTTCGTACGGAAATGTGTTTCATAAAAAGGTTATGACTGCTTCTCCTTTCAGTTACATAGAAATATTGACACCATGATCATTTATGTGGTACTAGGTTTTTACCTCAACTTTGCTCGCCAATTATTTTGTAGGTGCGGTATTCACCAATAAAATAACCTTTCTAGTGGTTTAATAGTTTTCAAAATTTAGAAGTTCCAGAGGTTATACCGGGAGAATTAATCGCTCAGAAAATTATATACTTTTTATTTATGTACTGTTGATGCGGATAATATTTTAATCTATACTAAAATATTAAATACAATAGATAAGACATTTTGACTCCGAAACTACTAACAAATTTATTTCGAAAATTATTTACTATCTACCCGTAAAAAAGCGAGGCGAACTAATTTCACTCATAAATATACTTCGTCCGCGACAAAAATGTTCTACTTGAGTGATTTTTATATAAGTCAGTTATAACATTTCTGACAAAGCATTAATTTGACATCAAGATGTTTAAGTAAGGTATCAGATGATGAAAGATGAGAACAAGAAAACTTTGCACATATTTGCTTTCAAACAAAGGCAGCACATTAATAAAATGAAATGAAGTTTAAGAAATAAAAATTAACTGAAAAATTTATCGAACTTGATAAAACCCATTGACTGATGTCCTGAAAACATCTAGGTATGTCAAACCGTAGGAGTTAATGCAATAAAAAGATGTGCATTAGTAATTCTTTCTTCGTTGATCAATTTGCGCACAGTTTTACAAATTCTATACCCAGGAAAACATCGTGTGATGTATCTTATTTGTGTTTGTTCTATATGTATTTAAGCATAACATAATAGGTATCTATTATTCTAAAAGAAAAACTGGTTCTACGCATGGCAAGAGCTACGAGTACTTACTTATCAGATTAATATTTGGAATGTAGTCTGATATTACTATATACATATTTTATTCGTATTTCTCCTCACACAATAATTCACCCACACTAAACATGGACTATCTGCAAACTAAAAACTAAAAAAATCCTTTTTGCCATAAAGTAACTTAAAAATAACAACTATTTAGAACAATTAAATATTAGAAACAGAAAAATTTTATCTCCCCTTGCGGTGCGGGAATTGAACCCACGACCTTCAC
The DNA here is from genome assembly GCA_037074685.1 of Glyphodes pyloalis. Classification (NCBI taxonomy): domain Eukaryota; kingdom Metazoa; phylum Arthropoda; class Insecta; order Lepidoptera; family Crambidae; genus Glyphodes; species Glyphodes pyloalis. The sequence goes on along the minus strand of JAYKKO010000005.1, from coordinate 10,651,739 downwards.
GTATCGCGCGTGCTGCTCTTACCAACTGAGCTAACCGCAAGTTATTGTAGGCGATGAAATTTTTCTGCTGTATTAACCGTTAGCCTTTCGGTAAGTGCCCTCTGCCGAATATGTTTAGAACTACATACTCATATTTAGAACAATCATAGTTTCTCATTCGTTATCAAATTCTTAGCCTAGCTCTCTTCATCGCGCAAGAGGTCCATGCTTAGGTACCATATTATCACTGGCAATACACATTTAAATAAATGTTATATTTTGTTTTAAGTTAACAGTCACAGTTTTACTTGATTCGAAGGTATTGTAAACATTTCAAAAACATCCACAGACGTTAAAAAGCTAAACACAACTAATATTGATATTGTGAACCTGGGATGAATAGATATTCGATAAAGGTTAAAAGTATCTAATTTAACAGCGAAATATTCCTAAAATAATATTGACATAACAGTACAAAAATCGTAACTATAACAGTAATAAATACAGCGAGGGAATTATGTACATAAAAATATTATAAAATTATCATTATAAACCTACAAATAAAAAAATAACTTATTAATTTCGCAGATAATGCGGTTCTGAACTATCACAAGTGGCAAGTTACTGCCAATGTATTCAATACAAATTAAAACTGCGACGTCAATAAAAATTATTAAACTGTAAAAAATCTTAAACTGCGTTAGAAAGAAAATACGCAAACAATATCGAAAAAACACAACAACAGATATAGTGAACACAACAGCCGTTGATTCAAATCAAATTTTCTCAGTGACAAAAACGTCTTCCAAGCGGAAATTTCCAAACAGTCTTTATTAATTTCTACACCAATAAGTACTGCCATCAGCAAAGAGACCGAAGCTTTTAAATTTAAAAATAAATAAAGATTGTCTCCGCCTGCTGGAGCGCCGGCTTGGCGTCGTATTTTTGTAATTAATTTCCCAGGTGTGCTGTAAACAGCTGCAGGGAATGCCGTTCCGTGTTTATTGTGCCTTGATTTCTTTTATGATGGATCCAAATGTCAAAGGCCGTGTTGCTTTTTTAAGATTTGAAAAGAGTTTTTCCTTATTTTAATTCAGATGAACTCTTTTTTAAGTGGCGATGGAAATTACGATTTTAGCAAAGCATTTAATAAGTTCATACAAATTATTTGATTTAGTTGTCACCGATTGGGGAAGCCCCTGCATTTTGTGTCTTAAAGTCTGCCTCGGCGTAGGTTTAAGAGAAGCAGGGCAAAGCAATTTATCGCTCGAAATGGAGCAGCCCGATTGGCGAAATACCTTATAGAAGACCGCAGCCAAATAACAATCACTCCAGTGTTGTTGCGTTCCTGCATGTGAGTAGGGTTTCCAGAGCTCTTGGGGGGTGCTACATTATTAGCAGGGGTCTAGCCTTCAAGGTAAGGGCAACAAGTCTAGTAACAGTTTTACTATGCCATACTTTTCGCCCTTAAACTAGGAACTCATTACCACTTAACATCAGATGGGATGAGGTCAATCTTGAAGTGCGTTAAAAAAAAAAGTTCCTATTATTTTCAGCAAAATGGATCTAAATTAGCATAAACCCAATTATGTAAGCTCGAAGTAACAAGGGACTTGATTCACATAACGATAAGTGAGTAACGTCTACCATTAGAGCCGGAAGGTTTGTGAATCAGTGCATAGTTAGAGATATTATGTCGAAACTTGCAAATTATGAAGTTTCGAGCTGAATCGCTATGAACTCCCACCGTCTAAATTTAATAAAATAATTATGTCGATATTCCACTCCGGTGTGAGTAGTGCAGAATCCACGAGTATAGGTATATCGAGTGCTTCAGCCTCGTCGAAGCGCAAAGAGCTACTAGGGTTGTGAACTCCAATTAAATATTTACTAAATTAATAGAACTGAAGATTTTGTTTCTTTGAACGCGCTAATTTCAGTAACTAATGGCTCAAATTGAATTAAAATTTGGATAGTTCATTTGTTAAGGTAGGTTTAAGGAAATCTATAGAATTACGAAACGATCATTAAAAGCGAATGATCAGTGAACAATGTGGAAAAAACGGGGATTATACGCGTCCAAAAAAAGCTGCGGCAAACCGCTAGTAATTAACAAATAAATTATAACATCACAAATATTCCTGACTCATCCCTAAGTAGTAGCTTGTAGCTTAAGTACTTGTATAATGGTCACCACAATACATACTTAAATCCATTTATAAATACAGACACAGACTAGACAGTAACTTTCATTACACTTAAGTTTGGCCTTTTTGGCCGCCACTAATTTTTTTTCAACCCGGCATCTTAATTGTTTTTATGTACTTGCGATTTTTGTATGATGTTTTGATATAATTATCTTACTTCATAAAAGGTTTATGTTTTACTTTTTCCGTAAGATAGAATTAAAAATATATAAATAGCATCGATGACAAGATTGATAGCTTTGCATAGTCTAAGGATATACCCAAAAAAGTTCGGCAAATGTCAGATCAGTAGGCATAGGATGCGCCACCCGATAAAATGAAATGAAACTTTTTTTTCATTTAAAATATATTTTCACAGACATTTAACTCAAAACACTAATGTGGTAAGTTATCGGCGAATCCATAGTATCACTGATTTGTTATTCCATGTTATATTTCGCTCAACATGTATCAGAACGAAAATAATTGAATTCTTACACACACTCCGACTTCAATAAATTTAATAAAAATGTAGATGCATTTAATTATATCAAAGGGTTGGTAGCCCTACAAAAAGCGCTAATGAATGTTGAGTGATCCACTATTAGCCCACTCACAATTTATTGAAGAGTTGTTAGTGCCTTGAGATTATATGGTTCGCTAGTCAGGTTTCGAAGAAAACCTGGGAAAAACAAGCTTCTTTTTACTTGTATTACTTCGCTACTAATAATAGTTTCTGAAAAATAAATTGTATATCATACATTGATTTTACTATATACTATATGAAACATATATTATGATGCGAATTGCCTTTTTAATTAAAAAAATAGAATACATGTTTACCTTATGAGTGCATGTCTTTAAAAGTATATTTGTAAATTCTCGATTTGGTGCAAAAATATTTTAAATTAATTTCTGTTTCTAATATTTAAAGTTCGCTAGTACGGCGTTTAGTACTATAAAAATAATAAAATCGTTTAAATTAATTGTTTCGACTTCAGTCTCTTTTACTTTTGATGTTTATACGATGAACCGCGATCAAAGAACAGTCACGACCAAAAATCAAACATGTATAAAAATTTGTTTTAAATTTGAATGAGTATTTATTATTACGTTCCAGTACAAATAATTAATTAGAGAAGACGTATATTCAAGTACGGCGAGTTGATCGTAAATTTCAATAGATAGCAATCATAACAGATTGTGGCACCAATATTTGCTACGTGAAACGAATTCAATCAGTGAATCAATTAGTAAGTTTTCTTATTATGTAATGGGTTGCTGCGAAGTGATGTTGTTTACTTTGAAAACATGTGTACATGTAATGGTTATATAAAATACGATTAGTAAGTCATACCTGAACATGTAAAAATGATGTTTAAAATATGCAATGTTTATTTTGTTGTATATTTTTTACAACTTAATTTAAATATTTGAAGTGCTTAAAAGATAACGAAAATTATTTAACGAAAAAATATATGAGACTAGCTGTGCCCGCGACTTCGTTCGCGTGGACTACATCCTTTCATGGTCGGTTTTACCCTTATGTCCCCTAATATTCGAAACAAAAAGTAGTCTATATTTTAGTAGAGCTATCTCTAACTTAAAAAATAAACATTTTCCCATATAAACTTTCAAAGGTTCTAACAAAAAGTAGCCTATGTCCGTTCTTGAAGTTCAACGTATACCTATGCCAAATTTCATCAAAATCGTTTGAGAGGTTTAAGCGGCAAAGCGTAACAGATAGACCGAGTTACTTTCGCATTTATAATATTAGTAGGGATTTCACGTTTATCGAGTTTCGAGATCAGATTTAGACAGACAAAGCCGTAAGTTAACAATAAAGATTACCTAAGTGCAAATGGACATTTTAATTATTCCACATATTTTTACTGCATAAAACTATGAAGAATAATTATGAAAATGTCCATGTGCACTTAGGTAATATTGAACAGTGTAATAAGCCTTTTTTGAAACCATTAAGTTTATAAAATAATACCGAAAACTAGGAGTTAGAAATATTATACCATTGATCCAAAATTACGTCCGCCGCTAAAAAACTAAAAAGGAAATTTTGCATAAAGCACAAAATCTCTTAATCGTGGTAAAAACTAAGTGGCACGCATTAAAATCCAATTCATCGTACAGCTGTAAGAAATAAGTAAAAGAAACCAAGAAAAACGGTCAAAAGCTGTTTGAGAAGTTTTACAACTTGAGCATTAGAAAGGAAATTAACGTGGCTGAGATATTATTTTAGAAGTCTTGTGACTTGGAACCGTTGGATAAGTTTTTGCATTAAATCAAGAAAAAAAGTAACCTTATATAATTTTACCAACACCTTTATTCATGTCATAGAGTTATTGCCTTTTGGCCAACAAGTATACCTACCCTAATCCTGTGTCCGTCTGTTTGATTTAGTAATTTGTTTGATTTAATACAAGTACACGAATCCTTATCTCGTCTATGATTTAAAATGCATTTTTTTATCCTGATAAATACCTTTTAAGTATGTATGTACCTCCATTTATTATTACTTAAAAGCATCAATATATAATATGTTTACAATTTTTATTACAGGGACACTTTTTTAAATTAATCGCCATAGGAAATGTTTAGTTAGTAATTAAAAAAATATCTGTGTGTTTCTTTTATTGTATTAAATTCTATATTAAATTTCTATGTCTATGAAAACAAAAGAAAAGTCTTATGTTTGCCTAGCATATGCTACAGAAAATGTACCATAAGGTATGTAGATGCAAAAGTTGTAACATATTTCTATAATTTATTCATGTTTTTTTTTATAACGTAAACCAAAAGTCACAGTAAAATAAATATGGAACAAATGACAAAGTCTTAAATACATCCTCCTGGAAAACCAATTTACTTCTTTATATCTCAGAGAAAAGCACTGACGCTTACTTTCTTTAGCTATCTAGTAGTGAACTGTTATTGCGAAGTCAGTTTCATAATGAGGATCATTTGCAGCAGATACTTAGCAAATTCCAGTAAATCAATGCTGTCGTATCTTCAGCTGCAAGAAACGTATCGGAGCTAAACACTCGTAGCTCGGGCGGTGTGTGAACTTGGTCGGGTCCGCTAATCCAAGTGCTGGGAAATATTGACTTTGGAATTAGAGCTCGCATTCCGCCAATTTGTCCAGTAAAGCTGAGCGCAACATTTCAGGATACCAAATAGAAGGAGGGTACACATAATATTCCTAGTTTGAATTTTTAGCAGCTCGTAAACTTTTTTTTGATTGTGCTTCAAGATTGGCCTCATGTTACCTGATGTTAGTGGCAATGAGGTCCTAGCTTAAGGATAACAAGTCCAACATAAAAATAGCTGTTACTTTACTTGTCGCCTTTACCTTGAAGGCTGGACCCCTGCTACCAATGTAGCATCCCCCCAGGAGCTCTGAAAACCTTACTCACACGCAGGAACATAATAACAGCGGGGTGATTGTAATTTAGCTGCGGTCTTCTTTAAGGTGGAGGTATTTCGCCAGGCTTCAGTTCTAGCGATAAATGGCTTTAATATCTCTCTAAAAACTTCACACTTCGCTATAGACTACTGAAGTGCACGTAAAATTTAGTAAAATTTGATGTATTTTGCAGTAGTTGTTTAATATTCAATGGAAATCTATTACTTTTTGTATATAAAGTATTGGATTTCAACATGCGTATTTCGGAGGCAGTTGAACTTGGTCATTGTTAGTCCTGGTCTTGGTCGGAACTAGTCTTAGAGCTATATGGTGTTGACTTTGGAATTAGAACTCGCATTTCGCTAATATGTCCGCCAAAGCGGAGCACAACTTTTACAGGGTAAGCAAGTAAACATGGGATAATAAAAGTAATATGGTCGTGACCATGTAACCCACATGAAAAAACATAGTTATATTTATTGTTTTTATAAGTTTAAATAAAACATGTTAATAATACGTACTATCAAGAAAGAAAAATATTTAATAGGCACTTAATCTATATTTCTAAATCTAGTAGTGAAGTCTTGTATGTAGTAGTTTTAATATAAATCGAAAAATCACCACCAGGATGATGATAATGACGGTGATCTTTAGGTTTTGATTAACATTTTATGGCACTCAAAGTGTTTTTCTCCAGTTAAGCCTCCATAACTAAGAACATTATGATCTATACAAATGTCAAAAAGCAACAAAAATAATATTAATTGATCCATTGCTGAGAAATCAGTACCTACGTAGATGCAATAGTAGCATTTAAACTATTAACAGATAACAAACTCAATAAATTTAATGATGTTGTATCTTCGGCTGCAAGAAACGTGTCGGAACTAAATGCTCGGCGGCGTTCGAACTTGGTCGGGGTCCTCTAGGCCAGGAGCTACGGGGTATTGACTTTGGAATTACTGCTCGTATACCGCCAGTTTGTACGGTAAAGCTCACTATAGGCATGTTCATGGTACAAAGTGAAGACAAGATAACACAAAGTATTTATAAGTGACGACCTCCTTAGCCGACATGCCTTACTCTATCTCTGAGCTCCCGGGTTCGATCCCGAACGTACTCTTCAATTTTGTCTCGAGTATGGGTGTTAGCTTTGTTGATTCTGGTTTCTGTAACACCACTTGTGTTAAGCGACTTACCTCAGCAACAGAGCAATGTATGGCATGTTGACTTATTTAAAATTCATAATATTTGCAGCTCATGAAATCTGTTTTCTTTACTAGTCAATAAAAAAGTTCCCCATAAGTAACTGGAAGTTTTGTTTCCCACTATTATTAATTAATGTTTATTGAGCACGTTTAAAATGGCCCATACCAAGGCGTAGGGTAGCTGTAGTAAACACATAAAAAAATCCAATTTATAAATTAGGACCTAAGAATAACAAATACACAAACATGCCAACGAAAATCAAGGACCGTTCCAGACAATTTCGGCAAAAAGTTCGGTTGATCTATTCAATTGCCGAGCTGTCACCAATTTCATCTCTTATTAGGCCATCAGTACCTAGATGCAATGGTTGCAAGCAGTTATTGCACTAATACAATGTGGAAACATAACAGATAACAAACTTCAATAAATCAATGCTGCTGAATCTTCGGCTGCAAGAAACGTGTCGGAACTAAACACTCGTAGTTCGGGCGGCGTGTAAGCTTGAACGAGGCCCGTAGCTGGGCAATGTAGACTTTGGAATTAGAGCTGGCATTAAGCTAGGGACCACAAGGGACCAAAAAATCAGTGAAATTAAGTTCCATTAACAATTAGCCAAGACTTTACCTATTAACGTAACAAACAGGCCAAAAAGTATTGTATGCACGTTAATCACTAAACGCCATTAAAACGTATTCACTAGTTTTTGCCAAAAAAAGTAAACGTTAGACGGAGTGGGTATCTATAAATGTTACTTTTTCTTCAATCTTATCGATTCTAAAATATTAAGAACATAATTCATAGTTTCAATATTTCATAGGATGAACTAATATATTATTTAAAGTAGGTATCTTTAGCTTTCTATCGCCGATACTTTAATAGATTTTATTGTACAAAAATTGTTTTGTACAATAAAATCTGAAATTGGTAGTACAGACAAGTCATAAAATAATTAAGGCGGTCTTTTCAACTACAACTTGTTAAGTTTTACACTTTGTGAATACTGAAATCACAAATCGCCTGGATGGGGTGGACTGTAAGTTTTTTAATATTGCTTAAAATGGTGACTACTCATACAAGTCTTAAGATCAGTCTACTATATGGCAAAGTATTGTTTTGTTTACTTGAACGCTTCCTCTCTGCAGTTATAAAAGCTATAAATAAAATAATGATTTTTACTAACGGGAAATGGTTGTTCCAATACGGTCGGGGGCGAGAAAATATCGTTTCTCCTAACATACAGGAGGGCGGAAACAGCAGCCGTCGGAAATCGAGTGCTGAGCGGCACACGTTGCTTTTATTTATTTCGCATCTTGTCTGCGCGTCCGGCCGTTTGTTATGATGAAGATAACGAGACATCATCGAGATATACATCGCGATGTCGCGACAGGACCCTGAAGTGGCTATCAGATGCTGGCAGTCGAGTTTTGTTATATTGTTTGTGTATTTTTTTCCATAAGTAACACTTCAGAAGCTCAAAAGGCTGACCCTATATCTGTTGTTTTTATCTGATTGAAATCGGCAATTTGTTTCATATCTAAGCCCTTTTAACAGACTGCGTTATTTAATTCATACTAAGCCTTGAACTAAATAGTTGTTGATATGGTGTGTTCCTTATCTTGACTATAACGTAAACTCTTCTTTTCTGTTTTTATTGACGTATATTTTTTAATTCTAGAAACAATTCAATCATACAAAGCAATGTCACTACGTTGGTGATGCTATGAGCCCGTTACTTTCCCTATATTTAATCGAATGAAGTCAAAGTCAAAGTCATTCTTTTTTATTCACATAGATTACATTAGTAATACTTATTAATAGTCTCTATATAAAGCAAATGAAGCTACCTCCGGTTCGAAACCTATAACTAAAGAGAAGATATCGGCAAGAAACTCAGAAGTTTTTTTTTACAAAATGAAAGCTAAACTTATAAGTGAAGTGACTGCCGGCACATGTATAACATATGCCACCTCTGAGGACTGGCCTACTGTAGCTTTGCTGTAATACAGCTTGCTTTCAAACTACATACACAACTGTTACTTTGTTCGTCAAACCACTCTGTGTAATTTAGTAGTAACAAGCAATAAATTAGGTAGGTACTGCTACTTTTACATAAGAGTATACTGAGTTTTTTTCCGATACAGTGTTAAAAGGTGAGCCTTGCATTTCCCAAGTCGGAATATAATCGCCAAGGTGATAAGTGGGTATTCTGTTTAAAACCTTTAAAAAATATTTTATCTACTTTACTTATGTAAAGATTTTTAACTAGCTTTACAACTGACCTAAACAACTTGTGAGAGAAAAAAAATTACTTTGTATTATTGTTTAATCAACGTCTTGCCTTTCTTTTACGTTACGAGTGAATAAAATTTGTCTAAGCTATTGACATTTCAGAATTTAGTCGAATCCAACTGCATCCAGCGATTCCTTGCAACTTTTATTCGGTCGCCTGTCCACGTCTTTGCTATACCTCTGACGGTGCATTTTCTAACAAATTGTCTTCGTTGCAGAACTTTTCTACTACACGAAACAAACATTGGTCGTGACTACTAAACAGTGCTGCGATGGTCTCGAGGTTTAAGCACTAGATTATGATCTGGGTTACTGTGGTTCTATTCCCGGTCTGACCAAATGTATGTATGATATGGATTTAACGAATATAGCTCGGGATTGTGATCACCAATCCGTAAAGCCTGTGTGCATTATTGTGACGATGCCATGATTTCAAATCTACCTAGGTATACGTACATGTGTAATCTCAGTGTGCTCTCAAGCACACAAAAACCTTTCTCTTGTCGCGTCGCGTCGTGAGGGGATCCAAAACTTATCTGATGCAGACGTGTAGAGAAACAAAAGCTTCTACCAACATATCTAGCGAGATATTAAAACTGCGTACAAGGAAAAACTGGATACCATGTTTTCTAAGGAAAAACATAAAGACAGCAATGCAAGGTAGTTGAAGATAGTAAATAAAAGAAAAATAAACTACGATTCTAAACTATCATAGCGTTTTTGTTTTAATACAGAAGTATTGGACAACATCACATACATTGATTTAATCCTGTAGAAAGTAGCTAAAACACTTGTGTTAAAGAAATCAGATACAACGACGGTATCACAAAACCCAGATTCGAATTATGTACATGATGTATTAAATCATGTACCTAGTATAAAAACTAACACTGTTGAAAATGATGCATATATATTATAAAAAAATCCGTTTATAGGTTTTTATTAATAAATACACTAGTGTATTTAAATAATTTTGAACAACGATCGTTACGTCGATCTGACTGATTGAAACAGACTCCACTGAAACGCTTGCCGTTGCGTAAGATATTATTAGAATTCTAAATCATCTTCCACAGCAAACAGTACTGCAGTAATATTAGCATAGTTCTGACTTCAGGGCGGTACTTATCGACTTTCGATAACTCCCATACGTGTTTGGTCAAACTCCGTGACACTAAACTTCGTACAAACAAGAAATGGGTCGAGTCACCCGCATTCAAAGCGGTCAAATTACAAGCGACAACGAACTAACACACAAACTTTATAGAGTGACCGCGTATGGGGTCATTAGTGCTAAATACTATTTTTGGACCCTTTGTTAGGAATTTCGGAAATGCCGTTCAGAAGATTTATTTAGATTTAAGGTTTGTTTTGGGCTACGAATACGAAACCATCATTCTATTCATCGTACTGTATTCTCTTACAAGTTGTGTTGGAAGTGATTACAGCTCCTGATAATTAAGCATACTCTGGGTATGCCATCGATAATGGCGAGCGAGCTCTTATCATTGGTTCATATCAACCTAAACTTGTGTCATATTTAATTACTTGTATACACCATACATAATAGATAATTATATTCCTGTTCAAGCCTCAATGAAAAACTAAAAAAAATTAAACTGAAAATATTTATTCAGTATAGGTACATATTTAAATTACATTCCACAACTAGTCGCTGGGATATGCTTTTAGGTAACCAATACCTGTGATAAGAGACTCTTTCTTACATATACACACTTAAAAAAAGATACTCGTACTTAGCTTAGTTACAGTGAGATGTTATTATTTCCTTGAAAAGGTTATGTAAGTGTAGTAAATAAGCACAATTAAGAATAGTAGAGCTCTTCGTGTCATATAGTGTACTAAACCTCAATATTAATCACCAAGACCCACCTACGCTAATTGAAGTTTTTTTTTTCCTGTTTTTCTCGCAAACAGATAATATTACCGTATTACTTTATATTTACCGTATAATTTAGGTAGATACATTGAAAAATTCCACCCAAGAATCCATGTGATTTCTTTTTTATTTATTTAGAAATTAAAATACAGTGAAAAATAAAATGAGAGATAAACTTAGTAATATTGTGTTAAGTTAAAAAAATAAAGTTTACTCACATTATAAAAAAGAACTGTCAAATATAATGAAGTCACAACATTTTAATGGCTTTCTACATGCATATAATAACTCATACATGCATAAAGTCTAAATTGATCACTGAGCACACTAATATTTTATATTGAAGAAGTATAAATTACTACAGGCAGCCTAGAGTAAATTTTTAACTCTCCACTCTTCTTATTTCGAACTACAGTACAAGAAATTCGAAGTAGGGTCTATTTACGAGTAGGTACCTCTCTAACGTTGTTCCGGCAACTGTTCCTACTAGATGTCAATTAGGTGCGGCACACACGCTGCTTATAAGGCAAGGGCTAATTGACATCTAGACAGGTGCCACTTAGCAACAACCCGACGGTTTCACGGAAATTAGATAGGGGCCGTAACAGATTCCTTGCGACTACGGCTCGATATCTTTGCCTACTTGTGAAGGTCTTTCTGAATTAGAAAATGTAGCTTTCTAACTTTCCAAGTTTATTTGGACTAATGAAAATTGAAGTAAGATTAATTAGGCAGATTTGGAAACTCGCGAATATCTAGATTAAGTTCCTTAACAAATTAATTTATGTTATCCAACTGAAAATTTGAGGTGTGTTTACGTAGTTTTGATACCATTTACTTACTCATACTGTGTATTAAAAATAACAAACATTATTAGTTTTGATGACACACTCAATTTAGAGAATTATTGTTGGTAAAATTGGGATTGCCAAACAAAGATAACCTCAACTGAAATGGACAGAACATACGTCGCAAGATCCTGAAACAAGACAAAGACCATGAAAGTGAAGATTTGTTTGTACGAATTGAAATCCAGGTTGTTCAATAACAGTTCATCTGTCACTCCTAGTGCAAAGAAACCTGGAAAGATACATTGAGGCATTGCGTCAGCATGTCGAGTAGCCACAAGTGCATTACACAAACACCGCTGCTTTCGTTATTAGCTCCGTCGTCGGATCGAATCACTAGCTGTATATCTAGTTTCCTTCGACAACAGTACTGTGAAATTTTGTAAAAACGCTATATCACTTTCGACTTACCTACTTTTTGTCGATAGCCTGTATTAACGTGTACGGTATGGTATACGGGCTGATTAGATAGCTTACTTTCGCAATCGTACTGCTACTACGAACATTAGGTTTCATTTTTACATAAAATAAAATATCTTGAAACATTTAAATACACAGCATATTTTGTGGTCTAACAGTGTATAGTAATAATCACAAAAAATCACGAGCTTTCCTTGCGTGTGTTCTCATCAGAAAATTTAAATATGACAAATTTATTTCAATAGTCATTTCTTGCATTCTTTGCCTGAAAACGCTCAAAGTCAATTAATATTCGATGAGCTACAAAACTCAAAAAGTTATGAAATATTCGGACCATTAGTTTTAAGACTTTATTATTTTTATAGTACTATACGCCGTACTAGCGAACTTTAAATATTAGAAACAGAACTTGCGGTTAGCTCAGTTGGTAAGAGCAGCACGCGCGATACGTGAAGGTCGTGGGTTCAATTCCCGCATCGCAGGGGGAGATAAAATTTTTCTGTTTCTAATATTCATTAGTTTTAAGGATTATGAAAAATAATTATAGTATGTACTTTAAACTGTTGGTAAAGCTTTTGATTTGAATATTTGGGACAAAACTAGCCGAACGTCAAAGGGCTGGCTTAGGGTTTACCCTTTAATTTATGTTCATAATTTTCTACATTTTTAGTACTAAGCCCTACAAAGTTTAGCTTAACAAGGCCCCGCAGACCGCACGAGTGTCCCTACATTTGCGGTGACCCGGAGTGACGCTAGGACCGCATTCTGTCGCTAAGCCAACAATTACTCACTGTTAATGTACGACAACGTTGTTATCCTAATGCATACCTGGGCTAGGTGATCTCGACCAAGGAGCAAATTGCCACAGTAACTTCTAGTGTTAAATGTTTTATCATCATTGTCAGTAGCCGCCTTTTGGGCAATGCTTCACTTGTATGGGATGACTGACGCTGAAATCACATATCATTTGATGAAATGTTAATCCTTTCCTTTTTATTTATGCAACATTTAATGTTTTTGCTGACGCTTGCTGTCTCTTGCGATCATTGTTGGCCTCAAGCGAAGTGTGGTGTTACTATTTATATAAATATAATTTGTTTATCTAATATGCGAGTGTTTCCTTTAAGGCACAAATGCAAACAGACCCTGTTCTATAGATCTATTCTATTATGGTCCTTCGTAATATGTATTAGCGACCTGTTGCTCAATGTGAAATGCAACCGACGGGAACTAATTAGACGGCATAGGACTCTATTTAGCTATAGAAATAAGAAATAGCAAGAAACAACCCTTCATGGTACCTAATATCCACGCGAAACAGGAAGCACACATTGTATTCGCCTGTTATTAAGTATACAAAGAACATTATACAATATGAAATTGTTTTACCCTTATCTCGTCTTACAATATGAGATTCAATTCAAATCGAATCTTAGCTAAAACTTGTAAAAGTAGTCTTAAAAGTATGCATACTAGAAAAAGGAAAAGCTATTTTCGTAATAAAAAATAGCAACATTTTTACCTAGCCGATTAAAACGAAAGTAATAATTTCGTTACTTTTTGTAGCCTAAGCGATGGATGGCATTGAACCGAATGTGGGTATGATAAAATTTATATATTTATTCTAGATCGACAAAGACTATATGACGTCAGCAGAAAATCAAAATGGTGGAGATAAATTGCCAAAATGGCTTTTTTTTAATCAACCGTTTTTTTAATTAGTTATTAATATTTGGATAAAATGGCCACAACATAAAGCACCATTTATTACAATTTTGCCAATAATTTTATTAGAAACAATTAAGAAGCTTAGTCAGAATAAACTTATTTAGGACACTTGCATTCACAACCAATTACGAAAATTGCCCATTGACTTTACTTGTTAGAATGAAAAAATAAAATAATGGTTGAATGAATGACGAATTTATTTTTATAGTAGCGCAGTATATTGGCTCCTCCCAGCCTGATGGTAGGTAAGCAAGAGAGGAACCCACATCGCAATGACAACGGATTTGATACCGAAATATCCTATCCGTTAGCATCGCCATACTGGCCCGCAAGATGTTTCTTCACGCTTTATTATTTTGATGAAAAGTAAAAGATATTTACAAGTCACTTATATTCACACAACTGCCTAAGATTTAATGAAACAAACTTCTGTTATATCTAAACCAAAAATCTCATCGCTGTTAATAAGGCGAACTCGAAAACTAAAGTTACAATATAACCCTACGTCCCTATGAATGGATCAGCATTTCATTTAGAGTTTCTAAGCAAACTTTACAGAACAAAACAACAAAAGGCTCTGTCAATAAGGGGAGAAATATTTACATGTTCCATCGAAGGTAATTTTGTTGAGACAGTACAAAAGATAATGAGACTTAGGGGCCAGGACGCTGAACCAAACCAATTGATAATATAATTTAACAAGAAAGGATAATATCTCTCTGTCACCCGCGCAATCTACTTCGACGGGGACAAATATCCGTAAATACGTCTTCTAATCTACGCTATTGATCTCGTAAATATTTTTTCCGATCTAACGATCCATCGAATTAATACGTTCATCAAGAGTATTTCCAATTTATTCCACGTGTATTGTGTAGTAGTTACAAATAAGGTTATCATGTATTAAAATTCGTTATGACAAACATAATATTATGTGGAATATAAATGTTATGTTACAAGTCATTATAAGATTGTTTTCAGATCATTATCGTAACACAATAAGTACACAAAATACAAAGACAAGTCTATACACAAATAACATGAAAGAAATAAACATACTCACACAACACGTTACTCAAGAACGCAATTTTTTCAAGAATTCGACAGAACTAAGTTGTACTGTGACATCCAAACTCTATACAGATGAATAAAGTAAGAGGTTCTGTTTTAAATTTATAATAACTACTTTTATATAACACAAAGGATGTACGGATCGAAAGTAAATACGGTATTTTTGTCTGTCTGTTCCAGATTTTAGCTGAATGGATAAAATAATAAAATAAATAAAAAAATTGTACATAAAAAAAATCGACCTGTATGAAAGGCTAATACCAATACTGTTTCTATTGCATACTAACAGTATAATAAATGTATGTAATAAAAATATCGCAAGTACATTCCTACCCATCGATTAGACTTTTTATGAAGAAAGCTACGAATTTTATCCCACCAAACAAGACATCAACAGTTCTCAATTCCCTTTCTCAAAAGATAAACATTTTACGTTTTCAATTTATTAAAGCACGGAGACGCGTCGCGATTTCCTTTGAAATTAGTTTTGAATTTCGAATCTAATCTTTCAAAGTGTGGAAATTTACTTGTCGATTTGTGTACGACTGGGTTTGATGTAATCAGGATTCGTTTTATTTCGGCGGGGACGTGTCTGCCCAACTCTTTGAAGTCTGTGCCTAGTGCATGTACAAAAAATCTGATATGCGGCTTAGGGAATTTGTGGTTTCGGAAAAACGAAAGTAATAATTTCGTTACTTTTTGTAGCCTAAGCGGTGTCATTGAACCGAATGTGGGTATGATTTTTTTATTTATGTTTTCTGGGTCGACATAGACTATAAGACTTTAGAAGAAAATCAAAATGGCGGAGATAAACTTCCAAAATTGTTTTTTTTTTCATCAATCGTTTAAATAAGTTATTAATATTTGGATCAAATGGCCACAACATAAAGCACCCTTTATTACAATTTTGCCAATAATTTTATTAGAAACAATTACGAAGCTCTAGTCAGAATAAACTTATTTACATAATCTAGGACACTTGAATTCACAACCAATTACGAAAATTGGCTACTTGACAGTTTTTGAAAAAGTATTGCAAAATGTGCGCCCGTTCATTTTATATCCCAAGCAATTCGATTTATCTGAAAAAAAATGTAAATAACCAGAGAAAAATAAGATTTTGTGTAACACATTTAAAAAGCGCGCAAAAACGCCAAGTCATGTCACTGTTGAAATTATGACGTCAACGTTGTAGACAACGAACCGATACGCATAGGAACGACTTCATTTAGATAAACGGAAAATGTTTCAATAAATTCTTAATACGATTAAAGACACAATAATTCAATTTAATCGGTAAAATAATCATTGTTTCGCCACATTAAAATAAATTATTTTCGCCGACAGCTGTCATTTCCGAATTGCAATGGTGGTTTCCGTTTCGGTTCTTTTGTTCCACAGATAAAAAAAGTAAAATTTATTTTGCAAAATTAAAATACTAACTATGCTTTTAATTATAAAATAAAAATGTAAAATTATTACTTTACTAATAAGCTAACATATCTTACACTTTTCATATTTTATTGTTAACACTGTCAAGTAGCCAATTGCTCATTGACTTTACTTGTTAGAATGATTAAATTCGGAACTAGAACATCAATCTGTTTGTACAACACTAATTTCGTCACTGTGAACAATATTTTATGATTACTCCAATTATAGTAACGATGATTGATATTATTGACAGAGCGTACGTGTCACAATTAAACCCTGGACAAACATTCGATCATTTTGGGTGCAAATGTGACCAGTCGGCCGCACAGCTGATTATCATTCATGGAACACATAATTTTGCGGTTGATATCCGAGTGGCCGTTAAACGACATCACGCTAATCACTGGATCACCGTTTAAATGATATTTGATTAGCAATCATACTGGATTATTGCCGTTATTCAATTTGACACAGTTTGCTCTAGAGACGGGATACGTTATATAATGTCATGAACCTATACAATGGTTTACAGATTGCCTTAATTGAGCTATAAATGCTATATCTGGAGTCATTCAACACATTTTAGCCAAAATAACCATTTGTAGTACTACTTTGATCTTCTATTCTTATAATATACAAAATATGTTGGTCATCGCATAACTCAACAACGCCTGGACCAATTTGGCCAATTTTCTTTTTAAATGTTCGTTGAAGTTTCGAAGTTCGTCTAATTGCCGGGAAAACCCTAGAAACAGCCCTTTTCTTTTTCCCATAGAAACGTTTTCGAACTAAATTGTATAGTCATTTTGAACTTTATTGATATAGGATCAATGTCGTTTTTTGCGCCGACTATAAAATAGGTAGATACTACCACATTCTAAATTATCTTCTTAATATGTTTAAGTTTACACGATCTATGTAAAGAAGTGTGTCGGGTCCGCTAGTTAAATATAAAAATGTATGTAGCTTAAAGTTAAGGTCTTAATACAGTGAAGTTGACGTAGGCAAGTCCAAACTTCGGGTGACTATAAACAGTGGCTCAAGTTAGCTCGCACCCAGACAGTCAGTGAATAAAGTTAACTGATTCCCAGACTAATGATGAGTGGTCTAACAGACGGAGAGTGGAGACTTGTGTTTAGTGTGAAGTTCAGTTCACTAACTACTTCAAGTTTCAAAATCCTTGAGTAAGTACGATCGGCCGAAAATATGACAAACCAACTAAGATGTTTTAATGGCATTGAGACGTCGTAATAAATAACTTTTAATTCTCTTACTTTTTACTCTCTACTACGACATTTTTTTAGTACAAAGACGTTTTTGCTTTATTTTTCAATATACCACATTCTTATTTTTTGAAAAGAACTGCATAATCTAAAAAAAAATCATTTCATATATTTGTTTCGTGGTGCAGGGGATAAGGTATCAGAAAAAGTCCTGGTTTCCACAAATTTGGTTTGTGTCTAGGTTGTGCATAGATAATGCATCTAATTAGTATCCATTGATTAGTTCTCATATTCAAGAGAAACTTTTAGTTTAAAGCCAGTTGATTGGTATGCAAAAGATACAATATTCCCTAAAACATAACATAATACACAAAGCACATTTTCATACCAAAAACAAAACGCAAACAGAAATTTAAAACGGCAAAACAGTACAAGTTCTAATTGAAAATTTCCCTGATATAATAACTCGTAACTCGCACTCCGAGACATTGTCCGGGTTCAAACACTTCTAACTCCCAAGCTGTTATAAGCAACGCAAAGTATCTTTACTCTGTAGGAAGGTGCCACCACGTCAGAATTCTATTAAGAGGGGCTCAAGTTGTTTGCCTCCCGGGCATTGTTTATGTTACATTCTTCCTTATTGTATGAACCTCCCAGAATCTACGATATGACATAGTATTCGCAATTTTCACGCGGCCCACTTTTGTTGGCCTTACCGTGGACTTATGCTTTCCACCTGTTACTATTATGAAGTACTCAACAGGATTTTTCGGGAGACCTAAAATACCCTGTTGCTTATCGGTGCTAAGATACTGCTGTTTTAACACCATTTTTAATCAATTTACATATGGTTTTCATAATGAAAATGAAAACACCCAGACATATCAGAATAACAGTTCCTATAATAAATGCACAACTATGATCACGCTAGGAAAAGAAAAACTACCGCTAAAATTTACTAATTTCTGAAGAAGCATTATTGCTTAAGCTTCATACTTACTTATTATTGTGATTGATATTAAATTCATTATTGAATTTAATAAAAGTACCTTATAATAACAATGTTTTCAAAAGTGCAAAAGAGGCAGATCAACGTTTATTAGTTCAAACTTGTTAATAGTAATTATCTTTAAAACGTTGATTTTTAACTCTATCCTATGTTTAAAATAAATTTTAATTTCATAATTAAAACTTTTAACTAAAGAATATCAAATATGAAATCAAGTTAATTATTTTATTATTATAGTTTACAAGTTACATTTATGCATAGTCAAAATTAATACAGACCATTTTTTTATGTCACCACTTGTTTGGATCCTTCTTTGGTATCCAATCGGGAAGAATTTAGCAAGATACTCAGTGAGTAACCTAATTTATATAAATTTGTACTATGATAAGACTACAGAAAGAGAATGGGACGGCGGACAATCAGGTCCATCCTTCTTAATTCTAGAAATTTATTGAAGTGATGTTTCAACACCTGCATAATTATTCTAATAATTTAAATGTGCAATCTTAACCCAACTAGTTTGATGATTCTCATAGTGTAACGAAAATATTAATACCACTTCGTAGTTCGAAGTTTATCTAACTTGCCTAGTATCATGACCTAGCACACTTCGTACCAGAAAACGGCATATGGAGCTCGTAAGAAGAAATACGGATAGTTGCAAACGTTCCTAGCCTAGTAAACAGGTACAAGTTGGCAAGACGACTGTTGTGAGTTTACAGCCAGTGGGCTGAACATAAACTCGGTACAAAGTTGATTGCTTCCCGACCGCGCTCGAGACAACTTTCGCTCTGACTCCCGAGTTCTCTTTAGCGTTATTCATTGAGATTCAATCCAGTTAAGTGATTACGTAGGTTTCGACGCAATCGACAAGTTAGAGAGCGATAAAATTGAAGTTTGGAATGTCTTTAGCTGAATGCTGTCATGTGTGAAGAATTGCGTGTTTCAGTTTTGGTATTGATCTCAAACCAGTTGAGATTTGATTAATATTTTCATCTTATCGGTCCAAGTTACAAAATAGAACTATTTTATATTAAATAGTTTTATAGTTATAGTGGTTCACGCCGCACTAGTGAGCTTTGAGTATTATAAAGAAACGAAGATTAATTGCCTATATACTTAGTTGGAAGAGCATCAAGCGCTATAAAAGTGGAGGTCGTGGGTTTGAATCCCACACCGTAAGGTAAGATAACATTTTTCTCTTTCTTTAGAATATTTAAATAGAAGTTGCTCTGATTAACAATAATAGCACATTCGTTTTATTTGTTGATGTTCCTGTAAGATTGCAGTGGATCGAATATAGATTTTTTAAGTGTTCATATAAAATGTGTTCAGTTATAAAGATGCTAACATTAATAAATATCCGAATTTACCACGTACATGACCTCAAATTAGTTTAAGCACTTGGATCATGGAAGTCAAACAGTAAAAACATGGTATTTACTCGTATATGCCTAAAAAGGAACATTCGATTATATACAATTAATGTTTACAACCCTGGATTGATCCTGAATCCTCAACTCCAAGAAAATGTAAACTGTTTGAAGTTAGCTTTTCGTTTATCAGTTTGTATTAAGTTTACATTAACAAATATTGTTATTAATTGATAAGATATATAATACAAAACGAACCTCAATAGGCCTCCTGGGCTTTTATTAAGAACTAACAAGCGGCCCACTGCAGATTCCTCTGCTAACTAACTATCCTGGTGAACTTCCAAAAATGTTCTTCTTACAAACATTGTCCTGGCAATAACAAACAAAATAGGTAGCCAAAGCTCCTGTGTTATAGTGGTACCAGTTCCCAGATCCGAGAATATATAAAAAGTTCATTTTCCATATTGTCCCGACCAGAAATCAAACTCTGGACCACAGATAGGCGCGATGACAAAGTCCGGCCCGCTTGCCTCTTGGCTACGTAAGCCGTTTTTTACTAACTATAATAAAGTTTTTAAATTTTGACCAATTGATATTACTTTTTTTTCATTTTGGGGTTATTTTTATTTTCCGTAGGTACTCAAATAGATCACTAGTACTGATCAATCTACCCCCGTTAGTGTAAAGTAAGATAATAGAGCGAAGCGAGTTAATAGAAATTAGTACCAAAATAGTACAGAAACAATTTAATTAAAATTAAAATTGATGTAGTGGATTTCAAGCTAAGTATATAGAATTTCATGATTTCAAATTGTGAAACAGACAAAACAAAAACTACTGCAATCAAAGGATAGTACTAAAAAATACATGATTGCAGCAGTGATAGTTTAGTTGCCAATGTCATCTCGAATACAAGTTGAATTTATTTGTGACCTTTCTACAGACAGACCTCTCATCCTCTCGTCACGTTCGGCAGTGATACATTCGGTCAACTAGTTCAGAGTTGATATCAGAAATACAAACAAGCAATCAAACTTTTTTAGTATTGCACACTCTTATCTCTCCCGGTTTATTCGTGTTCTGAAGTGGGCCGAATCAACGGATGTTTTCGCCTTCAATATATGTCGCTTTCATTACATTCTCATGTGTATTTTCGTTTCTGGGCATAAGAATAAGGGTTTATTTTTCTTATTTTCCTAACGCCGCGAAAAATGTTACAAGCATATTGGGTGGGATGTCTTTTTGATGGATTAATGACATTGGAACGACCTGCTCCCCAGTGCGTTAAATTAAACATTTTAACATATTATTGCATGTAAATGTAAAGAAGACGGCCAGTTTTTGTTAAGAAACTTAATACGAATCTAGATGCAAGGTTGTATCTATCCGTCAATGTAAATAAGACTACAAGTTTGAATTAAGAAGGTTAATTTTTCTGTCCACGAATCTAGAGGTATCTTCGTTGTCGAGTTCAATCCCAGCATGATTTAAGACAACGTGTTTATGGTCCTTGATACCTTGTTATAAAAAACTTTCATGAAAGTTGGTCCAAACACAATTTGACCAAGTGGCCTCATGTTCGATACAATTTTCATCAAATTATCTGGGACCAAAATCTCCAAAATTACAAGAACAGGCGGAATCACTTGCCGAAAGTGGTTTCTTCTAGTACTTTAGTAAATAGTATTAATGTAAGAAGGTATACTTGTGTGTCATGGCCCCGTATGTGTTTAAAAGGAGTCAAACTGTGTTTGATTTACACCCAGTGTTGCCATTGTAAAATTTCAAAATATTTTTCAACAAAACGACCAACGACAAACAGAAACCATCATAATGAACCTGAGCCGTTTGAATAACTATAAATCCAACTTCAGCGTCAACCGTAAACAATGCTCAGTGTCTCTCTCGAAAATCACCGAAATACTAATTTTTGGCTCACCTCAATTAATTACAAAGTTAGTTCCGAATATGGATTTAAAATTTGACATACGGCTTGGTTTCCACGAATTAGTCTTGGCAGTTGTCCGCGAATTGTAATGAGTTTTTAATTCCCATTTAAGCCACTGCGGGTCGAAACTCAAACATTTCCCGGACTAACATAGTAATTAACCCTATTAATTCGTAGCGTTGTCGTTGTAGGAAGGAAGACATAATTCTACACACCCCTAAGGTTAATTAAAACAGAACTAGCATTATGTTTGCCTTTGTACAAATTCCGCCGGGTTTGCACAATATTAAATTTTGAGAGCCGTCAGCTCAGCGGAATTTCTTTGTCCATCTCTACATGAAACTACTACTAAATTGTTTACATAATGCCTATCTATTCAATATGCGTGTTTATTTGTTTACTGTAATTGAGCAACATAGTTTGATTGTGATGCGGTTATATTAATCAGTGTAGTGTCTAACAAAACCGCCTTGGTTTCTTTTCATATGAATGATTTTCTAATTTCTTTATTGATATTCGTAATCATGCATAGTATGGAATACTGATTTCCTTACTATACATATTGCATATAATATATTTTTCATTACTTTTCATTCTTCTAAGCAACATAAAAATTTATACGAATTATAAATTTTAAGACTTTCGCTTTCCATTTTAAACACTTAAAATAATTTAACGCGGTTAGAACGATCAAAAACAAATCCGGATACTGTCAGTGTAGTGTGTCGAAGTGACTTCAATAACATTTTGTTATGTGAGAATGTGAGGGTGGATGAAGATTTGCAAGCTCCCCCGAACAGACGAAGGCGTGCAAGACCAGTCAGCTCGTGACCACGGTTGGTGCAACCTAACCGAAACGTCGGGCAGTAAGTAGTTCGTATTAACTACTAAATCAAAATGGTGTCGCTTTTATACGAAATAACCAATACCAAAATCTATTCTAATATTATTAGCGAGTTTATTTGTTTGAAGGCGCTAATCCCAGGAACAACTAGTTTGAATATATTTTTTTTTTTGTGTTAAATAGTCCATTTATCGAGGAAGGCTATAGGCTATATACAACATCATAACATCAAGTTGCCACCATAAAGAAAATGTGGAAAGAGCGGGGATAGTAGATACGCGTGCAAAGCTGCAATGGGTCGCTAGTATTACATAAGCGCTATTGTAAACCCTAAATGAATAAAGTTATTTTGTGTCTGAAGATAATAATATTATAAATGCCTACCCTAAGTACATTGAAATGCGAACTAACAAGTTTTACTTCGAAAATCAATTTTGCCTGTAGGCAAAGAAATAAAATGATCATTCAGTACAATTCGCATTATATCAAACTTTGGCAAAACAGTTAATTTAACAAAATATCATACAAAGTTGGAAAAAATATCGCGCAAATAACCGTAATTTTGGAATAAATATAGTTTTTAACCCTCCTAAATATTCCGGCGGCGGTGATCTAAAGTGGTCGGCTCAAAACTACGACATCGAGAACCGTATTTACTGTCACATCCGAGTATAAACACGTCCGTTTGAATACGTTTAGGAGCCAGAATACATCACAACATCTATGTAAATAGTGCACTGTAGAAAAATCAACACGTAACCATCTTTTGCGATTGTGGTATGCGCGATATGTCAATATTACCCTTATTCTTTTCTCCAACTGAAGAATTTGCCGGTAGGTACATGAACTATTTTGAAAACATTATCTATATATTGCACAAGAAAACAGCATCAGATACATTGTTCTGATTTTATGTTAGGTGCTATCCTTGGGTTACGACAACGTTGGTACCAATGTAGCATAATGATATCAATAAATTTGTTTATAATTTTTTAGTCTTTTTAAAGAGGTTTACCTTTAATCAAATTACCATAAAGTAATTACTTACGCAGTACTTAAACTGAAAATTTTTAATCTCTTTATGTTATTATTTTTACTTTTCTCAGTTCGATTTCCAAAATACAAATAAATACACGCCACAATACAAGATTTACATTTTAAAATATATTTATCAGTCAACCAACCGGAGTAACGCTCATAATTTCTCAAGCTCAGTTAGTTACGTAAGAAATTCGACATATTAAATTATTATTATGTTCCCTTAATGTAGCGAGAAATTCGAGGCATAACAAGCTACGAATCCTCAAGACATTCCTTTATTCCTTACAAGTCCCTAATGCTGCTAATCTTGTTTTAATTTATATGTAAATTCATTCCCGGCATATTATCTCTAATATTTCGACGAAAATTCGGGGTTCAAAACTTTTTTGAAATATTTCAATATTATAGCGATCTTGCGTTTTATTGCGTCGACTTTTATCTGTTATTCTGCAGACAGCCATAGGAACGCAATGATTGCAAGGGAGAATAGGGTGGGATGGCACAGAAGAAAAATACATAATGAAGTCCCAACGAACCCCTGCTCCCCTAGCTTTGTTGCCATTCTTTAAATGTAATCAAGGGCTTGCTTGTGAACTGATAGATAATAAAGAAAAACATTTCCATCTGGCTAGTTATTTAACTTTTCAAAGACATTCTTGTAATGAACTTTTCCTTCAATGCTCGGGAACTTTTGATGCCCATTTCTATTATACTGTAAACCCTGCATATTAAGAATGTTCCGTTTTGCATGCCATATCATATTTGTTTTTGTTCTGTATAGAATATGATTTCTTAAGTTCGTTTTAATTGAAAACTAAAACATACTTTTAAAACGTCAATGATGTAACAGCGTTGGCTCCAAAACCCGTTGATCGCAGCTTCAAATCCCGCGAGGGACACTTTTACTTTATAAATGTGGCCAACCGAACCTACATACTTTTTAGATTTCACTTTTACTTTTAAATTTGACGTCTTATTTTGATATTATTTTTGTTTACTTTTCGCTGTCATTCATTCCTTCTGTACATACTTGCACTCACTTGGAAAATACAATATTTTACATCTTTTCATCATCTTTTTCTTCGCTGATCCCTCACGTCCGCAACATTTTGGTCCTTAATGGCTTCACTTTAAACGAACGTATGAAATCACTAAGTCCAATTTTTCTCCTTTAGAAAACGTAGCGCGTCTACAAAATGCCGTACGGGGCTCCGCGCGCGAGGCTGTCGCAGCGCTGCTCCTGGCGGCGGACGCGCCCGACGACGTGTTGCAGCTGCTCGAACACAACTTCGCACGCCCGGAGCTCATCGTGTTCCACGAGGTGGCGGCACTTAAGAACCTTCCGAACCTAACGCTCGACTTGAAGGGTTTAAGTAGTTTTGCAACTCGAGTTCGAAACAGTGTAGCAACAATACGCCTTCTAAAACAAAACGAGTACTTACACTCGCCTGAATTATTTTATAATATTTTAGGCAAACTGAATCATACTTTGAAAATGAGGTGGACTGACTTTGCATCTTATAATTTTGATAACACCATAAAAACAAAGCTAGAGTTGTTGAGTGACTTTTTAGTACAAGAGCTTGAACGTCACATTAAATTTGGTTTATCTCCTGAAACCATACAGCCTGCTTCTTCTCAAAGACACTCAACGTCATTTAAATCTCACGGGTGCACTGACGTAGCCGTGCAAGATGTAGGCAGTTTGTCTTCAACACAACCAAACGTAAACACACGACTATATACCACAACCTTACTTAAAGTCGTACCCGTAACTGTAAGCGGCCCAGCTGGTTCTTTCGACACTTACGCACTGTTGGACGATGGTAGCACTGCTACACTTATCGATTCTGCAGTGGCGAACGTCATCGGAGTTACGGGTCCTACTGAATCGATTAAAATTAACGCCGTAGGTGGTATGAGCAAATGCGCTCATATTTCTTATGTAGATTTTAAAATCAAAGGCAAATACTCAACCGAAACGTTTCAGATCTCAAATGCACGAGCTATTAATTCATTAAACCTTCAAAATCAATCCATCAACATTACTGATATTTCAAAATTTAATCATCTCAAAGATTTGGCTGACATCCTCACATACAATAACGCAACACCTACGATACTTATCGGGGCCGAGGATTGGCATCTGTTGATACCACATGAGATCCGAAACGGTCACCGGTCTGAGCCAGTAGCGTGCTTAACAGCTTTAGGATGGACATTATTTGGTTCCTTAGGCAAACGGATAAAAACTACAAATTTTATTAATCATACTGTTTGTACTCAAATTAACCAAAATGAACTACTTATTTCTTTGGAATCTTTTGTTAAAGAACAAAATTAACCTAATTTTATTGACATTACCAAACGCGATAACACATATAATTCTAAAGAAATAGGTTTGTTACAAATTATAAACTCGACTACTGAACGTTTACCATCGGCTAGATTCCGTGTAGGATTGCCATGGCGTCACGATAGTACAGCCGTACCTGACGGTTATTTTCAAGCAGAATCTTGCTTGAAAACTTTAGCAAGACGGATGGCTAGAGATAATTCTTTCGTCATCTCATCTAGATGGCTTGTTGGCCCCTCCTATTTGTTAAACGCAAACATGTGGCCAACTGAGCCGACAAATAACATCCCACCAGTTCTCACATACTCGAAAACATATCATGTGTGTGAATTGGTAGGATTTCGAGCAACTGCACGTGCTCATTACGCCGCGATGATCTTTAAGAAACCTTTGGACACTCATCTTTTAAATTCTAAATCTCGAACTTTTTATTTTTATACTTCATCAGACTCATTAAAGTGTAATCCATTTAGTCATAGTCGTACGGGGTTGCACCGGTCAGCATCAAATTTGCCTGCACTAATTGCCAAAGACTGCACAACAACATCTATACAAGCGGATTCAAAGCTAAGACAAGCTTACCTGAACCTGTTGCGGCTGGCTGGACGAATTCAAGCAGCACCTGACTTAAGTAAGAAAGCAAAGATACCAGTCTTGCTTGATGGACGACACCCAATAGTAAATTTACTGATCCAGTATTACTACAAAAGAAAGCGCATACGATATTGCCAAACGTTTCCTGTTCTGCAGAATCACCTTTGCCTCGCCAACCATCAAAGGGACTCATCTCGACGCCGACTAGTTCCGACCTGTCAAAGTCACATTAGACGTCGAAGGGAGAGAGACACATCACCCTGTTCACTTGCCTGACAGTGAGAGCCCTTCACATGGAAGGTGTCCACAACAACCTTTCTACAGATTCTGCAATCATGAATTTTTGAATATATATTTTCACTTAGAGGAACATCAGCAACGATTCACATTGACAATGGCAAACCTTACTTTTAGAAAACGAAGCTGTTGTTTATTGACATCCTCTGACTCACATGAGCGTTAACTCCAACGATCAAGAGACGCTGACACCATTCCATTTCCTCATCGGTCAATCATCATCTATAACTGTGCCTACACCCTCGCTGGACGTCTCTGCCTTGGCTGAAAGATCAGAATGGCGGAAAGTAACGCGCCTCACTGACCACTTTTGGACAAGATGGGTATGAGAAGTCCTATCAGAATGGCGGAAAGCAACGCGCCTCACTGACCAACACAACACGATGGGTACGAAAAGTCCTACCACTACTCCACTTCAGGCCAACTACCGACGCTACCAGCTACGGACGCTGCCAGCTACCACTTCTACCCTGAACGCGATGGCATAGTGCAGGTAGTCGACGTTACAACCAAGGGCGGGAGTTTGCGTAGGCCGGTTATAACATAGTGCCAAGGTAACGGTTGACCACATTTTCTTCACTACTTTTACAATTCAATCGTATTTCATACGAGGGGGGAGAATGTGGCCAACCGAACCTACATACTTTTTAGATTTTACTTTTACTTTTAAATTTGACGTCTTATTTTGATATTATTTTTGTTTACTTTTCGCTGTCATTCATTCCTTCTGTACATACTTGCAGTCACTTGGAAAATACAATATTTTACATCTTTTCATCATCTTTTTCTTTGCTGATACCTCATGTCCGCAACAATAATAATATCCTAATTTCCTTATTATGCATCTTAAAATCCACTGATTGATTTCGTACTCCGGAAGGCATGTTAAACCGTTGGTCTCAACTGTGATAATTAGGTCTGATTTGCTTTGTAGGGTTGCGTAAGTTCAGTGACAATTGCTCCGATGTACCTAATAATGTGCTCGTCAAAATCGATGAACGTATCACAGTCGTAGCGGAACCCGGGCTTCGTAATAGATATACAACCAAGATACAAGCTTCATTACCGTCCTTTCATAAAAACAACGAATATTTTTAGGTTTTACCCTAATTTTAAAATATTAGTTACTTTTGAAATAGACGGGCAGAAATTTAAATCGGATTTGAATTTAAGGATTAAAAATACAAACAAGTGTATAAATTATAGAAACTTATTTTTTATTGCATATTTAAAGCATGTTTTTTTAATTCAGGTAGAATTAAAAAAAACATGCTTTAAATATGTATATTGTAAATAGCGATGTAATAATATTCGATTAATAGCACCTTACTCTCGTTCTTCCTAAACGTTCCACATTAGAGTTATGAACAGATCTCTGCTACACAATCGGATAAGATTTCAATCGGAGATCTAAACAACAATAACGCATGCGATACGTGTATGATCCCATTTCCTTACTCCATTGACGTCATAGCGAGCCGACAAATCCCTTTGCCGGCTATGTCCCCGTATGCACTCGGCAACTGTATCTCCTGGTTAATTACCATCACTTGACACTCGCTGTCGTACTACCTGTTAGCTAATTGACAGTGGAACAGCCAGACAACCGAAGCAGAGGCCAGATTTACCGCGGAATTTCCGGACAGAGAAACCTGACTCCGCTTTCGTGATTTGTAACAAATTACCGCAAAAATACGGCGGTGAGCACGTCACTGGGAAAGAATAGACCGTGGAATTTTCAAAGTTCCAGCCGATGTGTTCGATTATTGGTATCTAGTGCCAAATAGTTCTTAGATTCAAGTTTACTAGCCAGTAATGCTGTTTTATTTTCTGTAATCATTCTATTCGTAAATGTTTATGAAATCATTAGTTTCTAAGTTACAAAACTTGATTATGAAGTAAAACTACTGTTCATTATTACAAATGTCCTCGTGCTGCCGGAAGCGCCTAGTTGACTTTTCCATATATTATAATTTGTCTGGTAGTACTCTACGTTTCGTCTTGTACTTTGGTTTATCAATACCTGTTTTTCTTTGTTTTTATTTTCTTTATATTTTGATTTCTTTTTTTTTAATTTGGATATATTTGACAAAAGATAAATTTACTCTAAATTAAGATTCATAGGATTATACATTATTTTTATATGCAAACGGTATTTATGCAATCATTGTTTGCTTATTTAAAATATGATGTATGTTTTATTGTTTCAATATTTCCTTTGATTAATTTTGATTCTAGAACAAACCGTATTTATACATAGTTTGCTCAAGTTTTATCTCGTTTAAAACTGAATAGCGACAGTCCTACCAAAGTTACAACGTTTCAAATTTTATAACATCAATCTTTTTTTTTTGTAAAAACAAGGTATTCGCTTTTAACCCATTCACGTTACTCGTATTGTGTCGGATATACATTGGCGTCGTTGTCGGGCCAAGCGAAATGTTTCACTGGTACCTGCGAATAATTCCAGCGAACGCAGTAATAGATTTCGAAAAAGCGGAAGAGAAGTCGCCCATAAATCCGCAGACCAGCGAACAACCTTTTTAAAATATCAGAATATTGTGATAGTGGAAAAAAAACTAGCCACGAGTGATGAGGCCCACCATTTCCTTGTTTCGATTTAATTAAACTGGAAATTCAGAGTCGCCACTCGAAACGGACCCTGCATGGTTAATCTTAGTTTTAGAAAACAAAAGCAAATGGAACCAAGTCTGATTAAGGCTCCGTATGTGAAAATAACTGATTAAAAAGTCGTTGAAAACCCTATAATCATTACGGTTGGTGTAGTAGAAAGTCTAGAAAGAATAAAAAGGCCAATCGAATTTGTTGGGTTTCATTACTCTTGTAGTGAACTTTAGTGTATTTTGCTAAGTAATATTCTTAGTGACTGACGAATAATAAAATCTATGAAATTTACTACATTGAAACGTGCATTGAGTTTCAAGCGATTTGCCTACGTGGAAAACTTACTTTAAACCTGATTTTGCCTCGAAACGAGCTTAAACTGGATCAGTGGCCTCCGCGAAATCTTCGGAAACTTATAAAGCAAAGAAAACCCGTTTTGTTTCGTAAAATACGTTTATTCTCACACGACGGACTACGGTATAGAAATCTAGTAAAGTTTCCATTAAACAAATCAGTTCCATTTTTAAAGAGTAATTTTTTTTTTATATATTAATCAAAGTCAAAGTCAATATTTTTTATTCATATATTACATTAGTAATACTTATGAATCGTCACTATACTAAGCAAATGAAGCTACCTCCGGTTCGGAACCTATAAGTACCGAGAAGATGCCGGCAAGAAACTCAGCAGTTTTTTTTACAAATAAAAATCTAAACTTATTACAAATTTTACACCAAGACATACAGTTAGTTTGTCAGTTGGAAAAAAAAACAAAAAAATGTATATAATAATATAAAAACAAATACATAAATCATAACATTTAAAAATTAATGCCTTTAAAAATAGTAATACATTATACGGGGCGTAAGCTATAACCGTCCCAGACAGTTGGAGAAGCACGGATTTTTATCCAACCGACTACGAGTCGTAAATACCGTTCCATAATTTACTTTCCATATCACTTGTCATCAGTCGTGCGTCAGTCGTTTTGAGCTTACGCCTCGTATAATTTATTACTATTAGTAAGTAGAACGGATCGTTTTCAAATATTGGAACCGAGCATAAATGATTTAAACAAGAGCATTTCTTTTAATATCATAAATAGGTGGTTTGGAGTTTTTATTTGATCGTTTTCCATCGTAGATGCAGAGTCCTAAAACTAGATTCTGCTTTGCAAATGAGATTAAGTCTTATGGTTACGTTAGCCTTTATAGTGTCGTATTTTGTTCGCCAGCTTGCACTGAGTGTCGGTTACTTCGGCTTAATAGTTTTTAATAGCCTTTTTTTATCAACATAGATAAATACTACGGGCTTATAAAAGCAAATAATGTTGCTCGTTAAGTGGGAGGGTCGTTCTGAACAGTTTATTAAGGGTTAGCGAAATTAGGACCGTCAAACGGTAGGTAGGTACCCAGCCCCAGAATTGCTTTTGATGTTAATTCTCGGTAAATAGAGGAATGTTCTATTTTGTTATTTAGTACCAGTAGTAGTAGTTTCGAGGACTTTTCCTTGGGGTTTTGAATTTGGTTAATGGGATATTTATTTTGGAAGATCTAAAAAACAAGACCACTAATACCCGGTTCCAATATTTAACGATTCTTAATGTGTAAAAATGACAATACGTTTTTCTCCAACTGACTACAAGTATGGAACGGTTTTAGCTTATGCTGCGTATAGTAAATCCGTAACTAAATATTTGAACCGTGCATAAATAAATGATGAGGAAGATCAAAAGCATGTCAGACTATACATTTTCACCTTGGCACCGCTCTTATAAGTCCGCATAAGAACTAATATAGAACTGCAAATTCTCAAGTCGAACAAATAATTTAATGTTCTTTTTTAAATAGCGTTTATTTTTCCTCTTCACTCTTCATGATAACGCGGACCCAGTTCTGATTGGTAAAGGGTTGCTTAAAAGGCAAATGACTATACTTACTGTGAAATGTTCTCACGCTATAGATTTTTTTAATTTAATATTTTTAGCGGTCACAGTTAATACTTCCAGTTCGGTATCGGTTTTTTTTTAAATTATGATTTAAGATTAACCTCAACTCACCTGATGTTAAGTGGTAATGAGGTCCTAGCTTAAAGGCGACAAGTACAGCATAATAAATCTGTTACTGGACTTGTCGCACTTACCTTGAAAGCTTGATCACTGTAACAGTGACAGTTACTAATGAAGCAGCCCCCCAGGAGCTCTGTAAATCTTAGTCACATTCAAAAACACAACAACACAGAAGTGATTGTGATTTGGCTTTGTCTTCTGTAAGTTAGAGGTATTTCACCAGTCACACTGCTCCAGTTCAAACGAAAATCGCTATGCCCTACCTCTCTTATCATCCTTCTCGGTGTACTACGTTCTCTTAACATATCTCCAATGGTAATTGACTGGTTTCATAGTTATCTATACGGTCGTCGGCAGCGCATTCGTGCTGAGGACTCTTTCTCCGCCTGGTGTGATATTGCTGCCGGCGTACCTCAAGGTGGTGTCTTATCTCCTCTTCTTTTCGCTACTTTTATAAATTCAATCACATGTAATCTTACTTCGTCCTACCATCTGTACGCAGACGATCTCCAACTGTATTCGCAGGGTAGCCTTGATGATTTACCGAACGCTGTTAACGTAATTAATGCCGATCTAACTCGTATCTCCAACTGGAGCAGGTCGTTTGGTCTCAGAGTTAACCCTGCTAAAACGCAGGTTATCATTGTTGGTGGCTCACGGCTAATTAGTCAAATTGATTGGGATTCTTTGCCTCCTATCTTATTTGATGGTGTCCCGATTTCTTACAGCCAAGTTGTGAAGAATTTGGGTATTTATATTGACAATTGTTTAAATTGGGATAGTCAAATTAAAGAGGTTAGCAGGAAAATGTTTGCATCTGCTGGGTCTATTAATAGATTACGCAATTTCTTACCCATACCCACCAAAATTGCACTGGTGCAGGCTTTACTGTTGCCTATTCTTGATTATGCAGACTGTTGCTACTCTTATCTTAATGAACTATTTCTTGACAAGCTTGAGCGTCTTCAAAACTTTTGTATCCGCATCATCTTCGGCCTTTTTTTTTTTTTTTTTTTTTTTTTTTTTTGGCCAGGGGAAATGCCTTCGCACCGTCACCCTCTGTCACGGGGAGACAGAGGGTGGTGTGTCGGACTTGCACCGACTAAAACCCCTGGGGTGGTCTTCACAGCGCATAAGCGGGGGGGGCCGGGATGCGCGTTAGCGATTCGACACAATCCCCCCCCTGCGCGCTAGTGCCGCGCGTGGCGCAGCGCAACTCTGTGCGGCATTTGCCGCACTACGGGGCATGCCAGACCACCTAGCCATGCCCCGTTTCCTCGGTCGGCGCCAGAGTCCCCGTTCTGGCGCCTACAGGTAATTGACTCTACCCGTCTTCCGCCCCCGACATTACGGCGTCCGGGGCGGGCCTGGTTGATCCTCTCTTAGGGGCCGGGTTTCGGCTTTTCGGCGCCCGACATCCTTTGCCCCCCATACTATGGCCGGCCTTCCTGCCGGCCGCACTGCATATTGCGCAGTGCGGCTCTTGCTCGCAGTCGCGGGCAAGGTGGCCAGCCCCACCGCATCTGTAGCACAGGGTGCTACGGTCGACTTCTGATCTGCACTGCATCCGGACGTGCCCTTTTTCCAGGCACCGGAAGCAGCGCAGCTCCCTGGTCTCGAGTAGCACCACCTGTGCCACAGACCACCCCACCAATAACCGGCCCCCATCAACCAGTCTCTTCGCCGCCTTAATTGGGCAGCGGACCCAACATGATCCCAGCCCCCTCCCCGCTCGCCTGATTGAGCCGGTCCTCACCGACTCCGCCGGACAACCCCCAACTCTTGCCACCGCAGCGGCGACCTCTTCGACGGAGACCGAATCATCGAGCTGAGAGATGCGCAATTCCGCGCATCTCTCAGGCCGGAACACCTTTATGTCCTCCGTCGAGAGAACCTTTAGCTTGGCCGCCAGCAGGTCTGCCTTAGGCCGGACAACTTCTTCAGAGCGTTTCAGCTCGAGCAGGATCCCCCCCGTTTTGGCCGGTCTAAATACCAGCCCCTCGATCTCTAACTCAGCCAAGGAGATCTCTTCCTTGGCTTTAGAGATGACGCCCCGGTACGTCATCCCCTGCTCCACAGCGTCTGGCAGCAGTGTAATTGCCACGGCTGCCGTCTGCACGGGGCGGAGGTTCGGCTTGTTTGGCCGCCTTCTCGTTTGCCCTTTAGCGGGCAAAGGTTGGGTCACTACGGGAGGAGCCTGTGGTGCAGCGTTCCTCTTCCCCCTCTTTACTACGCTCGACCAACCCGCGTCCATGGACGCGGGGGGAGGCGGTAGTGGTCTCGGCTGGTGTGGAGGCGGTATGGCTGCCTTCGCCTTCTTCCTCGCTCTGCCTTTCTTCGACGCTGAAACGGTGGGTCCAGCGTCTAACTCCTTTGGCGGCTCGGAGGCCCGCTGCGCCCTGACCGGGCGTTTCTCTGCTGCGGCCAGTGGGGTTGTACTGACCGAGGGAAGCTGCTCCTCGAATGCCTGGAAACGGGCATCGAGAAGGGCGATTAGGTCCTCTTCTCTTGTCGCTGTGGTTTGGACCTGGAGCCGAGCGACCTCCGCTCGGACTTCCGCCAGCTCTTTGGCCTGCCGCGCAACCTCTTCCCGGAGCCGCTCATTCTCGGCTCGGATCTTCTTCATCTCGGCTTCCATGAGCCGAGTTTCGGTATTGGTGCTCCGGGTGTAGAGCACCTCTGCCACTCGCTCCCATTCTTGGGTCACCGTTTTGAGGGCCTTGACGTAGGTGCCCTTCAAATTTCCGGAGGTTGCAACAACCCTCCGAACCATCTCCGCCGATCTGCCCATCACCTCCTTCAGCAGGAAGGAGGGCCTCTGCTCCGGTTCCACGTCCGAAC
Source organism: Glyphodes pyloalis (assembly GCA_037074685.1). NCBI lineage: Eukaryota > Metazoa > Arthropoda > Insecta > Lepidoptera > Crambidae > Glyphodes > Glyphodes pyloalis. The sequence continues at coordinate 10,617,032 of JAYKKO010000005.1, read as the reverse complement.
CCGAGTCGTCGCACCTGGACAGTTTCCCGCCCCACATGCGGAGATGGAGGTCTTCCCGAGCGACTTCGCACTCCATCTCTCGCGCCTTCTTGGCTTCTTCCTCCTTTTTCTGGAGGCTTACTAGTAGCCGCATCTTCTCTTTGGCTGCCGCCGCACCAACATATTCTCCGGTTGTTGGTGGGCGGCCACGCCCCCTCTTGGCCGTGTTCCCTTTGCGAAGCGTCACTTCGCCCTTTTTGCCCTCTTGGTTGGGCCGTTTACGCCCCGCCACTGAGTTCCCCTCTTCTGCAGAAGCAGACGCAACAGACGCCACAGACGCATAACTTGCGCTGCGGCTCCGGTCACTAATGCGCTGTGAGCGCCGAGTTGACCGTGCCATCTCTCTCTCCCTCTCCTTCAAACTTAGTTCGGACTCCACCGACACATCGTCGTACTCCGATTCAGTTCCGCTCTCAACTACTACCATCTCTTTTTGTTTTTTAGTTTGTGCATCCATATTTGATCCCACGAGTTATACTGGTGGTATGCGGTCACCCCGTGCAGAGCCAGTTGCACGGGGAAGCCTATTACGCGCCCGGGGTCGGCCGGTGCCGGGCGGTGGGGTCGATCAGAGGAGCTTTATCCCAGCTCCTCACCATCCCTCCGAGGGAGAGATGGCCCCGACGTCTCGAGCCGCGCCCAACGTCGGGCTTAGGGGGTTTTTTATCGAGGTGTCCTTCCTCTCGGGCCGGCCAATTAAGGCAAGCCCCCTACCCCTCCCCTTTCCCCAGGCCTACCTGGGCTACAAAGGGGAGAAACAGGTTGGCCCGGTGTTGGTCCTAAAAAGGACCGCGTCTCCCCATCCGCTTTGGCCGGTTCGACACACCGAACCCACCACCCTACGCCTCGTCATCCACTGCTATTCTCAAGCCGAGAACGGCAGGGACGACGGTATTCCCCAACCCCCCCATTCCCCATTCCCCAACCCACCTACCCCAACCCCCCCAATGCGTTTGGTCCGCGGGAGCTACGCTCCGACCCCCGGCCGCCGTCCGCAGGGCATCCCTATAAGCGGGAGTACCCTCCGGGCGGCGGCCGACGGCTTCCCCTATCCGCCACCGGGGGACGCGCCAGGTAGGGGTACACCTCCCCCCCTGGGCATCATCTTCGGCCTACGCAAGTATGACCATGTCTCTGAATTTCGAGCTCAGCTTAAATGGCTTCCTATACGTCGACGCCGTGACCTCCACGTTTTATCTCTCCTATTTAATGTTCTATTTAATCCTCTTGCTCCACCCTATCTTAAAGAACGTTTCCGTTTCTTGCAGCCCAACCAGGATCGTGATATGCGGTCCTCACGTAAACTTCTCCTTACTTTTCCTACTCATTCTTCTGAATTCTATTCCCAATCCTTCACTGTCCAATCTATACGCTTATGGAATTCTTTACCTTTATCTATCAGATTATCTGAGACTCTTCCTATTTTCAAAGCCAGGGTTAAATCGTACTTCCTCTCACTTGCTTAATGTTAATTTATGTCTTTTATCTATAATTTTAGCTGGGCATGTTGGTTGTTAGTAAGTTTCATACACTTATCCATATTAACTTATTATTATTATTATTTTTTTGAGTCAAAATACTTTACTTAATTTTATATTTGATAAGCATGTTTATTTGTATATATATATATATATAAATATATATTATGTTATATATCTATGAGTTTATGTATGTTTATAATGCTATACTATGAATATAATTCAAGAAATAAAACTTTATTAATGTTGCACGGCCGTACCCATTTCTTGCCATCTACTATTTCCTCTACCTTAAGGTTGTCTGGAAGAGATCGCTTTCTAGCGATAAGACCGCCTAAATTGTACTATAATCAATCTGTAAAACCTATTTCTGTAAAGTTTTTGTGCAATAAAGTATATCTATCTATCTATCTATCTCTTAAATGATCTTCTTTATAATGATATCACTCATTTCGGTGACGTTTTTCTTGGATGTTTTGTTTATTTTTTTAATTTTATATATCTCCTGCTTGCCTGCAAAACTTCGTAACGTAAGCACATTGCGTATTGCGCCAGTCATCCTATGAAATACGCGTCCCGACGAAGAAATATTATCCCGTGTCCAGGCGTCTGCAAATCTGAACAGCAGCGGTCGAGGGTTAAGATTAACGGGCAAGGTACAATTTTATTAGCATTTTTTCCTCTTCCCGGAGTGCCAAGCTCATTTCCCCCAGAGTAAATTTATTGGCGGTGGCACAAGCGAAGCCGTGAAATTAGTGATGTAGAATAGACTCATAACCCCCTTTCGTATTTGCTTAGAGGAAATTTAATTTCCCGATTCGATTTAAAACGCGAGGTTTCAAATTGAATACCTTGGATTTCGGCAGTAATTTATTTGGGAAAATTACAGCTACCCTTTTTTTAAAGGATTGGAATACGTATTCGCGAGTTGATTAACAGGAGATGAGGTTTTAATGATTTAAGTTGACTTGGTACCTATGTAATAACTGTTTTATTTTCTAACGGGATATGATAATGATAAATTATCCTTTGAAATAGTAGTTCTTAGATAAAGTTTTTAGTCGAATTTAGGAAAGGGTTTCTGTCAAAAGCTTATCTTGCCATTTGCACTATCTTTTTAAACTTTTGTTTTGTTTTTTTATCATTTCGAAATTAAATGAAATGAGACCGACTTTCTTTAGTTGTTGTAATTTGTAAAAACATTTTATAACTTTTTTAAGATGACTACAGTTTTGATTAACAGATTTGCATGAAACGTTTCTGTAGCTGATTACGGCAGCCAAACATAAAAAGCTCAAAAGTGCTAAATATTATTTTATCATTTTTGTCAAAGGCGCATTTCCAATATATATAAATTTCTACATATACAGTGGCCGAATTTTGTTGTAAATTACATATGTATAACTAAATCGTTTACCCTAGTTACTTGGGCACTCAAATATGTACCAAACTTTTATCACAAGCCCAACTCCCATCTATAAAGTATAGCTGTACCTTCAATCAAAATCCTCAGCGCTATCTTTATATTTGCCGTCAGCTCGTGCATTACCGAAATTGCACGGAACCAATTCTCTTTATGCGATACTTGGACGATGTGATTTATTTCTCTTGAGGCCAGTAACGCGATATTCGACTGAGTAATTGAGTATCACATTAAAAGATAAGCATCTGAGTGAGATACGGCGTAGATACAAAAAAATGGGATAACACTATCTGAGTTTGAACGGACTTTAGGTACAAATTACGATATCGATAGGTTTTTCTAGTATTGTCTTGCCATCAAATTAAATCACTATTAAGATAATTATCTGTCATACTATTGATCTTCATTAAACGGGTTTCCCTTAAAAATTCCAAGGAAGTTTAAATTTGTGATTTTATTTGTTTTTCTTCAATCTTTGCTTTGCCGATTTATGTTAAAAATCGGTTTGACCACTTTACCCGATTTTTTTTCCCTGAGTACAAAATTGTCATACAAGTGCTAATCACTGACCACTGGACACAACTTGCAATGTCTTAATTTAAGAGCATATCGGAATCTCATCAAAGCTTGCAAACATTCCATCAACGGTATAAAAATAGTTGTAACCAAAATAACAAGCAGAAATACTAAAAAAAGATAACAATTTCATTTCTTTCAAATTAAGTAACTTTCCTCTTAAGAATTAGGTCTCGTAAAACAATTCCTGCTATTTTTAATTTAGTCAGAACCATTAAAGTCCCTTCCAAGGTCGAGTCCGCCAGCCTAATACATTTACATTATTCGCGTGGTTTTTAGTGAATTTCAATAAATGAAAGAATGGGTCCCCTGCGGCCGAGGCAACTCTAATAGACATATTGATGAATCTGTGTCCGTGGGGTTTGTGCGAGAAAGTCTCGGAAATAGCGCACAACATTATCCACGTCAGACTTTAGATTTGTTTTAGTTACTAATAAGCTGATGAAATTTTTTTTACGCCTTTAAATGGAATATCTACACTAAGCCATGACCCATTTTTTGCTGCTTAAAACATACCTTTGTCTACTAAGTAATATTTTACAGTGGCTTACCAACTTCACTTTGATTTATTTTTGGTATAAAATGTACTTAACGATTTATAAGTTTTGCACGTGCACTATGGTTAAAAAAAGATATTACTAGGAATTTTCTGCAATAGACTGCTACACAGGCACCAAATGATTTAATAATACGATTTTCCAACGCGCTCAAAGGCAGGTAGGTACCTACTTTGTGTCACACAGCGAACGCATGAAGCTCCGATGTATTTTTCCGGCATTCTGTTCAGATGGCATACCGAATTAACCGCAAAGTTGGACCATTATTAATTCTGTTTCCGTGTAGCCGCCAGCTAATGTTTCAACGGGCTTATTATTGGGAAATTTCATAATGACCGTTAATATAACAACACGCCAACGGAACACGCGACTACCGCAAGTCGGAGTAAAGTTCAATGAACTTCATCGGTAACTTCTTGTAGGTATTCAAATATACTCGGGTACAATTTTAATTTCGGAAAACTTCTGTGAGGCTCGATGTTGCCAGCCAGTAACATAAAAAGTATTAATGTAGCTTGTAAAGCGCAAAAATAACATCAATCAATTTAAACATACAAAAAGCTTAAAAGACACTGATAGTATATACAGAAGACCGCAGTCAAATAACAGTCACTTCTGTGTTGTTGTGTTCCTGCATGTGAGCAAGGTTTCCAGAGCTCTTGGGAGGTGCTACATACTAATGTAGCACCTGTTGACCTCTGCTACTAAGCAGAGGTCAAACCTTCAAGGTAAGGGCGACAAGTCCAGTAACAGATTTATTATCATATACTTATCGCCCTTAAGCTAGGACCTCATTACCACTTAACATCAGGTGGGATGAGGTCAATCTTGAAGTGTAATATAAAAAAAAGTATGGAAAATTACTTCATAGTAACGGGAGAATTATTTGTAGAGTGTTACGAGAATTATATTTCTTTATTTATATTACTATTGCAGGATATTGCTGTAATTAGTGTACCAATTAGATGTCATGCGAAAACAAAGATCGTTGTTGTTATTGATACGGTCGTATTAATTGTCACATAATTAAGATAAATACAAAACAAAGTTATTCATGACGTATTACTATTTTTGTAGTAAGATTTATTATCAAGTAACATTTTTGTCAAGTTAGACTTACTTAATTGCTCTATAAGCTTATGGTGGTTTTATTGTGTGGTTCATACAATTATATTAGAACTTTTTCTATGTAGATATATAGTCATAATTTCGTATTCAAATATTATTTATCACCATATTCCAATCAGTAAGTATACAAATCATACACGCATTTTTTGGTAAACTTACATAATTTAGCACTAATGTGATTCATTTATTATAAAAGTTCATATCATACATAATTATTAACTTTTAAAATAAATAAAATTGCAATTTGTAACACAACCTAAATGTTTATCTTTAAAACTTATTATATTTAGTGTGTGATCAATAGTATACTATTTTAATTAGATCACGTTCAAACTTGTGTTATGCGTAAAGGGGCATTTTTTATAAGCCCCAACTTATCTTGAATCCAACATTGTACTATATCATTGGCTTTCACTAGATGCACAAAATCCTTAGATAGTTATAAACAATGTTAGCAAAACGTTGAAAACATTTATACTAAAAAACAATGGAACATCACCTACTAATTTATATTTTTTCGCGGTCTTCGCAATCTAAGCTCCAGAGCCCTTTTGGCTATAATTTTTATATTTAAATTTGTTAAAGAGTTTTTTAACTTTTGTTTTGTTTTATAGGTCAATGCATGTACGCTATAGTCTCTAGTTGCTTATTTAATATACCGTGTACAAGCATATAATGAGTTTTAATTGTAATTATTTCCATTTATCTTTTTATTATTTAATGTTTAGCCGTTATCAACTACTTAGGTTTTTTAAGTTAGCTTCCAAAACGTAAGCACGAGTAGACTCTCAAAAAAAATTACATTACTAGTGCAAAGTGCAAATCTTGGCAATACTAGCGTGATATTGTCGTGATGGTAGGAGTTATTGTTTCTTTGTTACGAAATCCGAAGCCGTTTATTCGGTTTATTGTTAGTGCGTCACTGACAGCGAAAGTTCGCTGCTAAGTTTACGATTCAATTCATTACTCTTTCAAAATTGAACAAAGTTAAAATAAGAGAGAAACTTTAAAACTGCAAAGCAATTTAGTAGATTCATGTATACAGGGCGACAATGATAAAACAGCTAGTGTGACCTCAAGAGAAGAGGTGATAAACTGCGGTTACGTTGGTGCACTGCGCAACGAAGAGTTAGTTGTTATATGTCGCAGCACTAGCGTGACAAAATATCTACAACGTAAAGTGAAAACCCGTAAATTATTCTTTGAAGTTGCCATTTTATAAAATTAAAAAAAAATCTCACGACAAGCTCTTAATTTATTTATATTCAAACATTCAACATGTCTCTTTTAAAGAAGCAGAATAACTTCATCTATGTATGTATTAAGTATGTAGTTCTAAACATTTCCCAGAGACTTAGAGGTTAATACAACAAAAAAATTCATCACCCATAATAACTTGCGTTTAGCTTCGTTGGAAGAGCAGCACGCGCGATATGAGAAGGTCCTGGGTTCGAGGCCCACACCTCAAGGGGAGATAAAAGTTTTCTTTTTTAACTTATACATATATAACTTATTTCAATGCATGGGGCATTCAAATAAGCTACGTTCATCAACTAACCGTGTCAAGTTATGAACGCATCTACATCAATAAAACATCCATAAATAGCTGCTTGTCACTACAAGATAGCAGAAAAATACCTGAAAATTGCAAGCATTTCCTCAAACGTTAAAAATTGGCATGCATTTATTTAACAATTCAACCTCAGTAGGAAACGGTACGTGACTATAATGTGGATTAGGGAGGGGACCGTTTACTGGTCTATCTCTCACATTCCTCGTAACTTCGAGAATTTTAGCAAGAGCACCTAACAGTTTTGGAAAAGGTTACGAGTTAGAGCAATATGAAATAAAGGATTGAAGATTTTACTCATATTTCCAGTTTCAATTAGACTTGAAAAATATTTGTTTATTTTTGTGAACGCACACTTTAGTTGTTTTTTTGGTTTATAATAAAAAATAACTTTATTAATGTAAAATACACAATTAAATTGTATGTGACAGGTTAATATAAGTATTCTACTGCTATGTTTGGACAGTGGCTGGAAATTTCGTTTTAAAAATATTATTAGGGTGAATCTGGAAAGTTCTCATCTATCAGTGTGTGTGTTTCTTATCTTAATCAAACTGAAACGATGTTTTTTACGATAAATCCCATATGTTAAACGTTAAACCCTACGATTTAAAAAGTTAGAATACTATTTTGCGTAACTGTTTGGTTGTTCATTAATCATCTTAATACTATATAACGATTTTTTATGGAATTAAAACTTCATCACGCTTATGTAGTTGCGGAAATCAGATGACAATCACATCAATGTATAAACCAGGTCCCTCCAATCCGAATCATAATCGTAGCGGACTCCAGGCTTCTTTATAGATATACAACCATTCGTATATCCATTATGCATGCATTACATCCCGTGATACATGCACAATAGGATTAAGAAATTCATGTTAGAATTTCATTCTCTACGTTTTATTTTCTTTTGATCATTTTGGGGATACCAAAAATCCACAACACCATTAGACTCCCCAAATGCCGACAGAGGACGTCTCCACATTCCAGAATACAACATTATGCTTACTCAACTACGTTCAAATCCAAAAAAACATTCTGAATACATTCGTATTACTCACAGATAAGGAGTACCTTTATCCTATTCATGTTTTCTCACTCGCGATCATTTTTCACGCCTTTGTTGGCCGCCATAGGTATTAGGGTGACACCCACTATCCCTTTTAGAGCTTCATATATTTTTTAAACTTTATAACAGCCCCATTGAAGTGGTTCGCACTTAAACGACGTCGTTTTGCTGCTGACAGGGTCTGCTTGGGGATGTTTTAAAAGGGTGCGAAGGCGGTGTGTGCAGAGTCATTATTTTTCGAAAGATTTGACGGAGGAATTTGATAAGACGACAATACAAGTGTTCGCTTAATGTCGCTGTAAAGTGTACAGGGCTGTTTTGGTTCACTCAAAACCTCTATATTTTCATGTACAGTATGATTACTAGATACTGTGTTAAAAAGACTTTTGAAGTTCCTTAAATTAATTTATGTCGGAATGTCTATACATTGTGAAACGAAACCAGTTAATGATGATGCGTTAAATATACGGCTTAAAGGATTCTTGTAAACAAAAAAAAACAGTTTTCGTATAAATTCGAATATCCAGTTTTATGACAGAAAATTGGTAAAATTGCATGAAACTTTTTGAAACAATAATGATATTTGGCAGCGATGATAAAAATATAACTTTTTCATTTAAAAAAAGTGCTCTTGCTAGAATACCTTGTTTAACTTTTGAAGAAACGTAGTTAGGTTTTAAACAATACGCATAGTAGTTGCATCTCTTTATGAAATAAACTTTCTGGGGTGAAAACAATAAGGGTATATCGCCACTTATGGATAGATGTACATTTATATGTTGCCGACTTACAAGATTTTTTTACATGATACATAGGTATGTATGTGTTTTTATAACTTAAAAATTACCCTAGTGAGCACACACTACAACAAAAAAAAATTTTTTTAATTACAAATAAGGTCCTACATCTATAATTATTGAAACTATTGGGACATAAACATATTTCTCATAAACTTAAATAAACTTATTCAATATTGTACAGAGGACAGATTTTAAACTTACGTACCAATTTAGCTTTTAGAAGCTGAAATAGTGAATGCTAAATTTTCTGTATGTATCTTGATTTTAGTTTCAGCTCAAACGTATGTAACACCGATTTGCTAACCAGCGCGGACCCGTTACTTAACTGGGCCACGGTTCTTAAATCAAACAGAAAGCGAAACTTTGCTGTGCGCTAACCGCTGTTAGGGCGATTTCACATTGTAAGATGAATATTATTTTTTTTTATATTACACTTCAAGATTGACCTCATCCCACCTGATGTTAAGTGGTAATGAGGTCCTATCTTAAGGGTGACAAGTACAGCATAATAAATCTGTTACTGGACTTGTCGCCCTTACCTTGAAGGCTTGACCCCTGCTACTAATGTAGCACCCCCCAGGTAATGTAGCTCTGGCAACCTTATTCACACGCAGAAACACAACAACACAGAAGTGATTGTTATTTGGCTGCGGTCTTCTGTAAGGTGGAGGTATTTCACTAGTCGGGCTGCTCCAGTTCGAGCGATAAATCGCTATGCCCTACCTCTCTTAAATAAAATAAAATGTTCAACAAAAAAAACTGATTCCCTCTTTATTCGTCTAGGATACCATCATTAGATCCTAGTTTCCCTATCAAGGCCACAGTTGGTTATCTTCTTTCCAACAAAATCGGTTTTTAATCGAACGTTATTATCTAAAATACGGTTAAAATGAGAAACCTTCTGGTTTATGTCGTTTAAAATTTGGGTAAAATTCGTGAGCAGGTTCGCTCAGCTTAAGCGCGCGATTGATTTGTGCGTTGTCCATATCGTATGACGTATGCATAGTAAATGCGCTCTACGCTACCTACTTTGAATGCAAAACTTCATTGTTTACTCGTATATGAAATAAGATCACGTGAGTCAATAGAAGTGGTTTCAATGCATAATATGAAAACTCGACAGTCAGACACTTTTTTTGAGTTTTAATCTTTCAGGTGTCAGAACATGGATCCACACCTGGCACTTGCTTGTCTATTTTTGTCTAAATTCCGCCATGTGACCGGTTAAGTATGTATAAAATACATATTTTTACTAATTTTGTTAAGTCAAGTACTTTTAATTCATTTATTTCACAAATCATCGGTAGATACCGATATAGCTATGACTCCAGATATTAAAATTGTGATAAATTTCGTATGAAACATTAAAATCTTTCAAATTATGATTTCTCAATTTAGTCGGCTGCCACTAAAGCTTACAAATGTTATGACATAGGTACTAAATATGCAAATTTTTTTTTTTAATATTTAAACTACGTACAATATATTTACGTACCAGCCTCTAACGTGTTTACTATTATGGTGCAAGTCCAGCTAAATCATCAAATTTACGTATAATTGCAATTTAATATCAAATTTAGTCGCAAGTGCTTGGAAATTGCCTAATATCTACGTAATTTTGTATCTAACACTAGCATTTCCATGCCAGCAAATTCTACAAACGTTAAACAGTGTGTGAACGACCCGAAGCGTGTAAATGCAGGAAACATTTTCGCTTTATATTACTTCTATAATTACTTCGCAGTCGGGCTCAGTCGATGTTTCACTGTTATTATCGAAGTTGAGTTTATTTTGAACAATCGCTTTGACTTCGGCGGGGCTAGAGATTACTTCGCGTAGGCCGGGCCTAACGTTTGAAGGGTACTTTCCAATACTAGAAAATCGTTAACGTATTGCCTCCAAGCAATACCTAACTAAGAAATTGTGCGCGGTAATCTTTTGTACAATTCAAACTTACGAGTATGTGTGTGTTTTCCTAAGACGGGATGTTTTTAAAAGCCAGGAGTATTTCTTTGTTATCAGACGTTTTAAGTTAGTTGTGGTGTGTTTAGAAATGAATGACTACGAATAAGATATTAACGTTAACTTGTTATATATAGAACTTTTTGACATTTTGAAATGTTCAGAAGGATTTATCTGACGGCAACTGTATTTCAAATAAATTAAATTTTGTAAATTATACACCAACTGCTTAACGTTACTTCTAATTAGTGTCACCTGAACACTCTACAAACAAAATTACGTCAGCTTTAATACTTTATCGGCCATAGAAATCTTTTAAAGTTTTTCATACACGCCATAAGCGCATTACAGTGGTCGAGCAATCGCGTGCGTTGCGTGATGGTAACAAAGCACACTTCTTAATGCAGCCTCATTTTTATACGTCTTTTAGCAACAATACAAAGCTGATGTTTACAATGAAATTCAATCTCAAGACGGTTTCTATTCAGTCTCATATGAAATGAAATCAAATGAAAACTACTCGTACTCTTGTTTGTACACAAAAATATTCGCATTTCCCGTAAATCAATTTAATTTACTATGCGCAAAATGAACGGATTACCCAAAATACCCAATGCCTTTTTATTTTATATTTATTTCTAGAAAATAGCAAGAAATAGTGGTCATGATATTTTCACTTTATCACGGAACCTATAGCAAATATAAATATCTTTATGCTTAAATATTTTATTAAGCCAAACATACATTTATTAGAAGAGTTCACATAATTTTAGAAGGTAAATATTCATAGTGTATTACCTAGTTAACATTTTAATTCTGATATTTAGATAACAAAATTCAATATATGCATGGATGGCCTAATGATGTATGGTTATAGAGAGAGACGTACTGGCTTCGACTCCCAAAAAGGGCAAAATATGTTTTCCCTTGCATGGTTTGCGGAAATCAGTTGGCAGTCCCTTCAATGGAATCAAATTCATAGTCGCAGTACCTACCCTTTCTTCCGCAATTAGCACAACTTGTACACGCTACAAGAAATAATGACTTTTCAACAATATGAAGGATGAATTTTACGCGTATTTAATACAAAAACATCCACCCGACTTTGCACAAAGTTCTATCTACAGACATGACTCATAAAAATGGGAGGAGGCACTTTAAAAAAACCGGTCAAAGCGTCCAGACGTGACTGCGATATGCCCGTGTTTAATCCTTGAACGGACGGAGCCGGGAGATTTTAATGAGAGATCAGGATTTTCAATTATCCTCACTTCTTTATACCAAGTTTTACGCGAGATTTTTATCGCCGAAGCACTTTTACTAGTACCAAAATCGCGAATTTAATCACGGTTAAGTCACGTCGACGGTGTTATTGCAATATAAATTCGGAATTAACGAGAATCTAGAGCTAATATTGAGATTACTCGTCTTCTTAGAGACTTTGAATCTTGATTAAATATCTTACGGGTTCGTCGTGAAGAGACTTTGGTTAACATAAGTATTAAATAACCTTCTTAATTTTTCGTAAAATAAAGCCTCTAATAAAAAAAAATATGAAAAAAAGTTAAAAATAAATAATAGTTCAGATTGCATCAAATTGGAGACATAACACGAAATGTAAAACTTGATGTTTTTTTATTTCAATTAACATTACTAACATCAACTACATAGTATAAAACAAAGTAGCTTTTACTGTCCCTATATCCCTTTGTACGCTTAAATCTTTAAAACTACGCAACTGATTTTGATGCGGTTTTTTTAAATAGATAGAGTGATTCAAAAGGAAGGTTTTTATTTGCAATAAAGAATAAAAAAGCCCATATTCTCTAAGTATTTACATTAAATCTGTGCGAAGCCGGGGTGGGTTGCTAGTAAACATATATATATGTTTACTAGCGACGTTATATATAACACTAGTGTTATATATAACACTAGCTGTCCCGGCGAACTTCGTAACGCCTATTTTTTTAGTTTCTAACCTTTTAAACCTTCCCTGGACCTCCACAATTATTTCAGAACCAAGATTAGCCAAATCGGTCTAGCTGTTCTCGAGTTTTAGCGAGACTAACGAACAGTGATTCATTTTTATATATAAGATAAGACATCTGTATTCAACCAAATCCATTAACAGTTTTAAATTTGCTTCAGTCATGTTAATATGTACAAAAGTGTAAGAACAAAAGATTGTTATGTAATTAACAATAGTGTATTTTATTTGGCAACCTGTACATTTAAATACGAATGCAAAATAAAAATAGTGAAAAAATAAATGATCTTTGTGTGTTACTTTGTTATCATGTTAACTAAAACTTTCATAGGTTAAAACTTACAATATCCATAAAATCCCCTTTTTTGGGGCTGTTAACTTTATTATGATTGTATTTATTTATTTATTTAAAAACTTTATTGCACAAAAAAAGTGCAACAGGTGGACTTAATGCTATGGGCATTCTCTACCGGTCAACCTTTGGGTCATGCGGAGAGTTAGTTTATGGGTGCGGTAATAGTAACAAAGTACTAGTTAAGTCATTTCGCATCGACAAGCTGAATACTAAATCCACAAAATAAAATAGTCATGTTCAAAGCATGTATTTTAATGTTTTATTTCTTTGCACGGCTCGTTCAAACGGTTCCACATCTGAATTTTGTTATTACGGCCATTAAATAGAAACACTCAAACGCTGAATTGCGTTCGCGGGCAAAACCAGACATCAAAGTCTCTGCTAGCTCAGGATTATTGGATTTATTTATATTCGCCTTTTCACTTTGCCCAGATAAGGGATGCTTTTATGTCGTATTTGTTGTATTACCCACGTTTTCACGTTAAATTAATTCTACACAGAGAGAGTCGGGAAGCATCTTTTCCCACTTATTTGTATCCAGTTGGCGGGGTAAGCTTTCTTATTATGTTTTCGCTGGTACAGAATTATATGAGGTTTATCCCATCTTCTTCTTTATTTTGTAGTTTTACTAATATTAATTAAAAAGCTGATAGCTTTCTTTATCGGTTTTATTAATAAGTTAAATAAAATAGCTTTGCAAAGAGTGAAACTTAATAATAAAATATATGCAAATAATGGTTTTATTTTATAATGTTTGATTTTAAGATCCCACGAAATTACTTTTTTTCGTGTCCTCCGGGTGCAGGCTCTTAGCATCAGTAGAATCCTTACTAATCTTATAAATCGGAAAGTGAGTTTGTTTGTTTGTTTGTTCCGCTTTCACGCCGTAACTACTGAACCGATTGCTTTAAAATTTTGCAGACGTAAAGTTAGAAGTCCGGATAAAATAATAGAGAACTTTGTACCCCGGAAAAAAATGATATTCCTGAGGGAAAACAAACATATAGTTTGCTTGATGGATGGATTGGAGATGGCGCTGTGTGTCATTTAAAACAAGGTAAAATATTGGAAACTAATATAAACATGTAAATTGAGAAGCTAATGAATCCCGAGGAAATGACATACAGTTTGTTTTATCGTCAAACGGTTTTTTACATCTACTTATTTAATATAGTGTACCATTCATCGCGCTTCTTAGATTTTTCCGTGGAAATGAGATGTTTTCTTATAGTTGTGCTTTATACCGCAATATAACTGGATTTCACGCGGGCGAAGCCGCGGGCGGAAAGCTACTACTTTATAAAAAGAATATACCATATTATTTACAGACGCGTTTTTCGCCCACAGCGCGCGCGATTGTTCGCGGTTTGCGCTGCATCGACGAAAATGTGAGACCTTGGCGAACACACAACGTATCAATCAAAGAAACTTCAAATAACATTAAACTACGCCTGTCGAGTCTCATTCACGGTCTCACTGACAACTTGAGTGACGCTAATCATATCGAGAGAACCAGCCGACCCGTCTTAATAGAATCACCTTGTTCCAGGCAACTGGTTTTTGCACATGACTTGGCTAAATAGGACAGTCGCCGAAAATGTTCACATTTAATATATCTGCAAGATTCTAGAAAATAGACAACAAGACACAGTCTAATTAAATCATGATATCAGTTACTCTATGTGCCATGATACGAATACGTCGCGTGATTGATCTTCATAGAATTCTTGGAAATACATATGTTTATCCAACCGCCCACATCTCTACTAATATTATAAATGCGAAAGTAACTTTGTCTGTCTGTCTGTGTGTCTGTTACGCTTTCCTGCTTAAACCTCTCAACCGATTTTGATGAAATTTGGTATAGGTATACGTTGAATCGCAAGAACGGACATAGGCTACTTTTTATTAGAAAATAAGGGGGGAGAGGGGTAATACCACCTTTGGAAGTTTATATGGAAAAATGTTTATTTTTGAAGTTAGAGATATAAAATTTGGCACAAATATGGCTCGAAACTTGGATTAAAATATAGACTACTTTTTGTTTCGAATATTTGGGGAGAAAGGGGTAAAACCGACCATGAAAGGATGTAGTCCACGCGAACGAAGTCGCGTGCACAGCTAGTATCTAAATAAATATAACTCAAAGGCCTGACTGACATAGTAATCTATTAACGCACAGCCCAAACCACTGGACGGATCGAGATGAAATTTGGCATCCAAGTAAATGTTATAACGTAGGTATTCGCTAAGAAAGGATTTTGATCTATTCTATCCCCAAGGGGATACAATTTGTATGAAACTCTGTCTATTTAACTAATCAAACGGAGAATTTGCATGCATAAAACTACTATACGGGAAGTAGGCATCCTTTTAGAAATAGATATATAAATTCCACCCTTAAGGTAAAATAAAATAGGGGTTAAAAGTTTATATAAATCTTCTTAGATTTGCGACTGATTGAACTTAAAGATTGGAGCTACTACGATAAAGACGTTTGGTTAAATAGGATATTGATAAATTCAACCCCCATTGGCATAAAATAAGGGATGATGGAGGATGTAAATGAATAAGTTTGAACCTCTCAGTACGAAAATTATGATAATATATTATATGTTATCATGATATGAATAAATTAAGACGCACAAAATAATGTTTAGTTCTTAGTTATAAGAACTCCGCGCGTATGAAGTCGCGCGCGACGACTAGTTCTTTCATAAAATTATTTCGGTTAAATAGTCTGGTGACCATTTAAATAAAAAAAAACAAATAATCACTTCAAAATCGGTCAAACCATTTAAAATACAGGAAAAGACCAATAATCAAATGACTGACACCCATAAATCCATTCAAACGTGTGACAAACGTTATTTTTCTAGGTTGATTTAGTTGATAAAATAGTTACTTACCATTAACCTTTGTTAAACAATTGCTAGCACTTCGTACCAAAAAGAGAGTCCGGTAATTCGTTCGCGTGCTCAGGGGCTCTAATTGTATTCGCGCCAAATTAACACTAGCCGCTTATTTGCGCGGCTAAGCAAGCAGCGGCACTTTTTGCAGCGGCGATAAACTGCTCCAGCGACCCGAAGCAGTGTTCGTTGATTCCTGTCGGTATGGTTGCAAACGCCACCGAGCAGCTGAGACGCATTTATTTGAGATTGTTTATAGCCTGAAAATCCTATCCTATAAGTTAAGACAGAGAAACGTATGTTTGCACGAAAAACATGACATCCTCCTGGATCTAGTACAGTCAAATATAACAAGTTACCACTAAAAGTACTCCTTTGAGTCTATTAAAAGTTAAACAGTTGCAAACAATGTCTAAAGTTATTTTTTCGCAGCAAAAAAAGAGGTCAATAAATTTACTCAGCGTTATCTCGTTCGCGTGCTCAAGTCCTCTAATTACATTCGCGCCAAATCAACACTATTTGCTTATTTGTGCGGCTAAGCAAGCAGCGGCTTTTTTTGCAGTGGCGATAAAGTGCTCCTGCGACACGAAAAAACATGCTTGTTGACCACTGTCCATATTTATTATTGCAAATGCGACCGAGCCGCTGAACAACATTTATTATCAGTTTGTTTTCAGCCTGATACATCTTTATTTTGTTTAGGAATGTATTAAAAAGGAGGAATATCAAATTCTTTTATAATACTAAATAATGGTGCAATGGTATATTTTCGTCGCATGAGCAATAAAAATGGGTTTAATATATGCAAATAAAAAATTAAAATTCTCCGTTGAAATGTTTTACGCTTACATCGTGTAAGAATACAATTCTTATGACACCACAGATTCTAAAATCTATCAAGTCCTTTCAGCTTTAAGTTTAGACAATAAAACGTATGTTTGCACGACAAACATGACCTCTTTCCTAATCTAGCACAGTCAAATAAAATAAGTTACTACTAAACCATTAACAGTTAGACGGTAGCAAATAATGTCTGAAGTTCTTGTTTTTGCTACAAAAAAAGAGACCAATAAATATACTCAGCGTTAACTCGTTCGCGTGCTCAGGTGCTCTAATTGCATTCGCGCCAAATTAACACTAGCCGCTTATTTGCGCGGCTAAGCAAGCAGCGGCACTTTTTGCAGCGGCCATAAACTGCTCCTGCGACACGAAACACGGTGTTTGTTGACCGCTGTCTGTGTTTATGGCTGCGAATACCACCACCGCTAAAACAGATCTATTTTCCTTCTGTTTACGCTTGATGCATTTCTGTTGTTGTATAAGAACAATGTTTGCAAAGAGTAAGCTTAAAAATTTTAACAAGCCTAAAATTAATATGTTGATCTTTTTCAAAATTATACACAAGTAATGAAAGCTTTTCTAGATAATATCACTTTTGGATCTATTTACGATTGAGCCTGAAATTTTGTAGCGGTCCAGTCACGATTTAGAACTTGGTATATTGTTTAGGTTGAACCTATTATTCATTTCATAACGTATTTTTTATGTAGATTACATTGTCAATGAATACTTACTAGTTGACATAATATCTTGCCTTATGTTTAAAACTTATTACAAAAGTTCTACAAAAACAGCTAAATACAGAAAAACAATCATTTTTCACCTATAAAAGGCAATATCGACCTATATATTATTTTATTAGTAACATGAATTGATTATGAAAATGGTAGGAACTAATTTATAAACGGAGATTTTATATGTTTACGAGTAGGTAGTCTCGTAGGTGATTATTAAGTTAGTTAAATTATTCTTGTAACGGTTTTTTAGGGTTCCGTACCTCAAAAATAAAAAACGGAACCCATATAGGATCACTTTGTTGTCCGTCTGTCCGTCCGTCCGTCCGTCTGTCAAGACCCTTTTTCTCAGGAACGCGTGGGGGTATGAAGCTGAAATTTATATCAATTACTCAGGTCTACTGTCCCTTAAAGCTGTGAAAAAATCAAACTTCTAAGCCAACGCAATCAAAAGATACAGCCGTTTATGCCGCAAATTTTCGACATTTGCAAGGGAATCAAAACCTACAGGGTGCTTCCCGTGAACTCAGAATCTTGAAATTTGGTATGAAGCAACGTCTTATAGCATAAATAAAGAAAAAATTACGAAAACTATAAATTTTTAGTTACATCACATAATATATTTTTTTTTAATAATTTTAAACTTACTACCCATTTCCTCATAAACGCGTAAAGGTATTAAATTGAAATTCATACAAAATACTCAGGTCTATAATACCTTTAAGCTGTAACAAAATCAAACTTCTATGTCAACGCAATCAAAAGAAACAGCAATTTAAGCTGCATATTTTGAAACTCGCAAGTACTCGCAAGGGAATCAAAACCTAAAGGGTACTTCCAGTCGACCTAGAATCTTGAAATTTGGCATGAAGCAACGTTTTATAGCACACATAAAGGAAAAATTCCGAAAACCTTAAATTTTTAGTTACATTACAAAATATTTATGCTCCTCCATCTTTCCCCATTGTAATGTTATGAATTTCATTTTGCAATAAAAATACCATAGTTATGACTCGATTGTCGTAATGAACGAACTTTGTAAACCTTGCAGGTTTGTACGGAACCCTTGGTGCGCGAGTCCGACTCGCACTTGGCCGGTTTTTTTTACTTTAGTCGCAATGCAACTCTCAATATACCAGCCAGCAACCATACTAGAGACACGCAGCTGCAGAAATATTCATAAATATCTAAACAACGAAATTTTAAAAAAATCCTATATAGAAGCAAGTCATGCAACTTGCAAGGGATCCCGGCGCGTTAAAAACTGAACATCGAAAAAGGGAAAAAGAAGTAACGGCACTTTTGGTGGAAATTTCAAACAAGTCCCAACTTTGACATTAGCCTGTGAATTATCGCGGTCTCGCCGGTGTCATTTGTGAAGTTCGAGGTGAAGTTCGGATTCTTTGCGAGTTAACTCGGCTCGGGGCGGCGGCCACTCCGCTTGGGACCGGACGATTCTGAAGAGTTGAGCTTCTATCTACGCGCATATTAATCTGTTGTAACCGTGCATAGTAAAATGAGGTGAAGACTTTGGCGATGAGTGGCGAAAATAAAATGGTCTTTATCTGTCTACACTTCTCTTAAGTCGTAATAACTAGATGTTCAAATCTCAATAGCCCAAACTAAAATGTATGTAAGTTCAAATAATTTATATGGTAAAGTTTGTTTCATAGTAAAAATAGTTATGCTTCTTTAGTGTATTTTGTTTGATTCTATATAACCATGATATATCTCTTATAAAGTTCGAAAAACAAATCCCAGTTTCTAAAATAATATTTAAACCTACAATAGTATTTAGAAATATAACTAAGTGATAATATATTGTTACGTTTTTCCAGTTGCTGAAACCTCTGAAACTGGTAATACTATTGATGTAGTTTGACAAATAGTATAAATTATATAAAATAATGATTAAATAAAACAGTAGGTCAATTTATACAGGACTTCATATCAATTCTAAATTCTAAAAAGAAACAAAATTCATCGATTTCGTTATTTAATTTCCGCTTATTACCAAGCTTTCAGGAACAGTCTGCGGTACAAAACGAGATTAGGAATTATTTATACTCCCACAGTCATGTAAATGACGACATAGCCGCATAAATATTTCAACTTTTGATCTTTGAATCTTTGAATGAGCTCCTTTAATTTCCGAAGAGACAAAAACACTTCTTCAAAAGAACCGAGTCACAATTACGGAAAATAGAGCATATCAGTTGTACAATGAACGTGCGTAATGAATAGATGGCTAAATCAGGGGAACAATGCCGCGGGCTCCTTTGATCAAGTTCCTCCAATTTCACGTACATATTAGCTAAGTTTTAATTGAGTTTTTGCAACACCCATCCGTGACCTTTGATTGAGCCGGATTTGATTGTGTTAGGCTGTGTTTAGGTAGGCAAACTGAGAGCGGCTTACTGTCCGCTAGCTGACTCTGAGCGGCGTATTGACTAAACCCAATGTCAACTATGAATTAAACCATAACGTAGTCACTAAGTGTGCTTGGTGGACATGCTTAGTTGCCAAAAATAAGGTAAACATTTTTATGCTGAATGTAATATAGTTAAATATCCATAGTTAAAGAAATAATCTGTCCATATGAAGTGATCAAAAAAATATCACACCTTTACGAACTACAAACATTAATTTATAGTTAGAAAATAACCGAATTATTCGTTAGGTTATTTTAAAATAACATAACGAATAAGTCGGCACCACAGCCTTAACTAAAATTTTACCAAAAACGTCGGAAGCTCCTCTCGAAAGTAATGTAATTTAACCAACCAAAGCATCATTATCATAATGAGACGAATTAATCTTTTCGCTCCAAAATTAAGTCCTTTCAAATTTAAAATGCTAAAAAATTCAATTAAGAGACCTTAAGCAAAGCGGAAGGAGTCCAATTAAAACTATGTCTTCGTTGGAGACTTGCGAGAGGTGAAATGAAGAGACAGTCAAGCAGTGGAAAGCACTTTAGAATCGTTTAAATTAAGGCTTCAAAGGTTTAGAAATATAGCAGCTTTTGTACGAATAGAGTAACAAACTTTAGCCCTTAATTGATTATTTATGTAACTTTACAAACTTACAATAAAATTAAATTTTTCGTGAATTTACTACCATCCGTACATCGAAATTTGATATTTCATACATCGAAATATTGAACATTCGAGTTACAAAATTACGGTCGATAACATAACAAGAAAGGCGTAATATAAAAACTTAACATAATCATACATACACACATACGTAAGCGCAAAATTTCAAACGATTATATTACATTGCATTATTTATGGTATTCCTTATTTTCAAGACAAGAAGTTCGATTTTTACAATCTAATCTAACTTAAAGAAATAGGGATACGAAGTTTGCTGGGACAGCTAGTATTTTGGTAACAAAATGTCAAATTGTATAGTTCAAGGAACATACTGATACCTAAATCGATTGTTCTAGTATCGCATTGTCTCTTCGTTTCCAGCCTAGACAGCAAAGCCGGATTTTCTTTGTTCAGACAAGAACTGAATAAAACATTTCACTTGAGTTTTAACATGACACCTCTTTGTTTTCCTCTCGCTCTCGTCACAAGAGGGCGGTGTGAACACTTCAAATGTACCTTCTCTACGTAGGTACATATAAATTCGGAGGTTGCTTAACTATTTTGGGTATGTAACGACGAGTAACGCACAGTTAATTATTTTATCATCGTATTATTGAACAGAACCCATTGGTTCTGACTATGGTTTAAATAGGTCTAGATACGCTTGTAAGATTTACGGAGGTCAGACAGTAATCACTCCATTTGACGACCTCCATAGCCGAGAAAGGCACGGGCCGGACTTTGTCGTCGCGCAATCACTGAGGTCCCGAGTTTGAACCCCGGTCGGGTCAGTAGGGGAAACGAACTTTTCTACTTTGTCTCATGGTACTGTATATGTCGTGGTACCGTAATAGTTTCTGATTTCTAAGTCAAAGTCAAAGTCAATCTTTTTTATTCACATATATTACATTAGTAATACTTATGAATAGTCTCTATATAAAGCAAATGAAGCTACCTCCGGTTCGAAACCTATAACTAAAGAGAAGATACCGGCAAGAAACTCAGTAGTTTTTTTTTTACAAATAGAAGCTAAACTTATTACTAATTTTGCACTAACACACAGTTAGTTAGTCAATTGTAAAATAAAAATAAAACAAGAGTATTTGTAAAATAAATTAAATTAAATTAACTGTAGGATTTCTGTAACACAAGTGCACAGAATCAGAGCAATGTATGTGATGTTGTCTAATATTTATTTATTTATGTCATTGTGAGTCCGGAGCATACTCCTTCGTAATGAATGCATAACCGGGATCAACGTTAAGTTAAAGAGAAAAAGAACAAATTTACGACTGACTAATGCACATTTAACCACAACAAAACCAACATTTCGAAGGCTCCAAAACCAATGCCATTCATGCAACATCTGACCGTCATAAAAACAATTAAAACATTACTAATGTCAGAACAGTTTCGCACGTGTATAACATGTAGGTAGGTATAACTATTAACTCGACTATACAGTAAACACTTGCGTTAAGAGGCATTTACAAACACCTATTACACCACAATGTCCTCATTGTATTGCTAGAACTGTGCTTAATTGTTATAATGTCTTCAATAAACGCATTATTGTTGAATATTGTAACCGTTGTATCGTTTCTCGAACAAATACTTATGAAGCTTTTGTTTAGGTTGGTTCTGAATAAGCTTTTTTTTACTTCTTTAACTCGTCCAACTAATATTAATAACAGGAAAGTTTGTAAAAAGTTGACACATCGTCCGGGATGTATGTCTAGATCTATTATGTTTGGTAGGAACAAGGGATTCTATACTAAAATAACATATACTTTTTATCCCGAAATAACGCGGACGAAGTCGCAGTAACAGCTTGTCAAATTGTAAATTTAAATACTTTTTTAACAAGATTTTTCTCATAACTGAGAGAAACAGAAAAAAATCATCTCCGCTTGAGGTCTAGGGCTGGAACAAACCTTCATGTATTGCGCATGCTGCTCTTCCAACGCAGCTAACCACAAGTTATCATAGGTGATGATTTTTTCTGTATTATTAACCTTTTTAGCCTCCGGTAAGTTCCCTCTGTCTCTATCTCTACTGCAGTAAGAAGCACTATAAAAATTGCAAAGAGCTATTCAGATTTTTCTCAAAAAACTATTAATAAAACTTTAACAAAATTTTAATACATTCTTTGATTTAAACCAATTTTTACACTATTCTTTTTTATCTTAGAATATGAGAAGTATGTGACAAATAATAGTTGTTTCGTAAAAACAAGACATAAAATGTGTGTCACGGAGGTCTGTACGTCCGTCATTCGTCCGACACTTACGTCAAGGGGTGTCAACGACGTCCTGTATGTTGAGAGAATTTGTCAACTTCTCAGACAGGATACAAGCTCGAAACTGGGACACGCTGGAACATAAAACGCTAATTCTGATCGTTAGTTCTGATAAGTGCTAGTAGTGTGTAAGTAATGGCATATATTTTTATGAATGTCACATTTTCATGTCTACTGACACTTACGTCACAGAGAATAAAAAAATATGTTAGAGATCGGTCGTGTTTGTTAATTTGACGAACAGTCACGAGCAAGTTAATATAAACACATGAGCTCTTATGACGTTCCCTTAAAGTTTGTTTTAGAATGAGGTTGTTTACATATTACTGCACCTGACTTTACAAGAAGTGTTTCTGTTTGAGTGCGCACGGCCAAGAACACGTAGTGACTCGAAACTCTCGATTAAATATGATTATCTAAGTTTTGATATGGCAAGAAGTAATTAATCCGTTTAATATAAATACAATATTTTATAGATACTGGTGAAAAGTACCAGAGTTTTAAATCGTATTAGCTCTTAATATATTTACTAACAAACACATCCACAAATTTGAATCGCTCAAGAAACTTCAAATTACCGTTAATCTTTCAAATTGTATAGTTACACGCGTTGTCTTAACACTGAATGTACCGACAGTACCGACACTCCGAAGGGCATCAACAAACACCGCACTGGAGACATTTGTCAACTTCACGAACGGGACACTCGCACTACACCGGTACACGCTGTAACACGGAGTGTTGCGTCACTAGGGGACGAAAAGCTCGATCACTAACGAATCAAAGTTACAAATACTGATGTTTATCAAAGCAACGGTCTTTTCTAGGCGCTTTCGCTGATAAACATAGTGAATGTAATTTAGGTAAATCAAAACTGAGTATTCTGCGTTTGTGTGATTCAAACTCAATCACATTTCTTTAGACGTGATCCTAGCTTGTAAATGACTCGAATGACCCTCTTTTCTAACACATGCACAAAATTGTATGGCTTAACAAACTTTTAATTACCGTTTATCTATTGAAATTCATATTTAAACAGAAAAGCACGCAGCGAACGAATTCCAACACGCGTTGTCTTAACACTAAATGTACCAACACTTTGAGGGGCATCAACAAACACCGCACTGGAGACATTTGTCAACTTCACGGACGGGACACTCGCACTACACCGGGACACGCTGTAACGTGGAGCGGTGCGTCACTAGGGGACGAAACGCTCAATCACTAGCGAATTAAGTTTACAAGTACTGATGTTATCAAAGCAACGGCATTTACTGGGTACTTTTACTGAAGTATAGTAAATATAATTTAGGCGTACAATCAAAACTGAGTATTCTGCGTCTGAGTGATTTAAATTTAATACATATTTCTTTAGGCGTGGTCCTAGCTTGTAAATGGCTCGGATGGACCTCTTTTGTTACGCAAATATAGTTTAAATATCGGCCGCAGATCCCAATAGACTCGAATATTCCATTTTCAGCCTCAACTAGTACCGTCAAAACTAACCAACATTTAAAATTGTGAATTTATTAAAGTCGATATGTTTAATTCGTTCTTTTGAACGTGTTATTTCTCATAATATTTTGTCATTAAGTAAGTTAAAGTGCAATAAATTATTATATAAGAATTCGCCTGTAATCATAGTAATAACTTAATCCTATCTATATAATGTGTCACGTCCGATAGTGCTAGCTACTTAACTCTCTCACAATAGTCAAGAGAAATTAAAACAACAGTCTCAATAAAAATATCCTACATAATTACGATATAACTATCTAATAATCACATCCATCTAAGTGTTACTCCCGCATAATTATAAAAGATATTACGAGTAAGAATGACAGAATATCGTTACAGAATATCGCAAAAACCAAATAGCTAAAAGTTAACACAAAATTTAAAACATAAAAATGTAATTGGAAAACTGTCACGTGCGCCAAGTCCTTTACCCATTTTACCCTTCAAAAAATAATCCCCACAAATCTCGGAGAAAACGCTTGATTTGTCAAAGGATTTACTAGCAATATTTTTTCGGAGGGACCATCACGAATTTGTTATGCAAATGGAAAAGCCTTATTAGGTACACTTCCTTAATTATTTCACAGGCTTTTCCCAAGCACAAAGTCCCTGTAATATTTTATGACGTAATTTAAAAGACTGTCTTGTCTGATGAGAATTTTAAGATGTCCTTAGTACGGGACCAGGGTCCGTGAAAACAGAATTTCTGGTCATTGTTTTGTCTCTGCTATTATGTACTATGAATGGCAAAAACATTTTTCATCCACGCCGTGAATAAAGACTGCGGTAAACAAAAAAAACAGGTTTATTAGAGTTGGAACTTAACAAAAAGTACTCTCTACTCCCGCGATGTAGTTCAGCTGTTTCACGTGCTATTCTTAACAGCAAATGCGCTCTTTTTGCGTATTTAATTTATTGTTTGAAAACGTACAATCCGAAGTATAAAGTAGGTTTAACAATTTCTCTTCTTCCTGTCATGCTTCTTGGAAGAATTAAAAAGGGCAAAAAAGAGTACAACATGAAAGTGCACTTTGCTTGATGAATGTTAAAATTAAAAAACAGTTATTCGCAAACTTTATATTTTGAATATCAGCGTACAAACGGATTAAGTGGTTATGCTCAAGTCAGAAGTGTTTTTGCAAATTAGCGTAGATGTCATGGAAAAAAATTAATAACATAGACTTTTTTTACCTATGGGCTAAAGAATGGCATTTAATTGCCAAAAAATATAATCCAACACATATACAACAGGTTGGTACCCACTGAATCATAAATGTTAAATGAAATGTTTCCATACATTTTTTTTCTATGTCCAGTGATTAAATTTAATTTGTTTACAAAAATGCCACACGATCCTTCTCTGGACCTAATTTGACTCGCCGTTTTATACCGTAACGTACGTACGAGGGTTCCATACTTTTTATCTCGTGAATAATTCAACATTTTAAGTGCATCTTTCACGTCGCGATACGTACCGCTATCTCGACAAAGACAAATCAACCAGAATTTGAGGATTACAAGCGTACGAAACATTTTATCGGTCGGAGCCGAAAGTTTTTTCAAAGATATCTAAAGCCTCCAATCTCGCTATAAAGGAACGTGGCTTAAACTTTTACTTCCACCCGCTTTAATAATAGCCCATTTTCTTTTTCAGATTCGATGAAAGTATCTCTTGAGAAACTTTAACTTTTCTTTTTTCCGATTTGAGTAAATAATCTTGATATTATTTTTCGTGCCTCGGAATTTTAATAAGACAGAATAATAAAATTTAATTGATACCATGATTTAAATTTTTTTCATAACCACCTAAGGGCTACCTTAACTTAGGCTACAGCAAGAATCCAGACTGTCTAGTTTAAAGCTATTGGTGATTTTCTAGGTAGTTCTTCACTTAGACTGTTAAGTGAAGAACTACCTACCACTAAAGCTAAATATAATGTAGAATACCTGGGTGATGAAGAAAAAGTTACGAAAAAATACACGAAAGTTTTATACATACACATCACCCAAAACTATTTACAAAGAAGTAGCGAACTACGGAGGAATAATGTAAAAAACTGTGCACATAGAAGAAATTAAAAATATAGAATAACCGCGATGAAATTGTCAACATTTTTTAGCACCTGACTTATGTTCAACTGGCTGAAAAAGCATAAAAAAGATACTATTTTCGATTGCAGTCCGACACAGTTCTAAGGGCGATTCGAAAAATCAATGTCTTGTCGATAGTTTATGTCAAGAAGGAGAAAAAACATAGTTTCAGAATTCGAATCCCAGTCCGTTTTGTAAATAGGTGTCCTATTCTGGGCCGATCCTATTATTCGTATCGTACTATGGAATACTGGAAGGCCCCTCACCGGACTCGACAGCACTTAACTCTGTAACCGGTTACCTATTTTCCTACAAGTTTGTGCAAACAGCAATCCTTTACGCATCGGCATGCAGGCCTCGTAGGCCAAAATGCAAAACACTTACCCCCGCCACGGTTCAAAGCGTAAAACTTTTTCTGTCCCAGACATTATTCCGGTCTCGTAGTTCCCCAGCTTTGCGTGTTTGAGGTTTGAGGCATTTTTCGGTTGAGCCCGCTTTCATTAAAAAGTTTCCACGACTAATATTCAAAGTGATTGAGTAAGTTTCAATTGCGACAGAATTGTAAGGGCCGGTTAGGCTTTGTTGAACGGTTTACGTCGATTCCTCATGGTGGATTTGCTACGAAACGTCTTCATAGTCATTGCCTGAAATTTCGTTCAATATAACCTAGAATCAATTTTTCAAATTAATTTTTAACTTACCTTGAACATACAAGCGTTTTCTAGTTCTGATTTATTAGGTTTCAAAGCATTAATACATTTCTAGCCTCTGTGGTCTTTTAAAGAAAATATATGCAGTTGTGTGATGTTTAATATTGTACAACCAGTAGGTATCTATTAAGTGGTAACGTTACTTTTTTCACTACAGCCAAGAACAATAAAAATCACGTATAAAAATACGAATTGGTGAAAACCTACTTTTATACAATATTCAGCACTATGAACTAAAATAAAAATTGGCGAATACTTGGCAATAAAGTAAAAATGAGTCTATAATCGTATTAAAAATCGGCAATGTAAGTATTAAGAAATCATGGGTAATATGTACGTACATACATCAAAGTTTGGATATCGTTTTCAAAAATTCCAACTAAAAAAACAAAATATTCTTGATTTTTACTTGAAGCTTCTTGCGAATTCAAAAGAAAACCTTTACCAGCTAAAGTGAGACGTTTATGAAGCATTACAACTGCGCCGCCTTTGCCCTCTTTCGCAATTAAAGCTTTTTCAAAGTACAATTAAAAATGTCACAACTCAGAGAAGCCGAAGCGTCAAAAAGTGTAATTAAGTTAGCGTGCGGGAAACATTGCGAAATTAGTCGTAGTCGTGGCCAGGTAACGCCGGCTGAATCATGGAATCGATAGATATTAAAACTGTGACGCTTTAGAATGTAGGCTGTATGTAGCCTTTTAAAGTCTTGAACACATTTTTGAAGTAATCATCGTAAATTTAAATTTGCACAACTTTTAAAGAACCGTGTCAAATCCTTGCAATTTTCAGTTTTACCTCAAAACTGCCTGAAAAGGATACTTCTTTAGTAAAAATAACGGACCACCGTTGCAATTTATCCTTTAATGTAATATTTTGCTCAATGAAAACGATAAAAAAAATACACATTTTACATAATTTTTCAATACTCTTCTGCGTTTAATTTGAGAGTAATATAAAACATTAACGATGCAGGAGGTAAATTATTTAAAACAGATTTTTCTAATGCTTAAATTTCGGATCGTCTATTATTTTTCCAAATCGATATGTAGGTAGGTACTCTTATACATGATAGAACTTATTTAAATTGTATTATTTTTGTCTCATGAAGCCACTTTTAAAGTAAAAATTTTAACACATATGCGTCGATACTGCATCGTTATATCATAAAATAGGCAATTTTTGAGGTTTATTAATTTTCGAGCGATTCCACACTATGGCTTAGGTAATGGCGGTGTGGTGCGGCAATAACGGGCGGCTTCCAGGACTTGCGCTTTTCCTCCACCTTTCTTATAGAAAACTAGCTCAATAAATGTCTGGACAAAATAAACCCCTGCTCCTTTGAACTTTCTTAATTAACTTGGCTGTAATACCGTCGTGTTCCATATTTCTCTTTTTTTTTCGAAGCGTAACATTGGATACAGTCATAACTTAGTACACTTGTTTTTAAAACCAAGTAAGGAAAACATCACTCCCATTTGCTAAACTGATTTCAAAGTAAGTTACATAAATACTTGTGTTATTAAGATGGTAGAGCCAAATTAGCTATCAAAACACCACAACATATGTGTTTTGACCATCCGTGGGTAAGTACTAAATGTGCCAGAATATTTTTATAAAAGTACATAAAAATAAATATTTACAGCTTCATCTTTTTAGAACGTACAAAATTTGATACACCTGTAAAAATATCTAAATACACTACTAAAAATACACAAACTTAATATTGTACGTAATAACACCGAGAACATTGTATACCTACAATAGAGAAATGAAAATATATTCGTGCTAAAAAGTAAGGTAGCAGGCACGCCAAACAATACTTAGCCTTCAGTAAAAATTTCGATAAGAATAGCTTTATTAGTTAAACTAGTGTGACGTTGCACTATTGCATGGATTTTTGTAGTAATTTATTTTTCATCTATTTTGCAGTTAAAATAATGCTTAATCTACGGGAGGTAATTTCATTTTACATGCCAACTGCCTGTTGTAATGCAATGCCGTAGTTTTACCTCTAGAGTAAAGTTTTGATTATAATATATTTTCTTAGTGCTACAATTTCAGGATGGCAATCTGATATCATTTGGAAAAACAAACAAATTATGATGATGTAGCAAAAACCCGTTATACGTTGAAAAAATCGAGGTATTTCATTGATACCTCTGCCATTTATCATCTACATTTAAAAAGCATGTGTACTATTCATTTTCCACATTTTCCTAGTGATTCTTTGCTCTTATTGATCGCAGTGTAATGTTATAAAGTCTAAAGCCTTCCTCTCTAAATGAACAATCCAACACAAAAATATTATTTCAATTCGAACCAGTAATTCCTGAGGTCAGCGCATTTAAACCAATGAACTCTTCAGCTTTTTAATATTACTACACATTAAGATTGAAACTGATTTTCAATAAAACCTTATACTTGTACGCTGTTGGTTAGGCCATCGTTTGTGAAAACATACTAATAAAATAAAAAAATACATCCAAAGGTAAACAAACAATCAATTTCCTTGAATAATTACTTTGAAAATTGTGCCATTTCTCGTAAAACGCGTTGAATGAACGATGCCGCAATGATGGGCCATTTTGAGATTTCCCTTAAGAGAAGGCATCAAGTTTCAAGTAAATCTGCGATATCTCCTGTAATGTCTCCCTTGACGTGCCAACCGAACTCGCTGACCGTAAAATTGTAAAAACTAACATAAATCTTGCCTTTCTGCCTTAGCCTGTTGAGGGCTGAATGAGGCGGTGTGTTGGAAAATAAAAATTGTGAGTTTTTTTGCGTAAACATTGTAGAAAACAATTTTATTTTTTAACTTGTGTCTTGAGTTGGTTAAAAGGAATACGTTAAGGCGAAAGCTTCCCCAAAAGTTTGGTAAAGATAGGTAAGGCTTTGAGGCCATCTTCTATAGTCAGGTATGACAAAAAAGAGAAGTATGAAAATTTTAGTCTAAGAACAATATTAGATACTAAATAATACATAATTATTTGGTGGGTGAGCTGTACGGTTTATAAAATCATTCTGCTGAATCAAATTCTAAACTAAAAATCTAACATTTCACCGGTCTGTATTTAAGTAATTTGAGTTTCTCATATTATTTTATTTTTTGTTTTGTTGGTATTTATCATTGTATATCCTTGTTTTGCAAAATGTATAGATACTCAATTTATGATTACTCTTTTACGAAAACTTACTAAGTAATAAGGCTTTCCCTGAAACCTGCTGCATTTTGAACAGTGTCCAAGAAAATTGCGTCTATAAAAGACTGCATGTCTCAAATTGCAGCTGCTTGAAAATCTACCTACCAGCAATAAGATTATGTACTTCTACTAAGAAGGTGGAATATCGTTAACACGTCCTTCGGAACGGTAATTTACAAATCCGTGTACGTCCGGATTTTTCTAACAAAAACTGCATGTCACGGAGTGGAATCGATAAGGTTTTTCTCCCTTAACCCGAGACACGCACACCTACACAAGAACGTATACCACACATCCTTTATATCTTAACGATCCTCTTCGTCCGCACACAAACTGATATAGATTATCAACCCTTGGCCCTCACCAAAATCCTCTATCGAACCGAACCCTAGGAATACTTCAAAACAAAGAAAAGGACGCGTAAGAAGATTACAGCGGCAAAGCTAAGAACGGAATGGAAAATAATGTACGAATCGGTCTTTGGCTTTCCTTGAGGAGTAAGGTTAAGATACTAAACAACGTTAATTGGATTGTATTTGGAAATGGATTTTCTTCGCATTTAATTAAACCATGTGTAAGTTATAATACCTGCCTGCATACATACGGTCACAACGATTTAGACGGTAAGTACAAAGTGTTGAGTATGTAGGTAAATATTGGAGTTTGCAATTAACTGAATCACTAGATAACCAACTGATCTTTCAAACCTTTTGCAGTAATTGTTCGAGCGCAGAAAACTAATCAATAATTTAAATCAATCTTTAACTTATTTCTCCTAATCTCCTTTAAAACTAGTTAAACTTCTGGCCGCAAATTATGTTGGGCATATTGATCATAATTACATTCGGCGAATGAATATTAATTTCAAATTATTTTTACAACAAAGTATTCTTTGACATAGGCACGTAAGGTGAATAACAACAACTTAAAATTTAATTTAGTTGTGTGTTTGGTTTTATGTTGTAACTCACTTTGTAATTTTAACTTTATAATACATGAATGTGACTCTTATTCATATTTGTACCTGACAGAAAATTTAGACGAAACCTAATTTAAAATAATATCTTGCAGAAAAAAGTTTGACTTCAAGGCTTTCTTTGAACTAAATTGGTTTGAGATATGACATCAAAGAAGCATACCAATGTTGAATGGATTAAAAATATACGAATATATTCTTTAAAAACTAGTTTTAAACGTCAACCTTTGAACTTGTTTTTGATGACTTGAGCGAGAAGATTTTTTAGTTCGTCATTTAATTAAACTATATACAATAAATTGTGGCTTGTTTATGGGACCAATTTACAAACTCATCACTCCATAAAACTGTTTAACACAGCTTCGGGGCCAGTTTTAAGAAATTTCGTTTGATCTTCGGAAATTCGATTTTTTTCTTGAAACCCTCGGAGATGGGAGCAACCCCTCTCGTTATTCCGAATACGTGAACTCTGTTACGCCTTTCCACCTAAATATGTTTTAAATTGCCATTTGACTTCGATTATTACAATAATAACGTATTCATGCTTCAAAAATATAATAAAGTAACGCAATTCCGAAACTCATCTAAAACAAGACTTGTTTTGAAGTTATTTTGAAGAAAATTGCATCGAAAATTCTAATTTAAATAAATTTAATCACTTAAAGTGTGTTTTAGTTTCGTAAGAGCGACTCAGTAATGAGTTTTGAGTAAGTTGATTTGCATTTTCAAGATATTTGTTTAGGACCAACGTATTTTTGAATTGAGTATTCAAAGTGATGCAGTTGTTTGTATTGCTGAGTTTGATAAACAGAGCAAGTTCTTATTGCGAGCTTACCTAATAATTGGTTTATTCTCCGATTTTTTATATATTTCTTGTATTGTCATTTTTATTATTATTTGTTTGGTTCGTTTGCTGCAAAAGTAACTCCAATGCACTTTCCTAATCCAATAGAATAATTTTATCTGTTTGGTTACATACATATCTATCGTCATAGAATCTTTATCAGTTTAGAGCAGGCGATCATGCTGTTTCAATAAATGGTTGACATTTTTTTTCATTATGTATAAAATGAAGATTCAATGTGTGAAGAAATTTATGTAGCCAAAAAAGTCATGAGAAATTATAAATGTTCACCTTTTTTCGACGATTTATGATCACGCCACGACATGCGGTAATAAAAAGCGTACTTCAACGTACACGGCGCGGCGTGACTTCACACATAGCCTCAACAAAAAATGACGAGGGAGCGATACTCGAGAAACGGGGAACGGGAACTTAGACAAAACACGATAAATCTCCGAGCACATAACCTCGCTAATAAACGAGGTGGGCTATATTCGTATAGACCTAGCCTTTCATCTGCCGCTGGCAGTAAATCTAAAGGCGCGAGGTGCCGTAGAGTGATGTATCCCGGGCGTTAATGGAATTACGCGGCCGAGCGATACGTACCAATGTTGTTTGCCTTCAAGAGTACACATTAATTTGTTGCGCGGATTGTGCTGCTCTGCAGTTTCAGTGGATGTGGAAATTATTGTCTTTCTATTATTATGGCATGTAATCTACCTGACTGAGTTCGTAATGAGTTTTCAAGTAGGTGGTACCTATCGTTTCAACTAAAAGTGGAATTCATTTGTATTGTGGCAGTCTGATTAGCATAATTAGCTTTTACTTTAACTTTTTTTTAATTAACCCTAATTCATTTGTAAATGAGTGATCATGTCAGACCTCAATTATATTTTTACGTAATCCGGTCCCTGTTTTCAAATACCTACCGTGCCGTTTGCCATAATGGCTAATTAAGAGATCCTTTCTTTTTACAAGCAGTTTAGGCTTAGGTACCTACTTCTTCGTGCTTCAATTTAGAATTAGTATTGAAAGCTTTTAACTAAAGAAAAGACGTTGATTAGAAGGTACTACTACTATTTTTAATTATAAGTGCATATGTTCTAAAATGTAAGTATATACTTGGTCTCGTAAACTAACAAACAAAACTATAATTGAATTGATTACTAACTGGTACCCAAACAACAAAAACAGATTCAAAATTCACTAGCTGTTCATTTGATTTCCTACTAAGGAATGTGTTGTAGCGTAATCTTTATAGCCATAAGTTTTTCTCGATTATCGATATCTAACACTCAATTGATTTTGCAATATTTTTAAACTCAGTATAGATTAAGGCAGTCAAATCTTTTCAGAACTAAGTAAATGTATTATAAAGCCTATTAAATGTCCCACGACAGAGCAAAAGACCCTTTGCCTCTGGCCACATTGCTCGACGCAGAAATTAAATCCAGGTCTGAAATCACGCGGTACATCGAGGTATCACAACAAAGGTCGAAAAAAAAATGAATACTTATTTGAATTTACTATGTTTGGTTTTAAGATTTAAAAAAATCCCAATTATAAAGTTTTAACATTTTACTTAAAACACAATGAATGAAAACAATATTAATCATTGAATACGTTTAAAAGCATGCCCTACTTTAAAAATCTACAAAATATTCAGCTTCCATCATAACTATGTAAAATATACACGAATATGAAATATTACATTTTTAATATCCTTTAGACAGGCAAAACTCATGCTCTCAGAAGGCCGGGCTTCAATATTTTATGAACACTTAAAACTAAATTAGATTTTTTTTCTCAAGTTTGCTAAAATATGGGGCGTGCTTAAGGTTGGTACTTGGTCCAAGTTAAATCGTGAATTAAATTCGCAAACCCGCACTCCTTCAGGTCAAATTAATTTGTGTTTGGCAGGTGTTAAATTTAATTATAACTTTCGAGACTACCAGTTTGTTAACTAATAGTTAATATGGACAGATAAAGACAACTATTCTGTCTAGTAAGAGTCGTAATTCAATTTGAAACTTAAGTTCTGTCTCTTCAATTTATCAATTTAAGAAGATTTCGTAATGGCCACGGCGTGTTTGAATTATGATGTTCAAATAATAACATTTTGGAAATCATTATTACCAAAACCAAATAACTGTAGCCTATAACAGAAGACAGCAGCCGGCTTGCTAAGTCGATGGTATCGTAAAATAACGGATGGATTCGGATGCTTTACATGGAGTGTCAAAAAAGATGCCGCTATTAAACAATGAATGACTTCAGGATGAAAAGAAAAATGTTAGAAGTTGACGATATACTAATGATAATTATATGATTTCAACCATTTGATTGTATGTGCGTTGTGGTGCATGTGACATGATAGCTATTACAGTTTGTAACCATAACGTAAGTCAAGGAACATGCGCCGCAGTACTTGGATAGGAGGGCATTCCAATCAAATTCAGCGATACTTTATCTCTGTGCTTTAGGCTGTTGATTCTGATTGATATCTCTACGTTGCTGGTTTAGTTCGGGAGGATTGACAGCTAGAGACATCGGACAGTATGGATGGTATATCTTCTAGCTAGGAGGCAGTGTAGAAGGTATAGCTAGGAGACGTTTGTAGGGCAGCCTCTACAAACACCACGAATAATTCACATGGGGCTCACGTGATTAATTATGGCCCGTTCCATCTCTTAAGGTTGGTAAGAGGCTTGTGCTTAGTGGAACGAATATGGCTCAATTTGTATTTGTTAAGCGTTGTCACACAAAATTGGATACGATCTTAAGAGATTTTGATGTAACTCATTTAGATTATAAACATATCAGCAGCAATTATACCACGCGCGATAGGTAATCTGCTGTGCCATGTCGAGGCTGAACTCTAATTCAAAGCTTCTGAAAATAGTCTGACACTTGAAAATATCTTTGGTTGTATTGACTAAGTACTTTTGATTTTACTTATGAAAACTTGCTGAAGTGGGACCCTATTTAGGCATAGGCACTAGGCTAGCACATGTCACCATATTTTATATGGTGCATTTTTACTTACATCAATGATTTCGTGTTTCAATACGAAATGCAAAAGAAATATTCGAGAAAAGGTAGGTAGTGCCCTTGCGCTTCGCTTGGCTCGTCTTCGCGGGGGCACTGCCGTGCCCTCAGAATGTCCCCAGCGTCATGACGCAGGTGTTTGTATTCCAACACAAACAGTGCAAAAAATTCTGAAAGTCATATATTTTTATCTAATTCAAACCTTAAGAAATAAGAAGATAAATCATTTTTCACGTAAGACCTTACGTCAAAATGCGCACGCGCGCGGTAACTGAGTGAAGAAAGGCTTGAAGGTTTATTTTGCCGACTCCATTGTTTAATTTCACAACTTGCATATACAACCCTACATAGGATTAAGAACTAAATTCAGATTTGATAAAGACATTAGCAGCAATTACAAGACACGTGGAACAATCCACGCTGTCGGGTCTAGGCTCGACGCAAATGGAGTATCCTTGTAGTCGGCGCTTACGAGCGAACACGCTGCAACGGATCAGCGGCCTGCACAGGACTCGCCTACAGAGCGCGGAGCTCTATTGAGAAACAGTGACGTCACCTTACTGTAAGCTATCAGAAGTTATAAATCCTAGTTTTACTGTTAAGGTAAATCTAAGTTAGAGTGACCAAATGATGATCGTTTCATGGTAGGTATGAGCTAATATGCGTAGCTTATGAGCTAGCAGATATTGAGTAGCTAATTTTCGGATAAATTTGACTCTCTGTGAAAATCCCATAGTAGTTTAACAGATAAGTAAACTTTGTCTATGACTTTATATGAACCTGTTTACATCTAACAAATAAAATTACGCCTCCTGACCAAATTCCAAAAACTGTAAATTTTCAATAGACTATACATAAATTTTTATTTTTATTTTGACAGTTTAGGATTAAGTCGTGGTGTATCCTCTTAGTTAAAAATATTATATTTCCTAACAGATTTTGCCTGTTTTTTTGACCGAAATCTAGCTTGGCGAACAATCAAAATTGTCAATCAACATGTCCAAAGTCGCATATTGGTAATTTCTCGGAACAAGTCACGCGTCGTGTTTATATGCGTGACCAACTGTATCCCGTGGAACGGACATTTCAAAGATATGACTACGTTCGTGGAATGTAAAAGGACAAAACGGGGATAAACAACAGCTAATATTAAGATAAGGGTCCTCATTCGCTAACCCCCATATGACCGACAAAGTTGGAGCCCAAATAGATAAAGGCCGTAAAACATACGTGAACCTTCTTTGTGCTTAAACATCAAAACGGAACGGTTTTTGTTTACGTAATGTAAGCCTCATGATTTGATTTAAGGTGAGTGGCTACCTGATGTGTGCCTTGAAAAGGGTCGTGGTTTTTAAAGGTTTATAAAATAATACCAACGGGAACCAAGTTTGGTTTCAAAACAAAATACAACTTAGCAAATCTGAAGATTTTTACAAAGTAGATATCTCTTGCCAAAATTCGCTGTATTTAAAATTAAATCACATTCATAATAACTGATGTCTTGTTGGACATAATTCTAGCATTAGTATTACACATTATAAATTCATTGATAAAGTAAGCATACACGACTTTGTTCTTCATGGAATTTAAACCCCATATCATCCATTTCGAAGGTGAATTCTGTAAAATTCGCTCTTAGCCAATGCCTGAGGGCGTCACAATATAGTTCATATCGAATTTCAGTGTAATCCGTTCAGTGCTTTGAGAACGTCAGTATATTAGTCAGTAAAGGGTACCTTTTATTACACAGCATATTTAAATACCGAATTTTATCAAGGGCATTCGAATGGCTTACCTAATGGTAAGAAAAATAAGTAATATGTCTAAGATTATCTTTAAGATTTTAAGATATTTTTATGCTTTGTATAAATGTTTTAAGTTAAGTTGGTCATATTTATTCTTGTGTAAAAAAACGGTACTGAAAACTTGTGTTAAAAAATTTACATTTATGATTTTTTAACACGAGTTTTCGGTACCGTTTGCTCAATGTGTAAGAAAATATAATTGCAGTAGCAGTCTATTTTGGACTAAGGTTTCATCAGCTTCTATACACTTCAATCACTCTAAACACTTGTTTTCCAAGTACTTTCTTTAAAATGTTTCCTTAATGGATAATAGTTTACCTGTGTAAATACCATTTGAATAAAGTAGATAACTGAAACTTATCTTAGTGGCATTAGTCAGATTACCAAAAAAGATACGACTCATAGTATTAACCGTATCCCAAAAATGAAAGAAGCCTAATTCGGCCGTACCTTTTCTTATATATATTTTTTTAACAAGATCCCTATTCATGTGGCCGTTTACGAAATTAACTTGTCTAAAATCAAGTTATAGGATCCGAATTACTCGCAAAAAAAAGTATTTTACCAAGCCTATCATTTTCATAAAAATAAACGTATATTCTAAATAAAAAAGGTGAAAACGCATAGGTGTCTGAATGCATTATGCAGCAACCTCGTTCTTCCTCACTGAGCGAATCCCAAGAAATATAATGCAATCTCCCGCCAGTATAAATATTCCATTTAACAAAGCCATGTGAGAGATAATGTAGAATTTTCCACTTTATTTTTAAAATAAAACTTATGAGGCTTTACATTTTAATACAATAAAAGCAGGCCCTTGTGACCATGAAGTAACCCATATTTCCCTAAAGAAATGAATCAACATCTTCTTTTTCAAGCCTAATTGTCTTTTCAAAGAACTGTTATAAAATCTTACGTTTGAGTTTACAATACACTTAATTTGTAAAATAAAAATCAAAGACCAGATAGACACAGACATACTTTCTTTGTAATCTTCAAATAACTGAGAACGGTCATTTGAATGCCGAGGATCGCTTTGATAATTTATAACTTACAACTTTAAATAAGACCTAAAATCCTAAGTACAAACTACAAACGAACCCATTTGATATTAAAAGAAGAAACGAGCCTTTACCAGAAAATAACTCAAAGTCTGACATCAAATAAATGTAATATTGGCAAAGAACGACGCCTTTATCTAAACTTGTAGGACAGAAATTATACGTATAAGATACATGAAAAAGAATGATAATTAAACCTAGAAGATGTTAATTTAATTTAAGCATAATATTCTAATAGGTCTATAGTCTCGAGCATTCTTAGAAAGATGCATAAGACTTTATGAAATATTACCTTACTTTTTTATTAGGAAAGCATGATAACTAACTATCGTGTCATACACATTTAAGTAAAACCAACTCTAACATGGTCATTAAAACCACTGTTATTTTTGAGAATAGGTAACTGTTACTCTTGACATTTGACTTTTCACTTTTTCTCTTCATCATATTTTGTGTGACCAAAAACTACTACATGTTAAACATTACAACAAGATGTAACACGGATGCTAGAGATTTAGTTAAATTACATATGTGAAAAAGCTATATATTATTTTATGAATACAAAATTTATGTACGATTACGTAATCCATATGACATAGTGTGGCACGTACCACGGTACAGCTAACTGTATTGTATCCTAAGATACAATTCGTATCTAAAGAGGATTTTTACTAAAACTACTATTTAAAGTATGGCCAACGACACATCAAGGTAAACAGTTGTAGTACGAAATTTGTTCTTTTGCAGATGAATAAGGGCTATGTCCAAATTGTATAGTCTGACGTGCTTTTAATCGTACATAGTTTAATTAATTGTGCATTTAATTTGAAGAGCAACTGTCTGAAATAAACTGACGTTAGAATATTATTAAGCAGGTGCGATTGAGCTCGCTTACTAAATCACGGCGATTAATTAAATTTTAGGCGGGTGAAAGTAGACATTTACTTACTCGCGACCTCCCGAATGGCACAAACGATGCCAGTGAAGCTTGTAATGTGCGGAACAGCGGGCCCGCTCGTTATAAAGCCGGAATCTTCCGGCAGGCACGTCCCAGCCCCAGCGGGCCGCGCATAATTTTCCTATTACTATTTCGATCGCTCAAATTTTCATTTGACGCTACTGTGATTCGCCATGTTTGTACTTGGGTTGTATGCTGGATATAGCAAATCAAGATGTAATCCCTATAGAAATGAAAATGATGTGTCTGAGAGACGTTTCAAGTAATCGTCAATTTATTATGAAATCGTAAAGAATATTTTTTTTTAATGTCTGTTGGTCCATGAACAGTTCAATAATAAAACATACGTTATGCTACAGGCTTTCAAATGTTTGGAAGACAACGCACACTATAAAAGCATGATCATCAACAAGATCAAAATCGTTTCCTAAATCACGGCGATTGATTAAATTTCAGACGGGTGACGGAAGATACTAACTAACTAGCGACCTTTAGAATGGCACAAACGACGTCAGAGAAGCTTGTAATGTGCGGAACAGCGGCTCCACTCGTTATAAAGCCGGAATATTCCGGCATGCACGTCCCACCCTCAGCGGGCCGCGCATAATTTTCCTATTACTATTTCGATTGCTCAAATTTTCATTTGATGCTACTGTGATTTGCAATGTTTGTGCTCTTGACTTTTGCGCTTTTCAAGTGTCTGATATTCTTTTTCTAAGCAAATCAACTAATCTTCACATGTCACTACCTCCTTTATTTTATTTTTATGAGAATTTGATATTTATAAGAGGATGGATAACAAAATCTTTAAATGTGTCAAGTTGAGACATCGTATAAAAATTGATTATTACCGCCAAAGGATTTAACGTTAAGCTATAAAAAGATTACATGTTTAAGGGGTCTTCAATAAATATTAATCTTTAAATTAAGCAACCAGTTAGCTTTGTTATGATAAAAACATATAATTAATATGTAATCGTAATCTAAAATATTATGAATGGCAGAAAAACATCACAATACATGTTGTTATGAAAGCTACTGATGAAAATCATAAACGTTTCGTAAGTAAATACTACAAAATAACCCGCCACCACATATTACCATTTAACCGTTCATTACGTTTAAATATAGTTTTAGTCAAAGAAAACCATATTTTTTACTTTCAAGCTGCTAGCTTCAAAAATGACAGTACTTCCATACAAACTTACAGGTAGATAGACAGTGAAGCAGAGTTACTTTCGCATGTTTATACGTAATATTGTTATTAGGAAGGATTTTAATTTTCTTAACAAAGCAGCGTTCTTAAGCAGCCTTTAAAACCAACGCAACAAGCGCACATTAATCTCCTCATTAAAATATTCACCAATGACTCAGACAATAGAACTCCAACAAGAATGAAAATGTTAACATAAAAGTATGCAAAGCATTGAAAGTGTTTCTTAAATATGCGCCAGCTTAGAAGGCTTTTATGAAGAAAAATATTCCCCGGGGAAGTTACAGCAATAGCGGAGATCCGCGCCGTCATATTCTTTTTTAAATATCAAAAGTTAAAATTTTAATTAAAAGACACTTTGCGTGCTCCGAAACGGCTCCAATTAAAACTATGTCTTCTCGTCGAGTACTGCATAAAAGAGTGGAGAGGGGCAAAAAGGCACTGGATAATTGCACGGCTAGGACTGTTTAATTATTGTGGCCTGTCAATTTAAATATTACAAGCACCTTTATTGAACATAATTGAGGGGCGTTTAGCAGACACGGAATTCATGAATCAACCTGCCATGAAGTGTACCTAAGTGAGCGGATGAATTTGGGCTAATGAAGTCGGGCAGATTACAGGCTGCGTAATTTTGTTAAACTATGCATTTTATTGTCTTTTTAAGTTGACAGTTATCGATATATACAAAACTAGCGGTCCCGGCGAACTTTGTTTCGCGTTAGAGAATTTTTCCCACTTTTCTGTTGAAATTTTTCAAATTTTACCAAGGATCCCTAATTTTGTAGCCTATGTCAAATTGAAAGAATGTAGCATTCTATTGGTGAAAGATTTTTTTCAATCGGCCCAGTACTTTTTGAGACTATTCATTACAAACATACAAAAATAGGTACAAATCTTTCCTCTTATAATATTAATAGTTTAGATAGAGCTTTATTATCACTTCATAAAAATATAATCTGTTAACTTGATGATGATTTTTATCCAAATTTGGATAAAATTAAAATGCGAAAATTATATTGTTATTATTTATGAGCTTTTCATTTTAGAATCACTCAGTATCAAATATGGCATATACGGCATAACACAATCGTCTTACAAATTCGGACATAAAATGCGCACTCCGACTATTTATCATTTGACTATGTACCTACTAGATTTTTACGCTTCAAGTAGTAATAAAAAAATCATGTTGTATATATAGTACGAATTTGACTTTGTGGATGGAGCAGTAAATGAAACGGAAGCTATGAAAAGTGAATTTACTTTGGTTGCTTTCAGAAAGAGACTAAGGATAAAAGTTACCGACTTTGTGACAATAACAATTTAATTTTCCAACTTCAACCATTGTAACGGTCTTATTTTTTAAATCTAAGACGAACCCGAATTACGTCACGGACAATAATCACGAGCAAAAGCCGTCAAGATTTTTCCTCACGGCACAGTCTTGACAATCTTCCTCAAACAAAAGGTTCGGCGTCACTTTCCGAACTCGCTTTTCATTAACCAGCGGGGTTCAAAGCGTCTGCACTTGGCAACTTTACTATTATGGCGTCGGGCTTCATCCAATCATTGTGGCGTGTTTTGTTTTTTTTAGATTCATCAACGGGGTAGCGCTCGGTTGTACCTACTATGTTGCTGCTTCCCTGTCTACTCGGTTCGAGCCGAGTAGCTACTGTCGAGTCTCACTTTTTGTGGTGTTCGCCATTGTTTTAACACATATTGAACACTTTTGTGCGATCACCATCTGATTTTAAAAGATTATAACGCGAACAAAAACGTAGTGGTTTTAGTGGAACTACTAAACTGTCACTATTGCTCGGTTCAAATATTTTACGATTCCTAAAGTGTCAAAAATGACAATCCGTTTTTTTCTAACTGACTTCGAGTCTGGAAGGGTTTTAGCTTACGCCTCGTATAATTTATTACTATCTGTAACTATGACGGACCGTTTTTTCAAACATTGGAACTGGGTATAAACACGATTTACAATTAATTAAGCAGTAGTAACACGCTACTTTTGTATTACGCTGCAACTACATAAAAATTTAAAGAGAGAGAGAGAGAGATACATTAAAGTTTTTGCTTGTGCTTAGGGTACTGTTTCATTATGGATATCTAATTTTACGATAAACAAGTTTTTAAGTCGGTTATTTTTCACAACTGAACCATAATTACAAAACTTAGTCAATGTAACGACCGAAACAGATAGTAAATAGTTTTGTTAAATTGTAATCATTCCAATAATTAAACAAATTTTGTATTGTTGTTAAATAACGCTAAATGGACTTTAATATGGTTAAGCACGGCACATTCATCAGGCTCATACCACTTCAATAGTGAACTTTTTCAATGTTTATTGGAATTATTTTAATGTTTGTTCGAAAATCAAACCAACTTAACAAGTATTCGAAATAAGGTTGTTCTATAACTAATATTGAATCCCTACTAATATTATAAATGCGAAAGTAATTCTGCCTGTCTGTCTGTCTGTCTGTCTGTCTGTCTGTCTGTCTGTCTGTCTGTCTGTTACGCTTTCCTGCTTAAACCTCTCAACCGATTTTGATTAAATTTGGTATAAGTATACGTTGAATCTCAAGAACGGAGATAGGCTACTTTTTATTA
Organism: Glyphodes pyloalis; assembly: GCA_037074685.1. Classification (NCBI taxonomy): domain Eukaryota; kingdom Metazoa; phylum Arthropoda; class Insecta; order Lepidoptera; family Crambidae; genus Glyphodes; species Glyphodes pyloalis. Next base: position 10,574,156 of record JAYKKO010000005.1, on the reverse strand, counting down.
GAAAATAAGGGGGGAGGGGGAAAATACCACCTTTGAAAGTTTATATGGAAAAATGTTTATAACTCGAAACTTGGATTAAAATATAGAGTATTTTTTGTTTCGAATATTAGGGAAGAAAGGGGTAGAACCGACCATGAAAGGATGTAGTCCACGCGAACGAAGTAGCGGGCACAGCTAGTAGTATATATAAGGACATAGATAACACGAAGTACGAAACTCAGTTAATGGCAAGACTTATTTGATTTTACTCCAGACGGCACTCGCTTACGTGGCTCTTGCGTTAATTTCGTACAAAGATACACACTCTATCCAGACAAACAGCTTTAAGCGATTCCGCCAGGAACGAGACCCACTGACATTGCACCCGATACCCTTTAACAAATAGGTGAGAACCTCGTCTCATGTAACTAATTCTAAACTTTACTCATTATCCAGACAGCAATTTGCCCAATCCCTTTGTTTGCAAGCCCAGAACAAACCAAAGAAAATGGAACAATCGCGCAACTGTCGACGTTTGATGAGCACGGCGCGTGTGGGATTATGATTATTGCAATAGTGGAAATTACCAATTAGCTACATGTCTTAACCTCGTGTTTTAAACTAGGAAATCTGACAGTTTTTGGTCTACACATTTTACAAAAAAAAACGCAGCTTGGGTAGGTATACAACAAATTTAAATGATCAAACTTGCAGCCCGTACCAAGTAGAAAGAAGCAAAAGCTAAGATTGTTATTACCTGGCCTTTAAATTCTAAAACATTAGAATTTAAAGCAGAATTTTAAGTCAGTAACAACTGACTGATCTAAAAGTATATAGTTCTTAGTCAACTTTCATCAAATATGACGTAGGCGTCCGCTAAGAAAAGATTCTCCAAAAATAACCTTCAAGGGGATGAAACGAAAGCTCAAATTCCATGCGAACGCCTGGTTTAAAAGAATTTTACATACGTGTTTTAAAAAAAAATGTTTAAATAAAATCGTTTTTAACCCCCGACGCAAAAACGACGGGGTGTTATAAGTTTGACGTGTCTGTGTGTGTGTGTGTGTGTGTGTGTGTATGTGTGTGTGTGTGTGTGTGTCTGCCAATAGCATCGTAGCTCCCGAACAAATGAACCGATTTTGGTTTAGTTTTTTTTGTTTGAAAGGTGAATAAGCGGAGACTGTTCTTAGCTATGTTGGATAAAAATCGATCCAAGATGGCCGCCGTCACAAAGATATGGATTGTATGTTTTAACACAACTTCCACATTATGGGTATCATATAAAAGGGCTTGAGTAGCAAATACATTTATTGTGACAAATTTCAAATTTAAGATGGCCGCCGTCAGAAAATGACGAATAACCCATTTGTTTTTTGGCCCAACTGCCTCAATATAGATATCAAATGAAAGAGATTTTTAGTAGCAGAATACTGCACACTACGGCAAATTTCAAATCCAATATGGCCGCCAAAATCCAAGATAGCAATCAAACCCACAACCTAAGGTAAGGTAGGTATAGACTAGAGCAAGGAGCCGCTTTATGAACTTTTCTAGTTTATCATCCATCATAAACTGAACGTCGAGCATGCTCGCCGTTTTGTTACAACAATAATTGTGTAGATTCCCTACCTACCTAAAGTATACTATCTATGGCGGGTAGAATCTACTTGATTTAAAAAAGTAAAAACGGTCACTTCATCAACGGCGTTTAATGACATTTACAAGAGACAGTTACAGGAAGAGTAGAACAGTAGACACGAACACAAATAGTAAGGCTAGTGAGTACAGAGAGATAGATTATAGAAAAAGTAAGAAACTGATAACATATACTAATTTAAACTAAATACGTCGTGGTACGAGCGGATAGAGGGACGGCAAAATGGGCGTGCATTCGCCGTCGGTTAAGTGTCTCGACTAGTGCGCATGACCGAGCGATAGCGGGCAGCCGGCTGGCTGCGTCCGCGTCATAGTGGAGGGAGGTGTGCGCGGCGGTGCGGTATGAGACGGGCGAAGTAAAATAGTCCGGGTGCCGACATCTACTTTGCGCTTGCTACTTCCCACAATTGTAATAACTAAAAAAAAAACTAGAAAGGAATCATAAAACAATAATCTATAATTATATTAAATTTGTAACTATTCCTTTCAAAAATTAAAAATTGAATAATACCCCTGACCCAAAAAAAGTTCGCAATTATTTGGGTCGGAGGTTTTATTAAATTTTTAATTTAATTTTGATAACTAATCAGTCATGTTTGTTAATAGGCAAATTATATCCTATCTAACAAAATACAATATTTAATACTCAATACTTTATTGCACAATAATGTTTCATTTACAAAGTAAAAGATACATCACACCCTGTTAGGGCACAGCAACTGGACGAGAAGAGAGGACGCTCGTTTTTCTTTTGTTTTATGGTTTAAAATAATATTTTAAATAATAATATTGTTTATTATGAGGTGCTGTTAAAAAGCCTCATTAATATATAGCATCTAAATAATATATAATATATATATAATATATAAATTTATTTCATAAGACAACCGTCATTCGCACTTAAATTGATTACGTATAGATTGGGTGTCTATTTAAGGCGTCCTATGGTAAAATATTATCAAAATAATGTCATTTGACGCTATCTGTTAAAATTTAAATGAATTTCAAAATCACTGCTCCGTTAGATTGATCATTAACTCCGTTTTTAACAATCCTCTAATAATTACGATGCTTCAAAAGCTTTTGATGCATGCAAAATGTTCAAAGCTAGCAATTTAATATTCGTTTACTATCCATTGAACCATTTCTATTATCCCCGTACTCGTTTCAATCAAGAAAATTGCATTATAAAAAACGTACCTAAATGTATGTAGACTTATCGGAAAATACGATAGTGGATTATGTTTTCAATTCGGGTTTTGTTGTGTACTGATTTTGCATAGTTACTTTTTAAACACAATTCTCTAATTCTACAGTTCCAGTAGTGTTGCTGTCGATTCGATTGTATATCGATTATAATCGATTATTCCAAAAGAGGCCTAAATAATCTAGTAATCGATATGACAATCGATAGTATACAATTTTCACTACATAGTCACGGCTTTTACTGACCTTATTTCTATACTTGCGTTTATTTTACGTATAAACCAGTTCAAATCGATGTTATCGTACTATCGATAGTAGAATCGATTATTGGATTATTTAGGATGGACACAATCGATTATACTGCAACACTACCACAAAACTGAATGCGATCAAATTGGTACATATTATTATGCGCAGCTGAAACCTATACGTGAATAATAAAGTCTAGTTCTATGTAGCGAAAACTCAAACGCCTCAGTAGTGTAGCAAAATCCGTGCAACTTTGAAACAAGTTCGTGATTTATTATTGTAGTAAAACTATCTGAGTATTTAGTCTGGCGGTTTCCACGTCACTCTTATCAGTATTAAAGTTTCTTACTTCACCAACTTCGGCGGGTACTTGGTAAGCAATTACTTACTCGACTGAAATGGATACACAAATGTTTAAAAGCTTTCTGTCGTAGAACGTAATTGTATGCGTGTGACATCTCGTTTTCATCTTTCAAAAGTTTTGCATTATTAAAACAGTTGAGTGAGTCAGTTAAGTTACTACGTCGGGAATCATTAATTTTATTCTAACTGCTGTTAAAAAGGATGGTTTAACTCCATAATAAACTTGTTGAGAAACTTGTTTAGTTTTAATTTCGTAAACCATAATATTATAAAAGTAGACGAATAATTAAATTAAAAATACAATAGAAAACGTCAATTTATCAACACAGTCTAACTAATCATTAAAAACCTAGTATAATCCTAAATCTAGTCAAGTAAACAAAATGTCATGTCTTCGCTACTCACAAATAATAAATAATAACATTATTACTACTATTTCTTTCATTAAGACAATATTCCGGTGCCGCCGTAATGTCCTAAACTACCAAGCGAGAACTATTAACAAAACAAGCGCAAAGGTAGTTAAAGATTGTTAATTATTTTATGTACGACAATAATAAAGTTGGAAGTTGGGGCATCATGGTGACAGAGTCAGTTAGATCCATAACAGGTCTTCACTTTACAGTGACCCTCCTACGGTTTTGTGCAACAAATTAGTGTCACAACCAAGCAGTCACAGTTGCAGATTCCTTTGATTCAACTTTATATATTTTATGGGTAACATGGCATGATTGTACTAATTAAATATGTAATGTAGTTTTTCGTAAATTATTATATGTCTACAAAAATTTATGTTTGTAAATGTGCAAATTAAGTATACAAACGTAATTTAAATAAGTCGGGGGTTCTCATCTCGATTGGAAGACAAAACGGTGAAACAGAAAACCCAACATCGAAAAAAAGGATTTTCATTTGACATGCAGAAATTATCTATGAAAAATTCTACCATACGTACAAATGCACATAATTGAAATTTACTTGACCATTTAAATATGCACCGTTTAGCTAATAATATGTTTTGTACAATTTACACCCTCTGATTTCGTGCCGGGGAAAATGGCGAGCGGCTCATGTCACCGCGCTCATCACTGGATAGTCGATAAATTGCACGCCCTGCGAATAACAAGCAGGCAGCCTGAAACGGCCCCCACATAAATTAAATTTATAATCAACCCAGCTCTCCCCAAATGAAATTAAATTATACCTGCCACTGGTAACTTCGACAAAACATTTACATTTCACTCCTTGAAAAACGTTCTCTGGATCCATTTCACTGGTAAACGGACTCACTTTGTCACTGCATTGTAAGAGTCCTTTGCTCAAACGTGTATGGTGCTTAATTAAACAGACCGTCTCGTTATTGCGTTGGCCCGCGGATAATTTAATTTATTATGGTTTATGAGAATAAACAATGCAGAGCTTTCCATTTTACGGCCATTTCGCCGCTTGATTTACGGTGAGAACTTAAGGAGGTTATTATGTTTGGTGTTAGACCTTAATAAAAAAAAAAAGCACTAACTAACTTTGTACTCTTAAAACACAAGCACACAGTGAAAATAGAGTTCAGGCTTTGTTGGTTTTCTTTGACAATCGCGCAAATCCAAATTGACTGAGATTTTAGCAAAAATCTGAATCAGATATTTATATATAAAAAATAATGATGAAACTATTTAATCTTTTTTATCCATAATTTTAAATTATCATTAGATCAATACATATATACTCTGGACGTATAACAGCTGTCTGCACGTATATGCCTAATAAATTTTAGGATATAATCAATGCATCTAGCATACCAGATTTAACCCACACCACATTACCAGTAGTTTTTACGTTTAAGAGTGTAAGGAACGTATGTTCTTTACTAAAAGTGGAAGTACTTCCGCCGAGCTAGGTGTTATCTGCTCGGGGACCAAGGCCCAACTACCAATCTTGGTTTGTCGTATATATACTTAGTGGCGACGAAAACTCTGATATCGCGATATAGGATATCGATGTCACGCATTACGTATGGAGCGTTGTTTACTACGCCAATTCTGCTGACGCTGTATTTGTGTCGACTTGTAGGTCATATCTTAGGTCGGCACAGTACTCCCCCCCTTTGGAGTCCAAGCACGTGCCCGATGCGTGTATTAGCAGGGAGGCAGATGCTGCTACGCCGGTGTGGACCAATGACTCGGTCGTAGGGCTGCGGTGGCCTGCTTCATTACACGGGCCCGGAACCAGGTGGCTTTGTCAGCTGCGGTGGTCCGGTGCTCTTGTCGTGGCTAAGCTGGCTGTTGAGGGTATGGAGACATGGCCTGATGCAAAGGCTCCTTTCTTCTAAGGCTGCTGGTGTTCAGCTCAGTCGGGGTCACCAATGTAAGGAACGTATGTTCTTTACTAAAAGTGGAAGTACTTCCGCCGAGCTAGGTGTTATCTGCTCGGGGACCAAGGCCCAACTACCAATCTTGGTTTGTCGTATATATACTTAGTGGCGACGAAAACTCTGATATCGCGATGTAGGATATCGATGTCACGCATTACGTATGGAGCGTTGTTTACTACGCCAATTCTGCTGACGCTGTATTTGTGTCGACTTGTAGGTCATATCTTAGGTCGGCACAAGAGTAACTGTTTCGACGTATAGCAGGAAGTATGGATTGACCAACAGACTGTATAATAATGGTTTACTTGGGACCTACAAGCGAGTTTGAACGAAAACTGAAATAAATTATACTCGTATGTTGAGTGCACGCGTGATTTAAATATTAGAAACAGAAAAATTTTATCTCCCCTTGCGGTGCGGGAATTGAACCCACGTGAAGGTCGTGGGTTCAATTCATATTAGAAACAGATAAAAAATTTCTGTTTCTAATATTTTAAATTCGCTAGTCCGGCGTATAGTACTATAAAAATAGTCAAAGTCAAAGTCAATATTTTTTATTCATGTAGATTACATTTGTAATACTTATGAATCGTCTCTATACAATGCAAATGAAGCTACCTCCGGTTCGGAACCTATAACTACCGAGAAGATACCGGCAAGAAACTCAATAGTTTTTTTTACAATTAAAAAGCTATACTTATTACTAATTTTGCACCAAGACATACAGTTAGTTTGTCAGTTCGAAAAAAAAAACCAAAAAAAGTATATAGTTATTGACATAAATAAAATAAAACATTTATAAAAATAACTGTAGGGCTTCATGTGTGATATTCAAATACATCATTTTTATACATTTTGACCTACATGCTTCTAATAATAAAATCGATTACGATGCCAAGGTGTCTTCGATTCCGTGGTTTTTAAACATTTCTGCAACGAATGTACCACGGGCCGATAAGTATGTAGTTCTAAACATATTCGGCAGAGGGCACTTACCGAAAGGCTAACGGTTGATACAGCAGAAAAATTTCATCGCCTACAATAACTTGCGGTTAGCTCAGTTGGTAAGAGCAGCACGCGCGATACGTGAAGGTCGTGGGTTCAATTCCCGCACCGCAAGGGGAGATAAAATGTTTCTGTTTCTAATATTTAAAGTTCGCTAGTACGGCGTATAGTACTATAAAAATAATAAAATCGATGCACGCGTGGTGTTGTACAAAATTTCATACAACTAATACACAACAACTCACGTTAATATTATTTTTAGGATAAAACACAGCTCACTCTTCCGATAGTTATTGGTGATCTCCATAGATCTATAGAATGTAACTTAAGTTTAAGCGAATTATCAATTTATAAAGCTGACATCAAAAATGAACACGATGTAAAATTATTCGAACAAACTTTTAACACTAATTTTAACAACACAAAAGCTTTTATGAAACCATTTCCATTGAGCATTTTGTGAGGCGCACCCGTGGGTGTCTTTTGGACATCACAAGCATTTTCACTTAATGGTATTATAATATTACTTTTGTTTATAACTCTGTGCAAAATTTACACTGTTTAATATGTAAATGTGAGCAATGCACACATAATTCAAATAACATCTCAAGCAAAATTGTGTAATGTGTTCAAAATTTAATAGAAATTACGGTCTGGTTAATATAATTAATATTTAAGGATGGCATACATGTTGCCTAATAAACAAAACTTTTAAATGAATTTGTAAAGTACCACATACATATTACATTACTTACATTTAATTTAGTCGAATCTGACTGATTTGAAATAATGACTCGAAAATGGAACACTCTTTAAAAAATCTACACTAATATTTGAAAAGAAATTATAAATTAATGATAATTAATTTATAATAAACAGAGCTATTGAAACTGTATAGACAAGATCATAAAAATATTATAATATTATATATATAAAGTATAATTAAATGAAACCTCAAGGTTCAAAATGAATAAATAAGCCAGGCGCAGAAACTCAGCAATAATAAATATTTCAACGTGATAAAAATATGACCGGCATTCAATATAAGAGGTTTAGAGCAATTTTTCTAATGCACAGACATGTTGGCATTGGCAATTTCTATGATTAAACTCGTTCCAACGGCTGCAAGTACGCTTGTGCCAAACGGCTTAAAGGTTCGACCTGAGGCGAAGATAAAATTGCAACAGCATTTGAAGCTGAGAATGGTAACCGGCGCGTTAAATGCGCTTCAAAGAGACTGGGATTTAAAATGTATCGGCTCAATTAGGATGCCTTGTGGGGATTCCGTCTGTAGTCAACTAAAATAGTTTTAAATTCAATTGTTAAAACATGATTTTTTCATAGATTTTTTATGAAGATAGCAATCTGTGACATCACAATTCTACTTATCAACAGACTATTGATTTGAAGGAGTATTTATAAATATAATTTTAATGATAACGTGAAAATAATCTGAGCCATGTAACAAACTTAACGATTACATCAAATTCCGTTTTACGGCATTGATACCTTAATATTATTTGAGAGTGGTGTCAATATCCCAGTTGTTGACATTTAAGAAATTTAGTACCGGGATCAAGTTGGATCCATTTTTGAAAGATTTATCTTCAAAATAAATGGTTGTTAATGCTGGCGATCACAATTTTCACAGTCAAAATTATATTTGTACCTGTTAGATTAAGATTCAAACAAGTCACAGTGATAAAGTGAACGTATACGACGTGTATTTTTATGAATGCGCCTAACGTTTTCCGACACCGACATCTCAGGCTTTGAGAGTTCATTTAGACTAAATTGCCTCTCAAACAACTACTACCTAGGGACATCTAGTGTGTGTTGAACACATGTTGAAGTGGTACCAGCATTTTGGCTTGATAAATCACTATTGTTAGAGCTACCCCTTCTCTTCAAAACCATCGAGATTGTATAGCCTGCCTGCCAGAAGATTAGTAGGTACACATAAATAACTATGCATAGTAACAATTGAGTTTAAATCTGGTTTCAAAATTATTTATTTTCAGCTTTACATGTTACTCTATCGATATTTTTTTCAGAAGGTATACTTAAGTTGCTTATTTTAATTACCTCTTAATACAAAAAACATTGTGCCACAAGAGTAAGTTATATATATATATAATTTGTTTGAATACAAAAGTTTCTTAAAATTACATGTGTTTTAAAAGTTTATTTTTAATTTACTTAGTACTTGAGTATTGACGGGCCTACCCAACAAAGAATGCTTATTTCTGATAAAATATGCAACTATGTAGTTTAAAATACGATTTTACAAATATTACGGAGCTACCTCATAGCACTACATACTTTAAAATATTCCAATTGAAATGAAATGAATTTGTCACTTGACAGAGATAAATCAGCATTGTATAGGTAATTAAGAATTAAATTATGACTGACTTAAAAGAGATCCCAAGTCAAAAGAACTTCTAAAGCAGCCCTTTTCCTTTGATTTGTCCCTTTGTTCTCCCAAATGAAACGTCGTTTGGAGATGACTATCTTACATCCTGTAATGGTGCCGCTCCCTTGGAATTATACCTCATTTTAATTTTTAAACCCTTTTATAAATTTTACCAGCGTTACGTTGTAAGTTAAGATTTATGTTGGAAGATAAAAATTGCGTTTTTCTGGTATTAAATGTTAACGTTTATGTTAATTTTATAGCTGCTGGGAATCGCTAAGTCGTTGTTTTAATCACGTTACATTTTCATGTTTTAGTAGGATTAAAATGTACTGTTTAAACATATTTTAAAGCTATATTATCTCTTAAAGTCACAGTTTACTGTTTTTTAAATATTAAAGATTTTATTGTATTTTTGTGTTGAGAAAATACGGACATGGTAGGTACTATAGTTATTGACTAGTATTTTAGCGGTTCTTAGGGATGACAAATATGAATTTTCATGAATCCTGGATGTTAATAGGTATTTAAATATTGCGAAGATACTTAATTGGAGCTTAAAAGTTTAGCAAGTTTGTGCACCTAATATGAACTTTCCCTGACATAGAATATTGCTCTGTTGCTCTAACGGATTAATACTTTTGGAAGAGTAAAATAAACGAATAACACAAACTTTCGGTAACACCGCAATAAAATACTACTTATTTAGGGCCCTGCTCAAGGTTTGTGTATAAAAAGTTTAATAAATATTTTAAACACATAATTCTAAATACTCGTGGACAGGCTTTGTAAGAACCCACGTGAATACGGTGAACATGTACATTGTCAAGGCTCTGATTATAATGTATCTTGTACGCCTTATCTTAATTAATTAAATAGCATAAACCTTATGAATATTGTGAAAGAATCACTTTAATCTGACGAGTCATTAACATTTTTGTAAAATCAACACGAATGTTTATTTTATACCCTTTTTGTTACTATTACAAATGTGTTGAATGAAAATGTCATACAACACTCTACCTTTTGCCAAAGAATTTGCCCTTGTGAAAGTTTTTTTTTATATTGCACTTCAAGATCGTCCTCATCCCACCTGATGTTAAATGGTAATGAAGTCCTAGCTTAAGGGTGACAAGTACAGCATAATAAATATGTTACTAGACTTGTCACCCTTACCTTGAAGGCTTGACCCCTGCTACTAATGTAGCACCCCCCAGGAGCTCTGGAAACCTTACTCACACGCAGAAACACAACAACACAGAAGTGATGGTTATATGGCTGCGGTCTTCTGTAAGGAGGTATTTCACCAGTCGGGCTGCTCCAGTTCGAGCGATAAATCGCTATGCCCTACCTCTCTCTAGGAACAGTTTGCAATATGCATAAAAATAATTAAATCACAACATTTCCGGATACCAAATTTACAAATCACAATTTTATTAATGACGAAAAATAGATGGTGATTTTAGAAATTGAATTGGTTTTTAAACGGGTAACAGTTTGAACCATTTGCCATCTGAAATCTGCGCGACTAACATTTAATTAAAATTCTTAATCAAAAACAATACCGGTACGGTTTCAACGAGTCAGCGCACTGCAGGGAAATAAAAATAGTTACTTATTGTGAACTATGAGTAGACTTTTCTATTCCTCGAGCGTTGTTTTTCATGAAAGTTCCCACATTCCCGTTAGAAAGTAGAGCAGTTGGGAAGTTTAGCACAATTTGCATCCCTCTCTCACGAGCCTGAATCACAATGAGCCACGAAAAGCAATTAATACTTGAAGTGCCCGATTCCGGATTTAAACTAAGTGCTCTTTTGAATTTTCATCCTAATTTACATTTGGAACCGGAAATGGTACAATCATGTAGATTTTTAAACCTGAGCAACTAATGCCTTGCTATTTTTATGGCTACCTAGGTACCTCAATGGAAACGGTACTTACGAAATGGCTGCATTTGCAATTAAAATTCTTCCAGTCTTTCAGTCTTTTGTATAGGAGCTTCACCCTACAAATCCTTACTAATATTATAAATCGGAAAGTGAGTTTGTTTGTTCCGTAACTACTACCGATTGCTTTGAAATTTTGCAGACGTAAAGTTAGAAATGATATTCCTGAGGAAAAACAAAAATATAATTTGCTTGATGGATGGATTGGACATAGCGCTGTGTGTCGTTTAAAAAGGTAAAATAATGCAAACGAATATAAACATGTCAATTTAGAAGCTAAATGATACGATAATGAATCCCCGAAAATGAGGAATTCCCGAGGGATGACGTGCAATTTTTTTTTATTATCTATACTGTTATTTTACATCTCTAACTGTTAGAAGGATTTTATACGTAGAATATATCTTTGCTACACCTTCTACGCTGTTGTTTTGATCATCCACCTTCGAAGTCTTCAACCTGCGACTACCGTACTACACATCAACTTTTATAATATAGTAAACCATTCAGTTTTTGTTTAACAACTAATCGTATCCGGCGTTACATCGCCCTTCTTAGATTTTTCTGAGTAAATGAGAAGTTTTCTAATAGTTGTGCTATAAACCGCAATATAACCGCTTACCACGTGGGCGAAGCCGCGGGCGGAAAGCTAGTATAATTATAAAGACGAAAATTTGTAAAAATGTGTGGATTTATGTTTGTGACTTTTTCACGCAAAAACCACTAAATGAATTTGGGTGAAATTTGGTAGAAAGATAGATGAGACACATAACTATCAGATAGGATACTTTTTATCGGTAAATAAGTCGAACGGAGTCGCGGGCAACGGCTACTTAATCATAAACCATGCATACTATCTCATTGCCACAAAGCAGGTGCCCATATTTCGGGAAAGGTCATAAAACGTTCCCATTAGCATTGTAAATGCAAATTACTATAAATCCTGATTCTAATCATTGTTTAAACTCGGTACATTCAGGGCAATAGCCCATTTTCACGGCACCCATTCAAGGCCTCCGTTCCGTACACAGCCAGATTGCTTGTTTAATTTTAACAATCTCCATATTTTTTCAGTTAGCATCTGTTGGCCCACCCTTTGATAATTACGATTTTATCGGAGATATTTACTTACCGTATTTTAAAATATTTCAAAATGAAAACTCTCATGACGTTTAATCAGGGTGATGCCTTTCTGAAAAAAGTACTCTTCCATTGCAAATGATGAATCAAAAAGTAATTAAAATTTGAACATGTTTAACACCGTGATTTTTAAAAAAAAATAAGTATTTTTTTATTACAGACGGCATAACCGTGATACCGTGGCAGAGAGATATGACTCCCCCATCATTAGGCATTTCATCCATGTATTGAGCCGACCAGTACCTTATAATTATTGGTGAGAATAATATTATCTCTCTCTCATTTGGTGTCACGTAGTTTGTTGTGCTAACCTAATTATAAGTTTTACTAATCAAATGGATTAATGTAATCTTTAAAGCAAATAAATTATTAATTATTATTACAACGTTTGTTTTTCTGATCGTAATTGGTAAGCTAATAGATAAGTCCATGATAGATACTCAAAATAAGCCGTCTATAACATGTTTATCACAAAAGTTCTCCAAAAAGGTTGTCCCAATATTATTTAAATTTTGTGTTTGTTTTTGTGTAGGTCCTTGAATGGGTCAAAAAATATTTTTAAAAAGTCAGGACAATAAAAAATTTGTCGGGTTCACTACTTAATCTATAGATTATATAGATATTTCTATACATATAAATAAAATTGGAGTGTCTGTTTGAAATATTACAATAACCCCTTTTTACTACATGCATATTTATGAATATTTTTACGCTATATACATCAAAATAATATTTTTCACAATTTTTATGTGTCTGTCCGTTTTTGCCAGCGATTCACTGAAATGGCTGCACCGATTTTGACTGAACTTTTACTAGCAGGTAGCTGATGTAATAACAAGTTACCTTATTTTTAGTTAAGAAAATTCCTATAGTCTAAGCGAAGGAAATCGCAGGCACAGCTAGTTTTAAATTTAATATCCCTTCCATATTTCAATCGATTTCGAGAGATTCATTGAAACTTAACGACTATTAAAAATTTTCTTGAACTGTAAAACTGTATGATTTTCCAAATTTGTAAACATTTTAACGCAAATTACTATGCCTACAAATCACTCAAAAGTCTCTACCTAAAACAATAAACAGCTAAATAACACTCACGAAGATTCGCAGTCCCATCAGGGGTAATCGGCGACTCCAACCAAATTACTCCTTACATTATCATCGCCGTAGCTACAGTTTGCTCTAAGCTGTTGTGATTAAATTAAATAGGCGATTATATGTGAGTGTAGAATGTAACGTAAACAGTCAGTATACGTATCTAATAGCAAGCGGCGTAAGAAGCAGCGTCACTAGCGTGAAGTTGGCGCTCGTTGCGTCCGTGACAAATTGTTGCAGTAATGAGAGCCTTGCTTCCGTGAGGGTAATGCCGATTGCACACTGTTCAGCTAAGATTCCCTTCATTATCTTGATGGATAGGGCATACTATTTTAATGAACTAAAAAAAAAATTAACACTAGATTTTGCCTGCAGTTTTCATCCGGATTTTCTAAATTACAAAATTAATAATGTCACTCAGGAACAATGTGACATTCTAACAGTGAAATAATTTTTTAAACATTTTAATAAAGAAAACAAAAATTTTAATACTAATTTTGTCTGCGAGTTTGATTTTGTAAATAACAAATTAAATCATGTCACCCAATAATAATGTGGCATGCAAACAGTAAAGTAATTTTCAAATTATTTAAAATTAATTAAAAACAGTGTTCGAAATCAGTTTAGCTGTATTAAATGTTATTCATGAAAATATCCATAATATTAATCTTTTGACAACATAGTTTTACCAACTATTGCTTGCGGCATAAAAAATGTGTCAACATGGAGTTGAAACTTCGCTAGGTAACGTAGATCTGTTAAAATTATTCTACCAATCAATTAAAATAAAAAAAGATACCCGAAATGTACAAACCAAATTGGATAACATTTGTTTTATTATATTCACAATTTTCAGTACATATAAGGTTTGTAGAAGCAAAATGTTGAAAATTTACCGGAATCATACTTAGTATACAGCCATAGTGGGCTGCTAGTTAAAAATAAAAACTGCTTTATTTGACCAGAACCTCAAAAAAAGTCCTAGCCTAACAAAGACAATCTCAAATGTTCCATATTTTTCCTTTGTGAATCTTATCTCAAACATAACGCTTCTATTTCAACAGTAGTTTCCAGTGCTCCAGTGTGTTTACGGCTTAACATTCCTAAACACACAACCACCCTTGCGTACTGTCGTATTGTTTGCACACTCGGTGCTAGCATTGTCTCGGTTCATAGGAAGGTTTTTACGAGTAGAGCTTTTAAACAAGCACCAACACTTTTGAATCACCAAAACTTACCACCATCTAAGATTAAAACTTTACTCTTTGTTTTTGGTGTGTTTGTCCATACAAAAGCATCACAGATTTGAAAAATTACGATCAGAGTAAATTGTTAAAAAGTTGGTTTTTATATTGTACTAGCTTTTGCCCGCAACTTCGTCCGCGTGGCGTGTTATAAAAGAGAGATCTTTGGGTGTGTGGGAGAAACTTTATATTTACTAAGGTATGCATGCTAGATTAAAAACATCAGCCGTCTTACGCGGTTTAGATTTTTTCACACAAAATGATTTTCCCGCTAATTCCCGTTCCCGTGGGAATATAGTCTTACGCAAAGCTACTTACAACATCAAGGGGCTGATTTACGAACGTCAGAAACAATCGGAAACTCATGTTTTGTCACTGTCTAATCGTATAAGTCAAGAAAGAGATAAAACATAGTTTCCGTATTTGAATCAGAATTCGATGTTTTGTGTATTAGCAAGCTGAATAGATAAGCCATTTGTGATTATGAGCATACCTAAGCACAATAAATCATCGTGATGCTCTGGTAAGACTAAAAACACAAATCACTGTAAACAATTACAGTTCGATATTAGCTGTTTTTCCCCCTTTAGGCTTAGGCCGCACTAAGGCTGAACCGCCTGATTTTGTGAGTAAAAGAAACTAATGGAAGCGACCGCACTGATGTTTTTTTTTTCGGGACTGATTTTAATACCGCGTTTTGTTACAGAATGTTTAGCGGAAAATAACGTCGGAAAATTTGTAGTCCATAGAACTTATATTGGCGCGCACACATTTGACGCGGTAATTGCGAGCGGTTCTGTCATTATTCGGCGCACCTTCGTGTTTTGGTTGTAGTGTCATCACGCTGTCATCGATTGAATCCGATAGTAAGGTGTTTACGTAAATCTAATCACGTTTAGAATTATGTTTTAAAACTTGCGTATTACCATGTGTGTCCATACTATGTATTTTTATTTTGCATGCCCGATAGCCTCAATTGAAATCTCTGAGACGTAGTTTTTATAAACAATCTTAAGTACGGGTTAAACATTTATAAATGTATTGAACGCATGCTACTAAATTGTACCATTACAAATGCATGCTCAAGTTTGGTGAAGATGTTAAGACTTCGCGGGCATCATTTATTCTCAGCTAAGAAAAAACCGTATATAGCGAAGTTTGTATACAGTAATAGAGGAACTAACTGTGTGTAGTGTAGTGTTTGCTTTGTACTCTATACTTAAGTTTATAGCAGACATGTTGTTAATGCTTCGTTTTTACGGGCGCTCGATTATTGCAGGCCGTTTGGTTTTTTGCTTTAGAGTTTTCATTTTCTCTCCAGATTATTTTTGTAACAAGTTTTAAAAAAGTACAATTAGCTAAAGTTGTTTTTAGAAATAACTTTTATTTCTTGTTATAATTATTCATTAAATGCAGGAATATTTTATTGATTCTTTTTCTAATAATACGTACTTGAGTAAGTTAAACTTAAATCTTAATATTGCATATTAAATGTGATATATTACGAATTGGGAGTATTACACTAAGTGTTGACAAACATTTCACAACGGTATTTTTATGTATTTTCAATTGTTTGTAACCAAATAAGTAAAACTACTACTTATAGTAGTATCTGAGGCTTTAATTTCATGTATTTTGGTTCAGTGAGTTATTTCTTTGACTATTAAATATTGGACAAATATTGGACAACATCACATACATTGCTCTGATTCTGTGGTAAGTAGCTTAAGCACTTTTGTTACAGAAATCAGAAACAACGACGGTACCACAACACCCAGACCCGAGACAATATGGAAAAGTTCGTTTCCCATATTGACCCGACCGGGGATCGAACCCGGAACCTCAGAGATGGCGCTCGCTAAAGTCAGGCCCGCTCGCCTCTCGGCTACGGAGGTCGTCAAACTATTATTTTACATTTAATACTTTTCGTTTCATTACCTAATAAACATGATATTTTATTTTGCCACACAGCCCCCGCACGCGTTCACTAATGTTTGTACAATATTCCAGACTACCTTATCTCTCGACCTTGTGAATCACTTTATTCAAAAAGTATTCATCATACGAATTATTTTTAATGTTCTATGTTTAAGATATTTATTCCCAAATCGTCAGATTGGGATTCGAACCCGAAAACTATGCAACTCTTTCTTAATCGGATGGACCGAGACAAAACAAAGATTTTTCGAATTGAATCTCTTTTGACGTTTGTAAACCAGCCCCCCGTAGACAGATCAGTTCAACCAATCACGACGCACCATTTGATCAGATGCTAGATAGTTATGTCACTAGATATCTGGCAAAATTTATGCATGCATAGCATTAGCTCTGAAACTGGCTAGCAGTGGCATGGCATACTTCCTCAGAGGATGGCGCTAGTTCATATTTTTTGCGGATCCGCTTTACCAGCACGACGATGTTGGAAAAAGTTGGTGCAAAACATCGCATTGGAAGGTCGCCAGGAACACAGCGGAGGCGTTGTTACAAATATTTTCGAGTACAGTGGTTTACGTGTCCAAGTAACGGCGTAAAATGTGGAAGAAACAATGTTAGGTATTAGGTTTTGTAAAAGGTGCACGGGCGATTTAGAAATTAGATAGGGTGTTTTAGACGACGTCGTGATCAAGAAAATGAAAAGTAAACAAAAACTATGTTCGTAGTAGATAAACATTCAATTTGACTAATGATTCTGACAGTGTTTTTAAAATATGTATGGTCACATCTTGAAGATGCCTTCCTATGGATTTTGTAAAGAGAAGGAGAGCTTGACCTTGAGTCACCTAGTTGACGAATGTCCAATAGGATATGAAGGAACTAGGTTTGTAGTAAAAGGACATACAACTACAAACCTTTTGACGGGGCTTGATTGGAAAAGCCGACCTCGTGAAGTGGTAGATAGCAAGCTAACTAAGACGATCGCTTATAAAAATCAAGCACCATGAATCATATTAGTTCTAGCCATTTAAAGCCACCATTGCCATCTTCTGATTATCGCCCCCCCTTTTAAATTTATCAGATATGCCGGCATAATATGATGACATCTCGATGAACTATATTAAATTTTTTAAAGAAAATAATACCTCAGATACCTCCCCTCCGAGATCTTTAACCATTAAATAGTTAGCAGTTAGTCACGTTTGTATCAGCGATAAATTTAGAACAGGTCTTGGCAAATGCTGTAGCATATTCGAGGTTCAGATAAATAGCATCGTAGCTTGAAACATAAACCCTGGTGTCTTGCCTCTACAACACCGCACCTCGACTTGCGCCCAAACAGCTATCACACGGCTGCCGTACAATAGATACCGCAATAGAGTTACGAATTTCGAGTAATTCCACCATCAAAAATTCTAAGCCTCAAAGTACACAGACCGTTCTCAGTTCAATGCAAGTACCACTCGAACCTACAAAGTACTGACGTAATTACACCGGCCGATAGTTTCGCTGCATCACCGATAATATTGCCGGTTACTGCCGAAAATCCTTTGAAACTCTATGTGGGCAATCCAGTGAGTGCCGGCGGCTTACCATAAATAACGTTTAGTGCTCGCCGAAGAGGTGTTCAAATTGCTTCCACGTGATATATCCCGTAGTCCAAGTACGTTTAGCCATATTGAATTTTTAAGCAAAGACGCTCGAGTGAGGGGGCGGTCGGCCGTTCCGTGCCCTCGTAAACCGGTACGTTTTAAATTGAGATAGGTCGGGCCCGTGCAGGTGTTTTATGAAAATTCCACATCCATAACTGATGGGGGAAAGTGACATCGTTGAAATATGGAATCGCCCGCCGCCCGAAATATGGGCGATGCGATTTGTGTGACTCTGTATGCATGGTTTATGTTTTTCATTGTCTCCTATGAAATATGACTCTTCTGGAATCACGTGGACTATACTTACTTAAACAGAACTCGGAACAGAATAAGAGTAATTTATTTTTTAATAATGGTGTCAGAAGTCGACGATATTGTTTCTTTTACATCTTAGGAAACGTTTATTGAGACCTTTTTAATTAAGTATATTTGAATCGCCACCAAGCATTTCGATATTTATGTTACTGAAAAATTCTTTGTAAATATGAGTAAAACTACATAAAAAATAATAGTAAAACTATATTCTTTAACATAAGTGTCTAATATGTCAAAACTAAGCAATAAAATGAAAGCTGCATATATAAATATTGTTTTACTACTTTTAGTACTATAAACGTAATTATATTTCGGGCTTATGAATGTACAAACAAAAATTTCATCACAAAAAACCGGTAAACTAAAACCTAGCACGTATTGTTAAAAAGGACTATCCAGCACAAAAGACTACACAATAAAATATTCCCGGGACAAGACACAGGTTGGAAAAGCCGTGTCTTTGCAGATTGTGGCCTAAATATTTCATACTCTTTATACCTTGAAAAAAAAACACGCAATGAATAACTGAAAAGAAGGCCACGGGCGGGTCAGTACCCAACAAAAGCGGGTGTAACAAGGCTCTCAACCCTTGAGACAAAAGAAGCTCGACTAACGATGTACCTCACTTTTGACAACCGTGCTGCCATTTTGGGAATTAATTTCACCTGAATTTTTTTCAACAATAGAAGTTATGAATGAGTCGGCGCCTCGTTTGTTCCTCGTACGTGTGTACGATTTTCGGATAACATTTTAGAGACAAATGAGTTTCGGCCTACCTTTTGGACGAAACGCGTTCTCGCGATTTTTTATTTTTGACACAAATGTGATATTCTATATAAAGGCATTCATTCTTCCAAGATCATGGATAGAATGGAAATCAGTTATGTGAAAACACGTCGTTTAGATCGTTTTTTGATTTTATTTGTTTGTGAAAGTACAAAGAAAGGGTAGATTGAAAATTTACGAAGTAATTACTGAAAGAAAGGCTAAAACTGTGTTTGAGTTTTTAATATTCTAAATACCATACCTACTGTTTGTATGTGGGCACCAAATAATATTCTCGATAATCTGAAGGCGTCTTATCAATATGCCGAAACTGCTTGCAAGGTTGCTCGTATTAGTAGTTAGTCTTCATTGGCTCGTGAGGCAAACACATCTCCACAGCCTAGCTTGCGAGGCATGCCTCGAAGTCCAGCTTCGGAATGTCAATAATTACATGCCTTGTCCGTTATTTGAATGTTTAAGTACACACGCTTCTGAGTGGGTTAGCTGATTCCATGACGCATTTGTAGTTCTTGTTTCTACACTAAGGGTTATCGTTTTAATCTCACCCAGGTCAAACCCAGTGGTTATAAATGTTTTTTGGTGAATTCAAATATTAATAAGGTATGTTTTTTGGAATCTCGCATGTTAATTTGGAAATAGCAAGAGCTTACTATGTATTCAAGTCGATGCGAATGAGGTCCAATGTATTATTGAAAGCTCAACTAAAACATAATATTGAAAGCTCAACTAAAACATAATTTTCTGCTACTACCTCTAGAACAGGGTTTTTTAACCTTTTTGCAGTTACAGACTACTTTTACAATTTAAACTATTCTACGCACCCCAGCCAAAAATAAAGCATGGCATTACTTAATTACTTCCTCCCCTGACAAGTGTAAGAGGGAAGGAGCGTAATATTTTTATGAAAAACTAAAAAGTACCTAAATTAAAAAAAAAATCAACCCATCTCACAACCAGCTCCAATGGAACTCGAACCTTTCACTGTCCAGGTAAATGCTCTAACCACTGATCTACGCAGTCGCTTTTATTATGATTAAAGCTAACCGACAAACGCTTGTTGAATTTACACAATTTCCTAATTAATATGTTTAGACTGACTCACCTACTGCTGACGCCTGATACACATGCTGGAAATCCTGCTCTAGAAGATTGCGGAGTTGTATTTTCTACGAAACTAGTTCAAGGGTTCGCCCGTACATCATTGGTGCAAGGATCAGCAGATCTGAGGCGCTTAAGTGTCTAACGAGCCATCGGTGGCTATCGCTCTGCTTACTGAACCGAAACGACCCTTCGATTCCAGATAAAGAAGGAATCTTTTGGATAATGGTTTTTATGTCATTTTAAGTAGGTTGTTACCGCGGTAGACCGAATGATAGTTAATTTTGAACCCTCTTATTTATGTTGTTTAATTGTGATGAAAAAGTAATGTATTGAAAGAAATAGCAATATAATTTGTTCGTTAAATAGCTGATTATAAAATTAAGTTAGGCTTCTCGTAGGTAGCTTATTAATTGGATTTTGAAAACCGATACAGGCAAAAGCAGGTCAATCTCTAACATTTTGTACCGCGCTTATATCGTTAGCTTATATCGAACTAATATCATGTCGTAGGCGTGTAACTTGATGTGATGCTGACCGTATTTCGTTTCTCAATAGCTCTTTAGCAACATTTTTATATTGTTCTAATTGCGTGATATTTTTCCACCTCATTTAACAGGTACGGCTTTATCATTTTACCAAATTAGTACAAGCAAAACGATATTTGCTAACAATTAATAGAAAAACTTTTTTATTTTTCAATGAGAGGTGTTATAACATATAGTTTGTATTATTGTAATTTGCACATAAATATTAATTTAGATTGCTAACATCCTCAACGGTAGGTAAATTTACACAGTAGTCATCAAAAGAAGGTATTTAATTGAAGCTTGATGCTTTACTAAAGATCAAATGGGTACACGTTGCAAGTAACATAGCATGCACGCACAAACAAACACTGCAGGCAATGGTGTCCTTTCACAATAGCCTCTTGTGATTCCTGCTACACTGCAGTAAAGGATTGTAACGGTGCAACAAACTAGTCTTTGTTATCTGTTACTGCGACGTCACACGCTATATCGTTGTCTGCAGTCGCTAGTGTCATAGTGATCCAGGTAGAATAGCTTCATTTATTCTGCCGTGCTTGTGTTAAACGCAGATACCTACCAAGTTTTCGGTAAAATTATGTTACAAATTACATAGTACAAATTCAGTAAGCGCTTACGCATTGAGGTTGCCGTAAAAATTTGCTAGTAAATTATTTACCTTACTCCCTTCATACCAAATCTTTTAATACTCGATCTGAAAGAACACCCCATTTGTTTTGGTCAAGCTGTAAAACGTTAAACATTAAGGCTCAAATTCTTTGGATTTTCTTTCTTTGACTGTGTGCCGACCTACGACATGACCTACAAGTCGATACAAATACAGCGTCAGCAGAATTGGCGTAGTAAACAACGCTCCATACGTAATGCGTGACATCGATATCCTACATCGCGATATCAGAGTTTTCGTCGCCACTAAGTATATATACAACAAACCAAGAATGGTAGTTAGGCCTTGGTCCCCGAGCAGATAACACCTAGCTCGGCGGAAGTACTTCCACTTTTAGTAAAGAACATACGTTCCTTACAACTGTCTTAGAATCTAAATAATAATACTGTACTAAAATTTAATTATAAAGTTGAAGAGTTTGTTTATTTGCTGGAAGGCGCTAATCTTATGTTATACCGGTCTTATTCGAAATAAACTTTAGTGCTAGATAGCTCCTTTATCAAGGAAGGATAATACTTATAATCTAGCTAAGGCAAACAAGAGCGGAGCACAAGAGGAATGTTTCCAAATCTTTTACAAAACTTTATTTTCTTTCGAACCATCCGCGGCGTAAACGGTTAAATTTCGCAAAATCATATAGGTATCTATGTATATCAAAAAACGCCGTTAATGAGTTTAAAAAACGAGTCCACGACAGCATTATAGGGGTGGCTTTTCACGATAACCAGTTTATTTCTAATACAATGCATTATGTATTTTCAACGATATTTTTGGCATGATATTAAATAGAGATCTCATAGACAAAATACTTTTTTCATAATAAGTATTTACTTAACGAAATTTCTCGAACATTCGATTTCAATACAGGTTTTAGTAGGTATTGCGTTACAAATAATGATTAGGTGTTTCGCATGAATTTGTGAGTTAAAATAAGCGTTTGCTCAAAGTAATTATTTCGCTTTGCCGAAGTCACGGGCAGAAGCTAGTTTATTATTTCTCAAGACCGTAGACTAAGAGCAAGTATCTCAATGATATTAATAACAAATTGCCACAAATTAATGTTTCATTGAACAAAATAAGTAGGTATGTACTCAGTTTTGCAAATGCCAAAATGTCTTCTAATTAATTTAATTCTACTAAAACCAATGCCAATTACTCTGTTATTATTTCGTAACGTATGTCATTTAAATTAGCGAAATTTCATCATGCAAAACAAATGAGAGTTGGTACCAAAATTTGGCAATCGAAACACAATTAGCAACAACTAATCAACATCGATGACGTCATCAATTTTAACGCTCCCGATGTAAATTAAAAATCGTTAATTGGTGCATAAATGAATACAGCACCTCATTACTGGCTAAATAGAGCACATATTAATTTATAGGAAAGCGTTTTACAAGTAATTTTATCATTAAAGTGTTAAGTGTAATGTTGCATAGGTGTACACAATGAATTAAAAAAAGCATATTATTTGTAAACGGTACAGTATTGATGATTTATAGATTAAATATATACCTAACGACAAAACACTCCTTTCTTTCACAGAACCACAAGAGCCGGCCAACGATGTCATTGCTTCACCGTAGAAAATATTCCATCACGAACAAAAAAGTTTGGTAACTCCTATGTTTGTCGGACCATAAAGAAGTGGAACTCTTTGCCGGCTCATGTGTTTCCTCCTTCCTTTGACATGGATTCATTCAAAAGGAGCGTGGAGAAACATCTTGCGGGCCAGTATGGCGATGCTAACGAATAGGATATTTCGATATCAAATCCGTAGTCGTAGCGATGTGGGTGAGGAACCCTCTTGATAACCATCTGGCTGGGAGGAGCCAAAATACTGCGCTACTATAAAAAAAACAACTCGGATAGGCTTTAAAAACATAGATATATATTGGACAACATCACATACATTGCTCCGATTCTTTCGTAAGTAGCTTAAGCACTTGTGTTACATAAATCAGAAACAACGATGGTACCACAACACCCAGACCTAAGACAATGTAAAACAGTTCATTTTCAGAATTGATCCGACCGGGGATCGAACCCGGGACATTACAGATGGCGCGACGCCAAATTCCGGCCCGCTCGGCTCAGGGCTACGGAGGAGATTTTTGTTTAAGCAATTGATAGTTAAAAAGTAACAAAGATTTTTATTAATTGGTTTTATCGTGACAATATTTTTCCTCCTTTTAAAGCACTTATGTCCGGTTCTAATATTGAAAAACGATCCGATCTAGTTACGAATAGTTATAAATTATACGAGGTGTAAGCTTAAAACGACCGGACTGATGACAGCTGATATGGAAAAGTATTACCGACTCGTAGTGCGTTGGAGAAAATCGGATAGTAATTTTAGTCACATTACGAATCGAATAATAATGAAACCGGACATAAAAGATACGACGTTCATTCATAAATCTACTTTGGAACAGATACGAGATACATACCAATTTTAATATTCGTCATGGAAACACGCTTTTCACACAAGGAGTTAATTAGTAAAATGCAATGCACAGACAAAATTGGTTTTGTGGATGTCAGCTGTATTCAATACCGCGGCATAATGAGAACGTAAATATTTCACTGAGCATGCGATATTTTATTGATAACTGACTGTACTGGCTTGACGCGTTTTTATTTCGACTAATTACTTTTTCTGGTGTGTTTAATACTATAAATTAATCAATCAATCAAATATTCTTTTCTCAAGAAGGTTACATATTATCGTCACTGAATACAATGCAAGGTGAGTATACTTCCAGTTCGGAACCAATATCTACATAGAAGATACCACCAACTAAGTAGATTTGTTACAGTAACAGTATCTAACTTATTGCGATGTGTATTTCACTTTGGACCAAGTCATATAGTTTTCTTTAGTGAAAACAAACTCTGAGATTTAGGTTGAAGCAGACCAGTCCCCAAAGGTTTTTTTTTATATTACACTTCAAGATTGACCTCATCCCACCTGATGTTAAGTGGTAATGAGGTCCTATCTTAAGGGTGACAAGTACAGCATAATAAATCTGTTACTGGACTTGTCGCCCTTATCTTGAAGGCTTGACCCCTGCTACTAATATAGCACCCCCCAGGAGTTCTGGAAACCTTACTCACACGCAGGAACACAACAACACAGAAGTGATTGTTATTTGGCTGCGGTCTTCTGTAAGGTGGAGGTAATTCACTAGTCGGGCTGCTCCAGTTCGAGCGATAAATCGCTATGCCCTACCTCTCTCTCTCTAGGTTCCATTAAAATATCATTCGTACCAACGACATAGATGCGTCGTTGGTACGACTAGTAACTAGCCTAAATAATTAAAAATACCTCTCAAATGTCATTAATCCAAGCGGACAAAGTAGCGGACATACTCAAATTAATTCTTCCAGCCGAACCAGCGGACACATCTAGTATATTATATAAATACGAGATTACTTAGTAACGAAACTACCCAAAGACGTCATCCAGTAGGCTTACTATTTCCATTCAGAAGCCGTATCTAATATGCAAATGGAACTCCCCGGCGAGTTATTAATAAATATTACTTCTCTCAGTCAGCAGAAATTTATATTGGCATCTATTTAAAGGAACAGGGTTATTTTAAGCACCTTTGAAACCAACCGAGTAAGATTTCAACGCGATTGTTCCCCAAAAGATGTGACATATTTCGTAAGGTTTTTTTGTGAAGTTCAAAAACTCCTTTTTTGTTTTTGTATTATTATTTTTCATAATTACTATGATCCACTTTTCTATGTTCGGGAAACCTTCCATTAAAACTTTTCTATGTATTTCAGTAAGTTTTATTCATAGGACTAAGTTGCTAACTAAACAAGAATGAAGTTTGAATAATGTTTCTCGAAATAAGGACTTAGTTATCTATACTAATCTATACTTCTATACTTCTATACTAATATTATAAAGAGGAACGGTTTGATTTTTTGTTTGTTTGTTTGTTTGTATGAATTGAATAGGCTCCGAAACTACTTGGCAGATTTGAAAAATTCTTTCACCGGTGGGAAGCTACACTATCTACGGGTGACATAGGCTATATTATATTTTCAAAAAAATTAGGGATCCTTACTAAAACTTCAATAATGAAATTAAAGGTGACCTGAAAAATTCCTTACATCGCGTGCGCTGCGAAAACTATTGATGATAGAACAAAGTCATGCACTACGACTTTGCAGAACTCATCATTATCTACAAAAAGTGTCGGGATAGCATATGACTAAATATTATAGTTATGTCACAATAAGCGGTTTTTTAATCTAAAAAATTTATTAATATGCCGCCTCTTTTAAAGGCTCTTTATTTGTACCTTGGTATTAATCCTTATCAAAATAAATTACTTTATATTCAAGATAGCTTCAATACCTATATATAACTTTTTGAATTATTCAATTCGGACATTTAATTCGAAAGATATCATGAGTTAAATAATGCAAGTATTAGAAAAAAGTCGCTTGGTTGCCGCTCACCGCGCTCAGCTAGCCAGCATGCGATGTAGGCTCCAAGCGTCACTGGGGTAAGGGAGGAGTCAATGTAATAAAATAAATTGCAATATTTATATGTATAATACGTACATATTTTAGTACCTATTGCACCCGTGCGAAGCCGGGGCGGGTCGCTATATTAGATATAGCTAGAAGTGGTCATGTATAAAAATAAAAATATATATCTATACTAATATTATAAAGAGGAAAGATTTGTATTTTTGTATGTTTGTAATGGATAGGCTCAAAAAGTACTGGGCCGATTTAAAAAATCTTTCACCAATAGAATGCTACATTCTTCCAATTTGACATAGGCTACAAAATTAGGAATCCTTGGTAAAATTTGAAAAAAATCAACAGAAAAGCGGGAAAAATTATCTAAGGCGAAACGAATTTCGCCGGGACCGCTAGTTAGAAATAAGGACTTACGTTGTTAAAATTGGAATACGAGTCTAAAAGTCGTCTCATATAACTTGTTACTTGAGGTAATACTATGAATATTGTAAGAGCTCCCCATACCGCCGAAGTTTAAATTAAATATCTTATGCCGGGTTCCAATATCTTACGATTCGTAATACGTCAAAAATGACAAACCGTCTTTTTCCAACAGACTACAAGTCTGGAAAGGTATTAGCTTACGCCTCGTATAATTTATTACTATCCGTAACCAAACCTGATCGTTTTTCAAATATTGGAACAGGGCATTTAAATCAACAAATTGTTGATTATTTTTTGAGAAACACGAAATGAAAGACGCACGAATCTTACTTAGTATTATTATCTGTGTCATAACTAGAAACGACCTCATTCAAATTCTTTGCCACCATTTTTCCGCGAGGATTCTAGCACGACAATCTTGCTCATAATATAGTAAAATTGCATTCGTATATCTAACGTTCTCTCCCTAACGATATTAAGGATGATTCCCATGCAGCGCAGAAAACGGGCTTATTATATACGCAATAAACAATAAAGATGATCGTGACGCACGTAAAGTGATATTTTAGTAGGTGTACGACGACAATATTGTCAGTTTTCACGCTACTATGCTGATGTGTTCCGCTAAAGAAACTTTTGCCGTTGCCTTTGTAAGGAATAACGTAGATACGCCAGATAAAACAAGGCAAAGTCACAAATTTACAATAGCATTTTAGCATACATTTATCATACTTTCTGCAATTTTCAGGAAGGATTGGCAGTTTTAAACAAACATTTACAGTCATCAATAAATAATTAGGATCTTACGACCTAAACGTACCTGAAATCGAGTAGCTTATGTGCGTTCATGACATAGGAATTATCTAAATTTTATTTTTTATCAGACTCCCAATATTAATGATACTTATTAATTACAAATGAGAGTACGTATATTGCAACCATATAAATATCATCTACCTTAAAATTGTCTGGAAGAGATTGCTTTCTAGCATGCCGCCTAAATTGTACTTGAATATGTCTGTAAAACCAATTTCTTAAAATTGTTGTGCAAAAAAGTGCTATCTATCAATAACATACCATTAGCACCTAAAAAAATATTTTTAGATATACGAACTCCTTGCAAAAAATAACAGTGCTCTGTAAAAAGTTCTGATTTTGTTTTTTTACTTTAGTTAACCTGATTACTGACCGGATTACTCAAAAATATCAATATTTTTTCCCTTCCGAAATTAAAATAAAACTAATATTGGCACTCCCTCAATAATCTTTCGTTGGTTCTCTACAGTCCCTTTTCGTCGCCTATTGGCTTATTAAAGTATATGTTCTGTACAAGCAGGATACTTTGTTCAATTTAAGAAAGTTTCAAGGAATACGCGATTCTCCATGAGTTTTTAAAACTAAAAACAGTTTTTGAAATCTACCTTGAGCACTTTACTATATAGGAAAAACCATCATGCATGGTTTCCTTTCTTACGGGTAAGTATTTAAAGAGAAATTTTTCCTCATTTAAGCTGACTTAAACAAAAAATAAGTTCTCAATCCACCAACACTTATAGCTTGGTCTCAAACTTAAGCATTTCCTTACCATACAAGTACCACAATACGGACAATAACTGGGGTCAATTTAGAACGTTTCCTAAAGTGACCAAGAATCTAATTGGGGACTTTAAGACCACTAGACACTGCACCACTGAATTTGTCGAAAATAACAAGAACAATCATGAAATACCTAACCACTAGCTCAGGCTCAAGATGAATGAAACGTTGGCAAAAGCAGTATATTTTGTAATATAATTATTTCAAAGGAGAGCTGTAAATATTCCGTCACAGAGAATAACTAACAAGAGTTCGTAACAAGTATTGATATTCGGCAAACGGAGTTCCCAGGCAGCATTAATCATCACTTTGGTCTATTAACTGTGAATCCGTCGAAGTTAGGGCTGTCTATTTCATAGTTTTTATCATTTTATCTATATTTTTCTTAAGTATTATAAAACTAGCAACACGTCTAGAATTTGAACAGCTGCAATCCAGTTTTTTATTATATCTTCTGTGCAATACATGTCTATAATCATTCTATATAAAAATCTTCATCAAAATCATTGATATTAGTTAATTAGTTAAGTAAATATTGGGGCAAACAGCGGGATAAAGTGATTTTATTTTATATTATGTAGTGATGATAGAAAAAAACGTGTAAAATATCTAATTAATAATGCGCCAATCAACTGGTCTCAAATTAAGTTTTACTTCTACAAGTTACAAGATAAGGACCACAAACAGAATTCCTAGACTCAAACCAATTCAGAAAAAAATATTTTTTTTTTTACTGACCTGGGGGCCTACTCCCAAAAAAACAAAATATTATTTATGCAAATCAAAAACCACGTCTTCATTCCTAAACTTTTGAATAATCTTCAAAAACGAAACCTTTCGTTTGTTCGTTTCGTTTTCGAGAGTACCCCTCCTGTCTAAGATCCAACTCAAGATCTTTCGTTGTTTGGGCGAACGAGTAAGGCCGTGCTAAAAATGTATGATGTACTGATGGAGACCTTTCGTTTAATATTCGGTAAGTCATTATTATATATTAAATAGATCAACATTTTATGGCCTGGCCATATTTTTTTTCGAAGGCGCCTAACTTTTTTCATCAGCTTCGCCAATGACTAACTAGCATAAAATATTTTGCAATAACAATACATTATTTTACTAAGCTAAATTTATATTTTGTTGTATTGGTAGAGATTCCGCGTAGCTATTTGAAGTATTTGTTTGGATAATACATATAATGTATTGATATAAACCAATAGAAACTACATTATTTTATACTGTCCACAAAAACATCACGTATTTATTTATTTTAAAACAAAAAAAAGTACAAAAGGTTAATTATTTAATTCATGCTAGAAGCAATTTCTATAGTTCATTTATGGATGTGGTAACCGTATATTGTTGTACGTATCTATACGTAATACGTAGTAAGTATGTTGTATGAGAGTCCTTAATTGAGAAAATTGCATTTGTCTGGCTATCGCGATTCATAGATACAGCCTGGTGGCAGACAGACGTTTTGACTCTTCAAGTACAGAACGAAAAGTGATTAAAAAATAAGGTCGTTGAACCTCCTTCGATAATTGACAGCCCTAATAGGGTGGATGGATAGACGTTCCAACACATACAGTAATTGTGTTCAAACCACAGACATGCATTAAG
This sequence comes from Glyphodes pyloalis, assembly GCA_037074685.1. NCBI lineage: Eukaryota > Metazoa > Arthropoda > Insecta > Lepidoptera > Crambidae > Glyphodes > Glyphodes pyloalis. The sequence continues at coordinate 10,544,340 of JAYKKO010000005.1, read as the reverse complement.
GGATGGGTAGAACTGGCGTTTCCATGCAAATTAAAGTTAACCTTGAGCTTCAGCAACGATATACTAAGGTGACCGATGATTTTTAAATCAAAGCAGGTTTTCCTTTTTTTACGAAAATCCATGATAGAAGCTGTTTTTACGAAATCGAAATGAAAAACACTTGTTCATCATTTAGATTACCAAAACTATAAAACACAAACATTTTTCTTTTAACACGTAAACAAACATGTAATAAGATACTTACAAACATTGCGTTCTAATTTAGCGCGACGTCATTTTTACACAAAGTTTTTTTTTATATTAGTGACACGTTATTTATTTATGAACTTTGACGCGCTGTATCATCATTAATTTTTATTTATTTCTTGATGGAAAAAATATTACATTCTCATACAGTAAGCGTCGATAGAAAGTGTCTGGTAATAATAATTAATCATTTTAACGTTATTTTCTATAGTATATGTAAAAATCAGTAATGTAACTTTAATAAAAGTGAGTACTTTTTTTACCTAACTTTAGCACCTGGTGCCTATGAATCAGCCGTCGACCTAAGTTAGCAGGTAGGCACACACTCAAAGTACGTACTAAACTATATCCCCTATATATTATTTGTGAGAAAATAATATCTTGGACTATTACTGATGGACCTAAGAATAATTTTTTGCTATCGAGTCATGGCCAGTATTTAAAAATCAGGCCTAGAGTTTGAAAATTCAATTTTCAGGTTAATCAACCTAAAGAAAAAAATAACCGTTTGAAAGCAATTTTTGAGTGTCTTGGTCTTGTCACTTAAAAAAGTCTGCACAAGCAAAGCTACTTGAAAACGTTTGTTTTATTTAATAATGTAATCAAGCCAGAGTAAATAATTTACCTCCATCGGGAATCGAACCCAAAATCTCAGACATGGCGCGGCGTCAGAATCCGGCTATGGAGGTCGGCAACAATTATAAGTAAATATTTAATAAAACTTGTAAGCCTACTTACCTTCTTACAAACAACCAATCAACTTAACCTATTGATCTTCAATAAATAAATTTACTACATATCTGATATCTTCAGGGAATACTGATAGGTGGTAATCTTAACATAGAAAGATACCTACGCATAAATAAATATCATTATTACGGTTTACTGGACAGTTTAGTTTTGCAGATCCATGTAGTGGTATAAACTTTCAACGAAGCTTACGTCGGGGGCGTAGCTCAGATGGTAGAGCGCTCGCTTAGCATGCGAGAGGTACCGGGATCGATACCCGGCGCCTCCAATGATGAGTACATTTTAGTTTTTGTTATTTTTAACAGATGTCTGTGTTTAATGAGGCTGAATATTTTTTTACTATTGTGTTTTGTAAATATGTACCAATTTAAAAAAAATCATTTTTTAAATCAATCAATAATTTCCAGTATACTACAAACGGAAAACACAAAAAAAAACTATGACTGATTGGACAATTAATATTAACTGGAGATCTTTTTTTTTTATTAAATATTGTATTTCAAATAACACATGGATTGATTAATAAAATTTTAGACTGAAAAATTTATTACAAGTCAGTACCTTTTTAGCTATAGGAGATGTAATCTTTTTTTTTTGCAAAATAGTTTGAAGTTTAAATAAATGTATTTAATTAAAGGATACGAATTATGCAACATTACTTTTAAATCTGTTTTATTTCAAGTAAACAAGAGTATAAATAGAAAATTAAATACAAAAAATACAAATGCATAAAATAATAAAGTAATTTAGCCTGAATAAACAAATGTATTTTATTTACAATGTAGGTATGACAACAACACGTCAGACTACATTATGACCTTGGCATCACCCTTATATCGTGCTCATAAGAGCTAATATAGAACTGCAAGTATTTACCTTGACGTGCTCTCGACCGTACTTATCGAAATACTTTTTACATACTATCTACAAAGATTCCAATCAGTAATTTATCTTAGAAGGCAGCAATCCCCGTAATAGCTCTGCCTAATATGAGCGCATGAATATCGTGAGTGCCTTCATAAGTATTGACGGCTTCCAAATTCATAACGTGCCTTATTATGTGGTATTCGTCAGATATACCGTTGCCGCCTAACATATCTCTCGCTACCCGAGCAATGTCTAGGGCTTTCCCACAATTATTTCTCTTCAACATGGAGATCATCTCTGGCACAGCTTTGTCCTCATCGATCAACCGCCCCACGCGAAGGCACGCCTGGTATCCAATATGTATCTCCGTCATCATATCCACCATTTTCTTCTGTATCAGCTGGTTAGACGCAAGTGGTCTCCCGAATTGTTTTCTATCTAACGTGTACTGTCGGGCGATCCGCAAACATGTTTCGGCCGCTCCGAGACCGCCCCAAGCGATCCCGTATCGCGCGTTATTGAGACATCCGAACGGCCCCTTCATGCCGACTACGTTGGGCAATAAATTCTCCTCCGGTATGGCCACTTCGTCAAGCAATATCATCCCCGTTTCCGACGCTCGCAGAGAAAATTTCCCATTGATTTTAGGCGTCTCCAAACCTTTTTTCACTTGAGACCGTTCTACAATGAATCCCCTAACCTTGTTTTCGTCATTCTTTGCCCATACAATCAACACATCAGCGATTGGGGAGTTCGTGATCCAAGTTTTTGAACCTGATAATATGTAACTTTTAGATTTCGAGTCGTATTTTGCTCTTGTTACCATACCTCCAGCATCACTGCCGAAATTTGGTTCAGTCAATCCAAAGCAACCCACTAACTCTCCTGCTGCCATTCTAGGTAAGTACGTTTGCTTCTGTTCTTCGCTTCCATACTTATATATTGCTCCCATAGCCAAACTGCTCTGCACGCTCATGGCAGAACGAAACGCTGAGTCAACTCCATCTAATTCTCTCGTGATCAAGCCGTAAGTGACATAGGAGACGCCAGAACAGCCATAACCTTTGATAGTGCATCCAAGTACACCTAGCTCACCCATTTCTTTATAGATTCCACGGTCAAAAACTTCATTCCTATTGGCATTGACTACCCTCGGCAATAGTTTCTCATTGCAATAAGCCTTGAATGTATCCCGGATCGCCTTTTCGTCGTCGAGTAGCTGTCCTTCTAAATTGAATGGATCTTCCCAGTTGAACGTTTGTTTAGCGTGTTTCACAGATGAAGTTGACAATGTTCTAACACCGGTGCTATTTTTGTACAGAACCGACAAAATTTTTGTACTTAGTGACATGGCTATTTTAAATTATTTACGCTTGATTTACGTCCGAGTCACTGCCACTGAACAACACCACTAGCGCCGAATATATTATCAGTTGTTTACTTGTCACTTATCACTCGTTTGATAAACCACAATTATTATTTACTTTTAGATTCTAGATGAGTAAATTTCTAGGGTCTTCTTGCACAAACTTCAATTCTTACTTGTTGGAAGTAATAAAACAAGTCACAACAACAATAACATGTTCTACATAACCTCGTCAATGACCTAATGACAGGCGAATGAGCGCTCGCTGCTAAATTCATGCCATTCATCTGAGATCTTGGTATACGTAACACTTGTTTATTCGAGGTGCGGTATTATACGGTCTACTTTTAACTTGTATTTCAACGCTATAAAGTTGATTTTGGCACATTATCATTAATACAAAACATGTGTTTAGTCTGTTACTAGGCCTCACAAAAGCCGAGTCTTATCACAAATGATGTAATATAAAGATAAGAGTTGCCGAAAACCATTAATTAAATCACTTTTCAAATCTACTGCAGTATTAAGTATCTACTTTTATATCAGTTTGTGTAGTTAGATAGATACCTACCTATTCATATTTAGCGTGATTTAAGTTCCACGAACTAAAACGTAAACAAAATAATGTTTATAATGTTTGTGTTCGGTGAAGGGACCTGGTTTTGTCTTGTAATTACAATAAAAGTGTTTTTATCGGTACATAATCTCAAAAACGATGTGATAAACAATTTTAAGACCTTATTCGTGTTATAGTGGATTTTTTTATTGATTAGAAGATGTCATGTGTTACGCCGATACTTAATAAAAGTCTAAAACGTAGGTATAAAAATACACATGAGCAGTTATTGTTGTTATATAACCTTCAGAATTACATTATTTTATTAACTACAAAATATGTACCTAAGATAATGTCATTGTTCATGTGACAGAGGCAAATCAGTCAAAATACGTTTTGTGAATGACTATTACAACAGGCGTCTTTTTTCTATTTTCAATTGCGCCATTTTAATAAACTATATTATAGTTAAGGACTGGTGAGAAAATAAATTGTTAAAATTGAGTCATATTTATTTTAAAATACTTAATATGCAAATATTCAGAAAAAAGAAACACAAAAATTTATCTCATACCTACTTCTTTATACGTTTGTCCTGGGTTCGAACCCACTGTGATTCTTTTTGGTTTAACAGAATCAAAGTCTAATTGTTTATGTTTAGTCAAGGGTTACGCATCATTAAAAAGTAGGAGATCGTTGTTTATTTATTTCAATAAATGTTCTTCGCACCCGTGTACTTAATGAGATTTAGGACCTCCTTGCAAAACTACGAAGTTTCGTACGCTTTCGCCTAACTTGAGTAATAAATTAACAAAATTTTCTCATGCCATATAATTTGTTTTCACTTACATTTGACCCAGGTCTATTTCAAGACAGAAGACAGTTTTTTTTTAATTTATTTAATTTAAAGATATTCAACAGTCAGTATTTTGGTAAAAAAAAATATTAACGATTCAAAGTTCAATCAATAAGTTGAAGTTAGAAGCTTCCAAGATATATTAATTCTTAAAGCCCACTCAAGTCAGGAAATTATTTTCGACATTTAAAATTAGTTAACTACAGATAATCTAAATAAAATCCCTTATTTTAGACTTAGTCAAATAAATTAGATTTTAGAAGGACTTGGTAGGTCTATGGCTGTCAGATGCACACATGATACACATAATGTTGGTTCAACATACAAACCGTTATCTTTTTGTTTAAGACAAAAGTATTTTCTTTTCTCTCTTTTTCAAACACGAAAATCCACGTTGAATCTGAACCCACGCTAGTTCTAAAAGAATAAATAGTCTCAAGCGGAAAATAAGCGAGCAACACGAAGAAACTTCAAACGGCATGCAGGCCAGGACCCACAACAAATTATACGTACATTACTTACACACGTAACGTTGGAAATGTCCGCAACACGAAATGAACAAAGACTAACGGGGTAGAGTCTCCTTCTTACTAACATCCATTTTTATCACTTAATATTTATTAGACATCAATAAATTGAGTGACGAATTAGTGGACGCCGCGATTTGCTAAACAGAAAAAAGGACGAGGTTCTTAATTTAACTGTGTATTATTTTCTAACGCGAGTTTTTATGATGATTAAAAAAAATAAAAGTAAAATTATAAAACATTTTTTTTCTTTTGTACCTACATCATTCTTTTTTTATATAATTTTTTTTTTAATGCTTACAATTAAAGCAAAAATTTAATCTTTTGGCACCCACAATATTTAACCAGTAGCGTTAATGAGATGTATAAAACAAATAAATGATACAAAACACACTTCTGCAATAAAACTGTATTAATATCCGAAAATGCTTTAAAATTTATTCACCTTTAAAAATCAAATGAAACTAAGCGTCCACCAAGTGAGTCCCATTGCGGAAATGAAGAAACGCTTCGATATCAGAAAACGGAGGACCTGTGTGTTTAACTTGCCGTCAAAGTTGAGTTGCATTTGATGCTGAAACTATGTTTTTAAGATATTGTATATGTAAAAATGTGTTTTTATATAACATTTTTTGCCGCATCTATTTATAGCTGTTGATTTAATGGAACATTTGATTCCAAAAATAATTTTTTTGTTAAAACTCACCTTAGTAATGTCCAAGCAAAACATATAATTTTATCATGGTTTGTACTTAGTAACACAAGAATTTCTTTAAGTTTATCAGGTTTGCAAACACATTTTGTAAATAAATATTGTACTATTGATTCTGTGGCAAGTAGCTAGTAACTTTTGTGTTACAGTAATAAAAAATAACAACGGTACCATAATATGTATTATCCTTAATAACCTGACCAGGAATCAAACCCTGGATCTTTGAGCTGCACAACGCCATAGTCGGCGATGCCTCTCGACTACTTGAAATAAGGTTAACCGCTTGTACCCATACCTATTCTATGATTGGACGAAACAAAAAATGCATGGAAAAACCGACACAGTGAGCGAGGATTTTGCAAACGGACGGTATGTCCACTTATTTATGTCCCGGGGCAAAATCCAACGCGTCATGCATGAATGTGAACAAGGTTCTAAAACTACGCGAAATTTTACTTTGTTAGGGAAAGATTTGTTTGTTTCACGCGAGTTATAATTTTAATTGCTTATGTTTTTTAGGCATTTTTATTAAATAGGTACAGGCTGAAAATGAGCAGACTGATCACTTTATCACTGGGAACTAGCAAAGTCACATTGAAGTATTTTATTTTTAGTTAATAACTTTATGGTTAGAAAGAAACGGGATGCTTAATTTATTTAAAACGCTTCCAATGATGTATCATTTGGTAATATACCATATAGGTATTGTGTTGAAAGCGTATAAAGTCCCGTCAAAATCATAACTTTCCTTTCCTTTCTTGCTTTGCTAAGGGTTCGTTAAAAACTCCAAAAACGGCAAAAACTAAAAAGACTCAAAACGAAATATTCCATGACCAATTAGTGACTTCATGCTTTGACTCGTAAGAGTCACTATTATCAAAAGTAAGTAATGGAAATACGACAATACTCTTTTAAAATGTTTTACGTTCAAAACAACATACGCAGGTTGTAGAAATTTAAAAATCAGACTACTTATTTCACATCAAACGCATTTTAGGGCAATAAATCTAAACCATTCATAGTATAAATCAGAACTAATGTATAATCTGTCTGATTATCATCAACGATGGAAGGGTTTCGGATCCCACGCTGCTTCCCCAACAATATGGGTCCTTGTAACAGAAGGGATGTCTCCTATAAATTATTCACTTTCTATTTGCATGATAAACGACGATGAGAGCACGGGAGGTCTAAGACCTTTAATGGGACATACTCACAGACTGTTAACTACCTGTATCTACGGTGCAGGTCGATTAACTAAAACTAGCACGTACTACATTGACACATTTCGATTCTGTAGCTTCTGTGAATGTATTTTAACGGGACACCGTATACGCATCATCTCGTGCTTTTTTCCATTATGTTACTTTAGGCAATAACTATGTAAAACTTAAAAAAAAAGCTACCTTTTTAATAGGCAGATAACATTTTCGTGACGCGACCTTTAGTCGTGCTTTTAACTAATTCTTATCTGACTGATATTATGGAAGATAGATAAAAGTTTGTAGATAGTAAGGACTAACTGTTTACTGAATACACACATACATAAAAAGACCGCATTTGCACAAAAAAGCCTTGTTGGTATACTGATTGAAAGTAATTAAAGTCATATTTTGTTGCCTACTATATTATGTTGTAACGCTTTTTTATCCGTTTCAGTTTTAATCCGATTCATGCTTCGTTCTAGATTTTAGTTCCCGGTAATAAAATAAAATAAAATAATATACAGCACCTTTTTTTCATATAAAAAGGAAGGGGTTGAAAATACCCCCTCAACCCTTCTTGACTCCCTCTTACAAACGTTCATGGTAAGTACTTACTCTATATTTTCACACTCGTGGTACGGCACTCTTAAATGGCCCAGTGATTTTTCCCAGTCATATGCAAATGTCAGATTAGCATACATTTTAGTCTACACTGGTGTTACCATGTAGTTTTAACAAATTAGGAACATAAAGAAAAATAAATGGTATTCGTTAGGAATTAGCTGCTTTCGTTAAACCATTTCAATATTTTTTTTATTTAAGAGACCGGCGAAAATAATTATTGATAATACAAATTTTGTTACCTTTAAGATACAAATTTTATATCGTAACTATTAATATGGTTGATAACACTTATCTCGATGAAAATGCGAATAAATATTTATTTAGAAGTATATAGATAATTATTAAGACATAATCATTGCCAATAGTATCTAGAGATATTATTATTCTTATGCCAAGTCCTAAGAACGCTATACTAAAATTGGTACAGAGCAATAGAAAAATTACGAATTATATGAGCACACACACACAAATTGAATAGAATTGAGACCATTTCTCCTTTTTCAAATTTGTAGTTTTCAAGTATTGAACATCGTTTAAAAGTAGAAACAGCTTTTTCTACTATCCTTTTTAAATATTATTTACAAAAATCCTTGAATAGTCTAGATTTCTGGTGATATTAGCGCCCGCTCGGCCATACTTAAATAAGCAAAAACGTTGATGGTTTTAACAATGCGCCATACTTGTAATAACTTAAAAGGTTCGCAATGAACTACCGCTGGCTTCAATTATAAAATAATGAAGGCTCATTAAAAATGCCCACAAAAACGGCAGCCATTTAAAAGAGCCAGATATGATGAGTTGAGTATTTTGCTTATGGTCTTAAAAACTAACATTATTTTTTATTATAGAGATACATCTCTAAGTATAAACTTTTAAGTAAACCTCGCAAAGTAACTACCTACAAAGTAATATTAAAATGAAGACAGAGAAAAAAATTAAGGTAATGTAGAACATAACATGCCATGGCATCAACAAATATAAATATTTTACCCCTTTAAACACATCATTAATTTCTATCTACACGCTTAACACGTTTAAATTAAAGTTTATTTTCCTGAAATCCTGTAGTCCTTGAACAAAGTCGCGGGCACAGCCATAAAATATAAATATTCACGCGACATTGGCAGACATGAACTCTACTGAAGAAAATTGTTGCAAATTAACAATCCAAAAGCTTTCATAAAATAGTGACGTATTGAATCGAATCCTTCTATCCAACTCCAGGAATCTGCATTCGGCAACTTTCTAAAAGCTCCTAATATAAACTTCTGGTCGGCAGGTGCATGCTACGGAATCGGCGGAAACTCAACGTTGGTCTAGTGACATGCCGAAATTAGAACATCGCGGGAACTGCCCGCAAATATAAATGGAATATTCGTGTAGTCCACAGCTCACAGATCCGAGATAATCTAAGTACATCCTGTCTAACTAGCTCAAGTTCTGTCGCCACTGGCGGGAAGCGAGTCTCAATGACAAATCAGAGTAGTTTGTTAATATTTGATGTCGTTTATGTGTTCGCTCTGAATCCGTCTGCTGTTTTGCGAGTGAGGCGACGGAATTTCGGCTTTACAGTCGAATATGTGGCTTCTTCCATAATTTTATTCTACAATGTTTTGGCTGGTTATTTTTAATCTGTATTTTTAACTTGTAACATTTGTAAACTGGTTGTTGGTGTTGTGGTGATTAAAACCAAAAATAATTATGCAAACACTTTTAAAAGTCTTTGAATTGTAGCTACAAAAAAAACGACTTCACAAAATGTACGTCAAACATTTTAATCACATTAATGTGAGGTCGTATTTTTGTTATTAAAATCGTTCAATTAGTAACATTATCAAATCGAAAAAGCTTGACTTTCCTTACATACGCGATACAGAGACCCGCTCAACCTCAAAGTCAAAGTGCAATATTTATTTATTCAAGTAGGTTACATGGATTACTTTTGAATCGTCATTGAATACAATGTAAAGATAGATACACTTTATTGCACAGAAAAATTTACAGAAATTGGTTTCACAGACATAACTAAGTACAATTTAGGCGGTCTTATTGCTAGAAAGCAATCTCTTCCAGACAACCTTTAGGTAGAGGAAATAGTAGATATTGAGAAACGGGTGCGGCCGTGCAAAATATTTATTGAGAAAATATTAACAGGAAATATAAATACCATAATACGATAAGTACAAAAAAAAACATAAAAAATAAAAACACAAATAAATAAATAAAAATACATACATAAATATATATCAATAAATATATACATATCCACTGTTTAAACAAACATATAGAATAAACATATGGAATCAGATTAAATACCAACAAATGCTTAGCTTTATTTAAATACCTACTTTGTTAAAGAAGTTCGCGTTTAGTTAAGAGAAAGAAAGAAAGATTTTACTCTTGATTTGAAAATGGGGAGGGACTCAGATTGTAAAGTGATTCTACTGCCGGTTCGGAACCTATTTGTACTGAGAAGACGCAGGTAAGAAATCTATTAGATTAGTTACTGTAGCTGTATCTAACTAATTGCTATGTGTGGCTCACTTGTATGCTCGCTCCCAATATTCGAAAAACGATCCGTTCTAGGGGGTCTACTCTAATAAACGAAATATTTCGGATCCGACAACGGATGGCAATTTTTAATCCTCATTACCATAAAGTAATCACTTCGAATGCAAATTAAGCGTTTTCAAAAAACCATATATTATTTATGCAAATCAAAAACCACGTCTTCATTCCCAAACTTTTGAATAATCTTCAAAAATGAAACCTTTCGTTTGTTCGTTTCGTTTTCGAGAGTACCCCCCTAGTTACGGTTTGTTATAAATCATACAAGGCGTAAGCTAAAAACAAGCGACACACGACTGATATATGGCAGCTGATATGGAAAGTACATTACGAAACGGTATTAACGACTCGTAGTCGGTGAGAGTAAAACGACTAGTAATTTTTGTCACATTACGAATCGTAAAATATTGGAACCGGGCAACAGTCCCATTGATGAGATGAAGCCTTTGACCAATAAAGGGACGTATGTTACTGAATTGGTATTGTTGATGTTGTTATAAATAAAATCTTGGTGCCAGTAACTAAACTAAACTAAACTGAGGTAACAAAGATTATAAAAAGTGAATTTACAACTAGGCTACCAAGAGCCTGTCGAGAACTTTCTAAAAGCCTCATCAATACTTAGTTTGCTAACTCTATACATACTTAGTTGTTCCATCACCACTGGACTAGTTCACAACTTATAGATCAAAGGTGTATCTACTTTAGCAGGTTATGTGCGCGTATAATTTATCCTAGGCTGCCAATACGTGACTCGAAACCTATCAACCTTATGATAAGGTATGATTTCGTATGGAGTAGAGACGAAAAAGGGGACCGCGAGATCAATCAGGGTTTTCATTTACTGTTTTGGAAACTTGTATTTATATTACAGAGAGAAGGTTGAGGGTGTGTTTCATCATATAAAATACTCTAATCTTTTTTTTATTTAATTAAGGAATGTTTTAGTTATGTTTTTTGACCAAACAATATTTTTCAAGGACACACTATTTTGATCGATTTTATTATTTTTATAGTACTATACGCCGTACTAGCAAACTTTAAATATTAGAAACAGAAATTTTTCATCTCCCCTTTCTACGAATGCGGTGCGGGAATCGAACCCACGACCTTCACGTATCGCGTGTGCTGCTCTTACCAACTGAGCTAACCGCAAGTTATTGTAGGCGTTGAAATGTTTCTGCTGTATCAACCGTTAGCCTCCGGTAAGTGCCCTCTGCCGAATATCTAATTTAGGACTACATACTTATTATTAATAAGTATGTAGTCCTAAACATCGTGTGAATATAATAAGTTATTATATTCACACTATTTTGTTTACAATATCCCTCCACTTTTGAAGTATTTAGTATGTATGATTATAGGTACCAAAATATAGTATAGCACCGCCTAGTACACGGGTGTTATGGTACCACCGTTGATTCTGATTTCTGTAACACAAGTAGTTAAGCTATTGACCACAGAATCAGAGCTATGTATGTGATGTGGTCCAATATTTATTTATAGTACTACTAATAAAAAATTAATACAATGCTATTTACAGAGTTACTGTAACAAGTAAACAAGAAAAATCTTATAAAACAACACTCAGTTAAAATATCACCAAATGTACGAGTAAATTACCAGTCTCGTTATCTTAATAAAGTATGGCATGTACTGTATGTACTAGGATGATGTTTAAATTTTGAATGATAAGACAATTTTCATTGTATGCGAAAAGATAAACGACTTTGTTAGACGTAATCAATGAATCTTTATTAATTCTCATTCTATTAATTAATTCTTTATTAACTTTACTTGTAAAAAGGACAATAACTCCATAAAGGAACGAGCGACTGCTTTGTAATTTTCAGAAGTTGAAACTGCGAACAAAATTCGTGTTTAAACCAATTTCAATTAAACCCATTATTTTGAAGTTCTTAATTTAATGTAAAATTTTGTTACAGCAAGTTTTCACAATGAAGAACGCAACAATTGAGTGAGAATTCAATCGTCTTATGCGGGGTAAAAGTACAATGAAAGGAATACAACATAAAGGTTTCATCTTGTTTGTTTTGTAAGTTTAAGGTACCTTGATGCCTATTCTAAAACTAGATTTCGACTGAAGCTTTACACAGAGTGTTTTTTACTTAAAAATTAAGTCAATCTGGAATAGTATAGGACCTATACTATTCCAGATTGACTATACTATAGGTGTTAGCGATTGCTGTGATCCGACCTCCACAGCTCTTTTGGCCATGGTTTTGATACGTCAATATATTTTACTTTTTTCTTTTCAATTATACCATTTATTTTATAAGTGATTGTGAGTGTACCAGTATACATATGACATGATGGTTGCTGATTAATATACCATAAGAGCATAAGTATAACGAGTTTTGTTGTAGTTACAATTCTACTATTCCGTTGTAGTAGATAGGTTTCTCTCGATCAAAATATTTATTTTCCATAAAAGTCTGTTATTAATGGCTACCCCATACATCCGAACTCACTATTACTTTATAAATTATTGGTACAGATTAGTCATTATTTTGTAAGGTAAAATTTAAAGAAATTTAATGATTCGGAATACATTCAAATATAGATTTTCAACTTCGTTATTCCATCACAAAAAAGGGAGTTTATTTAGAGTTGTACCCACTATTTACAAAATATAAAAAAATATATCAATGTCATAAAAACGTAAATAATTCTTCTAACATTTTTTTTTACGTGCGATTACAATTATTTATGATATACATATAATGAGTATTATTTAAGATGTACCTAAAACCGAAAACGGTAAAACAAACATTATTAATGCTTTCTTCCATTCCCATTTGGATGTTTACCAAAATAAAATAAAATTTAAGCCTTTTTTGTAACCTGGACTGTGGATTTGCAAAAAAAATAATCGAAGGCTTGAAAACTTTTAATTCTTTACTTGACTTTTACCTTTTGGAAGCATTTTTATGCTATGTATATTCTATGTAGGTACATAGCAATTATGCTTTCAGTCACTGTAAATAAAGGCACATTAATGTATATGTTCGTATCTGGCCTCGGAAACTATACCGCTTCGTCCTATGCTGCAAACTCATACAATGAATGGAACTCACACAATGCCGAGTTACCCGCTTCAGACATACCTCAATGCGTGTAATGGCCGGTAGGGAATATCATGTGTGATTCATAATTTTGCCATATACATATTCTAATGTAGACATGTAAACATAAGGATACAGTTACAAAAAAAAGGAAAAAATGAAACCTTTGTAGGGCCACATGATCGTCCGTCTGCCTCTGTCAACAATCGTTTTTAGAAAGACGCGTAAGGGTAATTATAAAGTTAAGGGCTAAAGTGAAATCGAATACGAAAACAAGCGACCCTTTGGAGATGTTAAACAATTTGTGTTAGAAGCCAACGCAAGGAAATGAATATACCCATTCAACACAGTTCTAAGTACGAGTAACTAACGTAATTGATACACAAAAAAAAAATTTAATGCAGAAAAGTCAGTAAAATACCTATCCAGAGATACTAAGCGCAAACTAAAAAGTTGAAACTGGACAGAAAAAAGGCATAGAAACACACAACCCGTAGATAGTCTAGATAATAAGTCCTACTAACAAATACTTGTACTAATCTGGTATTATAAAGGCTTCAAAGGCAAATTTTAACAGACGATACTATGATACATTTTATTTTTTTATCATCAGTTTTTTAAGATTTATTAAACCACCACACATCAATGGCTTTTCAAAAACATTTTCCATTTATTTCCACGCGATGCCATTATGACGAGCGCAGCGCAACTTTTTGCCTGTGTCCTTTGTATGCTGGCAAAAAGGCATGCAGTGACCGCCGGGAGACAAGGTTAGTCGCACACGAGAATTGCAATGCCTTAGATATGCAGATATAACAAAGTCAGAATTTGGGTTTCATCGGTAATACATAGGTTACGTAACTTGCTTGTCTATCCGCTCATCATTAATAAATAAAATATTGATCAACATCATAAACATTACAATAAATTCAATTTCATTACGACCTCGAAAGGCGAGCGGACAGGACTTTAGGGTAACTTCATCTCTGAGGTCCCGGTCTCTGTTCCCGGTCGGGTTAATATGGAAAATTAACTTTTCTATATTGTTTTGGGTCTGGACCGACATTATTTCTGATCCCCAAACGAAAGTACTTTAGGTATTTACTTACCCCAGGATCGTAGCAATGTGGGTGATGTCGAATAATTATATTTAATTAATTATAAATAAATGGTTTTCGAACTAATATTGTCCAAAGAAATTAGTAGAAGTATTGTTATGTACTGTTTCAGCATCAACTCGCTCGCTATATCTCTATTTATAGCTTATTCTGCAATATGCTACAAGTACTATGATTTTATTAATTAAAAAGAGATACCATATATCTAAATTCCACTGCTGGGGTCGTACCGTCTAAAAAGTAAACAAAAGGCTTTTTTGTTGATTAATCTGAAGCAGGAGATTTATGACGTGGTTTAGAATTTTCAAATACTTCATTTTTTTAAACGCTTCATTCGTGTTCGGTCGGAGTGAGATTGTAACAAGAATTTAAAATTGCAATCCGTCATAGGATGCAACCTATTTTATTCATGTTGGTAACCTGACCACAATTCAACCGTCATATTTCACAACATAGACCATACAGATTGGTGGAATGGTAGAATAAAGCAAACTACAGCCTCACTGTCAGATAAAACAATACAACATTTTGATAGAATCCCAACTATAATTTATTAATGCGAAAGTATCGCTGTCTGTCTCTCTATCGGTTTTTTAACCTGAAAAAGAATATAGACTACTTTTAATGCTAAAATAGAGTTAAAAAGGGTTGAATTTTTATGGAAGTTTCACCATAAATAAAATAAAAGCTCGAAAAAGGCTTTTAACTAAAAAGCTTAATTGAATAAAGCAATACGACATTAAAATATTGTATTAATTAAAATGTTCCTTGTAGGGTTGTAAAATGCACTGTGCATAGGGGGGGAGGGTGGCGTGGTGTAGGCACTAGCGTGGCAAAATGCTGGGTGGAGCATGACGTAGTGCTGAGGGTTGTATGATGTGCTGCTGGAAGAAAAATGGTGTGCTGCTAGGGGTAGCTTGGTTTGATACAGGGGGGGAGCGTGGCGTGGTGTATGTAGGCAGTAGCGTGGCAAGAGTCGAGCATGGCGCGGTGCAGAGGATTGCATAATTTGGTACTGCTAGAAACATGGCGTGCTGATGGAGGCAGCTTGGTGTGATTCCTACACATAACCACAAGAGCCGGCCAACGATGTCATCGCTTCACCGTGGAAAATATTCCATCACGAACAAAAAAGTTTGGTAACTCCTATCTTTGCCGGACCATAAAGAAGTGGAACTCGTTGCCGGCTTTGTGTTTCCTCCTTCCTTTGACATGGATTCCTTCAAAAGGAGCATAAAGAAACATCTTGCGGGCCAGTATAGCGATGCTAACGGAAAGGATTTTGATATCAAATCCGTTGTCATCTCGATGTGGGTTCCTCTCTTGCTTACCATCAAGCTGGGAGGAGCCAATACACTGCGCTACAATAAAAAAGGGGGTGACCGTGTCATGGATCAGCAATAAATAACTCTGTTTTTTCAACAGGTCTTTTCCTTCGTCTCGTATGTGAGCACCCTAGAATAGCGTGTTGTACGCGTCACGCAGTATCTCTGAGTATGCAAGTGATACAACATCGCTATTGTCTGGAATTAATGAGATTCAGCTTACTTCTAGCACACAGCACCTAATGTAAAACAGTAAACACTATTTTAATATGATATCAGATGCAGTGCAAAACGCATACAATGGCGGTGCTTAGACAGAGTATGCCGAACATGGAGGAGCACGAAAATCAGGACCAAAATAATATCTATGATTTATGGTCTTAGTAGATGTAAGGTTATAAGCACAAAAGACAAATACTGTGGACAAGTAATCAATTAAATCTACTGGTCACCTTGAGTGTCTCATTTCTGTATTGTTTGGTATTTGATATCATGTCAAAAATTTACTGGCAGATATTTTAAAATACTGGTTTATTTGCTAAATTAAACGCGTGTATCTAAGTATACAAATTGCAATTGTGTCTTAATTATTGCCAGAAACAAAAAATTGATTGTTTTTTTAAAATGCCAGTTGACAAAAAAAGTCGGAAAAGGCACTGAGAGGCAAAATTAGTCTTGTTTATTATTGTTACTGCGTCCAACACTCAGTTACAAAAACATACGGTTGGAAAAAAGCGCGCATACGGAAGCAAGGAAAACACAGACCGAGATCAAAAGTCCCGCACGCAAAATGAAAACAACCTGCGTTTAAAAAACCGGCCAAGTATAACCAAGGCTTGGGTAATAAAGGTTCTGTATGTACAAAAAGAAGTAGTTATTTTCTCACGAAGCTAATAGTATCTTACTTTATTTTTTAAGATACTGTGGACCGATGTAAGTATAGAAACCTAGTCCTTAAGTAAAAATAAATAAATTTTTAACTATACACAAAACCGCTCCGAAGTAATGAGAAACCATAAAATGTTTGTGTATAAGGATACAATACTTTGTATGGATTGATAAATGTTGTTTAATGAATCACCCAAGATCGGTTGAACAGAGTACGATGAAATATAATGATTAATATTGGTGTAGGATAGGCTGAGGAAGCCCTGAGGAAGAAGTAGTAGCAAGCTTGACGTAACTTTAAATTATAGCAACAGCCTTTTCAATTATCCAGTAAATTAAGTATACGTATGTAAAAGGCATAGGTACATCATTAAAATTAAGTTATCGGTATAATTAGATTCGGTGATCTCAAACCCGAGGTACGTTTGAAAAATCAGACCTAGTAATCGAATCTAGAACTCCAAGATTACATTCCATGGCTCAAGCTTTTGAACTAGACCATTGAATTGAGGCGCTATAGCCAAAGGATTTGTTAACTTTGATTTACCAAAACAATCTATCACTCTCATGGCTAGACCAAATGGGAATAACAACTAATAAAAGATATTTACCTTTCATTTCAGAATAGGGACCCCTAAAAACACGCGACAGCGGATTCAAGGGCTACACATTTCGAATTCATAAGTCTTACCCGGGTTGTTACCGGCAATACAGTACAATAGATGGCAGTAAAAAAACTTTTTAGAATATGTAATAGGTACAGGGTCCAAAACGACAAGGGTAGTCGAAGAGAGGTATCAATCCGTTTTTATATATTTATTTGCGACAAACTTTTGTTCGCAAAAATTAAAAATTAACCTTTAAAGCATCAAAATTCTTATATATTTCTTCAAATGAGAATGAGAAAAATCAAAAATAGATTTTATCTTTATGATTTGAGTATGAATCTGTATGATATATCAGTCACCAATCCCTTACCGACTAAAAAAATATTTCGGTGTCTACCCCATATAGCAGCAGCAGATTATTGTGGTTGTGTCGTAATCTTAACTACGTAATACGATGACCTAACTGACAGATAACATACCCTACAAAGAAAAGTCCTCCTTAGCTAAAAGACATAAAGCTAGTCCCATTGCCAAGCGGTAGGCGGCATTGTCGTTCAACCACTGATCCAGTAGATATACCTACCGCCGACACTGTTGAATAGCAATCATTACTGTCAAACACATCAGACGTCTTGCTTTACGAAACAATTGGATCCCAATTGATATGTGTTGTTGTTAGCTGTCGAATTCTTAATTACACGACGCGTCATCTACTGTTGATATGTGGAGCCGACTTCGAACTAGTATCTTAATAGAGATGCTATCTGAAGATCTTGGACCCGCCCTAAGCTTAGGTATTTGAATATTTTTCTATGGCACCAAGCTGGTATTGTTGTGTGGTAGGTACTTGTGGTACGTGGTGGACACGATCAATCAGTGCCGCTGCACTCGCTATGTTTCGATGGGGAAAAAACCGTGAACTTTCGACACCGCATGCTGCTCAGTGCATGTAGATATGACTAATGCAAACACTGACCTTAAAAAGGCCAGTAGGTCTCTTTGGAAGTTTTAAACTTTGTACAAAAGTATCGTTTTGGCCAATGAGAGCCTTTAGCCAATGTACAAATACGAGTCGTCTTAAGCTCAGTTACACCGACTTAATATTAAAGGTTAACTGATGATTTGACAGCTAACGGTTACCAATTATGTTACAGATGAGCACCATTCTTAAGAAATATTATCAGAGAAGAAGCCTCTATAAGAGGGCCTATTACAAGAGAAGTTAATAGCTAAAGATCTCTCGAATCTCCTACATGGTGAAGACTCTCCAGCGTAAATATTTGCTCTTTGTGAACTCCAAGCTAGTTTCAGATCTAGCAGAGCATTCTAAGATCACGTGAATAGGTCCAGTCATGATCGCAGGATTCTATTCCTGTTCTAGCAAAACACTTATTTGTGGACCACCTTGAAAAAGCTACCTTGCTGTCGCCCAATGGACTGCACCACGGCGGTCGTGCAAGTGTTGGACAAAAGCGTGCGCCGCCCATACTAACTGTTCAAACACCACTGCGCTCAAATATTTGTCTAATTATTCGCGGTGGACGCAGAGTGTTTCACTCAGGCGACGTTTGAGCGCGTGCGTTATTTATTAGGCGGAACCTGGCAACGCTTGCTCGGATTTTCACGAACAATGCAGGCTTTCGAAAAGAACTGATAGTTTGTTTTTGGCTGTCTGCATTCCCCAGGCGGGCGTTGTAAATGGAGTTTCAGTGTGTAGGTTATGGGAATCTTAATGTAAAATAACAACTTTGTACATATAAATATATGTATAATAGACTAGTTGACCAAATAGATGTTATCCTGTCTTAACGACAACTATTTAATTGTACTTTTTTTATTTTTCATAAGAACCTTATCCTGACAATAACAAACACATAAAATTGGTTCAGCTGTTCACGTGTGATAGCGTGACCTTGGGAAATAGGGACTCATTTTAATACATTGAGATGTTATTCTTTAAAAAACAAAATACTGATTAAATTTGGATGAAATATGGTAGCTAGATTAGATAATATTCTTTATTCCAATATAATATGAAAATTGGTATTGGCAACAGCTTTGACATAAATGCTTAAACAATGTGTTACATTTAGTAAAACAATTAAAACTGGCGTGAATACATTGGAAGAATTCCTTTCATATCGTGTAAATAAACTTTTTAACGAAGATAAACATTAGAAGCCTAAAGCAAGTTCTCAACGCGATATCCACATTCTTAAAAAAATATAAATCCATTGTGTAGGTATGACTCTTAAAAAGGATATTTGGCCCTACTATGATATCGTTTTCTCTTACTATAATGGTTTTTAATGTACAGTCAAAAACACTTTGAACGTTGTACCTACTGCCCATAAGTCGTGGGCGTGAGAAGTATTCTCGAACTGCTAGTGTTTGCCGTGATATACTGTCCCCCGTTGACGCCGACGCCAACTTATCACACTAAATCGATATGACACAGATTATGAAACATAAAAACCGGACTATTCCGCCAAATTCCATTACATGTCTGCGTTCCTCACGATATCTTCCCTTGCCCTCGAGCTTTTAATATCATGACATTGAGGTGCTGGGTTATGTCCAGAAGAAATACATACATGCCTTTTAATAAATCAGCATGCGTTTGATAAGTTTACGGTATTGTACTGGCTATAAAACGCAAAGAGTTTATATTTATATAGAACCTTCTACCGTACTTACAGTAGGTAGGTACATCATTAGTTTGTACAAGCTCAGTATGTTGTCACATTAAGCCTCCGCGTGACTAAGTAAGTCAGATAGATTGTAAACTTAAGGTTGACAAGGTACTGAGTCATTTAAAAACAAAAGTTACTGACTGTATACTTATATTGGTTAGACTGGTCACAGTTTGCGGATTACGAGCCCCAGTAGAGTCGCTAAGTGTTCTAAGCTTTACCTACGTATCCAGAAACTTCAACCATTTACTACTTACTTACTACTAAGAGAGGTAGGGCATAGCGATTTATCGCTCGAACTGGGGCAGCCCGACTGGTGAAATACCTCCACCTTACAGAAGACCGCAGCGAAATAACAATCACTTCTGTGTTGTTGTGTTCCTGCGTGTGAGTAAGGTTTCCAGAGCTCTTTGGGGGGTGCTACGTAAGTAGCAGGGGTCAAGCCTTCAAGGTAAGGGCGACAAGTCCAGTAACAGATTTATTACGTTGTACTAGTCACCCTTAAGCTAGGACCTCATTACCACTTAACATCAGGTGGGATGAGGTCAATCTTGAAGTGTAAAATATAAAAAAAAACTTATCTTTTTAAAAAAAAAATATAATACAAAAATTAAAAACTTTATTAAGTAAATAGGTACAAAATATCCCGATCTGCTTGGCTCAGAACGCAAGTATTGTGTGTTAACGCCATCTATCGAAAGAAGCTTTTATTTTTACGTAACCCACATCTGGGTTCTAACAAATAAAATAATCATTGAAGCAGTAGGTTCAGGGCAAATTACGTAGATGTCTCTTTTAAAAAAAATTGCTTCGAATTGTTATGAAAACCCAAAATTATTTTTGTTCGTAGCGATTAAACGAGCTAGTGGGACTTCGGTCATAGTAATTCATGATAAAAATGATCCGTTTGTGAAGTCTACGTCATAGTATATATTTTCAGTTCGATAACTTCGATATTTATTCTTGTAAGTATATGGGCGGACCAATATTTAAATTGTATAGTCCAAGATTTTTCTGTCTGTTCCTTTACCACGAACAATACAGTAACCCAACATTATTATTGAGACGACCTCCGTAGCCGAGAGGCGAGCGGGCCTGACTTTGGCGAACGCCATCTCTGAGGTTCCGGGTTCGATCCCCGGTCCGGTCAATATGGGAAACAAACTTTTCCATATTGTCTCGGGTCTGGGTGTTGTGGTACCGTCGTTGTTTCTGATTTCTGTAACACAAGTGCTTAAGCTACTTACCACAGAATCAGAGCAATGTATGTGATGTTGTCCAATATTTATTTTATTTATTTATTTATATTATTATGTAGAGATTAAATGTTATGGAAAAATGCGTGTTGAGTCTTGACGTAGCTGCGAATAACGTTCTACTGAATTGTCATTCAAAACTGTCACTACACAAAACTACTGTGGTTCTTGTGGATTTCCAGGGTTGTTGTACGCTGCAATCCATCTTGGACTTGCACCTACAACCAGCAGATTTGGTCCACAGAAATGAATAAAATGTCTTTTTTCTCTTCTCATAAAAGTTTATTACTCATAACTCATCAATTCTTTTTAGCCTTGTTGGTCTTGGATTTACTTTGAGATTTGAACATAACTTTTACTAGATAAAAAATGGCGTAGAATATAACAATAATAATAAGTAAACAAAAAGCGTATACATCAAGCATGTTAGACTCGAACCAGCTCAATTGAAGCGCAGGATTTTTGATGAAATCAGCACCTTTATTTCTCAATACATATTCTATCCAATACATGGCTGTATCTAATGCAGGCAGCGGCCTATCTCTGAACCTAGCAGATATTTCTTGTGCCCTCTTTTTGTAAGAATCATCCTTGAGTACTTGGAAAAGATTATTTCTGAGATTCTCTTCGTTGAGGTCATGATATTGTTGAATTCTTCCAAAGCCTAATGCTTGGGCTTGCAACAAATTGTTGTACTGATCTGCGTATATTGGTATACCAATTATAGGTACACCATGGAAAATCGCCTCTTGTGTGCCGATGAGGCCACCGTGTGAAATGAAAACATCGATGTTCGGATGAGCTGAAACGAAACAAAAATTGCTTACCATAGATTTGGTTACATTACATAATAAAAATGAAAATAAACTTATTATTATGATTAAACTTATTAACTTATTATAATTATGTACCTATATATTAAAGTAAGGACGTGCAAATTCAGTTTATTCGAAATTGGATGCAGGGATTTCTCAATGTATTAGAAGGTTAAAAATGTTAATGATATTTAACTGATATAATTGAAAGTGTAATCAAGATTTATCATTAATATGATGTAAATAATAAGATAAAATATTTTTAATATTGATGCATAATACGCCACTAGCGTTACTTTATTAATTTCTTAGCGATTTAGTAATTCCTTATTATTATTATTTTAATTATGGACTCCGTCCCTCGTTTACAAACAACGCAGTGATTCCGCCAATGTCAAGTGTTTAGTGAGACACGTAGTAATTTCTTATTTTAGCATAATGTTTGTCGGCGGCTGACGAGCCATCAAACTAATAAATGTTATGTCAGCAACTTGTCAGTAACGACTTGCTGATATAACATTTATTAGTAACGATCTGACATGTTTTTAAGTGTACTATCACTTGTTTAGTATTTTTAAACGTTTTGAAAACAACTGATTGGCACTTGTATTACACCGTTAAATTTAACCGTTCTTACCTGATTGTTTAAACCATAAAAAAAACATAAAAATGATAAACAACATAAAGATATCTTGAATATATGCTTCTTAGGTATATTAGGTAAAAAAATAATTATTGATTCATTTTATTTGCATAATAAAACCGGTAGGGAAAATACTACATAATATGTAGGTAGGTACATCGACATTGTCAGCATTTATAATAAGAATGACCTTCACGTTGGCTGCCATTACAACCGTTTAAAATGACAGTGATTAAGTGATTATCTGTTAAGAATGATTTAACTCCACCAACCAGGCTTGGAAGTATTCAAATATCTACACAGTAAAAAAATGCTTCATCTTCTAATTAACATCTGATAGTTCACAGTTTAGATGAAGTCTTTGCCCAGTATTGGAATTGCTTATAAAAGGCTTACGTATGATCTCAATGTTTCGTGATGGATGGATTATTTCGTGAATAAAACTTTCTATTTAATTTTTAATTTTAAACAGATGTTTGTTATAGCACGTATGATATTCTTTCATACTATCAGTACAGTAAATTACTGCAATTGGTACAATTACATATCGTATTTATTATCTTTTATCTTTGATATCGTTGGAGATGTGTTTTGATGATTTGTACCTACTGCCAATTTAAAACTTACAAACCAATAAGGTTTTCGACTACTTTGTCAAAAATAATATATTTATATGTAGTACCCATATTATATAATCCCTGCTAATGTTATAAATGCGAATGTAACTCTGTCTGTCTGTTACACCTTCCCGCTTAAACCTCTCAACCAATTTTGGTGAAATTTGGCACAGACAATCTTTAGACCCTGAGAAAGGACATAGGCTACCTACCTTTTATTGCGAAAATAAGGTACCTATACGCGAACGAAGTCGCGGGCACAGCTAGTAATGTATATTTCCACAATGAAACATTTGTTTTAAAACTAATACTAGCCGAGTGATATTTTTTTTTACATTTATATTCTGACGCTATTTCAATAAAACTCACATAAAATGTCCTTTTGCGGAAACCATTTCCTTATAACGACATTATTGGGCTTGAAATCAAAATTATCATCCTCCCACTTCCACAGTACCGTCTGTTTCAGCTCCGAGAATACTTTTAGGAATACATTCTTCTTATCTATGGGCAATTCCGAACTTCTTACATTAGACCCGAAATTGACATACACCACACCATGCTTAGATTCGTCCAGCAGCTTCTGTAGATCCTGAAACATTAAAATCAATCCGAAAGGCTATTCATTGTCACCCTTCAACATCACCTCACTTCCAACAATGATAGTTAATTTACCACAAGTCTAGGTTAACACAAGATTTTATGTTTGATTTATCCATGCCATTGACCGTAATGAAAAATTTGCATCTTTTTATTTGGAATAAATTTTGTGAAAAATACTTTTTTACTTATTTCAACCATGTGATGAATTGTAATTCGATCGCTTTCAGACAAACTAATGACAAAAAACTGTTAATAGCAAAACCACTGATCTCATAGAAACAAGTAATTATACAATCGCTAAGCCAACTCTTTTTTTGCGTTTAAATTTAGGAAGTGTACACATATAAAGGTCTGAGTTTTATTCTGTACCAACTAGCTATTAAAAATATTTAATATTAAAAAACCTATATTTTTATACCTGAGGTAATTTAGAGTTACTTCGTGTTAGATGCACGCCGCCAATTTCAACGATGTTTGGAAGATAAGCTACAGGCTGGTCAAAACTAAAATGGCTGTTAACCAAAAAAAGAGCAGCATCTCTTTGCTGGTCAATAAGACTTGGCGCCGGCTGAGGAAGATCTGGTATGTATTTTCTTACAAATTCTTCTTGCTTTTCCATATACCAATATTTCCACCATACGAACTCATAAACTGTGAAATATAGATTCCTCAGTCTTCCCCAAAAAGTTGACGGCGACTTCACATCCAAAAACTCCGAAATTACAGTTGAAAGTTGTAGTGGATTTCTTGTTATGATATTATGTCTCATGCAGTTCCCATATGTAGTTACGAGAACCAATGGAGCTTGATATTTATGAGCTAATGCATAAAACGCTTCTTGAAAGAACTGCTCACATATCACCAGGTCAAATGTGTTATTTTTTGCCAAAAACTGCTGTACTTCTTTCGACTGCAAGGCTAATTCAGTGAAACCTAATCCTCCACGCCAAAGTATGGTATCATGGAATTGTTCCGCTGAAATTTCCACCATGCTAAAAACATTCGGTCGTTCAATTCCTGCAACAAAAGAGCACGTTTTATTGATAACACTTTTAGATGGTTTTTGAATTCGTAGTAATTAGCCGTCGGCAACTTGTAAAATTGCTTACTTTTATGTCTTTTGGTCTTTTGTATATGGACGAACGAAATATATGTTTTGCCTAGACTTTAGATTTTTTTATATTTGTTTTTTTTTATATTGCACTTCAAGATTGACCTCATCCCACCTGATGTTAAGTGGTAATGAGGTCCTAGCTTAAGGGTGACAAGAATAGCATAATAAATCTGTTACTGGACTTGTCGCCCTTGTATATCTATAGAACAATTCCCAAGAAGCTTGAAAACGAAGTTACTAAAATGTAATAGTGTCATTGTTATAAAATAAAAGACAAGTAGGTACATTTAACAACTACAATTCTTAATATAATGCTACACACTCTGATATACCTACTCACAAAAAAAAAGATAACACAAAAAGAGATAAAATAAGCTTGTTCCTACATGCCCACAAGATATTAAATTTAAGAACTAAGTATATAAGTAGTCAACTAAAACATCCTTTTGTTAATTGGTGCATAGGAAGAAGGGATTATAAACATTTAATTTGTTGACTACTGCTTCGATGGGTCCTTCGTTTACCCTGCCATATCCGCGTAATTATGCGAACATTTTTCTATTCATTGGCACTATAATAACTTTGAAGATAACATTTGTAAAATGATGCAGTGTCTGTTTTTTTTACATTTCACTTCAGGATTGACCTCAACCCACCTGATGTTAAGTGGTAATGAGATCCTAGCTTAAGGGTGACAAGTACAGCATAATAAATCTGTTACTGGACTTGTCGCCCTTACCTTGAAGGCTTGACCCCTGCTACTAATGTAGCACCCCCCAGGAGCTATGGAAACGTAATTCACACGCAGAAACACAATAACACCGAAGTGATTGTTATTTGGCTGCGGTCTTCTGTAAGGTGGAGGTATTTCACCAGTCGGGCTGCTCCAGTTCGAGCGATAAATCGCTATGCCCTACCTCAACATCTGTCATTTTTTAACTAGCATCTGTCATCGATGGGGTAAATTATTTGCACCAGAGTTGTAGGTAACTTACTACGGGAATACTTGTACATTTTTTGTGTGTTTCATTCCAATAATTACCAAGAACAACATATATAGAATGAAGTAGATAGTTAACGGAGGCTTGGCGCTCATTGCCGTGATAAAATCATGAAGAATTAAATTTGCTATCCGGACGGATCCGACATGTATCGTTTTTGGGAGTAGACCCTCAGGAACATCGCTGCTTGTCGCAAGCTAGTATTTTTGCCAAGCAATTTGTAGGAGCAAAACAAAAATCATAAGGAATACTGGAGTCACGTATTTGAACATTCATTTTCATGTTTTTATTACTGTGTTATCAAGTATTTCAACAAAATAATTGGCGGGCAATATGAAAGGTATTAGTAAAAATTACAAACTATTGAGTTTGTGTTCGTTACACATTTACGGTTTAGTGAATGGTAATCGATTTTTAAAGCAATCTCAGTAGTTCGAGAGTTCAGTGGAGTCATGGCTGGCACGTTCGTCATGCTTGTGGACAAGTGCCACCTTTGGGGACTGGGAAATTGGTCTGCTCCAGCTTACTTCTTAAAAATAAATACTTAATGTTTCTTCACTCATCAAAACAAAACTATATGACTTAGTCCAAAGTGATCTACACATAGACTGTAATTTATCTGCTGGGTATCTTCTCGGTAGATATAGGATCTGAACTAGCTGTGGAATCACTTTGCATTATATTCAATGACGATTCAAAAGTGTTAGATGTAACCTAGTAGAATAAATAAATATTTGATGGAATAATTGTTTGATTGATTGAATATCGGTACCCACCGCTGCGGGCGCTCCTTCGTATACCATACATAGTTTTTTATTTCATAATGTCCTTCTATTACTTTTTGGTTCGCGCTAAGGGCACTGGTATTATGAATCACTTAAACCAGTTAAGTTCACATACTGTAATACATTTCACGTGCACGATTTTATTCTGAAATCTTTTTCAATGATATTAAGGTGTAACGTTTCAACATTTCAAATTGTGAGTTATAAGCATTAAAACCTCTTCCGCGCTTCTGTAAAGTTATGTTTTTTCACTTGCGATCGTTTGTATAAAATATCTTGAGTGAGTCAGAACTAAATTTAATCACTACTTAGCTAGTAAATTGTTGTACCTCATGCTGGTACAAAAAACACTGTCTGTCTATTCATGACGTTTTTTGTTCCATATTTTAAAATGCGGGTGGAACATACACCGCATGATATTAAAAAAATATATTAACTTTAAATATATTAGATACCTTCTTACTTTATGTTCGTAAAATATACCGAAACTCTTGTTGTAATAACTAAAAATATTATAATGGATTGTCTATGTTAATCAAATAAAGCCACCACCATTTCAGAACCTTTTACTACGAAGAATAGACCGGTAAGAAACTACAGTACCTACCCCTAACACGAGAAAATGCAGCAAGCAAGTAGTTTTAAGTAGTTCTAGTTTTGTATGTCAATGTCAATAGTTCTGATACTCACAACTCGGAAATATTGCACCAAGGCATATCTATCTACACTGTAGTTCCACACATGTAAATAAAATTAATCCAAAGGAATAAATTAAGAAATTTGATCTGTTATTGGACGTAGGTTTCTGTGCTAAATACCTAAATAGTGAGCTTAGAGTAGGTAGAATTTTAATTTGTGTATTATATTTAATTAAAGTTCATTGACGCTATTTACAAATGTTATTTTTAATGTAACGTAAATGTCTGGATCATATAAACATTTTAAAAAACACGTTGTACTTATTCATAATTGCTAATGCAAAATCAACAAAAAGAACGAACACAAAGTTTTTCACAAAATGAAACCAACATTAAAATCAAAAAAATATTAACCTTCTAATTGACATAAGTTATAAATATCGTCTGATGTGTAAATACATACCAGCTACATCCCATATCTCTTTATCGTCCACTAGAATCTGATGATAATTTTTTAAATTTTCTTCCGTTTTATATCCTATGATAACAGTGACATTATGTCCTCTTCTTGCCAGTTCCAACCCAATCGGCCTTAGCATAATATAGTGCGATTTTGATGTAAAAGGCATAACATACAAAATATTTGCACACTCACAACATGTTAACACAAACAAAATTAAAAAATTAAGCAACATCTTGATCTACACTAATTTAAAAAAATATTCGTTAACATGTTACAAGATAACGTCAACGTAAGAATGGTCCATTTTACATGCGCGAATCAAAAAGACTGGCATTCAATTATATGTGATTTGATTTATATAGGAAGCGGAACGTTCCGCCGTGTTCAATTAGCCGCATGGTGGTGGGGCGTGATACTTGTCTCGCGTTTACAATGCATGTACAATCACGAGCAATAAAATAAACACTAGAACTCTTATATCGTTATATTAAAGGATCGCTTTAGAATGAGGTTGTATAGATATCAGTGCACATGACTGTCTTCTTAGTCGTGCACTCTTGACAGAGTGGTCGTGATCATAATGCATCGCTTTTCAGTGTAGCTTTTGCCAGTTGCCTCCATCTACTCCTATTGTTCGCACTTCTGCAACACTCATTCAGAGAAATGTTTGTGGTACTTTTGATGAGGTCCGTCCATCGAGTTGGCGATCTTCCGCGTGAGCGCCGGCCTTCGACATGCCCCTGTATAACCAGTCTCTCCATAGAGTCTTCATTGCGAGTGATATGCCCAAACATTGTGAGTATGTGAGCACATGACTGTACGTCCTTTGAAAAGAAAAACTTTTGCAGAAGCGTTTGTTGGTGAATTCAATTGTACATTTTGTATGTTTGTGAGTACAAGCTTGTGACTCAAAAGCAAAATTGATCGCTCATGTAAAACCTGTCACTATTTTCAAAATATAATACGAAACGAACATATTTTATGTGCAACGAGTAAATAAAAATCAATGACGATACAGCGCATCAAAGTTTAGTGGAGAGGTCTCCACTAAACTTTGAAATAATGACGTAAACACACCTGTGTTTACGTCATTATTTCATAAAAACTGTACGAAGAAGTGAAGTCGCACTTAAATGAAACACAATGTATCTTAGTAATTTTTTTTTAACGTGAAAAAAGCGCAAACCGATTTTTTAGTTATCTACTTTATTTTTCATTGCAATTACAGTAGTTTCGCTAATCACCGCTGCGAGCTACCCTAATTTGGCATACTATTCTCCATACGTGAAAATAGTTAATAATAGGTACTTACATGGGCGTACCCAGGTTCTGGGCCAGGGGGGGGCTAATCAGATTTTTATAAGCTATCATCATCATCATCATTTCAGCCTGTTACTGTCCACTGCTGAACATAGGCCTCTCCAACCGATTTCCAGCGCGACCGGTCCATTGCCACCTGCATCCAATGAGACCCAGCTATTTTTACTAGGTCGTCGGTCCATCTGGTAGGTGGCCGTCCCACACTGCGCTTGGTGGTACGTGGTCTCCACTCAAGAACCTTTTTGCCCCATCGACCGTCCGATCTTCGTGCTATGTGGCCAGCCCATTGCCACTTCAGCTTACTAATCCTACGGGCTATGTCAGCAACTTTAGTTCGTCTACGGATTTCCTCATTCCTGATTCGGTCACGTAGAGAAATGCCAAGCATAGACCTCTCCATAGCTCGCTGAGCGACTTTGAGCCTTCTAAAAAGTTCTTTTGTGAAGCACCACGTCTCAGAGCCGTAAGTCATCACTGGTAACACACACTGGTTGTACACCTTTGTTTTAAGGCACTGAGGGATGTTGGACGAGAAGACATTTCGTAGTTTACCAAACGCTGCCCAGCCGAGTTGGATCCGTCTACTGACCTCTCTCTCAAAATTGGACTTACCTAAACGAACTGCCTCTCCTAGGTCTACAATTCGTCTACAATTTCAAGAGTAAAGTTCCCAACAGTCGGTGCGGTGGGTGCAATATGGACATTACACATGACCTTTGTTTTGTCCATGTTCATTTTAAGACCCACTTGTTGAGACACTTTATTGAGGCTACCGAGCATTTGTTCTAGATCTTCCAACGATTCTGCCATGACCACTATATCGTCGGCAAATCGAAGGTGAGTGATGTACTCGCCGTTGATGTTGATGCCAAGTCCTTGCCATTCCAGGAGCTTGAAGGAATCTTCCATAGCAGCGGTAAACAGTTTCGGGGATATGACATCTCCCTGTCTTACCCCTCTTTTTAAGGGAATTTCCTTCGTGCAATGCTCCTGTACTCGAACTGACATGGTGGCGTTATTGTACAGACATTTCAGCACCTCGACGTACCGATAGTCTATACGGCATCGCTGAAGAGATCTAAGAACCGCCCATCTTTCGACGGAATCGAAGGCTTTCTCATAGTCCACAAACGCTAAGCATAGTGGCCGATTATACTCCTCAGTCTTCTGTACAATCTGTCGCAGCGTGTGTATGTGGTCTATGGTACTATAGCCTTTTCGGAAACCGGCTTGTTCGGTAGGCTGGAAGTCATCAAGCCTGCGTTCGAGACGATTCGTGATGACTCTCGTGAACAACTTGTAGACGTGGCTCAGCAGTGTTATGGGCCTGTAGTTCTTCAGTAAGGTTTTGTCACCTTTCTTAAAGAACAGGACCACAACACCCCTGTTCCATGCCTCCGGCGTTTTGCCATCGAGCAAGGAGGAATTAAATAGTTTCTGAAGGACTTTCAGTACTGGTGTTCCGCCCGCTTTCAGAATATCAATATCAAGTTGAAAGCGATACTTTCGATATAATCGATTATATCGATATAATCGATTAATTTGCAATTATTTTTAGATAGTATCGCCATGATGGTACAGTTCAGGTAGGTACCAAGAAACTTAGCTATCACGTTTTATGAATAAAAAGTAGGGTATAAATAACGTTTTCACGGTTTCATTTTGAATGTGTTATGTCTAAGAAGACATTATATGAATGACGATTAAATCTAAAAATAATTGCAAATTAATCGATTATATCGATATAATCGATTATATTGTATTTGACTACGATTATAATCGATTATATCTAATAAAAATAGGTATCGATATATTAGATTATATCGATAGTATCGATACTATCGAATGTCATATCGATTATTAGATTATTTGAGGGGGGGATAATCGATTAATCGATTATCCCCCCCTCAAATAATCTAATTAGGGTGGGGCAGGGGGAGGGCAGCTGCCCCCCCCCCCCTGCCCCACCCTGCGTACGCCCATGGGTACTTACCATGTAATCCTTTAAGAAAAATCGTAAAACATAGAGCGCAAATAATAACAAAAGTGTCAAAAGACCAATAGTACCCATACTCACGATGTGACTTATGGCCACGGTTTTATTTGATACTGTAATCTGTGTATGATTTAAGATAACACAAAAAATCTTCCCAAATATATTTAGATTTAGCATTTGATCAGTGAGTTAACTGGGAAATAAACAAAAAAACAACATTTTTTTTTATTTTTATTTTTAATGTAGGTACAGAACACCTTTAACATCGTGATAGTCCGCTTGGAACAGTCTAAATGATACCGCATTTGAGTTACTTAAAGTACTTGTTACTTTACTTAAATGAATAGAAATTCAATTAGGTATTAATAGAAACCTACCTATTCATAATGTCTATCTTGAAAACACAAAGTACGACAAACAGCACGTCAGACTGTACAGACCCTTATGTTGTGCGTATAAGAATTAAAATCGAACACAAGTGTTTACCGTGACATGTTGTTAACCTTACGTATTACGAATAGCTATTTGATCTCTTGCACGAGTATTATCTATGCAATATGCATACAAAATGTTCGATCGGTTTCATGACGCGTCATAATGTCCTTGTACATATTGTCTTTATAAAGCACCTTAAATTATACATAGGAATCGAGCAAAAAAATAATTCTATTGTTCTCTGAGAGACGTTCTTTTACTAAATGACTTTGAAACTAGGTACCTAGTTTCAGTATATAGAAGCTACCTCACGAAATAGATTCTGGGCGTGCACGTTTAAACTTTTTTGTTGTGCCTCACCGTACTTGCGAATACTGACCTTTATGCCCTAAAAACAAACGTTTGTTCGTACCATTTATCTTCATATTGTGTTAGAAATGTAATATTTAATAGAAAATATTCCAAATATTATTCCACATGTTAATATAGTACCTATGCCACTAACTTAAAAAAAATTGTAACTCCTATCTTTGCCGGATCAAAAAGAAGTGCAACTCGTTGCCAGCTCATGTGTTTCCTCCTTCCTTTGACATGGATTCCTTCAAAAGGAGCTAACGGATAGGATATTTCAGTATCAAATCCGTTGTCATCGCGATGTGGGTTCCTCTCTTGCTTACCATCAGGCTGAGAGGAGCCAATATACTGCGCTACTTTAAAAAAATAAAAACAAAGTGAACTATTAGTTTACACTGTTCCCATATTATCATAAGTTATCTACTTAGGTATAGGCTACTTATTATTTATTTTAGAATTTCAAACTTTAACAATAACAAATTATTTATTAGAAATTAAATTTTAATTTATTTATCTTCTCACAAACCAACCAAAACTGATCAAGTTTTCTTTGTGGGCAAAATCATGTTTAAATTCAAATCAAAATCACATATATATATATCTCTTTATTTATTACGAGTACCTACCTATCGAAATTTTACTGTTATACCTGACTTTTCAATTACGCATAAATGCTTTTATTTTCTTGTTAAGTATAATCTGTGTTCATAGCAAATTGCATTTTTAGTTTTTAGTGTATAATTAGTGTGTAGCATAGCAGTAAAACAGCAATTTCGTCAACCATATCGTCTTCTGTGTCACCCTGCGCATCGTCAGGAATCTACCTATTCTCTATCAGTGTTATAGGAATACGTTATTATTTTAATATATAAAGTCTGATTCTAATCTGAACAGTACGTGACGAACCTGTTAATTTCTTTGAGCTAAAATCTTATGTAACTGACTCTGATTTTGGATTATATTACATGCCATATTCTACCATAGTTTATTTAATTGATGTTACTATTTTTCTTTAAGAAGAATAAGAAGCATATATAAAGATACTTTTTAAAGTGTCACTAAAATTCTGTAGGACTTTACGACGCGCATAGACGACACGATTACTTACTTGTCAGACGCATGAAAAAATGGAACAATTGAATACACATGTTTTTTCCGTTCACTGCCTCCGTATAGGTAGCAGACAATATTCGGACTCTTTAGTCCTTCCTTTGAAGCTAATATCGACTCGTGTAGATGTAACGTAAAACTGGCGTCCAAATCTTCGTCCATATTCAATATACATACACGATTTTATACGTTGAGCTACAGTACATCAACCTTTGGCACTTAGATACTGTTAATTTATATGAAACCACATGTAAAACTACATAGGTTTAGTAATGGGCTTTTAAAACATTCGTATTTTTCTGTCTTTTACGTAGTGACAGTTTGTCAACAACAAATGCCCCTACTAACCGCTGGAGCGTTGCTACATTTTCCACAGTTACAATTATTTTACTTAGTTGTTCGGTATGTCAAATAGTATTAGGTTTATTAATACCATTTTGCTAAGCCTAACGAACTGTTTTGAATACTAACGAACATAAAAAGGATAGATGACTATACTGTAATACATCTATTAGCCATGTAGGTACTTACCTAACGTAAAGCACTTTTTATTTGTAAGATCTAGAGAGACTTACTTACTTACTCGCCTGGATGTATTTATTTTGACATATTAAATAAAACAACCACTTAACTTTTCTTTATTTTACTACTCTTTTTATCAAACTTTGGTTGTAAAAAGTGTCTTAAAACTCTTAGGATTTTCAAAGTACAATATACAGTGGACAATATAACTAATAATACAAAAGCATACACATCCAGCATGTTGTATGCGATCCAACTCATTTTCAGTCCAGAATTTTTCATATAACTGGCTCCTTTATTTCTGATGACGTATTCTATCCAATAGACAGCTGTATCTAATGGTGTCATTGGCCTATCTCTGAACCTCTGTGATACTTCTTTTGCCTTATTTGAATAAGATTCGTTATTGAGAACTTCATTCAACATTTTATCTAAACTTTCTTCTGTAATTTCGTGGAATTGTAACAATTTTCCAAAGCCAGCTTCTTGTATCTGTAGAAGGTTATTGAACTGGTCCCCATATATCGGTATACCTATAATTGGGACTCCGTGGTAGATGGCTTCTTGTGTTCCAATGAGCCCGCCGTGTGATATAAAAACCTTGACGTTGGGGTGCGCTGTAAAGAAAACAAGTCTTTTTTATTTTAAGTGTACAACAAAGATAGGTTAGAATTTCCTTTCAGTAGATATCTAGAAGTAGCAAGTAGGATAAGGAATAAAGATACTGTCTTGTCGTTAGGAATATAATCGATGGAAAACTCTAGACGCGTTTTCCTTAGACCAGCAGTGTAACAAAGGTACTTGTCATAAATTCTCGCAATTATTCGCATATATAGTATATATTCTTAATATGTGATTATAAAAGGTAGTGAATCTCTTAAACAGTTATCATCAAAACTCAGATATCGCTGAACCTATGATTGGTGATCGCAATAAGAATACTCCTACGTCTCTTATTCGCAACATAAGTTCATAAGTAAATTAAGTCACGAAAAATCGCCGTTTCGAAAAATATAGATTTTTACACTAAAATGTCTATGAGTGACCGCTTACGATGAGCCACGCAAGCGTCAAAATCGATTCAATTCAATGCATCAGCTGTTGATTGGAAAATACGAGTGCGGTGTGCTATCAGCCAATCAACGCTATCGAAACTTTTGTCGTCTCATGTGAGAAGTTCTATAAATTGTGCATGCTAGGTCTAATTATCTCTATGTCTCGATATGAAACTCTTTACCTAGTATTTCGTTCTGCGGAAGCCATTCTCTTATTACAACATTATCCGGTTTGTTTTGTAACTGATCGTCCTCCCATTTCCATAGCACAGTCAGTTTGAGCCGTCTAAATACGTTCAGGAAAGCGTTTTTCTTTTCTACTGGCAACATTGAGCTTTTAATATTTGATCCAAATGTCATGTAAACAACACCGTTTGTGGCCTCATCGAGTATCTTCTGGAGATCCTGAAAAATACAAAAGTAGATTTAATGCTCCAATTCCATTATATGTAGGTATATAATTAATACGGTGACATTACAATAATATACATGATTGTATACAAATGAGGCTAAATGCTTGTTCAAATACGGGAAAAGTATTTAGCAGCACTTTATGTACAAACAAAAGCACGTCAGACTGCACACTTTCTACTTTGCGCCGCCCTTAAATCGTGCGCGTAAGAAGTAATATCGAATTGCAAGTCTTTACAAAGACGTGATGCTTACTGTTTATTGATTTTCCATAATTCGGTCTTAGTAGCATTTTGGGTAAAAACAATTTAAATGAAAACAAATGAAGAGAAAAAAATAATAATTGGATAATAAAAGCTAAAGCAACTTGCGATTACAGCCTCGCAGATTGGCAAAATTACCTACATTTTGATGGAGATATCTATAAGGTGTGATTAAATTAAAAATACTTAGGCATCTTATTTTGTTATTTATGACTTTAATTGCACATACTGCTATGCAGCAAATACTATACATATTAGGTATCTATTGATTCACAATTCATCTTCAATAGGCACATGAGAGATAATGAAGCTAAAAAATATCTTAAGCGTTTAATGGAATAATATAAAGTACTTACTTGAGGCAGCTCGGGTACTTTAGACGGCAAATGAACACCACCAACTTCCACAATATTGGGGAAGTAAGCAGTGGGAGGATCAAAACTAAAGTGGCTATTTATTAAAAACAGAGACACATTCTTTTGAATCTCATACAGACTCGGTACTGGCTCTTTCAAGTTTTGTACATAAGTAGTCGCTAGTCTATCCATTTTCCGCAGGTACCAAAACCGCCACCAAACATATTCGTAGACGGTAAAGTATAAATTCCTCAGTCGACCATAGAAACTCCCTGGCTGCTGTACCACTAGAAATTCGGAGATGACCGTTGCCAACTGCAGTGGATTCCTTGTTGCAATATTATGCCTCATACAATTTCCGTATGAGGTTATCAAAACCAACGGCGCTTCGTATTTGTGAGCTAATATGTACATAGCCTCTTGAAAGAACTGTTCGCTTATGACGACATCAAACTTGTGGTCCGCTGCCAAAAAGCGTTGAACTTGTGTCGAATTGAGGACGACTTCTGTTAGAGTGAGTCCGCCAGTCCAGAGGAACCTGTTATGTCTCTCTTCAGCTGACAGGTCCACTGAGGAGAAGTGACTTGGCCTTTTCCCACCTGCAATTTTAGTATTCCATTTTCAAAAACTATAATATCCGACATTTCAAAAACAATAATTGCTCAAGCACTAGTTTACGGTTAGTAAATACGGTGATGCCAAAGTACATACCAACTTAAATACCTCAGTCGAGTAATAAATACCCGGGCACGACAAGAACAATCACTAATGTTTTGACGACCTCCATAGCCGAGAGGCGAGCGTGCCGGACTTTGGCGTCGCGCCATATCTGAGGTCTCAGGCTCGATCCCCGGTCGGGTCAACGTGGGAAACGCACTTTTCTATATTGTTTCTATATTAACTCAAATAAATAAATTGTCTAGAGTGGTGCTGTGGTCTTTTCCTTTTACTGTATGTAACACAAGTGCTTTAGCTATTCCGTAGAATCCGAGCTTTGTATGTGATGCTCTCCTATATTAATTTAATTATTTTGGTATATATGTATTTATTATACATATTCATGTTTTTCCTAGGTGGGATTTCAATGAACCCAGAAGTCCTAGCACATAGAACAGCATCGCTTCAAATAAGCCGTAAAGCCAGTCACTTAAAGGAGAAAAATCTTCATTGATTTGTATGTCACAATCATGATCTACTTATTGCATTGTTGCCATTTTCGCCTACCCGTCTTAACTATCAGCCCAATGTCCGTGGGGCAAAGGAAGAAATTAAAGTCCACCATTTAAATCTACCGTTACAATAATGGGTAGGTACGGTCTAAATCATAAGCCCAAGTTGCGTTCTAAAAATCCATAACTTACTTGGCTCGACCCGGGAATCGAACCCAGGATCTCGAGATTATATTCCAGTAGATACTCAAACTACTAGACATTGAAGCGTTCTATGCTATCTGTATCCAAGGCAAGAGAAGTGTGGGAAGAAGAAGAATATCGTGGCTAAAAAATCTACGCCAATGGTTCAAAGTCAGCACTCGGTCGCTATTCAGATCTGCTGTATCTAAAGTGCAAATCGCCAATATGATTGCCAAACTGCGGGAGCAGATGGCACCTTAAGAAGAAGAAGATGCTATCTGTCATTGATTAAATTGATTTATTCATCACCTTTTAAAGAAACAAATATTTCATCTCCCCTTACGGTGGGTTCGACTCACGAAATATTGAAAGTTCGCTAATGCGGCGTAAAGCGCTATAAAATATTTTAAAAATCGATTATTATCACCTCTTGGTTTTTGGACATTCGTAGCTCTACTTACACATATATTTTGAATTATACTTACCCATCGCATTCCATATTTTATCGTCCACTAACACTTGATGATAGTTCGGGGGTGGATTATTTTCACTAAATACTGTTATCACTGTTACATTATGGCCTCTTTTCGCTAATTCTAACCCTATAGGTTTAAGCATTATATACTGGGATTTGCCAATATAAGAAATCAAGTACAAAATGTTCGCCGAGTGACAAGACACCATTAAACTTAAAAATAAACAAAACTTTAACTCTATTCGGCACATCTTCGCTAATCTATTTGTCTTTTACTAAGCTAAGGACGGTGACTAATTTCATAAAATTAACAGTAACAACAAATATGTCTTACATGAGTAAGACATAATTAACTACTGTCTTGTAAACTTGTGAAACGCAGAAAATCAATGTCAGGTTCTAATGAGTTTCAACATTATGATAACCTTCATAATGATAACCCAGTGTTTTAATGGCGCCGAAATCATAATCTTACCACATGAAAAATTTATATAAACACGTGGATAAGAAATTAAGTTATATTTTATTGTGCAATATTGGTATAGACGGGACGAGTACCTTTAGCGCTTTTGTGAACAGTACGCTTATAAACACAGCCTTAAATACAATTGCAAGAAAAGCGAAGTCGTGGTGTTTACGGCGCGCGGCATCTCCTGTAAACATGTCCCTCCTATTCGGCTGAATGGTGAGCAGTTACGCCTGGTACCTTCATTTAAATACTTGGGTCACATGCTGACGGCTGACTTGAAGGACGACTGCGACATAGGAAGGGAGCGCAGAGCGTTGTCAGTACGAGGGAATATGCTGGCCCGCAGGTTTACACATTGTACGTGTGAGGTAAAAGTGACACTATTTAAGTCCTACTGTCAATCTTTTTACACAAGCGGCCTGTGGGTTGACTACACGCAAAAGACCTACAATGCTCTGCGCGTCTTATATAATAATATGTTCCGGGCGCTGGTGGGACTGCCGAAATTCTGCAGTGCGTCTGGCATGTTCGCCGAAGCTCACGTAGACGGTTTTTATGCCTTAATTAGGAAAAAAATATTATCCATCCAAAACAGAATGCTTGGCAGTTCCAACAGTATCCTAAAGGTGTTGGCGGGGAGGTGGGATAGTGCACTAAGGCGGTACTGGATCACGTCCCTAATAAACCCGCAGGCGGAACAAATTTATTACATCAATTAAACAATTTTTAAAATTACTAACAGTAGATATAAGAACATTGTTACTAACATATGGATCCGAGTTATCTGAATAAAAATATTTTAATTTTTTAATTTTTTTAATTTAGCACTAACAATATTATATTTGAATAGTTTTATGTGGTGATATTTTTCTATGGCAATCTCAGTAAACCAACTATTCGCGTCTGAAACGCTTTCTTTTATCATATAAACAAAATTTTTCAAAGATACATTCCGTACAAATCTTGTATAACGTCACTTCTTCACATTATTAATTATTAATGTGAAGCTCTGCGAAACGCTGAATTTTGATGTGCTGTACCATCAGACATTTTTTATTTATTTGTTGAAGATTTGTATCATTGTGTTTTGATAATCTTAGTGATGACTAAATACAATATGGTCTGGGTGTTGTGGTACCATCTTTGTTTCAGATTTCCAGACAAGTGCTACCTACCTACCACTGAATCAGAGCAATGTATGTGATGTTATCCAGTATTTATTTTATATATTAACTTATCATTGTTTTTTTTACCGAGTCATCATTACTATTGATTGATTAATTTCTACTTGATACCAACATAATTTTCTGAGAGAATGGGTATTGGCTAATACATAAGCAACTATGTGATCTCATAGCTATGTGATCTCATATTGAGCCTTAGGCAAAGAGCCTGAAAAAGTAATTTAATTAATATTGCACAGTCAAAGGCTCGTCAGACTATTCAAATTGGACTTTGCACCGCCGTTATGATTTTTTTTTATATTGCACTCCAAGATTGACCTCATCCCACTAATGTTAAGTGGTAATGAGTTCCTTGCTTAAGGGCGAAAAGTATAGCATAGTACAACTGTTACTAGACTTGTCGCCCTTACCTTGAAGGCTTGACCCCTGCTACTAATGTAGCACCCCCCAAGAGCTCTGGAAACCCTACTTACACGCAGGAACACAACAACACCGGAGTGATTGTTATTTGGCTGCGGTCTTCTGTAAGGTGGAGGTATTTCACCAGTCGGGCTGCTCCAGTTCGAGCGATAAATCGCTTTGCCCTGCCTCTCTTAATTGTCATAAGACCAAATATCGAACTGGAAATGTCTACCGTAATGCGCTGTCGATTGTACATAAATCAAATCTTGATAAGATTGATGTGTGGCATACGTTACCTACGTTACCTACCTACACTTCCAACCTTGCCAACCATTTCATTATCTTCCCGTAGTGAGCAAATGTTATATATATTTTTTTTTATCTACTGAAATATCCGTGATTTTTGCATATATATGTCCAAACATCCGAAACACATCACGTGGCAATACACGTTCTCAACGACCATTTTAAAAAACATTGACACTAATTTTTATACCCATTAAAGTGTATCTACAAGTAAAACATTTACATATCATAATCGTCCTTATGTCACAAATAACTTTGAACTCTAATTTCTTATCGGGTGATCCCCATTAGAGTTCAAAGTAACTGGCTGGCACGTGTCAATAGGATATCATAGATAATTAACAATGTTGAAATGATTAATGTGATGGATGAGCAACTCGTGGCGGTCTATCAATTAAATATACCTATAGTTGAAATGGCGTTACAATAATCTAATCAAAGTGTTAGAAAATCGAATATTTAAATAGTTAATTTTTTGTCACCGATCGCACGCATCTTATGATAAACATCCATTTTTGACGCCCTCCGTAGCCGTGAGCCAAGCGGGCCTGACTTTGGCGAGCGCCATCTCTGAGGTTCCGGGTTCGATCCCCCGGTCGGGTCAATATGGGAAACGAACTTTTCCATATGGGCTCAGGTCTGGGTGTTGTGGTACCGTCGTTGTTTCTGATTTCTGTAACACAAGTGCTTAAGCTACTTACCACAGAATCAGAGCAATGTATGTGATGTTGTCCAATATTTATTTATTTATTTATCAATGTAATGAATATTTCTTTTTTTACCTGAATAAACAACTCGTCAACAAACAGTTTGTAATATATTTCAAATTTCTAGTATCATCATCGATTCTGTTTTCTATAACACAAGTGCTTAAAGCTTAGGCTTTCGAATCAACTTGAATATTTATTCTTAATTTACCATTTTTTTGTTTAGTAAAGACAAAAGCACGTCAGACTATATATTTCGATTTTTAACGCCTTATGTCGTAGGCATAAGAACTAATATTGAATAGTATGAATGCAAGTATTTACGTTGATGCGCAGTTGACTATACATACATACATTCAAAGTATTCATACTATAGAATAGACTATCCAACAAATGTCTGCAAAATGAACTGTTTATTCATATTAAAAGAAAGAAAGAAATATATCTATATACTTTTTATACTAAGGCAATCACAACAATAGCTTACACCACTTAAACAATAACACACCATTTTGTTTAGATAGATACTATTTTATTTTATCCAACTGCTGCTAGTTACAGGTCATTGCCATGCCCCCTAATTCACTGATTTGCTGTTGCTAAATTAAAGTTTAATAACCTATTTCCATTGATAAAAATAGCGTCATGCTATCGTTTGTTTTAAACGAAATGTGAACGCACACATATAGGGACTAAGAACGCCGAACGAGTCGATATTTTTTTTATCTTAAGAAAACCTAGCTGCGCTGAACCTTCTCTCTCCTGGCTTCTCTCTTTAAGGTATCTCTGATATCTCTAAAGTCTCTGATATTTTTGAGGTTCCGGGTTTGATTCCCATTTGAGTATTGACCCGACGTAAAACGAACTTTTCTAAATGTTCTGTCAAAACCGCAATTAAAAATCATTCCATAAAATAGTCAGAGTAACGCATTTTGAACACGTTTATCCCAGGTTTACCGACATATTTTAAATTTTTTTTTTATAACTTTTGGATATCGTAATGAGACAGTTAATTAAAACTTGAATACATGTAAAGTAGTAGGTAATCATGGGTATCCTTTGCTAGAACAAAACTGTAATCGAGTAGTTTTACGAAGTGCTAATCTTGTAGTTACTCTACTACTCACCGCTGCGGCGCTACTACGATTTTCATACTATTTTTTATGCTACAAAATATTATACAATTATGTACAGTTTTTGTTTGTACTAAGGGTACATTATGAAGGTTTTAGTAACGAATACGTCCTAACTACGTGTTTTTTTAACCAATTGTGGTCATATTTTTGAATCCCACTTAGAACGAGGGCCGGCGTTAGGGTGGCGCGCGGTTGGACAACAGCCCTGGGCGCTCGGACTTGAACGGGTGCTAGAAAGCTTCCCTGAGGTACCCAGATGTATTCCCCTAAATTGATGTATTGGTATACGCTTTTACAGGGCTGCTGGCGGAAATTCGTCCAGGGCGCCAGTAATGCTAGAACCGGCACTGCTCAGAACAATATATTAATGTGATGAAGTTATATACATTTTGGTGCAGTGAAAAGCAAAATATAAAGATCCCTAGCATGAACAACATCAGTAATAGAATAGTAGGATTATATATTCAGAAAATAATAAAGAAATGTATCATCGCCGCGGCATGAAGAGCCGAGTTACTAAAATTGCAATACAAATGTGTTATTACGGAACACTAATTATCCTTTTTCTTCTATATATATTACGCTAAGGGTAGTTACCAATACCTATATGTGATGTCATTCAATAGCTTGCAATCGAAACATTGTTAAAAGTCCTTCAGATAATAAAGTACCAACCTATTATCTGATCCATGTTGATTTACAGAATTTCTTTTTGAATACCAGTAGTAAAATTACTTTCAAAATTATATATTCTTTCTTCTCTAATCACCTTCCTCTATACTAATTACTACCTTCGTTTGTTTGTTTTAGCAAGCATAATCACATGCCTACATTTTTAAAACCGTACCGGAACATATCAGTATAAAATGACAAACTAAACTGATTAATTGCAAATAAAAAGACAGAATAAGCCACAAATACTTCATAATAAAATGTTTTTTACCCTAACATAATTAAAACTTTATTCAAATTGAAAAAAAAACACAAAATTTAGTGCATATTAACACATTTTTAATCGATAATACATTCAATATTATTTTTATAAAATTTTAAAATTATTCTTACTGTTAAAATAAATTTGTAAATATCTAGAATATCTAGGTTGTCAATAGAACAATTTTTTTGTTTACAATATGATTTTAAAGTATTAAATTGGACGGAATTAGACCAATATTAGATTTAAATTAGTAAAGCTATGACTTTTTACAATACAACAAAAAGCAGCTTACACGAAATTAACGATTGTTAATTCATTGTAATTGGAAGTTAGATACTTTAATACCTAAAGCACACAACTCAGTCTGCATTATGACTCCTTTCATACATTTAATGTAAGTACATGCTTAATAAAAAAATATGGCATAAGGCGTTTATATTCAGTATTAATTCAGAATACCTAAAAATCCCTAATCTTTTCCATAACTTTAAAATTACTACTCCTTCGTTCCGTGTAATGTGGCACTGATCCATTTTTCGTCTCGTATCCAAGAGGCGATGAGCGTATTCCATTTTCAATATATTTTACATTCGACAAAGGTTCCCCCTTGTATCCTCTGCTTTTTGTCACCGAATTAACTTCTCTTGATTCAATTATTTCTTTCGAGCGTCCATCTCTCGAAGGCACTATTTTCTTGCTGATCGTTTCTACAGTATCGGTGACGCTGGGTCGCTCAGGATCTCCGGACCGCGTTTGATACCTATATGTTTCGGAGAAATTGTCACTGCTGTTGCTACCTCTCCTTAGAGCAGGCGACTTCAATCTTGTTTCCAAACGTGACACGAAAGGACTGGTTTCCCTGTTTAACGACTCTGTTTTGTATAAAGGTATCTTACGTTCCTCCGATATGCGCTCTTTGTAATGGGGAGATGGCGTGCCATATCGCGAAGACAGTCTACTCCCGTCAGATTCGTCATCGGCGTGTAAAGTCTGATATAGATCCGGAGCTCGTTCCCGGAGACCTTTAAGGAATATTTTCTTCTTATCAGCTTCTTCGTGCGATTTGTATCCGTTCGTGTGGCCATTTGTAATCGGGGTCGTTTTGCCGTACCTGGCTCCAAATAGCCCATCACGCCTGCGTTCTGTCTCCCGTGAGACGGCGTCGGCCAGATCTCGCTGACTTCGGTTGATGATGGAGACTATTCCTGGACTTTTTAGTTGCTCCGGAGTCTCATCGAGGCGACTCAAATGGGGGTTAGACTTGTACATGGTTGAATAGTTCCTGCTCATACCGGACACGTAGCGGGGGTGCGTTTCTTGTTCAGGCGCTCCCATAGCAAAACTCTTGCTTCTGTTGAGGGCCTTGTACGTCCGCGCCGGCTTGGCGGGCCCGGGCGGGTAGCCGTTTATCTTACCGTCAGGGGACGTGGAGACGTTGTTGGATATGTTGACGGCACTGCTGGATCTCTTGTTGGGTGTCAACCGGTGCCAATACTTGTTGGAACTAGGTTTCTCGGTGGCTTTTTCTTTACGCTCATTCAGTTTACGCGGGAGCGTTTGTGCGCTGCGGGCGTAGTCTTCTTCGGGCTCGCTGTTCGGATTCAGTCTACTTGTCGAGTGACTAAACCGACCCAGTGTGCTCGAAAACTGGCCCCTGGAACATAAGAAAAAACAATTGACTATTTCGCTTACATCCGAACATTTTATTGCTATGTCGTGATGGCAAAATGAGCAGGCCCACGTATGCTCATTGTTATCTCTTGGTTTAATCATAAAAACTTCTGATCTTGTCTTTTAGTAATTGGATTCAATGGGGGATCTCATCCCACACACCAGCGGCCGCTTTGTTTACGTGAATTAAAATACTGATGCATAGGTACGACTCTCGATCCATAATAATTTAGTTGCCGCTAGTCTTCAATTGCGTCTCATTCGATCTGTTTGTTATTTATGACCGGCTAGGACGTGGGTGTGCA
The DNA here is from genome assembly GCA_037074685.1 of Glyphodes pyloalis. Classification (NCBI taxonomy): domain Eukaryota; kingdom Metazoa; phylum Arthropoda; class Insecta; order Lepidoptera; family Crambidae; genus Glyphodes; species Glyphodes pyloalis. The sequence goes on along the minus strand of JAYKKO010000005.1, from coordinate 10,499,644 downwards.
ATAATTAATTAGAGGCAACTGTGCAAAAAACTACCGGGAGATACGGATACAATGACTGTTTTAATCTGCGTAAATAATTGTATCGCACTAATTTGCATGAACCAATCACCACCTAAGCATACACCTGCTCGGTGTGTGTTGAGAACATTTCCTAGCGGTGAGTCACTTGTGACTTGTCAATACCATCGGATACTAGTTCTCAGTAAAGAGACTGTTCCAATCGGCAAACATAACTGACTGACTCAGAGTCGTCAAACTAAATAAGGGCTTCTTTATAAGAGGAATAAGTATTTACCCCTATAAGGCACTCTCATGGACGGTGACAGATCGAAAAGGCAAGATATGCCGGAACGCCGTCGCTTGATTGATGTGACATATAACGTGATTTTTATTGGCATTCATTTAACGATTTTCATTCGGCTTTAATTTGAACTTAACTCATTAGTGTTCCCCAAAAATATTCAGCTAAAATTTGAAAATACAAATATTACTTCAATAAACCGAAAAGTTAATTGATGCTTAATGTTTTGGTAATAAACCTTAATTTGATAATATTCAGTATAATTAAAAAAATATACATTGTTATTTCGGGAAAAAGGTTGATGCAAATGAGAAGCAATATAGAAATCAATGATTGATCAGCCTCCAGATACTCAAAATCATAACATAGGTAATGACACAGAATCATTGAATTTTAAAAAGGTAATCATAAACATCAGCATTTAACGTATATAATAATTTCCAAGCAAACAAATTATTTTGCCCAGGATATCGGAGGCTAGCGATTTCCTCTATCTGGCCGAATTTCATTGCTCCGAATTTCACTTGGCAGAACAAACTTGGCAAATTTTTATTAAGATGATGTCTAATTATAGCAGCTATGAACAAAAAAAATGCATCACTTTTACTTTCATTACAATTCACCTCATTAAAAATGTCTAAAAATAAAGTTAATGGACATTTTTTTGGATATTATAGCTAGCTAGCTAGCTCCACATAAATTATTCCCTGGTATTATTAGTCCTTTGCTGTACCGGTAGGCCTACAATGAAACCGAACGTGGGAAATTAGGCAAAAAAGCTTAGAAATAAACTATAATTTTACATTCGAAATTTGATAGTAGTTATTTAGTAGATAACCAATTAAATACAAATTGGTTCTCTACTAAATAACTACTATATAATTTATATATAAAACATACTGGCGGTGCATAAAAACTTAATAATTAACTGTATAGAAGTTTAACATATTTAAAAAATACTAAGAATAATAATATTTATTAATGATATGTAGTCATATCATCCTGATTATTTTAAAAACTCACATTATAATTTATTAAGCGTTGGGCCCTAGAATACTGCCGTAATCCTATGGTAATATTAGAACAAGAAACATTAATTAAATTTTATGCCTCCAGCCTTAGTGTGGGTGGGGGCCATAGCTTCATTGTAGGACAAGATTCTATTTAAGGCTCATTTGATTATATCAAAATTATATTAAACATTGGGCACATTTAAAAATGATCTAAGTTCAGAGTGGCTTTAATAACTAAACATGGACATGCGTTTAGTTTGATACACAAGTGGCTGTCAACTGGTCTGAAGTACGTAATAAACAATGCGGGGTGCGACTTACCGTTCACGGTGGTCGCGGGCGTCGGCAGCGGCAGCTCGTCTCGCACTGCCTTCGTACTTGTGCTCGCGACCGTAGATGCTGGGAGCGAATGGGTCCTCCCCAAGGTAGTACCGGTGCGGCGGCGCGACGGGGGGCGCCAGCTCGCCGCCGTACTGTTTGTACGTCCGCGAAGAATGCTCCGGCGACGGCGACCGCGAATTCCGCCACCGCGCCCGCCTCTCCGCCGACGCCGAACGGATTTTACCAACCAACTTCCTTATCGAATTCCCGATCGCAGACCCGACAGACTTCCGAGCCGGCGACGGACGCCGCCCGTTGTCGGCGAAACGCGTCTTCTGGTTTTGCTTGCGCTCGTCACGGTCCCGTCTACGTGGTGGGGTGCGATCTCTGTCTGAGCTTCCGCGGCGTTCCCTTGGCGGTGAATAGTCTGGAGGCGGCTCAGTGGCTCCTTCTTCTCTACTATCACGCGAACGTCCCGAATTTTCGTTTCTTGATGAGCTCCTGTACCCACTATCGTAGCGATGCTCCTCGGACAACCTTTGCTTCGTGTGTCGTTTTCGTTCGGGTGCCACTGGTCGGTAATCGTCTTCGACCGATGGCTCGCGGAAGGAACGATCCGTCTCTAGTGGTCGGAATGGGGAACCACGTGGTGGACTGTGCATTGTTGACGATGAGACGTAGGCGGAGTCGTCGCGCGAGGGCGGGTGACGGCGGCCGATAGGCGATGACCTCCCCTGAGGCGAGTCGCGTTTCCCGTATACATGTCTGGGGGAGGAGCCGTTCAACCGGTCGTCACTCGCATACGGCGAGCGCACAGTCGGAGGCGACGGAGAAGAACTACGCGGCTCTGGCATCCTGGGCTTGCTTGCGCGCCTCTGGGACCAGTCAGCGACGCCTTTGAAATATCCACCTGTTCTGTTTGTAGGTGGAGGTGCGCGCTCGTCGGAAGGGGTTGACGACTTTGTTTTCCTCAGAACACGATCGCCGTACACTGGAGGTGGTGGGACAGAAGATGACGTTTTCCCGTAGTAGCCTTCGTCTTCTGCAGTTTTGTTTTTTACGTAGAAGCTGGGTTCGGGGCGCCGTCCTATTTCTTCAGCGATGGAATCGTGTGACGATCGGGAGTCGCTGCCGAAATGACTTTCGAGCCACTTCGAGGTTTCCTTTTTGCGCGTTTCCTCCTCGATATCGAAGTCGAGGGGCCTTTTCGTGTAGTCCTTGTCGTGATCTGGAACAATATAACGCGTGATTGATGGGTCAGTCACTGGAGGTGCGCGACACGAGCGCCCGCGCCGCGGCTGACGTCGGAGTGCGCGCGCGACACCACGCATCTTTGCTCGCACACATGGTGTGTCGTAACCGTTCAGTCAATAAGTTTGCTAAACTACTGAAGGTCAATGCGGTGCAAACACTCGAGACATCTTTACTTAACCGCGACGAGACAGTAGCGAGGAAAATTATTCACTGAATAATAATTTCTGGGTCACTATTGCTTTTCATTTTGTTTATGCTGGTTATTATGCAACTTGGAGAATGAATTTGTTTATAAAGTTCCTAAGAAACGCGATATTTTAGTAAGCATTTACGGTCTCGAGATATTCATCATGGCATAATCTAAATCAGATACTTTAAATTACTCTAAATTCCTCTTTGAGCATGTACGGCTAAAGCATTCGAGTATCTTAGCAGTGAGGATTAATGTTTCCGAAAAATTCAATCCAAGTGTCGCAAAGGTAGATTTAATAGGCCCGGTAAAATAAAGTTTAAAAGGCGATAATGTTGCAATTAAGAGAGGACCGTAGTGGCATCTTGGATGCAATAAACAAGACAGGCAAGTCGTGAAAGTTACGACAGTGAAGACAGAACTTGTTCGCGTGCGTTCCCACACCCTGTGCAGCTTCGAATTACGCAAATGTAACCTTCAAGATGTAGGTATTCTTGGTAATTAGACAAAATTTACGAATATTTAAATCAAACAAGGTATACTCAAATTAAGCCTTTTATTATATTATATACTAGTGGGCGCCCGTGACTTCGTTCGCGTGTAATATGGACCCGTTACTGCTTGTCAAATTTCACCGCAATTAATTCAATGCCATAACATTTCTATGAGAACAAAGTCAGTGTTTAGCTAACATCTCCTATCAACAAACTTTTCCTTCCTATGTTCATTTAATTCGTTTTTTTTTATTTATTAGAGGTAACTTTTAGTCTCCCAATATCACGTTCAATGCTCGGTTCCAATATTTGAAAAACATTCCGTTCTAGTAACGGATAGTAATAAATAATACGAGGCGTAACCTAAAAACGACCGACAGACGACTGATGACAGCTGTATGTAACGGAATTATTTAACGACTCGTAGTCGGTTGGAGAAAAACGGATAGTAATTTTTGACACATAGGTACGAATGGTAAAATATTGGAACCGGGCATTCGATGATAAAACATCGTAGCCGTCATTGGTGTTTGCTTTCATACAGATGATGCTAAAAAACCTTCAAATTATGGTATTGGTGACACAAATCACGCCGTAAAGAGGTCCGTTCCGTCACATCGGCTGCCAAAGTCGTGTTGCGGGTGACCTCTCATTTTGCGTAGGCCCAATGACTCCCATATGCGGTTTACAAATGGGCGCCGTACGTTTATATTGCCCACTTTAAATATACTTAGCAGCTTGATCATTTACGTATTATTAGAAAAAAACAATGCAAGGGCCAGAAGTATGTAAACAAAATCCAAGGCTCTTTTCGCCAATACAGCCTCAAAGTTTGCCGAAAGAACCCTTTAAAACTACGCCATTATAGGAATTCAACAAACGTAGGAAATATTTTAGACAAAAGATAGTCATACATGGATAGAAAAACCACGTGGCTTACAACACTTTGTATCAGCGAAGACATGCTGCCCTCTAAATTTAATTTCAATCAGGACGAGAGCAGCGGTAACTGACTTTTATCAATGCTAAGATCAAAATGGTTTTAGAAATTAATAAAGTGTTTATTATCCTACTAATAACATAAACATGAAAGTTTGTTTATACAACCTGTAACGGAAAGGGGGTAACAATGTAAAGTAGGTGGATACTGTACCTTGTATAGATTCTATATACGAAATCCCGAGTTAAAATAAACACTTTATTGTTTTTATGAAATAAAAAATGATTAACTATAATGACTGACTAAAACGTAAATAAACGCATCACAACACTATTGAGGTCAGCGACCCCAAATCACGTTATCACTTCACGACAATTACTGCGATCCTGAATTTCTCCACCTCCTTCCTCGACATGCGCGCCTAGCACTTTCTTAGAAGATGCGCGAACATTATGCAACATTTGTGGTGTCACTGTACAGAACGCGGCCTTGATGCTTTCTATCATCTCTTCCCTTGACGAGCATGCTACAGCGTACACCTTCCTTTTAAATTAGTCCCACAAGAAGAAGTCCAACGGAATGAGGTCTGGTGACCGAGCTGGCCATGTGATACGACCTCCTCGCCCCATCCACAGATGGAAACGAGCGTTTTGATGGTTTCGTAAATCTCTTTCTCTAGCTCTCGGTCGGCCATCACGCTGCCGTCGGTTGCTCCGACACAGAGAATCATCTCGAATATTCTTGATTGCTCAAAGACATCACGAAATATCACTAGGCTATCCGTAGTAAGTAGGTAATCCAGAAAGGCAAAAACACAAGATGTTGTCACGGCGACGACAACTCAATGACTTAACTGAATTGTCAAAATGAGAAACGCTAAACCAACAAATTTCAGATGTGATTCAGTAAACACTAAAAGATGAACCACCATTGTGATATTTAAATTAATAGCATAATAGGTAGGTACATCCAAGTCTTTCGACGATTCCAACAATACTGTGATAGTGTTGTGCAAGCGTGACTTAGTCAAAATTTTTACTTGTATTTGACTGATATTTCAAAAAAAAATATTGAATCAATAAATGCGTGTACACAGCTACAAATGGTCCCATACAGTTTGTAACCGTTAACTGCTTTGGTATTTTTGATATTGTTATACCCTTTCCGTTACACGTTGTATAGATGCATATATGTTAACTAGGGTCTCGTTATTTTTGGATTTAAATTTAAGCCATCTAATATTTTTCTTATTTTAATGTAAGTATACCGGTATTATGAAGAAAAACGGTGAACTAGGCTTCCGTAGTGCCAGTTTTGTATGGAAATGTAGTTTCACTACTTAAACCTGCGGCGCTTCTTCGAAATTCATACTATTTCCTCACTACGTAATCATAGATTATATTCGTAATCTGTATAGCTACCGAATTTCGAATCCGTATAGTATTTTTTTGGTGAAAGTGTAATAAACATCCAATCTCATTTTTAATATTAATAGGTTTTGTTGAGGTAACATTTCTTGTAGGTAAAGTGTGCTCCATAACTAGTTCATATAATTATTCCAGCTGTACGTAGCTAATCCGACAAACAGTATGCAGGTGCGTATCAAAACTGCCCACGGCGCCAAAGCGGCATGCCTTAGAAGGCAAGGTAGGTACTGTTTGTAATTAATTCGCATAATTTGTTCGGTTTAATCAATTGACAAGACAGTAGGTATCTAATGGACGATATCGATTTACCGTGACACTGGCTGAGTGAAGTTACTGAACTTTTAAATGAAAGAACAGTCACGGCCAATACTTTTATAGGCAGAAATTGTACTTGTATACGAATATTTACACTTAATCTTTGTAGTTTATAATAAGTACGATCTAAATGAAACGAGATCGAATTCATTTTTGAATGTATGTAGGTACTTTTTTTAACGCAGTGATAATAAATACTTAAAGTTTACAAAGGCGCTGTATAATAAATATACAAACTCTCTGCATGACCCAAATTTGACTGCTAGAGAATGCCCCTAGCATTAAGTCCACCTGTTGTACTTTTTTGTTCAATAAAGTTTTTAAATAAATTAATTAATGGCCCGTAGTATTCTTAAAACGGGAATAGCATAGTATTAAAATAATAGTGGTAGTAAAACTAACTATACCATTTTGGACACTTTTTAGATTAAATTTGCTTTACATTTTTTTTATTATTTAATACGCTCTAATAGCCTGTTTGTATTTTAATGAAAATGTTAGCAATACTGTGATTTTTTAACCTTTTATCTGACGAAGGTTATGACGTTATAACGTTATGACGTTATCGTAACATTTGATTTATAAATGATTGATATTTAAATTTGGGTGTTATGATACCGTCACCGCGTCGTTGTTTCTAAATTCTGTAACACAGGTGGTTTAGCTACTTACGACAGAATCAAAGCAACTTTTATGTTTTATTTTCATTTGACCAAAGTGTGTGAGTGCCATTTTGACGACTTTTGACTTGTTCGACAACTTTTCGCTATCTTGTAGGTCGTATATGATCCCATTTCTGTGTAAATTTTGGGATTTCGGATCGAAAAACCGCGACAATTTGTTTTATGTCCGGTTTGAATATTTTACGATTCGTAATGTGTCAACTATCCGTTTTTCTCCAACAGACTACGAGTCGTTAATACCGTTCAATAAATTACTTTCCATAACAGCTCTCGTCAGTTTTCCTTCAGTCGCTTTTAGCTTACGCCTCGTAAAATTTATTACTATCTGTAAGTAAAACGGGATCGTTTTTCAAATATTGAAACCGGGCATTATCAGCCATTCTCGTGATGTGAACCTAATATTGTCTAAAGAATTCTGAAGAGACCGGTGGACATCTGAAGATGCAAGGTCGGGGCTATCCGAGGAAACATTTGCCAATAAAATTATCTTATTTTTTGTTGAGTGGTGTATAATTAATATGTGTGAGGTCTAGCCTTATCAAAGTGAAAAATTACACCCTTTATCTTGATAAATTTCGGACACTTTCTCTCTACTTCTCGCTTTGATGTCTTCAGTTGTTTGCAATAGAGGTCAAAATCTGAGCTGTTTAGTGGTAACAGCTCATCATAATTAATGCCCATACAATCCTACCACACATACGGCATCACCTTGTTGCGCGTTATCCCGGGTTATGCCAGTCTGTGAAGTCTAATTTTGATCATAATCTTTTCGCTCGTTCTTGTCGTAGGCACGTGATGCACTTTCCATCACCAGCTACCAGCTTTTTCAAAAATAGCTCGATATCATTACATCGTAAAAAGCATCACAAATGTATAAAACAATTCATTTCTTTCAAACACACAAACAAATTTGGCTTCTTTCTGTGACTTCACATGGTAGGTACCCAAATATCGAGCTTTTCATGCCAGAACTGTTTTATGGTCAAACACAATTCTTCAGCTATATCTTAACTACTGACATGCTTCATTTTTTTTAATTGGCATCCATTTTACCCGTAACAAGGCGAGTAGAGCGATTTAAAATAGCTTTGTATCTACTTTATGTAGACGCACATATTTGGAGTTGATACTAGGCATTGTAGATTATGGAATAAGCAATACAGATTATACAACAGCAACGCGGAAGACAGGCCAGGCAAGGCCGCCGACTCAGCACTAAAATGGTCACAAGTCGCGAAACAGCTTATCGGCATAATGGTCGTAAATACCAGGGCATCGCGTTCGATTTAAGCTTATGTTTTATCTACAGAAAGTTGTTTAAATTTTTGGAAATAACACAAATAAATCCTCATTCACTTCGTATGTTTCGGTCATCTGTGCCTTAGAACGAACAAAAGCGGTAATCGAATATTAGCTGGAGAAAGTCTTACCGCAGGTAGAATATAAGCTTGTTATAAAATCTTTTTGATTGTACTATCTGTATCTGGCTGTTTAAGTTTAAGTTTAAATATCATACATGCATTCCAAATTCAAATTTGATTTCTTCATTTTAATTGTTTCACTGTCATAATCACTCATCTTGATCTTAACATTATAATAAAGAATTACGATATATTTTATAATTTTACTTAAAAAAATCTCTTAATGTCACACTAGTCGCCCTGTTATGGATTGAACGAATGTCATTTTTACAAGCTTTTATTTCGTTTCACCTATCCCGATGTTTGTTTTTTTAAATGTGACTTCAACGATCCAAACTCTGCTGTGAACAACTAAAGTAAGGAGTTGAAAAAAAATCGGTCGAAATTAATCATTAAATGAGGAAACATTTTAACATGATAACGTAAGACACCACACATCTATAGCCACTCAGTGAGGACTCTCGAGAGAGAAACGACTATTGTTGCGATTTTATTAACAGAAACCCTAAAATGCACCTATAATATAACAATGGGTACTTACATCTTATCCCTACCTACAAGGAACCAAATTCTTTCAACGAAAATACTTTGGTTGAAAATAAACAAATAAATGTTTCGAAATAAAAAAACTAAATCAAAAAGTTTTGAATTTTCATATGTAACAATGGGAAGAAATTTTCTCCTGTACCAATTAGTTTTATTAAATTTAAAACAAATTATAAAAATTCTAAATACCACAGCGGTGAGTGGCGAAATTACCATACTGCCAAACTGCCGTTGCGTAAAATTATTCGATTGCCGTTTTGTTCGTGCTAAAGTGAGGTAGGTATCTTCTTATTATGCAGGTAGGTATAATCTATGAAGTGAGGTTTTTATTTGAGGAAGTACCAACCTACATAAATGTTTGTACAAATACATAATACTTTTAAAGGCTTAAACCATGTTCGAAGATTAATTTATGAAACGATAATTTTTGTACATAAAATTCAGAGAAATTAATTGTATGTATTTCACTTTTGTTAAAGATAAAGAGTGATTTAGGAATAAAAAACACTACATTTCCACCCAAAGATTTCAAAATAACCAGATAAGCGCCATCTACATTAACTCAGTAACATTACGTTCTAGGGTGCTTGCAGCGCGCCATCTAGCGTAGAGTAGCTGTACTGTAAGTACACTTTAAGATGCAATTTAGTTCTTAATCTTACCAGCTTGGCGAACGCGGCGCTGTCGTCGCATGCGAACTGACAAACTGTCCCAATCATCATCCATGTTTGGTCGTCCTTCCCTTTCGGCTGAAATAAAACATTATTTGAATTCATCAGCGTACCCAGCTTCTAGCCTAGAAAGGGGTAAATAATTTAATTGGTCACGTCTGTGTTATCTATTTTAAATGTTTATGTTTTACGAAACATTAGGTTTATTCAAAAGTCAGCACATCCTAAGGCTGTTTGTACTTTAGTCTGTGATTATTCGAGTTCATACATTTTCTCCCGAGATATCTAGGACGCGGAGCAGCTGCCCTCCCCCTGGGTACCTACGCCCATGTTTGATTTGTTTTCATATTAGATATATGTAGATAAATTACTAGGTACCTACTTATGCACTTTCTGACAAATAATAATTTTAAATGCAGATGCTTATGGTTGTACTTATTGATGATTATTCATAGAATAAGAAGTTATTTATTAGCACACACAATCAATTTATACAGTACACAAACATTAAAGCGACACGAACAAAAGATAAAGTAAAAGTGAATTAATAAAAAATAAACAAAAAACATTAAGATTGCGCGGCTAATTAGGTCCCAGCCTCAGCATGAGCTGCCACGACAATGGATCCAATGCCGCAGCTGCGCTGGTATTCTGGCGGAACCTTACGAGAGTGGTATAGGTACTCTCAAATGTTACTTGCAATATTAGTGGATTACCTTCTTCTGTGCGCGTGCGGGACTGGAGGTGCGTGGCGACGCGCAAGCCGCCCGCCATCAGGTCGGTGGTCCGCTCCAAGTCCACGCGCTTGCGGCGCTCCGTCCCCCCCGTCTCCTCCACCACGCTCTGGTCACTGCGCAGTGACTTCGCCTGACAAATTCGTATCATATAACTGCTGTCTTAACTAAACTTGGACAAAGGAATATATCAAGAGCTACTGAAGTTAACGGGCCAAAACGCTACAACATTATTGTGACCACACGCTTCCAGCGCTCCTCTATTATTTATTTATTAGGACAGCCAGAGAAATATACATTGGAACTGTTACGTATTGATCCATACAAAATGTAATCCTTTTTAATCCTATTCTATATATCAGCTGCTACTTCGGCAGATACTCTAGTCGTAACATAGCTCGCTCTTTCGCTCTATATTTTGTAAATACTACTAAAAGAATAAATGGTTATAAATGAACATACCTATATAAAAAGAGGTTCTCTGAATTTACTAAAAGTAAGTAGCTACATGAATTTGAAAAGAAATAGCAGTTTTTGTGCAGTCAAAATTCCAATGTAACTTTGCTTAGATCCTTAGATCTACTTTAAATACTATTTTTACTGACATTAGACCCTCTTAATTTATTATTATCGCGACGTTCTTTTGCATAACGTTTGATAACATAAAAATATTTTCGGAAACTAGATTAATACAAAATTATGAAACCTTGTCTTAAGCGCGTCTTTTGCTCAGGTTCATTCATTTATTATATAAATACTAAAAACTCATTAGCAGATGTTCATTTAGATACCCACCTCCTCTTTATCAAGTTCCTCGTCGCAGAGCCGTTCCTGCTCTTTCGTGTGTCGAGTCTCCGTTACAATGGTCCCATCAGGCCGTAAAGCACGCAACTCCTCCTAAAATCAATACATCTCACATTTAGTTAAAAAGTAACGAGGTGTGTATTGGAAACTAAACCCGATCATTTCACTCCTCGTAGCTCCAAAATGATGCGTGCCAACCGGTTTCGCAAATTTAGCCCTTGAGAGACTAGACGTACCTTCTTTTCTTTTTTTCATCGCTTTAAGTGATAATCTGATTTTTATATATTTCATTATTTCAACAGAACGAGAAACAGAACAAAATATGTACCTGTTTAACCATTTCATGCCATCAATTTGTTTTGTGAGTTTGTAAGATAGATCCTATTTGTGAAAAATTACACTTCAATTTTCATAAGGTATTTTCAAAGAAATAGCAATTTTTCATATTTCATAATTTTTCAATGATTTTATAGATTTCATGAAGAAATCTATAAAATTCTGGTATGCCGGTTCTAATGTTACAAGTGGTACTAACCGTATCATCGGTGTTAATGGTGGTGTTGTAGGCAACGGTGTCTCGGAGCACCTTCGGACCCCTAGGCACCAGCGCGAGCTGATGATTTGTCTGAACTTTCAGGGCATCGCGGATGTCTTCTTCTGGTGTCTCGTTTACAGCTGCTATGAGAGCCTGGAACAACAAAGAAACTTACTTAGAACTTGACAATCACACAAAGAATACAATTCAATCATGTAGAGCCTATTTAATAATATACTAAATAATTTTCTCATAAAAGTTCCATAGCAAGATAAGTGTTTTTAACTACACAATCATTTTAGTTAATCATATTCATGCTCAAATTACCCCAATTCAGGAAAACAAATACGGTTTTATCGTATATATGTTAATATATGCTTATTTAACCTTAGTAGGCTACCTCAATATTCAGATTCTAAAGCACAAATGCCATTAAAAATAAAACACAAAGGAAATTACATGTGTCACAATGTTGTTTTGACGTCCATAATAATGAGTGAGAGCAAATTTTACAAAAGAGCCGCAAGTTACTGGGCTAATGTGCCCGCAACAATAAACGGTGTTCTTGGTGGCTTTGGCCATATTTCAGACGCAGACCTCGCCGGCTCGAAAGCCTTCCTAACTCACATTTTAACCCTAGACAAACCTCCAACCACGAAACGAGCTCTAGACTGTGGAGCTGGCATCGGCAGAGTCGCTAAGAATCTACTGATCCCCCACTTTGAGAAGGTTGACTTAGTTGAACAAGACGAAAAGTTCATTAACACTGCGAAACAATTGATCGGCGAAGACAATGACAAGCTTGGGACACTGTATAAAATCGGTCTTCAGCATTTTAAGCCGGAAAATAAGTACGATGTCGTGTGGTGCCAATGGGTGCTCGGTCATCTGAACGACTACGATCTTATTGCTTTTTTGGAGAGAATCAGTGCGGCTCTAACTAAAAATGGAGTTATTATAATTAAAGATAATATAGCCACTGCTGAGGAAGTTGAATATGACGAAGATGATTCATCAGTCACACGCCCCTTAGATATGATGGTGAAGATATTTGAAGAAGCAAAACTGACTACAATCAAGACGGAAATTCAAAAAAACTTTCCTGAAGATATTTATCCGGTGCACACGTTTGCATTAGTGCCAAATAAGGTGCATGTGCAATGAAGTCTATTGAAATACTTGTTTTCTTTATTATAGAGTTTGCAATAAAGGAACAATGAACATTGTTTCTGACAGGCTTTTAATCGTAGTAATGACTCGGATTACCTTCTAGATATGCGTTTGGTACGTCCATGTGGATATTTGACGTCCAAGCACAATACACGTCATGCTCGTAGGAACCGAGTGAATGTTTATCTTTGATGGAGTGGCGAATCGTGTGCAGAATTCGTGATTGTGTCGTTTAATAAAGTAGGATCTGGGACGTGCTGCGCCATCGCAAATAAGTCCACAAGTGCATTCACCATTTTAGTTTGAGCTTATAAAATTCTTACGTCCGATGTCTTGAACTTTGCAGAATTGAGATTTAGGGCACAATGAAGTTAGCAATTGAAATTAATTAACTTAAGTACCCGGATCTGGATCGCATTCAGTGCTCAATCTATTTTTCCCGTGTAATATTAAGTAATTAACCATGGATTCAAATTTTCGTATTTAAAATGTTCATAAGAATTTTAAACACTTGAAAACATTTATTTTTATTAGCATAATAAGCTAACGGGTTGTACATAAGTCGAAACATATAGGGCCAAAAGTCAGAATCTGTTTCTTTTCGGCAGACTCTTGCATGTTTATCATATCTGGCACATAGCGACCCAAATAGCGATTTCAATTGAATTGACGGCTCGCTATAATGATGGCGTACCTATCTTCAATAATTAACCATAAAGCGATGGCTGATGTTCAATCAAGGAACAGTTAGCGATGGATATCTCACCGAACTCGGCTATTAGGGCCGGCGTCAATCTGGGCTGCGGTGGACTCTGGCCCGGTAATTTGAAGGAACAGTTACAATCTAAAATTGATGGGATTTTCTGTCTTTGTTCTAGAAGTGAGTTGCATTTGTACATTGACAGTTTAGTTTTGACAAACGTTGCACTTCAAATTTAAGTTACGTCGTAGGTACCTATCTAATTTTTCTAGTTAACCATCAGCCTATATAATATAATGCCCCACTGCGGGAATGAGCTCAGCCAGTGAAATCAAATCATCGTTACAACAATTGGTACTGGCTTACGCTGATAATCACACTTTGATTGACCGATCGAACCGAGGAGGACGCGCCGCCATATCAAAAAATTGGCGTCTTTTGGAGACAAAAAAGGGTCAGTATATTTTATGAAACAAAGTTCAGGAACATAAGTTGTAGGAATTCTCAAAATATTCACTTTTAAAATTGCGTGAAAACTTTTCAAGTAAAAGTAAGAAATGGACTATTCTTGTAGGGTTTTTTGGTAAATAACAAATAACGTTTTTAAAAGATTTACATTTGCTTAAAGTTGTTACCAAGTCAAGTAGATGTAAGTGAGCGTCGTTACATTCACAGCGTTCGATGAGCTCACTTTATGATGTTTCCCAAATGCCAAACGACAACATTTGACCTCCGTCAAGCTTAAAAGGAGACACGCAACCGGAATGAAAAATGTCAGGAGCATCGGATTACGTCGATTTTATTTCTGGTGCTGACTCGTCTCTAATGTTTGCCAATACACGATAATCTGGTAAAAAAATAATTTTGTTTTTTCTATTAGTGGTCCGCCCCGGCTCATTGGAGAGAGGGTCCTTATTTTCTTAGTTTAATAAAATAAATAAGAAATAAATATTGGACATTACATTGCTCTGATTCTGTGGTAAGTAGCTTAAGCACTGATGGTATAGAAATCAGAAACAACGACGGTACCCAGACCCGAGACAATATAGAATAGTTCGTTTCGCATTTTGACGCGACCGGGGATCGAACCCGGGACCTCAGAGATGGCGGCGACGACAAAGTCCGGCCCGCCCGCCTCTCGGCTACGGAGGTCGTCAAATATCCCAACAGCTGAATATTTTTTGAAATCGGATCAAGTTGGGGCGCTTATTCAAATCAAATAATTCTTAACTTGGTCTAAGTTTGGTGTCTACGATTTCATTTACCAAAGTGACGACCTCGGTGGCGCGGTGGCTATGGTAGGCGGCCAAAGCGCGAAAGATCCCGGGTTCAATTTCTGGTCAGGTCAATGTAGAAAACAAACTTTTGTGTTTGTGGTCTGGGTGTGCTAGGATGACGCCCCCAGCTATTATCCGTCGCCTGGTGCTCATTAGTTCAAGGGAAAACCTTTGTTTGAGACCAGGTGATTGGTGTGGTTGCCTGGCACATTTATTTATTAATATAAAGAGTGAGACGGTGAACTAGCAGTAAGAGTACCTATTATCGATTAATTCCCGAATCCCACCTTTCAAAGTAAGACAGCGAACGAGTAATAAATAAAGAAAATATAAATCGATGGGCGCAATAATTGTATCAACTCGAACTCCCTTTCGCCGTCGTTAATAAAAACGCAGTCAAGTTCGAGCTGGACAGATGTGGTCAGGTTCTGTGCCAACTTTATTTATTGATACGGTTAACAGCAAACCGTAAACCCTTGCTGTTCTATATTGGTTCTCATGCTAACGGCTTATGGGCAGTAAAAATACTAGTGTTAAATTCGACAATCGTTTGACTTGTATTGTTCGCGATGTTTGGATTGTGTGATTGTTGAGATGTATGTAATTATGATTGATGTGCGTTTGTTTTCTATATTGTCGGTATGATCATTTTCTTTGAGATAAAATATTCATTTTCATTTAATATCAATAGAATGATATGGAAGTGTTATGTCCTATGGAAATAAGAAATATCATGCATTATTTAGCATCAATTTTTGATTTCAGTATTTCAAAGATTAGGCTTGATAGCAACACAAAGACGTATATTTTCATGTTTCCGAAGTGGAGATGTGTCGCCACAGAATCATTACATAAAATTCTATTTTATATTGAAACGCTAATAACGTCGGTATTTTTTGTTAATATTGTGCCTTTGGCTACAATTAAACACTCTTAAATTGTAGAACGTGAGATAATCTCCTTTAAATGTACGCCAAATTAAAACAATAAAATGTTTCAGCATCGCAACGAGCTTTAAAACTGTTAAAGGATTCCTTCATCTGATAAAGAACTCTAAAAGGCAGTTTTAGGTAACAAACCACAAAACATTCCACTTTTCAGGTCGTCGGCCCCATAAAAACCAGAAGTCAATTTAATCTGCTGCAAGGTCAGCTCCGAGACTTTTCTGTTTTCACAAGGGAATTGAACAAGTACTTGAAACAGGAACTTGAACAGCATTAAAACTACAGGTTTCGTTGGACTACAAACGTTGGATATGCTTTTTCGTTTTTATGTATATAAAATTAATTATGAATGTACGAGAACGGAAATTTGGATATTATATGAGAATGAATTATAGTAAGAAGAATAGTGATTTGCAGTTGTATGATAATTATACATATAATAATATATTGTAAAATTAAAATTAAAACGACATCACGCATTCGTACATTTCTTACGAATTAGAGACGTACCTAAACACACCACTGAACTTTGAAACGCTGGTAATTTTTTATTTATAAAATTGTTTGAGCAATAGAGACGTTTTCATTGTATTTTTAAAATGTTTCAGACGAACTAAATAGAATAGTTTTTTTTACCCAAACATCGTCCGCATTGAAATATTTTCATCTTTCCTTCACGTAAACAAATACAACATATTCCTTTATGGTTTATACATAATTTGTACATTCAATCGGGAAAGTTAATTAGTATCTAATGACCGATTTCGACTTCAAGATTTCATGCTTGTACTTGCTCTAAACCGTTGGACTGTAAACTTTTGTTTTGTTACAGCATACGTTATGATAGTGAAACATTTAGAAAGTCAAAGTGTGTCAAAAATCTACTCGTATGTGCCAGCGAAAAGTTCAAAGTAGGAAAAATCATGACCTTAAAAAACTTTTTTTTTAAATCTTCAATGAAATTTGATACAGAACTCGTTTAAGACGCGAAAGGTACTGTTTCGTTTCGAACGTCCATTGTTACGCAGTATTGAGGTAAACAGGCTCAAATAAAACGTGACTAGTGTGAAAAGAGATCGTCTCGACTCTTTGCAAATCAACATTAGACAAGATCACGAATGCATTCTACTTTTGCTAAGTGTTGCCAAGGGCGCGTTTTTTCCAGACCGGTCTGAAAGAAGGCAATACGTAGTTTAAAGTATAAGGATGAATGTCTCATAATCCAGATTTGATGCCATACAAAAACAAATGACATCTCAATTAATGGCCGGTTCCAATTTTTTAAAAACGATACGTTCTAGTTACGGATAGTAATAAATTATACGAGGCGTAACCAAAAACAACCGACTGACGACTGATGACAAAGAATTGACGGCTCGTAGAAAAACGGATAGTAATTTTTGACACATTACGAATGTAAAATATTGTAACCGGGTGTACAAAAGGTCAATGTACCTACTCTTCTTGTTTAATCACAGCTGCTGTACCGTGTTCTACATTCAACACGTGAAAATGTGAAAAAAGTAAAAGGAATACGAGATAAGCAGTGTCAGTGTAGTCCATTCACTAGCAGTTACATTACAACTTATATTGAGAAAGTTTTTAGTCTGCCTTATTAAGTTAAAAAAAAAATAAAAAATATATAAAAGACCGTGTTAGTTTTTTAATGTATGTGAACATAAAGTGATATCGATAAGTTATTGTACGATAAATTTGGCGAATATAATTAGTCCACCGACCTATTAAACGACGTTACCTTTGCCCACATATGTAATCTCATCCAATTCAATCACATTTTGTAAGCAAAAATCAAAAGACAAAAAAAAATCTCAAAAAAGCGCACGTTTTATATAGAAACTTTGTTCAATATAATTTTCTTTGGCAGCTGAGCGATGTTATTATTTTTATCACATTTATTTGGTATAACGTGTCCTAAATTGTAATCATTTATAGGTACCTATTGTCTTTTGAATGATTTGTCGTTCTGTGCTATTATACCTTAATGTCTTTTCAAAACTTTTTTATGCACTTCTGTAATAATCATCAATGTTACGATTGACTTTTACACCGTTTTACTAATAAGCTCGTTATTTAAAAAAAACGAAGCGTGTGAAAACTTATCCAAGACATATTGGCTATTGATTAGAAACAAAGATCAATTAATTACAAATTCGTGTGATAAAGTTAATTATCAAGTATAGTATTTGTAAGGTTTTCAATGATTTCGGATATTAAATTAGTCAAGCAATTAAAATAAGAAATATCCTATTATTTACTAAAAACTTATCAGCGAATACATTGAAAAGGTTTTTAGAACACAGAAAGAATATCCAAGTGGCGTCTCTCCACACAACTTCCAAAGTATATTTTGATTTTATACGCGGAGCTAATTTTATACATTTTAACCTGTTGGTAATGTGCCGTTAATTTAAACCCAAATTGAGACAAAATATTTTTGGTTATGTAAATTACATCAGTACTATTTATGAATCGTCTAAATTAACCAAATGATGCTACCTTATAGTTGTTATTATTAACAATCATTTATTTATCGTGCATATTCCCCATTTGGCTAAATAAAAGATTTTTTACAGGTAAGTCAATATAATGTATATGGTGGGTTGATACTGTTTCAATAGTAATACCATAAAATCATCCTTGTATTTGTCGTAGTTATCGTATTTGCTTTCCAATGTGCCAATTTAAAATTAATGCAAAGATTGCCAGTCATTCAAACTTTCTAAGTGTTCTACGTTATAAAACCAGGACCTCCTAACCTAGTTATCACCTCAATAATAAAACCATATCAGATACTAGTGCAAAATGATCCTGTTTTATCACACTTTTGCATAAAACAGAAATAAATTGACAACTTATACAAGAAACGGCTTAATTTATCGTAAAATGTAAAAATACTTTCTTCGACCATGAAACTAGACTTCACTTTTAGGGCAGTCATTAGTAGGTATGAATATTAAGGTGATCATTTAATGACAGTACCTATGTAAGAAATATGGCAGATGGTTACCATTAGAAGGCTTTATTCTCATTAATATAAATGGTAAAGTGGAGCGTGTGTATATATTTTTTATATGGGAGTCAGATATGGAACTAAATCGTGCGGTGATTTTTTTCTACAGTTCGTTATTTCATGAGTGAGTTAGCATTGAGGAAGTACTTTTTTTATTCCAATAATTTCCGTCGTTCTGCATAGAATAGTTTCAATAATGCGACATGGATATCTTTATATCTTTTTAATGATTAATTATCAAAAAAATTAAGAAATGTTTTTGTGAATATTATAAGCTTTAAAAATAGGAAAAAGGAAAAATACTTGCAAATAAGATTAATTTAATGTCGTATACTTTATGATACTATTGAATACTTTATTAAATTAGAAAACCATAAAATATAAATAAATATGAATGTATTATTTTGGATAATAGTTTAAAATTTGGAGTTAGTATTTAAGCTCATAAATTTTCTGCATGAAAACTTATTTGCTGTTTAAATGCAGATGCAAACAAAAGCAATAATTAAAACAAAACATTTGGAAATTTACTTACATTCATACCACAAAAAAACACTTTTAGTCAGTTGTCCGCATAAGCTATAAGAGTTTTAACTGTAAAGGCCACTTAGCTAAAAAAACTGTGTGCAGCATTGAATATATTATAGCTACGCTACAGCGCTTTTCAATGTGAAGAAATGCAAAAAGAGAACCACATTGTAACAAACGACTAAAAATCCGAGTTAAATGGCGCGATAACCTGAGCAAGAGACGTTTGCCACTTACCGCATGTCTATGGCGACCGTCTTCAGCGATTAAAGGTCTCATTACAAAATAAGAGCAATGCTGAATTAAGGCTGGCCAGTAAAATGCACAGTGGGAGGGTACACGACAATCCACTTAGTCGCTGTGACAGCGGCTGAGTTAGCTACGAAACGATTGAATCAACTTTGTTGAACTTGCGTATTGAAATGGTAATAGTCGTTTTGTTAACAGCTTTAACATTATTGTTTATTACTTAGAAGACGATATTACTATCTTTTATGTAATTAATGAAAAATTTGCTACCTTTCAAGTTTAGCTAAGTCGTTTTTAGCGATTTGAAAACTTAAGTATATGTCATAAAATATAAAATATAAATGATTGATATTGCTTGATAACATTATATCATAAAATTCATGCCTCTCGTTAAATTTTTCGATCTATTTTGTGGCTTTTGTTCTGGTTTCTATTCGTAGTAACACTTAAATAAATAATTAGGTACGTAAGATAATTTAGCAACATAAACTATTCTGATATTGGGGCGTAAGAATCACAATTAAAGCCTTACTTCAATATTCTTAGTTTTAAAAAAAGTTGTCGTTTTTCGCGCCTTAGCATTAGGAACACTAAATACCAACCAACAGCATCTAAATTATTAATTTAAAGCATTACACTCATTCGATATAAGTGACATTTCAGCACGTCCATACTCCCGAGACAAAATGGAAATTATTTTATTGGTTGTCACCCCCGGCAAAAACCTGTCACACTATTTGCTTGTTTCGCAATTAAATGAAAAACTAACTGCAATAAATATTTTACAGTTTACAACAACAGCATCTTTAGACTTATCGAATCCTTCCTTAAGCCCTTAATCCCTCAATGATAAGGACTATTATTAGAACCAGCAACTGAACCGATGTTGCTGATGGTACAGAGAAATAGTGTGAATTTTAGATGCCGGACTTTTAGTCCCGTGGGATTTATCTCGGGACGTAGGAATAAAATGTTTCCGGAGAGTTGGAGAGTTAATCTATTTGTATGTTAAAGTATTGCTGAGCGGATAATAATTACATCCTGTCCACGATTAATTAGATTGCACCTCTAATGACCTGACAAGGTACTTAGAACAGTGTTAAGGCAGAAAGTGTTTTGATAGTATATTTAATTTGAAACATAACTAAAGATGATCATAATTAATAGGCTGAAATTGAACAATCATTTTTAGTAACGTTTTGGTGGCTCCAAGAGTCCCTGAAATCAGTGCGAAAATGACATGATTGAAAAAATAAACAAGTTTTATGAGTTTTATCATAATATGATTTCATTAAGTTAACGATTGCATGATCTCTCATAATTGCTGATTTGCATTTGATTTTTGAAGCAACTTTTTCATGAAGTTCTGTTTTTCTTCTGTTTTCTTTCTGTTTGCGCATTTTATAATTTATATGTACGTATGTATTACCGTAGTAAAATTTTCTATACTACCACACACGCCTCTTTCATATCGACCTCAACAGAAATGACTAATAGATGCAGGTTGCACGTAACATTAAATAGCGTACTTGCAAAATCTAATAGTTTCTCATAAGCTCTTAAACCATTAAGTAAATAGAGGCGTTATTAATGAAGCTCTTCTAGCTAGGGTTGACTCAGAGAAAAGCGCAATTTTCTAGAGAGATACTTTATTATGCGAAAGTCCCACTCGGTGACAGTGTTTTAAGCTAGCTCAATTATCTCTTTGAAAGAAAAAAAATAATATTTTTAATTAAACTTAGCATTCGGAATGTCAGAAATTTCCATTTATTCCCGGGTGAAACCCAGTTCGATTATAATAATACATAGTAAAACAGACTCTACATTTTTAAAAACTATGCTACTACGTCGATTGCACTATACTTACATCGAAAAATCACCTGTAATATTTATATTTAACCAAAGAGCAACCCTATGAGCGTCTATCTAACACGTTAGCCCACGCTCGAGCGATCTGATAGCGAGTAGGATTTCATTCATATCCTCCGCGAATTCTGTGTACAATCCTAATTAATGACACAGGTGTGCGGGTACAGGTTCTTACCCTACACTATTGACGTTTCCTTTACGGCCAGGGAATACTTGTTACGTGTACTTTTCAATTTATTTAGGTACTACATGCGTCCACTAATAAGATTTCACGACCGCCTTGGGAAAGTTAAACATCGTATTTTCCTTGATAATTTTATTGCCTTCTATGGTTTTGAAGATATCTTAACTCGATAAACACATTTTTTCATTATAAAAGTATTATTTGCAACGGTTATTTTTTAGATTGTATCTAAACAAAAAAAAAAGAAATATAAATAAATGCGCCAGACAATCACACCTATCACCTGGTCTCAAACTAAGGTTTTCCCTTGTAATATTAGTACCAGACGACGGATACTAACTGAGGGCATCATCCCAGCACACCCAGACTCAAGTCAATTTAGAAAAGTTAGTTTTCCAAATTGACCCGACCGGGAATCGAACCCGGGACCTTTCGCCAATTCTTTCGCCTTGCCAATAACCATATCTATCTATACTTCTATACTAATCTAATAAAGCTGAAGAGTTTGTTTGTTTAAAAGCGCTAATCTAAGGAACTACTGGTTCGAAATGTAAAAATATTTTTGTATTGGATAATCTTTAGGCTATGTAATCACGCTAAGACCAGTAGGTGCGACTATTCATTGGAAATGTTGAAAAAACGGGTGTACATTACGGGTGCGAAGCGGCGACGTGCTGCTAGTTGTTTTAAAACTCGTTACATTATTGCTTGTTACTTGCAATACATCAATAGTGCAGTACAAAAGCTCATCCATTCCATCAGATAATTTATAAACACTAAAGACCGTTGACCGACCTTGCTTCAAGGCAGCGCATATTTTAAACAAGCGTAAGTACTTACGTCTTAAATAAAACCGAAAGGTATTCGCGTTATTTATTCATGCGTAGAGGTAATTATTGATGTACTGCACCAATAAATAGCAATTGATACTGGTCGCTAGTTTATGGCCAATTTGAGATGAGTTTAAGGTCGCATTTTAAAAAAACCATACCAGTCCTGTGATACCTACTAGAGGGGTTCTTGATACACTCTTGACGATATTTCGTTTTAGTACAAAGAATTACCTATATAGCATTTGATTCTTCACAGTATCTTTTTTAGTCAAAAGCGTCCAAATTCTCGGTGAGTATTGTAGGTTAACGCATACCTATATCTTAAAATGAATGTAAAGAATTACATTATTAAGTTGCGAGTAAATAAATATTTGGCAACAGCATACTCATTGCTCTTTTTGTGTGCTAATACCTTAAGCACTTGTGTTACAGAAGTCGGAACCAACGGCAGTATTTCAACACCCCGACACGAGACTCGACCGAGAATCGAATTTTGGACTTCAGAGATGGTGTGACGCCAAAGTAGGTACGGTCCGCTTGCCTCTACGGCGCTGCTGCTAGCTGCGCTGTCAGCAACGTGGAAGTGCAGCAAACGCTAGAGAAGAACAGAGTGGTTATGTAGAACTCCCCATCGTCGGTCGCCACTCAATCCTGGGTTACAAATCACCGCAGAAAATATTCGTCAAGTTGTGCCATCCATTTTAAGGAGAGACAGCTACTCTCCTTCCAATAGACACTTAACAGGACTGTCTCAAGCGCTGCTGACCCTACGGCGCTGCTGCCAGCTGCGCTGTCAGCAACGCGGATGCGCGGCAAACGCTAGAGATTTATCACGCGCTCGCCGCCGTAAACAACGCGCGCTGCAGCGCGAGCGGAAAGGTCAGCGGGTCCTAGGGTCACCACAGAGAAGGCCTATGTGCTCAACTAGTTTAGGCTCTTGATCAGAACTTCTTTGTTGCGAGAAAAGGATACTAAGAACTAGTGTTAACTGGATAAGATAAAAGAAACTGACTACCTCCGTAGACGAGAGGCGAGCGAACCAGATTTTGGCGTCGCACCATCTCTGAGGTTCCGGGTTCGATTCCCGGTCGGGTCAATATGGGAAACGAACTTTTCTATATATTCTCGGGTCTGGGTGTTGTGGTTCCATCGTTGTTTCTGATTCCTGTGACACATGTGCTTCAGCAACTTACCACAGTATCAGAGCCATGTATGTGATATTGTCCAAAATTTGTCCAAACTTACAGGTGTTATTATGATGGAATTTCTAGAAAGACCAGTGACTCAGACCTGAGCCTGATTCGGTGGAATTTATTTGTAACAATTTTCCTTAATCAGAAAAATATTTTAATTTTTAATTTACTAAAAAAAATGCGTTGGGTCACGTAGATTTGTTACCAAATCAACTCCGGGATAGTCTTAATCGAAATATATGACGGTAGGAGTTGTGTATATCGACGTAGACCGAAAAATCGTGGTCTTAACCGTCACCGGTGCAAAGCCCTATCCGAGCTAGCCGCGGCTTTCTCAAGGCCGATGCACAAGTCAGATATCTGCATCGCGGCCCCACCTGTGCGCGGCATTCCCGGGGAAACGTTGCGCTCGGCTTTTGGGATTCTTTGTTAATTGTGTTTATGACTGTACTGGATGTTAGCTATCTATTGTTGGGGACGTTATGTGCACAACATAGTTGCGATTCCAAATGGTTCCGTGAAGCGTTTAGAGTTGTTTGCATATCTGTTTCAATGTTATTTAATACTCGTGTGAGCGGAAATTTCGTACATTTAGGGACAAACTTACAGAGGGACAGATTTCGTTTATATACCTGCACGAAATGCAAACACAAAATATTTTTATTTAAACTATAGGCCATTATAAATATATTTTCCGTTGTTAAATAAAAACCCGGAACTTTGCTAAAAGTCTGAAAATAATACTTTCAATAAATTATTATTGAAAATGAAATCAAAATAAAACACAGCAATTTAACTATTTAAAATGTTAAAAGCAACTAGCTAGATTTTTATCGGAATATTTTAATTAATATGAATTACTCCAGTAACAGATATGAATCGTCTTTTCAAACCAACTGCTACCACCGGTTCGACACCTTCACCTACGTAGAAGATACCCGCAAGAAACTCTGTAGTTTTCATTCATTGCATATAAAGCTGAACTTATAACTAATTCTGCACCAAAACTTGTAGGGTTTAGCTGCATAATACATTACTGTGTAACGGCAAACGGCTAGTATGACAGCGGCAGTCCGAGCCCAGAGATCTACAATCACCCTCAGCCGTGTCTCCAACAGCATCCTTTATCGACAATGAAACATTACTAGCAGCCGTTCTATTGGCGGCCATCATGATTTATAGTCGTTAAACACGTACGACTGGGGTTCGAGTGTTGCCGCTCAGCTTCGGAATAGAGACGCGCACTTGTTTATCAAGTTACGAGAATCTTTTAAAACATACTTTTACGATCTTATTAATAAAAAATCATGTTTAATCTCGTAAAATCGAGTATCCTTTTAAAAAAACACAATCAATGTTCCATTGTGTCAGTTATTTTATTTATTTATTAAACAAAATCAGTGGTTTACAGTAGTTTACAGTAGTCCCACAAAACTATTTACAGTTAGGCAGGTACTATTAAAAGTACTATTAAAACTACCTACGTTCCATAATAGTCGTTTTAGACGATAAGAGATAGTAAAAGCTGATAAAAATAAAGAACGGAATGAGGGCAAAGAAGATTAAAAAGGTGTTCTCTAATTACTTTTATTCTGAATTTGATAGGAACACGACTGAATTATTATATGATAAGCAAAAATCTTTAGTGCCAACCTATATATATTTACAAGAAAGATTAATTCTTTACTCTTGTAGATTTTTCATACGTTTTACTTCTAGCTCTTAGTGAAATGGGAGTAAATTACGAAAAATCTGAATTATGAACTTAGCTAGAAAATCATACATGCCAACAAATAGCTCATCATAACAACATAATCCAGATGAATAGAGAAGAAAATATAGATTCAGAAAGAAATAATATGCCAGTTTACAGTTTGATGCTTTCAGTAAACTAGTGTGCTTTGCCAGCAACAGAACTCCCACGATAGGTTGGCGGACCATTTCAAAGTATAAAATAGTTTTGCAATGCAACCGCAGCCTCATATTTTACGGAGCTCGAAACCAACTCGACTGGTCCGGTCACAACGGCCCATAGACAAGCGATAAGTCAACCGATCTCGTTTGCAACGTGCAATTTTATCAAACTCGAATAGAAGGGAAACCACTCATTACGAGTAGCCTACTTAAGTTGCGAAGAAAAGAAAATGCATCGGGATCTCGCCGAATAAGATGAGGAGAAATTACCCGTTCGGGCTGTGCAAGGCAAGCAAGTGGCAGGTATGGCCGTGAAAGTTATTGCATGTGACAGAGCCGGTGTGATTGGCGCACAAAAACCAGAAATGCCTCCCCGGCATTATTCATAACGGCAATTGAAGTTATCTCTCGCATTAGCCTTCGAGACATGGGAGCCGTAACTTAATACTTGCATTGCGTTAGCCAATGATGCACTTCGAATATATCGAGTTGCCTATCCTTGCTGTTTATGTTAAACATACATTGTTTTAGGTATATTAATGTAGATAGGTATATTCATAATAACCGAATAGGTAATACGCCTGTCAAATTATCAATAACAATAATAACAATAGCAACATGCTAATCTAGAAATCATTTATGTTTTATTTATTCTTTGTCATCGCCTATTACTGTATAAACCGGCGTACATTTATCATCTACTAAAAATATTGTTTGTAAACTGTTATTAGGTTGGTGCCTAAAAAGATTAAATTTACAACACAGATTTTG
Source organism: Glyphodes pyloalis (assembly GCA_037074685.1). Lineage (NCBI taxonomy): Eukaryota > Metazoa > Arthropoda > Insecta > Lepidoptera > Crambidae > Glyphodes > Glyphodes pyloalis. The sequence goes on along the minus strand of JAYKKO010000005.1, from coordinate 10,473,332 downwards.
GACGTTTTACTTCAATACCTAGCTAATTTCTTTGCCGTGTGCTAGAGCCCCATTACGTTGTTATGATTACTCGTACTTTATTTAACTGAACAAACGAATAAAAGATCACAAAGCAATTATATGTATAGAGATTTTTAGCTATTACCGAAATATCATTTGCCAGAGCAAATTCTCTAAATTGATCGATCAAAATATATCTGACAAGTGAACATCAGTTAATATACCCATATGTGCATAAATGTGTTTACTTGTTTGCAAATTAAAATAATTTGCATATCAATATTGTTTCCACGAATTAAGTACAGATAATAATAAAAAACGCTCATACACTTCTTGTTATCGAATACAGATTTATATTCCAATCACAAGGCAAGAGAACATCGGATACCCACGTACGTTCCCCGAACACTTGGCGATGCAATTCGTTTGGAAATCCAAACCTTCAATACGTTGTATATTTAATGTCGCATTTGTATTCGGGCTTACGCGTCGGGTTATAGATTCCTTTGGATTTTACACAACAATTTTACGACGCCTGGACTTCGGCGTGCGCGAAGGTTTTGTCAAAAGCAAGTTTGTGTGTGGAAAATAAGTGGGTCGATGACTTGATAACTTTACAAAGTTTCCTTTGGCAGCTCACGACAGGCTTTGACTCTGACAGATATATCTTCGAGTGTTGCTAGTACCCTGTCCGTTAAAATGCCACCTGACATGGTTTCATGTATCAAGCTACCTTTGGGTGCATTGTTGTTTCGCCTTCGGTTCATTCTAATTTAGTTGTTTATGTAACTAATAGTGTAACTGTCTGATAAGAACGATGATTTTGTTTTCGGCTTTGGAAGGCACTCGTCTCAACTACGAACTAAATAGGTCTGGTTTCTGTTGTGAATGTTACGGTGATCATATGACATCACTTCAATGTCAAATCAGACTCGTTAGGAGCATAGTCGCAGCAAACTCTAAGCTCCGTAATGGGTACTCAATAGGAATTAAATTTAGAATAGAATAGAAAATGTCTTTATTCATGTAAACTTTTACAAAAGCATTTATGAATCGTCAAGTCAAGTAAACTACCACCGTGTTCGGAATGTTGATTCTATCGAGAAGAACCGGCAAGAAACTCGATGATTTATTTTCGTTGGATCCCATTTTTTGATCCCAATTTAATATTTTTGCCGTTGGATCCCACAAATAATTACTTTTTATTGCCGTTGGATCCCATATTTAGAAATTTTTGTTTTTTTGTCGTTGAATCCCAAAAACTATTTTCGTTGGATCCCAAAAGCTAAGAAACATTTGAATGCGGGTACTTTCAACATGAAAATTGTATCTAGCACAAGCACAGTTCAAGATCTGACCTCAGCTAAAAATATTACGCAATAACAATTATGCTAGCATAAAAAGCACGCAAAGTCATGAGCACACGCTTATGTATTTATTATGAATCAATGTAAGCTCGGTGATGATGATAAGATTTCGCAGCCATCATTGATATTCAAGAAGGAAAAAATTTTTGCTGACGATGGCTTTTCATTTCGAGATACTGGTGAGAGTCAGCTCAAAATAAGGTGTCAACCGTATTTATAAATACATGCTTTTTAATTTAGTAGCTATGCGAGAACAGATAGACATCTGAACATAATATATTATGTACTGGGCAAAATTATAGCTGCCTTTTTTTCTTCGTCAAAGTCGAGTGAAAAAACGACTGGAGAAACTATGTCTTGCAACAATATAAAAACAAATCGAAATTTCTTTAGGACTCTGTCTAGAAAAACTTGAAGTATAAAATATTAATTATTTTGTACACAAAGTGAAATCAAACCACGCATCACTTTCTTTGACCACAGAGATTTGAATGTTCATGGTGTGAGGCAGCAAAAAATGACCTCTTCTTAGTCCTGTTACCCTAGTAGCCGTTACCTATCACGCAATTAAATATTTAAATATTTAATCGCTTATCCATTACTCAGAAAATTATACCTTTATCAAAATATCAAACGCTGGTGTGCTGAATGAAGAGAGGTACGGTATAGCGATTTATGGCTCTAACTGAAGCAGCCCAACTGATGAAATACCTACACCTTACAGAAGACCGCAGCCAAGTAACAATCACTTCTGTGTTGTTGTGTTCCTGCGTGTGATAAGGTTTCCAGAGCTCCTGGGGCCTTAAGCTAGAATCTCATTACCACTTAACATCTGGTGGGATGAGGTAAATCTTGAAGTGGAATATAAAAAAAATCCACATATCACAGATAAATCACAGATTGTGATGGCCAATTACGGGAACCTACTCCGAATAGCACAAATCTTGGCACACAAAACCTCAATTAAATAATGAACAAGGGTAAATCACTTTTCTTCTACAAAGTACACATGTTGTCTTAACATGGGATCCAACGAAAATAGAAAATGGGATCAATCGTAAATACTTAAAAAATGGGATCAAAAATTGGGATCCAACGAAAATAAATGAACTCGATAGTTACTCTTTTCAAAAACTGACACATATGGTAGGTATAAATCATGCAAAAAAATTAATAAAATTGTTAATATAATATAGCTTATGTCTAATGTACATATTTAATTTATTTAATGCTAAATTATCATTGTCACACAGGATATTTAGTATCTATTGAAGTAACCACTAAAAGTTATATCGATTAAGGAATTGCTTCCGAAATATGACGCGATATGAGTCTTATTGTTGTAATTAAGTTGTAACTCGACAGTTTTTGATAACAATTTTAATTATTCATCTTCTCGTTTCAGTGGTAAGTGTAGCACTGTGTGAACTACAAGATCAATTCAATAATTTAAAATCGCATATCTACATCTCTACGTTTCACCGATTGACAATGTAATACAAGCAGGATCAGTCGAATAAAGCAATAAATAAAGCCTATTGCATAACAACCGCTTTATAATAGTATAGGGCAACGTTCACACGCGCTTCATTATTGCACAGTGAATAAGTGGGAATGCGCGGGAGTGCGCCCATGAACGTCATATAACTGTTCACAAGGAAACACAATTACTTGGGTTTCCCGTTAAGCGAGGCGGGCTATGTAGAACGATGCGTGAATAGTCGATATGCGAGATATCAATATAGTACCTGCTTCATCTATTGCACCGATTTTGTTATCTTGGAGTCATACAATGTATGAGGAAGAAACATTGAAGGAACTGTGACCATGGACATTCGACTATATGAATCATGGGTACTACTCGTTCAGAGCTGAAAGGGTTTATTTAAATGTAGAACTTGCATTTTAGACTTATAAAACTCTGGAGATAAAGTGGCTATAAGAAATAAGATAATATTTTGACTAGTAAAAATAACAAATAACAATGAATAAACCATGAATCTTAGATTGACATTAGTTTAATTTCAAAAATCTACTTAAACTTAAAGCCTTATCCATAAAAAAAGGACTTAGTATTTGGAATTGTCAATCTGTATACAAATTGCACAATCCGTAACTCTTCTTAAGACTTGTTGATTCTTTGCAAATGATGTTCAATCAATTTTCTGCTCCGTAGTGTTATCTTTTTGCCGATTATGCTTGATCACAAGGAAAAGTTCTCACTTATTGTTAAACGAAAGGGCACGTATCACAGATGAGAAAACCATGTAAGACATGTGACTCTGACATTTAATTTTGTTCACTCGTTTGAACCATTGACCAAAGTTATTCTCGATTCCGTTGTTTTTTTTTACCAGCGCGGAGCAGCCACGAAATTATGAGCCATTGTCTAGATGCCAGTGTTGATTAACCAAGTTTTCACGTAACAAAGCGCTTTGTACCAAATATAGGGTGTCCGTAGGTGCCCCAAATATAGGCGTTTATATTCTAACTATATAAAAGAAGATTTATCGACCGGAAATTTATCATTGTACATTGATTAATTTACGCCGATACCTATTAATAACACATCACATTAACCACCATTATTAAAGCAACTATTTTCTAAATGTTTTAGGCGATAGAATACTTGTGTCGATGCAGCTGTTTTGTAAAGCACTTGTGTTTCACAATTTGCTTAAAAGTTTGACAGGAACGAAATTTTCTGCAGTCTTCATTATTTATTCACTCCTTTTGATTGTTTCCCATTGAAAGTAAAAATATTAATTAAATAAGATAATAAAGTCAACGAAGTTTAATTACCTTTTTCTACTTAAATAATGAATTTTTGTTGTAAACAATGTAAACAAAAAAGCTCCACCATCTAAATTAAAATAAAATAAAAGTTCTTTATCCTGCCAACACCGCCCACGTTAATTACAAGTTGTTACAATTAAGGTTTTAATTACACATTACAAATGAATGGAAAATAAGTACACTTAAGTCCGCACCCTGTACGTATGCTAATTACAAGTGAATAGCAAATTCACAAGGAAGCTCGCTGTTTTAGCATAACAGCACTTCCGATTATAAAACCTTGAGAGCAACTCAAACTCGTCTAAATTGTTCACACATCGACAGCTTTTTGCTACCACCCTACTTTAACAATTTAGCAAGTACTTACCTACTATTGCTCGCCGACTATCGGCATAAAGGCGTCTGAAAGAGATCTCTTAGCGATAAGAGCTAATAAAATGTAGAATGATAGTTTCCATCATGAACTTCATTTGTGGCGTTTTAAAATATTGGTACATTTAATCATTTTACGTCAAAAATATCGATGTCTTACGTTCATATGGGAATATGAAAAATACATACCGCAAGAATCAAAGACAATTTTAATGACATTAAAGAAAAGTGACATAAAATACGTTTATTTTCAGTGGAAAAGTGACTTGTTAAGTATGAAATTAAAAGGACTTAATAATAATAATAATAATAATAATTCTTTATTGACGTAATCGTAAGTACAAATTCCTATGAAACTCTGACACTCGAACTAGGCTTAAGTGCCTGTATCTCAAGAGTCAGTGGCTTCTCCCAATTTTTGCAACAAGTGTGTCAAAAAAGCTAAATCTATCATATTTTTAACAAAGCACTGTGTGAATATTAATCAATCCATTTTATAAAAAATATACATTGTTAGCATTTGCTCATAACTTTGACAGCTTGATAATGATACGTTTGTCCAGCTTAGTTAAATATAAATATTACCACATCACTCCCAATTCTAGTAGCAACAAACCATACTTCCTGCTACAAGAAGCTTAATATTATCTGCATAACTAACGGGTGCTAGAGAACGTAGCTCTTGTTAGACTAAGTGATTGTTATGTGTATAATCAGAATGTACATTGACAGCATAACTCCAATATCAATTACATATTGAATAGCCTCTCGATTGCCATCTGAGTTACTGAACCGAGTTTTGCGTGGCTTGGATCTTTAGCAGCATAACGGTAGAACAGTGAAGTAATAATGTAATAAGTAATAATTATGAAGCACGCATAGTCTCAAGGCGGCAACTTCAAACATCATGAATTGGTTAAAGAATTGACGAGTGTATTTTAGACTTGAAATATCTCAAAACAGCGGTTCTGTCATATAAGAAAACGTAACAAAACAGTGTCAATTAAAACCTCAACATAGAAAACGATATTTTTTTAATTCTCTAAATTTTTTTCTTATTTTCATGAAAACCATTCAGAAAGTAAAACAAAAAATAGCTCAGTATAAATACTAGTCACTGGACCTACATTCATAAAAAAAATGTATTATAGAATTCAGATTTCCTTCTAACGATGATTGAAATTGGTCTAATTGAAAAACGATTAAACTGTCACAAAGCCATCGCAACATTTCCAAAATATTGATCACTGTCATTTGTTTATTTATGTTACACAAGACTCATTATTGCGCATTTCAATTTGTTTTATACTTATTTAAAATATAAACTTTCACTTTCCTATTGTATTCCTAGTAAGTATTTGTAAGAGTAATGCTGCTGCGATGACAATCAGGCATCAAATCCCATGGACACTCTCAAAGACCATAAACATTTGCAATAAAAGCGAATAAACTGTGCATGGATGAGTTATTTTAACGTAATGTAGCTATTATTTAGGATATGAAGTATTGGACAAGCAATAAAACTATGCTACGTCAAAAACATTTCCCAAATGGACACCAAACATTGATTCTCTTCATTCTTTTTGACTTATAAAATGTTGGGTGTTATATTATGGTGTATCCTATCTTAGGTCTTGCATTATCGTTAACATACTTTTCTATTTGAAAAGAACTCCATATAAACTTTGATTATCGAAAACAAAAGACACATGACAAAGAAAGATCAGTCAGCGCAAGATTACAGCAAAAGTGCAACGGCTAATTAAATCCGACTTTCTTAACGGTTAGCAAGTCATGAATAGCACACACTACTTTTACGCTATAATTCTTACTAGTGCGAGCTTCACTTTGCATTCCCACATGACAGCCTCTGACAATGGGACGCACGTAGAGGTTGCTCACCTCCTAGTCTTAGAGACACGAAGCTAGAAACTCGTAAAGTATGGGTCCAACGAAACGAAACCATACGTCAAAATAACAACATACTAAAATTGTAATCGAAAATTGTAATAAAATTTACAGAGAAAGAAAATTTATGTCAAATTTATATTTGACTTACACTTGCCAATAAATTCTTTTGCGTTTAAATAAAATTGATCCGTTTAAATCATATATTAGTTTAAAGTTTTAAGCCGAATGTATGCTTGCGTGTTCAGTTGGATTACACATTTATCAAAGGATTATTCTACTGACAGGTGTGATTTATTCCAAGAGTCTGGGCTGAACCAGACATTCCATAGATTTAAGCAATATTATATAAAATTGTCTAATATAGAACTTACTACTACACAATAGGTGATTATATGATTTAAAAAAATATGCATCTAGTATATCTCACTTCAATTCCAATGTAAATATCTTAAGTGAAACATTGTAATTTAAATAAAGTTTTAAGATAGAATCACTAAACAAATAGAGGAAAATAAAAAATAACACTATAATAAATAAACGAGAAGATCAAATAAATCGATGTACGAAAAAGAAAACAACATTTTAATAACGCGATACACCCCTTTAACTATGATCTTTCAGGTGATTTTTTTATAATTCGACAGCAAACAATGGATATTTTGCCTTAACAGAATAGTTTTTCTAACGCTATCTCTAAAACTATGCATTGTGAGGTGCGCCCGCGCATGCACCGACCACTATCTAGCGCTGTGACGTCGCACAATTACACCAAAAGATCGCATCAAAGATGACGTGTCATCTTTGACGAGACCTATCTATCTAGAGGGTATTAGCGCATCCCAAGTTTATTCACTTAAAAATAGAAGACAAAACCGTGCGTCTAAGGTCCTACGTCATATTAAGTTAGTACAGAAAGTTTCGAGAAATTCGAAATTTGTTTAGTTATATATTCATACCTACCTAGGTTTTTATCGATTGACTGAAAAATCCTATACCTACCTAGGTTTTAATCGATTGACTGAAAAATTTACTGTCAGTGCTGTATATTCAGTTTCTGCTCCGTTTATCCTCCGATACTGAAACTTTGTGCTTTGACTGTGACCAATCATTTATATTATGGGAATATACATACCGAATTTATATCAGTTTGCATATTTTCCAATAATTTAAACATTTCTTTTTATTGGTGATTGAAATCAATTTTCTTGAATAAAACAGTCATCAATTTATGTAGCAGTAAGTCAATGATCTGGTTTTAAGTTGTCTGAAATAAGATTTTAGGATATACAGTAACTTATATTTGAACACAAAAGTCTTAAATACCGCAATAGTTTTCAAAACCATGTCACACGTGCACATCGATTCAAAACATATGTGTCAATTCTGATCCATCTCTATGCGATTTAACTAGGTGTCTTCATAATGTATCTATTAGATACAATTTAAATACATCGATTGCACATAAAGCTTGTTGCACAATGTGGACGCCCTTTCAGTATCTGTTCGTTTCTCAGGGCAGCGCGTCCGTGGGTGGCATTCAGTTCTTGCGTCTGATTGACGAGTGCAGTTCCATGGTGGGCCGCTTAATTGGCTCATTATGATCAATGCTGGGACGCGCTGTCTAATTGTGGGACTTATACAATCGTCATTACATTCGAGAAGCGTTCAACTTTGAAAAGGTTTAGAATTTTCCCAGTATCTGAGAGCCCCTCTGCAATTTGAATGAAATAAAAACATAAGGTTTAAACCAAACTTAAAGATGGATATGTCGCAGTCATCTGGTTTAATCAGCTATTTGATTGGATCACTAGCGCGTTCATTGAATGACGACGTTTAATTGAATGACTAAAGGACAACTCGTCAAAGTGTTTAATATAACGTTCAACTTCTTGACTGAACGTCATTTAGCATAGTCGTTGAATGGGATATAGCTGACAGACATGACATAACACACCTTAATAAGATCTTTTAATATGTTTTAACAATTATAAGTCTTAAGACAATTAGGCTAAAAAAATATTTTTTTACGAATAAGTCACTTTATATCTCAATTTCACTCTAAAAAATATCAACACAGTGCTATTTGATTATATCTGTACCAGCTGTTTGACGCCATCTTTGTTTTGATGAGCATTAACGCCGCAGTGGAAAAAAAATGAACTAAATTACAATCACCTGACTGATTACGTCCGCTATGTTCAAAGGGCTATGTTACAATCCGCTAACTTGTTGGACGTTCAGTGAGTCTTATTCATTCAACGTTCGGCCTAGTCATTCAATTAAACGTCGTCATTTAATAAACACGCTAGTGATTCAATCAAATAGCTGTTTCAACCAGATGACTGCGACAGATATATTAATTAAACACTTAACATTTGCCTTTAATTTTGATAAGTATCAAAGCACGGATCAATTAAGCATGTCATTAAAATTCTAACAAACACGTGCCCCTTTATTATTAACGATTAGTTAATCACAGCAATCACACCTGTAACACGCAACTACAAAACGTTCGGTGCATAAAATGTTAAAACATTCATAATAAGTTGTTATTAGGGCCAATTTAGTAATTTGTTCTCAATTAATCTACTCGGAATGGGTAGGTAAGCTGCGTAACTAATATGTGTAAACGACGCCTATCTGTGCATCGGTGTGTGCAATTGCAGGTGTTTTTCCGACCAGTGATCCCGGCTTCGCTTTCGGGCTTACGGTGCATGACGAGTAGGGAATATGGGTCAACAATGCATGGTTTTAAATTTATCAACGTCAACACCCTTTATCTTAATAAAATCAAAGAAAAGGGGCGAAAATATGTATACTTTTATTGAGTAGGGGAAATTAGCGAACCGTAACGCTCTGCGGCGGCGTCGTTATTACAACACCCATACCCAAGACAATATAGAAAAGCTCGTTTTATAATCGAAAAATTTTAAACTTACTTCGCTCGAAACTATTATTTAAACCAAGGCCATAGGCCAGGGCCTATATACCAGGGTATATAAACGATTTATCTATTGAGTCATTAAACACTTTAAAATGTTAATTCATAAAATTATTAAGATACTATTTTTACAAGATAGCTGCAAAACTAGGAAGCCATGATCTCTTTGATAGAGTTGTCCGACAAAAATAAGGTAGTGGAACAGATTTTGAGTATCAAAGGTGTGAACGCATCGCACCCAGACACGAAGTTCTCGATTCGGAGTGTAAACTATACCGCTACACCAACCAGGTCAACTACAAAATAAATATCTTGCGGAAACAAATCCTACCGACCTTTCTAAATTACAACAAGCAATTCCGCCGAGTTTGTTCTTGAACTTCTGCGAAGAACAATGAGCTTTGTCATGTATTTTCGGGAGCTATCGCCGAGATCTGCAGTTTGTGCAATGCTCAGAGGATTTAATGTAATCTCATTATGTAAATGGACCTATTATGTTGGGATAATAGCGTTTAAATAAGATTTGAACAAATACGAACCAGTTTGCGCAAATATCACGCCTTGGAACGGTAAACCGGATTGCTTTGAAATTCCTAATACATTCTTGTTAGTGATTATATCGATTGTAAAAGTGGCAATAACATTATTGTGTTTAAATAAAATGTACGCCAATTGAAATATATTTTTTGACATGTTCATTTTAGTTTTCACGGAACTCGAATAGTCACATCGATACGTGTCTTATGGAATAAAAAATACAGTTACCTAACAAATATTATGCTCGTCCTAAGTCAGCAATTTACTAGTATTAAAAGAATTATCGAACATAATAAAATTAATCTTCAATAAAAATGTTTCAAGGTTAAAAATATAAAGTCAAATTCAATAGAAACAAAACGCAGTACTCAACATTTCTATAACTTCAATATACTTTCTACAAATTTAAAAGCAGGGCCACTAGAAAGTCAATTTAACCAATACAAATTCGGTCAATTTAGCGATTACTACAATTGTTAGTCACAAAATGTATCCATTTCAATTTACCTTTGCATTTATTATAATAAAATACGATTTCAGTCATTACTGGACAAGTAGAAGGCTCTTTTCGATACAATGATTGTACTTACAAGCAGAGTAGGTATAGATATAATTTACCTGATCTATGACCAAAGTACAAACATTAGCTAACAATTAGATAAGAAAAAAACCACCAAAACGATCAAAAGTCCAACATGGAGTGTTGTTGAAAACAAAACGTGGAATTTAATTTGAGAATAATATAAATTACGATGAATAATAAAAATATGCAATCCAAATATTATGGTTGTTTAGCCTACATGCATTCAATTCTTGTATAAACAAATTATAGTAAGACATACATTAAGTTGCGTTCGCTTGAATAAGATTGCGTAAGACTTAAATGCCATAGTTTACAAAGAAGACAGTAAAACTACAATCAAAATCAAAGTCAATCTTTTTTATTCACATAGATTACATTAGTAATACTTATGAATAGTCTCTATATAAAGCAAATGAAGCTACCTCCGGTTTTGAACCTATAACTAAAGAGAAGATACCGGCAAGAAACTCAGTAGTTTTTTTTACAAATGAAAGCTACACTTATTACTAATTTTGCACTAAGACACTGTGATATTAGTTTAATCTATTTAAAAAGTTTGCATACCTGGTGGCCAGGTAACAAATGTATAATAAATCTTATGAAAACTTTACGGAAAATAAAATATAAACTGTATACTAACTATAGTAAGATAAAAATACTCCATACTAACCAATAATATTGGCCTATTGAAAAAATTTCAAAATTAAAATCTGATTTACAATTCTATAAAAGTATCAAATATGAAATATGAAATTTATTAGCAGAATAACTGTTGCTATAAATCGTATTTTCGTCGATTGTGTATTTCGTAACGACTCATGTTCCTACATTAATTTACAGTATCAAGACATTACCCAACAGGCCGAGATTACTCACTTACATTCACAAGATTGTGCCTCAAGACGACAGGTGCGAGGATTTGTTTGTGAAGAGAAACAACACAAGCCTTTTGTGCAAGTAAAATTTCATTGCTCTGCCGTAATGGAAAACCGCTTTTCACACCCATAAATGCTCTCCACATCTTCATAAATTTTCCACAACCGTCTCCAGTAATGGTATAGAAAGTTGCATATACCTATAAACACGCGTGTTAGTTATTTTCAATCAATAGGTACACAATGTTTAGCCTGCCAGATTTTACAAATATCTATTTATGAAGTCATGTCATCGTCATCTCTGAACTGAAGATTAAAAACGTTTTTTTTTTTGCTATTGTATAATCAAAGAGCATTAAACAGACCATAAAACCAGTACTTTTATGTTTAAAATATTAATTTGAGCTTAATTTACAGCTTCACCATAGTTATGAGGGCCATAAAATCAAATAAGTAAGTTTGAAACATTTGCTTTTTGTGGGATGAATGCGCAAAAGACTATAAATTTTATGCGCGCGCGGCTTGTGTATTCATGTATATTTTATGATACAAAAATGAACCGTGACAGTATGAATTAAATTGTAAAACGTATAAGAAAATGGTATTAGAAAAGAAATTGGTGCTATTGAATTAATACTTAAATTAGAGGAATAAAAACTAATGCGTAACTGTCATTACAAAATGTATTACGATCATTTGAAATTACGACCATCTTTTGTTCAGTGGACATTTGATTATACATAATAGCAGTATTCTTGAAAATGCATTTTAATTATTTATTTTACTTATTTAATGATTTCCGTATTTGTTTCATCTTGGACAACATTATAACTGGACGATTAGTTTTTACTAAGGTGATTTCTTCTAAACACGGTTTGTTATTTTGAATAATAATCTGCATGGTATGGCCGCAAAGTTACTACTTTACAGATAACATGCCCTAAAATTTGCAACGTTTCACTAGATTAACTTTTAATTGATTATTACAGAAAAAGCTTCAGTCAACGACAGAAATGTGATTTATAGATTACTAGCTGTGCCCGCGACTTCGTTCGCGCGGACTACATACATGGTCGGTTTTATCCCTTTCTCCCCTAATTTTCGAAACAAAAAGTAGCCTATATTTTAATCCAAGTTTCGATCTTTTTTTTTTGCCAAATTTCATATCTCTAACTTCAAAAATAAACATTTTTCCATATAAACTTTCAAAGGTGGTATTATTAAAATAAGGGGGGGGGCCTTATTTTCTAATAAAAAGTAACCTATGTCCGTTCTTGAGATTCAACGTATATCTATACCAAATTTCATCAAAATCGGTTGAGAGGTTTAAGCAGGAAAGCTTAACAGACAGACAGACAGAGTTACTTTCGCATTTATAATATTATATTAGCAGGGAAGTAGGGATTAGTAGGGATTGACGTTCCGAAATTAATAAATTATTAAGTTACCATAAGATTAATATTTAATGATAGATACGTCTGTCAAAATAAAGAGCCAAATCGTCGTGTGAAAGTATAATCTTTTGATCGATATCTTGTATATAATTACTATGATGCAACAACACTTCGTTTAGTTACAAAATTCTCTTCAGATTCAATCACAGCCCAATTTCAACAATTATTAACAGTTAGTAAAAACAATAGACAGAGTACATTCGATGTTTTAGGCATGGGAAAATATTTGAAACATGGGTTTGAGCGTTTTATGTTTATATATTTGATGTTTATTGCTATTTTATGTAGGAAAGCAAAAAATAAGTATGATTTTTGCCAAGAAAGAAGACATTTATTGACATGCTGTTTCAGTACCTAGTCTTAATCATCAAATCGTTTTTCTATTCCCGTTCTGGGTTTTTTTTTTTAAACTTTTGCCATTGGGGCTGGATTTAGAAGGTGAATACGTACATCCCTACTAATATTATAAATGTGAAAGTAACTCTGTCTGTCTGTGTGTCTGTTACGCTTTCCTGCTTAAACCTCTCAACCGATTTTGATGAAATTTGGTATAGGTATACGTTGAATCTCAAGAACGGACATAGGCTAGAAAATAAGGGGGGGATAAGGGTTATACCACCTTTGAAAGTTTATATGGAAAAATGTTTATTTTTGAAGTTAGAGATATGAAATTTGGCACAAATATAGCTCGAAACTTGGATTAAAATATAGACTACTTTTCGTTTCGAATATTAGGGGAGAAAGGGGTAAAACCGACCATAAAAGGATGTATTCCACGCGAACGAAGTCGCGGGCACAGCTAGTATATTATAAGGGATTAAAATATTATTAGAGAATCAACAATGTATTCTCAAAACGTATTTTGGCGTGAAGTCGATTTTGTAATTTCCGTTTTGATTAATGTCTCTCTTTTCCGTTATCTTACATGTCATCTTGATGTCATAAGGATTTACTTGAATACCAGCGCCAAATTGACGCTAGGACCTTATTAGCACATCTACCTATTCATACTTTCTGTGCACATCTAGTAAATGTTTTCTGTTTCTTTTTCTTTACTTGGTACTCAGCCTAGTTTTTATATAGATTAGTACATAATAACAAAACATTAATAAATGCATTCTCTTTTCTAAAATGCCCTTCGGCGTAAAAAATACCATGATACCCTATACCGCTAGTAACCTAGTTATTATGATCTGTACCAAGCGACAGATTTAACGTCGTCGAATTTCCATTAATCGCAAATACCGTAAACGTAGGCACACGTTTAAATTTCGATTTCGTACGTGATAGCCGTGCGAGGCACAAATTAAATATTTGATTACAGTTAGTTTTACAGTTGATTAGAGGTCACCGACTTGTAACGGCTTCTACTGACAACGCAATTCTGTAATAGTACATTTCACGACAGGTGGTGAAAAGTATCTGTGAATTAGGCACTGTTTCATCCGTGGTATTACGTTACAATGTGACCAAGTACATCTTTTGTCCACTCCTGTTGCCGGGGAAAAGGTTTTTTGGTTGAAAGAGCAATAATACTCTGTCTAGTACTAATGTACTAGATGTGATCATATATAGATGATAGACTATATGTAGTCTTTCACCTGGTATTTGAATGATATAAGTAGCACGCCCCACTTCTTTTGATCTTGGGCCTCGCAGTGCATGAGGGGTAAGCGAAAAGCGCGGAGAGTTCTTTCCAAACACCAGTTACCCTGTGACGTTTTGTCAATTGTCTAGTGCATCATTGCTAATTAATATGTGATTTAAAGGATGGGCAGGGTGCGTCTTCGTGGATTGAACCATACATATTATGCGCACATAATCTTACCTACCCACTCAATAACGGACTTTATTAACTGATGGTCTCGATATAATTATACTAAAGATTATTACGAGACAACCAATTACTTTAAAACCAATACAATAATAATGATATCGCGATCAATGTATCCGTCTGATCGGTCGAAGTGTGTATTGCTAAATGAACATTATATAACGCACTTTCGCCGAACATGTTCCAGCATTTGTTCATCTTTCAATTAGCATCCGAAAAGTAATGTAACAAATTACTACGTATTCTTTTCTATTTGCAAAAACCAGCTTTGCGTTACATAATAAAGAGAGCCAGGTGACTAACATAGAATTGCTGAAGTATTTACATAAATTAAACATGCTTAGTCTGAATGTGGGGTAAATCGGTTATAGGCACCGATTTGAGTAATAATTTTCAAGTTGATTAGGTCCCGAAATGTACTCATCTTCTTTTCAAGCATTAGTATTAAATCACATCAACCATCAAAAATCAACTAGAGCTCCCTATTGTGTAAAATTAATAAAAACTTATCTAGTGCTTACGAAAACTCCGTTAAGATGGTTAGATGACATTGTTAGTTAGATGACATGAGATTTGTAACTACGAGACTGCGGAAAGAAAGGCGTGTGAAATTACAAATATATAAAAAATATAAAATGCACTGTGGACTGTCACTCAACTGTGTTTGAATCATCTTATTTTGAACACGGTCAATGGTCATACGTATGAAAGTACTGTTACTTTGTACAAAAATTAACGCCGATTTTAAAATAAGTGCCAAACCCAAATGGATGTAAAATATTTTTCCACAAACCTAAAAACAACAATGTTAGATACATTTTTACTATTACTATGTGTGTAAATGTGTATATTAATGTAATCGTTTTTTAATTAAAAAAAAATTATGGCATCATCAATTTTCCCCTTTAAAAATGTGCATTCATCATTACATCTTTCAACTGCATCAAGTAGCATCTTAAACTTATTACAAACTTCATAAAGTAAGGCGAGGGAAAATTGTGCAATTGCTCCTACTGATGAGTTTAAAATGCTCCGAATTGCTTAATTATATACAAAACGTTTATTACAGTTACTCGGGACGGTGTGGTCCCGTAATATTTTATTTAATGTTTATGACTCGTGAGAAGCCAATAATAATAAAGCTTCGTATTATAATGCATAGATAGCAAGCAAACTGTTCCAACTTCTCACGGAGAGTCGCTAAGATTAATAGTTCTAGTCAGTCTAACTTAGCTAGGTAAGGTTGTGCACCATTACGCTAACAGTGAGTGGCTGGCTATTTGCTTTTAGTTTGCAACTATACATAATTTGCAACGTTTAGTTTACCGACTAAGGCAGTAAACACACGACGCGGTTTAGTACCTACCCGCTCCCGCTACCGCGAGTGTGATAATTCGACAAGATGGCTGGTAGTAATTTGTGATAGGTTGATCGCGACAACCGCGATTCTACTAGTTTCTGGCTAGTGAGGAAACCGCATACAATCGTACACGCCATGACCGAAAATGCGGTGAAGTGTACTATAATTTTGATATGTTTTTTTGTGCATTTTACTAAAAAAAATTCTTGACTCATTTACAGCAAGTATAAACTTCTAATAGAAGGGAAGCCGAACTGAGAATGTACTCTGCGGAGTACTCTCTACCAAAACCGACCCTTTTAAATAAGCACGCATAAAATAGTAATCGAAAATTTACCGCACATTCTTATTAGTTTTTGTAGAAATCACCGGCTAAACAAACAAATTACTATTGTCCGCTTAATTACTGTACTGTCAGTTCAGAATTCGTCTTGCTATGAAGAATGAAAAGCAAATTTTGTCTTAGACCAAAACATAATGCTCAAAATATATTCTATTAAATGATCCGTTTAGGCTTAGGTAAGAAAGATCTCGGGTTCAATCATATAATTTGGGGTATGTAGTACCTGACACAAGTATCCTTTTTATATAAGAAAATAAACGTTCTTTATACCTGTCAGTTTAAAGAACATATTTTTTCTCATTAAAACCATACAGTCACTTACATGAGAAATTCACAACAAGTGTGTAGATAAATTGGAAACTGTCAATAACTTTGGTGTACTTACGTAGTGCATACAATAACTTACATTGTAGAATAGTTTTTATCTGATATAACTATTTACTTTACGTAAAGTATACTAATGTAAATTACACATAATATGAGGTAATTTTTTTGTCTCTGACCAGGTGGTTGTCTACCGCATTTATTTTTTAAATTTAAATTTCTGAAAGCGTCGTTAAAAAGTCCTTAGTGAACAAAAAATATTTCTGTATCTTCATAAAGCAAACTTTACATTGAAATTAGAGTTAGCGAATCGGCTAATCGTTACTCGAAACCGTGGCCGTATCGAATGATCGACTTCATTACCGAAATAATAAAAGTCCGACCATTCACCGGTCGGGCTTTCGGCCCTAATGACAACGAAACCTCCGATCTTTAATCGCTCTGCCTGTATCACAATTCGTATTATTTTTTAGGGTTCCGTAATTTTAAAAGTAAAACTCTGATGCCTACCATTATAACCAATTTTTCAAGAAAACTTATCACGCGTTCGAAAATCGAAAACATATTTATGGTGTCCAACATGTAAAAAAAACTTACATTCGCATACCATAGTATTTGCAAGGAATGAATCTCTTTGAACCATTCATTTATAACTTACCTTCGTAAGAAAACAACAATTTCCATTTATTGAGTTTTTTTTATTTATTCAATCCTAAGGACGTCAAATACAAGGGTGAATCTTTCAGGACGCAAGAATACAAAAAAAATCCATTCATTATGTTAGTTATTTCTCCATAAGATGTTGTCAAGGCGTGTACCGTACTTTAATATAATCTATCCACTCTTTAATTGATTTTAATAATTTTTCTCGTTTCGGTAGAAGCAAAGTAGACAATCTTGGTAAAATACAACACATTCACACAATTTTCTTAAAACGTAATAAGCAAATTAATGGTCTAATTTTTAGACAGTGGAGTAAAAATGGCAGAACCCTTAGTGCGTCGGACTCACACTTAACGGTTTTGATTCTGATTCTCTTTTCGTACCTCCCGCGTAGCAATTGTATAATATTTTTTACGCCTGAGACAAAGTCTAGAGACGGTGACGTTGTCCGGTCATGGTTTGGTGGAAAGTAAGCATTGTAATTATGACCATGATGATGTGCGTAACTTTTGTTGCGTTAAGGACGTAACGTTTTCACCTCATTCTCAGTAATATACACACTGAGATATCTTGATAGAGCTCTTTTCTTTCAATATAATGGTTATCTCGATTTTTTCTATGATTCGTTTATATAAATCTTAATTTAAAGTTAATAATCGTATTCAGTGATTCTGAATTATATTTATTTTGATCGAACTTCCACTTGTTATTGTTAAACAATCGTTTGAATTGGAGTATTTGTCGTGAATTTCCGCCATTTTTTCGCGAGTAATCGTTACCTTTGCATAAAAACTTCCACGTCATACACTGCAGTGTCTCCAGATAAACTTTTTGTAGTTTAACGAAAAACATTTTTGTTCTTGTTCACTCCATACTATACTGATACACCAAACAAATATAAGCATAAATACTGATTTCTGGTCATTTTTGTTTGGTCTTCAGAACAACTAATTATCCAATAATAATCAAAATAAGGTGTTCTATGACAAAAACAAAACAAAAAAGACTACTAAAATAAAATATTTAGAGGTCTTTCTTAACATTTTATTTTAAGAAATGATGGCGTACTATCAACAACATCGTTTTCGCTAACCTTGGAGTAACAATAATAAAAAAAATACCCGATCGTCTCTTTTAACATCTAAATGGATTAGATAAGCTAGTAGACCGTGAAATCCGTAAAATTCTTTTCTTCAGATGGATATTTAAATAAGTACGGTAGTCAAGGTTGACTTACAGAAGCGACATGTAACTATTAGAACTCATTAATTATGTTTTTATTGAATGAACGCTTTAAGTTTGTTGAGATAAGACCGAAAATGAATCCGTACTTTAGCCAGAATACTAGCTACCTTGTGAGTAGTGTAATTATATACATGTATTTTTTTCTTCTTGCTAAAATATCCAATCTAATAAAATGCATCTTGGTAAGTACACAGCTAGTACTTTTATTGCTGCATTGTATTTTTGCAAGGAAATACTAATTTTTTTTTATCAAACTCCTCTGTGTTAATCGATTTTATTATTTTTATAGTACTATACGCCGTACTAGCGAACTTTAAATATTAGAAACAGAAAAATGTTATGTTAAGATGCCAGGTGTCTTCGATTCCGTGGTTTTCAAACATTTCTGCAACGAATGTACCATGGGCCGATAAGTATGTAGATATAAACATATTCGGCAGAGGGCACTTACCGAAAGGCTAACGGTTGATACAGAAAAATTTCATCGCCTACAATAACTTGCGGTTAGCTCAGTTGGTAAGAGCAGCACGCGCGATACGTGAAGGTCGTGGGTTCAATTCCCGCACCGCAGGGGGAGATAAAATTTTTCTGTTTCTAATATTCCTCTGTGTTAAAGTGATATTCAACTATACCAAAATTTTTTCACCGTGACAACAATTAAGTATGTATTTGAGCTTAGCAGTTGCAGTAAAAAGTAAACGTAACCAGTTACCGAGCAACTGGTTAATTACGGAATTCGAAATAATTAAGAATCCATCTTTGGTTTTACTTTACACAATTGGGCCTAAAATGCCACTCGGCCACCGCACTCTTTTTTTCTTAACAAATTATTGCAAGTATTAACCCCTCACATTTCATTTCCGCGAAAACTTTACCACTCTTGGTATAAAACCAAAAAATAACTGAAGATAGCACAGCCAATCATGAAATTGGGTGGACTCATCTTTAATATGAATCGATTGATGCACTCTTAAATACTATATCACCGACTCTTGTTCCGAAATATTATCTTCATCCTCCGAGCTGCAGGTGAAATAAAGACAAAATGCTTCCTCGTCGCGTAATTTGAAACCACATCAAACAAACCAGTAAGGCCTCTGCGCTAATCAAGCGAGCCCTTCACGGTCAGGTTGCTGCCCCTTTGTCTTAGCCGCTCAGAAACCACGATGCTTGTCACCGGTAGCGTAACAGTTCGTCGGTCAAATCGCCAAGGATGTCAGTATTTTCATATCTGTAGGGTTAGCATACTAATAAGGATAATATTCGAATTTCGAATGCAAGAAAGATTATTTTTCACTATTAGTTATGGTATTTAATCAACAAACATAAATTACGCGAATCATACTGTAGCAATATAAGATTTTTTCTTTCACAATTACAAGTTTTACTAATGTAGAGCATTCTCTGAACTCCATTAAACTAAAAACTGAAACCTCAATTATTCAGAAAAAAAATTAAATTAAGAGCACTAGCTATTTTATGCATTCAAATTTAATACAAGACAAGGATAATATAAATGACACTTCAAATATTTAAGTAACAAACATTTTCTTACTGTTATTAGTAGGTACTTCTAAAATAAGTCGATACTTTACTTGTACTTTTCTTGAATATCTTGGCTTAAACGGCTGATAATTATTGTCATTGTAAGCCACTTATTTATAGACTCAATGTATATATAACCTTTAATTAGCAATAAAACATAAGGCAATGAATTTACTTTGATATTAACGTACAATTTTTTGGTAAGGGAACTTAAAATTACACATCATTGAAGACAACCCGTTGAATTTCGCGCTAATTTAAAGAGTCACTCCTTTTATTTGCAGTAAACAAAGCTTGATAAGCAATTTGCTAAAGTTACATAAGAGTTCTATTAAACTAAGGAATGAGCCAATAAACGATTCACATACAAATGTCCGCGGCTCTTTATATGGTTACATAACATGATCGATGACCGTCCAAACCTGTGGCCAATAGAGATAGTATCTCATTTGAACACCTATAACACCCACTGAGATTGCAATCTGTAAGAATAACTTTCACATACGCCCACTTTCAATACACCAATATTGGTTTAAGACTGTATTATGCAAAGTAGAATCTTTGTTCTATGATGAACATGAGACCTTAACATAGCCATATGCGCAATGATTAGCTAATTCAATGCCATCTTCGATATGACATGTTATTGAATTGAGTAGGCACCACTTTTAGATAATTGATAGGTGAATATTACATTCATGAGCTTTTTGTTTTAGTAGAAGTGCAGGAGTAAACATGAGAAAGTATTGCTTACATAAGATGCGGAACACTCAATTCTGATGGATGAAATTTTAAATTCAAACGAATGTGAACTTTGCCTGAAGCTCACGTGGAATTTAATCGTGTTAGACTTTCTTCGAGTATGGATAAATTTAATTTGTCTTGTTTTTATTAATGGAAGTGTTCATTATCTTCTTTGTATCTTCTTGCAAAATGACTAGCAAAACCGCAAAAATAATACACAAAACATACGAGGTTTCTTGCTATTTCGGTATTCGCTTAACTAGATACGTTATGAAAACTGATAATACGTTATGCTATCATTAGTATAAATAAAGTAGGGTGACCATTTTATCTTAATTCGATTTTCGGGAACAATGTGAATTTTAATAACTAAGAAAATGTTTACCATTTGCAACTTACATTTTATGGTAAAAAATTACGCAGGTAGATTTTAAGAAATTATTATCTGTGTACTTCTTTGCTTAAAAAAACATTTTACTTTTCCACGAAATCTTTAATTTATCGAAACATGAATTAATTAACACATTAAGACCGGGAATTACTTTGATAAAGATATAGCCAAGGTATTTCCTTTACTATAACTAAGATTCCAGCTTTGAAATAAGCTACCACAATGTTTGACCAATGTCACAATAGTTTGTTATTCTAGTGATAAGGCATTGCTTTCAAATATTTGTAATGCCTTAAAGTTATTTTCACTTGATGCAGATATCATAGTCAGATTTCAATTAATCTATCTAGTTGCTATAAAGCATACCTGTGAACCTTTATTTACAGACGTGAAAATATTTGAGGCGATCTCAAAAAAGGTCGGATAGTCTCATTCAAAACTGACTAAAAGTTAGTCGCCCTAACCGTAGAAGGTAATCGCCGCAGCTGACCAGTGACCATCAATAAGCACCCCAGGCTAAGCTCGATACATCAGCCGGATACAATCTAGCGCCTTGTCGCCCCCAACTAAACAGAGCAATTACCAATAATGTACGCGTAACAATAACTTTTGGAGCCCCTCGCGGAATATCGCCTCGTTTAGTTATTTTGCCTTTGAAGTGAGAATTTATTAGATGTCTCAGTAGATGTAGTGGTATTTTGATACACTTTACTCAAACCTACATTATACAGAAATGTTTTTCGATATGGATGCTCTTAGATGTTTGACTGATGTAAATTTAAAAGTTGTTTGCTCAACGCCGTTTAGTCAATTTTCTTCTTTCTTGCCGTTTTGTATTTCTGGACCGTTTGATATCCATAACTCATAAAATTTACTTAGCACACTAAAATCACGCACTTCCTAATCATTCTTATAAAGTAGATATTTACATAGCGATCAAAACGGATCAGCCATTGAAATATGCTTTCATCGGGTGTAATGTATAAAATTTAAAGTAAGCATGTTCACTCGTCCTAAAGATTTGAATTTACTTTTGTGGATATGCTGCTTTAGAGACGTCCAGTTTTATTCCTAAATGTATTTAAGTTATGATTGTAAATCTAAAAAAATCAAACTCAATTATTTTTTATTCGATTTATCTATGTTTTGTGGCAAGCAGAATTATTATATTTAATGGATTATATGATTGTATTACAATAAGCTTTCTAGAGCCATATTTGTTACTCATCTATATTGGAAAAAATAAGACTCATATTTTACTACACTACACTGAATAAAACGTGTTGCCTCATAGATATTCAAATAACACGCTTAACTAATTTTACCTTCTAGTGCCAATTAAGGGCAATTATTGTTTGTCGATACCTCGCCCGCCGTATCTTTTTTGCTTCTAATTATTCTGGTAAAGGAAAAAAACACATATGCCGAATCATATTGGCCATGATTAGGTTCGCCATAGACGCATTACAGTTCGACAGTTCATTCCACGACGTACACGAGAAAAGCTATGCTTAATTTAAGTTCTCGCAAAAAATTACTATTGAAAGTGGGCGAAAAAGTGCACAAAAGATTGATGAAGTATATTATGAAGCAATTTAGTTTATTTGGTTTTACAAAAGCCATTCAGGTGCGAATGATTAACTCTCCATTGAATGCAGAGCCTTTTTGCTCATAATTAAAAATAGATGAATCAAATATTTTAAATCAATTGAAATGCCAAAAAATGTTAGCTTACTGTGGCTTATTTCATAAATAATTCTAATAGAAACTAGGTGGATAGGATAAGTTATGAACTTTTTTGATGAATTCTGATTAATTCAGTACAACTTTATTTTGCCTTTTCAACTTGTATTAAAATAGTTACTGATCATTTAAATTAGATCTTTTAACTTATCCAATCTTTTAGATTAGTGATAAATTTTGCAGGTTTTACTGACTTACCATTTCGTACTCCAAATTTAGCGAACATTTTATCACTTTAAAATGAACAGGCAAGCGCATTAAATTCTCAAACAGTGTTTCGCTAGACGTCGCCTTCACCAGAACTTGTCAAGTAATCCTGTTTTTAAATAGTAATATTAATAAGATTGTCGTCTGAGTAGTTAATCTGTATTCTGTTTACGTAATCTCGTAGATGGTCATTTCCTCTGGTCGTCGACCGCTTCAAGGTCAGTGCACGCAATTATCCACATTTATTATTAAGTCTAATTTTGGAATAGATGAACCGAAAACCGATTGCCTTTTTATTAGAACAAAGTTCTTCTCTTTCTAAGGTTTAAAACAGCATTTCATTACGAAACACTTAATTTCAATCAGATGTTGATTTCAAATATTTGTAGCCTATTAGACGATAAGTACTTTTTAAAAATGTAATTCGCTTAATAAGCCGTAGGTTAGATTTTTGTCTATTAAAAAAAAAGTTCGCGCATTCAGTCTAAACGTAAAAAAACAAGTGCCAATCTAAAATGAAGGCATAGCTTACAACAAAACTTAAAAGACAGCATCATTGAAACTTCGTGTCATGATCCGTAGAAAAGTCTCACAAATAACTCAAAAGCGTACCTCAAGGGGCGTAAAATCTCCCGGTTTTTATCTGAACCGTTGCGTAAAGCAATTTCGGTGGCTCGTTAAGGCTTTAGCGTTCGATGTTATCATGTTTTTTCGTCGGCGATCAGCGGTGGCCACCACGTTTGTTCGCGCCGGCGTTTTTGCCCAGTACGGCGTTACGTCACTTCACGGTAACCGATGGTCATTATCACGCCCGCAACTCTCTATTTAACGACATACTATCTAGGTATAGATTGATCGATCCAGTTTCTCAATAAACAAAAAAGCTTTTTCCTTAGGTAAGGAAAAGGATTACATTTTTTCTTGGGAAAAAGCAACAGTTAACGCTAAGATTTTGCAGCAAGAGAAACATTCTTGTCAATTAGGTAGTTCCCCTGTCAAAGATTACTTAACGAAAGTATTATATAGAGAAGGATTCTTACTCTTGTCTTGCTATTAGATAGAGTAATCAAAAACTGTTAACGGATGCTAAAGTCAAATTCAACAAACTCATAACAATCCTCCTTAAGAGGTAAACTTAATATGATAATTACCTAATAAGTTTTTTGCCGGAAGCAAAATAAACAAAGGATATGTTTTTGTTAGCCGAACAACAATAAAATTATTCAGATCAATTTCCGGTCGTATGTGTTCAATGAACAACAAATTAATTACTATTATGCACGTTTTGCAACTTATAAAACAATTTAATTGTAAGATAAGAACAGGATGAAAACTATTGAGTGCGTCAACAACTAACAAATTGATTGTTCATTGGCGTGTAGTTAATTTTTACAAACAATTTAACTAGCATATTGTATGTTTTATGTAACTGACCTCAAATGTTAAGAAACTCACTTATTCATGTACTCGTACCCAAAGGTATTTATATTACTAAGTGTTATTACACCAATTTATTTATCGACATTTAGCGTGGAAACCGATTGATAGTGAATTAGTTTGGCCCATTGGCTCAACCAACAGTTTCTATTTTTTTTCAGAATAGATATTGGTATTTTTACATTATACCTTACATACTTATTTTTGACTAAAACAGATCAAATTAACTTGATAAACAGCTATATGATAATTTTATTGAGTTTATCAAAGATATATATGTCTTACAATTCTCTCATATGCTTATATGAGAGAATTGTAAGACATATAAGAAGCCGTCAATTTTTTAAACAATTGTACAGAGCTTGGTTAAAATGCCTAAATATTAAAGATACAGACAAATCTAAAAACCGATTTATCAAATACCTCACCAATAATGTAAGGAATATAGTTAACCTTACTGAACGGTGCTTTACAAAGATGTTATTTAAGAATATGACTGGGCGTCTCAATTTAACGCGATAGCATCTTGTAATCGTTACGTTTCGGACGTAACATAAATCTCATCTCTAAACTCCCTCAATAAACAGAAAGTGGTGAAATCAACCAGTATTTATGCTCAGACATGTTCCTATTGCTCTGCAGTTTCCAATGCATTGGTGAGTCACTGTTGCATAATAAGCCATGACATTTTGCCGCACCATATTCGAATCTTGCGGTTTTTATATTTCAGCCGGCATTTGTTTCTTATTAGCCTGCTATTTTCATTCGCGATTAACTTTTTTACTGTTTGAGCCAATTTAAATTGAGCTCTTCTTGTCCATTGAGGAGCGGTTATTTTATATGAGTATATGGCAAAGAGGGTTCATTTAATGACGGTTGGGATGAGCCCCGCTCCCCGCTGCTGCCGGCCGGTCAGACGGGCTCGGAGATGCAAGAATGCAGCGCCTTGCAAGTGGTTCGCTTTCGAAATAGCTTACAGACGTCGCAAGGATTTTGTTATTGCCCATTAATATTACAAAACGTTTGTTTTGCTTTTAACGTGACAAGCATATCTCTTTGAATGTCAAACGCACCGAGACTGGTAAGGAATTGGACAGGAAATTTAATTTCATTTGGCCCTGAAGTTTATAACCAATGTAATGCTACTTATGTAATATAATTTTATTGGTCAGATGCACAAAACTTAATACATTTAAATAAGTCTTACGAGTAGGGTAAAAACTCACTATTTAGATTATTTCATTATTAACATTATAAAAGTTTGCGGTTTCTAAAACATTTTTTACTTATCCTTTTTAAATTTACTCCATTTTCCTCACGTACCCGTGAAATAAAATATTCCTATTAACAACTTAAAACTTAAAAAATAATCTAAACGTTTTCTTCTAATGTAATCTAAAGTCTTTCAGACTTTCAAACTTCATGTGTAACAACTTTTGCTTAGAAAAACTATAATAAGGTAAATAAATAACGTTCAGCAGGTAGCAAAGTATAATGACCATCAACTTCCTAGACACTGTAGATAATTTAGCAAAGGATAGGACAGTTAGACCATCCGGCCCTACCGGGCGAGCCCTCGCTTCAAATTACATACCCGCCGCTAAGTTGTAAGGAAAACTCAGCAGCTAAACACAAATCGTTTTAAATTCAGGATTGTAAAAAAAATTGCACTTGTAGGAGACGTTATGTAGATCACGTAGGTTTTAACATAAATAAATTTAAACTCACCTATAAAAGGATAAGCGGTCACAAAAATCAGCACAATAATTTAAATGTCACAATAACGCCAGCACCAGAAAAGCACCGTTCACTTATATCAAAATAGTATGTTCGCACAGCAGGTAATGCCAGTGGGGTCGCGACTTGCAGTTGCTCTGAGCAACGAGACCTGCTCTCGCTGCGCCGGCTCGGAGAGAACTAACTACCCAGGAACGTCGAGGCCGCACACTATCTCCTCCAATAACTTAAGGTCCCTGATAACGCACACCAACCCATCATCACGATATTCCAACTTTGAAAATAAACTTTAAAATTCGCTGCTCGCATTGAAAATTTCAATTTTATTTATAGTATGAGCAAGGATCGTCTTTTTTTCTGCGGACGCCGCAGTCGCCAGGCATGCGGTCGATTGATACAATCATGGCGAAAAGTAAAATGGTTCTTAATAAACGACGCACCGCAAGTGCTCTAAGTTAACCTTTTTATCGGGAGCTTTAGCTCGGCGGTGAGTTTAAATAAAGTGGTTTCTAAATATAAAACGCCGTATCTCGACACACCATTGGCAGGTGCGAGCCTACGCGTCTCGCTTTTTTGCGACCATCTTCCATTTTTTGTGACTCTTTTTACTATTTTTTCAAAGAGACAATTTTATAATTAAAGCTAGTGCGTTTATCGCGCTCGAGAGAAGTTTTACCGAGAAACTGCGGTCGCTGATATCTGTATCTTATCCCACGGACCTAGTGCTACAAAATAATAATTTGTTTTTGCTTCTCACGTGAGTCAAGTTTATATTTTAAATCATGAACTTTTTTTAGGCGGGAGACGATTCGAAATTACTCAAACGGAATACGCGGCAACAGACGCGACAAGACTCTTTTGAATAATTAATGAAAAATAACTGTTCAGAAATATTACATCGAAGAGCGACGTCAAAGAATACCAGTTTGTTTACATTTATTTGCCTTTGGCCACGCTTGAAATGGCTATGTCGTAATTAAGTCGTTTATTTTTTTTTTCATGACCTTACCGAATCGCAAAGTATGATCATAGAATTAATAAACACAATTTTGAAATTAGAAAAAAATACTCAGACCATCGAGTATTGTTGCTTAAAATCTTACGAAAAAGACGTTGTAAAATTACGTATACTATAAATTAATTGTATGCTTCTATTTGAAGAGAAGTAGGTTGTCCGAGTTTAAGAATAATGAAATGGTGTACGTAATTAAGCGTTCATTATCATCTGTCCCACGGCCCGGGTACACACTGATGAAACATGAAGATGCAGCGACCCCTCAGAAGCATTGAACTATCAACAAGCACAGTCTAAATCATAACATCTAAACCGGCCTAAATATCGTCAGTTTGATGTCTGTGATTAACGTAGGCCTCTTACATACCCGTATCATTTAACACTTTATTGGACAATAAAAGTAACAATAGGTGCAACTAAAGTCAGAAGCATTTTTTACCGGTTTACTTTTGTTTTAACTAATGGACCCGACAGAAGTAGTGTTGTCTATAACACATTCACCCTCAAATAACCCTCCAAAATTTTATCCAAATTATTCCGAATTAGAGTTACGAAAAAAAATCAGCTAGATAAAAATAGCCTGAATGTTAAATCCTAATTTGTTTTTAACCTACCGCTTGGGCTTTGAATGGTACCAACAACGAGCTTCAATCTTATCGTTATCACACAAAAGATACATTTTATCTAATCTTGCACGGTGTAATGTCATTAACCTTTGTTTCAGACACTGTAAATTTAACTGTAGTCGTCAAAAATGCCATTCACCTTTTAGATTTCAAATCTGCAAGTGCCACGAAACTTCTCAAAATAAATTAAAATAAAACAAATTGCAGTTGTTTTTGTCATTAAACAATTGTCTTTTGAAACACGTATTAATACTACACGACAAACCAAATGTGATACTTTGCACAAATAAAATCAATCCCAATTCCACTTGGCTTATCTTCGAACAAGATGGAATGGCCATTATCGAAGGAGTACCAAAAAAAAAGAAAACTAGAAATCATTCGTTCTAAGCCCCATACAACCATCGAGATTTGCCGCTCAAATTTGACAGTTCATGCACAGTGGTTGAGCGCAATCATCTCGCTAACAAAGAAAAATAAGAAAGGCAATATGAAGCGATATGAAAAGAAAGCTAGACTACCGTGACAGTTTCCACGACACATTGGGGTCAGCTATTGTAGTGCGCTCGTTGTACACTTACTTGTTTAATTGTACGTATTCAATTAAATTGGTGTTAATATGAGCTTGTAAGAAAGTCATTTGCAAGAAACGTTTAGAAGAAAATGTTAATTTTATCAAGATCTTTTAAGATCTCAGAGGTACATACATATAAACCGTCAAAAGGGCGTTACGTCAAAAGACGTTGTGTATACTTACGTAAACATGACTCTATAAAGGGAAAATAAAGCGTAATATAACCAATGTTGAAAGGTTTTGCTAAAGCAATGTCTGTCAAAAAAAGTTGGAGTTTAAATCTGATTTAGATTGGCATAATTTGCACAATTCTATCAATATTTTTTAAAATATCTTGTATTAAAAGAGTTAGGTATAGCATTAAACAGATCGGCATTTATTTAAACGGCTTCAAGCGTTTCAATTCAAATCTATTCTTATGACTCATAGTTAACTCTATAATCAATATGTTTTCATAAATATGTCAAAAAACCCATTATTCAAATGCACTAAATTATGTCGACTTAGCACCTTATCACTATTCACAGAAACCGCACGTTTACTTTATATACCGATTGATATATCCACGAAATATTAAATGGACCTTTGCATGTGCATTTTCTATATTATGAGGTACAGAACCCCTTTAAACAGCAGAGCAATGACGCAGACAGATCGCTTCCCCAACGACGGCGAGCGGGCGACTAATGATCACAATCGCGCCGTCGATCGCGCTAGGATTTATTCTGGTTCTGCGCCGTAAATTATGTTGCTACCTAGACCACTGTGGGTGTTAACCCAACTTATTTGCTCCCCTGCGTCCTTTAGCCACGTTTAAGTCCAGGCGTTATGCTCGTGTTTTTGCAACAATGTTGCGATCCAAAACAATAAGAAGGCGGATCTTTGGAACAACATCAACTGTGAGGAGTTTCTATCAAGTAAAGACATTAATTTCAGTGAATATTGTCCCTAGCTTCAAAGTTGTTGACAGCGTTGTTTTTTAACAAACAGTAGGTATTCTGAGAGTTAAATATGACAAAATCAAAAAAAATATATATCTTTTAAAAATAAATAATCCAGTTAGACGATGCTGCCTAGCCGAGAGGCTTTGACATCGTAACATCTTTGAGTATGGAAAATCTAACTTATCCATATTGTCTCAGATCTCTGTATTGTGGTTGGTGCTTCATCTGTAGCTGCTTCAGATTACCACAAAATAATAGCAATGTAAGTGAATTTGTAAAATATAATCAAGTATCAATAGACTAACTCAAAAAAAATCGATTTGCTATGAACGCCGCGGTGTCATTGATAGATTGTCAACAACCAGATAAAAATTAAAGTGTGGTGGTTATCAAAACAACATTCAAACTTTGTTACGACAACTTATCTCAAAATGTATTCCAGTTATCCAGTTATTATCCAGTTTATGTCCATTGTATAACGTTTTCCTCCATGATACTCATGGTTCAATCCAATTACAAGCCACTGTGTTAGCTGAGTCTCGGATGAGTTTGCGTTAAATATCATTACTTAATCTTGACGCTCTAACTTAGATGCACGTAACATAGCGAAGAAGTAAGGAACTAATCGGGCTTCACAAATCAACGCATTTATCATGCAAATAGCAACTCTTGGAATTGCATCTAATAAGCTAAGAACACGGCATATTGGATAACAAGCACCGACACGGAGGCAACTTAGATACCGAGAATCTGTTTGCTGCAACATAAAGATGGTTTATTTGTAAAGGTACACGGCCACTTTAAATACAATTTTAAAGCACAATTATATGGACAATATACAATCACAAAAACTTAAACAAGGGTTTTATAAAGTCTTAGAAGACGGTACCCGCAGGAAACGGATACATTAAGCGTGGCGTCAGGTGCACATTTGTTTGAATTTTTCACTAAAGAAGAAAATATCGGTTTGGTCTCAACAATTAATACGTCTGTAACTCGAAAGATTAACTTACTTAAGACGACAAACTAAAGACATTTAGTCTGCATCAAACAGAGCCGCTCGGTGAGGTAGTTGAAACAAAATTGGCGCGTTGCACCTCGGTGCACGGGTTGCGCACACGCACGGCGCCCGCACAAAGGCCGGGTTAACGCACAAACTATTGTACATCCTCACGGAATATATTGCCCAGGCACGCTTACGGGGGGCGTGGTTCTTGCCCAGCACAGGTGGGTATTTGCTTCTCTAAACTGCTTTTACTAGGATTCGAATGCTTCAACTAGAACCTAAGCACGAGTTGAAGCGTTCAAGCATTCGAGCCAAGCTTAAGTGCCGAGTAGAGATTAGCCCCAATGCGCACTTCTCGTAGACGTACACTTTTTAGTTAACGAACTTTTGAAAAATCAACCTTTAGCTAGGTATTCACTTGTAATGTTGAAAATTACAAAATGCCGACCACTTTGCAAAGCTCGTTCCCAACGACTAGCCAATTTCATGCGAACTTTATGAAATTCTTGCAAAATTACGCCGTCTATTTTTTATAATTTCAGATTCTTTAAATTAAAGACCTCACGAATTCATCTAGCATCTTCTTAAAAGGAAATAAACATATTTCATAATTATATCAGTATCTGAATTTCATTGGTGTTTATTACTTTCAATTGGAAAATAAATAATAAAGGGTTTTGATGTGCTCATGAAATGACTGGATATAAACCCACTATTACTATTTTTGATAACTTGTACCATTGACATTGACATCATTGAGGCACCATGTATATGTGCACATGTACTCTTGGTATCGGTTCCAGACAGGTCTCAAACTACATGCTATTATACACCCTCAGCTAATGCCAGAATCGACTCTCAGTGCTCATCTGATACTGATATCCAAGTACTTAAATGGCAACGACCAATTACCAATAGAAGATCTTTAAATATTAGAAACAGAAAAATTTTATCTCCCCTTGCGGTGCGGGAATTGAACCCACGACCTTCACGTATCGCGCGTGTTTCTAATATTCTGTTTCTAATATTTAAAGTTCGCTAGTACGGCGTATAGTACTATAAAAATAATAAAATAGAAGATCTGTATACAATATCAATTCAAAGCCCTTCTCTTAATATTTCACTTACAACAAAACAATCATTCATCGTAAAACATTTGCCTAGTTAACCAATAGCTCGTACAAATACAAGTCCACGGAAACCCTAAATTCCACAGCAGAAATTCGCAGATTACAAACACAAGCTAATCCTGTCTCAAAGCTTTTAATACCGGTGACATTAAGCCAACCTGGTCCAAAACTAAATGTAAAACGGACTCCAATACGGGACTGAGTCTGTAAGTCGGTGCCTATATTATTAAATAGACCATATCTTGCAATCTGTCGGCTCTGAATGGATAATAACGTAGGGCCCAGCCGGCTCTTCTAATACGAATAGAGCGTCTTGCCTCACCCGCCCCCTGCCGGCCAACAAGGAATTGAACCTAGTGCTTAACTCTAATTGCTTACATGTTTTTGCAATTCGCCTGAATTCACCCTTTAATAGGCAAGCTTATAGTATAGGAGCACCTGAAAAAAACGATCAAAATGACAAAAATATAAAATAATTCTGTTGTCAAATTATTGCAACGAACATGTTTTTTACACATAAGAGCCGGAACCATACATATTAAACCAAACATGAAAATTACAAACCGTTCTTCTTATACATAGACGGATAAAGAAATTAATTTTCTTAAATACGAATCTCTTGTAGTTTTATTACTCATTGAAGTAAATAAAGCAACAAGAAATAATTAAGGACACATAAAAATACTTCAATTTGTTAATTCATCTTTTACGTAACATATCAACATACAATGTTGAACCAAAAAAGGGCGAAAAACTAAATTGTTAAGTAGGCACAAACCATATTTCTCACACTCATCTACAAAATTGATCGCTACCTCCTAAACTACGAGTATGTAGATCTTGGATCCAGACGCCGTGCTTCCCGCATTAAGTAAAAACTCTTTAATATTGAAGTAGTTTAGTATTAGTTTTATGGATGCATTTAGTGCATACTTGCCTTAGGGAATTCCATTATTTTTAATGCCAAACCATTTGTGAAATTCCATGATCCAGAGATTATTTTGGAACGAACTTAAAAATTGTCCATACTTAATGCTTGGCTTTGAATATGCCGACCGCTAGTTTAGATCTATTCCTTTGAGTATAAAGTTATACGAATATGAATATTATGCTAATAACTGATCATAATGCAAATTGTGAGAGAATTACCAACTCTCCCGACAAAGTGTCTATTGGGGGTGTTACAATTTCTAATTAAATATTTTTCAAAAGAGAACATGTGTTTTATTTAAATTGATTTTTAAATTAGAAAACTATGCGTTTTGCTAATTGCACTAGTGATATAATTTTTGGCTTTGTAATTATTTTGTTAAAAATTTAAAACTTAGTTTATCTGATACAGAGGTACCAGGGGTCCTAAGTAGGTATTTGTAAATGAGAACATCGTTTATTCGTAAGTTATTTATCACAAACGAATGAATAGTCCGTTATGCAATTTGTCGTATGTAGAATCAGGCAAAGTGTATATTATAAAGTTAAGTTAATTATCGGCGCGTGAAGCAGAAAAAGCTAGATTTGTATATTACATTGATGTAAAATACCTGTCATCTGCGAAAACTAAATTACTACGTTTGTCTATCACCAAATTTAATATTGCCAGTTTCACCATTTATCATTTATTCAAATTCTAAGGTCATCGATAATGAAAGTACGTAGGTGTCTAACGATAATCAAATTGTTTCCATTAATTGATAAGTGACAGACGCAAGGACGGTGGTGCTCATGAAACTTGTAGTTTAAGAGCTAACGACAATTTTAGTATGCTGATCGCATTATGTCCGGAAAAATAACTTAAGCAATCCTACTGCTGGTGGACAGTGCAAAATTAAGTAACTACCCAGAATAAAATTAAAAATGTCTTTTAACAAATTTAAAGCTTGGCTGAATAATGTATTTTCTGCTCAAGCCTGCTCAAGTGTGATTTTGAGTGCCTTACCAAATTTTATACGAATTGCAGCAAACACGTATTTTTTTTTACACCACCGCAACCTGTGTAGCATGACAAACATTTGTTTATTGACTTTGGCATCGCGCTGGTTTGGCGTTTCTCAGAGGTTCGATTCCCGGTTGGGTCAATATGGAAAACGCACTTTTCTATATTGTTTTAGGCCTGGGTGTTATGGTACCGTGATTGTTTCTAATTTCTGCAACAGCAGTGCTTTATACAAATTATTTATTTAGAATCAGCTTCAAAACTAAGTATGAGATACTGAATAAACAAGTAGGTATAATGTTGTCAAATTTTTATTTCAGTCAGGATGCGATCAGCACTCCCCAAGAGTCAGTAGCTCTTAGTATATTATCACAGAACATTCACAGGTGTGATTGATAGCCCGCTATCACAAGTTCACAATATGTTCTTCAATTAACTACCCATCCGTGTTGCAACGTTCGATAGATTCATCATCGCCAACTGAATGGTGGACTAAATTGGCTCAGTCACGCGAGACGCCTATTAATCTTATTTTTGCTTTTGTTCTTGTTGGGCGACGCTGATGTGAACTGATTTTAGGCATGCTCGGGTTATTTGCTTGTTTTAAGGCTTTCTCTATGTACGAGCTATATTTACAAGTACCTATCGGAGCCTGTAGGGCTACTACAAAAATTAAATGTGTCAGATCCGATGATGGTAAGCAATTTTTAATTCTTATAAATGTAACGAGCTCATTACGAATAAAGCGTTTTGAAAAAACAAAATATTATTTATGCAAATTAAAAAACCACGTTTCGTTATTTCATTGTTGCTTTCATATCGTGGTAAATAAAATTTATCAAATTATTTAGTAACAAAGGCATAGTTAGAATAATAGATATTGGCTAAATCAACCACTATTTATGCCAAATAAAAAAAAATATACACCACTAGTAAACCAAAATTATGTCACCAAAATTTTTACTTAAAAAGAAAACATTGTGTAATAGCCTAAAACGTAAAAAAAAAGTAAGATAATTACAAAACAGACCCGTATATCAAAAAATAAAATAAACTTTACGTTTACTTCATCAAATCTTATCAAATGCAAATCATTTCCATCCGGTGAGAGCGTAATTATTGCAGAATTTATCGTTTTACAGCCAGTTCATGATAAGCTCTTATTAAACACGTAATAGTTGAAAGTTAATTGATTTTAATTACCTTCATTAATGTTAAACTTTGACTTTAGTTTTTTGTGGGTTACATATTTTGTATCATTAAACAGAATCGGCACTTAAGACTGGATTTGCACAATCTATGAGTTACTCCATAGATGTACACAAACAAATTAGCCAGTTCAATTCAATTTTTTAATTTATGATCAGCAATTGATAACAACATGTTATACAACTTAGATATATTGAGATATATTACACTTATTACACTCTACATAAATATTAGTATCACATGCCAGCAAGTATTCTAGTTTGTGGAAATATTTAGCCCTTGGCTTGACAAATAGAGGCAATAACACAAATACTGTTATGTGCTAAGCGAATACTAATGCTTTAACTATAAAAAAGATAAAAAATATGGCCACCGAATCTACTAATCTCGCTTTTCACAAGAAATATACTATTAGGAAAATAAGGTGAAACTACTTAAAATAACCAAAGATTGTAATCAAATCAATCATAATAATAGCCTTAGAATAGGAAGGAACCGAGAGATTCTGAACTAAGATTTACAAGTATTTACGTATGCAACAAAAAATACAAGAAATATGAGCCTATTTATCTTACTTATATCAACATCTATTCAAAATTGAAAATACATGTTTGATAAAACGATTCATTTAAAGTCCATTATTTGTTTAACGCAGACAAAATGTGACCTTGCAAACAATTACAAAGGTCAAGGCGAACTCGGACATTTCCTGCACTCGACGCTGTACAATTAAAAAGTTCAGTTATTAATGAACGACAGATCGTGTTTTACTCCCTGGAGAATTCGAACTCATTTTATACCATACCTAGAGTAGTTCGTAATTTTTTTTCTTAATCTACTCGTACTAACTTAGGTTAAGCTTGCGACGCTAGTGTGTACGCAATAAAAAATAATATTGAACATTATTACCCTTGTATAGCGGTGACAGAATTTAAAAATGTATGCTTCCTTTGTGTATGAACAAACCAGCAAATTTAAAAAACTCATCCCTAAGTTATATACAGTCCGATTTATTTTTCTTGTTTCTATAGCGCAAGGAAAGCTTTTTCTTAATTATAGGCTATAATTAAGAAAAAGCTGACCATTTGTAGTTATAATCTATTTTTTATTACTTACTAAATGTTTAATGAGCGCGCAGAACCTGTATAAAATTTAGAAGCAGTGAAAACAATTTTTAGAGCAATCTGAATTACATAATAGTCAATTATTGAAGTATTAGGTATTTGACAAAATCAGAACACTATGAAAATTGAGACTAAAATTATTTTTTCATCATCACAACTTTGTTTAATAACCATCTGGATTGGTGAAGCGAATTTTTTAAGAACTGCATAATAGACTTTAATTACAATACGTGAGCTTATAAAATGAGGCCATAAATAGAGCTCACCGTCGTCCCGAGCTCACACCTAATTACCTTTATGGCTGCCCGTAAACCCGACTCAATTTGATTGTAAATAAAAGCGTGTTAACAAAACAACCAACAAACATCACTACAAAAGATAAATAAAAGGAAAAGGCTGTTCAATTTAAGACGAGAACAATGGTAAATGAACAGATCGATTCCTAAGAAATTGATACTTCGTTTTTTTCTATCAATAAACGCAAAAGGATTTTTTATTACGCATCGCTTCATTTGGATAAAAATTTAGGCCCGTAATGGAAGCGTCTTTTCATTTATTAGTATTCGATTTTCAAAAGAAATGAAATTTAATTTCTACTTGATTAAACTTTAGTAAAAAATCTTACAAGAGATCTTTCGATTTGGACTAGATCCGCGTGGGGGGCAATATTTATTCCCTCTTATATTATAGATGAGGCTTGTACCCAGCAGTAGTTCGAATAAGAATTTTATAAATTAAAATAATGTTATTATTGGTAATAAAATAGAAAGAATAGAAATTATCTTTAGTCATGTAAGGTTTCCAAAAGCACTTATAGTGTTGTGTGGCTCTATGTGAAAGCTGTATACTTCATAATTAAATAGATACTGGCTTGCAAATGATTAAGAATGTTTTTTTCAGCGTGATCATAATTGAGTTTATAAGGCCTATCATGAACGTGATAGGAAAAAATGAACGCGATACTTCCGTAAATCAGCACAAAGTACTTCTGTTCATTCAAGTACTAGTTTTGGCGTGTAAGAATAATATTAAATCATTTTTATTCGCGAATGTCAAGGCTGAGCGTTATCTTGGCGCCGAGTTCAATAGATCAACGAAAACACGTTGGTATTCCAAACAAAAAACCGTAATCACGAACTATGAAGTGTGAAAAAGCAAAAAATATACAATACTTATGCTTTCAGAAGAGCAACATACATTACACGTCTCTATGAATAATCTTATAAGGATGGTAATTTTATTGTAAGTTGTACCTGATTGATGATTACAAGACGGGGAATCAAATGCCTCAATATAATTGGACTGAAACCAAATCCTTATCTTATATATAAAAATGAATCGCTGTTCGTTAGTCTCGCTAAAACTCGAGAACAGCTAGACCGATTTGGCTAATCTTGGTTCTAAAATAATTGTGGAGGTCCAGGGAAGGTTTAAAAGGTTAGAAACTAAAAAAATAGGCGTTACGAAGTTCGCCGGGACAGCTAATACTTTATAATAAAGACATGTATCGCATCCTCATTAGCTATTTAGTAATATTATTGTTAAATATCAGGTAACCTTTACATCTATTTATATTATGCTTGCATACCTCACTTAAAGTCTGTAAAACAAAGAATTTTAAAATAAGTTATGCTAGTGTTTAAAAATATTCACGCAATAGTTGGAACAAATATCCGGTCCATCAGCTTCAAAGATCTAAATATAACAAAAAGTAAGACTTACAAATCTAACCGCGCAAGTGCACACGTAGAAACATTGAATCTAAAACTTTATGTTAACTTGTTTAATTAATGAGATAAGAAACACTATCTTATTTATGACAAAACTGTATCAGAAAGAGCAAGTTATTGCAGAGCAGAGTCTATAAATATTAGCTTACTAATAGATACTTGGGCTAACACGCACAGAGGATTCATAATCTTTGACAGCGCACTGTATACTAAAGTAGGCGATCATTTTTCGTAACATCACCTTGTTGCGGCTATATCTAAGATTGGATCTAAAGGTGATCACATGAATTCTTGGGCACACCGCGCGGGCTTGTAGATGTTATCTAAACATCTTAAATTATTGTCCCGAGCGAAGCTACCCCAGCTCATCTGGCTAGATAGCCGCAACCCGAAGTTGACTAGCAAATGACCCGACCACGCTTCTGGATGAGGCACATATTTCTTATCTTCGATTTCAAATTTATTCAATGTTGTTCTTTAAGGATATTTTATCAGCTCGTTAACATTTTCTGCGTTCTAGTGTGTTTTAAAACATAAAGTAAACTGATTGGTTGGCATTTTATTCGGATTACGCATGCTATCTTACAAATGGTTAGTTATTGTTTCAGAGCGAATATAGTATTTTTATTTATCTATTCTTTTTTAATATTTGATGGGTTTACGAAGATATTAGATTATAATAAAAAGATGGCAAGTTTTGTGGGGTGTTGGCCGAGTAATAATTTGCTCTCAACCTGTTTCGAGTATTTTGAGAGCAAGTCTTGGTAACGACATCATTTCGAGCAACAAAAAGACCACATACAAGACGTTCGCCGCATTTTGTAAATTGTTAAGCACGCATTTTGTGGTTTTATTGGTATCCGCGTTGAAAGCTCCCCGGGCACTCCTACCTAATGCACGGCGTAAGGTCAAATTACTAGCCGAGACGCTGCCGAGAGTGCTTAGAAACCTGATGTTCAGATTGCGAGAAATGAAAAAAACGGTCAAGTGTGTGTCGAAGTAATAGTATCTAAGCTCAAGTTTTAAAGTGGTCTTTAGGAAAAAATGGTAACGGTGTCGGTTTAAGGTTTCCCAATTTCGTACCTCAATAAAATTAGTTCCTATTTTTTTAATATAATATAAACAAAATTAAAATAAACAAGATTATTTTCTTATAATTGTTCCAAGAAAGAATTTAGAATTTTTAATGATTTCTTTATATAACTATTTCTGAATATATTAATTTAACATGCATAGAAATAGGTGTAAATCGAAACATCAGACTCACAATTACTTATAATTACGGGCACACTACATCTTAACCAAATAACGTCTTGAATTTGAATAGCTCAGGACAATGTACGACTTTTTATAATTTGGGAAGATTTATTTCAAACTTGAATATCGATGATTTCGGAAAAGTAACAAAATGTTTTCTCTCTTTTTGGACTAAATATAGTGTGATATTTAACTTGTTTCGTTATCTAATATAGTTGACTGGCAGAAAATACCGAAAGGCAGGAAATCCGTAAACTCAATTAAATTTATATTTTTCCTTATATCTATTATAACGAAAATAAATAATATGTACTTATTTTTTGTATTTACAGGTTTTAGCCATAAAACGTACATTTCTTTTATTATGTCCATACACATAAAAAGTTCACTCCTTAGCGAAAATTGTAATAGTTTTTTCACCTTTTACTACATTAAATAGATTAATATGAAAATTCTAAAAACTAAAAATGTTTCATCGTTCACTTTTATTTCTTTTAAGCTTTTATTTTTTTTATGACTTTACCTATAAGTTTTTTTACTACCAGGCAGGTTTCAAAGTCATTCAAAGGTACCCTAAAGTCGGTTTAGTGTGATTGCGAGTTCCCAATTTTCTTTAACGCCGGCTACAGAGGGAGCTTATTACAGCGAGCACATTTGTGCCTTTTGTTCTGCATGCTGACAATTTCCTCTGTAATTTAAATAATACCTACTCCATTATGATTCTGCGCTTTGTATCTGTAATATATTTGATTAATTTAGGCATTTTTGAACTTAATGTTGTCTGTATTTCCATCGGGTAGCTTGTTTGTTTTACTTAGAATGCTAGTAAATAAAAATGCCATTAAATTGTTTTGTACCATGCAATCTAAAAATGGATCACTGAATATGTATAAACGCATACCTAATATAAGAAAAATTGTACCAAATTGGATTTTATGTTATGTTTCTTATTGATAGGAGACGGTTCGTAAAAAAAAAGCGCCGGGCTGCAAATGAAATATAAATAACTTCGATATTGGTGATCAATGATCATTATAATATTTATTTTACTTTGCGTGTACACCTATATGCTTATGTATAGAAAAATAATTTAAAGATTCACATTGAACTATGGTTGACTAAAAACAATGAGTCCTTTGCCTAAAAATATTATACTAGTGTTTATTGAGAATCAAAAGAAATTTTGCAATTAGGTATACTAAAATGCACCGGGTGGTCACCTGTTTACCTGTTTCATGATCAGATATCGGCTACAAAATACCGAAAACAGCTGTAAAAATACATCTACATAGTTGAAACAATGTAGTATAATTTCGAGTGCTAGACACCGATTATAAATTAATCGAAGTTCCGCTGTGTAATTTTTCGCCAAAATTACGATGAATATAAAAATAAAACAAAAACAAACTCCAATTTAGCTAATCCGATTCAAAGACTCACCCAAGGTACAATTTTTTTTAGATTTCCCTACAAGATAGATCGGTACACCTCAACTTCTTTTTTTTTCCTACCTGACTTTCGATAATGGCTGCGAAGCCTTATCATCTTTACCGAGCTTTCGGGGGAGCGCAGATGGCTCTCACCCCTTTAATTTAAGTCACCTCAACTTCAGTCGCTGAAGTTCTATTAGAAGAACTCACGCGCAGTCTGACTGGCAAAAACCGAGAGGTCACTTTCGTTGATGTCACTTTCAGTGATGCATGCAGATTTTAGTACTCACAATTCTTTATACTTTTATTTAAATTGAACAGGAATGTTTTCGAAATGCAAATTTTAAATACACCCATCTCAAATAGCAACTAATCCATTCCGTGTTTTATAGAAGTAGCATATGAATTTACCTAAAGATTGCGGTTTAAAAGAAATTATTAATCACTTAAACCTTTGTCAACAACGCACACTTTTCTAGGCTTTACAAATAAACTCATTACCGAAACCAGTATAATCGATGGCACCATAATGGTACAAAGAAGTATGGTACAAAGAATCACATAGTCATGGTACTAAACTAATAGTAAAACGATTGCTTGACCCATGTAGGTATCTACCCTCTAATCCTAGCAGATAAGAAACAAAATAAAAATATAGGCTAAGATGTGATATGATGATCTCCTTGCCGGCCTGGTGCTGGCCGGCAAGGCGACTAGACGATGACATGACTAGGAGTTTTGAATATAGACAGAACATACATGACAGCGACGAGACAAAGTGTGTAATTGAAAATAGTAAGATAATTTGTGTGTTTTTAGTTATAAATATATTTATGTCAGTTTTAAAACTCGTACTTTATTATAACGACTACAAGACACAACAGATGTAGAAGGAGATGCAGCATTTAAAGAATAATTTGTTTATTTAAATTAGTGACGTGAACATAATTTAATCTTTCCTCTATCAACTATTCAAACAGCTCTAAAGAAAAGGACACTCACTCATTATAAAAGCTGTAAACGAGTTCTGCTTTATTAATATTCCGTTTCTATTAATTCATGATAAGAATATTGCAAGACCGCATGCGAAGCCAGTTCTAGTTGGAATCTAACTTCAAATAATTATATGAGTTTAGGTTTAGGAGAAGGGAATATTCTTTTAAATTTAATTAAGATATAGTCAGAGCAGGATTCCCAACTTATCCCCAAATAAGGGCTCATTTAATTAGCATGTGATTTTGATGTCTGTTAAGGTTAATACCGTTTTCCCATGTCGCGAAACAAAGGCGACGAGAGCGTGGGGGGAGATTTTAGTTCGGGTAGTCTTTGACCCATCTGGGCGAATCCCACTGCTGTCCCCAACGCATTTTTTGCTATTCCCAAATATGGGTGTATTTGTTTAAGATATTTTTTTTTGTCGCAGCTCTATCAGGTTATATAGCTCGGAGAACTGATGGCTGAAAGGTGAAGTGGTCCTCAAAATGGACAAATTACTTTGTCGTGATAGCGGGAAGGCGGTGAATGCAAGTCCAAAATCCGAGAAATGTCAAATTTTTGGGGGGCAGCTTACGTTCAGCGTGCTGATGTCACGAAATAAATGAAATTTTAGGGGTGTTACAGGGTAGGAATAAGTTTGAATGGACCACCAGGGTCATTATTTTTCTACGAGGGCCAGATAATAACTTGACACAAAAAATAATATTAAATCTAGTCAAACACATAAACCATTATTATAGAACATTTTTAAAAGACCGTTCCTCAACAACTATAACGTCTCTTTCTAACACCAACTTAGTTAAACCATGTGTTCCATAAAAAATGTTTTACGGGTCGGGTAATTATAAAAAATACACGAACTTTAGCCAAACCAGTTTTTTTCACTGTGAATTTTCTATCATGCAAAAAAACATGGGAAACCAATCTAAAAACTGGTTCTAGCCGGTTTGAGAGGGCATCATTAAAAACTCGAACTTTCGCGATCTAGCACATTTTTCATCTAAAATCTCTTGATTGCTAAAATTCAAATCTGGATTAACGAACAATCTTTCTTT
This sequence comes from Glyphodes pyloalis, assembly GCA_037074685.1. NCBI lineage: Eukaryota > Metazoa > Arthropoda > Insecta > Lepidoptera > Crambidae > Glyphodes > Glyphodes pyloalis. The sequence continues at coordinate 10,430,894 of JAYKKO010000005.1, read as the reverse complement.
AAAAAGCCGATAGTTGGTCCGTAGTGCACGCTGCCCGCACACGCGTGGGCGCGCGCCCGCGGCGACCTATCTCGGTGAACAAATTATAATTTCAAAATCCCCATCGATTTATGCGAGCGCTCATCTGAATAAAGCGCTGCCCCATTTTACGCTCTTTATCTTACTGTTGTTTCTCGACTTAAATTATTTTGCTCTTTAAGTTTGCTGTTTGCGTTGCAATTTATCCAAGCAGGTTTCAAATCTTAATTTTTATTTATTTGCGTAGTTTTATTTCCATAGCTAGTAGATAATCAGGTGGTTGGCAGTGGTGTTCTAAATTGCTGTCTGAGATTCAAAAATGTTATTCTTAAACAAAAAACAACAAAAGAGTACCGAATATGAATTTCAATCATTTATCAGTTTTTTTTCATTTCTTGCAAGAGTGTAGTCAAAATTATGACTATCCGACGAGAAGTACATATTTACCTAAGTACTAGTATTATAGGAAAAACGAAAAAAGAAGAAAACATAATTACAAGATAGGTAATTAACTTACACACAGTACATTTTACGGTCAATTAGGTTTCAACTCAGCAAATCCTACTACGTCAATATTTCTAACACCCCAGTAGCGCTGGTAATCTGATGGAATCCACCTCCATGGAAAAATAGCTAAAGCCTAGGTTCTTATCATTTCCCCAAGCAAGCGAGTGGCGAGAAAAATTCAGATATATCCCTTTTGTAAATGAATACCACTCAAACTGCAAAAATACTAACTAAACATTCGCCTATTACTCGTAAGAACATGTGGGAATCAATAACAATACGGATCCTAATGGTAAGTACTAACAGCTTTTATGTTTTCGATTCATTTGAACCCACGAGGCAGATAATTACCATTCAATGACATTGATAGTGTTCAATGATCCGTAGCTGTCGAAAGAAACAGGTTGCGGGAAATCGATTACTGGAAGATAGCGAGAAAATTATACAATACGAGTTTGCGACTTTTTATCGATGAGCAGTCGTGTAAATCGATTTACTAAAAGTTATTTTACTAAATTTGAGTTTAAAAGAAGTTATTTCGACGGTAAAATTTTTGCTTATTAGATTTAACACACATCATTACGTAATATTTACTTTGTAGGTGCCCGCAACTTCATTCATGTTATTCGGGATTAAAAGTATCCTACCTACATGTTGATCTTGTATCTCATTGAACTTTCTATAAAATTTCACCCAAGTCATTGGGCTCTAATGGGCTAAACTGTAATGAGTAGTTTAGTAGTTTGCGTGTGAAAGAGTAACAAACATACATTCTTGTAAGCTATTGGCTTCATAATATTGGATATACGATTTCTTTGTTTGTTAACTATTATTCGCTTTCCGTTGTTAGAATCAGTTACTATTTCTATAATATAAGCAACAATTATCAACTACGTAGGTACTACGTTGTGTGCGTTAGTTTGTGTGCTTAAATCTATTTTTAATTATGGTATAGCAGTAGATATTATGTAGATCCAAAATAACATTTTGCACATAAGGTATTGAACTTATCTTGGGAATGTATGTATTATTTGAAATGTGACTCAAGTTTATTGTATCATTTACTAAATCATATTGTACAACATGCCTTTTTTATTATGTTCTATGAAAATGTATAAATAAATACACGTTATATTTCTTAATTGGTAATACTGTATGTGTTATAAAAATACCTTAGTTAAATTATAATTAAAATACCTTAGTACGGTCAAGATCTCAATTTGTGAAGAAAAAACACCAGCCGGCACCGTCTATAGCAGATAATTTGAAAGGTTTCCACTTCAAAACGTGCTATCAACTTAGGCAAATCATCTTGCGTAAAACAGACGATGCGATGGGAATTTTATGAGCAAACTCTGGACTTTTAATCATCAGTTATTGAATTTAATAACTCACGTTCGACAATCGAGCAAAAAAGAAAAATGACGGCCCAAAAGCACGTCAGACTATATACTGTGGACTTTGCACCACCCTTATATCCACTGCAGAAGGACTAATATTGAACTATATTTGCTGACTTACCATTGAACGTACTTCAATGGTATAACACAGTTATTAGTATAAATAAATAATGAACAACACCTCTTACTTTGGTAACTACTTACCAAAGTAAGAGGTGTTGTTCATTATTTATTAACCAGTACTTTAGCTACCTAAAGTACTGGTACTCGAAAAATCATAAACATCGACATTAACACGACACCCAGACCCCAGACAATAAAGAAAAGTTAATTTTCTATATTGACCTGACCAGAAATCGTACTCGGGACTTCAGAGAAGGCGCGTCACTAAAATCCGGCTCATCGCCTCTCGGCTACGAAGGTCGCCATTGCTGTACCTAAATCTATGAATATAACGATTGTTTGAAATATGTATAAAAACAGCGCCACTGGCAATATCTATACAAATATGACATCTATACAGGTTTATTTAAAGGTTAGGTTAAAGGTTGAAGAGTATAATCAACTTCGGTCAGACATACGAGGGGTGATCCAAAAGTAATGATAATCAGTTATTTCTAGTGCACATAAAAATACAAAAAAATATCAGTCACTTGCTCAGTTACCCACTAGATCAGGGAAAAAAAATCATATAAATAGGCCATGATTCCCGGGAGCTACATTCATTTGAATACGTACTGTCAAGGAGTGAACATCAAAATGGAAAAACTCGAAATCAGAGCTGTCATTAAATACCTCTGCTTGAAAAAAAATTCTACCAAAGACATACACAGCGACTTGGTGGAAACATTAGGGGACTCTTCTCCTCCATATTCCACAGTTGCACGCTGGGCTAAGGAGTTTAAGCTGGGAAGAACATCAACGGAAGATGAACACCGCGAAGGACGCCCATCGACGTCCCTCACTGAAGAAAATGTGAAAAAAGTTGAAGAAGTTGTATTGGAAGATCGAAGAGTGACTATCAGGCATGTAGCTGAGGTCACAGGGATCTCATATGGCAGCATTCAAAGAATCCTTGCGAACGAATTGCATATGAGAAAGGTCTTCGCGCGTTGGGTACCGAAAATGTTAAACGACGAGCAAAAGAAGAAACGAGTCGACATGTCAAGAGCAAATCTCGAAAAGTTCCAGGCAGACAAGGACAATTTTTTGTCACGTTTTGTGACCATGGACGAGACCTGGATCCACCATTTTGATCCTGAAACAAAATAACAATCGATGACATGTAAACGATCCGATGAACCGACGCCGAAGAAATTCAAAGTGTCAAGCTCAGCAGGAATAATCATGGTGGACTACTTGGAAAAGGGGGCCACTATTACAGGCTCCTACTATGCAGAACAAATAAGAAGATTGCGGGAGGCTATTAAGGAGAAAAGGCGTGGCAAACTGCGGGCTGGAGTGCTGTTCCAACAAGACAACGCACCGGTTCACAAAGCTGCAATTGCCATGGCTGCCATTCAGGAAGCGGGCTTTGAGCTGGTGGAACACCCCCCCTATTCACCAGGTCTAGCCTCCAGTGACTTCTATCTCTTTCCACGACTCAAAGAACACCTCCGAGGCAAGAAATTTGACGATGATAGCGACGTGATGGCCGCGGTTGAGGACTTTTTTGAGAGTCAAGATAAAGATTATTTTTCTAAGGGAATTTTAGGTTTAGAAAAGAGATGGACTAAATGTATAGACTTGCTAGGAGACTATGTTGAGAAATAAATGTATTTTTTTATTTTATTCATTGTGTTTATTATTGATTATCATTACTTTTGGATCACCCCTCGTATTAAAGGTATCAGTGAGATACCTAGTAATACAAATTGAAGTACCTCGGTAAGAACTTAATTTATACTCTAAGCCCTGTCATAGCCAAACGTTCTATAATAGTCTTAGGTATTAGGTACTCGGTATCTATAGAACAGAATAACCATACAAACGATAACGGTGAGATAAGCACGTTGAAAAACGGTAATCGAAGAGTATTACGTAGCTGTAAGGAAAAAAACATCGCAGTAGTAACTGAAGTATTAAAATTACCATTATTAATTAGTAATTGTTCATAAGAACATTCACAGTTTTTTATGTAGACTGTTATAAGTATTTCCGTTTTTTAACGTACTATGGGTAAAAATTCTAATCAGAATCTTTGCAGCTCCCTATACAAAGGAAGTTAAACTTAGATATGCTTGCATTGGATAATTGGAATCCTTTGACAGCTTTATGATGAAATGTCGTTGACAATATAAATAAAACCATTAATGATAGATACCAATATTCTCATCCAAGTTACTAGAGAACTATGTAGCAACTATGTATAGCGGTTACTGGCTGTCGAGTTCGCGCTTCAATTATTTGTGCCTATCTTTTAAACTGTAATAATACCTAGTCAGATAATGTCTGAACTGGCTTCTCACAACTAAAATGCCAAAGGTCTGTTAAAGCCTTCACCGCTCCCGCGACCTCCGGGTGCGGAACTTGTAATGCCGAGAACACACTGGCTGCACCTGCTCGCCACGCTTTGATTGACCCAGATCAAATGCCGCTTAAAGGCGTGTACTCATGATTACATGAATACGCTAGACTGCGACCTTCGTAAAAAAGCGTAAACAAAAGTAACGACCACAGGGTAGATAGCTTAAATTTGATTCCAAAGCTATCTCTAGGAACCTAAGCTATATGTTAACCGCCAAAAGACCTCACATCGGTTATCTAAGGTGAAGGTAAAGATATATAAATGTATGGCAGTTCATAATCAAAAATGTTTTATGTTTAATCTCCGGCATTTAAGATACAAAACTATTCAGGCAGCACTCTGCCTATATTATTAAAATTAATTGGCTCCTATACGTTCTCTAAAATCGAATACCGAACATCTATATGCAAATCGACATCTCTGAATACCCATAACGCAAACATAATTTCTAAATACTATGATATTCTTAATTTATATTCGGGTATCGACGTCTGAAGTTCTAACGCAAAAACTAATTCATTGCGAGTAGAAATGTTGAGTGTGTCAAAGCCAGCTCATTTCCTCACGGCACAAGGGTCTTGCAAAAGTCTTGATTAATTGAAAGGTAAACTTGGTGCATGACACTTCATCTCAACATGATTGATTGAAAGACGCAATCGTTTAGCAATATGTCGTAGCGAGTCTACGTTTAGTCGAATTTCGAATGAGCTATTGCGTTGCAGTAGCCCGTTTAAGATGCTGGAGTAGGTGCGGTCACAAAGATTTCTTATGTACCTAATAAGTTTTACTTTTGCATTGAATTGGTTTTGTGTTCCACGTGCAAGCAAGTATTAAAGACTATACATTATCAATAGGGATGATAACTCGGTAAAAATTAAAGATTAGTGCGTCAGTCAAATTTTCAAAATTCAATGAAACGTTGTTTGTATCAACAAATACACATCAAAATTTAGTGGACTGAAACTGTGGAATGAAGTGCAAACGCGCTTTTCACGCATTGTATATTAAGGAATTTTTGTATGATAGAATAAAAAATATGTGTTATATTTTTATCTAACTGTTGGCCAAACAGATTTTTAATACCCATTTATAGACATTTGTGCTAGAACGGTTCCTGGAAATGTTACTGCAAAAGTACCTCCATAAGATGCCACAGAAAAATGTTATTGTATGGTCAAAAGCAAACATATGGTGAACATGGTAATCCAGTTTTAGTTCTTATGCCGAAGACATAAGGGTGGCATATGGCGCGGTTCTTTTGACTGAACTAAACACAGAACACACAAGCAAACAGTGAAGAAAATCAAATATAATATATTGACACAGAAACAATATTTAAATGGACGAATATGTTCTTTTCCCTGCTCTAACAAAACGAAAATTGACTACATTCTCGACCTCTTCATCCACCAGTTTACCATATTTTCCCGCTGCTTAGAAGGTTTCATTCTTTTACATGCATAAGTCGAGTATACTTAACCCATGCGTTAGCGTTATTATAAACGCACGGTTAAAAATACTTTATCTAACTCTAGGAATAGCTCAACAATCTGCGCGACGAGTTACGGGGAGACTCGGTATTCGCAATACTCCATTAGCGTCGATCATTCTGCATAAGGAGTCGGCCACCTTTTGAGACAGAATAATCAAATTATTAATTTGGAGGATTTTTCGACTTTTAAGTAAAAGGAAACGGTGAAATTAGCGTCTGGAAATAATATATTTTTCATTCTAATCAACTGATGCACAAAAATGTTCCAATAGAATTTAATAAATTACTTCGATGCGACTAGAGCGCAAACTTTGATGTTTTTCCACATATGTCTATAGTCTTTATCTAAAAACAATTTAAATCTACTATGTTCCTTTGACTAACTATAAAAGGTTTAAGATAGATAGTTGTGATCGTGTCAAAACTTTTGAAAAAGCATCTAAAATAATTCGTAGTTTCCATACTAACAACGAACATGATTAACGGTCCAATTTATTGTTTTATAACTCTAAATAATTCATATTTTTACTTTTTTATTTAATTTATTTAAACTAGAAACGCAATTAGTCGTGCACTTCCTATGGTAACGAATCATGCTAACGGCCGTTTATCGATTAACTATCGATCAACAACGCTAACAGGAACCGCAGGTTGCCAACCTCTGTTCTGTATCTATCGAGTGGCCGAACGAAACCCAGGGCCTGACAATCGACGCGTCGTCACATCTTATGGTACGAGATAAGTTCCGTCATGCACGGTGTACTGAGTTAAAAGCATTCGTAAATTGCGTACAACTATTGACCTGACATCGGTTATAGAATTAATGGCTTATGGTTATGATACGTTACAGGGTTTAGTGCCTTTCTTATTGCAGCTCGTGATTCATTCATAGGTGCCTTTTCATTTTTCATTTTTGCATGTCATTATGCTTGGAAATGTATTCCGACTGATATATTTTCGGAGTTGAACGCACGGAGCGTTATGTTGTGTGTTTAGATGTGAATTTAAAAAGCATCAACTTGTTGCTGTCGTAGTTTCAATGACATTAGCATTGAATGCAAAATGTATTCGCAAAATATTAAAATACTATGACTAACTAGAGCTATGATTGACTTGTCTATACAAGTCAATCATTATTAAAACGTCAACAAAAATTTACCTTTATATTAGCGTCCCTGCACGACTATTTCGTGATTTTACCATCAATCATGAGTTATTGGAATTTTTAAAATCGTTACTTTTCAGGTTCGCAGTTTTCCCATTACAAGTCTGTGTTAATAAGGTAATTAAAAAATATATTTAAGCTTATTGCAAAAGATAAAGTAAAAAAGTAATAAAGTAAAAAATTCCGAGAACATCATATTACATTCTGTGTCATTGAATTTAAAGTCTTTTCTTGTCTCTAAGAAGTTAACCTTATTCTCCCGGGACGTGTTCTTTCAAGTTTACCACGCCTTATATACCTTTAGCACGAACCAAAACGGTACCTAAACGAATAGTAGTTATTACGTAACTACACAGTAGTAGTAGTTCCACTATTTTCTCACTTCATAATACTATTCAATAGATACGTAAGATTACTCGTATTCGTGCCCTTTAGCACTGTTCTATCCATCCGACTTCCATCGGCAACGACAACCTTCACCCAGTTTCACTACGGCGCAAAAGACCAAAATCTTACCTCATGCGTGGTGTCTCCACGATGGAACCGCTCCTCGGTCTCCTTGACATGTTCAGTGACATTTCTGGTCAACACGCGCCGGTCTTTGCTCTCGCGCACCTTGCCGTCAGGGTTGGCCACCACTCTTGAAGATACCAGAACCTTCGTCCCCGCTGGGGCCACCACGCCGCCGAGAGACTCCAGGCCGTCCAGTTCTGGGAAAATAATACGCTTAAGTCCGGTGATACCTTCCTAATACTAAAAGTATGTATTTGGAAAGACTGGAAAACTCTGAGATGTTTGTTTCCCAATAGTATGCGGTTTGCCGTGTTTCGCTTGCCCACCTATATCTATGAGAGCCATCTGCGCTCCCCCGAAAGATCGATAATGATGAGGTTACTCAGTCATCATGGAAAGTCAGGTAGAAAAAAAGGTCTTGCCCACCTTTCTAGTTATTCACTAATTTGTGGGCTTTATATGTTAAGTAGGTGGAAGTTACATTATTTTGCACGGAAATTTCAGCGGCTCAACTACGTACCACTTCGACGCCATTAAAATTTTTGAACTATTTTGTCATTAACAATACAATACTATTTTGAACACGCTTATGGTACTGATGTAACTTATACCAAAACTTGCATACTTCACGGTTTTATGTAAAATTAAATCAAATCATTGGAGTAGGAACTCGACATAATTTCAATTTTATCGAAATATTTCTTTATACTACTAACAAGTCGGTAGGTTACAAACAGTAACATAAAGCAAAAACCTGACGAAAAACAGGTTTTATTTTATTTTTTTGCTTAAAGGCAAATTCAATTTAAAAATCGCTCTTGTGAGTTAGGAGTCTATATTTTTGCTACGACACACACTGTTATCATCATCGTTCTAAGCCTGGTCAGTGGATTTTATCATATATCTCAATGTTTTTACCTTTGATCTTTCCATATTTGCACTAATAATACCAGTCTCGCACGTTTACCTACTAAAACCTACTTGCTTACATTTATTAACGCGCATAAATTAATTCTATTACTCATTTGCACAAAGATAGATAGATAGATACACTTTATTGCACAGAAAATTTACAGAAATTGGTTTTACAGACATATTTAAGTACAATATAGGCAGTCTTATTGCTAGAGAGCAATCTCTTCCAGACAACCTTTAGGTAGAGGAAATAGTAGACATCGAGAAACGGGTACGGGTATATTAAATGTGATTGGGTAACATTCTAAAACCGTCTCACAACTTTTATAAGTAAGATTCAAATGCAATTATTTTTTAATTAATAATAAAAAAAACTAGATGTGTCATGTTTATGTACCTAACTAGGACCAATACGAAAAACTCTTAAACTTTATTTAATTCCAAATTCCGCAGATACTACTGGCTATATGAACTACTTGAAAGGTTTTCATGGCATTCCTACTTGGTTTTTTTCTTATACGTACATGCTTGACGCTTTCAAAAAGGTAAGTATTCATTATTATTACCGTCAGGTGGGGCCCCGATCGCAGCATCAGTTCGACCAGGCAACGCCTCAGGACCATTTTCTTTTACTGGTTCATCAGGAACTCTATGCTAAAAATTAAAATAATATGTTTTTTAAATAAATAGATAGTAATTATTCTAAAATGTAAACAAATCTAACCACCGGCCATTAACATTCGCACCTATAGTGATCCATAGATTGATTTACAGATTTTATTTCTTGCTCGTTAATCGTTGCAATAATAGGTGTTTGTTGTATCACTATGTTTTCTACTTATTGTACGCTAAAACTATTGATTTTTCGTACAAGGTATAAAACTATTGTTTTTTTAAATGTTATTGGAACTAGTAAATAGGCCGGATAATAAGGAATGTTTTTTTTTCACATTATTGATTACTAGCTTTCGGAATTCGGTTTTAAACGACACACAGCGCCATATCCAATCATTCCATCAAGCAACCTATATTTTTGTATTCCCTATCAATTTCTTATATCAATTTTTTCCGGGATAAAAAGTACCCTATTATTTAATCCGGACTTCCAACTTTACGTCTGCAAAAATGTAGTAAGCAATCGGTTCAGTAGTTATGGCGTGAAAGCGGAACAAACAAACAAACAAACAAACTCACTTTTAGATTTATAATATTAGTAAGGATTTTTCACAATTGACTAACTAACTCTGTGTCTTAGTGGAAAATTAGTACATAATAAATTCAGCTTTTTAAAAAAAACGAATAAGTGTCTTTTCTGTATATTCTCGGTAGTTTCAGGTTCCGAAACGGAAATTCATTTCATTTATATAGAGACTATTCATTAATGTTACTGATGTACCTAATCTATATGAATGAAAAGAATAATAGATAAGAATATAAGAAAAGAAAGAATTTTACTATTAATATTACCTCAGTTTGTTGCAGGTTGGTGGTGTGCGTGTCCTCATTGACGGAGGTGGATATCTTCGGCCCAGAGTCGCTGAGGATCTTGCCGTCTTCGAGCAGCAACTCCCGCTTGACTCGCGTCGCTATCTGCCGCGTCGTGGTCACCTCGCTCGTCTTGCGGGTCACCCATTCCTCTGCATTAATTAAATAGGAAATAATATTTTTCCGTTTTCATGGTGGTGAACACGTTCCAAACATGAGTGGTTCTTTACCCTTAGCACAATTGCAAACGGTAATCTTTTCATAATGACAGTTTTGTACGGCAATTTCGCTGTGGTGACACTAGGGTTTCCACAAATTCCCTTACTTTTATAAGTATTATCGTTTGTGTTCAGGATTTTTAGAAGTACAGTAAGCTCATATTTTAGATTTCGAAATTTAAAAGTATAGTAGGCCTTCTACCTAAAATGAAACGAAAATATAAAATGTTTCGTTTTCGAAGATTCATCTAAAGTACTGTAATCAAAACATGTTTTCTATAATTGCTTTACCGATATCTAGATTTTTTGAAAACGCTTTATTCATATTTAAAATAAAACATTTAACAAACTACATAAAAACTTGTAAACTCACCTTCTTTGGTAGTTGCTATCGTATCTCCAGGTTCAGCCTATGAACAAAAGAAAATTCAATTATCTTGAAATTATCAAAATATGAAAATGTAAAACGAACAAAAACATAAACGTCAATAACATCCATACATAGATTATACATAATAAAAAGAGAATAACATCTATGAACATTAACGACGAACTACACTCGTATTAGTCTCTTTAATCTTATTTTAACAATTAGGTACTTAGTGCTTACTGACAAATAATTTATCGGTCGACAAATCATTCAAATACCATACATGTTTATTTACAGAATTCCAGCGCTGCTATGCATGCTAAGCAAAATTTGCTGTTGAGCGAGTTGGCCATTTGACTATGGCGTCAAAATATGAACTTGTGTGGGTAGCGTGCAATGTGCCCGGCTGTATCAAACTAGTATTTAAACAACGAACGGTTTCTGCACATCTGGCATCCAACAAAAAGTCAGTAATTTATTAAATTAGTTGATCATCTGACTTTATTTATTTATTTTATTTAAAAACTTTATTGCACAAAAAAAGTACAACAGGACTGCCTTTAAGAAAATGTTACAAATCCAATGAGCAAAGTTACTGTCACAAATTAAACCAAACGCTTTAAATGGAGTACAGCGCCATCTCTTACCGAGTAGCTAAACCTTTTAACCGTGCTTTCCGCATGCTCAGATGGATCTGACATGAAACGTAGTAATACTCGCGGCCGCCGCTTGATGGCGCCATGGTCACTCAGTGGAAAAACTGTCACCATGAAAATACATAAAAGTTTCCTCAGGGCGGGAAATGTTCACTCACTACACAAACACAATGAAAATATTTTTGTTTTCCTCACATTTTAACCTGTATCCACTAACACTCCGACTATTTAAAACCAACATCACCAGTTTACGGACCTATTTGAATAAAAGCGTTACGCGAGCATTTTCATGCAGGAAAACGCAATAAAATTGAAAAATCGTGCAACCTAACTCGTTGTTAGTAATTGACTGAAGGAAAATGAATAGTTGGCTGTAATATAAGTAATGATTGGTCGGATTAACATTGCGTTTTGGTTTGCGTTACTGTAATAACTCGATGATTATTCCGATTGTATGCTTTGGCTTCCGCTGGGACCGTAAGACTAACACAAAGGCGACGCAAGGATACACAACATGTATGTACTTAAAATACTTTGTCATCGAGCACTATTTTATGCGCTTTGCTTCCAAATTCAAAAGATATTTTAGTGTAGACTTCGCTTTTTTCGAATGAAATATCTACAAAATTCAATTTGTCTCCTTCTTACCGGCTTAAAATACAAAAGTAATAAATATTTTATCAGTACCTAAATCAACAGTTTTACAGGTTTGTCATCGAATGTGAGAAATTTAACATCATGCATATGCTAGATGGCTTGACTTGATAAAATTGTGACCACTGTTAACTAAGAAATATTAAATTACACAAAGATTTACATGTTTAATGTATCTTCTTAAAATGTACAGATAAATACTAATACCTATTGGTTTTAACCATGACTTCATGTCATGCCATCCGCCTACCGACTGTCTATTTAATATTTGAATACCTAAATGCAATTCTACATTGCAGGCGCGTCACAGTATCGAATGATTGTGCTAAATTTTCGTTTGTATTAAATTCGTTATAATTTTGCGGTTTAACGTTTCGCGGGTTTCAAAATACGGAAAACCAACATTGAATGCCACATTATATTTGATATGAAGCCCCGATAGTCTTGTGGTTTAATTATTATCTCTAGCTTCTAGGTTCGATTCCCAATTTGAGCAAAGTATACTCTGGATTTTTTGAACAAACGAGGAGCTCCAGTAATTGGACTCCAAGGGAGGAGGTCCTTGCAGTAGGGCATGAAATAGTCTGATAATTTGTGAGTTTGTTTAATTTTGAAATTTTGGTGAACCTATAATTATAGTACCTACTTGTATTTATTTGTATTTCTATTCAGACCTGATAAGGATTGACGATGAAGCCAAAAGAACCTTTTAAAATACTCATATATGTATAGGTTCTACTATTTAATCGAGCATAAAAAAAATACCAACCTAACCCAAATAAAAAGTTGGCCAAATATTTAACAAGCGAGCTACTTGGGCTTGGGCGACTTGCGGCTCAGACAGTGTTTTTATCGCTCAAATTAGCAAACCTGTGAAATTATTTCCCAAGATATATAATTTGGTATATGCAAGATTCACTGAATATCAAATTGGATATCAGTAAAATCAAAAAGAAGCAAATGCAAAACCTAATAAACCTGCCATTGGGGCACGCATAAATCACATTTATTATTCGAACGGTATGGAAAGTTTTTCCATTTACGCGCGTTCCCCGGGGAGAGAGAAAATCGGAACGTGACTCTTAAACCGATTAGGTTACGCAAATATGTTCAGTAGATGCTATTGTATTCAAAGAACAAAACAACAGAAAAAAATGAGTTACAAAGTTTTAAGATAATAATAATAGGTATTTCAGTGTAGGTATGCGCATCAAACCGAGTAGACCCCATAACTCCGAGCACGAACAAAAACGGTAATATAATAAAGTTACGCAAGTGACACTTTTGTCGCCTATATAGGGAGCTGGTAGTGACTATTTCAATAAAAAAAAACATTAAAATAACTATGCTAACGAAATGGAATCGCTGCTAATGAAATCTTTGAATGGATCCCTAAACTTCTGAAGGCTATAGTGCCCTTACCACGAACTAACTAACTAACTTAGTTTAGTTGGTACAGCGTAGCAAGAAAATAGTATGGAATTCGGAGGAACGCATAACTACTGCCATTGCCATAAAAAACTAATAGGTACCACGTTAAACTACCTGATTACTATTTTTGTTCGTTTTATGAGTACTGTACCCTCAATAAGTCCTTATTATTTAAGAACTCTACTCAGGATAACAAATAAGATTACCGAAGATACAGACTGATGAAAAAACAATTAACTACCAAAACAGGAAATAATTATTTAGTAGCAAAATTTACATTCACTTCTTTAGCACAGAATCCCCTGAAACACTATGATTTAAACTACTGAATACGTAGATAGTATCTACTTGTCTATAATGTGGAGTAGGTGTAAAAGATAACTTTTTACGACATCAAAAAATGGTACAGAAGAATTTTTCTCAAAACTTTGGAGTTATCTACCCAGTAATTGATTATAAGAAGCTACAAAACAATGTAAGAGATAAGATTAAATCATTACAAAACAACATGCGCCTAAATCAATCGCTCAAATCTCCATCAGTTGTCGACTCGTCCCATCAACACAGCTGACGCAGCGTCCGTGAGTGACAAATTATTACGTTACATAGATTTATAGAGGCAATGTCAGGAGCTGACGCTATCGTATCAAGTACCCGATCTCAGAAAATGATCTACTGAAGTTGGGTCGCGTCAACTTAAGATAGGCCTATGAGACTGACGCACCTATAGAGGACGATTTGACGACCTTCGAAGCCGGCTTTGGGTTTGGCGTCGTGCCATCTCTAAGGACCAAGGTTCAATCCCCGTTCTGGGTGTTGTGGTACCGTTGTTGTTTCTGATTTCTATAACACAAGTGCTTAAGCTACTTACCAAAGAATCAGAGCAATGTATGTGATGATGTCCATAATTTAATTTAAAAAATCTGGTTATAAGCCAGATTTTGTAGTACCTACCTATCAAAAAATCAAAATCCATATTAAAATTAAGTTACAATAAGTGCATTAATAAATTGTAAGTATTTATTTCAGCTAGGATGCCATAGACAACCATATAATTCCGTACCTGTTGTTCTACAATTTCTGCCATCTAAAAGATAGCAAAAACTATCCGTTTGATTGATGCCGGGAGCCAGCGCGGCGCGCGCGCAAAAACTGAAGCTTTAATTAAGTAGCTACAAATCATCATGTGGCTGATCTATAGTTTAATCAATTGAAGATAATATTGCTCAATTCGCTACGGTTTTTCAATACGTTATGTAACAAATAGACACGTGTAATTATTAGATTCTAATTGTATTTTTACGATTTAACTAGTAATAACAGTTCTATGTTCACTTATTATTACACTTACTTTTAATGCTCGGCAATTTAAGATTGGTTACCTAAAGGTCGGTGACCGAAACTTTTGTAAATTGATATGGTCGAATTTAATTAGAAATAGAAAACTAATTGTACGAAACGATTTCTTTATAGCATTTACGAATTTTTCTCATGGCCTTGTTAGAAGGGCCAATGCAAAGAAGCCTTCACACGAAACGTCACAAATGCGTATGGAATTTTTCATATGTAGGTTTGTTTGGCAAGCCAGACAATTGTGCCAATTAGGTGTAATTCAAACACTTGTCTACGCGAAGGCCGCGCCCTTGCAGATATAGTACCGACCGACCCCCGATTTGCATCAGAGTCAGTCCTCCCTGTTAGTTACAATGCTACTTATGAGATAAGGTATCAGGTAAAATACGTAATTATGTCAATTACCACGACATCGGCAAACAAACATTAGACTGCTATTCCCCCCGAGATGTTCTAAGCAGAATTGCTGGGAACACGTATGAAATGCTATGAACAAGGATAGTTATTTTTATATCTTAGCGTAGCTTGTCTGTGGTGGAAAAAGGATCAACTAAATTCTATTCTTATATGAAGGTAACAGAGAAAAGTCACTGTCTCAGTATCATAATTAACTGTCATGTTAGAAACAAAACTAATGTGACGGGATCTGGTTCATGGTGACTATCGCGTTTGTTGATTTTGCTACGTGGGCATAGGTGTCTAATCAGGTCCAAATGCTAATTGATCGGTTATTTTTAATATGACATTGACATATCTATCCAAAAGTACCTACCTATTAATCCACTAACCATTGCTTGAAACGTATTTGAGATTAACGGCACTCATGGTGCACAAACGCACAAACCTGAGCTGTATTTGTCCGATTTAAAAAAAAGTTCCCCGCCGGTTGAACTTTCTGGTGCCGTGTAGCCAAAATATTTTTATATTAATATATATATTTTTTTATATTAATTAAAGTATGGAAGATAAATAAATAAACATAGGCGGGGTCGGCAGCGAAGTAACTACCTGCATTAAATAATATTCATAATGGAAATTGCGACAAGTTAAACTCATTAAGACTAACATGGTCCAATGTTCCAGACACATGTGACATGAGCAGACGAGGTTGGCGCGAAGGCTGCCCTTGGCGCGAGCGGCGAGGCTGCTCATTGTCAGTGCAGCAGGCTGCAGCGATGTGCATCGGTTAATCGGGTCAGGGCGATCGAACAATTGGACGACGATCGGTAAACACGGACTCGCTCGTACTCTGTTTCTGGTTGTAGTTTAAGAAACTAGAGGAAGCATAATAATCAGAATCAATTCGTTCATTATTGTGGGTGACACTTATGGATTGTCAAAATGGATATAAAATAAAATCTATCCTACAGCTGATTTTGAACCTAATCCTACCGAGAAAGTAGGTAAAGTTTGTTGCTATTAAATTTTTGGTGATGTAGGTATTCAGGCATATTAAAGCAACAGATATGTAGGTATATAGTCGTATTCAAAATATAAAGTTTTTTTTCATCGAGTATCTATTCAACAAATGATTCTGCTTCCCACGTTACTTTGGTTTTTTTTTATATTGCACTTTAAGATTGACCTCATCCCACCTGATGTTAAGTGGTGATAAGGTCCTAGCTTAAGGGTGACAAGTACGCATAATAAATATGTTACTGGACTTGTCGCCCTTACCTTGAAGGCTTGACCCCTACCTACTACTAATGTAGCACCCCCTAGGAGCTCTGGAAACCTAACTCGCACGCAGGAACACAACAACACAGAAGTGGTTGTTATTTGGCTGCGGTCTTCTGTAAGGTGGAGGTATTTCACAAGTCGGGCTGCTCTAGTTCGAGCGATAAATCGCTATGCCCTACCTCTCTCAAACTTGAAATGGTTATATAAATACGGGGATCTCGGGATCCTGGGTTCGATTCCCAATAAAAGCTTTTTTTAAATTTAGTTCCAGTTTGTGATCACCAACCCGCAATCAGCCAGTACCTACTTAGGAATGATGATCATTCCTAAGTAGGTACTGGCTGATTGCTTGATTTTAATGATGGAAGCCTTAGACATGAAGTGTGACACAAAATGGACTAATAACTGGTTTTACTTCGTAAACAAAAAGTTTCTGCAAAATTCATAATAAAACCGGGCTTACTTATATTAAATTTATCAAATTTAACGTAAACAACAAATTAAAATTAAAAATCAAATACGTCGCGTTTACTTGCGGGTTCTAATTTTCGGTCCAATATGTAAAAATGGACCATGCTACATTTTCGTCAATAAAGATATCAATTACAAAAATATTTACTATTTGATTGATATTAAATATCTTGCAATCTTTGCTTGATGCCATAGCAAATTAAAATTTATTTGCATTTGCACTTCCTGACAGTCAGTTTTTATGAAATATCAACCTAACTGTATGATCGCTTAGGGAATTTACATAAAATGTATGCAGGTTACCTTGGAGGTGATTACACCATAACATGATACATGTCATTCCCAATACTCGACTATGACGCCGTGTCTACATAAGTTGAATCCGATACAAACGTAGCCCGCAGCGGGCTGCAAAAAGCGGTTTCAATAATACGCGGCCAATTATTCGAGCTATTCAATTAATATTGGCCAGTGTTGCAGCAACAACAGACCTTGCATTCAGGCTTTAAATACCCGAACAGCGCTCGCGGCTGAATCAGGAACTATCTGCGTTGCACATCAATAAAGACCACATTGTTAGGGTCCCCACTCAGCTTGTATTTATCAGGACGGACGGAACTATGGACTTAGCTCGTTCAATAGACGAAACGATACGGATATTTTGTATGCAAATTTTAGTAGTTCCACAAATAACTACTGCCGTTACTGCAATACACATCCCTTCTATATTACTTGTATCACTAAGACGTGCTACTCGATTACCGTTGTTAAATATGTTCAAACCAAAAAATACTATCGGACCTGAGACACCTGTACAATTTTAACGTTTTAAACATCACCGTGAAACCTGTACCGAATTAAATTGCTTTTACAAATCATCCAGAGGGATCGTTCGGAAACATATTCTACGCATGTATAAAACTTCAATCAAACCGGTCCAGTCGGAAAGTGAGAAACGCTAGTAAAGAAGATTTATTTAGAAACATTCAGATTTATTAAATAGTTAGCAGCTTTGGTCCAAAGGAAATACATTATCACATTTGTGGTAAATACCACACTTGAGGGAAGTCCATCAAGTCAGGAAATGTTCTCTGCAGTCAGTTTTGATAACTCACAAAAACTTGGATCGTATTTTAACTTTCTTATGTAATACCGTATTCTTACACCAATAAAAACGTTTCAGCATCATTTGGCATTATATTATATATTTAAGTACTTACTATTTTGTTCGTTGAAATTTTTTTACAAAAATTAACAATAGTGTGTTTATAAAAAATCTACGTTTAGATTTTATCACATATTTATGCATCGCCAGTACGAGTATATTTCAGCTTCAAAACTGTATACTAAGTTGCCTTTATCACTGTACATGAAGTTCCTCATTTAAATCGCATTTACATATATTATAAAATAGTAAATAGCTATTGAAAACAATAAAGCTAAGAATATAAGTAAAACATTTAGTTTAGAAAAAAGCCTACCACCTCATAATCATTATTTATACATTTCTACGGGTTTATTAATTCTTTGTCATGCGTACGTCATAATCCCATAACTTTAGATTATCAAAACGGCTGTCAACAGTCCACGCATGTTTCGCTACAAATATGGTGTCCCTACAAGTAGGGCTCGAAACAATGCAGTGTTTTAGGCGAGCCCGTGTACAATACAATATTTAGACGCGCGCTAATGGGGAGCATCGCCTTGTATGAGCCGTTCACAATGGCCACTATCTGACCAGCATCTCGCTCTACGCGCCATGACATAGCCGAGTATGATCACTAGCCACGATGAAGTTAAATTTTAAGGATACTTCTAAAGGAAAAAATTGGACGGCAAATAGGTTAACGTTAATCGTTCGATTGACAAGTTTATATGTCGGACCATTTCTAATAAACCATCACAAAGTAGTCATTTTACCTGTATGAGACTTACAGTACCAAAATACGTATTGTTGATATGAGCCATTGCCCTATTTTAGCGATAGAACCTCAAAGAGGCAAGTACCATAAAAAAATATTTACTCTTAAACCTCTGACAAACGACAAACAAATAATTAATACAAAGATATTTTTTTAACCTTTACTATGAGCCATTTTAATTTGGCCTCAAAATAATACTATTGGGGCCAAAATGTAATGTAAAATTTATAAGACCAAATTAACATAATTATGCCTGCAAATATCAATCCAGTTCCAAGAACGTGTCAACCAGGAAACCGACATCATTACTTTTCCTCTTAATAAAATAACCGCCAAACATAACATTAAGAGTTCTGTACCTGGGGTTCTACAATATTAATTTTCAATACCCCTACCGTGAAACTGACAAAAGTGCGGTTTTTGACAGAGCTGTTTTATGAGCAGAAAAACTAATTGAATTCATAAAGGAACTGGTGAGTGACATTTATATACATCAAATGAATGGAACTACTTATTGAAAGATCATTGATTTATGGGACTATACAATTGGATGGAACGCGATAAGAATTACAATTGAGTACCACATTGCAGCATTTACCATGTGTCAAGTTTCCGTACCTACTTTGCACTAAATAGCTGATACTAAAATCGGTCTACAGATTTATCCGTAGATCTACGGATATTTAGTTTCCTCTACGAAAAATACGGATATTAGTGGCAAATTTACAAATATTCGTTCCATGTTCTATAATCAAAATAATAAGCAAGTGTGAAAAATTATGCTTTAATGTATAAACTCCTAACCTTTCATAGCGTGTTCAAAAATAAGATTATACGAAATTACATCTTCTGTGAGCTCTCTAGAGACGTAATTTCCGTGAATATCAACGATAACGTACTTTGAGAAGTTGAGAGAAATATAAACGGGACCCTTAACGTAATTCAAGTGGCCAATGCCAGTACAGAGGCGGTGAATAAGATCATTTACAATACTTGCCCCAAAGGTCACCTACAAATATAGTAATGTGGATTGCCAAAAATGATAGTGGTAAAGCGAAACCGAAATTATTGACCACCTTGACTCGTAAAGGTCGATACAAGTACGGTAATGATGGCAAGAAATTATGCAATCTGAGAACTATTTCTTCTGATTGCTTACATTCCGATGTTAAGAAGTACATGTAGTCAAATTGCGAAGACACGATCCTTAGAGCTTTTTATGGTATGTATCGTAATGCATAGTTATAGAAGGTCCATACTTTCCAAATTTGATGATAAAATTGACGTAATTAGCACGAGCATGTAGAAAGAGAAATGAAAGTGTGAATGCTAATGAAACCAATTGGCGAGAATGTAGGATTTTTTTCTTCAAAGGTAAATCTCTACCTTATGCTAGATTGAAAGTTTCTTAATATACATATACAAATTATTTAAAATAGCTAATACCCCTGAGCAGGTCCAGATAGAAACAGCAGTCAAATTAATGTAAACTGTTTTAAAATTTCAGTGTGAATTCAGACCTTTAAACTAAACCAATTAAAACGCCAAATCATAGTTATTTCGTAAAATTACTTATATCTACCCCTAGCCAAACAATTAATTACGCATTCTAGTAACAACAGTACAACCAAAAAAAGTTTGTGTTTATTTTACTTTTAATTTGATCCCATGAATTGATCACCTATAATCTCATTAATATTAACTTCTAGAACCAAGCATTCAGAGAGGGTATTTTTTAATTAAAACGATTTATCTTTAATAAAAAAAACCTATAATATACTGTTAAAAGACTTTTTTAACGAATACTTACATGATAACGTGAAGGTGACTCTATTTTATTTTACCGAAATAAAAGTTTTCAGACTGACAGCTGCACTAGGCTTAGGGTAGTCGTTCATCAAGGCAAAACTAAGAATCTCTATACTGTACGATCAAAAGCACGTGAGACTTTTAAGCTTGGAATTTTCACCATCCTTATTTTGTTGGCATAAGAACTGATTTCGAACTGCAAGTGTTTTTTTAACATGTCGTTAACCTTATTGTGCAGTTTAGGAGGCTCCAAAATGCATTTCGTCCTTAAATGCATTTTTCCCAATTCACCCATGTCCTTGATTTAGGAACTAATATCGAACAGGTATTTACGTTGACGTGCTGTTGTCCATACCGTGTAGACAAGGGAGCCATAAAAAAGCATTTAGTTCTTCAAAGAAATGCATTTTTCCCAAGTTACACAAGTTGCATCACCCCAGATGGCGGCGTCATTTCTAATGCCGTTGAAACCGAGAGTGGAGCGGAGGAGCATTGTAACTGGCCCACTGACCGGCCACCTGACCCTTCGGCGCAAGGCCGTTCACTCGCCACGCCACTCGACTGCCGAACCTGTACTATTTACATTGTGAGCCTACTATAACAACATACTCTGTACTATGTACCATTTAGAATAGAAACGCCAGCTTCAAAACTATGTACAGTAACAGCACGGCACGATAACCACTTGTTGATAGATTTTTTTTTATAACTTCAAGATTGACCCTATCCCACCTGATGTTAAGTGGTAATGAGGTTCTAGCTTAAAGGAGAAAAGTACAGCATAATAAATCTGTTACTGGACTTGTTGCCCTTACTTTATTTTTTTATATTGCACTTCAAGATTGACCTCATCCCACCTGATGTTAAGTGGTAATGAGGTCCTAGCTTAATGGCGACAAGCACAGCATAATAAATCTGTTACTGGACTTGGCACCCCTACCTACATTTTTTTACATTGCACTTCAAGATTGACTTCATCCCACCTGGTGTTGTGTTAATGAGGGCCTACAGCATAATAAATCTGTTACTGGACTTGTCACCCTTACCTTGAAGGCATGACCCCTGCTACTAATGTAACCCCCCAGGAGCTCTGGAAACCTTACTCTCACGCCGACGCCGATATTAGTTTTTATGTCCACGGCATAAAGGCAGTGAAAAATCCAAAGTCTATAGTCCGACTGCCTTTGGATCGTAAGTTAAGTAAAACTATAAAAATAAAACACTATAAACTCACAGCCATTAAATCGTTAGCCAATTTCAAAGTTGTATTGGTGCAACTGACGCTTGAAGACTAATTGATTTTAATTTCCGATACTAATGTTTATTTCACCTTTAATCGTGTCAACGGATATTGCATGATCTGATTCACTAATTTCCGTTCGAAGCTTAACGAATTAAACCGGATTAAACATACATACTGGACGTTTCCGTCCTTTATTCTGAAAGTGTTCCACTTTTAAACCACTTATCAGTGGCAGAAGATATTTGTTTAAATCTTTTTTTTCTCATTGACAACACCAGATTTAATAATTCAAAATATATAATGTATTTTGATAAACAGATGACAATTGTTAAGTGAGCATATTTTGTTTGTAAACAACTCAGTACCTTGTCATAATATTGTAGACTTGTCATAAACAGAGTAACTTATAACAATTTGACAAGGTACTGGAATAAACACAACATTTCAAATCTTGCTGATTCTACATCTTTTGAACTCATTAATTATACAAGAAAATATTTAAACAACAACAGACCAAAATATTTTTAACGAACACACCCATAGCTAAGATCAATAAAAATTTTGTAATTTTTCAATAAGTATCAAAATAAAAGGAAAACGTTCCATTAAAAAAAAGCAGAACTAATCACTGGTTTAAATTCTGTCCACTCATAAATTTTAATCTTATTTACGCACTGTTATAAAGTGCATCTAAACAGCGAAGTCATTGAATCGTAAACAAGTTTAACGACCTCGATTAATTTCCATCACCTTTCAGATAATCATTATCGACGGGAAGAACATTACATGAATCACCGGACAACGTGAAGGGAGAGAGCGTCGGACATCGGACGCGACGCGAAGAAAGTGTGTACAAAGTGGGTCGGCGACCGGCCACATGACCCCCGCAAGGTCGTCGTTTGTTTACTATCGGTGCCATCTTGCACCGGCCGGACTGTACCTGAGTGCTGCATTGAGTAAAAAATAAAAAAACAAAATTTTATAACTTTGTTTTTATTGCCTTAAGAGGCCGCCCGTACTTCGTACGCGTGTACTTAAGTCTATTCTAGAAATAAATATAGCCTATGTTACTTTCGGTGAAGTGAAGTATTTAAAAATTCACTTATTTTCTTTCGAAGGTTAAACCAGATGCTATCATCTAAAGAATCGCTTGTTTGCAGTGATCGTCGTCATTAACACTGAGATCTGTCGCGTTACAATAAAAACTAAAAACAATCCATAGAATCTTATGAATAAAATGATAGTTTTCTCAGTTTGACGACGTTTATTTATCTATATATCTATTTTTATTAATTATCTGCAATAATAACTCCATTAACAAACAAAATCTGATAAACCAAGAAAAAAAATATTTCAACCACCAATTCCTTATTTAGTGATTAACATTTAATCAAACTTAACTATACCAAATTCAATTAATAGAATTAGTTACATGAATTAGTACATTCAGTACATAGTTTTTGAAATTTAGTATGGAGCTAGAATATACCCAAACACAAAACAATATTTAGCTGTTATTAACGTTGTTTATAATTTTCCTGTGTTAACGAAACCATTATATTCTGATTAAAGTTATAGATTCAAAAGGCATCATTTTTGGATCTCATTAAAATTAATTAGTATCTAACTATTTCAGTATGTATTTAATACAAGTATATTAATAAGTATATGAATTAGAAAAATCGTGCCAAACTCCATATAAAATATGTAATGTGTACCTATTATTGCTATTTATCTAGACTTCCACTAGATGGATGTCAATATCTAATTAAAGTTGTCAATTGTCAGTTAATTATTTACAATCCGAAAGTTTTCAAAAACCGTACGTGTATCCTTCTATATATAGATATATTAATATAATACATAAATATTAGGTCCACCAAAATTATCATAGAAAAAACTTTGACTGTTCATTAATATTCATTTTAAAATATTTAAATTTTGAACATGAGATGTCTGTGTCTGATTGTAAATGTTAGGTTGAATATAACAATAACTTCAGCTGTAACTATTACAATAACAATGACATCCGTTAATGCATCAATTTCTCAAAAACACTAACAGTGGGATAATCTAACATTATGATAATATGGATACGAATAGCTGTTCAATAAGCAAGTTGCCAAAGAAGTTTGTATTGAAAAACGCACGTCAGACTTCACAATCTGAACTTTGTCCCGCCTTTATGTGGTGCACGTAAGATCTAAAATACAACTGCAAGTGTTTACTTTGACGTACCGTCGACCGTACCGTACCTATGTCTCGCATCGCATGGAAAAGAGGAAATCCGGGATTTCTCGCAACCCTAGGGATACCACAAAATCCCGGTAGATGTCGAATATCCTTTTTATTACGTGTTCTTATTTTTGCATCATATATTTTAAATTTGTATCTAATATCAGTCAAAAAAAATATATTCAGTTTGATTTCTCTAACAAAAAGCGGACATGACTAACGACTACGATACAGCTCATATTTCACCACAAGGATTGATATTTAAGTGCGATATTAGTACAAAGATTTTATCTAGCTCTCATTATGAGTGTGATTGACATCAAGCAACGTCAGATAGCCAAGCCTTTATAAACCTTTAATGAATGAAACAGGTGGATAAGCTCACACCTTACTTGCGAAACAAATGAACAAGATGTCAAGTAAGTTACTTAAACAGGTTCATTTACTGATGTAACTCTGCTGCTTAATAATTTTATTAGACAATATAATTGGAAAATAATTTTATACCAAGAATTTGTGCTGACATATTTTATTAGAATTCCTTAGGGGAAGGGAAATACCGGAAAGTTACGAATTAAACGCACATTTATAAAAAATGCTGAAAACAAGCATATTTCTGACCACAAATCCTATGTATATTATATATATCTACTTATATAAATGAACTTAAAATTTTGAATTGATTTATTTTCGTGACTCTATCACACACAATTATTAAATCAATTTGGATGAAATTAGTAACAAGACATATTTGATACTAGAATAACACATGTCATAAAATTTATCGATAATTAACGCGAACATAGTGGCGGGAAGTCGTACATTAATAGATAGAAAAAAATACTATGTTGGGGGCACCTTTAAGTATATTTATTTTTATTTCACACTAGTGGCTTCGCACAATTTACTAGGAGCTGGGAGTTTTAGAAAGAACTTTTTTTTTTTGAAAAAATTGTCCGTGTTATTCCTCTATAATAAACTAGCGGCCCGCCGCGGCTTCGCAAGCATATCAATTTGTTACAAAAAATGTGATAAATGGAGAACCGCTCGACCGACTTTGTGCAAACTTCACATAAACCATCTACTAAACAAAGCCTTAACATTTTGTTTAGATATATGAGCCCACTCTTGAGGTATAAACGAACAACGAAAAGTGGCATTAATTTTAATATATTATGTTGATTAGTATAGATCTTAATTAGGATGATATTCTATTATAGCAGCATATATGCCATAGAGCGGAATATGGCGAGTCATGTAGACGAACTGTATGACAATGACGTCAGAATAAGCAGCAGTTCCTTGATTCGGAATGTACGAAGGAGCTTGGTCACTGTGAAGCCGATTCTATACATAAAACCTCTGCATAAAACCTTCTTGTCTGCACATAGCGATGGGCATCGTTCATGCGTGTTGCGATCGCGTTTTTGTCCCCTCTTTGTTTCGGCGGTTTTTCCTGGTTCACTTATTTGCTCCGGTCTTATTTCATATGAAAATGACACTGATTCTGTTTGTCGGTATCAGTCAGCGTGATGGAGTTATTATAATCGGATGTCGTTTGAGATAATCACTTACAAGCGAAGTAAGGTTTTACACGATAAATAAAAATAACCTAATGACATATATACCTTACAGTAACAACTTTAGATATGTTATAATGTCTTTTAAACGTTTACATAATATTGGTTAGCCATTCCCTTAATTTAAATGAAAGTGATCTGAATGAGCCTATGATTATACAATAGTACCGACATATGTTTAAATATTGTTACGCGCCACGATTAACGTTCGTAGTAACCAGCGCCATCTAGTATGGAAAGGCGGGACTACAGAGAGTCGAGACGCGTACGCCAGAATTTACTAGAACAATGACCTTGACCGAGCGTACGGCCGTTCAAGGCCGCACTGCGCGCGAATGTTCCGGATGTTTCTGCGTTGGAAGGTTCGGGAACGGCCGCGGCAATATAAAAGGCCGGGATTCACCGCGACCGGGACAGTATTGAATTAGCGATACAAGTGATTACTTCGAAAGCGATTTTGAAGTGCGACTTGGAAGCGATTATTGTTTTAATTAGTGCGTTTTAAGGTTGTAATTAGTGGCGTTCAATTAAAGTGTGACTTTTGGTAATTTTTATCGGCTGTTTTTATTGTCACGAACCCGAAGCTCGTAACAATTGGTGTCAGAAGTGGGCTTTAAATTATGCCGATTTTACCTAAAGACGACACGGAGGGTATCCGTACCCGGAGTCAACGCCAACCGGAGACGGACCAGAGACGTTTTGGTGGAGCTTTGCCGCAGGAATCGGAAAGCCAGTTATTAACCACGGAGGCCGGCCCGTCCACAGCAACACCAGCAGCATCGGCAGCACCAGACCTTGCTGCTCTGATGATGATGCTGCAGGAGCAGTCTCGCCGACAGGAGGAACAGGCTCGTCGGTTGGAAGAACAGCTAAAGCGGGACAAGGAGGAACAGGCTCGCCGCCAGGAGGAACAGGCTCGCCGCCAGGAGGAACAGGCTCGTCGATTGGAAGAACAGCTTCAGCGGGACAAGGAGGAACAGGCTCGCCGCCAGGAGGAACAGGCTCGTCGTTGGAAGACCAGAGGCAGCAGGACAAGGAGGAACAGGCTCGCCGCCAGGAGGAACAGGCTCGCCGCCAAGAAGAGCAGATGCTTCTTCTGAAGGACCTTCACGCTACCTTCGGGAAAGACATAAAGGAGGTGAAGGATAAGGTTGCTCAACATGACAACCGCCTGCTGGAAGCTGAAATCCGGATCGACCAAGTCAATAATCGGGTTGACTACGTAGTGGCTGATGTGAAGAAGACCGTGATGGCAGACGTTAAGAAAACGCTGGATTGTCTTAAACTTGGAGAAGCTCCCGTAGCTACAACACCTTCGCTACGTGGATTCAAAGTGCCACCGTTCGACGGAACTTCTTCCTGGTCGGCCTACAAAATCCAGTTTGAGGCAGTCATGAAAGCGAACGGCTGGGATAAAAATCAGGCCATGACTGCCCTCACCCTAGGCCTTCGTGACCAGGCCTTATCAGTTTTGGAAGCTCTCGGTAAGGAAGTGACTTACGAGCAGCTCCTTGAGGCACTGGAGGCTCGATATGGCGACGCTCACTTGGAACACGTGTTTCGCGCACAGCTTAAGGACCGCGTGCAACGCAGCAGCGAAAACTTGCAGCAGTGGGCCCTTGAAGTGGAGAAGCTGGTGCGTAAAGCTTACCAGTCCGTACCAGCGCTTATTGATGGGAACCTGGTGCAGGCGTTCATCGACGGCATCCGCGATATTGAGAGCTGCTGTGAGGCTCGGGCACCATGGGACGCTTAAGGACGCCTTGGCCCATGCACTGGAGGTGGAAGCTGTGCGGCAGGATCATCGTTCTCATCGCGTCAGGGAGGTTGCAGCGGCTTCAGTTCGCGACCGCAATAAAAGTTATAGCCCTAGGTGCTATGGCTGCGGGGAAAGGGGCCACCTTCGATCCAGTTGCCCTAAGCGAACTGCAGAAGGAGAAGACGGCAGTCCAGCTAAGAGCACCGCCCAGCACCAGCAGCAGGGAAACGAGTAATAGCCAGGACTGCGGGGCGGGTGCTGGCTGAGGTTCAAAGAGCCCCAAGGGTTTCGATCAAACAAACCCAAGACGGGAACCATGGAGAGAAGAAGATGGGGCTGAAGCTAGGCAACAGAACCTACCTGCATAATGTCATTGTGGCGGATATAATGGACGATTGCATCCTGGGCCTTGACTTTATGAGGAAGAATAGTTGCGAAATTGACGTCAAGCAAGGTGTTCTGAAATGTGGACGAGAGGAACTTTTCGTGGAAGGCGCGTTACCAGGGAATGTATACAGCCTTAAAAAGATTGTTCTTCCGCCGAGATCGGAAACGATTGTGCCGGTTAGTCTTCCTCGGAATCCTGGGCAAACTCAACGTTGTGTACTTGTGGAAAGGGTAGAAAATGACCTTCCATGGAAAGTGGCACGCACTTTGGTTAGAGCCACTGACATCTCAGGGGTACGTGTGCTGAACCTTTGTGACCAGGAACAGGTTATAGAAAAAGGCACACTAGTTGGTACTTGCGAGGAAGTGGATTGGTTGCGTCGATGCCAACATCAATCGACCGGGACCGTCAGCAAAGATACACAAACGAGAGTGACCAGACTTTTAGAAGACTGCCGCAGCGCTCTGTCCCAAAATGAAATGGTTAAGGCGAAACAAATGTTGCTCAAGTATGCCAACGTTTTCTCGTCAAACGATGCTGACATCGGAAGGACTGGCTTAGTTCAACACAAAATTAACACAGGAGAAGAATTGCCTATCCGTCAGCGGCCAAGGAGATTGCCCGTAGCACGTGAAAAGGACGTGGAAACCATGATTGAGGGAATGGTGAAGGATGGTGTTATTGAACCTTCATCTAGTCCATGGTGTTCACCTGTAGTGCTGGTAAGAAAGAAAGACGGTAGCATGAGGTTTTGTGTTGACTATCGTCGTCTGAACGACGTTACAAAGAAAGACAGCTATCCTTTGCCAAGAATTGATGACACGCTGGACATGCTTACTGGAGTAAAGTGGTTTAGCACGCTAGATTTAAAAAGTGGTTACTGGCAAGTTGAAATTGATCCTAAAGACAAGGAGAAGACTGCATTCTCGACAGGGAAGGGTCTGTGGCAATTCAAAGTTATGCCGTTTGGATTGTGCAACGCTCCGGCAACGTTTGAAAGGTTGATGGAACTTGTACTTACCGGTCTGATTGGCGATGCCTGTCTAGTCTACTTGGATGACATAATCATCGTAGGCCGTACGTTTGAAGAACATCTTCTAAATCTGGAACGCGTGCTCATGAAGATCCAGAGTGCCAACCTCAAGTTAAGCCCGAAGAAGTGTTCACTATTCAAACGGCAAGTTAGCTTTTTGGGATATGTAGTGTCTGAAAAAGGTATCAGCACGGATCCAGAGAAAATCGCTGCTGTAAAGGATTGGCCAATCCCAAAAGACAAGACGCAGGTCAGAGCATTCCTTGGTTTGTGTTCCTACTATCGGCGTTTTGTTAAGAACTTTGCAGATATAGCAAAACCCCTGCATAAGCTAACGGAGGAGAAGCGACATTTCTGCTGGGATGGAAGTTGTGACATCGCATTCCAGGAGCTAAAGGACCGTCTGTGCAAAACACCTATTTTGGGATACCCTGATGTGAGTAAGGAATTAATAGTTGACACAGACGCAAGTGACATAGGACTTGGCGGTGTATTATCCCAGCGGAATGGCGATCAAGAAATTGTGATAGCTTACTTCAGCAAGTCTTTGTCGAAACCTGAAAGGAACTATTGTGTTACGAGACGAGAACTGCTTGCTGTAGTAAAGTCGTTGCAGCACTTTAGCAAATATCTTCTGGGGCGGAAATTCCACATACGAACTGACCATGCTGCACTGAAATGGCTTTTGCAGTTCAAGAATCCGGAAGGACAAGTTGCGAGATGGATTGAATTACTGCTGGAATACGACTTTGTGGTGGAACATCGCAGCGGAAAATCTCATGGTAATGCAGATGCATTGTCAAGAAGACCTTGTCCTGAAGACTGCAAGCATTGTACCAGGCAAGAAAGTAAAGAAGTTGTTCCTGTGAGGATGCTCAAGACAGACCTTAGCAACGAGTGGAAGGAAAGCCTACAACGTGCACAACAGGAGGATGCGGACATCAAGCCGATTCTGGAGTGGATGAAGGCCGGAGTTCCTAAGCCTAGGTGGAGCGACGTCTCAGCGATGAGTTCGATCACAAAGAGCTATTGGGCCCAATGGGACAGCTTGGTGATTCAGGATGGAGTTCTGTGCCGTAGATGGGAAAATGCTCGTGGAGACAGCTGTCATCTGCAAATGGTTGTCCCCAAAGGTCAAGTACCGGATGTTCTACAGCTGTACCATAATGGTTGTTCAGGAGGTCATCTGGGAGTAAAACGGACACTACTGAAGATACGAGAACGGTTTTACTGGGTCTACTGTCGGGACGATGTCGAGGACTGGTGTCGCAAATGTACAAGTTGTGCGGCTGTAAAGGGACCTCAGACTCGTAGTAGAGGTGCATTGAAGCTGTACAATGTGGGCGCACCATGGGAGAGGATAGCCCTTGACGTTGCGGGGCCGTTCCCGGAAAGTGAAAGTGGTAACAAATATTTCATGGTTGTGATGGATTACTTCACTAAGTGGCCGGAAGTCTTCGCCATTCCAAATCAAGAAGCCTCGACAGTTGCTGATAAGTTAGTTTATGAAGTCTTCTGTCGTTTTGGAGTTCCCTTAGAAATCCACAGTGATCAAGGAAGGAATTTTGAGTCCCAAATATTCCAGGAAACTTGTCGAGTTATGGGAACTCATAAAACAAGAACAACTTCTTACCACCCACAGTCGGATGGAATGGTGGAAAGATTTAATCAGACACTAGAGAGGTACTTGGCAAAAGTTGTGGAAAATCGGCAACGAGATTGGGACAAGCACATACAACCATTTTTGTTGTCATATCGTAGCGCTGTTCACGAAAGTACATCGGTAACACCAGCGTTCGCAAACTTTGGAAGAGAACTACGACTGCCTGCAGACTTGATCACCGGAATACCACCTGATTCCCCATGCAGTATAACAGATTATGCAAATAACTTGCGGAACAAAATGAATGACATTTGTGAGCACGTGAGACAATCGGGCCAGCAAATGTCTGAAAGAATGAAAACCCGCTATGACCGCAAAATGAACAGTAAAGAGTTTGACGAAGGTTCACTAGTGTGGTTACACAATCCAATCCGCAGCAAGGGGAAATCTCCTAAGCTTCAGGCGAAATGGGAAGGGCCGTATCGAATTGTGACTAAGATCAATGACGTAACCTACCGGATACAAAAAGGTGCGAGGGGTACTCCTAAGATCGTCCATGTGGATCGATTGGCGCGTTATTATGGAGCCGAAAATGCTCGGGACGAGCATGTCTTAGGAGGGGGCAGTGTTACGCGCCACGATTAACGTTCGTAGTAACCAGCGCCATCTAGTATGGAAAGGCGGGACTACAGAGAGTCGAGACGCGTACGCCAGAATTTACTAGAACAATGACCTTGACCGAGCGTACGGCCGTTCAAGGCCGCACTGCGCGCGAATGTTCCGGATGTTTCTGCGTTGGAAGGTTCGGGAACGGCCGCGGCAATATAAAAGGCCGGGATTCACCGCGACCGGGACAGTATTGAATTAGCGATACAAGTGATTACTTCGAAAGCGATTTTGAAGTGCGACTTGGAAGCGATTATTGTTTTAATTAGTGCGTTTTAAGGTTGTAATTAGTGGCGTTCAATTAAAGTGTGACTTTTGGTAATTTTTATCGGCTGTTTTTATTGTCACGAACCCGAAGCTCGTAACAATATGTTACCTTGTCACAACGCGATAATATTTGTTTTGTATTAAATTGTAAACTAAATGATGTTATGATGTTATTATAAATGAAAAAAAAAGAATCGGGAAACTCTTAAATTCTACATAACGAAGTTTAGTGTTTTCATAATTTAAAAGCTACGCCTCCTTTCGAACAAAATAAAAGGATTTTAAACCAAAACATATTAGTCGAAGGTTGTGTCAGTCAAGCAAAGAACTAGTCGTGTAGAAAAGTAATAAATTATTCTTAATTTTTATAAAAAACAATATACGAAACCAAATTCCTTGTAAACTCCAGACTGTAACTTTTTTAGTATTTCAGCTAACAAGTCAATGTTTAAACAAGTGTATTTATAAGTTGTACATGTAATGCCATGAGTGTGAAGTGAACAGATACAGGCAAAGTAAATTTTCTCTCCACAACTCAAGATTTGAGTGAGAGACCTACGTCCAGCGAAATATCAATCAAGCTAAATAAATACATATACACATATGAACTATTTACTTCAATTAATGAATGTGGTATCTGTTTTTAATATTTATTTTTATATGTATTCCTTGATCGTTAGTTTGATTATGCCAACCTATACAAATATAATATTAATCAAACATTTTATATAAAATATGAAAATGAAGGGAGCAAATAAACAATAAATGTTATCATCTTTGAAACATCAGAGAGCCCACGGATCTGATATTTCTAGTCTATCTATGGCTTTTACCAAGATCGAAGGGCGACGCTTAGACTCAACGCCAGACATTTCAACCTTCTTCAAACTTTGTAAGTTACCGAATATTCTTTCATTCGGAGATAATTTGAAATAAAATCACAGCTTTCGAGATGTTAGCCAATGCTAATTGCCCTAAAAATAAAAAATCAGCCTAAATAATGTCAACTTCTATAAATTTTTGATGACCTTGGTAGCCGAGAGGCGAGCGGGCCGGACTTTGGCGTCGCGCCATCTCAGAGATGGCTTTTTACACCGGTACTTACACCGATAAAAAGAAAGAAAAGTTCTTCCTTTAGTACTTACACCAATAGACCATAGAGGCGTTGCACTAAGTACGACCTCAAACAGGCACACTTGACTCGCATCCTTGAGGGTAACAGAACACGCTTGGTCGCGACCGACCGCCCGTTCTCGTGTGACGCGTGACTCAGACGCAAGACGATCCCTTCTGCAAGGCGACTACTGCCCAATCGTAATAGCAGAAAGGGTATTAGTCATGTGGTCTTGAATTTCGGATAAACTAGATTGGAATTGCCTGACAACAAGACCTGTGAAACTGTCGGTAGAGGTATATGTTTAGCGGTGAACGTTATTTGTCTGAAATTATTCAATCAAACAGGTGAGGTGCCTTTTCGGTTCCCCCGAAAATATAGTTAAGATGAATAAGGGTTTGCAACCATAAATCGATAGGTTGAAAAAATATATAAAATTTATCATTAGCGCGTAAAACTAAATCGAATGTTAAGTAGAAAAAATTGACAAATAAGTGAAGGTTGGGTATGCACAAATAAAGCTCATTAAATCTTAAATGCTTAAACACAAATGACTTTATTTAGGTGTAATATTGAATCGGTAAACATATTACAGCATAATCACTTCATTAAAACGATTTAAGCGTTCTGTGTATTCCAACTTCCGAATCAAACTTAAGATGAAAATGTACTTATGTAAATACTAAACGAGATTCCGAAGATTTTAGAGTAAAATAAATAATAAACAACAACTCATACACTACTCTAATTCTGTGGTAAGTAGCTAAGGCACTTATAATACAGAAATCAGTAACGACGTCGGTACTACAACACCTAGACCAAACACAGTATATAAAAGTTCGCTTTTCTTATTAAACCGACCAAAATGTTTAGAATTAGAACAACCTGATAATAGTATTTGGTTGAAAACCTACCTACCTGATCAGCCTTACTTGTGGACTAAATCCTTTCGTGGTCGGTTTTACCCCTATTTCCCCTAATATTCGAAACAAAAAGTATTTTAATAGAGCTATATTTGTGCCAACTTTCATATCTCTAACTTTTTCCCATATAAACTTTCAAAGGTGGCATTAACCTCCCCCCCCCCTTACTTTCTTACAAAAAGTAGTGTCCGTTCTTGAGGTTCTACGTATACCTATGCCAAATTTCATCAAAATCTGTTGAGAGGTATAAGCGGGAAAGCGTAACAGGCAGACAGACAAATTTACTTTCGCATTTATAGTATTATAGGGGTAAAATATGAATGATATCCTGCCTACATATCTTTGTTTTTCATTACAAAATATTAGGCACTAATTACTTAGTTACAAATATCACTAAAAACATAGGTCAAGGCAAGGTAATCAAAGATCTACTTTAATCTCTACGTATGATATTGTGATTGATATCATGTGTGTACTAAAAAATATGTACAAGGAACTAGATAATTGCATTAGACACAAGTCAGTCATCAATTCCGCAAAAATAATTTAGATAGAAACAACAAAAAATTGATTGCATGTTGGTATGAATGATGCATGCATCTTTGCATCCATTATCATGACGGTTAGTTTGTTTTTGCTTTGTCTTGAATTGTGTAATTAGTGTTAATTACACGCCATGCCTAATTTAAGGTCAAATGCGCAGAGGATTCAGTTTTGTAAAATTTAACACTTATTTAAGTACTTACTATTATTTGTAAGTATTCAATTATTCATAGATACGCAAAACCAGAATTAGAAGTAACTGTGTATAGATCCAAAAAGGCTATGTCTTGTAGTACTTTTAACTTTAAGTAGATAGTTATAGGTATAAATCCCTACTCTCTTAGTCACAAGAGGAAAGTTATTGTTTAATGAGACCGCAACATGATTCAATAATAGATGCATACAAAGCTACGGCAAATTAGTTTAAGAACGATTGATCCAATAGATTAGTGGAATTTCGAGATTAGTGTCCGATGTACTTTTCTTATTCAGACTAAATCTCTACCAAATTCAATAACAGTTAAGGCTTGAACATAGAAAAATAGCAAGCGCTCCCAGTAGACAGTCATATAAACCTTATAACTAATTTATAACAGTTTTCAGCCAAATGGGCGCTTTTCAGTTGACAACCCTAATCTTAAATAAATCTCAGCTTTCCCTATTAATCGGCGCAGTCCGCACGAAATAGTCGCGGTAGAAATGCGGTAGTTGTCCGGTGTTCAAGTGAACTCGCTCCCACGGCGCAAGGTAAACCGGCTATTCTTATATCGTTCTCACAATACAGTAAAGTGCAGCGATCAAACTCAAATAGACAAGGAACGTAACATAAAATGTGTAAGGTAAACTCAGTTCGGTCTGCAGTAAAGAATCTTCTCTTGTAATCTCGATATTTAAACAGGCATAAAATATACTCGCCACATATTAAATAGGAGCAGCCTTGCCACTTCGATGAATTTAACCACTAGTACATGTTTTAAAATAAGCAACAATTTAAGTAAAGCAAGCATCCAAATTTCTGTATAGCCAATACAACATTTCTTTATATAATTTTTGGTAGTGGCACAGCTGGTTCAAACTGACATTGATCCTTTATTTTTTCTCTAAAATATATGGATCCTGTATGAAGCTCCTGTATCCGCTCATTCTGGTATGTTGTTCATAAAAAAAAGAATATTTCTTTATATATTAAAACAAAAATAATAAATTATTTTACTAACCTAATTGGAAAAAATCGTCCATCATTTTAGGTCATTCTTACAGTGTGCTTATTCACAGTTCACCAAATTGATGATCACAAACCGAGTCGTGTTCGGAAAATTTTTTATATATTTTGCTTGGCCTGTGAATCGAGCTCAAGACCTAACCACTATACCGTCAACATGTTATAATATAATTCAAAAACTTGCTTGACTTCAATGTGAAAAATGTACAATGTTGTCCATTTCTATAGCACTGGAGCACCCAGGCGTGTTTTAATAAATTCTTAGCGCCCAGTCTTTACAAACCTGGTCTTCCTATTTTTATATCTATGTATGCTTTTGTTCTTGGGTTATGTGTTAAAATGTATCATAATGCAGGTTTGTAGAATGTTGCTTCACTTTAAACTTTGTTACACTGTATCCCAATCTTCGTACCTACTGGTAAATACCTCGTTGACATCGTGAACGGTATTACGTAACGTATCGAACCAATGGCAATTATACAATCTAAATAATATCATATGTCGTGTGGTACATCCAGTTTTGATTTATGTACTCGTATTATACGTAGGATATTCTAAAATTCATTCCATCTATTTGAAATTAAAACAAATCGTTAAACAAAAAAATCTGTTACTACGTCAGTTGAAATTAAGCGTTCTTCTGCTATTTTAAGGTTATTCCGTTGTTCTATAGTTTTATTTTGATGATTTTTTTTTATTTTTTCTTTTTTTTTGTAGCTTACCTACCCACATGAGACTTGATTTTTAGATTAATTTTATGGCTTATTTTTAAACAGCCCTTCGATAAAATAGATGTAATATTAAAAAATAAACAAAATCCCGAACGCAATATAAAAAACACTTTTAGAAAAAAAGCCTATAACACCTTTAATCTTTTATAGCGGTACAATTAAGAGCCTCCTCCTTTTTGCGTCAGGTGTTAAAAGTAGTATGAACCAAATTCAATATTAATCCGACCAATGTTTACTTTCTATTTAACGAAAACTCTCACAACATCGAATAGTTTTCCTGAGTTTCACTTAATCACCACTGAATAATCATTCGTGAGAAAAATCAGACCATCAGATTGAAAACTGTTAACATTAATTAGATCGCACTCAATAATATAATCAAGGTCTCTACACAAAGACCGCTATGCAGGTTAATGCTTCGGGTTCCACTATAATTGTTACAATTGAGGCTTGTATATCTATCAATAAACGAAGACTTTATCTACCTAGACACTATAAAATTTAACGACTAGACGTTATTCACTATCACGAATTTTACACTTAACACTGCTCACAATCACGTAATTTCACACTTATGTCAGGACACGAAATTGCGTTGTCGCATTTGCTTCTTAACTTTTTTGCCGTTTAATTTCGTAAACGTTAGATACGTTGAATCGGCCCGTCGGATGCTGGGTATCGCGGTACACTACCAAGCTATTGTATGCAGGTGGATTGTACTACGCGTCCATTTGCCTTATTATGGACATTTTCCATTCACACAGTGGGGCAATAGTATCGTTCGGTAAGTCGGTGCGTGCTGTTGTACTGAAGATACTAACACGGATCGTTTCGGCAATGTTTGTGCAAAACTCATGTCAAGGAGGTAACGAATTAGCATAACAAATCGATGTTTATCGTCAAAGATGCGCTTGAGAATGTTACAAGTTTTGAAATTGTTTTTACGCGATTTTGCTGGGTTTACAGAAATTTTCAATATTCTACGGATATCTGGGTAACATAAACGGCGCTGGCATTGAAATATAGGTACATGTCGTTTTCAAGAGTTTCACAATCATTCAGCGAGGTCGAACCATGACAAACTAGATTTGTTATGAAGATATAGAAATGTTCAAAATCTGTAAAATTAACTGTGTCTATTAAATATGAATTTGAGCTTCATAAAAGTCCACTCGGATGATGAATCGGAGGAATAATTATTTAGTAGATTTTTAAAATGTAACGAAATTTTATTTTTTGCTTCAAGAAATTAAAATATTGATTACGATACTGTGCTGTTTATCAAGTTCAGTGGACGGCATTGTTTTCGTATCTAACAATTTCAAAAAAACTTTAGGAAGAATTAAACTCATGCTAAATTTGAATACAATATAGTCTCAGTATATTCTTATTAACAAAAACGATAATTAACAGAACTACTGACATTAAAAAAATCAGTTTCTACGTAAAACTACATGAATATAATAATCATACAGTAAGTTTAACACATTTAAAAAAGTAATCACGTAGTATTGCATAGTTAAAACAATGTAGGAGGTTGTAGTAGCACCAAGAGATGAGCAGCTAAGCTACTGAAAAAGCAAAACGAAACTGTCGCTATAAATTTTTATAATAATCAACTATCGGTTTTGAACGTACAGTCAACACATCAAGGATAACACTTGCAGTTCGAATCAAGTTCTTATGCAGACGATATAAGGGTAGTGCAAAATGTGTTGTCATGCTTACTACTAAGCTCAAACATTTCAGTACTTACAGTGGCCAATGCTTCTTCGTATGTGGCCGGCTGGAGTGGGGGAGACGCGGGGGGCGTCTCCCGTGAAAGAGCAGCTATCGGCATGTCAGTACATCACTGCACAACTGAAACAAACGTAATCTAGTTAGCACAGTGAACATAACAATAACAGTAACAATAGTTACAGGAGACATTTATATTAACTGATTTATAAGGCTAATGAGACAAGAGAATCAATTTGTTCGACGTAGATCAATTATGTTACCAGGGATTAGACTCTCATATGTTAGTGCTCGAAATTTGAAACACATTTATTTACCTATAGTTGAATTCATCTACCAGGCATGACTCATTTTATAAAATGTTTTAAAGCTTTCATAAATAGGCATAATAAAAGACTCTTCAAAAATAAACATTAATCGCATCAAGTCTACCGTTGTATTTTTATGCAATATCTTAAAAAATATATTAATTAAGTTGAAAACAGATAATGTTTTGTAAATATTGGATTGATTCCGGAGCTTGACATACACTCCCAGGGCCTTTCCAAGTTTCTGTCGTTGCTTAATGTGCATTTGACTTGTTTAACCTTAGAATGTAAATAGATTTTTATATTTTTTTTTATTCAATTATTTTGTAAGTTATATTTTTTGTATCTTTCTTTCATTTATATTTGTAGCAGTGTTTTTTATTTTATTTTAATTATTGCATGCCGTAGTTACCTATAATTTTAAGAACAGTTAGTTTTAAACATTATTGTTAGTTATACCCTTAATTTGTTACTGTATCTTATGTTGGTAACTCTATTTATAAATAAATAAATGTCTTGAATGCGCATTGTCTGGTCGCAGTTTATTACAAGGTGATCGTAGTTTTAGGATCCAGAATAACCAGAAATCGGCTATTTCAATCCCAAAGTAGCTATTACAATAACTTTAAAATAACTAGGTACGAGTATATATTTAACTTCACAAGTTTAGTAACCTACTGTTTACTTCGTAATTTATAAAAGTCACACTGTTGTAATAAGTAAATCACATAAAGATTATCCTGTTAGGTAAGTCGGTACTACTTTTTCCAAGTGCACTAGTTGGTACATAACGTTCAAACAAATTATGTTTAAGTAAATTTAAAACCAGCCATAATGCGGGCAGTCCACGCTTACATCCACTGTGAGGTATTTCTTGTTATTATCCTGTGCAGAACTAATGTGAATGACCTGATTAGATGTTTGTATCAGTTTTTAGTATTTTCTACTATGTGTTGCTAATGGTATACCTGCTGTTGTAGTACCTGTTAATAAAACACTTTCTATGAAAAAAGAAAAATGTGCTGGATTTAGGACATGGCTCTAAATTTAACATGATCGTGAGTTACTCCCTGTGCGAATTATTAAAAATACTTTTTGGTTTTGTTTAACTTCTGTGTAAGTTTGATCATCGCCTTCCAAAATCTAAAGTTTATTAAACGCTACGGTTTACTCGTAGCAAATCTTTGCTCGTAATCTTCGCAAATCCTTACTCAACGACTGCCCTGATTTGGTAGCTTGTCGCGTAGCTGCAGAGATACGGTCGCGTTACAAGGTCGACACTTGCCCGGTACCAATATTTTACGATTCGTATTGTGTCAAAAATGATCCCTTTTTCTTCAACCGACTACGGTTTTAGCTTAGCCTCGTATAATTTATATATATATTTACTACCCGTTACTAAAACGGAATTCAAATATTGGAACCGGGCAAGAAAGAAAATTAATAATTTCAGTTTTATACCGAGCCCATATTAATTCGAATTATTCATGCCCTCCATCTCGCCCTGCGTGTGCATCACTACTCACAAGAGATTGCTTCGATCGCTTCAAACTCGCGTTTCTGTCTATCATCCACACTATTTGATTTATTAAAACACAAATTAATCATTAGTGATGTGATATAGACGCGACTGTAAAGCGCAAAAAATTGTATCGCTGCAAAAAGTTGCAATGTGTATAGGTCCTAAATGGTAGTGAAAACCACAGTGCCTACAGATTAACCCCATTCTAATAACTATAAAGTTATAATACTACAAATACTGAGTAGCTATAAAGTTGTACACATAGTAATGTAAAAGTATCGTTAACATCATAAAATACTGTTTATAACGTGTAAATATTTTTTCCTTGCATTTAATAAAAAATAGTATACAATGGTGCTCAAATTTGGATCCGGATTTCGTTGTTGTCTACCTGTTACTAGTACCTTGTATAATTTCCTTGTATAGTTGTAAATATGATAGTATATTTCGAGGGCAAGTGAACCATTTAAAGTAGATTAATGGAAGATTTCTTACCAAAGTGTACAATCTCGCATTGTCTCTTCGAAAGTTGCCTTGGAGAAAGGTAGGGTGTGAACACTTTAGAACTTCACAAAGGTCGAAACGCAAATTTTGTTAATGAGATTGTACGATTCATTTGAATAATTAGATAATTTTATTATATAAATGAGCATTTGATGTTAAAAATAATGTTCAAATAAAGTGGTACAAAAAATAAGCCGTTATTGTGTACAGGTAATCGTGTTTTTTTCTTAAACTGTGTAACTGGGGGCAAAAGGAGCTTATTTTCAACAAAAATAGTGATCAAAATTAAATCTAAGGTATTTATTATTTAATAGTTACATGATCGTATCTAACAAAACAAAAATTAACTAATTTTATTGACAGATATCATACACAGGTTAGCTGTGGTGAGTAGGGTAATGGGTTACTTGATCAAAGACTACAGCTAGAATTTTTAAAGCGTTTTTTTTATAATCCCGCGCTTGAAAACAACGCAGTGATTCTGCCGATGTCATATACACTGCTCAATGACGTACACTTCATACAACGAATATCTTAGGGACCTTTTGGTTTTAAGGGGGAAAATACATTGGCGCACCTTACCGCTGCCTTGGGAAAGGTAGCGGTGTGTGTGGGCTCTCCCGCTCTGAGAAGAGCAGAGACTACCCACTAAAACCTCTCATCGCCTAGTGACGACACCATGGGAAATATCTTAGGGACCTAAAAGTTAAATTACCATTTGTCAAAACGTAATTGTTTAAATGGCATTTGTCTGACCGCACTGCCCACGTGCAAACGAAACTATTTCACAGACATTTTATTCTCCTCACACCCACGAAACTTAATGTTCCTTATTCTTCCTTTAGAGTTGTTAGGTTACAATTCTTTCTTGCCGGTATCTTCTCGGCAGTTATAGGTTCTGAACCGGAGGTAGCTTCATTTGCATTGTATAGAGACGATTCAAAAGTATTACTAATGTAATCTACATAAACAAAAAAGATTTGATTATGAATTCATAGTGAAGATTGTGTTAAGTGAAGAGAAGACGCGAAGAAATCTTAAGTTGGGTAAACGGTTACTCTATTAGTCCAGGCGAAGAAGGGCAATTGACATTCAAGGTA
Organism: Glyphodes pyloalis; assembly: GCA_037074685.1. NCBI lineage: Eukaryota > Metazoa > Arthropoda > Insecta > Lepidoptera > Crambidae > Glyphodes > Glyphodes pyloalis. The sequence continues at coordinate 10,389,830 of JAYKKO010000005.1, read as the reverse complement.
GTACAAAAGAGAACAAAGAGAAAATTATAACGCCAGAAAGAACACAGAAATAACAAACAAAAATATAATTGTAACACCTATAAAAAATTTACAATGACTTGTCATTTGTTGTCAAAAACAAGATATCATAAGGAATCGTAGTCTAATGACGGACTATCCAACGAAAAACATTGATTTCTCAGCTTACATTGAGTGCATTAATATCATACCTGCGTGAATAAATCAAATAAATTATTCTGTTATACCAAGCGATTATCTATTATCTATTTTGAAGAATAAGCTAGCGATCTTATCGTAATTGTAAAACGTACACCGTTAAATACTATTTGTTGAAGCCAAAGAAATAAACAACATAATAGCGAATGCGGAGTTCACGATTTTATTGTGAAACTTATTGGGTATTTCACTTACAAAGCAATATCAAAAAAAATACACCGTATGATAAGTAATACTCATAAATGTATTTAATGATGTAATTAAAAATGAACATGCCCATAAAATATGATTATCTAAGTCTAAGAAGATTAAGACACTTTTCACGCAATCGAATGTCCTGTTCATAAGTTAGATACAATTTCTTGCAATGCTAATTACTTTTTCATTCGTTAAATATTGATTCATTTGAATTTAAAAATCTTATACGTAGTAAGTAAGCAGGTATCATAATGATTTAAATAGTGAGTTTACGAGTCACAAGAAGCTAAACAGAAACGTCTCCCTGGAGAAGTAAAGTCAAAATGCTGTTAAAAAGACATAAATTATTTTTTATGTGAAAGATCTAACACTAAATTTTGTCAAACAGTTAACTTAAAGCATCATTTTGAACTAGTCATTAAATTGTCAAACATAATACGTCTGTCAGAAAAAGAATGACGCTTTGAAACATAAAATAAAACGGTGGAATAATATCTCGGGCTATTATTTCTAATTTACATCGTTGCAGGATTAAAGGCCTTTGGGAATGTGGGCCACCCATAGCGGTGATTAGGTCGACTTCAAACAGCCTAGCGGCCATATTTAAAATGGTCAGTAGTGCCATTATTACTTAACGACATAATTATTGTAAACCCCATGTCTTAAAGACCAATTTTATTACACTCTCACAACATAATCCGTTTACAAAATAAAATGACTACTGACTTGAAATTTTATTTTTTAATTCGACGACTTTTTTTTACTGGGTACCTTGTAAAAAAAAAGTATAACATATTAATTATTCATCAATTATTTCAAGACAAATGACGTTACATCCTGTTTGAAGCTTATTTTTTATTTATTTAACCTTAAATTACCTACAACATCTTCTAGTTCAAGACGAACAATTCAATCGTAAGAACAATTCAGATCCGCTGAACAAAAACCATAGTGAAAAACATGTCAGTAGGATATTGACCAAACATTGGCATATTGGATCCAACAATACATTGTATCATGACCTTGGCAAGTGTGGCGACGATGTGACGATTGTACAAACATTCATTACCATACACGATGCCGTGACTAACCCGTCTTGACACCGCGTACCTTGGCTGTTATTCTCGATTGCGTCCATAAATAGCGACCACATGTGACGTTAATTTATGAAGTCGAATTTATGATTAAGAGTTTTGAAAATAAATTTCTTTTTCTTTATTACAAATGACAGCAATCTATCCAGCCTATTAACGTATACAAGGAGCTTCATTACGTAATATATTCCAAAATCAGAAGTCGCGGACAAAGCTCTAAGAATGGCTGAACTAAAATGGCAATGGGCAGGCCTAATATCGTGTAACGCCAATCCTCGACGGCGGAAAGTTTCTGAAATTGCGTTCAGGCCAAAAAATCGTTGGACGGGCTCCCGCATGATGGAAAAAATCGTTTCAATGGAATAAGTAGCGCTTACATCCAGTAGCGAAAAGCCGCTGTCGACGGCAGGCCGGTTATTATTCAACATCATTGTAATTATTTTTAAGAGTAATAAATGTTACGTCCGAAAAGAACCGAATTCTTTTGTTTTTTGACGCTTGCATTTTCCATCGCGCTCCATCAGCATTTATTTTAATTTTCTCGTCCTTTTATTTAATTAATATTTTGGTTTGTAATAACATTGTTTTACTTTAATATAGATTTTACATTTTAAAGCCGCAGTTGTAGAAGTCTTTGGGGAGGCGTTTGTTCAGCATTAGACGTCCTGCGATTAAATAGATATTGGTGAAGATGAACGTTTACAAGCAGAGCATACTTAAAACATGTACTTGTCACCCTTAAGCTAGGACCTCATTACCACTTAACATCAGGTGGGATGAGGTCAATCTTGAAGTGCAATATAAAAAAAACATATAAAGCAGCCAAACTTGACCACCTACTACAATTGATGGAACTCTACAATGAGGCCACTGGCCAAGGTAATGTGAAATGATATCATGCCGCCACTTAACAGACCAACTACTGACGAACCTTTCAAAACATGGACACACCTACGTCGCCATTGGGTGGCGTATTACAGTTCCAAAAAAAAAGTAGTGTGAAATAGATTATGATCATACCTTTTCAAATGTACACCTATACATAGGCACCTATCTTACTTATGCTACGGTTTTGATTAAAACTCACAAACCTGTGTATGTATATGGCGTTATGTTTTAAAATCACATAAACTTAACGCTATAATTTTAAAATATCTGCCACCACTATGCCACTACCATGATAATAGTATTACGTACACAGATATATCAAGGAATATCTTTTCCCGGAGTATATTAATAAAACTGTACCATTTGCCAATGTAAATAAAATCTTAGTTTTATACTTAACTTTTATTTAACATATTTTAGAACTCTTGGGAAGGTCTATGTTCAGCAGTGGGCTTCCTACACCTAAAATCATAATGATGACAGAAATTATTTCAAAAGGTAAATAATACACATAATACTTAATCCCAATTCAGCTTAACCATAATTTATATGTAACCACTATACATTGGTATAAAAACTAAACCTATTTATGCCTATATTTCTAAAAATAACAAAGAAAGCGTCAAGCAAAACATTACAAATTAACATGTTTCCCAAAACTGCACAAATTAAGCTATCGAATATTTCAAGTAACCTTATCCACGAAAAAATACAAATTTGAAACATCTAACTAATTATTAGAATTCCGATGCAATTTGTAACTTGTCTTGAGACCGCCTTTAAAAAAACTTTGCATACATTTGACGATGTTAATAGCTGCATTTTTTTACACACACGATTTGTTCGCGGACTTATTCAAATGCATCGAGTAGGAAGTAAACCGACCATACCAATTTAACCACTCAACATGTCTTGTCCAATTAGCATATTCATGGAATTTGAAAACCTATTATCACAAAAACTGGACACAGTGACCCGGACAACGGAATACGCAACGGTACAAGACAGAAATGAGAATTATAGGTATACGAGTATGTTGTTAGCAGGCCATGATACGGATGCATACTTTGTATTTTAACCGTCGAACCTTCATAAATGCAATGCCATCAATGACAAGTTTAGCAATTTCCCACTGTTGGATAGAGACTACGTTTTATAAATCATCGTCAATTGATGGTGCATCACACATGCTTAGTGGAGGAAAAGTGAAGAGGACAGGAGACGGGAGGAGATGTGCTGCAAAGCTGGCAGGTTATTTCCACCACAGCGGAGAGGAGATGTGAGCTTTGTGTAGTAGAAGTGTGAGCTGTGAAAGACCGAAACCAGCCAAGATCTGTATACGAAAAGAAGACGTCAGTTCGTACGCCGCCCGGCTGTGTCAAAAATTCAAAAACCATTCGGCAGAGCGGAGAAGTGTCTAGTCGGGCGGCCGGGCGGCTTACGACATTACGTCTTCCTTTCGTAGACAGCTTGACTGGTTTCGGTCTCACAGCTTACATCTCCTCTCCGCTTTCAGCTTTGCAGCACATCTCCTCCCGTCTCTTATCCTCTCTGCATTGATGGAAACCGGGCCTGAGGCAATTGACTAGCCAGTTGACAGTTGTCATTGGCTGCCCAATTCTCTCTGACTACACTTAACAAATAATATCAAGATATCGATTAATTTCAGAGCATCATATCATATACAAATGGTTTTCGAATTTTTGACACTTCTTTTGCTATCAATATCTATTGGTAAAATCAATTTTGACAATTCATAAATAATATAGTCGTATAAACATATAAAGGAAATTGTAATTAATAATTTAAACTCGTTCAAATAGTCAAAATTTTATTGGAATACACCACGTACATTTATTTCCCTTATTTTGTTGTAAGAAGCTAAAGCACTTACAGAATACAGAAACAACGACCATGCCACAACACCCAGACTGAAGAAAAGATTACGAAATCTTGAATGATTAAAAGCATCTTTCTATGTAATATATGTATCAATAATTTTATTTTGTTTGACATTTAATATGTGAGGTCAAAAGGCTATTAGTAGTAAAATGGAATCTAGAATGAACGTGATGATCAGAGCCACGGCGATAAACCCATGTACATTAATACCTTTGAGGTATTATAAATGTTTATAGCCACAATTTACAGTTAAACAATAAAAGAAGACACCAATAACACTAAAAACTCCCGCATGATGGTTGTTTAGCTAAACCAATACTTAACACAAACTCGCTAATTTGATCGGAACTGATATGTACCTTAAAACTAAGTATCGTTATCTTATATATGTTAATCTATATTTAAAAAATAATCATAGAAATTCTGGGATAATAATTTTAATCCGGATTGTGGCGAATTAACGCAAAAAGCATTTACATATACATTATACATATATTATATTAACACCTGTAAGTTGTTCAAACTGATTTTCGACTGAGACAGCCAATATTACAGATAGCAGTTTGTTTTTGGTGACGTCACAGGACTTTGTTTTCAGTAACCGAGTGTTCGCTTAACATGCCCGTACACTCTTCCTGTCATCAATACTTGTCTAATTAGTCGATATGGCGCCCTGGGTGGACTTGCAATAAGTTAATATACACTTTCAAGTTACTTTTTAATCGGCTTTTAGTTACTTCACCTTATACAAAAATGCAACTTTAATTGATTTGTTCATTCAGGACTCATTTCGATAGTTCGTTCTTAAATATTAACTTAATTTCACAAAAAAATTAAACAAAAAGGGGGTCCATGAACTTCCAGTAAAACGCCGTCAAGCACATTTTTTTAATTTTAAATTCTCGATGTTTCTAGATACCATTTATAGAATTTGCAACTACTACACTTTCTTTACCCACGATTATGATACTTAATGCGGAATATACCTTATACGGTCACGGCAAAGCGTACAGTTTACCAAAAACGGGGTCAAAAAGAAGAATTTACTCTGCTAACTAGACAGTGAATGAACACAATAAGTGACTAAAATAGACATAATCCTGCGCCCAGATCGTGCTCTGACTTCAAACGAGCTTTCAACAATACATATTATAAGGAAATCTGAGTTCACCTTTGCCTTAGACATTCTTCGATGCATCATTTCCTCGTTAATACGGCACTCACGCGCAGACAATACTATAAAGCCTAGGAATCTGTAATTAACTAAACAGTATTCACAGTATTTTGCTTTATAGTCACGTGTTTTTACGAATATATTATTCGATGCTTTTGTGCAGGAGATGAATGAAAATGGTGCCAGCAAACTTGGTTCTCGAGCTAATGTTTGGATCAGCCAAATTATCTAGAAGAAATATGCAGGCATGAACGATAAAGGGCTGTTACTTAAAATCATTAGACGTGAGAGCTTTCCTTTCTTCTTATTATGTATAATCTATTCTCCTCCTTCAAAAATTAGGTGAAGATGATAAGCATTTTCATTTATCAGAATAGTCCGATAGACACAATACGCGCTAAATGTAGTTAGGTATTAGGTACTTTTGAACACATCACGCTAAAATCTTATTTCAAACTTTTACTATTTACAAATAAAGTTTGCATGGAAAAGTTATTCCAATAAAATGCATAAACTGTCAGTAAACTGAGCAAATTTTTGATGGACTATTTTTTTTTTGTAATTGCAAATAGGTACTTAGGAAAGTATTACCAAAATATCAAAGTTTGATCGGAATATCATATGTTCAAGTTCCCTTGTGGCATCTACATTCTTAAGTCACCAACTATGAATAGCCATGTAAGGAGTAAGTTTATGACAATCACGTGCATAGTTTCAATAAGTTTATTGATATAGCTTCCTGAGTTTGCAATATAATATTATAGATGGTTAGATTAGTGTGATTCAACACCTTTTCTGGTAAGACATAAGAGCTAATTCGAAACAAGCGATTGGAATAGGAAATTATTTATAACGAACATGTAAGGATGTGGAATGCAAGCCAAGGTTTCTAATGAAATACTTGTTTATTTTTATTTTTGTATTTTTTTTTTATTGGATCGTTATAGAACTCTTATTTTATGATTCAATTTTATTTATATTGTAAAGTTATTTGGCAATATCCGTTAACAGTTTAAGTAAAATAGTTGATTTCGTTGAATGAAAACAGTGTCAAATGTAATCTAATATTTAGAAACAAATATATTTATTGTTCTTAATAATAATGCTTACATGCTATATATAAATCTTTGTATCGAGGATAGAGGTCACGAAAACTATAAAAATAACTAATAAAAAATAGTGTTTTGATATTCTATAACATCTCGACAATGAACACAACATCACTATTATTCCATATACATAGATTAATAAATTAAACATTAACATTTAAACTGTCGGTAAACTTTCACTAAGTTTAAGTTAAGGAATCATTAGTGATGTATCGATAGCCTCAAAACCTGTCAACCTCAACAACCATAAAAAAAGATAGAGAAGGCCAGTTCTCCGCATTGTTCCATCAAGAATTGGCAAAGGATAAAAGATAACTGGAGGCCTTCTATAACACATAAGTGTTTTCTTTGGTAAGAGCTACCAAAAAGTGGTCAATCAATTTTGTGATCAAGCGGTCATGCCCATGCGAGGCGGCGCATGAGTCAGTGGTCTGACCTCGTGCGTGTGTGCCGGTAAGGAAACTTGCCAACTGGAGACTTTCTTTGAGAGATCATTTTGGCATACTTGATTCCACCTTTTTGTTGCATAAATTTACTAGAAACATGCCGGCATGTGTTTGAATTATATTTAAACTTTAAAAAATAAGCATGCTTTAGCGGAAATAAAGGATAAATGGAAGCTCACTTAATTAGAAAAAGTCTTAAGGTATTTGACTTGTATCAAACATACATATGATACGCAAAATCAACATTTTGGCTAATATAGATAATTAATTGTGGATACCGTCATGTAGCCGAAGACACGGTTAAAATTAGATTCTAAAATTAATTTATTAAACACTTTCTCACTTCATTTTCATAATATCATCGGGTTGTAATTCTTTTAATACAATTTTTAAAAAATCAAAATTAAGACCAAATATCTGCATACCCTTCCAAAATCAATAAAAATAACACAAATATGTCCCGGGTTAAAGAGGAGACCTCAATGATTGTCTCTAATAGTGTCAGACCTTATCGTAATTGCAAAGTTGTTACCTCAAAAAAATTGCATCGCCGACTTCTTCAATTGAGATCTTACCGACTAAAGAAACAAATAAGACACTTAAGATTTTTTGTTCTACACTATTAAAGTGTAAGAAATAGCCAAATATATGTTGACAAAAAACACTCTCCATTGCCTTAGTGAATTTTAACTGCAATTTCTTATGATAAGCTCAGTCTGTAGATAACTTGTCTCATTATTGTATAAACTGCCTCAGAGATTTGTGAAGAGGTAAATTACCTTCTATTCAATCCCACACGGACTGTCAAGAAAATGTAGCAGCGCATATTACGCGTACATTTTGAATGGGTGTCCAGTTTAGTAATCTGTCGGCCCGTTGGAGTAGTGCCAGCGCTTATACCAGTTAGGGCACGTACTCACTCGACAGGAGGAAGTTAGGGTGACCCCATTACCCAATCAGGACCAGCTGAACCAATCAACAGCTTTGCTTTTCAATTTATGGCTGGTATACGAACGTTGTGAACGGCCTGTGGCCTACTACATGAACTGCGGTAATGAACGCTGATTGGATAAAAATACATCGTTTAAAGTTGCAGGGACAAATGCGGAATAAAATTGGCTAAGTTTGGTTTCTCACCAGAGACCAACAAGCCTAATTTTTTCATTGAAAATACAAAAGCAATGTGTGCTTACATATAGACATAGAGTGTGTGTGTTTATGGATTTTCCACTTTCGAAATTTGATCTCATAGAGTGGTAGTGGTATTTTTTGTCACCTAACTGCAACACTGATTCGAATTACATACTTAAGATAATGGCAATTGGCTACTTGACAGTGTTAACAATAAAATATGAAAAGTGTTAGATATGTTAGCTTATTAGTTAAGTAATCATTTTACATTTTTACTTTTTAATTAAAAGCATAGTTAGTATTTTATTTTTGCAAAATAAATTTTAGTTTTTTTATCTGTGGAACAAAGGAACCGAAACGGAAACCACCATTGCAATTGGCTACTTGACAGTGTTAACAATAAAATATGAAAAGTGTTAGAAATGTTAGCTTATTAGTTAAGTAATCATTTAATATTTTTACTTTTTAATTTAAAGCATATTTAGTATTTTATTTTTGCAAAATAAATTTTAGTTTTTTTATCTGTGGAACAAAAGAACCGAAACGGAAACCACCATTGCAATTCGGAAATGACAGCTGTCGGCGAAAATTATTTATTTTAATGTGGCGAAACAATGATTATTTTACCGATTAAATTGAATTATTGTGTCTCTAATCGTATAAAGAATTTATTGAAACATTTTCCGTTTATCTTAATTAAGTCGTTCCTATGCGTATCGGTTCGTTGTCTAGGACGTTGACGTCATAATTGCAACAATGACGCGACTAGGCGTTTTCGCGCGTTTTTTAAATGTGTTACACAAAATCTTATTTTTCTCTGGTTATTTAGATTATTTCCAGATAAATCGAATTGCTTGGGATATACAATGAACGGGCGCACATTTTACAATACTTTTTCAAAAACTGTCAAGTAGCCAATTCGGAAATGACAGCTGTCGGCGAAAATTATTTCTTTTAATGTAGCGAAACAATGATTATTTTACCAATTAAATTGAATTATTGTGTCTCAAATCGTATAAAGAATTTATTGAAACATTTTCCGTTTATCTTAATTAAGTCCTTCCTATGCGTATCGGTTCGTTGTCTTGGACGTTGACGTCATAATTGCAACAGTGACGCGACTAGGCGTTTTTGCGCGCTTTTTAAATGTGTTACACAAAATCTTATTTTTCTCTGGTTATTTAGATTATTTCCAGATAAATCGAATTGCTTGGGATATAAAATGAACGGGCGCACATTTTACAATACTTTTTCAAAAACTGTCAAGTAGCCAATGCAATCTGAAAGCTATTAAAGCACATATAAATCATACTTACCCTAGTCATGAGCAGCTTCAAGTTATTTCAACAACTTTTCAGATACGATACTATAATAGATTATCATCACTTCACTAGAACATGTTTTTGGACCTTTCGCAATCGAAACGTTCAGATGTTGCATCAATACACATTCACAGTCAAGAAAAGCTATCAGTGAGATATCATTAAAGTATTTATTGCCTTATCACTATAAAAAAAACACTAACACTTTTGTCTAGACAAAAAACACATTCAGTAGAAGCTGTAAGTTGAAGTGATTGTTTTGTTGGAAATTTAAGTAGCTCAGCTCATCACCGCTTGCGACGGTATTACAATTTCCAAACTGTTTTGTCGCTTTGAGTTACAACTTGATTACATTTTTAACCCTTAGCGCGTACAATAACGGTAATCGAATAGTTATACGCACTGAGAAGATATTAGAACAGAAATTGTTCAAGCGCAGTAGCGGTAAGCTGAGAAACAAATTAAGTTGTTGTACAAAAATTGTCAATCCGTAAAACTTCGATTGCTTTTTTGTTCGTACTTGGGGTAAATACCAAGAAATATATGTCACCATTTATCCACAATTTCTTGGTTCTTCGTGTCCCTGCGACTACTGGACCTCGCGGACATGCGTGGGAGTCGCCACCACCAAACGTGCGTTTGCGCAAACTCCTTAAACGATTCAATATCCTCCCGTAAAGTACGCAACGTTAATTGCACGATTCGACTAACTAATTAACCGTGAAGGCTGACCGTTCTGTTTAATTTGTGGCTATTCTGTGTAGGTAAAATTTAAATGAATAGCAGTGAGGAATTGCCACCTTGCCCTGGAGTAACTTATCCTTGAAACGTTTAATAACATATTTGTATTAGGTTATGAGTGATAAATTCAATGTTTCAGGCAAAGCTTAAGGTTGTTCTTTTCAGTTGGACTGTACACTTGTAAATCACCAATCGTCGTACACAAAATGCTGTTGACCACGAAATAACAGGCGAACAATAGCAAAAGATATTTGAAAAATCATTAACTTACTGCATCTAGAGGTTACTGTGATATCGCTTTGTTAAATTAAGCTGATTAGCTATACAGTCAAAAAACAAAGTGGAAGTTAAAACTCAATCCAGAGTAAATCTTTTAAACAATAAATTATATCGCTACTAATAGAATAACACTTAAGTCATATCGGTATGAATACTATCCGATGTTTAAGCAACATGGGCGTTAACTCGCTGCATATTATTAGTTACTGTCGCAATTGTTAAGCTAAAAAAATGATAAATCGTCATCTACACCCTTAATTACGTATGCGGACTCAACATTCGTAAGTGCCCGATCAGTTTTCGAAATCTCGCCAAACTCGTCGATATCAGATTCCGAATCGATACATTATTCATGAGCATTCGATCGCACAATAGGGTTTGCGGAATCAATATTTATGGGCTGAGGTATGGGAAAAAAATCGAACCGAGAGTTTTGGAATCGGATGGTGCCCAAATTAGAGGGACCGCTTTAAAACAAAACCATGAACCTGGTTCTTGTAAGAACTAAATTGAGCTTGTTAAACTGCATATGTAAATTGGGAAGAATCTGTTATTTAAAATTTTAGATTGCCTGTTAAGTGTAACGGCCCCTTGGTTTAGTGGTTTATATCGGGATCCTGGATCTGTCGAACTAAGTGTGTTCTGCATTTTTCGAACATAGCTCAAGTTAGTGTTCACCAAGCCCTTTAACCTTTCAATAGGACAGTTAGGCTATTCTTAGCTTTAGTTTGATTGGCTTTTCCGTGTATTTTTGTCTCTACCCACGGATACATTCAGTGTATCTCTTAACTTGTATCTACTACAGTCTCACTAATATTTTTCAATTATGTATTTCAACTTAATATATATGTATATTATTGAAAATAATTTTAATCTTGAAAATATACCAATTCACAACCAACTCTGCCTTTGATCTAAGGGCCACCTTATACTGTTGGCAAAGTAGAACAATTATGAATAAAATTTACAAGCACAATGTTGTTGGCATAAATATGCATACGTCGAGTACCTGTTGAACTAGTTCCATTTACAGCAATAAATAGTTGCATCCTTCTGTGGGCTTTGTCCAATCACTCGGTTATGACTCTTGGCTTCCTCACGACTCCATTGTATGGATCATTCCACATGATGAGTTTTGCGTGTGGTCTTCAGAGAACATATTATTAGCGTGTAATTCTTGTTTGTGATCAACTAAATGTATACTTTATTGGTATTCGTGATATTGGGTTTCAAAATATATGTATGTTTACGGCAACACACCAGTAGAATAGACATTGAAATGAAGACCGCTGACAATGACTAGGAATAAGACCTTTGTTAAAATATTAATCCACAGCATAAATTGACACATTGTATCTAATACTCTTACTGATATACTCGTACACATACGTATCCCTGTCACTAAAAACTATCTAAACTTTTATAAGATATCTACATTAAATTTCATTATCAATGTTATTTTTTTCAATACATATTAAAAATAATTATAGGTTTTTTTTATTTAACGAAATAATTAGAGTTGTTTTAAAGAATGGAACCTATTACGTATTTATAATTTTTTATAGTGCTGTACGCCGTACTATTGACCTTTAAATATTTTAAACAAACAAAAAAACCATTACTTAGGCTAACACACAAAATCCTTGAATTTAGAATTTCATAAAAATCTTTATCTTTTAGCAAAAAACTACATAAATTGAACAACATTTGTGAACTTTCTATCACACATGTGTCAATTACTTACTAAACAAAATGACGAGAAAACACTATTGCCGCAGAAACATCTTACCAATTTTAACGCTTACGCCACAAAGTGGCCTAATGCAAGCCTGAACAAGAGGTATCTTATTCACGCAATTTTTGCTAGGTTATACTTACATATATTCCATCCCATACAAATAGTAAAGGGTTGTAACAATATATGATCTCATAATCTTTTCACTGATTTGTACAAGATGGACAAATAATAAAATATTTTAGTAGGTAGTTGGTATCCTAAACAAGTAAAAGTAGTTTTGCTCGTTGACATAGTATTTAGTTACCTATGAAACATGGGCTAAACCGACGTAACAGCTACGAAAATAGTGATTCCATCGACCATTTAGTAATATTTATTATGCCTATAGCGAAACGCGAGCATTTTTCATAATTTCATATTTACTTGACCGAATATGTCAATATTACATCTCTGTCAATGGACAACGAATTTCGGTAATGACCTAAAATTAACTAACGCACGAGTTGCTATGATGCAAAGGATATTTTATCCGGCAATTACTACAACATTGATTCTTTATAAGAATGAAGATATGTCAAAACATATTTGATAGCAAGTTCCCAAACAAGCACGCCCAAACTCACCATCGGACTCAATGCAGGCGAAGGGTCTATGACTGACATTTGGTCCCTTCGTTACATAACCCCACATCGTGACTCGTTCATCTGCCGTCATTATCCTGTCATCTCCGCACCATAATTGTCATCTTCGAATACAACTTTGAATGCAACGTAAATAAAACTCTAATTTTGACTGGCATTTCCAAACAGAAATGCACTGGGATGCCGTAGATGTCAAAAGGGATTTATTTGTTTGAATATCGTCCCGTAAGTGTTACATATATATAATAAATCGTATCTATCGGACCTATCTGTGTTTTGTTGGGAACTGGTCTGCTATTATTCACGGTCACATATAAACTTATTTCGACGAATTTTTCAGTCGAATCACCACAAATTACTGTCATGATGTAATTATTATTTGAGTAGGTACTGTAAAGTTATAAAACTTCCTCAGTGTTATTTCTGAATTTCTTATTCAATAATAATATATGTTCAAAACCTTTTATTAAGAGTTTAATTGTACCATTGGATTAACATTTTGTCCCTAAACTGTTGGCGTGTAGGTAAACATTGCCCAAATACCTGACAAAAACCCACAATGATACATAGGCGCAAGGCAAAATGTTACGTCACATCATTATGCAAACATTTAGACAAGCAAGCTCGTCGTGTTGTCTCTATTAATACACGCTCTTCACCTGTAACCAGTTTAAGATGACCTCTATGAGTGTTAAATCTATCATACAAAATTGTTTAAGGAAAAGGTCCGTAAATAGTGGCCCTAAGCATCTGTGCCTTCGTGGGAAAGAGTTTGGCAGAGCAATAACGACAGGTACGATTTGTTTAGATCTCCAATAATGTAGGTTAGTAGGACGAACACGTATACCTAATTAGGTTTCATAATTGGTCATCGTTAAAGACGTTTGTTTTAGTAATAGCAGTACAAAAGGCTGACAAAAGTGTGAATAAATCTTGAGGCCTACTCGTACCGCTACAGTCTTTGAAGGATCATTCATTGGTTCACACTGATTATGCAATATGTTTATCTAAGCTACAAAGATGATTCAATGGTTTTTAAATAACACTTTACAACAGATATCATTATATTCCTATGAAAATTCTTATCTTCATTATCGTCTTTCCAGCGTTTTACTCATTTGAAATTAAACAATGGAAAAGCTGATTTCACCACGCTTTCATAGAATCAACAAAGTATCTGGTATCTAAATGAGGTCAGATAAATGGTTATTATTAGAAGAATCAATTGCTACTGTCCTTTAAGTTATGTATTCGTAATTCTTATAATATTCTACGCAAAATTTATCAGTCCTTTTTTCAGTCTTCCTATCAATATCATCCAACTCGATCCAAAGTTATCGATAGCCACTGTACCACTTAGTTTCCCAATGTCCTTTAACTTTGAAGGTACCGTTCTCACGTTAACTACCTCAATAAATAATTGATAAGACAGAACAAAGAGGATCGTGTATGGCCACTCCACGTCCTTTGTTGTCTCTTACAAATGTGACCAATTTGTAAAAGTCTCCCAAAACGAAACACCATTTTTTTCAGTGACTTCGCGTTAAGATATCGTCCAGTTAGTACACTGTATCGCTTTGTAGGATTCCATTAGTTGTTTCTCTGTAATTGATGCCAAACCGGTTCATATGCAAAATAAGGAATAGATGAAATAAATGTAGCTAAAATACTTTTTCAGTTTACACCATCACGTTTTTACATTACCCTATACGGGCGGTTTTTTCCATCCCCAGATAAAAATTAGCAAGTCTTTTAAACATAGGTGAGCAGTTTGGACGAAGAACGTCATAAAGTACCTAATTTTGTTACGGAATACTTGTATTATGAATATATTTAAAATGAGTCGTATTGTTAATTCACCTGTCATTTCCTTGTCTGACTATGAGCACTATCGTTCACGAAAAAGCGGCTAGATGGCTATCTAGCATTAAGTCTTTTTTGCTACGAGGGGGAAATGCCTACCGCACCGTCACTCTCCGCGGTGAACAGAGAGCGGTGTGTCGGTCTTGCACCCAATAAAACCCCCTCGGTGACCAACGCAATGTATGTATGTCGGATTTTGTATGAACAGATATGACATATTAGATTAACTTAGAAGATACTTTTCATCCCGAAATTACACGAAGTGCCACGTCTTGAAATTTCTTGTCTTTTAATTACACATGGCTTAGGTTATCAACTACAATGTTCACACGATCATAAAATAAATAAAAACAGTTCTCGCAGAGGAAAAAACTCAACTTAGATAATTTACAGATGGCGCTTAATGTTCTAATAATAACCGTAATTGAATAACCTCATTGCGGCTTAGGTCACCTGTTTGTGATTCCTGCAACATTCCGCGCTTCATTGACAACCCTGCGACCTTCATACGCGTCACTTCATTTGGAGCTTTGTTGGTTTAGACATAAGGTTTTTATTGGGTATGCTGTTAGTTTGCAAAAGCGTGGGTATTTGTAGGGTCATAGCCATAGCCTCGACACTGAGCGTGACAAGAGACGGACGCGACGCATGCGTGATGCGAATATAGAGGAATGTCGCACTTCAATGTCGCATCTAAGTTTCACGGTTTTACATTTTAATGTTCACGAAAATGTAATGCCTCTTTTGCTATGTAACATCCGCATAATTAATTAATATTATAAAGAGGAAAGGTTTGATTTTTTGTTTGTTTGTTTGTATGAATTGAATAGGCTCCGAAACTACTTGGCAGATTTGAAAAATTCTTTCACCGATGGGAAGCTACACTATCTACGGGTGACATAGGCTATATTATATTTTCAAAAAAGTTAGGGATCCTTACTAAAACTTCAATAATGTAATTAAAGGTGACCTGAAAAATTCCTTACATCGCGTGCGCTGCGAAAACTATTGATGATAGAACAAAGTCATGCACTACGACTTTGCAGAACTCATCATTATCTACAAAAAGTGTCGGGATAGCATATGACTAAATATTAAAGTTATGTCACAATAAGCGGTTTTTTAATCTAAAAAATTTATTAATATGCCGCCTCTTTTAAAGGCTCTTTATTTGTACCTTGGTATTAATCCTTATCAAAATAAATTACTTTATATTCAAGATAGCTTCAATACCTTTATATAACTTTTTGAATTATTCAATTCGGACATTTAATTCGAAAGATATCATGAGTTTAATAATGCAAGTATTAGAAAAAAGTCGCTTGGTTGCCGCTCACCGCGCTCAGCTAGCCAGCATGCGATGTAGGCTCCAAGCGTCACTGGGGTAAGGGAGGAGTCAATGTAATAAAATAAATTGCAATATTTATATGTATAATACGTACATATTTTAGTACCTATTGCACCCGTGCGAAGCCGGGGCGGGTCGCTATATTAGATATAGCTGGAAGTGGTCATGTATAAAAATAAAAATATATATCTATACTAATATTATAAAGAGGAAAGATTTGTATTTTTGTATGTTTGTAATGGATAGGCTCAAAAAGTACTGGGCCGATTTAAAAAAATCTTTCACCAATAGAATGCTACATTCTTCCAATTTGACATAGGCTACAAAATTAGGAATCCTTGGTAAAATTTGAAAAAAATCAACAGAAAAGCGGGAAAAAATCTCTAAGGCGAAACGAAGTTCGCCGGGACCGCTATATTTCATAAAGGTTTACTTTATCCAACCTTTATAAAGGCAGGTTAAAGTTTCTACTAATCGGAATTATTAATATATTTTCTTTGAATATAAATAAAAAGTTTAGTTACATCATTTTGAATTTTGAACAAAGTATAGATAGTTATATGTATGCTACCTGGTGGTATAGTACATTTAAAATATAAATATATACAAAGTTCCCGAATAGAGAGCGTTTAAGAAACAATACCCCTCCGTTATTCAGTGAAAATATTCTCTTATTTCACTAATAACAGTGACACTATTCAATATTTTATACTTTGATAACGTGACACTTCCTATCGATATTTTCAAAAACAAGTAGCATTTCAAAAAATGCTAACAACCATTAGAATTGTTATTACTAAAGTAATAAAAACATATGTATTCCGTCAAAACACCTGCTTGATTTGTAGAGTAGCCAAAATATACAAGGCTACCGACGTTGGGTGGGTGACGAAGGTCCTTATAATACCACGATGATGTCAAACAATCATGAGTACCTGCGTCTTTTATCACGATACCGACAACAGAGCTTTAAGCACCACTGTTATTAGATAAATACCCGTTTTTTTAACATAATTGGTATCTCCTACTTTTCATTACTATTCTCCTCGTTTAAAATTTCATATTATCTTTAGTTATTATTTCATAATAATAAAATACATTAATGTTTTATTTAAACAACATTTATTAATTTACTATTCATAATTACAGCGTAAGTTTGGTTTTCTTTCGTCTTTTGCTTTTTGTACAGCTAAATCTGACTTTGGTGAGCGCCATCTCTGAGGTTCCGGGTTCGATCCACGGTCGGGTCAATATGGGAAACGAACTTTTCCATATTGTCTCGGGTCTGGGTGTTGTGGTACCGTCGTTGTTTCTGATTTCTGTAACACAAGTGCTGAAGCTACTTACCACAGAATCAGAGCAATGTATGTGATGTTGTCCAATATTTATTTATTATTTATTTATTTATTTATTTATTTAATGCGTGGTTCCAATATTTTACGATTCATACGATCAAAAATGACAATCCGTTTTTCTCCAACCGACTACGAATCGTTAAATAATACCGTTCTATACAGCTGTCATCAGTTTTCCGTCGATCCTTTTTAACTTATGCCTCGTATAATTTAATACTATTCGGAACTAGAACGGATTGTTTTTCAAAATTTGGAACTGGGCATAAGTCAATAGCGTTAAAAAACGTGACAATACTTAAAACAACAAAAAAAAATTATCCCACAACTACAACTATTTAAGGGGCCACCACGCAGGTCTAGTGTATAAAACATAGATAAATAGAATTGCAAATTAACGGAACCCAAAAAAAGAAATACTTCAGACATTCACAAACACGAGCCTAACAGCATCAATTACCCCTTGTTTGTCTATTTGGCCACAGAGTGCGGTCATTGTACAAATGCCAGCATTACAGTAAACAAGCTTAGTAGGTAATGAACTCCCAAATTGCCCCCGCATGCTTTTGCCATTCGTCACCCAACCACAGCCGTTTGTGATTGCATTTTAAACAATTTTCAGAATGATAATTTGTGCCGTACAGTTATTATATTTGAAACGTAAAAGAATAATTTGATACTTAGTTCGCATTTACATGACTAATTTAACGTCTTGTCACGAATATAGGAAGCAATACCTAAGTCACTTTCTGAGGAAAACAGATTAACAAGGTTAATTTGTGTAGTTAGTGTACAAAATATTTGATTTGGAGTCGGTAATCGTAAATTGACATTTCAAATCCAAAATGTTTTTTTACTTTAAAAGCCTTTAGCGCAACTGTAAGTTTTTTCTCCCATTCCACTGTCAAGTAGAGAAAATTGTTTTTATAGGAAAAGGGGAAGGCCGTGTCAAAATATAAAGCTACCAAAAATATTATTATCAGTGCTAAAATACAAAAACTATATAAAATAAAGGTTAATTAATAAACATACGCTTAATAAATTTGAAAAATACAATACAATTAAATAAAATATACAATACAATAAAATTCAAAATATTTTACTAATGCAAATTATATGACATTTGTTTAACGGAATGCTACTGTAATAATAATACCTACCTACTGACATGCCGACAAAGTGTTGTCCTGAAATGTTATTTAAAATCTTAAAAATCGTGTTACAATATATATGTATATTGTAACACGATTTTTAAGACGTCGCTTATAAATCCACATTTCAAAATGTAATTTATGCAAATAACATGACGCGTGCTTCGTCTTTTAAATTGATGAGCAAATACTTTAAAATTAAGTAGGTAAATAAGAAAACACCGTCAAAGGACCTCCGCGGCCACTTATTACCATTTTTATCAAAGTTTTGTAATTAACTACTAAAATATGGCGAAGCGAATAGGTTCCACCATTAGGGCAATACTCAGCCTACAGGTTTTCTGGGAATTAAAATAATAAATAGTAATATGGAGTCTCGTTTTGGTATTTTAAAAACATTAAGTCGGAATATGATGGATGTCTCATTTAGAATGATAAGCAGAATCCGTATCTAAATATATTTTTTTCTTGTCACTTCATACGACTTACAGTTTTATATACCTGTTAGGTTTGCCGATTTTTATGGTGTATAAATTTAAAATTATCTGATTTCTGAACGTAGCATAAAATGTTTTAAAATATCGTTTCGGAACGGAAATTCTCGACCGTTGAATCGAGCGTTTAAAATGAAAAGAGGCGAATCGAGTCATTCTGGTCGGAGCGCCGAAGGAGAACGGACGTCTCTGGAGCTTGTACAATGCTGTCTGAGGAAATAGAAGCTTTTGGAAACTGTGTAAGTGTTTTTCTGTGTTCCTATTCCTTGTGGCCTTTATTTAAGGAGTGAATTTTACTATATCTCAGAAGTGGTATGATACCCTGCTAAATGTCGCTATACCCTCAGTATGTATGTGCGTGACCCAAATCCGCAAGGTCATGTGGCGGTCACCACACGTGTGACTAAAATGTTGGTGGGATAAAAATTTGCAAACTTAGTCTACCCCTTGTGTAAGTGGTAAAAGATTATGCAAAGTCAGTGTGCGGTCACAACACATGTGGTCAAACTTTATGTCGGTGCACGCCCTGGGTCTACGGGGGCCAAAATTTTCTTATTTTTGAGCTACGACGCACCGTTTTCGAGACATTTGAAAAACAAAGTTACAAAATTTGAGTTCACTTTACAAAGTACCTAGAGGTTATTAATTCATAAATAGTTTACGCCTGGGTATACTTTTGAAGGCCGACGAATGTGTCGTGTAAAATATTACTGGTTTGGTACTACAGTTCAAATATTTTTCAGATATCGAATCGCAATCTTTCAGGAGCCGGTTGTTAAATTGTTTTAGAACAAAATACACAGTTTTGTTTTCGAGTTTCAGAAAAGCTGTGGTTACCGTAGCCGCAGCAGGCTAAGGAGTGTAAATCGCGACCAAGGGCGTGTGGTCAAGCCTACACGAACAAGAAATTGCTTTTGACAACGAGCGTCAACGGCTACGCATCATGGAGGACGACCTCAGGCGTGAACGTGATTCACTTCACCACATGGCGTAAGGACAGGAGCAACACGGACGCGTCTATCGAGAACGTAGCAACCGGGAAGACTGTCGCTACGCTAGGGCGGAGTTACGAAGATCACGCACCAGTCAAGGCATCACCAACGGTGCACCAGCACATCAGGATACACGGTCAGAAAGTCTTACTTTTATGGCTAGGGATATTAGGAATCTAATTAATTCGCTAGGTCATTTAAAACCTCAACCCCAGACGACAGCAGTGACTACACAAGTACCCTCGAACAGTAAGATAAAAAAATATATATATATATATATATATATATATATTTTACCAGACTTGACCCTTCATCGAAAAGCCAGTGTGCCACTGTTTTCGGCTGGACTACGATTCACTTTGCAATGCAGAGGCTCCAAGGATTGGCTAAAACTTGGTATAAAAGTCTAAATTCAATATTATATAGTTGGTCTGAGTGGCAACAAATCTTTTAGAAGCTTTTCCGTACGAACAAAATTATGGCCAATCCTTGGAGGGTATGTTGAAAAGACGTAGCCGATATAATGAACCTCTTGTAGTATATTACTACGAGAAATAAGCCTTGTTGAACCAATGCGACAAAGAGTGCGAGCGTGCGGTGGATTGTATTATTTATGGATTGAACGATAAGACAATGCAATCTAGTGCCAATGCGTTATGCTGTTTCTGTCTCGATCAGCTATTACAGTTTTTATGTCTAATAAAGAAGTTTCGCAACCATTTTACCGTGGAAATTATAAAGGAAGATCCAATGATTTTACGATTAACTCAGTTAGCCATCAGTTGAGATTAAAGGCTAGTACTAGTAGTAATTCTTATATATTTTGTAATAATCGTAAGGAAAAGGGGCAACCATTAAGTGTCCTAAGTCATTAATGCAATGTGGAAAATTTCGTAGATTTGGACATAAAACAGACGATTGTAATATAAAGTCAGGGAATCTTTCAAATAATTATAATGCACCAGTAACTAAAACTATGCGCATACTAAGTTCAAATGCGAATGCAAAGTTTATCAAAGAATGTAGGGTAAACGGTATATCAATGAAATCTTTTATAGATTTTAGCTATGTCACACTACTTACTCGTTCAGCGGCATCATCATTAGGTTTTACGTACAGTGTTAGCTCCGTTCCAATTCAGGGCTTTGGCAATGGAATAGTTTACTCTCTCGGGTCGTTGAACATTAATTTGAATATAGATGGTGTTAATGCAGGACTAGCGTGTCACGTTGTAGATGACAAACTGTTAGACGTACTGTTACTAGTGAGACAAACCTTCACTGAACAGGCGCACATTGTAGTAGGTACATAAAGATGCGGAGAATTTAAGATTTTTCAATTTTAGTGATGAATTACCATTCTCGATATCTGACAATGCTGGGGACATGGCCATCGTGGTCCAATCAAAGGAAAATATCACGGTTCATGGACCAGCCTCGATTAGAGTTTGCGTGAATATCGAAAACGGAGATATCTTGTGGCATAGTAAAGTTATTGGAAAACCAAATAGACAGACTTGTATCAATGGGGGAGTGTATAGCGTTAAAGAGGGGCAGTTTTTCGTCTCTATTACACCGTTATGTAATCCCTGAAAGTTTTGAGCAATCCTTAATTGGGAGAGGTACTAGGGTACAATTTGTTTATTGCGTGAATAAGCTTTCGACGAAATAAACGTGACGTTAGCATCGACATTGATAAAATTCATGTAGGTGACTCTGTAAGCGATTTACAAAAGAAAAACTTAGTGTCGTTACTTAACCGATGTAAACACTGTTTTGCATAATCCTTGGGGGAGCTGAGATGCACTAACGTAACTGATATGCACATAGGGCTGAATAGCAAGCAACCAGTGGTATATCGTCCTTACCGGTTGTCGCATAGGGAACGTCGGCAAGTTAGAGGAATGGTAGGTGACATGTTGGAATTCGGGGTCATAAGAGAATCTGTTTTGGAATATGCAAGTCCGATAGTCCTTATGCGGAAGAAGGATGGAAAGCCTAGACTATAGACTTCTTAATTCCCTGACAGTAAAATAACGATACCGGAAGCTCGTGATCGAAGACGAGTTCGCGCGATTATCAGGACAGGTATAATTTGTAACGTTAGATATGTCCTCGGGCTAATTATCAGGTACCATTATTAGAAGAATCTAAGCATCTTACCTCCTTTCGTTACCCCGGACGGTCAATACGAATTTAACCGTATGCCGATTGGACTTGCCAATGTTAGCTGTAGTATGTTTGCTGAGAAAATTTCGTGTTTATTTGCCTGAGTTAAAATTCAAATTGTGACTGACTGTAGTGCCTTACGCACAACGTTTTCCAAGCGAGATCTGATCCCTCGAGTAGTGGCTCCTATTACGGGAATTTGACTAAAATATAGAATATAGAGCGGGGACTAAGATGGCGCACGTTGATGCATTGTCTAGGAATCCTAGTAGAGAAGAAGATAGCACGGTTTACTGTGATGGTTTCCCCAATGTGATGTCCATTAACCAGTTAGATTGGCTACACACCTTACAGTTAGAAGACTCGGAACTTTGTAGGATTCGTGATATTTTAAGTTCAGACTTAGACGCTTATGGACTGGCAAATATTAGGGAAAACTATTTGATCAAAGATCACAAACTGTATAAGTGTGTAGACGGAGATAAAAGTAATCTGAGATGGGTAGTACCAAAAGGGGCACGATGGCAGTTCTGTCTGATGAAACATGATGAAATTGGACATTTTAGGTGGAAAAGACTCTTGAACGTGTCAGGAAATCCTACTGATTCCCCGGAATGTCCAAGTTTGTCAAGAAATATGTTCAAGTTTGTATCGAGTGTGCCTATGCCAAAAGGTTAGTTCAAACGAAGGGCTCCTACACACAATAATGAAAGTAGATGTGCCTTTTCATACAATCCATTTAGATCACCTTGGGCCTTTTGTGCGATCTAAGCGAGGGAATTCATATCTTTTAGTTATAGTAGACGCATTTACAAAATTTATTTTTACTACGCCGGTACGCAAAACCAAATCACAAACTGCAATTAAAGTTCACTTCTCGTGCATTCAAGCGTTTTTATGCAGACAAAGATATAAGGCATGTTTTGAATGCCGTTGTAAGCCCACGTTCAAGTGGAGCGATGCAATCGCACAATTTTGAGTTCATTAACTGCACATAACTTAAACTTTGATGAGAGAGATTGGGATGACAAAGCGGGTAAGGGTCAATGGGGTATGAATAATACCTGTCAGAAAACCACAGGTAAAGCACCAACCGACATCATGTTTGGAGTGTGTATGAACGCAAAAGTTGATCCCAGATTGAATGACGTAGTTAAAGAAGCTCATGAAAAGACAGATTTGGTGACTATCAGAGAATCAGTTAAGGATAGGATTGAAATAGAGCAAGAAAAACAAACAAAAAAAAAAAAATAGCTTCATTTGCAAATGACGGAAACAGCAAAAAGCTTAGGACACCTTATCAAGGCCCTTACAGAGTCGTTGCGGTATTGGGTAATGATCGCTATAGGGTAGTTTCTATTCCGGGACTTAGTGGCTCTTGAAATAAGTGCAAAACCGCCGTCGCTGCGTATAGAATGTTGCCTTGGGTCCACGTGGCCGCTCTAGGAGTTAACAAAGGTAATGAGAATAACTGTACGGAGGAAAGTGAAATAGAAATCTAATTTATGTAACTAATAAGCATACAACCAGTGATTTAAACTATGATCTGTGACACTGTTTTTACTTTTTGTTTATTATGTAAGAAGGAAATACGTAATGATAAATTATGGAATCTAAATATTTGTTAAGCTTATATTATCTTATATGGTGATAATTAGTTCCTTGCTCTCATCAGGGCCGCGCCGACCCCCGGCAGCGCCTGTGTGCGAAACCTATGAAGCGCCTCTTTTTTAACGAATCATCATAAAAAACTAATTTAATTTTTGAATGAATATTTTTAATTGTTAATTTTGACTGAAATAAATGTTCTCCAGTTTTACAGCACTTAGATAATATTATCATTAATATCTAAGTGTACAAAACTGTGGAACATTTAGGAATTAGGATACTAAATAGGTAGACTAAACCCCAAACGTAAAATGAAACCATAAACGTGAATAATAATAAACATTAAATATTGAGAGACTTGTTCAATAAGCGTTATAGATGTTTTGTTGTTTACAAGGCCTATGTTGCGCCTATTGTACCTACTTACTTGTCGATACTCCACTACAAAAAACAATCATATAGGTGACAAAAATAATTTAGGTGGCAGTGGCGGCGCGGCGCCCCTATTGTCTTGGCGCCTGTGTGCGCCGCACACTTCGCACACAGGGGCGGCGCGGCCGTGGCTCTCATGTCTACTAGACAACGAAACTTATTCCACGAAATCGGTGTTAGCTTTCACTCGTATAATTTCTTTGTATATTGATTGTAACAGTTCCTGGGTAAATTGTGTTAAGAGTTAATTAATATTGATTTAATTGTTAGTTATAATAGTACAGAGGCCAGCGAAGTTCACATATTGTAATTAGAATACCACATTTATTCATTATTTTTATGGAGTATTGGTAAAATATGAATATGAGCTAGGAACGTACATGAGTTAATGAAACTTATCTAATATCTGTAACTAAGAGCGAATGTAATTATTTTAGTTGGATACATTGATATCATTATGGATGTTTACATGACTGTAAGGAGGGTTTACAGTTCATTATGGATGTTTACTATTTATTATTATGATGTTTATTATTTATTTACATGACTGTAAGAAGGAGGGTTTACAGTTCATTATGGATGTTTACTATTTATTATTATGATGTTTATTATTTATTTACATGACTGTAAGAAGGAGGGTTTACAGTTCATTATGGATGTTTACTATTTATTATTATTATTATGTTTATTATTCATTTACATGACTGTAAGAAGGAGGGTTTACAGTTCATTGTGGATGTTTATTATTTATTTACATGACTGTAAGAAGGAGGGTTTACAGTTCATTATGGATGTTTACTATTTATTATTATTATGTTTATTATTCATTTACATGACTGTAAGAAGGAGGGTTTACAGTTCATTGTGGATGTTTACTATTTATTATTATGATGTTTATTATTTATTTACATGACTGTAAGAAGGAGGGTTTACAGTTCATTATGGATGTTTATTATTTATTATTATTATGTTTATTATTTATTTACAAGACTGTAAGAAGGAGGGTTTACAGTTCATTATGGATGTTTACTATTTATTATTATGATGTTTATTATTTATTTACATGACTGTAAGAAGGAAGGTTTACAGTTCATTATGGATGTTTACTATTTATTATTATGATTATTATTTATTTACATGACTGTAAGTAGGAGGGTTAACAGTTCATTATGGATGTTTACTATTTATTATTTTGATGTTTATTGTTTATTTACATGACTGTAAGAAGGTGGGTTTACAGTTTTAATATTAGAATGGTTTTTGTAAAATGACTCGATTGGCCGAATGTTAGGTGTGCATGAGGACATGCACAATGTCAGGATGGTCGAATGTTAGGTTTGCCGATTTTTATGGTGTATAAATTTAAAATTATCTGATTTCTGAACGTAGCATAAAATGTTTTAAAATATCGTTTCGGAACGGAAATTCTCGACCGTTGAATCGAGCGTTTAAAATGAAAAGAGGCGAATCGAGTCATTCTGGTCGGAGCGCCGAAGGAGAACGGACGTCTCTGGAGCTTGTACAATGCTGTCTGAGGAAATAGAAGCTTTTGGAAACTGTGTAAGTGTTTTTCTGTGTTCCTATTCCTTGTGGCCTTTATTTAAGGAGTGAATTTTACTATATACCTTTACTATTTAAAGAACACGAATATATATTAGGGGCGAATATAATTATACTTGTATGAATTATGGTCATAAACAAACACAATCACGAAGAATAATATGTCAGAACTACGATGGCTCAAAAATCAATCTTTCATCAAAAAATTAATGCATCCTAATTGAGTACCTACAACTAACATTAAGCATATATTTATTTTACCAATATCAGATTTGTTCTATAGTCAATATGTTTGCTTAGTTTGGACTTTTTTTTCGTTCCTGACTATAAATGAATGATGGCTGTAAAACCTTATCATCTTCACCAAACTTTCCGGGAAGCACCGAAGGCTCTCACCGCTATGTGACTTAGCAAATCATCAACTACACGACAGCGACACTGTTTGTAACGCGGTATCTTCATTAGACGAAATAACTCATACATGTACCAAAAATGAAATAAAATCTTCCAAGCTTTTAATTTAAACTCACATGCACATGAACTTCTTTTCGAGAGTGATCTCAACGATTAAAAAATTCCATGCAAAAGTCATTAATTTGAGCAAGATGATTGATTTATGGTTACAACAATTTTAGAATCACAAAATTTAATTGACAAAATTCTTATAGATACATACCTAAAATGGTTATGTAACGTAGTAACTAATGCACAAATTGATTTTTATATGTATATAGTTATTTACAACGACTGTCTGCAGCCAATAGCGGTACTATATGATATGTTATTCTAAGCATGCTGACAGATAAGCCTAAAATGGAGTTAATATTATTATGGCATTGAATACTTGTTAAGGCAATGTCAAAACCCAGAATCTTTTAACGCCACTTGAAGGATTATGTAAATCAGAAAAAAATACGCTGATATCAAGATCACAGTACCAGTAAGTATTTATTTCTACGAATAATAAAGGTAACGCTTTTTTACGAAAAGTGTTGTAATATTATTAAATTAGCTTAATGTAAAGTATGTGAAACAATCATGTTGTGATCGATGATATTGTATGTTAATTAAAACACGAAGTAAAATTTCTTTGTTCATTGAGACATTGCGCTTCAATATTTGATGGATATAGACAAGTAAAACGCCATAGAATCGTGTTGCCCTTTTAGTGTTAAGCAATTCTACATAGGTACTTGCTATCATAGTCACCTTGCCTCGGTCGAGCGCGGAATGCGAGCGGTTTGCCAGCCAACGGCTGCTTCTAAATAACTTGTTACTTTTAAAGCAGTTTTAAAATTATTTACAGTTTAAGCTCCCAGCGTATTCTTAAATTAGGCTATGTTCGGTCGTAACTCGCAACGTTAAAGCGTGTACTATATTTAACAACGCAAATGAGTATGGGTTGTTCGTTGAATTACGATTCTGAAAGGGTTGTATTTAAAATACAAAGTGTTAGAGGAGAATATGTGCAGTATAATAGTGCGCTGCAATGTTTTAGGTGCCCAGAATGCCAGCTAAAGGAACTACTGTCTCGAAAATTGTTAAATAAGAATATATTATTTTGCATTCTTTAATTAAACGGTTTTATTTAGCTCACCCCGTTTGTTTTATTATTTTTATAACATATTTTACACAAGTCACAGTTTTGTAAATGAATAGTCATAATATAAACTCTGCCTCTATGGATTAGCGATAAAACGTTGGGCTCAAAACTCAAAGGTCGTGGATTCAAATCCCGCGAAGAACGGATTCACTGTAGAAGGTTTTCCCAGTTTTGTCAAGACATTATAAACTTATTATAATATTCATCCCTGTCACCGTGTGTACATCCCTTGGCAATTAAGTTAAATAAAATTAATTTAAAGACAGTTCAACAAAATTGTATAACATTGAATCAAATTATTTCGAATGTAATAAAAACGACAGATAAAATTTACAAAGTAATACATTGTCACAAATATGATAAAATACGTACAACTGTGCCAAACAAAAAATATATAATTATCAAGAATAAATCTTTACTTTTCACATGCGTTTACACAAATGCCTTACATGCTTACACATACTATTGTCATTATTACTAAAACAATATGAATTAGACACAATAATTAGGTACATAAAAATTTTGTTAACATATGTTGATAAGTAGGTAATTCAATATAATTAATGTGTGTCAATATCACTAGACCGTATATTTGACTTTCAACCTGGCCTGAAGGTGGAATGTGTAAAAACAAACAATGTTGGTGCCTACAAAAACTATAACGCTTCTGAACATAATGTGATTTGAGGCTTAGATTACTTCAATGACGAAGACATAAATCTGTCGGATGATAAATTTTGTGAAACTTGTTAAATCATCATCATCAACTGTGAATATGGTCGTATATTTCGAAGAAAAGTTAGGATAACCTTAAAAATAATTATGATTAAAAGTATTTTCTTTTCTTTCTTGACTACCTCGATAGAACAGGGGCGTCAGTGGCTCAGGCAGACGCCCATTAGTGCGAAAGATTAAATTCTTTGTCGAAACAACACGGTATACCTACTACGAAAAAAGTTTGTTTGTTATAACATTTAGATAACCAACAGTATAAGACACATATTTTTTCTTCTACAAAAAACAAAAATGTACTAGAGACATCGTATTAAATACAGCGCGATGTCACTTCTTCGTACTGGTTTTACAAATTAGTTACCTAAACAAACCCTTCTATGTTTTCATTATATTCTAAATCTCTTATCAAAAGACTAGTCATAGTTATTGTTCTTTTTACCAAATCATCATACATATATAATACTTTATCTACAATCACTATACAACAGTGCATTTATCACCACGTAACGAACAACTTTTAAATTCTCATCGTGCTACTCCTGATAACTGTGGATGAAATATTGAGGAACTAAAGAAAGAACAATGCCCTTTTAAATTTTTCAGCTATTTACCTTATTTCCTGATCAAAATGAATTAAACTAGCATGTCATTTTGAAAATATGCTGGGTCTGAACCATAGATCTGAGCTATGCTAAAACATTTCGTGGAAAATAGATTTTTTTCCACAGTCAAACGAACGACTAAGTCACAACAAATAATAGTTTCCTAGTATTAATCTACGGTTACACAATCGTTCGGGCCAGGCAACCAAACAGGCCGCCACATGGTTTCTGAGAACACGTCTTATCACTCGAGGATGTGACTAAGATAAATCCTGCTGTTTTTGGCGTTCGTTGGTTAATACGAGTCTCTTTGCAATTATGAGTGTGAATATTTATCCTTATTAGCTTTGATATAAGTGTTACAACAGGATATTACACCCCACTTTGTAAACAAGCGAGCTTAACCACTGCGTGTTGAAATGAAACCATAATTGAGAATATTGCCTTTACATATTTTTAGAACTCTTAAAGTAACAGTTGTATTTTTTATTGTTCACCTACTCTTGATTGATTCTTAATACAATAAAGATTTTCATAATCCCTACTATCCCTACTAGTCCCTACTAATATTATAAATGCGAAGGTAACTCTGTCTGTCTGTCTGTCTGTCTGTTACGCTTTCCAGCTTAAACCTCTCAATCGATTTTGATGAAATTTGGTATAGGTATACATTGAATCTCAAGAACGGACATAGGCTACTTTTAATTAGAAAATAAGGGGCGGAGGGGGGTAATACCACCTTTGAAAGTTTATATGGAAAAATGATTATTTTTGAAGTTAGAGATATGAAATTTGGCACAAATATAGCACGAAACTTGGATTAAAATATAGACTACTTTTTGTTTCGAATATTAGGGGAGAAAGGGGTAAAACCGACCGTAAAAGGATGTAGTCCACGCGAACGAAGTCGCGGGCACAGCTAGTATAATATATAGGTAATTAAAACCAAAGTTGTCATAAGTTTACCATCTTCGATAATGTGCACACATCAGTTTAAAATTTACGAATTTCAGACATCGCATGAATTGTGGTGCCACAATACATACTTAAATACAGTATTAAGCACCCAATCATACCACAAACACAAATTTCATACATACAAATGTTTGTCCTCGGTGGGGACTGAACCCACAATCCTTGGTTCACGACTAAGAGCGCTAAGCACTGTTCGTTATACATTGATTAGTAGGTATAAGGATTGTTACCTTTTGCTTTATTTTTGTAGAGAATTATGACATGGAGGATAAAGTTAAGTATAGACTCGAAAGTTTTATTTATATCGGCAACGGCTATTACCTATATACAAATTTGGTTTTTTATTAGATCCATCTTAAAGCTGATGCTCAACAGTAGGTATGTTATTAAATGTACAACTAAATTGGTTTCTTGCAAGAATTAAGTATCAAAAATAATGTTCAAACAATTATAGTAATAACCAAGGTCGCACACAAATTTAATTTGAGTAAAATAGTAATAACATTGACAATTTAATTGAATTTGAATAACCAGTCTACAAGAATCTGCTTTAATAATCATCAAAAAGCCTAAACTATAAAAAAACTTGTCGATATCATGCTGAATTTGTTAAAAAAAACTTGTTCAAAATCAAGATGTTAAATAAAGATAACTTTGCGATGGGTTTCACAGTAAATGAGCCATAAATAAAATGGTATCAAGCCATAAAACTTGATCATTCTCTGGAATAAAATTTATAGTTAATTTGTATGTTTAAACGTTCAGCAACAAAATAATATACCTACGCGAATACCGAAAACTAACAATTCTACAAGGCATTAAGACAAAGCAACCTAATCTTAAATTAAGCCCTGTACGATAACTAAGAACAAAACGAAATTGAACTTGTTAGAAGCAGGTGTAAAAAAACATAAACTTCTTCTAATTAAAGGTAGGGTAAATAAACGACCCAATCCAGCCAACCCACAGTATCGCATTACCAGTAAACAGATTGAAACCGATCGCAACAGGGCACCGCAGTGACGCTAACACAGCGCTCCGAGATCAATGATCCAAATGCATTGTAAACGACTGTAACCTGACAGTCTGAATACTGATTAATACATTAATACATACAGAATAATCTTTTTAGGTTTAATTAACCTTACTTATTGCACTGCTCGACGAAGTTCTCTATGAAACACACATGCTCTGCACACCCAAGCATAAGCTTTTTAGTCTCGGAACAACAAGCCCAAATAAAAGGTTTGAATAGTTTTTAGGTCTTGGTGAAAAACAATGAGTACTTGTATATGATTTGTATTGTACAATTTGTATTTGTATATAACTTGTATATAATCAATCTTGATAGACCATTCCGATACGTTGGTTGGATGTCTTATGTCTCTCTTAAGTCCTGCCACACCTTATGTGCGTATAAAAAAAGGACGAAACCACTAACTAAAGAAGCCTAAATAAAATTTATGAAAGTTATTTTAAACCTAAACCACAGCTTTAGGTTTTACCCTAGCGTGAAAATTTAAGTCATATTTTGAATGGGCCTACTCCATGTGGTAAATTATTTTTTATTAATCTTAATTTGCCCCTATTTGTACAGAAATTATATATTTACACACATTTTTTTGTTTCATTAGAACTTTTTGCTTAATATGTATGTATCATGTGTGTATTTACCAAAAACAGTTCAATATTACTATATGAACTTAAAGTAGAACTGTACTGGTATGTTCTTGTCAATCCATGTGCGAACTGAGCCCTCTATTAGTATATGCGCGGCAAGTGATCGACAATGCGTGCGTGGGCGCAGGCTGACAGCTGCCGCCTGTCATTATGCCTCAATCTAATGTAATAACGTATATTTTGTCTCGGTTTTTTGTAGTCAATACACGTTAAGCAAAATATGATACGTAGTTTGCGGTCAAAGTATGAGAAACATTAAGTAGTTATTTTTCTTAAAGCATGTTATATATTTGAATGGCCAGGATTGGGAGATGAGATTAAATAATTTAGCTTATTCAAAATATACCACTTACACTAAACTTATCCAGTGTCGTTCGTCCTGTTTCAGACAAACTCTATGAGGAAATACATTATCCGATTATTTTATATTTATTCCACTTTACTATTTCGGTACTAGGCGGTTGGTTAATGGTATTACCTGTTATTTAATTATTTAAAAAAATGTGAATGTAGCCACATATAATAAAGTACTATTGTATTTCTTGGATAAGTGATGAGACGTACTCATGTTTTTCTTCACCTTGAAAGATTAAAAGACATCAACGCGCTCCCTTTCATTAGAATATGGAAGACCAAAAAAATCCTATTAAGATTTGAGAAATGATTGACGTGAGTCAAATATTACGTTCGAATGTTGACGAATTAATAAAATCTGCCCTATCGACTGGCCTCTCTCCTCCGGTGCGTCTGCCCGTCCTGATATTTCATGAGAGTGACTAAAAAAGGTTACACTTTTGTGTTGCACACACTCTGGCACAGAAAATACTTAAGTATCCATCAGACAACCATCTTGGTCACATTCAGTTAGAAATAAGGATCGGTAGTCCCTATTGATAGTAATCACTTCATGAAATAATCATTACGGTAAATTTAAAGGTAAGATTAAAGTACCTTCACTTCCATTTCGAGTGTTTTTAAAAAAGATGAATAAAATAAAACTCCAAGATTTTTTCAATTCCCTGGGTCTTTAAAACTAAATCGAATGTACTATCTCTTTCAGGGGGTCTACTCTCAAAAACGAAACGAACAAACGAAAGGTTTTGTTTTTAGAGATTAATCAAAAGTTTGAAAATTAAAAACGTGGTTTTTGATTTGCATAATAATATTTAGATTGTTGAAATCGCTAATTTAGCATTCTAAATGTATTTGTTTCGATTATGAGAATTAAAAATTGTCATCCTCATCATCGGATCCGACGACGGATATTTCGTATTTGGGAGTAGACCTACAGACGTGGATGAGTTCATTTATTTAAAAATTTAATCTCATAACTGCTAGTGATGTGCTTTGAACTATGTGTCCAGTAGCAGTACCAGTAGGGCGCTTCTAGGGCATGACTTCCTGCGCTCATCGACGGATATTGCAGAGCGCATAAGTGTGCAGTGAACAGCATTGTCTTGCACTTTCAACTGCTATGCAACTTGCTACACTATCTTAGCGAAGGCTACTACATCAATCCATATGTACGTTTTTATTGTACAAACAAACTTTTTAAATGACCGAAGAAGTGACCGGAAAAAAATGATTAAATCAGCATCAAGATTAAAACCATCTTTAAAATTACTTTTTAATAAAGGTTTAAGAATGTAAATAAATCAATTAGATCACTTACCGGATTTTAACGTTGCCCCAATCATTTTTTTTTTCTTAATAAAAAAATTCCAAATGAAGTTGTCCTAAATAAGAGCTTAATTGAAAAAAAAAACTACATTTATAGTTTTAAAGTAGACTAGAAAGGTATAATCCCAAGATTACCTAGAAATACATTGCCTGCATTTTGTAATTAAACGCAGTTACAATACACAAATAATTCACAAAACTCTAAAATGATTAAATAGTTTATTATTATACAACAATTAAAAATCAAACCCGAGACATATTATTATGGTTCCAACCAATAGGCTGAACCATTGCAATGTAAATGCATAATACCTTATATCGACCGAAGTATTATGCCTTCTTTGTAGGTAACCTAACCTAACCTGGTAACGTAACTACTCGTACAAACTAAAACTACAGTAAGGTAATAGTCATTCGAGGATAAATATGTGTAAAGTTTTGTAACAGTAAAGGTAGGTGACTTAGTTCCTTGTCAAAGGAAATGAATCATTACACCTAAACAATACCATTACAGCCTAGTCTTTGTAAAGTCATAAAATTCCAGTTAAGTCTCATTATGTGAATAAAACATGTCATGTTGGTACTTTTATAAATTATTTATGTAGTGTGCATGGAAAATCATTAGATTATTATCTACAAACTGTTGCCTACTTTTAACATCTAATATATTGAGGACAAATTGACTGGCTGGGGTTAGGTTATCACTTGGAGATGATGAACCAAGGGTCTTAGGTTTGATCCCAGCCAGTACAACATTGGTGTAATGAACTTTTGTGTTTCTCTAGTGTCTGGGTGTTTTTTTTTCAAATGAATTGTATTATTCATGTAAACTTTTACAGAAGCATTTATGAATCTAGTCATAAATATATCTTTTGGTACCAAGATTGGTTCGGATTTTCATACCAAGTTCTTGAGTAAGTAACACTTTGGGATCAGTTTAAGCATTAGCTTTTGAAGATCAATAAATGTTCAGAAGTTAAAACGTGATTTTTATTTGTATAAACAGATTTTATTATTTTTATAGTACTATACGCCGTACGAGCGAACTTTAAATATTAAAAACAGAAAAAAACATAAATATCATCATTGTATAAACATGTTTTTGTTTTTTTAACGCTTTAGTCGCATTCAAAGCAAGTTGGTTGCGAATATAAGAATTGAGAATTGTTATCATTCATGAAATCTGAATGATTTTGTTTTTGGGAATAGACCCCCACCCAAGTCAATTATCAAATATACATTCGTAATAATAGTGCAATAGATTTCTATTTGATTCTCCGTGTTAACCACACGTTTTAATTTTGGTCTGAAAATTAAAATATATAATCAAATATAAATTTCAATTTCGATTTCAAATTGTTCAAAGCCTTTTTAATATCGCAGTTGGTTATTACTGAATTTGCTTTAGTCAATCAGAAATTTGATTTATCGTTTCAGAAACTGGTTGGCTTCTGATTACCTATCATATTAGCGCTAATGAAGCGGGGGTGTATGGAAATCGAGCTGATCGCTGCCCAGCCATAATGGTCGCTGACGAGGAACCTCCCACTAATGTCAGCTAGCTCGTTTGTATGCAGAAAAGTTATGTCATCTATACTAGTATTATAAAACTGAAGAGTTCGTTTGTTTGAACGCGCGAATCTCAGGAAATGCTAGTTCAATTTGAAATTTTTTTTTTGTGTTCCATAGTCCAATTGTCGAGGAAGGCTTTAAGCTATATGGCATCACGCTGCGATCAAAAGGTGCGAAGAAACGTGTAGAAAACAGAGATAGTACGCGCCCCATAGGATTCATATATTTTAACTGACCCGTTGGAATAACGTTGGCTTGGTAGAAAGAAAGGTCGTGGGTTTGAGCCCCACCCAAAACAAACAATCGAGCGATAAACATTTTTGTTTGTTGTCTGGTTGTTAATAAATGTGTTAAAGTATTTATAATTGCACAAATACATAAGCTACTTATGTCGGCAGTTCAGAGTGTGCGGTGTGAACAGTTATTTTTTTTATTTATTGGCAACCTGGATTTGGGTTGGAAAAACTGAAAGGTTAAGTATACCGAGGTAAATTGTGTCATTTGTCCAAGTAATTCCTAAAATTTTGGCAAAACTCGTATTTAACTCGAAGATATGTTTCATAATAATTTTCAACAAAAAATACTTGTCTCAAATTTTTAGGATACCATCATCAACTTCCTCTCTCCTTGTCATGGTACATCTATTATACGCTGTGGGATGTCTCCTGACCAACAAAAAAACATTAACATTTATAATTCTAATTTAATGTTCCGTGTACTAATATTTTCTGCCTCCTCGCATTGCGGTAATCTTATTGGTTAACTAACAGAGAATACCGCTCGGCAGTAAGCCCGCCAATCGTATTTTCATCATGCTTATTTTTAACCAATTTGTATAAAAGTAATAAAACTAAAACGGTTTTTTCCTATACCTGTAAGATTTCCATATAAACTAATTATTATTAAAATACTAAACGATATCGATATCGATAAAAAGTTTCGAATCAAGACAAGTACAAGTAAATATTATAAAACAAATTAAATACGCATGTTTTTAAAATCTAGAGTATATTATTTTCGTCAATAGTTAGGTGACATTTATTTTTTTAATTATTACAACATATACCAACGAAATATTCATGCAAAACAATTTCAAAATCTCCCAATCACTTAAGTTCGTTATTACTTCCCTTGAAAAATAATCAATACTTATAAGTATAAAAAACAACAAACAGAGCATACCGACCTTCACAAAAAAAATCAGCCTTCAGGCTGAACGTCACCTGCACGTGTTTGTTTACAAAACTTGCGGCCACTGACACACCTATTACATACAACAATTTCAAACACCGAACTTGCTTACTATCAACAACGCTTAATATGGCACATTCACTTCTACACTTATTATCTCGAATTCGTCAACTTTTCATTCAGAAAAGCGAGAAAAATGTATATCGGAAATTGACGGAGTATGTAGTATGCGCGCGACCGCGACAGAGACAGAAGAGTACACTATAATACCTACGAAGCGAGTCGCTTGCGCGCGGAGTGGGGCGAGGATCAACATGGTAAACGGCTTCCACGCCGCCACGGACGTCAAATTAAACATTTATTTTATTCAAATTATAACCGACGTTGTAACTAAAGTCCACTTTATATTGTCAAACTCTGCCCGGGCAGGCCTTATCTGAAACAGGTTCGTGTTTTAAAAATAAATTAGTAAGTAGCGTGAAGTCATCTCGTTGATCTAACGGCAGCGCCCGCTCTTTGCGATTTAATAAGATGTTGAAGTTAACGATTCTGTAGGTAAATACTGAATCATCATTAAAAATAGATACGAGATTTCCTCAATAGGATAATACGTACTCATAAGTATATTGATTAAGGTTGTGTCATTGGCTATCCTATAAATGACAAATGGCTTGTGGAAACACGCTAATTTATTCAAGTTTAATCAGCCTGACAATGTCAACATATATTCACTTTAAATAAGTAATATTACGTGTGTAATTAAATACAAAATTCAATAAAAACTTCAATAGTCAAAACACCATTTTCATCTTTTCATTCCTTCATACAAACATACTTACTTATCTCGGGTTCCTTAAATTTAAAGTTTATGGATCATTTTAAACAGAGTGTCTGCTAAAGGTTTTATTTATGGATAATTTAAAATAAAATATAATCATCACAAACATACCGGAATATATTTTTTAAATAGTTCTGCATTTTGTATTTCGTTCAAAATTAAAGTTTTAGGAATAAAAGCCTTTAGAATATAGTCGAGTGTAATGATCATTATTTATTTCAAAGAAACAGATTTTTTTATTTCCAAAGTAGATTAAAATTTTCTGTTTGTATAAAATAATAAAAGTTCGCTAGTATTGCGTGAAGCGCTGTCAAAATGTAAAAATCTATTATGATAATTTTTCTTAGTGTTAATCATGAATATTATGTACTTTCCTTTGGGTAAAAAGTAAGTACATCGTGTCTTGTAGTAAATCCAAAAAAAAACAAGAGGCTTTTTTCATAATTCATCATTCTTGGTCATCGAAAAATGCGTGTTGACATGTTAAATAACTTTAAAGGTTTAATTTGGTCACAAATCTAAGGGACTAACAATTTTAAAGTTTCAGTTATGGACTCCAAAAACCGATATACTATTTTATTTAAGACTATTGAACCGGACTTTTGCGGCGCGCCATCTCTCTAGGCCTACTCCCAAAAACGATACGAATTCGGGTTCAATTAATAAAAAGTTTGTGAGTAAGACATGGTATTTGATTTTAATAAAGTATTTTCTTTTTTTAAAACGCTTTAGTCGCATTCGAAATGAGTTGGTTACGATTATGAGAATGAAAAATTACTATCCGTCATCGGATCCGGCATCTTTCGTTTTTGGGAGGAGGCCCTCAGAGGTCCCTGGTTCGATTCCCGATATATTGAAACCGAACTTTCCTAAATTGTCTCGAGCTTAAGTGTAGTAATACCGTCGTTATTTAGTTTATTTTAGGATATTGTCAAAAATTAGAAAAAAAAACAATTTAAACCAAGGTTTTTCGATCCATATTAAAATAGGCCATCAACACGGCCGCTAATTTATTTCCTTACATTAGCATATGCCTTAAAAACATAGAAGGCGTTCTGTATACCAGAGCACCTTCGGCCAGTTGGTGGGAGGACCGGCTGCTTCAGGGGTGCCAGACCATTCCACGCCTGATCCGAACTTCACCCACACTGAAATTCTTGATGCAAGAACCTACAATGAAATCCGACATCTAAAATCTGGCACAAGCTCTACAATTTTGAAACTTAGCTCAGAAGACATAAGAAAATGACTTATGATCACTCACGCGGTCACATGTTAATTTCTATTTGAATTAACATTCCAGAAAGGAGGGTTGGTTAGCCTAAACTTTTTACCTTAATGTGTCTAACTATAGTCAATACGGCCGTATTGACTATTCACTCGCCTTCTTTCAGACAAGTACTTTTTTTTATTTTTTATATTACACTTCAAGATTGACCTCATCCCAACTGATGTTAAGTGGTAATGAGGTCCTAACTTAAGGGCAAAAAGTACAGGAATATAAATCTATTACTGGAGTCGTCGCCCTTACCTTGAAGGCCTAACCCCGGCTACTAATGTAGCACCCCCCAGGAGCTCTGGAAACCTTACTCTAAAGGTGAATTTAGACTAAAAGAACATAGAGCTAGAGCTAGAACTAGAGCTTTCTTTCGTTAATATCTAGTGTAAACTAAAGCTTGACGTATCTATTTACATCAAACGAACACCGAACCATAACTAGAACAATAATAATCTTTCTTAATCTTTTGGTGTAAACAAGATCTAGATCAAATGTTCTTTGCTCATTCGAGTCAATTCTTTGGTTGGTATTGGTAGTGCTTTGCTATGTCTTATTCTGACAGTGAAATAATTATTGCAAGTGCTGCATTTATTATTTTGAAGCAAAAACTCAAAAATAAAAGACGGAAGAACACTGGATAATGTAGGTGAAACCATGACGGATATGCAAAAACAGGAAGAAAGTGGTCATAACCAAGATTTTGGCAGGCTTCTATCATTAATAAACATTTTTCTTGAGACCAATCTATAACTTAATCGATACGATACGTAAACAATCGCTAGAACACAAGAACACTTTGAAGAGACCGCTCCGTGGAGCGAGCGCGTCCGAACACGCTAGAATGTTCTAAGCTACTGTTCACGCGCTCTTGCGCCCTTTACATCGAGCGAGCGAGCATTCTTAGAATATTCTATAGAATTTTTACGAATGCACTAAGAACAACGAAAGAATGCTCTACGCCTGTTTACACTAGAAGAATTTGACGTAGTAGGGATAGAATGAGCATTCGCTCGTTTGGTGTAAATCCACCTTTACGGAACACAACAACATAGAAGTGATTGTTATTTGGCTGCGGTCTTCTGTAAGGTATTTCAC
This sequence comes from Glyphodes pyloalis, assembly GCA_037074685.1. Lineage (NCBI taxonomy): Eukaryota > Metazoa > Arthropoda > Insecta > Lepidoptera > Crambidae > Glyphodes > Glyphodes pyloalis. Next base: position 10,350,733 of record JAYKKO010000005.1, on the reverse strand, counting down.
CAGTCGGGCTGCTCCAGTTCGAGCGATAAATCGATATGCCCTACCTCTCTTAATTAACTTAAAACAGTCTTAATTTAATTATTATCAATGAACTTTTAGTTGAGCGTAGCCATGGGAGTGCAGGGCAGCTGCCTTCCTCTTCCCTAACTTGAAACGTCCCAACTACTGTTTCTACTGACGAAAAAAGTTAATCAAAAACCTTAACGTAATTTACTATGCAATATACAACGTTTAAAATAAGTGCCACCTGCCTTTCAAAAAAATAGCGCAATATTGTGTAGTCAAAGACCTTCTTTAAATAATTGTTATCTATTAAAATTTTTGTTGAGTTCTCCCTTTCCAGGCCCAAGACTTAGATACGCCCCAGTACTTTCAAACAGAACAGTCCAAAACCTCTCACAAACATGTCCTCATCCATAAAAGGCGTCTATTCTTATCTCAACTCGTCCTTTTCCATAGCCAGCCCTAAGTGGGCATACCTGATCTCGTTTATTATCGGACCCAGATGCATGCCGATGATGCGTGGGCGGCGTTCGCATACGCATTACCGCGATGTCATAATCCGAGCTGCCAATAACTAAACGACCTGAGATGTAATCGACCAATGCATTTTATTAGCCGCATATCGAGATAGAGAGGTTCCAGACAAATGTCATATATTGTACAGGAGTAGGTAGATTCAACATGTTAGTGCATGTGCGATGGTTTTTATCACAATCCTTAAATCAATAAGTAGATTCGACGTTCGAATTTCGAACGTGTCAAGTCTTTGTTTGTTCTCCTATTAACATCAAACATCACAAAATCAAAAAACAACACACTAAGTTTTTTGATTTTCAAAAAATTCCCAAAGGTGTTTTTTATAAGTTTCCTGTACCCTTAGTACGAATGAAAATGATAAATTGTATTGTATTTTGTATGACAATTCAGCAGTTCGACTATTCATTTCTCAACGCTACTACTATTTCCATACCTATTTGATTAGCATTTTTGTTTGTGTTAACGGTACCTACTTATTCTAAGATTGGTTACTTTATTATATGCATATAATAAAGTAACCAACTTTTTACTTCGTGTTTCGTGTTTGTTACTTCGTGTTAAAATAGTACTATTTTAACACGAAGTAACAATTATTCAAATTAGGTAATTTAAAATTTTTGATCAATATAAATTTTACACGTAATCACGGATTATGGAACAAAAGTAAAATTCAAGAGTATAACATTTAACATGTATTGTAAATCCTTGTTTTGAGTTGGATTTGCATTTTCAACTTGTATTTGTCACTAATCACATTTAGGTTGTTATTGGGAAATTATCAATACGCCAGCTATTTATGTAGGCGACAACACCAACGCTCACTATAGGCAATAAGGTAAAGACATTAATATTCTCTTCGTATCGCGTGGGCAGGCCAGATTAAACTAAATTAATATTAGGATTTGGATTAACTTACAAGTATTACACGGAATGATAGAAAATGTGACTAGGTGCGCTACGAAGTGAGACTGCTTCATTTGGGTTCAAATTTAAACGCTACAGAAACTATCACACTGAGTACGAGTAGTATCAAAAAAAAGGTGTTTAATTATAAAGTGATGTGTGCTTGGAGAACTTTTTAAAATGATTTTGGCATCATCTCTTGTGAAATATACGGTATTACTACTTACGGATATTGGTATCCCTTATCGACGTCAACGAATTAGTATCTATCGTTTGGCAGCATATCACAGGAGAAAACCTTAGCCCGAGGCCAGTAGATTGGTGTGTTAATATATGTATATATTATATCTGTATGCCGTGCTTATTTATTTTAACTTATTTTAAGCGAGGCAGGGCAAAGCGATTTATCGCTCGAACTGGAGCAGCCCGACTGGTGAAATACCTCCACCTTACAGAAGACCGCAGCCAAATAACGATCACTCCGGTTTTGTTGTGTTCTTGCGTGTGAGTAAGGTTTCCAGAGCTCTTGGGGGGTGCTACATTAGTAGCAGCGGTTAAGCCTTCAAGGTAAACAGTTTTACTATGCTATATTTTTCGCCCTTAAGCTATGAACTCATTACCACTTAACATCAGGTGGGATGCGGTCAATCTTGAAGTGCGTTATAAAAAAAAAATTTTTTTTTCCGTTGATTGCGCTAGTTCCCTTTGCTACGTTGGACATACAAAATCGTGAAGAGGACTTAAATCTGTTCTTAGTTGCTGTTAGATTATACAAAAATATGGGACCCTTATTTTTGCATTTTCCATCTAATTAAAGAGAAACGGCGATACGATTGAATTAAATTGTAGCGTGATGTCATATTAGTAGGTACATTTTTTACCTACCAGTGACAAAACCGCCCCAACCCCGCAACTTGGCATCGTTTTACCTCATTATTTTTGTATTAATTTTAATATGCAAATTAAATAATACGTGTCCTCAAAACTATAAATCAATCTTGTATATTTGACCCAGGCCGCTCCCTATTCTATCGATAAACCAACAGGTACGATAACCTAAGTATGTATACCTTCATATTTTATATATATATTCTATTTAATTTAAATAGTATGTGTATTATCATTGTATATTTAAAAGATACCGTAATGTTATTTTTAATGCTTAATTAATTGTTGTTTAAAATGATTTCTTTTTTTTTCTCTACTATTACCGCACCCATATACAAACTATCTGCATGACCCAATGGTTGCCAGGTAGAGAATGCCCCTAGCATTAAGTCAACCTGTTATACTTATTTGTGCAATAAAGTTTTTAAATAAATAAATAAATAGATAACCACTCGCAAAGGAACCCTGCGATAGAGTAACAAAAATCTATATCAAACGACACCCGCATTCAATCTAAAGTGCAACGCGTGCAAGTCACATCAGACAATGGTGGACATTATACGCAGCGGGAATCACTGAGCCAGCAAGATTACTGTGTTATGGTCATTTTGCGCGCGCGCACCGCTGATGATCTGTTGCCAAGCGATAAGCTTGAGAAAACATTTCATTTGCAATTTAACGATGCACGCGTTTCCATGCTGATGAGAGGATAGGACATTTTTTAACGTTGAATGTCGGCCGAGCCCACGCGAAATGTTTGCATACCTGAGGAGTAAACTCGCAAATTTATTTTGTTGCTGTATCGTAATGAGCGTGTCTGGGACCTGATGGGTCATTTGCGACGTGAGTTTGGCTACAATAATTTTGTAGCACCTCGTTTTCGTGTTGAATTTAATTTTGTCTTTCTATGGAAATATGGGAATCTCCACGTACATTGAAGAACGATGCCCTAAGGTCATCCTAAGGATACAAACAAACTTGCTATTATTCATCTATCTTTCGAGTCTAATATGCATAATTTAATTTTCAAAATTTTTTTTGAAATCGTAGTGTAGTTTCTATAAAAAAGATATTACACAACACTGGAATTCATTCATTTGCACGCGATATTTAGGTACACACGCTTGAACAGCTTTTTTCATATAATTTACATAAAAAACTGCACAAAAAGTCTAGGAAAGTTCACGTGGCTGTTTTTGCTCAGTTTTGTCCATGTATGTTGTTGATGTTTCTAGTAACTCCCATCACAATAATAATATTGCTAAATAACTGTGACGTTACGATGATTCACAATAAAAACTTAATTTTGGCCACAGACATCCGAGGTCTACCACCTACTGGAGTGTGGGCGGTATTTTTACACCTACACTCCTCGATAGAATAGATTGTTTAAAATTGTGGCTAACTAATCGCTTGACTCATTACATTGCAAAAAATTGAACTTTTGTTTATGCACAGCAGAAATTGTATTGAACTTCAAACGGTACTTACAAAAATGGAATAATACTCGTAGGCTTTGGTTGTAATGGATACTTACACACCATTATTCTGTACTTCTAAATGCTCCGCTATTTTTTGATTTGCCAACTCGTTTTGAACCCTAAGCTAAAGATTAATTTTATTAAACAAGAAGAAGTTTTCTTCGATGTCTCATGATAATGTCGTTTGTTTGTGGTATAAAATTGTGGATATCTTAATCCTATTTTGAAAATCTTTGACTTGACTTGTTTATGGCAAAATGAAGACGGTTCGAGGAAACAAAATGGCATTAAGGATTAATTATATTAAAATCCTTAGAGCACCGTGAAAAGTAACGTTTCGTAGATCAACATATCTAAAACACTTTAACCGATACTCACACACGTCATATAGGTAGGTACAATTTGTTAATAATTACTATTGACTTGAAAACCAATAGCCCAAATCCAACATGAAAATAATGAAACTGCATCAATTTAATGCTTAACAGGTCCCATAAATTTGAGCACCTACGCATAGACGGACACAGTGACCTTTTATCATTAATCATTAATAAGATTACAGCTAACCGGCGAGTAATTACCACCATTATCGATTTACCATCGGTTAGACGCAGCCTCTGGGCAAACAGCGTTCTTTTGTGTTGCGCCATTTTCAAATACTCAACAACACCTTCGCTAAATGATTCTTATAGTACAACGACATGTATCTTATTAGTAGACGGATAAGGATTAAAGTTGTACATTATTGTAAGCATGCGTGTTGGAGCGCAATGATGTAAATGATGTTTATCGCTGCATTGTGCTGATGTTTGGTCAGCTGATGAAAGTGAGAAGTTTGACAGCGAGCTCACTAGTATTTGCCGGGTTAGCAGACCGCAATTAAGCAACATTTTTTGAATAACATGTATTTAAGTGTATAGTATGGACTTGACTTTTCCCACTATTCGTCGTCGTTTTGTAGAAGTTTCTTCTTCGAATATGCGTCCATTAAGAGTTCCTTTTCTTATAGGAACAGTTTAAAGGTTATTTCCATACAAAACTGTTACTATACAAAACTGCTTGATTGCCATTGTACATAAAAGAGAAGATTTCTTTCTAAAACCGGTCAATAAGTGTCGGTTAGAATTGCAAACCGATGGTTGTGTGTACACTTTTTTTAACAAACACACTAATAGTTTTTTTTTAGGGTTCCGTACCTCAAAAGGAAAAAACGGAACCCTTATAGGATCACTCGCGTGTCTGTCTGTCCGTCCGTCTGTCACAGCCGATTACTCTGAAACCAATGGACCAATTGAGATTAAATTTGGTACACATATGTAAGTTAAAGACCCAAAGGTGCATGTGTAACGTAAATAAATAAATAATGAATTTGGGGGTCACTTTTGGAGGGTAAATCACAACATTAAAAAAAAAAGATTCGCTAACAATATCGTGTGACATATCATAATGAAAGAGCTTGCTGTAAGGATTGCAAATATGTATCATTTATAATCTTGAAATAAATAGTTTTTAAGTTATTTAAGAAAATAGGCGAAAATTGACCATTCCCCCCCCCCTTATCTCCGAAACAACTAGGCTTAAAATTTTGAAATTAATGCGGAATATATCTCTTTACCTATAGATTACAGGAAAACCTATGAGAAGTACATTGATTAAAAAAAAAGGGTTGTTTTGTTAAATTTATATTTTTTTTATTGTTACCTGCCTGTGCCATGTGATTATTTTCAGCCACATATAGTTTTTTCATGCGAGTACTTACCAGGTTCCAGAAGTATTTAATTATCTAATAACCTTTTACCATGAACACGTTTCAAAGCAAAGTAAATTAGCTAAAGAATAAGAAGAATTAATTACTTTAAAAATCGACGTCAACAACTGTAACTTATTTACCTACATTTGATAAATAATTGTTTAGTTTATTTTGTAAATAATTAAATCCATATGTTTTCTACGCATATCTATTATAGCCCTATCCCTTATAATTACATAACCAATATAATACAGTAAAGATAAGTGCAGATGGACAATTTAGCCATTCCAAAAAGAACTAAATTCAAATGAATATAAGTAATTAAGTTTAATTTGGTTGGTAGTCAAATAGTGATACACGGTAACGTTGATAAAATAAGGGAAAATGATAATAATTTCTTGATTATTATGACATTTGAAAAACACTTTAAAACAAAATTACACCCAAGCGCTGATTGTATAATTACTAAGACAAGTCCGAACAAAGCAGTCACTAATGAGCCGTAACCTCACAGCATCATACGCTGTAACATAAGCGATGTTACAATTACACAAATTACGATGATTCGGTAATATCTAAGAGCGTTGTAATCGTTACAAGAATCGACACGCAACGTAATGGCCGCCTTCCTGCTCATTAATCCGAGACATGCCTGGAAGCGAGCTTGTGTTATGATAATTACCATCTCGATTTCGTGATTAAGTTCTATGGTACAGCTAATCTACGGTTGGGTAAACTTTTGATGGCTCAAATTCGTCGACGAAATTCTACTTAAAGGCCGTGAAGTAGTTTTCCCAATTCTACATGAATTCAAAACTATATCAGTCAGTTCATTGAATAAAGTTTTTTAGGCGTCAATAAAATGGCTTCTTAAAAAAGGCAAAATGGAAGTCCATTGCTCCTTTTAGACAGACGTAAAATATCTCTAAGTGATAGCTCCTGGCTTCCAAATAGAGATATGTCAGTATTTGTATATCCGTAGTCACCGATCCAATATCCGAGAAAGAAGTAAAATCGATTTTATTATTTTTATAGTACTAAACGCCGTACAAGCGAACTTTAAATATTAGAAACAGAACAATTTTATCTCCCCTTGCGGTGCGGGAATCGAACCCACGACCTTCACGTATCGCGCGTGCTGCTCTTACCAACTGAGCTAACCGCAAGTTATCGTAGGCGATGAAATTTTTCTGCTGTATCAACCGTTAGCCTTTCGGTAAGTGCCCTCTGCCGAATATGTTTAGAACTACATACTTACATACCGCAAGGGGAGATAAAATTTTTCTGTTTCTAATATTATAAGAAGTAAAATATTGATTTTGAGAGAGGTTGGGCATAGCGATTTGTCGCTCAAACTGGAGCAGCCCGTCTGGTGAAATACCTCCACCTTACAGAACACCGCAGCCAAATAATAATCACTTCGGTGTTGTTGTGTTCCTGCGTGTGAGTATGGTTTCCAGAGCTCCTGGGAGTGCTACATTTGTAAGAGGGGTCAAGCCTTCAAGGGCTACAAGTCCAGTAACAAATTTACTATGCTGTACTTATCGCCCTTAAGCTAAGGACCTCATTTCCACTTAACACCAGGTGGGATGAGGTCAATCTTGAAATGCAATACATTAAAAAAAATACCCAAATAATGATAATGACTGACAGTTTTTTCGAATGTATGAGGAAATAGTTTACGTTTTATCTCAGCAACACATTCCTGTAGGATCGATTTTAATCCACGCGAATAGTCATTCGAAAATAAGTGTTTTCAGGAGTTCTATTCCCTAAAACTTTATGTACATGAAAGGGTAAAACCTACCATTCGTCACTCTCATTACTGAAGAATTCTACTCAATTTAATATGTACATAAGATATTAAATCCTAATTATTATTTGACCAGTTAATATATTTCATGAATATAAAATTCAAATTTGGCATGTTCTAATTACATTCTCATTCAAACTAAGATTTATCATTTATCAATCGAGATTAATTATTGGCCACTTGATTTATATTTGCCATAATGACCGGCAATTACATTGCTCTGTTTATGGACTCGCCATATTTAGAGCTAGTTTAAGTGGTCGCGATATTTAGCTGCACGTATGCGAACGACCTGTTATTAATACGTTTTAGCAACGAGGGGTGGTTCAGATACTAGAAGGTTGTAAATATACACCTAGTCATTTTGCATACCTAATTATTGTTGTCGCCTTGAGAGGACTGAACGTTTAGTACAAGCAATTATAGTTAATTACGCCTTGTAGCGCGAGCCCCTAAGAGAGCAATCCAAAACACGTTTCTCATCACACCCATTGCAACAAGAGTTTTCAGATCAAATATGTGCCTATTGTAGTTTCAATCTAAAATCAATCAAAAGCTCTTTATAATTTTCACGGTCACCGCCTGTCGTGGTCGCACACTGAACAATAGACGAAGTGATCTCATTACATCCCACGCTTGTAATAACAGGTATGATGGCTCAAGTTTTGTCATTGGATTAAGTTGTTCCTTACTTCTTAATTATTAGACCGAAATAGACTGCATTTGTAAACAAGCCAAAAATTGCCAGTGCTACTGTTTGTCAAACATAAGACAAGTAATGGACATCCGATTGAGAATAAGAATTCGTTAGAAACAAAATACGTATAAAGTTAAAAATTCTGATCCATCTTATGTCTATTTCTCAATAAATAATTTAAAAAATTTCAATCCTTATACCCAACGCGCAAAATTCGATTGTAGTGCATAAAATATTTAACAAACTTTTAGTAGGTACCTAGCTACTTCTACGGGATTCGGGTAACAAATTTAATTTACAAGACATATCTTGCTATTTGATGAAATATGTACTGTTAATATCTAAACGATTTCATCACTTTCATTTAGATAAAATATTTAGATAAGTATTAGTTGATGAAAAATTAAAATGTGAACGGTAATTGATGATGAAGTATGAACTAATTGAAATAAATTTTATTTAGACATGTATCGTTGACGAGAAATTTGAAATTGTTAAGGTAGATACCTTAACAATTTCAAATTTCTCGTCAACGATATTCTAATCTCAAAAATGTTCGTCGTTATATTTTAGTAAATATTTCTCTGATTCTTAATCTTTTGTCTCCATGGCTTAAAAGATTGAGAATCGATGAATGGCATACCAGTATAGTAATGATGTGATCCTGCGTGTGCGTAGGCAAAGAATGCCAACATGCCATTGTCAGTGGTGACGACCAACACTTACCTTTAAAAGATCGAAACTAATGATATATCTCTTGGTTTCGACTATTTTGATTGCGATATTAAATTAATATGAGGTTCTTCAGAGCCGATCGCTGGAAACTTATTTTCAGTGAACACCATAAACTTACTTAGATATAACAAACAGAAATCTAAGTAATAAGTTAGTCTCCATATTTACTACTGTGAATAATTTTTACGAACTATGATAATAGCACATAGAGCTCCAATGTTACAGTGCTATTTATCTGTATTAATTAAATAAGGCTGTGGTATTCGTGTAAGCTCGTGATATTTAACCCTTCTCGTTATAAACCTTCCCGTTTATATGTATTATATTAAACAAAAATGTGACAACATCACATATTTCTCTAATTTTTGTGTAAATAGAAAAATCACTTGTGATACAGAAATCGTAAAGAACGACAGTACGAAAACACCCAGACCCGACACAATATAGAAAAGTTATACATATATTGACCCAAACGGGAATCGAACCGGGATCCTCTACGGCGCACTTGCCTCTCAACGGAGGTTGACAGAATAATTATTTTACAAACTGAAATATGCAATACACCGACGGTAACAAAGACTACATACCCAAACAGTTTAAATATTCATTGTGCTTAAACGTATTATGCTTACAGTACCTATATGTCTAGTTAACATAAAACATTGGAGATAATCAATTACCAATTTCAATCCTATTATTGCAGGCATGTTAGTGAACAAGTTGCTCCACAGGCTATAAAACGTTAATCGAAATCAAATGTATAAATTTAGTTACAAAACCATTACATAAGTTCTGCAGGTGTTACATAAGTGACGTGAGATACAAGTTGTTTGCTCTATTCATGCATACCTACCCACATAAACAACATTGAAAACAAAAGCAGTGGAATATGTCAGCATAACACGTTTAAGTACAGAACAAATATTGTTTGTCATGCTTATTGCTTACTTTCCTCCTCTTTTGCTTCGACTGGCTAGTGGTTGACACACTGGATCTTGATCTCAGTGTCCTGAGTTGGATTCCCGGATCAAGCAATACATAGATTGGTTTTTATACATAGCACGGATTTGTGATTACCACTGCGCACTTGTACGCGTGAAGATTAAGCTAGCATCCATTATGGTAAATATGACTTTATTCAGTCATGAAGGCATTTGCCCTGCAGTGGAACGTATGCAATAGCCTAAAACATAGAGTTTTATTACTTTTTACAAGTTTTTTTAAATATTAAACATCAAGATTGGTCTTATCCCACCTGATGTTAAGAGGTAATGAGGTCCTTTTTTTTTTTTTTTTTTTTGACGGGGAGAAATGCATTGACGCACCGTACCGCCACCCTGAGGGGGGTGACGGCGTGTGTGGGACTCCCTGCCCTGAAAATCAAGATTGGTCTTATCCCACCTGATGTTAAAAGGTAATGAGGTCCTAGCTTAAGGGCGACAAGTACAGGATAATAAATCTGTTACTTGTCGCCCTAACCTTGAAGGCTTGACCCCTGCTACTAATGTAGAACCTCCCAGGAGCTCTGGAAACCTTACTCACACGCAGGACACACAACAACACAGAAGTGATTGTTACTTGGCTGCGGTCTTAAAGTAGACGCAAACCTCTTTAGTTAGATGCTCGAAGCCTACATTACGTTTTTATTTGCATATATTAAATATTGTTTTTAAAAACACTTCACTCGTATTCGAAGTAAGTTAGTTACAATTGTAATGATTAATTGCTATCTGTTAACGGATCCGAAATTCTTGTTTTTGGTAATAGGCCTCCAGATCCCTTTCCACAGTTCATTGTGTGAATGAAGGAAGAGAGAGTGCACTTGTGTGTTACCCAAACGTTCGAGCACTATAAACCGTGTCCTGCATAATGGTTGATCTCAATAAAACATTTGAAATATGTGAAGCTGTAAGATGTTTTAATAAATAAATAATTTTGGTCGCCTTGGCCGCTTACAATGCGCAACACGAGTAATTTTCACACTCTTAACAACTGACAAATCTATAAAATTCGGTGCTTTGGTTGATGATTGGTTGAAAATACGAATGTGGTTTGCTATCGACCAATCAACAGTATCGAAACTTTTGTCAGCTCATGCGGGAATCTTGACGTATCGCGTAGGTATGCTACTCTTATTGGCCGAAATCGGTCGGAACGATATCATTATTGCATAAAGAATGCGGGTTTCCCTACTGCGACCATTTATATACTGTTCAATCAAGTAGCAGCCAAGTATTTATTTACTGTTGAACTCCCACACTGTGAAGTTTACGGTCGAAAGAGCTGACAATATTGTTTTTGACGTTTCTATCTACTTATTAGATGTTTATCCTATGGTGAAGTGAAATTGGAATTACTTACTTACTCTATATAATAATCTCTATATAATGTCTAGCATGCAAACCTTTATACTTCCTAACTTTCATGTTCAAAAATTAGTTGGATTGTGGCATCACCGTTTATTTTGGGTTCCAAAAAACAAGTGCAAGTTTAAAAACGTTAATCTATTAATAACGAAATAGTATGTAAATTATAGGTACCTACAAGACGGCCTCAATAGCGCAGTGGGTAAGGTAGTCACCCGAAATTTGTAACAATGTATGGATGTGCGTTGGTTACTATGTAATTTGCGCAAAAACTACTTACGGGTTTTCGATTGGTAGATAGATGAATTAGATACTAAATTAATTTTAAAATACTTACTTAATTCGTTGGTGCAGCGGCTGACAAATTGTCTTAGAGATATTACATTTCTCCACTAACCTCGGTCTTTCAAAATACCTATATCATATTTGTAATAGTAATCTTTTCATAAGTACATTAACGAAATAAATTGCTTAGGCTTTTGTACACTATTATTAAATTTTACTCTACGCTTCTAACATACTATAACAATTACATATCCTCAATTCAAAAACCACGAATTACAGTTAGTACCTTTGCGATAACTGTACTTTAAGTATAGTCAAACGTCAGAATGTTCTTTTTGGGCTTAGTGTCGCCCCTATATCGTATGGTATAAGAACGAATATCCAACAGCAAGTTTTTGCCTCGATGTGCTGCTTGCCATAGTTGCCGCTCGCACAATCGCAAGACTAATCAAAGAAGGATCGGCAGGACGTTTTGCGTCGGCGTGAATGCATGACTGATATGGACATCACGTCCGCGACAAGAGCTTGGTACGCAATAAAGGCTTGACAAGGAAATGCCGGCTCAGTAGGAGACAACAAATGCAAGCAATTTGTGCCCTTTGAAGGAATATGCTTATTGTGCCTGCAAAAATGAACCATAATAATTTAATTAATAGTTTGCATGCGAACATTTCTATACAATAACTGAGAAGTAGAGTTCAGGCAATATTAAACTGGCAACATGGCATACGAACACAAATTGGGACGACAAACTAAACAGTAGATAAAATACAATACAATAAAGCCTATCCTTATCCTACACCTATAAATATCTTGTATTATTAATTAACACTTCAACGAAAAAATAATTACCACTTTAACGACAAAGTAAGTTCAGAAAGTAAATTCAAAAAGGTTTACCACTCCTGTATTGAAATATATTATTAATTACCTCAAAAGTGCAGCGCCATCTATCGAAATTAATTGAAACTCGCTATTGCACACTAGATGGCGCTATACTATGCTTTTTGTAACACAACTCGGTAAACTATGTTAATAAAATAATACTAGATGGCACTGTTCATGAAAGCATCAAATTATTTATTTCTTAAAAAAAGTAACTAGATGGCATTACTAAACATGTTACAATTTGGCGATCTCTACTAAACTCTACATTCAATTATTGTAGAGTTTTTACTTGTTTTTCTCGGTCAAGAATTTAATTTTTTTGTAACAAAGACTCAGTAATAGTACATTAACAAAATAGGTTGAAACACAAACAACACAAAAATCATGCAGCACAAAAGCTAGGAGATACGCCAAATAAACACTAGATGCACACGATGTTAGAGCCAGGAGAAATTGCACCAGCACCAATACATATTGGTCGTAAGTTGCTGAAACAAATTATATTTTCCATTTTAGAATACTGTAAACATAAATAAATAAACAAATTCGCTACAATAACATGGAACCCAGGACGTTTCATAATCAATAACTTAATTTTGTCAATGAAAATAACACTTATTATGAAAACATAGTTAGGTACACAGGTAATTAATATTTTAAAGATTGTTAAAACCAAACTAGTTGTCTCTGAGATTGGCGCGTTCAAACAAACAAACAATTCTTGTGATTTATAATATTAGTATAGAAAAACAATTGCTTATTTAGCTGCTATCTGAAAGTATTAGTCTAATGTTTGTTATGTATTATTCGTCATACATAACTGATAGATAGTTTTTGGTAGAAAAACACGCGGGCAAAGCCGAAGACCAAAACTAGTACTTTATAAAACTGTTGCAGGCATGCCGACCATAAAGCTGGGTCAAAACTACAAACTCAAATTAATTCCCATGCTATAATTAACAAACAAATACGTTCTAAATGTTGAAACAAAGCCCGCCAAACAAACATTGTTACCTACGCAACAGAAGCCGGAAATATTGGAACTAGAAATTCCGATTCAATTATTTGACCGAATATTTTGACGGATTATGAACTGTCGACTGGCGGAGATCAAACGGTGGGCTGCGGCTTATTTCAATATGGGACTGAAATAACACAATGGCCACTAACAAATCTGAGCCGTTTACGAGCGTGTTTCATGGAATTAACATTTTGGCAGGGCAATAAAAGATCACGCAAACCGTGCATAGTCGGAAACAGAGAACGTTTTAGCGGCATTAAATATTATTACGGCAGTTTTAGTGATTAACTAGTTTGGATCCGCGAGTGCGCTCGCATGCAGTTTTAAGAACTATTTAGGTAATAATAATGAATATGTATGTCTGCAATTAAAACTACTACTACTAAACATTACACAACCACTATACATATATTGCTGTCCCCTTTAACACACTACGGACTTTGAATTATAAATAGTGTAAATCAAAATAAATGTTTCCCAAATCGCACACTCACGTGTGTGAACTAAAAACCCTATCTACGAATGGAAGCAGATGTTAATCGCATTCGTAACTATTACAGCGATATTTCGCACTTCCCAGGAGTAGGTACAAATGTTGGCCGATTACGATAACAGTTATTTACAGCTCGTGAGCTACCAAATAAGCGTAGAGTAAGCTTGGGGTTTCGCAATATTTTTCTCGTGGTGCAGTCACGACTGCCACGACTCGCGATGATGTGCGAATTGCAAGTTGGATTCAGGGCTGGTTACACTTACGTTGTATTCATCAAAACAATATATCTCCAATGAATCACTTTTTCTAGGTAAATAGCATCGAAAGAGCACAATGCCAAAAAAACGTAAAGCGAAAAGGAATCAATTTATAAAGGTAGTTTTGCTTTCAAGCCGCATCTGTAGAGTGAACAATATTAATTTTTTTTTTTCTTGCTTCATGTGGCAATTTCACGACTGCCTATATGAAACGTTTACTATTTCTTTAGGTGGAAAAAAATATGGAAAAGTAAACTTGTGAAAATGATTGCATATTCGTCAATTTAAGCTGAAGTGCCAATTTTACTAAATGAAAATGTCAAATTTATAGTAACAAGAGTTGATTAGACGATCAGCACTACTATCTATATATATAAAAGAAAGTCGTGTTAGTTACACTATTTATAACTCAAGAACGGCAGAACAGATTTGGCTGAAAATTGGTGGGGAAGTAGTTTAGAACCAGGAGAAGGACATAGGATACTTTTTGATTAATTTCTTTTTGCTTTTTTTTAAAGTCATTTATTGCCTCTAAGGCGGAACAAAGTTCACCGGGTCACCTAGTATACAATAAAACAAATCTGGGGATAACCTACCCATTGCTTACGATAATGCCTTATTATCCAAGGAAGTCGTTAACTAGCCGACTGTTATGCAGATAGTAAGGAAATATCACAGAAGTGAAGTGAATGCTACATTAACTACTGAGTCCTGAAGACGAGGTACTTTCTGCGCTTTATCAAGAGGGATTGTCAGGATAAAATATCTCAATGACATAAAGGAGTTCAGGAATCACCGTTTCAGCAGCCCTGCGGCTGCGGTGGCGGTAATGCGCGTCGTTTATTGGCATTGCAATTTGTAATCGCTCGTGTATTAGATGCAGCTGGTATCATCCTTGCCGCAACTCTCGATGTAATCGCGATGTTCATTCAGACTGAATAATGTGCTTACGTCATCGCGAATCGAATCTGATGTGCCCATAACAGACTTAACGATCGTTAATACTATTACACTAGCTACTAAAATAGTGGCCAAATCTATTTGTAATGATTTATATTTTACATTGTTACAGACTTAAACAATTTTTACGGAACATGTTCGAAAGGTTTATGTAACCACATAGCAACAAAAGTGTTTTAGGCAAGTTAGTAACAACATCTACGTAAGTAGGAACGCCCTTCACAATAAATAGGTTTTTCTGGGAATTTTCTTACATGTTAGAAACAGAAAAATTTTATCTCCCCTTGCGGTGCGGGAATTGAACCCACGACCTTCACGTATCGCGCGTGCTGCTCTTACCAACTGAGCTAACCGCAAGTTATTGTAGGCGATGAAATTTTTCTGCTGTATTAACCGTTAGCCTTTCGGTAAGTGCCCTCTGCCGAATATGTTTAGAACTACATACTCATCGGCCCGTGGTACATTCGTTGCAGAAATGTTTGAAAACCACGGAATCGAAGACACCTGGCATCTTAATCGATTTTATTATTTTTATAGTACTATACGCCGTACTAGCGAACTTTAAATATTAGAAACAGAAAAATTTTATCTCCCCTTGCGGTGCGGGAATTGAACCCACGACCTTCACGTATCGCGCGTGCTGCTCTTACCAACTGATTATCGATGAGTATGTAGTTCTAAACATATTCGGCAGAGGGCACTTACCGAAAGGCTAACGGTTAATACAGCAGAAAAATTTCATCGCCTACAATAACTTGCGGTTAGCTCAGTTGGTAAGAGCAGCACGCGCGATACGTGAAGGTCGTGGGTTCAATTCCCGCACCGCAAGGGGAGATAAAATTTTTCTGTTTCTAATATTTAAAGTTCGCTAGTACGGCGTATAGTACTATAAAAATAATAAAATTTTCTTACATGATTTTTAGACTCAAAGACTCTTCGACAAGATCTATATATAGAACAAACAGTCGTTTATTTAGGTAGATATAACTTACTTAAGTAGGTAGTAGAACTTTCTATTCAATAAGGTATCGCTAGTAGTCTATGGGCTCCGCGGTTTTCTTATCAGAAATCGTGTTTTAGTTACCACATTAAGCTGCCTGAGCAATATTAGAATAGTTTTCTTTGGCCCGAGGGCACGTTTGGTAGCAGTCACAAGCATTATGCGCTAGGGGTCGTGGGTTCGATCCGAATCCAAGCTAAACATATATATAATAATGCCTGTTTTGTCTGAGTATTTGTGAACGTGTTTAAGTAATAAGTATATGAATCTGGTTCCCATGACACAGGTGCCTGCGCCACTGACTTTGGGATCAATATTAAAATCCTTTCACAAACCGTCAGAATCGGATCCGTATTCGGAATACGTTTTGTCTCTTTCTTTTTATATACGATTGGACAGTGACAAAACATAAACTTAAACAGCCCCCAGATCGATTTATGTGATGTTTTCTGATACTTTTTTAATCTTAAGTACAGGTAAAAAAAAAATTAGCAACTCACCCAAAAATATCATCAAACAATAGAACATTATTCCGTAAATGCAATTCGGTACTTCCAATTGAGAATCTTTCGGAAGGATCCCAAATCCTTTCGAGTACCTGGGAATTGTAAAAAAAAAACACTTCAGCTTTATGTTATTTTTTTTGTGCTACAAATTAAAAACAAGAAACGAACTTTGTTGTATACATTTATTTGCTGAACACTCATCTCGACTGAAAAACTAAGTGGGTACAAAAAGTTATTACAAAGGCAAAAGTTTGTGTTCATAGTTTTTTTATTAACTTTCATGCAAAAACTACAGATCAGAAATAATTGAAATATGGAAAATACATAGATAGATGACTATATAAACATACCTGTATGATTTCTATTAAAAAATATGTCTTATATTTTTTTGTAACTTAATTGTCGAACAAGACATTTTAGCCATCTAAGAGTAACAATAAATTTCATTTCATTTAAAAAAACGATAGTTGGACCAACTAACCCTGCGTCTCTTGAATATCTACTCTCTACAGAAAATCAAGCTGAAAGCGGCACAAACACTCTTAAAACATTAAGTCCCAAGGAATACTTACTCAGACGTCAAGACCCTCGAACAACTAGCATATTCAGATAGGTCACAGAGAGCCTTGTAGCCTGGCCTGGCTTCCGCAGCCATCTCGACATACAGGGCGTAGGTGGACACCAATACCCCGACAATACCTGCCGCTATAATAGCGCGGCTGTGGTTTCGGCTGTTCATCTCGACAAATTGTATCTGTAACTAACCCAAACAAATTATCTTTCACTTAAGTACGTCCTTGACGCGCTCGTAATAGCAATTTTTTTTTGTCGACAAGTGGCCCTCAAGTTTTTATACCTATTTAAATATATAAGTAGGTACAGTTAAAAGCACATCAGTACCGCCCTTATGTCGTTCTCTTAAGAACTAATATCGAACTTCAAATGAATACCACGATGCACTGTTATACGTTCATTTAGTTTATTGAACAATTTCGCTTTATTAACATAGATATCTAAAAAGAAGAAAGCGGCAAGAACATATTTTCAAGTTAACATAAAGATAGTTGAACTTTTTACTAACTTTACTTACACCAAGACTTAAAAATGAAGTTTATGAATTACGTAAATAGAAAGTTTTACCATTACTACAAGCTTGCAAAAGCTTTAGAAACGGCATTGTGTAGGCAATACCAACAATTTTCAGGAAAATGTTTTCGAACCATTTGACTTGGAGAGTTTCAATAACATCTAACGAGTAATAGCGGCTTCCAGAGCGAGTATAAAGTGAATCCGCCATGATTGGCCACTTGAGCGGAATCTCAGCGCAAACATGCATGCACTGGGCAGAAAGAAAGAATAATGTAGGTAGGTACTCGAAAGTAGCTGCGGACAGCTGTTTACTCGTAATGTTAGCATTATAAATAAAAGCTGAAGATTGATGTATACGATAAGTAGGAACTATGGAGTAGAAAATTCTTCATTAGTGATATCCATAACTTTTCTCATTATTGAACTAGGTAATTCACAAGCTTGAAATAAGCTTATGAATTACCTTCGCTTAGAGTTCTATAACAGTTAGGATATTGTGACTGATTTGGGTAGGTCGATGTGATGCTGACCTAGATTTGGAAAGGATTTAATATGCTCAGTTTTTTTACTGTTTTTTTTTGTTATTTTGAAGGGGAAACCCAAAACAAAAATAATATTAATAACTTTCGGAAGTTTTACAACGAATTATGATACACAAGTAAATACCTAATCAGAAATACATTAACACATCTCGTTGTATATTCTCCTTATGATTTGACAATATTCATGATAATCCGATGTTAATAAACTGTAGAGATGTATTAAAAGACCAAACAGATTTCGAATCCAAACGTAATTAAAACTGAAATATTGGGCAATGTTCATGAATACGGGTAATAACTCGATTAATTATGTATTGCTAATTAAAACATCGAAATGGAATTATTGTGAATATTGGAAGATTATCGCCCAGTGGACAGAATTCGCACAAAGCCTGCCAATTTACATTTAAAACGGTCCGACATTTAATTTGATTAAATAATGTTATTGACAGCGTGTACTCAGATATTGTTTAATAATTTTTGGGGTGTTCACTTTATATTTGGTCTGCTGAAATTAATTCAAAACTCGATTGATTTAATAAGTTATTTTAATAATGCGTATAGATGAGAGGAACCAAAACGATTTATTTTTTGATAAAGTTAAAGTTGCATATGTAAATCACATCTTAGTACGAATATAGTAACAATAAAAGGGCAATATAAGTGGCTAGCTTATAAATATGTTTATACATAATATGTTTTCTACAAGTTTTCATGTTTTACTTAGCAATACCTATCCTCGTTTTATCTGGTTGTTATGCTAGATAGACCATCGTCGTCTGACTGTTTTTCCGTCAGTTCCTACTATGTCAGGGCTGTATAAATATATGATCATATGATCGATTTCATCTTGCAGTCAAGATTTAAACTGAAAATTCTAATTCCCAGTGTAAACAATATGTCGACTGCTTTTTATTTTTAAATCAATTCACACGCTCTCTTACAAATCAATTTTATTTTGAAGGGGACTCGTACGTTCGTAGACAGCCACAAAGAAAAAAAAACGCATAAAAAAGTCGCCCAGCGGTGCCTACCTACTTCGCTACCCACCCCTTCGTGTACACTCGGCATTATGGCTTTGCTGTTTAAAATTAAAAAGAAAACAAACAGTCGGCTGGTGGTCTCTGTTTTATTAGCATAAGGCAGTAAAAATAATCGTATTAGCACTCGAGGTCGAGCACGTTGCGTTGCGCTAATACTAATAGGTGGGTTCGGATTTATTACCATCAATGCAAATGATGGTTATTATTTAATGACGGTAGTAGTTTAGTATTTTAGGTAAATTGTATTTTACTTACAGGGAATTTAGTAGGCCACACACAGTAAACATTTATTGGGTAGGTAGGTGAATTCATTGGATGATTTCTTTCTATATAACTTTACATCACACTGAGATCAAAATATGTTAAGTAAATATTTGGTCTTACTGATTTAGGTTTCACCTCACTATCTTAGTATTGCAAAATAATATGAAGTCATCGTTCTGACCAAAACATTTCTTTAATAAATTGTATATTATAAATTAAATTTAGGTACGGGGAACAACACGTCAAGGTAATCACTTGCAATACGATATTCATTCTAATGCCAACGACATATGAAGGGTTCTGAGTGACGTAATTTTCATCGCACATTAGGTAAATTTTATTTTTTTAAAACGATACCTATAATTTACGTTCTACGCAACACGCATAATAAACAAAACATACGAATTTAAACGAATGCAATAAATGTTTACTTTACTAATTACCTTGATTTGTTCGAAAAAAAAAGATAAGATATATTCTCGCGAAGTGCCACGCAAACAGATCACTGTACAGATAACTGATAAACAGTTAATCACTTGCGCCACTGGCTGATAAAGAATTAATCACTTTTTAAAATGTGGACTATTCACACGCTGTTTTCGGTTACGCTCTGTACTTTGTCTTGCGCACTACTGAGTTATTCACCGAAGCACAGACACCCCCGTGTGAGAAAACATACCGATTAATATTCACAATCAATACTAAAGGTGGGAAGGACTTTATAAGTCTGATTACTTTAACGTCTTATAACTTGCAAACATCTAAATAAACGTTTCCAATACCTTATCAGTACAAAGGCACTTGTAAAAGTTAGGTAAATCTCATTTAAACACTGTTAACATTCAAAGTTACAAAATTCGAAATGAGCTAAATTTGATCTGAATGTTTGGGATACATCGAGAAAAGGTCTCATCGATTCCACATCCGCGAAAAACATTATTAAGTTAAGAAAATATAAAGCAGAGTCATCATTATTGAGCGACTGCTGCAGCCCATGACTTTGCGTGAAAGAGTAACAAACATACCTACATCCAGACCTCCATATCCATACAGTGTTACAAACTATCGCGTTTAAAATATTAGTACTAGGTATTATTTATAATTAAAACAGTTGTAAAACTCAATCTAATGTATACTTTCATACTTTTTCTGCAGTTTGCTCTGCCAAAATAAATTCCAATATCAATCTCGTAAAGGTTTTAGATTTATGTATATTTGACTTATCCTCACACTTAATATTTTAGTCGGAATGTGACAGATTTGAGAGCCGTGTGTAAAAGAAGATATGTTTAATTTTTTACTGGCAAAATCAGTCTCCGATTAGGCCAGGGTCGGGTGCGGACGCTCATAAAAAGTTGGTCGTGTGCCTATGCCACTCATATGGAAGACTAGCTGTGCCCGGGTATAGGTTCACTTGGACAACAAGCTTTTAAATGTATTTAGTCTAAAATAAAAACAACAAGTAAAAGTTTGTTTCCGATATTTACCCGACCGGGGATAGAAAGTGTAGTCAAAGCGTATTTGTATGCTGTGCTAGTCGCTGTATTCTGTCTCAGGTTCCCGAAGGAAGAATACCAGAATCATGATACGCACAGCATCATCACGATAAATGCTGAGCTCAAAGATCTTTTAGGTACCGTTCTTAGTAGGTATATTTAACATTGTTTTAGTTAAAATTTTAAACTAGTAACTAGTAGGTAACTAGGTACCTAATAAATGTTTTTATTGTTTCTTTCATACGCATCTACCGCATTTACAATCTCAGTCTTTTTTTAAAGTTCGTTAAAGACATTCAACTGCCATGCCGCGAGAGAAAAGTATTTTACCGACGATGAAATAAATTCCAAAGAATTAAAATAATGAACTGGTTGCAAAATTAGGACTATCACACCTCAGGGTTTCCCCGGATTTATCAATTTTGTAGGACGTCCGGGTCCAAGTGGACTTTTTAAACAAAACGGACGAAACCCGAACCCGGATAATGAAACAATATTTTTAACATACAACTAGCTAAGGCGACCTAACCAAGGCGTTATATTTTCAATAAGTTGAAAATAACAATGTTTGATGATTTTAGTTTGGGCAAGTTTAATTGTAAATAATTATTTTTAGTCCGGGTCTCTTATTAAGTTGATGGCAGGCCTACTCAAACTAAGCTTTTCCCATGTTCTATGTATTACCTAGTACCAGACTATTTATACTTACTTGAGGCATCAACCAAACCCACACACAGACCCAATTTTAAAAATAGAAAATAACAATTTATAAAAGTTAGTTTCCTTAATTGATCGGACCGGGAATCGAAACGGGAATTAGCACTTTGAGTACTACTACATTGCCACTATGCCCCCAAAGTCGTCGATATAAATGTGAATCCGTTGTTCATAATATTATCTTCTATAATTTAACGATTAATTAATTAATAATATATCTGACTGACA
Organism: Glyphodes pyloalis; assembly: GCA_037074685.1. Lineage (NCBI taxonomy): Eukaryota > Metazoa > Arthropoda > Insecta > Lepidoptera > Crambidae > Glyphodes > Glyphodes pyloalis. The sequence goes on along the minus strand of JAYKKO010000005.1, from coordinate 10,328,771 downwards.
TGCGCACTCTTAGAACTAACTAGGCCCAAAAGTTAGTACGTTGTACGTCGCCGTACACAAAATATAAAGGAAATTAAGATATTTGAACGCAATTATTGTGCTTTAAAAACTTGATGAACGCTTCTGGATCGACGCGAAATGTCATATCAACACGTCCAAACTTCATTTCGTAATTCAGCACTGAACTTTTTAGAAACACAGTGTCACTTTTAGTAATATGAAAACAACGTCAATACACGAACACTCTTTGTAGCTGGAAAACCAATTTTATAGACACAAACAAGTGGCTGCCAACACAACGAATCTAACTCATGATATTATTGTTATCTGCCGTGGTCATTTTTCTGTAACTACTGAGTGCAAATAAAATGTTTGATTTCAATAATTCACAGTTCCAATATCACTTTTTAAATTTTGTCACAATAAAATATTTACCTAAAGAAAATAAAACAAAAGACAATCCAGAATTTTACGACGAAGAAAGAGACAACGTTATTGGCAAGAGCAGTAAGACCAAGCGCCACATTGCCAATGACGCCCCATATCGCGGAATGTGCGTTTTATCAAGTTGGTAACACTGTTTTAGTTCACCATCGCGACCGCAACGTAGCGTTAGCGTCGTGCAACACCTTTCATTGTATTGACTATTGACTGATTCTGAATACAGAGAATAATGTATAAAGTTAATTTAACATATTATTGCCTTAGTTCTTGTTAAAATATATCATAATATGTCTTAGTATAAGTGGAATTATGCCTCCGTTTACGTGAATGTGAAAGAAGACAGCCTGTCGGGTGCTACGCGGCCATTTTACTTGCAATGCGGCAACGGTGTACGATCCGCCATTGGAAACGGCTAGTGTCTTTTTCTGTGTGCAAGATTTGTATTTCGTCAAATATCGCGGCCTAGAAACCAGGGATAACCATGTGTGATAAAAGTGTAGTGCGGACTTTTGTGTAGTGAAGCACGGTGGTCGGGTGATTCGAATAATGTGCGAACGATGGAAAACGAAGTGAAGCAGCGCAATCAGAGAAATAGGCGAAGGGAGCGGGCACAGCGCATGCAAGCACAGCGAGAGAGCAAAGTTAAGGATGGGGACAGTGGCGAGGACGAGTCTCCGGCGAGAGAGAAGCCGCCTCGTCCTCCGGCCAGGAGGAAGAAGTCGCGGGAGCCGCTGGGAGAGGAGGATATCATTGATGGTTTCGCCATAATGGCATTTCGCACCTACGAAGATCTAGAGGTGAGTCCATAGTCAGGAATTAGCAGCACGCTGGTGAACGTATTAATAAACCTTAGTACAGATTTGGGCTTCCTTCTTTGATATAGTGCAAAACGTATGTTGTTTACGTTTACATAAAGATGGGTAGGTATATTCAGACAAGAAATTATCTCATTGTAACCTACCTATGTATTTGAACGAGGAATTTCGGTACAAATAAGAAACTCCACTAAATATAATATAGTTGAATTGAGGTCTTCATTAATCTTTTATAATAGACCATAGCACGTAAGCATAGAACTAAAGTAATGATAGATGCTAATAATAATTAAATGCACAAAACTTCTTAGATTCTCTTTTTTTGTGCTTTGTAGTGCAGTTTCTTCTTTCCTTGATACTCATTACAAAAACGGCGCTCTGTAATCGCTTTGGACGTCGCCTCGGAAGTGCATTGACCCATCGAATGAACCCTGTGTAAATGACTTAAAAATTAAGATTATTTGTAAAATATTTACTAAGAAGTGCAAGAAATAGTGTTTAAACAAAATTCATAGCGTGTTGTATTACATGGTAGTATTCGAAGTAGGTTTTATCAATAGCACGTATTGAGCATTGTGTAGTAAATGTACCGAGCAGCTGACGATAGGCGCGCCCGGCAGAGTGGGCCGCTGCCGCCGAGTGCAGTCGCGGTCTCCCACAAAGTGTAAATTTGGTCTAAGTGGCTTTCGCTCGTTTGTGCTCATTTATTGCGCCGTCCTCAAATGGCAATATGTTGTGCACGTTGAAGTCTCGTATGTGCACAATAAAACTACGTTCAGCGCTATCGTTTTAAATTATGGCGACAGGCTTGCCGTTTGTGGCTCGTTGGTGCGGCGGCCGCGTATATTATAGGCCCGAACAGGTTCCTTTGCTCCTATTTAATTCACAACATGCGGTCTGCAACGCTTATGCAATTTCTACTTACAATGGCTGAAAGTTAATTTCTACACAAAACAGGTTTTTTGTGGTAATGAAGGCTACAGTGACGACATATGGTGATGGATTTTAGCCTCAGACGTATGTACCTACCTATTGTTGTAACATCAGACTAAACATGTACATGCATAATATTAAGATAATATGTGTTCCTTTATTATATGTATGTTATAGGTAAGTATTAACATGTTGACGTAAAACATAATTGAGGTGCAGTCCCTATTAGAGCTATGTTTTGCTTGCTCTACCTTTTTATCAGATGATCGATTTATTTAAAGGATTTGATTCTTTAATGGTAACTAATAATAGGTATTAAATGTTTTCCGCGACTGCAGCTGTGTTATTTCGCGATATAAAGTATCCAATAATGCAATCTAGTGTCCCATCTATCTTACCTACATAGGTAGGTACCTAGAAAAATTCTTTCAAATTCATTGTGTACTTTTTACGCAAAATGGGTAACAAATATCCATCAATTCCCACGATTTCGTTCACGTTATTTTGTGTTTTTAAATATCCTTTGTGTTACTATGGCATTTAATCTGCTTAGAAGAAATTTCATACAAATCCATTCAGTAATTGAGTTTTACCATTTATAAAATTAGTAAGATAAGCAAGAATCTAACAATAACCTGTACAGACTCGAATAGATTATATTTCGTTATTTCATGAAAATATCAAGTCTATTTAGGCTTAAATATAGATGAATAAGTACTACAGCTAGTACATTTCGTTAGGAACGTAGGACGACTGCAGTACGTACCTATTTATTAAATACTCTACTTGTTAATAGCAAATTTCTAGTTATAACATAGTATGAATATGTACCAATTTTAATGTACGTTAGCGTAATTGGAAATTTTATTATTAAAGAGAAATGTTGATGCATAAAACTCTAAATCGAAAACAAATCCATAAATATCAGATTGCCTTTCTGATGTCACACATCTTAGGTACATGCATTATCAGTGAAATTTATCCTGGTTTAGAAAAAACCTAGTTCGTAATATTAGATTGGAAATTTTGGGTCAATATGGCCCTAAAATTATAACGTAGCGAGAAAAGTATTAACGCCGCAGCAGTGACTAGCGGAACTACTGAAAATCTCATACAAACTGACACTACGTAAATGTTTTGGATTACCGTATTTGTTGGCGTCAATACGCAACAACGATTCGTACAGTGTAAACCACGCAAGACTTGGACTTTGTACCGCTTTATGCCGCGTGTTTAATAAAATAATATCGAACTGCAAGCGTTTATTGTAATCTGATGTTTACCGTTCAGTGAGGGATATATATGCTTCTAATATTCATTAAAATAATACACGCAAAAACTCTAATCAATGAACAATTTCACAAACCCAGATCTCAAAAATCACATTATTTTCCTTACGCTGGCCATCGAATTCCCTGTATCCTTATTACAAAGCGACCATTACCTTACTATGACCTTATTTAAGTAAGTAAATAGACACAACCTCTAAGGGAAGTTAATAAGGAAACGGTCGAACTTTTGCCACAAGTCGCACCTCATTGAAAATGGGTATACCTAATCGTTTTAAATAAAATGTTCAAATATCAACTGAGGTAGGTAGTTATAATCGCTTACCGTATTCGAAAGCAATCAAAGAATAGAGAGGATTTGATTCAATATAAGTATACGAAATGTTTATGTACTTATTTGTAAAAAAAATAACAAAAAGGTTAGAAAAACTCTACGTAAACAGTACAGTGCAGAAAAATAATTTAGATCGCCGTATTTAATAATCACAATACTCAGACAATGTAATGCTGGTGGGGCTGGTCCATAGGTATTTCAGATATTGTAGAGATGGCGGACTGTTTGGCCGAGTCAATATGTAAAACCGACAGACTGCTAGTCAGCCTGTATTCGTAAATATCTGTTTTCTAGATTATATTTCTTTAACTCAAACAATATTGTATTGCCGTCTTTACTTGCAAAACGTAAAACTGTTTGTAATCTATGAAACAATTGACTCTTTAAAAATAGATTATTCAATAATGGTACATATTTTGTTGTGTTCTGTGGAAAGTTCTGTGCAGAATTAACTTCATTCTTATTCCTATTATGTGTCTAATTAAAAAATAAATACGTGCTAAAGTATTAGTAATGATTATTTTACATGACTTAAATTTTTAATTATCCTTTGACCGACTATTCGGTCCTTTAATTGACGGTTTCTTATTAGACTTCTGGTAATAAGCTGCCTACTTACAGTGTAAATTTTCTTACACTAATCACAAGCCCTAGATCGAAATATTACCACTAGAGAAATGGCTTTCAGTTCAATTCAACCATTCGTCGTCCATCTTTCGAATTACGACGACACGCTCCTCCAGGTCAGCAGCAAGGCTAACGTTCGCTTTGATTTAAAAGATATTGAAACTCGTTAACGATTTCGCAAATCTGTAGTAGATTTAAAAAGAATAGTCGCACAAATAAATGTTCGTGCTCTTGGTACGGAAAGCTTGATGTAGTAAATGTAGGTCAGGTTAGGTTACTATGTATCGTTGCCTCTTTCTGCGAGATCGTCATATCGCAGAAGGAGGTCATGGAGAGGGAGCGCGAAAGCGACCCTGCCGCTCCGGCATGCAGAAGACGCAGGAGGCTGCGTGCAAGGCGACAGTTTGCCCGCCTAGCGCCTCCTGGCGGGGACCAGCCGGCCGCGGGTGTGGGGATACCCCGGACGGCCTTGCACGGTCCTACGCAGCAGAGCGGGAATGGCTTAGCACGCTCGGCCGTTCCCGCCGGCCCCCCCCGATCCAGGGGGGCGAGTTGAGGTCTAAAGACCATTCCGCCTGGCGCCGTAGCTGTTGTGGTTTTTACCGTTTTCCCATGGCGCCAACCAAAGGCGATGAGAGTGTGGGGGGAGTTTTTAGTTCGGGTAGTCCCCGCCCCTTCTGGGCGGGGGAGTCCCACACACGTTGCTGCCGTCCCCACGGCAGCGATATAGTGCGAAAAAGCATTCTCTCCCCCTTAAAAAAAAAAAGGTTACTATGTATGTACTATGGAGTTTCGGCAATATTTAATTTTACGGCTAAAACTGCCTTTAAATTTTTGTCAACAAATTAAATTCAACAATTTTCACTTTATTCACAATTCACTTTAATCATGCTCGACTTCGATTTTACAATTCCTTCATCGAGTACAGTGAAGCGTGACCCCGCTATTTGACACCTGCGGTGCAGAGAACCACTGTATCTGTTTATGGTATTTGATGTTTTTCCCACGGTCCGCTCGTCCCTTTTCCCTTCCGTAAACCGAACAATTTAAGAATAAGAAGCTTGAAAAGCGTGTACAATTGATTTGTGAAGACATTTTTTAATTTTCTTTAAAAGAATCTGTGCAAATAAAAATAATTAATTAGAAAAAACATGTTCTAAACTAATTTAAAAGTCTCGTCTTCCCGTCTGCCGAAAAATTGGATAGGCCATTATGAAGTTAGCATATGTGTAATATTGTAGAAATAGTATATTGGAAGCAGCTCAATTTTGATTTTTAGAGCAGTTTAGCAGCTTTAGTTATTTAATATTATATATTTTAGTCATCAGCAAGTTTAAAGTCCGATTTTTCAAATGTGAGATAAAAAATAACAGTTGAATAAAAGTACCATATATATGAACTATTGAAGATGCGAATGATGATGAAAGTGCAATACGACTTGTCATCATAGTATTCCGTAACAAAATTACTTATGACATTCTTAATTCAACAGCTTATATGTTATCGGCTTCTTTATTTTTATCTGACGATTGATTTTTTTTAATGTGAAAATAATTAGTAGAACACAAGAAAAAAATATTATTTTTGCGTCGCTTTTATTCAAAACTAATTTTATGTTTCAAACGTGACGATTGCTGTTAAGCTCCGAACTAATCTGGTACCATGAACTCATAGCTTTTACTCTTACTATATTCGATATTAGTTTGCCAATACACAATTCAGACACGAGAAAAAAGTAGTTTACCTACTTCGGAATAGGTAGGTAGTTATTTAAAAGTATGTTTTCTTTCTTCAGTTTCATACTACATTTTCAGTAAATAGCATAATGAGTTTATGGTTTTCTTTTATTATTATTAAGTCGTTAACCTCAGTCGAAGGTAATTAAGTGGATTGTAAACTTCGTACTGGTTGGTGGTCGCACACACTCTTCCTTCAATCCGCACTAGACCCGCTTGATTGAGTGATGCCCAATCTATTTCACAATCGAATTTGTGGGATGATAAGTCTAAAGATATTATTGAACATCCACAGAAAAGTGATTACTGACGCAGGTTACGACGCTCAACCGCTTTTTAAGATGGAGACCCCATAAAAGAACGAATATATTTAGTGCATTTAATATTCGTTCGTTTTATATCATCATCGTTTAATATCAAATGTCCGACCGCCCCTAACACTAAGACGCTCTTCTATTACTCGCACCGACAACTCTCCCCAGAGTACGATGTTTGCACGTCGTGACATAAATACTTACCTGGACCCAACTTTAAACCGCTTCGGTTCGCTTCTATTACCACTTCACAGATTCTTACCGAATTTTATTACGGCACTTGTACTTTCAACACCCAACTTAGCCAAGCATCCATCTAAGCTGAAAAGGATAAACAGGGTGTATTTCTAGATAATTATGTCTCTTACTAGCCTGTGCTTTAAATTTTTATTACTTACATTTGGATTAAGGTACCTGAAGATGTAGTTTTCTTGCAAGTTTTTCTAGTATTTTTTAAGTTAAAAAAGATACGGCTAAATAATTATAGGCTACTACTACCAATTAGGAATGACGCTGTTCTTTCAGGTAATATAATAATATATAAAATACAGTTCTTTTAAAATTCTATAAATTAGTGCCCGCATTTATTTTTCTCTTTTTATTCTTAATTATCTTTAAAACGTCATTAATTTGCTGTTCATCAGAAAATATACAAAGCGAACTATAATTTTTATTCGGTTTTTTATATATCGAGATTTAAAGGATTGCAATCAGGCCTACCTAATTGATAATGTTATTGTATTTATTGTGCTATTCTATTAATCTATATTATGCTTTGCGTACGGGATAGGCATAGATATAAATAAAGAATTTGTTAACATGCAAGTGCGCAAATTTCAGCAAACCTTTCCCGTCTCCGGGCCGCAACTTACTCTGCAATAGCATTTACTCAAAAGAATATTGTTGAAAAATTGCTTTTGTCTTGGCGGTTACGGCTGCCGCCGCGCCACGCCCGCAGGGGAAGTTTTGTTTACCATATGGTTTGAAAGGTCTTATCGTTTTACGGCATTCATAGTTTCGAAATGTTTTTTGTTTACTCAATAACAGTGAAATATTCGATTTCGATGTGAATAAGACGGAATCACGATTGCGTTTGTAGATAGTCATACTTTTGTATGATTCTTATTATTAGTTATATTATTTGTTTTTTAGAATATCTCGACTGATCCTATGTCACTCTGGTTTATAGAACATTTAAATATATTTTAAATTAATTCAATAAAAAAACATTTCTTCTACTTACTTACTCTGAATCACAAAAAAGTTTATTTATTTATTTAAAACTGTTTTGCACAATAAAGTACAACAGGTGAACTTAAATATTACGGGCATTCTCTACCAGTCAACCCTTGGGTTATGCACGCACTCAGAGAATTTGTATTTGGATGCGGTAATAGTGAAAAAGTGCGTAAGTAAAATAAAAAAAACGTATCGTAAAAAAAACAATTAACCAATAATTGTAAATAAAACGTTATCAATTTTATTCTTAGTTTCCAAAACCAATTCGCTGACTCAAAAAGGAGACATCTTATTCGATATCAAAGGAAATAAACCTCTTGGTATCCTGAATTTAATGTTAAATGTATTACCCACTTCAGAAGCTCGTTATAAGATGTGCCAAGTGCCTAAGTGGCGAAAATCGCGATGGTCGGTGGAGAGCGGCGTCGACGTCAGGGGATAGGTTGTGGGGCGCTCGCGGCGTATCTCGGCGATCTGCCCACGATCGACCAGGGCACACTCTTCGCTCTCGGCCATCGCGATCAAACAATCTGATGAGAGCTACCGGGAATCGATATAAACATGTAGCTGAAAGCGCCCCTCTTCTGTTCTCGATTCTCAACAGTATGACGAGTGAACACTCAACAACTTCTTATCAGATTAAACGTTTTTTAGCGTAACTAATATCGTACGTTTCGAGCTCTTATCAACGAAGGTTATAACTTAGCTTGGTGTGGTTTAAACATCGGAAAGAAAACGTTACTAATTTACTACAAATACTACGATATGGTAACAATTACATTGTGTACTAGGTCAAATAAGTCTTATATTTTGAGCTTATGGAGTTAGGCAGTGAGATACATTGATTTTAACATTTTATTTTATTATCTATAGATAAATAGGATTAAATCAAATGATAAAAGTTGAGTTTGAAACGAATAAGATTTGAAATTGATAAAACGATTACTGTGCACTTTCTTTCGTTTTATTTAGAAAGTGTAGTGATTCACATACCTACTCGACTAACATCCATTACGTAGCTTCATAAATAACCACAGCCTCGTTTGTCTTTTGCCGATGGCTTGTTTTGTTAATAATAATTGTAAAATCCATAGTAGCAAGATTTATTATCTTTAATCTAATATATGCGCATTTAAAGTGAGTGTGCTGCGAAGAAATGAGTTATAAATTTTTATTAACAGTTATGAGGTGAAAATCTGAAATATTTATGTTACGTCACGTATCATTACAACATGAGCTTTTGATCTGGAACCTTTTTGAAGGTCAATATACACTTAAAGTTATAAAACCATGCTACGACTTCGAGCTACTTTTGTGACATGATATTTACGTTCTAGAGTGAATAATTAGAATTCATAAAGGTAAATTTATGAAGTTTTTAGAATGTTCTTCCAGACAATAACATCAATAAGCATGTGTTTTCTGTTGTGTCTACAGGACAGGTATCAGTAAGTATTAAGTTCATTACAGAACATAATATAAACATACAACATTTACTCCATTATCTTAGAACACACGTCAAGTTGGAGCAAATGTTTACCGAGAAGTTTAGTAGTTAGCGATGCGCGTAGTTACTCACTGAGTTCCGCCATCAAGCTTATAATATCATTATTACTTTATTTGATTGCACCATTTATTTTAACCAATGCCAATTTAGGTTTTATTAGAGTGTAGTTATTGAGATTTAGAAACCTTATAGTTTCGTCATGTAAAGGTGTGATACGTAGGTTTTATCAGTTTAATGGTTACCGAACTAAAAAAAAATTTTGAAAATGGACAAGGTATTTTTTTAATGAAATAAAATTATATTTCCATATGTATTACAGTTTTTATTAGAATAAACAGGTAGATATTACATACATGTTTATTATGAGTAAAAACCACTATGGATCCATAAAATGCGCGTCGCCGAACACACTTTATTTTTTATTAACTAAATGATAGAGATAGCAGACGATACAAACGAAACGTTTTTGCTGTTTAAAACCGATTGCCAAGCTACAAATTACATAACCATTAGTTAACAGCAGCTAGTTTCAGAGTTAATTCAATCAATATTCTCCCCGCGAATCTGGTCTCGCGAGAATTAACTGCAGTTCCGTGGAATGTTAAATAATTGCCACAGTTTACGACTACCTCAGGTAAATTAGAAATGACTGTGTAACTTACGTACAAAATGAGTTCTTTGTTGAAGTATGATTGATGTGTAATTCATTAGATATATATTGACTACAATTGATGGCGGTATAATATTAAAGGTCCCGGTAAATATAACTCCGAAGTAGAAAACCGCAACATGGAGTTAGGTATAAAAACTTGAAACAAAAACTTACGAGTTCTTATGAAACCCAATGATATTTAATAACAATCAGGTGAAAATTTAAAACAATATTTCACTTAAGTAGTAATAAAAATGTATGATAATAGGTATTTGTGTAAAGAAAGGTTTAGATAACATAGGAGATAGGTTCAGAAGTTTAGTGTTTTATGTGGACACAGCCCTGCTCCCCGCCCCGCGTGGGGGTGGGCGAGACAGGTAATCGGCTCGTGACACGCGACGAGCGCCGCGACAGCCGTTTACAAACATTTCGATTACGTCCCTCATATTTGTTTCCACGCGCCACTATTTTTCCCTCGCTCAATTAAATTGTAAGTTGTTCTGAGACTTAGGTGGTTATTTAATTGCTTTCACATTGTTTTCTTCGCTTGTTTTTTATTGATTTGGGTAGGCTGCACAAATGTAAAATGAAGACTGAACTGCCGACAAACTGTCTTGCAGTTTGGCAGAAAGTGTCATGAAGTACTGTATTGTTTTTGAATAAATAAATAAAAAAAAAAAAAATAAATAAGAGTGAAAAAATAAGCAAATGCTTATGTTTTCACTCTTACTCAATTTGTTTTCTGTATCTGTAAAATTTGTGATCTTTATTAGACCCATTATTTGCTATGATCTACCTGCCTTTATTTAGTTAATAATCCCAATAGAATGCTCTTTGTCGATGTGGTTCTTGCAGAGTTTTTTTTTGCTGTGCGTCTACCGAACCATAGTAACTTTTTTGGGTGGAACTTTTTTGTCCAGTTCAGCATAATTATTTTTTAATAGCATATATTTATGTTTTTGGATACACAATGGAGGGCATAGTATTTAATTTAAGCTTTGAATAGCCGCTGTGAGACTATAAGTTGATATGAATAAGAGTTTTCATATTGGATACCATTGAAATTCTTAAGTATTTTCTTCTCAAATTTAATCCTTATATATATATATTATATGAAGCTATCTTATATATAAAATTCTCGTGTCACAATGTTCGGTCCCGTACTCCTCCGAAACGGCTTGACCGATTCTCATGAAATTTTGTGAGCATATTGAGTAGGTCTGAGAATCTGCCAACATCTATTTTTCATACCCCTTAGTGATACATTTTTCTTACTTAAGAATTATTTATATTGCAAAACAACGTTTGCCGGGTCAGCTAGTAATATTATAAAACTTATCCACCCTACGTACGTATTCACGCTAAAATTAATCTATTGATTAATATGAAATTTGGTAAAGACTAGTGTAAAAGGACATTATGATTTTTCTTATACCTTAAAAAATCCCAAGATTAAGTTATGTACCAGGTTAAAGTTATGTACCTCCTCAGGTATGATTTTATTGTTTAAAAAAATAACTTCTGATATACAATCTATCCAAAGCTGCAAGTATCTTCTAAAATAACAAACAAGTATTTTTTCCTTTCCCTACTGTGATTACTTGAACCGAACATTATAAGTTTATAATTATTTTGATTTCGGTTAATTTTTCTACTTATGTCTTATAGGCAGAAAGGGAGCACTTTCTTATATGTATTGATATTTAAGTCACTTTACCGTCACGGATCGAATATGATACAAACAAGTACTATATGCACAACTAACAATAGTTTTCAAGCTTAAATAACTATGATTATGATGGTAATGGAAGTGACTAAAGTAGAAACTTAGATTAGGCGCTCTTTCGTTTGAATTAATTTACAAGCTCAGATAATCGTTGATTAGTACAATGCAGTTCATATTATTATCCTAATCTTTGCGCGCTAACTTTGCTGGCTTGTCTGATGGCTTAATTAATGACCCGCCGTGTCGTTAATTAAACAACTCAGCCAGATTGAAGTTTGCGCTTGCGCCCATGGCTGCCCTCAGATTAAAAACAAAATGCAATTTAGTGTGCACCGACGCTCAACCCTGAACTCAAGTCATTAAGCCGTAAGTTCGTTATAAGGAACCGTTGGTTAAATTTCGTTTAAGAAATGGATTGTTTGGCTATTTAAGAACTAAGCCTATGACAATACACGAAGACGATTTAAAATCACACTTAAATCTGTAATACCTATTACTTACTTACGAAAATGAAATGGATTTTGTGTGTTTACCGAAAAGCAAAAGCAAAGAATGCCTTTAATCGAAAGCCTTTATCATATTTTATTCTATGTTTCCAATCAGATTAAATAAAAGTGAAGACAGATAATAACAAATTGCTGTTATGACCTATTATGACGTATAACTCTTCATAATGACAGTATCGATGTTGTCACATTAGTGATTAATTCGTTGTTGGTGAAGCAATTATAGCAAATGACCGTTGTCGGCAGGCCGCTCTGCCGCGCGCCGAGGTGTGACCACTTTGTGGCGTAGGTAGACGATTATTACCTCGCGGCCCACTGAGTTATTGACCGATGCTAATTATTTGAAGCCGTCTTGTAAACATGCCTTAACACGTTTATACAGTGACAAGCTGCTAATTGCCACACTCGTACAGTCACGAATCTTTTTCATATCATATGATCAATGAAATTATACTAATTACATCACTATGTAATCAGCTGTCAGAGAAATGATTTAGCGATTAATCATACACAAGTTTTCACGTCAGAGATTGATTTGTTAATGTCGAGGTGAGACGTGTGAATGTTATATTGAGTTAGCAAACATGCATTATTGAGAAGATACATGTTCTGCCAAAATAATGTTGTGGTTGGAAGCGTCTAGAATTAAGAAGCTCCCTTTCCCACGGGGACCGCCACCCGCCCGGCGGCAGAAAAATAGCTCGCCCGATTCTGCGAATTCGTGATAACTTTTTTATGAGACTGAAATGAATTGTATAAAATCTTCGGTGGAAGTCACATAAAGTTCTCGAGAGAATTTGCTTTCGTCGCAGTCCTAAAGAGATTTATACCTTATAAAATGGAGTTTGAGTTTTCACTTTATTTATTTAGGTAGTCATGTAATGTGGTTAAGCTTTTTTATTTGATTTTTATATCCGATAGTCGACCAGACTAAATTTACATGAACCACAAGGAATCTACTTATTTATTTAAACTATTTAAGTACACATTCAGAAAACAAGTTGTATACTCTCTTTTAAAATCTACGGTATGTCGTTGCAATACCTTTTAGATCATTAATTCTACGCAAAAATACACCAACATTCATAATGTACTATCGGTGCTTTAGTTTTTGTGTGAAGATATGATAAACAACTTTCACTATTATAATAAGTATGAAGAAACAAATTTATCTAAAAAAATCAAATAAAGTGGCATGGCATTTTGTTCTTCGGCACGCTTTTATTTTTCCTCTCGTCTATTAATACGTCGTTAATGTTTACAAAGCGTGTGAGTTATCGTTTATGCGGCTCGGGACATAGTTTATTGTTATTATTTATTCACATTGGGTGACGGTCACGGCAACACGTGTAGTGGCACGAGCCACTTAGCGTCAAATGATACTTCTTAATAATTTGTGTAGCGCAAAATGCGTTGTTTTAAAGCCATTTCTCTCACTATCAACTTGACGATGTCAGTCGTATACACATATACAAAATGTTATCTTACTTCCCAACTGATGGATTATGATCTCGTAACTAGCATAGAAGATGTCGAAAGACAAGAAAAACGTTGTACAAAAAGTAATTTTCTTCTTCACCACTAACATGTCTGATAGCCAGCACATAAATTCTTTACATAAAATAGTTAAAATTGTTTATTAAACTATTTGACAACATTGTTATTGTATTTGTTTTTATATACGTTAATTTATATATTTTCAGCAATTAACATTAAAACTTAAAAAAAGTGCCTTTGGGAGCTACTTTCGCGTTATTTGTAAGAAATATTTAAAATGTAAAACAAATATATATCTCTCTTATTTTTAAATTAGGTAAATATTTAGGGTATATATGTATATATATATATGAAGGTATTCGTTCAGGTGAAACAAGCAACACTTCATGCATCCTGATATTGAGAATGCTTCAAATCACTAGTTCACGCAAACGAAGTCACAGCCACAGCTATTTAAAAATATTTTTACGTACAGCTAATAAATATTCCATGATTCAGTCCGAATGTACCAAATTAAACTAACAGAAAAAGTTTTTGTCATAAATCATTATCGGCACAGGGCTTATGTAGGTATTGGGTATATTATTAATTTTAATGAATTCCTACAAATAGTTAAATTCAAATACTTCTTAGCTTTCATCATCGTGATTGCGACCCTGCCTTTCCTTTTTGAATTTTAAAGCCATGTTAATTGAGCCTTTTCGTTGAATATTTGTCAGAGGCGCACTGTGGGCTGGATTTCGGCTTCCATAGACACCCGATACAAAACGACGAAAGTGTAGACTTTTATGCTTGAACATGCTTAGAAAAGCTTTCAAAAAAATTATAATAAGCATCGCTACGTCGTATAGTTTTTATTGGCGCGCCCAGATTTTTTTTCCGAAAATTTTGTATGGGGATGAATCGAAAAAAAATCATATCTTCGCTGTCGCACAATTGGCCCTAATTCTTTTTGGGACATTTATTCTATGAATTATTTGCAATTTTTTGGTATACTGCATAATATGGCCAGGGGTGTGAAACATTTTTTTAAAATTCGTCAAAAATTTTTATTTTTAAAATATCGTAATTTCAGCTTAGTTTTGACTTAGAAGTCTATAAAATATAGAAAAAATGAACACCAACACTATAAAAAAATAACTATGCTTAAAATCAAGAAAAAATATTCAATTTAATAAACTTACTTAGTAAGTTAAGTCATTTCTTTTTCTTTTACATCAGGTAACGATTTTAACACCCTTTTCACTGTGATTTTAAGTAGATCTTGCAGAATAATTTTAGCCGAAGAGTCCGTAACTGTCATATGATTATCTGATGGGTAACACTCTTTTTTCTCTTTTTGAACTTGGAAATATGAGGGGTACAAATCACGTAAACCTTCCCGTACAACAGTCTCCCTTAATGTGATATATTGCCATTTTGACAACTTCAAAGATAGCAATAAACCAAGCGCCTTCAGGGGTGTAAATATTTTTTTGGTTAAAGGTTGTGTCATCATTATATCTTCAAATTTGCTAATTGACTCTGGATTTTTTAGCATGTATTCAATAACAGAAGCCATGTTTTCCTTCCCGTTTGTTTTTAATTTTGACACAGCCACAAAAACTATTTCACTGCATTCACTGTCCAAATCATCACTTCTTCTTCTGTTTTTTTGCTTCATACATAAATCCTCAAAAGGTTTCCGAGGATACTTTCTTTTGGTCATTCCAATTGAGAACATTGATGTAGATGGCTCCTCATCACGAACTGAAGATGTTGAATTTCCCGGTAAATGACTTACTATGCAGCTAGGCCAGTCAGTATTTTTTTCCAGCCAACTTTCATATTTTTTTAGGAAAACTTCTGCTTTTCTACTTGCTAAAAGCCAACGTTTTTCGAGTGCTCTAGCAAACTTTCTACAAGATTCTCGAAAAGTCACACTATCTTCTTCCGATAAACTGCAGTCTAGACGTGATATTACTGATAAGAACAAATACTGGTAGTCAATAATTTTGTTAACGTTTTTTAACATCACGAACAAATCTACGTTTGAACGATACTCTCCCTTTTTATTCAGATAGTTGTATTCAATTGTAATTGTGAAAGCGAACTGATTCGTAAGAAGTTGGGATAACATATAAATATCCACTCTAATTGCGAGTAATTTACAAACTACCCTCATTATCATTAGTAATGCTATTGGAGACACTATATATGTACTTTTAAATACTATGATGTAATTAATAGAGTATTAGCGAATGTCATAGTGTTTATTAACGTCATTAGCCTTGTGTTCCTATTTTTATATATCAATTGAAAAAGGTGTTTGTTGTAAATGTTTTGGCTGTAATTATAGATACAAAGCTGGAATAAGCTTTAGATTATGGTCCGAGACGCTAAACAATATTTTTGGCTATATTTATAGAAACGTTTTGCACCTTTGGCACAATTTATCACTAATACGCGATATATTCCATACAACCTTGAGGTAGAGGAAATATAATTATGAGGAGAGGGATGAAGACGTGCTAAACTGTTTTCATTAAATAAAAAAATAGATTATATCATACCTACATTCATAAATATACATAAGTACTTATAACTTTCTAAGTAAGTTTATTAAATTGAATATTTTTTCTAGTTTTTAAGTATAGTTATTTTTTTATAGTGTTGGTGTTCATTTTTTTCTATATTTTATAGACTTGTAAGTCAAAACTAAGCTGAAATTACGATATTTTAAAAATAAAAATTTTCGACGAATTTTAAAAAAATGTTTCACACTCCTGGCCGTATTATGCAGTATACCAAAAAATTTCAAATAATTTATAGAATAAATGTCCCAAAAAGAATTAGGGCCAATTGTGCGACAGCGAAGATATGTTTTTTTTTCGATTTATCCCCATACAAAATTTTCGGAAAAAAAATCTGGGCGCGCCAATAAAAACTATACGACGTAGCGATGCTAATTATAATTTTTTTTAAAGCTTTTCTAAGCATGTTCAAGCATAAAAGTCTACACTTTCGACATTTTGTATCGGGTGTCTATGGAAGCCGAAATCCAGCCCATAGTGAGGCGCCGGAGTCAGTTTTTATTGTACGATCTTACAAGCGGCAGCATCTGCCGTTTAGTTCAGTTGTCGTGTCAGTGGCATGGAATATCGCATAATGGTTATGGTAATGGCACCCCTGTTCATCCCCCTCGGTGCTCCGCTTCACCCCTCGCCCCTAGCGGACGACGAACATTTTTTATAATACTGATTCAAAAATGTGTCAGTAGGGACCCTTGTTTGCGCTACTCCCTTGGTGGTCACGTGTTATCACCCCTCTAAAATTTAATTGGTATATTTTAAAGCAAACCTGCCATTCATTGATTCCTAGAAAAAAACGGATTACGCTTGAAATAAAATTTGTCACTATTGACTTGAATACCTATTTGATTTTTCTGCTAAGTCTTGTCCATCTAGCACCATTGTATTTTGCATGTCACAATTTTATGATAAAGATATTTAGTTCACAAAAATACAACTTTAATTACAAAATTGAATTTTTGGAATAATGCAATATGTATTTTATTTACAAGTAGTTAGTAAGTATTTATAATATAAAAACAGAAATTTAATGTGTCGAGTCCTCAAAAATAATAGTAACAATCAGATAATTGTTGTAATCGCGTAAAGTTTAATTGGTACCACTGGATGTTATCTAGTTACTAGTTGCACTAGAAGTTCATCTTTCGTGATTCATTAAGCAGACATAACCGATCCAAGTGGTTTATTTATTTTATGTCACTAAAAATAGATTTTTATAATCGGATAAAATGGAAGAATGCTAAGCCGGACATGTGTTTGGCGTATGTTATGTAAACACGCTAATCCTTTTTAAATAACGAACTTTACTTGTAGCAAACTGTTGTCAAACATATTCCTTCCATTAAGGTACTTCCTTAGCGTTCTCGTAACGATTATTGACTGCAAAATTGATTTATAAAAGATAAGTTAGTCGACGGGAAATGTTAACTTTATCTAGTCGGCGAGGTTTACAAGTTCTTTACCGCTTCGTAACATGCAAAGCTCCTAAACGAGAAGCTAGTTAGGTACTTACTACGTTCTCGCGTCTCGAGTCTCATGCATAGTCATCCAAACGGACGGGACTAAGTATGATTAAGTGGGACCATAATATCACTAACTTAGACTGGAAAATTCGTGCGCTTCTCAACGACCCGAGAATGCTGGCAAGTTTATAGTGGAAGTAGATGAGTTAGTCGGCAGCCCCTCTCACTTCATTTGGCTAAATTATCGTTTCACTGTAGAAAACATTTTCAAAACATAGGTTTACTACATTGCTAATACAGACGTTTTTGCTTAATTGGGCAAGAGTACATCTTGTTAGAATAACAGTGGTAATTTCGGTTTCTAAATTTTTATTTGAAATTATTTGTACATTATTTATGCATTGTTCACAGGCTGCTGTAAAATGTGCTTCCTCACCTCGTACCAACGCATTATCAACGAAGCCGCGGCTGCCACTGGCGGCTCTGGCGGCAGACGCGGCGCGCAATCACCCGCCCAACAACGTCAACTCTCATGTAAGTCGATATTAGTATTAACATTTAAAACAACATAGCAAGCACTTAGGCTCTGGTCAGAAGAAAAGAGTTCAATTACTAAAAATATACATTGCTTGTAGTAAACCAAATTATGGTTTGTGTTGGGGCGTACAACAAAAACGTTCTACCACGCATTACGTACTAAACGTTAATGCGCCGGGTGATCTCACACGTCTAAATGCAGCGAGTCTAAATCCGTGAGCCATCGGCGTGCCTCTTCCGGGCTTCGCTTTCTCGCATAAAATGTACGCAAACTGCCAGTCGGCTTGTCAACGTGGCTCGGCTCATCTCTGAGCTGGCTGCTAAAACAACACGCGTGAAATGCGTACTGTTTACTCGTCTCGAGCAGTTTACCAAACCATTCAAACCGCTATAGAATAACGTCAAAAGTAAATTCAACTCTTTGTTTATCAAATTATAAAGCTTACCATGTTTGCTTTAGCGCTGTATTCTTTATTTTATTTTCTTTATACTTTAGATTGCCTTGTATTTTTGCTGTTTGTTAGTAATTTGTACACTGTCGTTTCCATAATCTGTGCATGTGCACGTAGAAAATGTAGTTATGAAATTATTTTTTATTTAATATTCTGAAAGTAAAATTTCGAGTTCCGAGTACATGTTCCAACACCGTTCAAACTAAGAACTAACTCCCAAAGTATTCTGAACAAGCGGGTCGTTGTTTTAATACGACTCCTTGATTGCGGCGAAAGTAGTAAGACGGAAGTGAATCACAATGCACTCGGATCTCGCAAAGCTGGCGAGGATGAGATGCGGATAGCCGGAGCGTGCACTCGACGCGATATTAAAGCAAAATGCGGGAGAGCACGATTCGAGGTGGTTGCCGTTATTTATCCTCAGTCTTTTACCACTTTTGTTACTCGCAGTGCTTTTTCTTTTATCAACGATTACGGTTAATAATAGATTTTCTCTAAACATACATACATAAACCGACTGTCTTTGAATATTTGATTAACATTATTGTCTTTTAAGAAGTAATTACTTACCTAAATTATTTATACATTTAATACACAAACACTCGTTAAATTCAATGTTTATAAAGCTCAACGGATTGGATTACTTATATCTACATCAGATCAGCGGATTACAAAGATTGTAAAATTAATTAGCGGGCAGGAATTTTGCGAAAGATAATCGGCTATAGCTGGCTTCCTATCGCATCGTGAAATTATTAAACAGCCGGCCGAGCGAGCCTGCAGGGCGGCGGGTTTCAGCCCAATATTGGCCATCATGAAAGCTTTATTTGGTTAACACGTCGCTCACGGCTCTTGCTTCCGTACGGTATTTTTAATTTAACTTTATTTTATTATTTTCCAGTTAAAATCTAGTACAAGCGTTTTTCGTAGGTGTGCTCTAGTCATTTAGCATTTTGATACAATGAATAATGTACAGTTTTTAAAAATTACATAAATGTATGTCCTACTCTGTGAAGCCAAATGACTTTTTACAAGTAGGTACTTTATTTATTATTATTAAAAGTAGGTACTTACAACAAGCCCAAAACATAGATTTCGAGTTGTTAACACATGTTTTCCGCCCCCTTGCGGTACAATCCCTTCTTTGCCTTTATAAGTCTCCGTCGTCTTATATCCGTTAAAATAATCCCAATGTTTCAACGCACATTCATCATAAAATATTATTCTTTCGAGCATTTCTGTTTTCAGAAGTGTACGCTTAACTCTAAATAGGTTCAGATTTCTACGAATACGAAAGAAGCACTCTTGGCGGAATGTGAGCAGTTTACCCTCTGTGCTCCCCCGTGCATTTCGACAGTTCGCCGCCAGCCAAGATATGTCGCAATCCCATCCAATTTGCCTCCCGCCGCCCGTACTGCTCGAATAAAGCGGAAAATCTTGCTCCGACGACGAAAGAATAAATTATGCCGACTTCAATATCAAACGGTCCAACAGAAGGGCGCGTGTGTGTGTGTTCGATGTTTACTTGTTCTACCTGTCCCAAGTGAAATTTTAAGACCGCTACATACATTATAAATTATATCTATTTATTACAAACATGTTTCTTTGATGACTTGAGGATTATTGAAATACTATGGAATATCTATATAAAAGAAAGGCGTGTTAGTTACACTATTTATAACTCAAGAACGGCTGAACAGATTTGGCTGAAAATTGGTAGGGTAGTTTAGAACCAGGAAAAGGACATAGGATACTTTTTTATTAATTTATTTTTCCTTTTTTTTAGTAATTTATTGCCTCTAAGGTGGAACAATATTCTCCGGGTCACCTAGTTTAGAAATAAAAATGTATGAGTAACTTATTTCTGGACAGACTTCATTTGTAAATGCTTTTCAGTAATTATATATTTTCACAATTCTGGTTTGGCATTCATATAATGCTCCTTCGAAAAATTCATTACAACTACATAGGGGCCATTCAAGTATTACGTAAGCACTATGGGGGGGTGGGGGGGTCTTTGTTTTGCTTATTTTGGATGACATGGGGGTAGGGGAGTCTAGATGATGATTACGTCATCGGTAGTTATTTACTTTTTTACACAAATTGCAACTCTCACATTGTCTATGCTTGAAAACGAAACGCATTTTTTAAAATTCCCGGAAATAATGCATACGTTTAGGCACTCGCTTTAGAACCGATTAGAGGAATTACCGCGCGCTATTCACTTGTCTGAAATTTCTCCGTTAGTGTATTGTTTTGTTTGGATACTATAGCGAGTAGACGTATTGTAAGCATAGCAAAGCAAGTTAACATTTGTAAGCTTTGGCTAATGGAATCAACGGTAACCGTTGATTCCATTAGCCAAAGCTTAACGTTTAGATAAGATGTCGTTTCAAATAGACAGATCCAAGTTATACCAAAAATTGTTTCAAAGTTTTAAAAATTTCATGCAAGTACGAAAGTACAAAATGAACAAAAGTTAGTTAACGAAGTGTGGCGAAATTATAAATTACAAGCAAAGTCCGACAAGGAACTAGATATGTATAGATATAATTTAAAAAAATACATTTATAATTGAAAAATGTTTACGTAAGCATGGGAGGAGGAGGTAAGAGCTTTGCTTACTTTTGCTGACAAGGGGGATGGGGGGGTAAATGATTGTAATAAATCTGCTTACGTAATATTTGAACGGCCCCATAATCAGACCGACGACCACACTACATGACCGGCTAGTAAGACCATGTTTATTGTTACCATTTGTTCCGTTTAGTTTCCTTATAGTTTACTGACTGTATCACACCTTTAACAATATCAAACGAGGAATGAGCACGATCGTTTGGCACGAGCTGGGAGCCCGCCGCTGCGGTGTCGGCTAATAGCTCTTCGCAGATTCAATTTGCCGTCGAATAGAATATAGCCTGCCGGTGCGCCGTACGCGATCATTAAGTTACGCCGTCTCAGGAGCTGGCGAAATTCGTTTCAAACATCTACCGCACCTAATTCAACCGAGACCAGTTGCTACTAACTTAAAATAATTCAATAGCATTTGTTTGACAAACCTATCGTTTAACAAAACATTTTAAGGTTTACTTCAATTTAACAATTAAGCTTGTTGATTCTTTAGGCTGTCTGTTATCTTTTTCGGTTTTCACGCGTTGACGTGATCCAACATAATGTTTTAAATAATTGTTTATTTTCTCTAAAATCTAAACAGAAAGTTAAATTTCTGAGAATGAATTTGCTTCGACGGTGTTGAAATATCTAGTAAATGTTTGTACGTTCCTATAAAATTGGTTGTGGTGAACACAGATTGCTTTCGACAGAAGCCGCATCCTTATTGTGTCTGTGGAAAAGCTGGCGTGCCGCCACAGAACCGACACTGCTGCCGCCGCCAAATCTTTTTTATTTCTATGTTCCTGCCGATATTGCCGTTTGTTTACGTCTCCTCAAGTTGCTAGTCTGTTGAGAGTGAGGCACCCACTGCCTTTAAGTTGTTTCTTGTTAATCTCAGCCATAATGTGACGCTTTAATCCTATCATATCGTTTAATGTAATGATATACTTCTTTTAAATTGTATTATAACACAAGGTGCTAATTACGGCCACACAGCGGCAATTAATTAGGAATGGTACGTTCCTCCATCAATCTGCGTAAATTTACAACATAGTGTAAATTTATTTGTTTGCTAGAAAAAAGCCTGAAAACACAGGCCGACAATGTATTTGTTTCCCGCAAAGCAATGCCCTTTTTATGGATCCGTACCTCAAAAGGAAAAAAACTGACTCTTATCGGATCATCACTGTGTTGTCCGTCAGTCGTTCATTTTAAATATTTTATCGGTTTTTGAAATAAATTTATTTATTTTGTTTTCGAAAATCAACTTAATATAGATAAACTCAAAATTTCTAATACGATTATATTACCCATTTGGACGTATTACTGTTAGTTCAGTCATGGACTTCTAGATGGCGCTACCGATATGAAGGACCAGCTGCTCTCTGATACAATTTATTGCAGATAAATTGACTTAGTTTTTTTTTTGGTAACAAATTATATTTAATAAATAAACATATTTGCCTTATTGGTTTCTAAATCATAAATGCATGATACATTTATAACATAATGTGTTCCCAACATAAAGTGCCTACATTAATTATTATTATAAGTAGGTAGATGAAAGAGACCTTGAAACATTTTACGACAATCATTAAACCTGTTTTACTTACTGTACTTTGCTAAATTATATTGGCACTATCGTTGAATAGTTGTATTCTATTGAAAAGGAGTTGTTAGTTTAATATTTTATTGTACTTAAGTTGATAATGCAGATAGTTGAGAACATAACCGTTCATTGATGGTATTTACTCACTTGGTTTGTAGGCTATTTATGTAAAAGTATGTAGTCTTTCAGAATTTTTACATTTCTCGTCTCGTAGGTATTATTACTATTTTTTATTTCATATGTTGGTAAATGTAATATATTTATATATGTGTGGGATAGCGGATGTATCCGAACGTTGTGCATGAGCGATGCCTGTACGTTTGAATATTCGAATGAAGAGAATGTCAGAGTTAGATTTGAACGACGAACGACGATGTGCAAGAAGACGTGTGTGTGATAAATTAATTTTATTTGGCTTAATATATTTGGATTATACCTAATTTGCTTCTTTCATTTCCCATTCCACTACAAATTTGGGGGCTCGTCCGGGATGGGAATGAAAAAGCATTCCAAATTCTAAATTTTCATTTTTTACGGGGAACGACGATCCGCCATTACGAAGAAGAGAATTTTCAAGACGTAACCGTTTTTTTTAACAAAAGGACGATTTTGATGAAGAAAGGATGTAACGACGATTATTAAAAAAGGAGAAAAAGGTGTCTTAAACTATTACGACGATTTTGTGGATAATATTTAATGACGATGAACTTCACCGTAAAGTTACCGGAGTTTGACGGAAGGGATAATTATCCAGTATCCCAATGGGTAAGCAACATAGAGGAAATTGCTGATGATTTCGGATGGCCTTCAGGTCTGTTATTGCTAAAAGCAAGGCGTTCCCTTACCGGCGTAGCTGCGTCATGGCTACGGGCAGAAGATCGGCATAAGACGTGGAAAGAGTTTAAGACTGCCCTAATTGACGAATTTACCGAGGACGAGGGTTATAATGCAAAGATTGAGGAGATGTCGAAGGTGTATATGGAAGCGATGTATGGAAGTTGTGCGCAAATTAACTACCATCCACCACAAAGGCTACAAAGATTTCCGTGTGAAGAACCTGAAAATGTAATGATTTCATCTTCACTTAGTAACGTGCATTATCAGGAAGAAGATGAAACTCAAGTGCATCAAATTGACGACGTTTACCATAGCGTGAAAGCTAAACAAACATGTTTTGCAACAACGAATAAAGATGGCGCTGACGTCGAAGATGAAAAGAGGTTGACGGTCAAAGATGACAACAACATGACTTGTGAAACACAGTGCCATAGCAACGATGACATTGTCATCAGTGTAAACAGAAACGTTGACAAAGAGGAGTACCGAAGTAATGTGGGCGATGATTCTGTTCAAAGCCAAGAACATGAAGCTGTTCAGATAAAAATTATGCCATCTACAGTGAAGAAGCCATCTGAAAATGCACCTACTTCACAAAAAGTACGAAGCTATCAAGAAGTGGACAGTGTAATTGGACGAAAAATAGGGTGCAATTTTATTCCAAGAGCTGAATACCTAAATGATGTAAAGATGAATTGTGCAAATATACGTGGTGAAACAAGGATGTGGAGCGATAAATTAAAAGGTGAAGATGCCATGATAAAATATTTATTTGGTGAAATAAATATGTGTAAATTTAATTTCAAGGACAAACTTATGAAGAACTTTAAAAAGAGAAAAAAAAGAAGAGTTTAGATGTTTTTTTGTAGCTTTTACTTATTTAAGAAGGTGAAAAAGAGTTTTGTTTGATTGTGTATTTATTTAAAGAAGATATGTAGTTTGAGTTTATGTTTCGTTGTTACGAAGTTGTGTATTGTTTTATAAAGATGTTTCATGATGAAGTTTATTTTGGTTGTACGATGTTTAGTTTTTTATGACGTTACTAATTGTTTATTTTGTTCAAGTTTTAGATGTATACGAGTTATGAATGATGCTTATGACGAGATGGTAAGAACGACGGTACGAAGATATGAAAGCTGTGTTTGATGATGAATGTCTGAGGACAGACATGTTTGCAGGATGGCCGAGTGTGGGATAGCGGATGTATCCGAACGTTGTGCATGAGCGATGCCTGTACGTTTGAATATTCGAATGAAGAGAATGTCAGAGTTAGATTTGAACGACGAACGACGATGTGCAAGAAGACGTGTGTGTGATAAATTAATTTTATTTGGCTTAATATATTTGGATTATACCTAATTTGCTTCTTTCATTTCCCATTCCACTACATATGTATATTTTTCTTTGACAATATACTTCGTTGATTCTTTTTTTAGAATATTCCTTGAAGTACTAGGACGGATCTTACGTAGAAAAATTCAGTAGTAAATATTTAAGAACTGAAAGATAGTCTGACCATCATAATTAGACGTGGACCAGTTATATCACGGAATTGGGTGACTCTCCATTTGTATATGTTGCTAAATGCTCCCAGACGTCACCGGCTCTTAATCTAACACTTTTGTAGATATACAATATGATTAAGTTATCACCAATTACAATTTAATAATGTATTATCGTATTATAACAATGAATACTTACTAAAACATGAAGTAATCATTATTGTATTACATTATTAACAAGGTGTATATTTAGCTTGTGGAATCGTGACAGCCGCTAATGCAAAAATCCTCCGCTATTCATGTACTTGGTACGTGCATACCAAGTGCTATGTACCGAAGCGGTTTTTATTAACGCCTAACTCCCCAGAATTAAAAAACGTCGTATTAAATTTTATAGAATTCACATGACTTATTTAGCCGTTATAATAAGTAATCTACTAACAACAGGTAATAAATGAGTCAAATAGGTACTTAACCTAACACAAATCATGGTCGTTGGGCAGCGAGACACAAGACTACATACTAATTGGTAATCGGTACGTGACCAGCACTACGCTGCAGAAATGTTAATTCAATCACAGTTCCATTCGTTCGACTTTGCCATACCATATTAATCCGAGAGCGGTCTGTCGCGAAATTCCATTTGGAAATGCCGCGAGCTAACGCCGCTTGATGTCGGCGACGGATCTGATTGATCCACTGTGATGGCGTACGCTCAGCTTACGAGAGCATGGCTCATATGTATTATTTGAAATTCTCGCTATCTACCTATTTGCTCTCACTGAAATTCGAATAAAGCTAACCAGCCGATAGCATTTCCATTATAGTACTCACTGCAGTTGATGAGTTTACTAAAAAATTGCATATTCTTTAACTTTTCTCTAATATTCTACCATTATCAGTCAACGTAAGACAATTCATTGCTCGTTGGGGCCTGTTGATCACGGTCTTTGATCTTAATGTATCTTGGTTTAATTAAAATTCGTGGTTAGTTTCAAGTCAAACATAGGGGATATAGTGCATTGTAATTATAATAAGACTCTCGTATCGCGAACAAGTTCCAACAAGGGAGTAACGTGTCACGACATAAATAAATTATGCAACGCGCCACTTAACGACACCGCACCCTGTCTACTACCTCACTACTGCGCTCCTCGCGCGCCGATCTACGTCTCCCACTTCTAACGATACTGATAAATAATCGCCTAGATTGCGCCACTTATCTCGTACCCAAGATTTATTACTGGTTGTAAATAAATAAACGATAGTAACTCTAAATTCGCTACGTAAACAACCGGATAGACCGGTCGGCGACTGGCAATATCGAAATAATTACGGAATATAAAGGTTTTTGATTGAGTGCAAATAACTGTTTCCCGAGTACAAATTACTGTTGCTCTGCACCTGATCGATATTCTGCTTTTTTTAGGAATAGACATAACATAAATACCTGTGTGTTCATGAAAAATGTAATTGAATGATTTATCTGGTCGGTCACGTTTTGCCGCCATATGGACTTCTCATGAATAAGTAATGTTTGGCCGCGGTCGTTGTTTCAATTAGCGGTTGTGTCGCGCCAGTCGGGCACGCCGCACACTGGTCCGGATTTTTAATATGGAAGACTTAGGACCCAATGTCAATATTTCGGGCTGAAAAAAATCATGTGGATAGATAAATGAACGTTCATCAACGTTTGTTCTAGCAGTTTTTATGAAATTGGTTATTTTTGCGAAAAAAAAAACATTGAAAAAAAATTTGTATGGAGAAAAAGTGAAATATTTTTTTTTTTCGAAAAGTTCAAAACTGTTAGCAGTGAAACCTTTTGTGTGTTATTGTATTACACTTATTCGTTAATTCCATATTTTTTTTATTTGCATATACTTGCAGCCTTGGCCAAAATATGCATCGGAACTTTCATTGTATTTATTTCAACTATTTGTGACAATTTAATTTTTTTATTGATTTATAGTCACATAATTTACGCATATTTTCAATATAATAAATTTTAAAATCCATTATTTGTTGACTATGAATGATTTTGAAAAATAGATTACAATTTAATTTAAAAAATCAAAATAATATTTTACTTCTCATGGTTAGCTGTTGCTTAAAGCACAGCTAGTGATCGAATGAGGCATTGCCTGCCTGCTAATATTCTCCTATTCCCTAATATAGCTATCACTTTTATTTTCTACTATTGCTGTCTCTTTCATTCTCTTTTGCTCACTCTTTTTCTTCTTAAGACAAGTGGTGTTCCACGCTTATAAATCAGATAAAATAGACAAGAGCTCTACTGGTAATACAAAATATTTACTTGCAGCTTTGGCGTTTATTTCGTTTATCCTAATATATATTTATTTAAAATCAGTACTTTTGCTTCTTTAAGTGGTTTCGGGAAAGTAAATTCGGTACTAAGATAAAATCCATACTAATATTATTAATGTGAAAGTGACTCTGTCTGTCTGTCTCTCTGTCGCTCAATCACGCCTAAACTACTAAATAAATCTAGTGTCCCAAAGAATATCTATACCAAATTTCATCTATATCGGTTCAGTGGTGCAGCGGTAAATTTAATGTAATGTAAACGACCTTCAATTATTTTTTATTGTACTGCGAGAATTGTGCAATAAACTATTTCTGGTTATTTTGTTATACATTTTGAAGTTGATTTATGAATAACTAGTGGCCATCCGCGACTTCGTCCGCATTAATGTCGGTTATCGCGACGCTATTCACGCGGACGAAGTTTTAAGTAGCATAGGGTATGTATGTAAATGTATTACAAAATAACTAAAAATTGTTTATTGCATAATTCTTGCAGTACAATAAAAAATAAATTGAAGGTCGTTTTCATTACATAAAATTTAATACATTTTTTATCAATTTAGTACATAATAAATAATAATAAAATAAGTAATTAAATTAAAAATAAAGTAATTAACTAAAACTATCTATACATAACATACAAATTAATATAAATAACTTAAAACTACAATAGAAAATAATTGAAGGTTGTTTACATTACATTAAATTTAATACATTTTTCATTAATTTAGTAAATAGGAAATAATAATAAAATAACTAAAATGAAATTAAAACTAAAGTTATTGACTAAAACTATCTATATATAACACGCAAAATAATAGTTATAAATAACTTAAAACTTATTCTAAAGGATCTGGCACATTTTCTGGAGCTTCTTCATCAACTTCAATTTCTTCTTCAACTTCTATTAATTCATCTGATAATATCAACTGCGTAGCTTCTGGAAACATCCTTGATGACTTAAAATTGGTGTATTTAGGTTTCAGATGAGATATATATGGATCTGATGATATCAAAAAATTGTGTATAATGTCTTCATTATTTTGCAGTCTTCCTGTTTTCCTCGTGTGTCGCTCTCTGGTATTTCGAAAGTCCTTATTTCTTGCTTCTCCTGCTTCTTCTGACAAAATTCCGATAGGAAGGCAAGAGAAATGTTTGCATATGTCAGCGCCATGTATCAACATTTTGTGTATGCTGGAAGGCATATTGTACCAGGGGTAGTGATGTACAAAGATCTCAGCAGTCTCCTTGCAGTATTCACGGAAACTATCGATATTGACAGCCTTTCCACAAGATAACACTTGCAATATAACTGCGAAGTGCTTTATCAAATCAGCATCAATCTTCGTTATTTGAGCACTTTTTTTGTATTCCCGAAAAAATCTTCTGGCCGTGTTTCCGTCATTAGTAGTTCCAAAGCCCTGCTTTACAACATCAATCAAAAGTCCCATTTGTTGTTTGAACTCCGATTGCACCATATCCTTCCTTAACTTCTTAAGGTTTTTGTTGTCACCTCGTGCACTCCACATTTTGAAATCTAAATTATATGAAATATGTAAAAGACACTCCATGCTTCGAATCCACATATGGAGTGTTGATAGTCCATATTGATACACATCGTCCCGTACAGGTCTTGAAAACATTTCTGAAAGATTATTCATCTCACTAGGTTTTGCAAGACAAACATTGCACGTAGCTGCAGATGGAGTATCTGTAATAATTGTAGCCACTTTCCCATCAATCATTGTCATGTGCAACTCATGAGTAACTTCCAAGTTTCCGCAACTTGAAATAGTCAAATTTCGTATTTCTTCCTCCATTGCCGCTTGTTCTTGCTTAACAAATTCGGTCGTTTCCTTCGCAAACTGAAATTTAATAGGTCTGCAATAAGATGTTGAAGATGGGTTTGGATTATTCCAAATAACAACATTGCCGCTCTCGAGCTTCAAAGGAACGAGGCTCGTCATGAACACAGAGGAGTCGTCGAATTCTGCCAGTTCACTTCTTTGCTTGTAGTTGCTCTGTGCTGAAGATCCATCGAATCCCCACTTGGAGGTAAGCTTCAAGTTTTCACTGCACATATTTAAATCATCACCAACGACTTGCAGTATTCTTCGAGTTGTCACGTCTAACAGTGCTTGTAGTTTCACCTTCACTAAATGTTCTGATACTTCAATATCTCTGGTATCTGGATAACACCTCTGCTTAGCTTCCAACAACTTGTAGTAAGACGGAAGCTTCAATTGCTGTGACAATGCTGACCGTAAAGTAAGATACTTCCACTTTGACAGATCCAATGATGCAGTAAGGGCCAACGCTTGATCTTCCTGCATAGTGTCCGTCTTCTCGTTTGTTGATAAAAGTGATTCGACAGCTTCAACCTTTTCAGGATTCTTCACAAGGTGATCGATGATGCGAGCAAGACCTTCTTTCCCATTAGACTTTAGCTTCGTGACAAAAGCAAAAGTCAGTTCCTCTTCCGGATAGTCGAGTAATGTACCCGATCGCCTTTTCTTCTGCTTATTCCCCAAGTCTTCAAATGGCTTCCTTGATGCAATGTCTGTAGATGTTCCAATGTCACTAGTCGCCTTCGAAGTAGATGGAATGGGTTGAACAGCTGCTTCTTCTTCTGTAGAACGAGGATCCAAATTTTCGGTCCCTTCAAAAATTTCGGTGAGATTTACTGATTCACATTCAGGCCACTTAATTCTTGTTTCCAACCAGTTCATATGCTTCTTCATGAATGTTTTTTGCACCCTGTGTGCCTCGGTCCATCGACGATTTAAGTTCACAGTAAAAGATCTTGCAAAATTCAATAATTTTTCTGAATCTTCTTGCGAAATTTCAAGCAAAACGCAATCCAAAATTGCTTGATGCAGTCGTTTGTAATCCTTGAGGTCCTCTTGTCGCAGAAACACGTAAATGTCCAGGTTAGTGCCAAATCCAGCCATGATCAAGTTGCTAGATTATTCACGTTAAAATTTCCAGGTATGTTGACTCTTCAAGGGTTGAATGTCTAATGACGCTCCAACATGAGCTCCCGTCTGTTTTATTTGATTCATAAGCGCTCAACTAGCAAGGGTTTCAAGGAGCGAAAGAGAGAGAAGTATGGAATGAAAGAGATAGCGATAGTAGGAAATGAAAGAGATAGCAATATTAGGGAATGGGAGGGGAATATTAGCAGGCAATGCCTCATTCGATCACTAACTGCGCTTTGAGCAACAGCTAACCACTAAGAAGTAAAATATTATTTTGATTTTTAAAATTTAATTGTAATCTATTTTTCAAAATCATTAATGGATTTTAAAATTTATTATATTGAAAATATGCGTAAATTATGTGACTATAAATCAATAAAAAAATTAAATTGTCACAAATAGTTGAAATAAATACAATGAAAGTTCCGATGCATATTTTGGCCAAGGCTGCAAGTATATGCAAATAAAAAAAATATGG
Organism: Glyphodes pyloalis; assembly: GCA_037074685.1. Classification (NCBI taxonomy): domain Eukaryota; kingdom Metazoa; phylum Arthropoda; class Insecta; order Lepidoptera; family Crambidae; genus Glyphodes; species Glyphodes pyloalis. The sequence goes on along the minus strand of JAYKKO010000005.1, from coordinate 10,297,788 downwards.
AATTAACGAATAAGTGTAATACAATAACACACAAAAGGTTTCACTGCTAACAGTTTTGAACTTTTCGAAAAAAAAAAAAATTTCACTTTTTCTCCATACAAATTTTTTTTCAATGTTTTTTTTTTCGCAAAAATAACCAATTTCATAAAAACTGCTAGAACAAACGTTGATGAACGTTCATTTATCTATCCACATGATTTTTTTCAGCCCGAAATATTGACATTGGGTCCTAAGTCTTCCATATTAAAAATCCGGACCAGTGTGCGCCGCACGACCGCCTCCCGCCGCCACCACCCGCCTGTCACTGCTCCGCCGGACAACCCGACACTATTGTCATAAAGAAACCATTCAATAACCCGCACAATTGATCAAATTATTACTTACGATATGAGCCTTATTTATGTTACTGACGACAAAAGAGAGTTCCTTCCATATTGTGAGACATAACTTACATTGAAAATTTATTTATTTATTGAAATGATCAACATTTTATCACCATTGAAATTGAAGTTAATTGTGGAGCGTGTCGTGATAAGTTTAATTAGCAGGCACAATAGAATTTCAACACATCCATGAATTTAAGTAAGAGTTATTAAGTTCGTAAAACAAAGCTCATTATGCTAGAGCCCCAGTATGGACGTGAAAGTCCCACAAAGTCCATTATAATCGGGGCGAACTGTAATGAGCGAAAGTAATTATGTGGTAACATCCGGCGTTACATCCCGCGCGACACAACCCGTGCGGGATTAGAGGGATCTTCCTCGCCTACGCGCCATGGATTAAATTGATATGTGCGACTCCGATCCACTCGTTTATCTATGTAAAGGGTCGGAAAGCGATCCCTTTTATTAGAAACGGGGACATAATCGTGCACGTATGTCTTATTGTCCGTTATGGGGATACGGAAGCATTAAACTTTTATTATCTCCAAATCGTCTACTTAAGATGCTATTAGCAAGGGATTGTTATCATGTATGCCTTGCCTTATGAGCATAATGAAATTATATTGTTCGTATACAAGTTTTAAAAGAGTCTGAGCGTTCAATGCAAGCGTGATAAATTCGTTGTTAAAGTGCGCGGATCACAGGGGGATTTCGAGATTTTGTTCCGGTCGACGACCACTCCCGGAATCAAGACCATTTATTTACATCTAAACCGGCCGCGAATAATAGCCTCTAGACTCATAGAGAGACTTGACCAGAATGTTTAAATTGTATTACACGTTCTGAGGTCGAGTCGTGATTCGTGCATTATGTTCACAAAAATGCCTTTGGTATTTTTAGTTGGTTTAATAGAATTATGCATACAAGGTTTTTTATTGATTGATGCCATCTTCTGACTTCTTAAACCAGAGTTGAATAGTTTACTGTATATGAAGGATGACAGCTGTTATGATGATACATTTATTTATTTCGATTGTGTCTCAAGTGTTTTTAGGATTTTATAGTCAACAAGATCTCTAAGACCTCTACAGCTTTCGCCGTTTCCGTCCATATTTCCGCAGCCTAGCACATATTATCTTGTAATACAAATCTCTCTTATAATAAGTTTATATTTCTAACGTATTTACGATTGCAAGTTATTCTTGTAATTGTTCTGGTTGCATATAAGTTTCCTTCGTTGACGCTTTACAAAAATCAATCACTGTCCTAGATTAAATTTTCAATAGTTTAAACCTTCCGCACTCTTATCCCTATCTCCATTGAAATTCTTGTAATTCGTATTAACTTGAATGGCTGCGCTGACCACATTAGGCTACTGGAACTTCACAAATTTAATTGACATGAAATCTGTCTAATTTATACAAACCAAAGGAATAGGGTAACCTATGTAGGACCTAACTGACAGAAAGTTCAGAAACCTAACTCAATTAATGTCAGAAATATAATGTTATCATAAATTCCTCTTTCCATTATTGAACATAATACCATTTGCATAATCTTAATATTATGCAAACTAACTTCATTAGCTCTACAGCAGTCAATTATTTCAAAATCATTCACACATAAAATTTCGAATCTCCATGTTGATCATTGTTATTATTCATAAAATGAATGCCAAATCAAATTGGTTGCAAACTTGTCTCAAGTAATAATAACGTGGAAGTTCATTGAGCGAGGGCGGTCGGGGAGTTATCCATTTAAGAGAAGTTATACTCGTTTTATTTTCTTTTACCCGTCCGGAGAGCGCTCATCGCTGAGCATCACAGCCGCTTCCCCTGCTCGAGCGCGCCTTTCGAACCCTACCGTAAAATAGACGCGAAATGTGATAAATGGAAAACTCTTTTTATTGTCAGGCCCCGGGCAACGTTACGTTATGGGTCGGCTCTTCGTGTCTTGTGCTCGCCCTCGCCTCTCCAACCCGGCTTATCAAGTTTTCTTCTATCCCAGTTACCGCTCAATTTTCGAACCCCATATAAGAGGTTCTCATGAAACCTCTTTTAACCCAATTGGACACATAAAGCACTAAAGACTTCTTAACAGCTTAGAGTGAAATCTCTGAAGATCCATTAAGAATATTTTTTAAAAGTTGTGGATCAACTTCTCAGCGTAATCAAGAATAAAGCAATACGTTTAATTTTGTAGGGCATTACGCTGCTTCAAGACGCTGGCACGTCGGATGATAGTGGACGGGCATCAGAACGGCTCACGGGAAGTTCGGTCGCGCCTCGTGATCCTGACTCTTCCCGTGATCGCCTCAGTGACGTAAGTACCAGCCTACATTCTCAATCTACCCTCCACTCGTTTGGAACTACTCCATATATCCGACGAATCATCGCCCGTAAAATGATGCTTGTTTATGCTGATACTGAACTCGACTTGAATATTTTTTAAATCTACAATGTGCTTATTGTCCTATTTATGCTAATAGAATAGATGACCTACCTACCGATCAAAAAGAAGTCTTTCCTGCTTTTTGTGATACGTAATAATCACGTCCATTTAATAACACATTTCGACAGGTGCATGAATAAATAAGACTTTTCACTAAATGTTGTATTTGGAATGATTGTTAGATAGAAAAAAAAAAACAAAATGCGCAATAATGTTTGTCTTCTTTTCGTTTGCTACTTTTCTCGTCTCACCTGCTGGATTATCCGATCTTATCGTACCAACCATCACTTAAAAATATTGGCAACGTGGTATCAGCCACGATATAAATGGCATTCATGGGTGAGACGCGATAGTTATCACCTCCCCAGTCACTCCACTCATGTGTTCGCTTTCTCTCTCCTGCCTACAGGCCAGTAGCCGCTGTAGTTCCGGAAAAGGCTATATCGTGAGTACACTCAATGTTGTCCTTGTCTTAGAGTGCAGACTCCCAGCGGCATGTCTAGCACAGTCACTACTTCATTAAGCTTGTTCTCTCTCTTTCTCTTGGCCGTTCATTTCGGGCACTGCATGGCTCTGTTTTTGTTTTCTTTAACCTTTAGCCGGAAATCTCGGGAGAAAGTCGTGTAATAGCTATAATTTTCGATTATCGTGTGCAAATTTACTCTGATCACGCAACACACATAGAGCCTGTTCGATATTCGGCGCGTATCGCAGCTAAATCACGAGATTTGTCGAGGTGGTGCCGCTCCGTACTACATAACATTACCTGAGCCCGCCCTGAATACTTCATGTTCTGTATTTATTTGAAATTGTAATATCTCAGCCTGATCCCTTGTTGTTTCCCTCGGCGCGAACTTGCCTCGTAAATATCTTGTAACGTATACATCGATTTATGATATGACGAGTCTTTTTCTCCCGTATAAATTGGAATTTGTTGAAGATTGTTTACGGTATTGTTTATTTAGTGTTCTATTTTCAAATTCTAAGTAGTCGTTTATATCTGCAATATGTTTTTTAAAACGATACACTGCAAGTTAGATCTTTCTTTTTCCTAGCGTGTAATCCTAGTAAAATAAAAAAAGTTCAAAAGGTGTACTTAATGCTAGAAGCCGATTGTGCATCCATTTATGGACGCCCTAGGTCCGCTACAACTATAATCCGGATTTTACGAGTCTCGTTATTACAATGAAGCGATTGCCAACGTACTTAGATTATGATCCATAACCTAGGACTAACAGCTTAAAGTGCCTTCTGAAGCACGGAATCATAATTCTTGTCGGACAATGAGGTGATTCAAGCTGCACTGCTTTAACCAAATCGGGAAAATCTCACAAGGTGAAAGTATCAAGTACCAAGTTCGCTAATACATATATATTTATATTTCCTAATAAGCCAGAATAAAAAGGAAATATATTTTTCTGATAAACCACGGATACTTAGTATATATTCCCATTAGGCGAACAGTGACCGACGTTTTGTGGCGTTTCTATCACAAGAACTACCTTATATACTGTCTGCTCAATAATATATGTGACCCCTACTCTAAAAATGGAGCTACAAAAATTTGTTTTTAATTAATATTTTAGTATCAAAAAAATAGGAAAAATTAGGCCCTCAACTACATTACAGTCGATAGCGGATGATCGTTCGTAGTCGCTTTTTGCTTCATTCAAGGACCGGCTTCAAAATGGCTAACAGTACTGGCTATTACGTCAACTTTCTAAATCCTTAGTATTTTTTGTCAAAACTACAACAACAACTAAAATACCATTTTACTACTACTTTTTAGCAAAATTATTAATTTAAAGAAACTATTAATAAAATATCATCATATTAAATATTTAATATGATGATATTACATCATGTAATGTTTGTTAAATGATACGACACAAAAACAGATTACTCGCAGGTGTGGGATCGTTTATTTGCATTGTTTGGAAAATATATGAGCTATGGTCTAACATCTCGGCAACGGTTTTATATGCATCTGCAAGTATTGTATTTTATGCATGTGTGCGCCTACTTATAACCTAATATTTAAACGCATGTCGGTTGCATTGTCATTTAACGATTGCAGTATTTAACTAGAGGTTTTCTTTTTTTGCAGTGTGATAGTGAAGGCGACGACGATAAGGCAAGTACTTTAGTTTGTAATCAATATTTTTATAAAATAATACACGAGATCGATGATCAAGGTACCTTCTTAGGACTTCCGTGCGCTAGCTCTGGTGCAGGCTGTCTTCTCGGCCGAAGTGGTGCGCATCGCAGGATATACGTATCGCGTAAATTAATTTAAACCAGTCCCCAACTCCTCGCCTCTTTGAGAGTTAGAAAAGTTGAAACAGAGCGTTGGAAATAAATGTCCGTGTAATGTAAGTGGAGAAGTTGTTCGTTCCCGGTTTATTACCCTGCCGGACTCTGCACAGTGATTAATCTCGTGAGGCGGGACGCTGCGTCCTCTGCACCTGTTTACAAATTGTTTAGTTAGATAGACTACTATCTCTAATTGGATTGTGTTTCCCTGTGTGTGATTGCTTGAACGTTTATTTAACAATGGTCGCAATTGTCAGATGTCTTGTTACACAGATTATTCATTAAACGGCGAAATTATTTGACTTAACACATACATATTTAATGTGGTGATATCGGCTAAAATACATATTTGTAAGGCAAGTAAAACAGATAAAATAAAATGTTTTAAAGTTAAGAGTTTGAAAAAAATGTTAGGTGTCGTAGAGCCTAGTCTTTTTCTGTCGTAACGTTACTAATTTGCTTATCCTTAATACATTATTGAGGATATTAGAAATTTACGCTTATTTTCAAGTGGGGACGTGAATTGCCGGGCGTCAATCCAACCGCGATATTACGGTCTATTTCATCCATTTTCAGTATCAAAGTACGGACTGTAAATTGCTGAATTCACGGCTTATAAAATGAAATCGGTTGATGTCTGAATGGGTGTTGCTCTTTGTACTCGGACCGTACGCGCTTTAGAGGGGCTTAACTAACTCGTCAACAGGTTGTGAAATGCGAGTCAAAAGCGACTGAGTTTGAGCTTGCAGCTCAGGCGCGTGGTGCAAAGGGCTCTGATTACGCGCCGCCGCTCTGTTCCGTAATTACTTGATTGGTGCAGTCTGAAAGTGGCCGTAATTAAATATACTATACCACCTTTGCCGATGCTAGTGAGCTTGGCAAGTGACATGCCAGCCTCGAAATTCTGAAAGGCTCGTGTAACCTAAAAACAATAAGAGCTTTTTGGAATCAACAAAACAATCGTACAATAAAAAATACAAAACTCATAAGATATCAACTAAATTGATGTTATCCAAATATTTTCAAGTTCGTAGAAAAACATACTATTTTTTTTTTAATTTTCTTCTAAGATTTTTCTGTAACGCCCAAAGAACCTTTACGTCAGCAACAAAAGGGTCAATGATATTTCATAACTGGTAGGGGTCAACTTTATCAAATTTGTATGATAAGTAATGTATAAATATCATTATTTATACATTATTTAAATGAAACACATCTACGTTTCAATAGTTTAAGTTTATATACATTAACATAGTCAAATCCGTTTCTCTTATCTTGTAAAATTCATAGGTACAATTTTAAGGGGAACAAACAATCTGATAAAGCTGACACAACTAATTAAAAATTATTATCATTAATAAAAGTGGGGTCTAAAAGCAAACTTGAGTACAATCAGCGGCAGCAGTCTTGCAAATCCGAAAGCTTTAAAGACCGATAGTATTGTTCGGGAGCACCCGCAACCCGAGCTGGTCCACGTTCCCCTTAATCTAATTATCTGGCCGCTTCGCTGCCGACTCCGTCTGAAACACCCCACCCTCTATCTCACAATTCTCCCCACCGAGAGAACGTTTAAGTATGAAAGTATTTTATTAAGCAATCCATCCCGCAACGCTGAATGGAATACCAGATTTTAAATGAGTTTCAGACGTCAAAGTTTTCGTATGTAAATGCCTTTACCTTGCTCGCTGTGGGTAAGGAAATTATGCCTCGCCTCTCGTGGGAAATCGCGATTAACCCGGCAATAATTTTGCATTTCACGCATAAGTACCAAGACCAAAGATCATTTCGCCAAACGAGATTAGATGGTTAACGGCAACTGATCTTAAATGTAATGCGAAGACGTTGAACTTTATTAGTTTAAACGTCGACTTAAATTAAATGCATATCATATCCAGTAACCAAATTAATCATATGTATTAATATAATTAATGTAAAATATTTCCCCACGTATACGTTTTACAGCTTTAATTTGATTATTTAATAAATGTTTAATAGCATACCCATCCTTTAGATATAATCCAATTAGAAATTGAGTGGCACAATAATGTCAGTAAATGGATATCTGAGGAGGAAATCAGTCTCAGCTACGCTGTTGTACCATAGTCGATTAATTAAATTACTCTGGGAGAGCTTGTCGGAAACGGCGCAGCGATTCACTTACACTTAACACTAACTTCGGGTTAAGCGGTAGCGGGAAGTATGTTTCCTCTCTGAGTAATAATATGTTAAGGCAGTTTAAATTGAAAACTATTGACGAAACTTTGCGCGGGTGAATCATTAATATTAATACTATAATTATATGAGAAATGAAAAACACTCACATTAAATGTATTTTTTAATAATTCACGTTATTAATGCAAAAGTTATTAGCGTTATTAATTTAGTATCTCATATAACTGTTAGAAGTGTAGTGCAAGCGAGTGAGGCAGCGGGGACTGGCAGCGTTTGTTACATTCGGAGAGCGCCACTAACTCGATCCTATTCCACTTGGGCTATTTGCACTCCGAGTTCAATTATGCCTCCACTTTGATATGCAAATCCGGTCGCTTTCGGCTAATTACGTAGACGCTTCCGTTGCACTGCTCTTGACAACGTCAACCTGCCGTGTTTCACATTGAATTTACTTGCCATAACAAAACATTAGTAAATTCAATTATTAACTTACACTGCCAGCTTTGTTGTTACAGAGGAGATGTTTGAAAGTTATAACTAATTTATGGGCTTTGCAATTTTCATGTCTAACGTAATTTTTTCCCATTAATATTTCCATCAAAATTAATTTTAATAATGAATATTAGTAAAAACTTTGCATTGACTAGCCTCAATATAAATTTTAAAAAATCTTGTACGAATATTTTATTACAGTCGGACCCAAATAGTTAATAATATTGGAACAAACAAAGTTTCCATATTCTTGTCAAGAATAAAGTCACTCCATAATTAAATAACATTTGAATTGCCTTAGTTTTTCGTTGCATCTAATTATTTGAATACTCTGATCGTCCGTTACTATTTCACCCTCACTCTACAATGCTATGCATGTTGATTCTTTGTACTAGTGGTACCAATATTTAGATGAGGTGCAGAAACAACCAAACCGTTTTTTGCGTATAGCATTGATCTGGGCACCCTGAAAACAGTGAGTTTATAGTTTGAACATGAATCTCTGCAAACTCCCCAGGCACAGTAAACTCTGTTATTAGCTTAGCAGTAACGGGAGTCAGCAACGGCTCATGCGGCCACTCAAACGTTCCACCCCTGGCTAGGGTTACCGTCTCAGTAATTTTCATATCTGCTGAGCCATTATTTGCACAAGGTTAACCTTTAAAATTTAACGTAAAATCCGCTGATCGCCCGCATCCGTTAACCTAGTTAAAAAGTTGCAATCAACCAATCCGGTTAGATTTTTTATAAGCAGTTACCAATAGTAGCAAAATCATTATTGCTACTAATTTACTATGATTTTGTTTGAACCTAAATATTTAAATTTAAGGACATAAAAGTCTAAATATCAGATTGACAATTCTAATTTCATTGAAACATCACGGATGTTGATGAATTACTGCTCTACCTATTGGCTACACTCAACAAAAGCTAATAAATTAAATACAATGTTTAATCCGCAGTTTTCGACATTTGATACGGACATATTATATCGAATGTCGAAAACGTATTAATTAAAAGTAATAGTGCTTTAATTGAATTCGTACGTGGATAACCCTTAGTGTGCAGCAGCGTGCCGACCGGCTCCGGTGTCCAGGAAGCATACTCGTAACAAGCTGCTTACGGCCAATACTACTAGCATGCCCACAATATTTATTGAGTGAAGCGATGGTTGGTATATGCGTCACGCTTTCGAACATGTGCTACCTTGGGGACTATGCTGCTCCACCTTACCTCTTAAAAATAAATACTTACTAAGGCACCTATTTATTTATTTCTTCACTCATTAAAACAACTATATGACTTGAGGATCAGGCATGGAAAAAAGTTATCTTATGTATCTACTACTGTTTTTCTGACCAGTAGGTTTCAAACAGGTACTAGAGTTTAACGCTAATTATAATACCCTCAACCAACATTAATTGCTCTTTGCATTGTATTCAATGACGATTAATAAGCGTTATACATGTAGAGTAAATAAATATGTAATTGAACTTAAAACAGTAAACATATCGTAAGGTATAACACCGCGCATAAGCGCTAAAAATCCGAAAGATGCAATCTATAAATTTATCGCGCAAAAGTCCTTCTTTTTCACGTTAATATTTAGGTTATATGAATGAAACGCATGCAGTTAATGACTAAGCTATTAGTGTTTATTTTGCTTTATGCTTTATTTTTAGTTAAATTTTTACCACAATACAAGTGTGTATTCTGCCTTAGAAATGGCACGAACCAAATGTAAGGCATTTTATACAAATATAGACGTGTGTCGAAATTGCACGCATTTAATCGTAAAGGTCAATAACCAGTTACATATTGCACCAAACCACCAGATGTCCTGTCCTATAAGGCATATAAAACTTAGAAACGATTAGAACGACTAATGATTCCGATGTCAGAATTAGATTAAGATAATTTTAGTCTAATTCTGTTACGTTACGATTGTTTTCAAACGCCTAAGCAAAGACATTCGAGACTTCGAGAGCCCAATTATTCAAATTCTACCACAATTCGCACATTAACTTTAATATGATGCATTTCATACTCATAATTCAGAGATATGTAAATTTTTACAATTAGCATTTTTGTGAACATATAATTCAAATGTCAGGTATTATTAAATTGTTATGATGCTAATGAATATTACAATAATAATAATAGCCGAAAGTATAGAGTCAGTTCATATCGACTTTTTCATGCACTGTGTAATATAGTTTCCATCTCATTTTAAACGCTAAAGTAGTAGGTAATGTGTAGGCCAGTAATATTTGTACAAAAGAAATTATTTATAAACTACAAATATGTGATGGCATGGTGTTATCATTAAAAGCATCTTTATTTTCCACTAGTTATGCGCTATTTGACTACTTTGATACTAAATACTAACTTGTTGGATATTTTAAAGGGATCAATTAGTGAATTTCAAAACCATATACAACTAGCGGCCCGCCTGTGCTTCGCACACATATCCGGTCGATCCAGGTAAATTTTAAACTTTTTTTACAAACCGTGCCCTACTAATGATAGTTAATAGATGAATACTACAAGAAGAATTATCCAATTTGAACCAGTATCTCAAAGTAATGCACATACATAGATTTTGGCGATTCGTTTTTATTTTTATAGATGCTAGTTTTGTTATGTTTATATGTATGGCGAAGTTACCTGTAAAAGTTCAACATAATAACATATTCTTAAACTGATAAGATTGCGGTTTACTAATATTTTTATCGGTATTTGACATGGATCGTGAGGTTGCGTGTAAATGCTCATCATCATTCATCTGGTAGGCATATCACTTCTGGTCGATTAGAGCGGGCGGCGGCTCAGTGGGAGCACAATCTGTGCGCGTTCGGCGCCCGGGGAGGGGGGAGGTTTCTCGTAGCACATTAATAAGCTCATGAATACTGATCGGGTGCCAAGCCCCTATCAACACCGCCTTACGTTACATACAATTTTTAAATAGTCTACAACTCAAGACGACCACACAGATGTAGTCATGCTATTAATTGGCGATCATTAAATTTTATTATACATATGTATGTAATATTAACATGTAATATTTGGATTTATTTGGATTACCTTAACCCTAGAGTGGGCGCGTCTTTTTGCGTAACGTCAGTAGGCGCGTGGGGAGCATTTTGCCGCCTCATTTTCTTTGATCATTTTGACTAGTAATATAGCAATTTAATATTTTTTCTTTTGGAATTTAAATAAATAAACAGTAAGTATTAATTAATCAACATATTTATTCAACTTTGTTCTATAAACTTTGGTTTACAAAAGACTTTAGAAAATTTAATATTTTTATTGACTTTTTTTCTCTTATGCTACATAATACTTTTTAATACTTAAAAAAATGGAAAAATATAACAAAATTATATATTTTCTAAATCTATAGGATACGCTTTATCAAAACAGTCTTCACAAAGATATGTACAATGTTCATTGCACAGTAACTTTTGGCATCTGGAACACCCTTTTTTCGTGTGCCTGTTTCTCATTGGCCATCTGCGAGTCATCCTCCCAACAGAATATTCTTCCTTCATTTGGTCAACCAAGTCAACACCACCTTTAGTACTATTATAAAATGTTATTATACATCGAAAGTCTAGTAGGTCGTCGTCGAGAAGCTGGAGTAACAGATAAAAGTTGAGATTGAGCTGACGTACTTGCCTGCGGGGACAATGCAGTATTCCTGAGACGAAGTAGTTGCGCTAGTGGTTCATCATCATCGCTGGACGTACATGTTGGAGATTTATCACCACGTGGTTATATTTTACGACGACGAGATCGAGGCTGATGGCTACTCATATCTGAACTGGGTGTAGGTGCTATTTCGGAAGATACAACAGTTGAATAAGATTATTTATTGTTCGAAGCGTCACTGTCTGCTGACTATTCTGTTTCCGTGTTGTGCTCACTATGAATAGTAGATCTATCACTATCTGAAATATTTTCATTTTCAACGATGTGTGTACTAGCATCTTCAAAATCAGATGTTTCTTCTAGCCAAGACAAAATTGGAACTTCTATTTTATCCATTCTTATTTATTATTTCCAATTAATTCTTTGAAATCCTAAAACAAACATATTTTTAGTTGCAAAAGTTATAAATGCACCATAAAATATAGTCAACATTTCGAGTTTGCAAAAAATACATTATACAATATTACTTACGTGAGTGGGCGCGCGGTGAGCGATTTGCCGCCCGGCGACACCTGATGGTAGAAACCTTCTTCTCCAGCGGTCCCCCGCGCACTGACGGCGTCCCGATTCTCGGCAAACGTTGCTAACGATAGTGGGGGCAGCTACTAAGAAGCGCAACTCTAACGGCTAGTTAATTTAAAAATTATTAACGGTTTTTTAGCGCGGGCGGCAAAATGCTCATAGCGCGCCCACTCTAGGGTTAAGGTGATCCAAATAAATTCAAATAACATAAATTACAAAAAGAGTATCCGAATGTATTGCATATTAATATGCATGTTGTGTGCATGTTGTGTGCATCATGGAGGGCATGAGAGGTTTTTAATACAATTTTTCTCCTATTGCGATCAGAGTTTTCATGAAGTACTGCTGACCTTTATGAGTAGCACACCGTCCTTTTCACAATAATTTGTGATCTAATTAATCAGAGGTATAATGTTGTTCACAGTAAATACACCAATATGTATGAATGTTCAATGTTGAACCATTTCGTTTTGAACAAGATCAGGAACATGCTGCAAGAAAAATGACATCGGTTAAAATATTTTCCGAAGCTACAATGTCGGGCGGCTCTTGGCAAGGTTTGCCTTACGCAAACCTGCCTCGGTTAATTGAAAGAGCTTCTTTCGTTTGGCGTAATATTTTATGGCACGAAGTCTCAGCCGCACCGCGGTGGAGATATTTCATCTCTTTCCGACACGCACTAATTTTGGTGTAGCACCCTCTCACTCCACTGGCGCTTACGACTCGTTTCGAAAGCAACAAGAAAATAATTTAATCTACTTCACGGAATCGGAATATAAATTTGTTTTCAACATTATCTTAATCGCTACTTCTATTTTATCATCTTCCAGTGTTGGCTTATTCTCGAAAAGGAATTCTTTTTGTTTTATTTTCTTCAAACGAAAAAATAGCGTTTGTACGGTAAGTTAAATCAGCAATTATGAGATTTCCTCAGTCTTTTATTAAATTCTTTACGTCTTCAACATAAATGATAAACACAATAAAGCGATATGCGTAGATGTAGAACTGTAATAGGCGGGCATTTAAAGAGATGTCTGTTGAGGGTATAATAATTAGCGTTAAAGTCGTTGGGTCTCGAGCCGAGTGTTGTGTGGTATTATAGCGTACACGTGAACCGCAATAAATCGCTCGCACCCACGACGGCGCTGCGGCACGCGAGATAAGGGTCACCGCAACACCATTAACCACTATACTGTCACAGCTCCGCCGATCAGCTGCGTATAAACCGTCCCACGACACGCTTTATGACTTCTCGCACTCACTAACTACCGCTTTAATCCGACGCACTTAATGCTAACTGCTACTCACTCTCTTATCCTCGATTATTTGTTTTGGTTTACCTTAGCCCTCATAAAGTAGCTAGGTACAATTTATAATAAACTAACATAACTACGTGATTAACATAATGTTTCTGGAATGTTCCACTTTTGTCTTGTAAACGAGCATAAAGTGAAAGAACAAATTGCGAGTTTCCCCAGTATTTTCCTCGCTCAGAAAAATATATGTTTTATTAAAGCTCGGCATTTCCGAGAGCGAGGCAACCCTCTTGGAGGGGGTGGCGATGGGCGCCGGGGGATGGGGCGGCGGCACGCCAGTGTATAACAGACAGTAGAGGGATATAAAACATATTTACGCGCCTATAAAGTACTCTCGTACGCTCGCTCTCCACCATTTTCTTTTGTTCCTCGCTCGCAGCCAATGATAATGCTTTCTCCCGTTCGGTTAAACTTATTTCTCTGCCGTCTTATCTGGCTTTTCTTCGGCACTTTTATTTATAACCGAAGTGGTGAAATGTAACAATGTGAAATAAACGATTACGGTATCCTTTCGCCTTTTGACACTTTGGTCTCTTTCCGTAACGGTATTGTGTGGCTGATTTACGTGAATGTTTATTTGTTAAGTGCCTAGGAACATGTTTGTTTATCGAGAGTTATTTATTTTACTTTTAATGTTGATTTATAGTATAAAACTCTTTTTGATCTTGTTCTTATTTAGCGTTTATTTACTAACTTTTTTGCAAGTTGCATAAACAAACCGTAACGTTTTTATTATTTTTCCCGCTTTGAATTAGACTAATGATCTTTGAAAATAATATATCGAAGATTAAATCCATGCGTCATAGAAGTAAATATTCTGTCACATGATTTTGGGATCAAGATAAACTAACATATTTTTTCTTTGAGTAATGTACCACAAAAAACGCTGTAACAATTTCGTAGTATTAATAAAAAAAGCGCTTTATTAATGTCAGCTCTCGTAAAGCCAAGGACATAGTTAAAGCTTTTAAAAATGAGTAAGTAGAAAGGCAAAGCGTTAACAGCAAAGGAGCGTCTTAATCTTGTGCGACAGTACGGCTCAGAGCAGAAACTCCTCGCGTAGGTGAGAGGGTGTAATAACAAGAGCCGGCCCCGCGCCGCGCCCGTCATGCCGTCGTCGCCCGCAGGCTTACCCGCTTGCAAACTTCTACGGAGATTCGTATTACTCCTCTCTCAAGCTCTACTCTAACCGGCTTGACTCGGATAAAGCCCAACACGCTACAACGCAAACTGAACCTTAAACATACCCGCTTACAACTCTTACAACTTTCACATTTCAGCTTATTGTTTACGACATGAGTTATTTAGCTGTTGTTTGTATCTTTAGTGAAATATTTAATCTCGCTGGCTGAACATAATAGAACGGTAGTCGTGCAATGTCCTATTTGTAGAGGAATGCTTTCACCCTCTTTTCACGAGATAATCTCTCGTTTATTTGACTCACAAAAGTCGTATGCTTTTTGTAAATGACACAAACATTGTGAGAGCTAAAAACATTGTTGCCACTTTCGCAGCGTGTAGGACAAAGGCGCGTCGTCAAAGGGTCGTAATTATCCGTAGGCGGGCGAGTGTTAGCACTCGACGCCGAGGTCGAGATATCTCTCGACGGATCAGCAGCTCACTGGGATGCACTCTGCGATTCCGTTTGTCAGTGCACAGTGCGCCCGGCTGCGGTCTGAGCTTTCGCTCTGATAAACGCGTGTCAGCGTGCCTTGAATACGTACTGCTTTAAACCACTGTGCCAGCTCCAGGCTTAGTGTGCTGCATGCCTTGAGGATTTATGAAATGAAACCGTGTTCATAATAGGCTGAGATCATCTAGCACCTCGTTGCGGGGCTTGCTGTGCGGAAATGTGAAATAAAGACTTACATCATAATCAAACTCATATTTGCCAACTATTTTTTACAACAGTTGTTGAAAATACTTATAAGTTATAATAACAATAACTCGAAAAGCATATCCTGCTTTTATATGTCCACCATAAGACTTCTTCTGTATCAAACTGCATTTGCCAAGCGTGGTAATTAAGTCAGAACCCATCATTGTAATGATGATATGATTTAAATATTAGAAGCTATAGCCCCGCAGTGAGACATTAAAATAGGCTGATACTTTGAACCACGAATATTAATTAGTACGAAAAAATCGATGAAGATTGGTGTAAACTTTCCCAGTAGATATAAAACTGTTGTGATACAAGTTCATTCCCTATTAAGGGATGTAGGGCGGGAGGCAGGGCGGCGCATGCGATGCGATATGTAGATAAGCCAGTCGGCTATTTGCACATCGTCGTCGACCGCGCGACCCGGCCCGGCCGTAATTAGCCGCCCGCAAAGTTAGCCGGAATGTTACACGAACACCCCACGATCCCACCGATACACATACCGTACCTACATAATTTATACAAGTCCCAACGGGCAGCGGGCTTTGTTCGTTTTGTTCCATCCACTTAAATAGCATTTTCACCGAGAGAACGAGCGAGTCATTTACTGAAAAAATGCTCTGTGGTACGATCGGTTGTCCGAGGAAGGAATGGACCACTTTTTACGCTAAGATTACCAGACTGCTCTGAATTAGAATCAATGAGGCATGCTTCGAATAAAGTTTTTTGATTTGGCAACTGATTTTACTCATGCTTATTCCTAAACTATCGACGTACATGTTATAATTTATGCTGTTGCGTTTTTCTTTTTCGTAAATAATGATGACGTTTTCTAAAAAGTCTTAGTACATTATTTTATACTGTCATTAATAGGTAGGCTTTTCACTTTTCGCGTTTCTTTGAGAGTTGAGTTCAAACCTAACTAGAAGGTAAATTTACCGACCTATCCGATTTTAAATCATTATACTTACGGGGTTGCAAAAATTAGGGTAGTGTTTATTTTCCTGTTACTCTCTGCTTTTATTTGGGCGGACCTTAAAACTTTGTCTACGACGAACTTACAACAAACTAAAAAAAACCCATAAAAACATTGAACGTTGAATTCATCAATGCAATCATACGAATCCAGAAAATGACGCAATGATCTGATTTTCATTCCGAATGTTTTTATTTCCTGTGGAAAATGTCGGTTGGCAGTTAAACATTAAATTGAGGTTTTGTGTGTAACACCCGCCCACTCATCGAACAGGTGTAAGTGCAAAGTTGTCGGGTAGAGCGTGCCGACCCTCGCTGATTACTTCTCGACTTCCGATTGCCTCTTTCTTAGTTTCGATTGCCTTGAGTATCATTGCACGTTTTCCTATTAACAAAAAGGTTTTATTCACTCTCAGGTTTGCGATATCAAACAAGGGTCGGTTTCGGTTGCTTGTTAATCGTAAAAGGTTCTGTTCTCTAATGTTTGTTGTTTCTTTTGTGTTTTGGTACACGCGTCAAGGCTAAATTGTGCTTTATATTTTCTGCCCCTTTGTTTACATTTAAATTAATATTTTATTCAACTTCAAACCCAGAACCTTTAAAGTTTATTGTAAGCGTTGTAATTTACAACTAACTTTTTTATTTTTGTAACTGAAAGTAAAAAGTTTAAATATAAGTAATTAATACTTGAATGACGTTAGATAAACTTCGAAACCCAGTATCTATAATGAAAATACACGTGTTTCGCTAAAATGTCTTAAACAAAATTGTATTAGCAACAACAAGAAACTTCCTGGAGTGCAACGGATTATTATAAAGTAATCTAAGTTAGTCGTTTCGTCCCCCAGGATCCCCTCGAGTTGACAGGTGTTTGAATACAAAGTACGATGTTCACAATTTGAAACGTTTACATATTAACACCGATTTCTTTACACGGTTTCTAATAACTTCAAACTATATGAAATAGTAAAATTTTAAATAATAACGTTAGCCTATATAAAATACGAAAACAGTTAGTCTATCCAATTGGAAACCAAAATTAAAAACTGATGAAGTCCCTTAAAAAAACAGCAATAAATTTAAAGTACCTATTACAGTAAAAACCGCGTTAATTCTTATTTTAAAATATTTTGCAATTAGAAAGCGAATCTTAAATAAAGTGTGTTTGTGTTAAACCCACACAGTAATTATAGTGCCGGTCCTTAAATGGCAGAAACTAGTAAAAAGTAAACGGTTAAAGTCTTGCCTATTACAACGCTGACTAGCTGTTAATAGCGTCTTTACTCGTCGTAATAATAGCTTAAGTAAATAAAGCACAGTATCGTCTGAGAGCCGCAGGTTGTCCAGCCCGGAGCTGTCCGCCTGTCCGTCTCTAATTGGTTATCGGTGCACGAGTCGCACCTCGCCAGTCGCCGTAGCTTCGTTCCTGTCATAATAAATAAGCAATCTGTCCAGTAATGCTTCCCAGTCGCACAGCGGCTCTATAATTTACTACATAATTTCACACTAGCTGTATAGAGATTTTTTTGCTTGTTCCATATGATTTGAAAAGCGAAATATCTTGCAAGCCGTTGTACAGATAAATTAATGTCGTTGCTAGGTAAGATGTACAACTGTTTTCATTTGATAAACATGAGTTTTTTACATTTTAAATTACTAAGTGTAATATGAGTTAATGTTGATTTTATGTTCAAATTCTAGTACAGTTCTAATCAAAAGAAAGAGAGCTGTAGCTTATACAAAATCATTTTTATTCATATTATTAAAAATGTTCTAAACCCAATAATTTGATATTATCATCAAACAAGCTTAATATACTGTAAGTAATCCTAATAATTCGTTATACCCAGTTTTACTAACTGACAGCATAGGGCACTTCTGAGAATCTCAAAAAGTTTTTAAAGCTAAATACTAGAATTAGATTTCTCGTAGAAATGACGGCGTAATTTATTTACCGAAAATTGTTGTAAAATTTAATTTCAAAGCTCTTCCGACACAGAATAATTAAGCGTACTAGCGGCTCACTTAATGCCGTATAACGTCATAACTAGAGCGGTTACTCTAATTCAATTAGTATTCAAAACGTATAAAGAGATTAAAATGGACTTTTAATGGATATCGAAGCGAGCGGAACCGGTCCTGGAGGCGCAGGCGTTCATGTAATATCGCCGGTGAACATTCCCGCGAGCTCATTGAAGAGGTTTTTGTCCCCTTCTCATGTTTATCTTTTTGCCGTGCTGCTATTGAACCGGAGCCTATCACTTACATCGCCACGTTGTGTATCGAATTATTATCGATCACATCGAGACAGCTGATATTTGCCATCCCATTGTAACCTTATCTCATTATCGTGTCGTATTTCCAGGTAACACACTAATTCATCATAACCTATTAATTAAATTCATCACGTTGCAGCTATCTGTTTTTAAAAACAAACTTGTTAATTACTTTATTTACCCTATTTTCTTGTACATCATCGTTAGTTACGTTCGTGTACGTAAAAGTGCTAAATTAAGCGAAGCTTTTTCTTGAGTAAGGTGATAAATAACTTTCCTTATCGATGCCGACACGCCGCTATCGCTCCCATCGCGACCAACACCTACGCCTATGAACACAACCGCCATTTAAGGCAATTTGTCGCTACCAGATTATTTAATCCACAACTCTAATCCGATTAATATTGTTTCATTCGTCCGTCAAATTAAATAGCTGTTAACAACTTCGTGTGAGTTTCTAATTTTGTTTTTATGACGAGCCGTAAACTGTACGCGAATAACGTGTAAGAAGACAGATCATTATTTTATATGGACCCTAAAGTACTATTCTACGGCACTTTAGCGTTCGTCGTGTCGGATTATTCCCCTCTTTATACCCGCGAGAGAGATGCGTCGACCACTTTGTTGTTTTATACTTCGTCTCGGAGCGACTTTATGCATCGCCTCATTGCTCTTCGTCGTTTCGCTTAGTTTCCCCTCTATTTTAGACTCGTGTTACTATGTAAATTTATTTTCGAACAAGCGATCCGCTAGCGACTATCCTCGACCCCGACTCTTTTACTCGGGTACGCGCGATTACTGTAAAATTGGAAACAAATTGACACACCCTTTTTATATTAAACAGCTGAGCAAGGCTGATTTATTTATTCGCATGTAGAACTGCATAATTTTGTCTTTATATTATAACTGTGTAATTAACTAATATGCTTATTAGAACTATAAGCTGCTTATAGAAATCCTTAACGTAACCGTAACAGATTCACGACACGAGTGTAATAGAAAACAATAAGAACATTATTTATTGCCTGGCTAAAATATAATAAGTACGCCAAAGAACAAAGAAAAACGAGAAATCCAATTTAGTGGGTAAATAAAGTCCTAAGTCGCATAAACAGAGCAATTTGTCTGATTATTCGGCACAAGCAAACTGCCATTGTGAGAAACGGAGTAATAACGCGAACCAAAGTCGGCGCCCTCGACAAACGCTCTGAAACAAACTACATTTTTATACGGGGAGCAAACAAAATGAGTTAGCGGTACCATTGCGTCGCTTTCCCTGTATTCCTAGCGAGAGAGCTCGAAAATTCGCTTTAATACCTTTGTTCTACAACGCTTTACAGCTCTCATGTTGCTCGGAAATATTTTCCGAGCTCAGATTTACTTTATGTGTGAATATTTTCCGCTTCATTCTTTTAGAGATTGACCGTACAATATGAAACACAACTTTTTACATTTTTGTTTTTATATTACGAAACAAATTTGGTTAAGTTTTTAATAAAACATTCTTTAAATGATTTTAAATGTTTAAGAAGACGAAGCATATCATATCATACCTGTGTAGGAACGGATTGCATTAGCATAAGAAAAGTTTGGTTAATTTTTAATAAAAAAGAAATCTGATAAATCAAGTAAAGGTGGTTATGATCATTTTCATTGTGAAATTAAATAAAATAGGTAGAACTCCCGGTCGAGTTTATTCATTACTTTCCGCCGCAGGCGGGGGTGGTCCCACCCCACTCGCTTTATGGATATAACCTCGACAAAATACCCCTAAAATTGCAGTGTTTTTATTACGTTCCCTCTTTATCTTTTTCGGTTTGTTGCTCGTTTTTACGACGTTATTATTTTATTAACGGAATGTAGGCACATAATGTTAAATCGAACTTGATAGACTAGGTTTGGATTTATTGGCACTTTATTCCCACTTGCAAATAGGAACATATTTTGTTTGAATCATCTCATTTAACATAATATGTTAACATAAGTAAATCAGCAGAAGACAAATTAATAAGGCGTTCACACGAAAGCTATTGAATGCACTGTAAGACAATAAAAACAAAGTAAGATGAATGTGCATACCAAAAAGACAAGAAGCAGTAGCACCGATGGACAAGACCTCCGACATGCTCGAGGGCGAGAGCGTAATATACGATGTAGATAAAATACAAGCTGCCGGTAGTCGCGTCGGCAGCCGTGCACTGCTCGTAATTAATTACACTAGTTTACAGTACATCTGTTGCCAAAGAAATTTTAGCTGTTGCTGACTACATATGATATGCTATTTTAAAAAATATAAGTAAAAGATTTTTATCAGCTCTAGTTTCTGAGTTCCAGCTATGTAGGTATAAAACAGAAAAAAACATGTATTTACTAAGAAAAACTTTATTAAAAAAAAAATTAATCATTGAGTTCTAAAAAACTTCGTTTTAAAGCTCTTCTCTGATGTGTAGACTTTGGAAAATGACGTATAAGCGACCAACAATAGTCAGATATCATATTTGTATCCCAGAAACCCTGATAGCGCTCTTCCATGACACGTAAGTCCTGATGCATCGCTCTCCTTGCTCTTCGCTCATATCTCCTACATTTTCCGGAAACCTGTCCAGGTGACTATGGACTATACTCATATTGCACCCCGTAATTCTTTATCTCTTTCACGATAAAAACTTATTTTAGTATCTCAGGAAAGCAAATTTTTTTCTTTCAGTCTTGATGCTAACAATTCTGAAGCTTGTTTAGAAAGATTTAAATCTCTTACAAGATCATCTAACTCATTTTGGGAAAAGCATTTTGGCTCATTTGACATACCTTCAAAATCAGCATCATTTTGTGATGAGCTTGGTCCTTCGATATCTTGTTCCATGGGTTCAGATATATTTTTAGGCACTGAAGAGTCAGTTGAACGCTGCACTTGACGCTGAACACAACTAGTACTTGGGTACTGCCATTTAGCTCGATTTTTAGTATTTAAACCGTTTACGTTTACGCTACAAAAATAACAGTCTTCGAGATGATTTCGCAAAATAGTCGGTGTTCCAAATTTAAAGGCACTTCTTTTACCATTTTTCCACAATCTTAAATATTCCACACACGATTTACAAACACAATTGGGAGCCCAAGACTTCTCATTTTTATCCAAGAGCATTCCAAAATACTCAAAATAGGTATTTTTCACCAACTCTGATATAACTTTTCTACCATCGTTAAACACATATTCCCCGCATATATAACAAAAATGATCTGGATTGTTTAAACAACGTCTCCTTGAACTACTCATGACGCAAAAACTTTGGATACTAATCTTAACACAGTAAAATATGCCTGTTATCACTTAATATATACGCTTAAATGACAAAAATCAAAAACAAAGTAACTCGAGCTGCTCAAAAAATTCTGAGGGTAGATTTGACGAAAACAAGTCATAAGTGAACATTATCAACCACAAAATTCGCGGCAACAGACAAAAAGTTAAATTTTGTAAACTAGTGTTATCGCTTATTATGACGCTTACTTTTGTTTATTGATTATAAACTTTACTTTTTATTACATATTTTTTCAGCTCGTGCTTTTACGACAAAAACATGAAAATTACGAAATAGATATGTGATTTGAGCAGGTAATACATTAACTACTATTTATATTTTTTCACAAAGCCGTAGGATCGTAAAAATACAACGTTTTTTCTGCATATAATAACATATTGCTAATCACCGCTGTTAAAACAGTTAGCGATGACACATTGAAATATCTGGTGTGATTTTTCTGTATCATTAAATGAAAACATTGTTTAGATGCCAAATAGTTTGCGAGAGCGATAAAACAAAGCGGCTGGCAAACGACCAAGTCGCGCCGCGCGACACGAGTGGATGGGCGCGCGATTTGCGACACGAACGCTGGTTACGGACGATGCTGCTGCCTCGTCTCCTCTCCTCGCCTCGCCTCGCCTGGCCTCGCCTCGCCTCGCCTCGCCCACCTCACTGTGCTTAGTGCAGATTTGCACGGATACATTTTAAATAGAGCCGACACATCGCTATTACACTCCCTTTGAAAGCGCGGAATGCGTTATGTATGACGTTCAATTCAATTTCATGCACACAAAGCTCGCGTCGAAACTCTCTCTCTTTGACCGAGACCTGTCGAGTCCTCTTATGCAATAACGCTTTGTTTTCCAGAGTTTCATCTTTACTACTTTTTGTAAGTTCATATTTGGTATTGAATGAGTCGACCGGTTTTACAACTGAGTATATATAGAAAGTTATGTCAGATTCAAGCCAGTAATTATAATAAAATAAATAAGTGAAAGTATTGAATGACTTGTACCTAATTAAATAGGCGTTGTATTGTGTCCCAGACATATGACAAATTGCTCGCGTGTCAGCGCGTAGTTTTGATCGTTGTAGGAACAAGATAGTTGGCAGGAGTAGAAGCACATGCCACGGAATGTCGAGACCTGTCCACCTGGCTCGTGGGTCGTCGGCGTGCACACATCACCGGCCACCCTTTGATGTCAGCCGAGAACGTGTCGATGATACAGGCAACTGATAAATAAACAAAAACAACACAGACTGGAATGCATTTAACCTACATTATTAAGCGGTGCCGCTAATTGTTTTCTACTTTGTATTGACTTCGTTATGTGTATTTCATCACCATTAAGTGTTGTATTCATAATTGCTGTTATTTTTAAATTACCAGCTTTAAAAATAATTTTGCAACCCATAATTTCTAAAAAATTACTCAATAAGTATTTCAATCTTTAGGAATATAGTAATAATAGGTGAGGCATTCCTTTGTTTCTTAATCTAGAATTAATTGCAGAAGAAACCCAGTAGATATCGTTTTCACTTTTCATTATACGTTTGGACAATAATCTATGTGAATGTAGCATATACAAGTCTCGAAAATGGCGGATCATCCTAATATATACATTTTTAATACAATTTTAACCACGGTGCAAATACTTAAGTACAACTTGTGATAATTTAAACGTGGAGGTTAATAAGTCCGTTAATTAATTAAAGGTGAGCCTCGATTAGCGGAATAAATTGCGGCTGCGGTGGGCTCAATCCCCGAGCGTTGCGCGTAAACAGAGACAACAAAGGCTGCTCGGTCGCCGCTGTCGACCTAAAGCGAAGGCTAGACGTGAAGTATTTATTACAATCAAGCCTATTATTAGCAAATTTGCGACTTGATTCAGATTTGATAAAATCGGCACTGTTTTGGTTTGGCCAATTGAAGTGGTTTTTAAGGATAAATATTTCAGAGATTCTACAGATACGTCAATTCATGTTAACGATGACAAGTAAAATTTATTCTAATAGTGACATGTGATAAAAAAAACGCGAGTACCGTTTCTATACGTAATTAGTTTCGTGTGAACTTTCTTTTAGGAACTCGGAATATATATGTTTTTTAAAGTTTAGTTCTAGTAGTATTATTATAGAAATAATAAAATGATAATCAGTGTACCAGAATTTGTAGATGATATCATATTTCATAACATAATGGAGAACAAGATGTAACGTGCTAACGGTTACGACTGCAGTGACAATCAAAATCCTTAGAATGTTGATATCGCGAGAAATTTTATTAGCTTAAATTGTAATTTTTATTGAGCGTGTAGCCTTCTCCTTAATGCTGACTCATTATTTATTCACATCTATAACGAGATTGTCAGTACTCCCCGTGCCGACCATTCCTCCACAGTCCAAACCCGCTTGTTTGGTCTCGTTACACGACCATCGGAGCTTATTTTCCCCGCTTGTTTTCTTACTCAAATCGCCTTTTTGATGCTCGAGTTGCCAATAGTTAAAACTCTACCTATAATTTCTAAGTTTACCAATAACATTTTTTTCGTCCTTTGAATAGAAATATAGTAAGGAATGTAAAAATACCTTGACAATATCCCACAAAAAACATTTCCTTAAAGTTTTTATTGCTACAAGTAACTAAAGTAACCGGTGTCGGAAAATTGTAGAAAACTAAAATCCCTGCATGTGCCAAAAATGTAGAATTAAACCAAACATACACATTTAACATAAAAAAAGCTTTAATTGATGGGCACACAAAAACAGTTTCTTTACTAAACACATGAAATCGCTGTATAGACACAAAAAGCCGCGAGAAAACAATGTTCACTAGCCGGAGAATTTTTATTCAAAAGATATGAAAAGCGGTGGAGTACTTGCAAACGGCTAGATAATGCCGTCAGATACTCGGCGCACTCGTTGAAAATTTTATGTCGCCTCTCGCTGCATCCTCGACTGCATCACCTTCCCACCCCCCCGCATCCGTAATTCTGCACCCTCTTTAAGTGCTGTTGCCATCGTGTTGTTGAATATTCATATTCTCTGCGTCACGCTAATATTTATTTGGTATTTCATATTTACTTTATCGTTTATTTAAACTTATTTACAGATAAGACATTCAGAAAAAAATCTTAAGACATTTAACTTATGTTCATGTGTGAGTTGTACAGCTCTTATAATTCCAAAAGTTACGGATACTAGCTTTTTTTGTATAATTAATAAATATTAAGCTGATAAAATTTTCAGTCTATTTTAACGCACGGGCACAGATGATCAAAATATACACGCTAATAATTATTTGAATAATTTTTGGGCAAGCTTAAATTAGGAGTTTTATTTTATTAAGAACGTAAGTGTTCAGATAAATAAAATAAATTAATGCTCTTGGAAATCAAAGTTAGTAAACCCTTTGTGCTTTCACGCTTTTTCATTTTTCCACTACTGCGACGGTCATTTTTAATATTATAATGTTATGTACAGTTGTTATATAAGACGTGACCACGTCCTTAAATTTCTCACCACAATTCAAACTCAGTCAAGTCACAAAATACATTTGTATGTCTGTAGCATTACTCGTTGCTTCTTTGTTATGCATGTATGTCCTCGAACGTTCTCAAATAACACTTTCAAATTTTACTGGCGCTTTCTCTTTTTAGACATGCCTCGTTGTAAACCAGCTGTCAAACAACACACCAGGCAATTTTTCCACTATAATTTTAATTTTGGACTATGCATTACACCAAAAAAATATAACTTTACGTAAAACTACACCACAATGTTTGCCCGTTGAAGGCAAGCGATACAAAAACGCAATCCAACAATACGTTTACCACAAATTGAATGAGGCTCGAAATAAATCCTGCGGTCGTTGTCTGACTCCCAATCTCCCATTCGTATTTCACCCCTGTTTGTCGTTTACAATTCCGCTGACAAAAATTGTCCAAACTTTCAATATTTATACGCTTTTCTGTTGTCATTTTCGATTGACATAATCTGACGAGAAATTGTTCACTGATTGATTCGTTTGATAATTAATTCGTTGTTTGTTAAATGTTCCCTTAAGTAAAAGCACAATACAATTAATTAAGAATTAATAAAAATAAGTGAAAGTGATCAAGAAAATTTAATTGTTGGACGATCGTAATCGGCTTCCTCCCTCATTAGGTCGAGCGTGAGGGTCGGGGGTCGTAAAACAACGCTCTAGTGTATCGTATGTGTTAATTACTTTTGTCACTCCACAGGCGGGCGGTTTACAAATCTCGTCGTTACATAATTCCACTGTCGAGTACTGTAATTTACATCGACTGACGCAACATTGTTTGGATAATAAATTATTATGCCTTGGAGCGTTCTTAACGGGCGGCTAAATCGATAAGCGTCGTTTTTATTGCATCATTAACAGGCAGCGCGAGGGGCGAGTCGATTTCAATCTGCGTAATCAACGCCGGGAGCAATCTACCCGTATAGCGCTCCACGAAACCTAATTGGTGCTAGAAATATTAAAAGTACTGCGACATCGTAACCCGCCCGCCGGCACTGTTGACATAACAAACCTATGATTAACGCCGAACGTCGACGTTGCTGCTATTTGACATACATCTTACGTAGCTTATATTTACCAGATACTTTCATACTGTGACACAAAATTATACACTGTTTATTATTAAGTACACAGATCCCAAGTTAAAATAGTGCCTCAACGTTGAAACAAAGCATTCGTCAGTCGAATGTTAAACATAAAACGTAAATATGAAGATAAAAGAGAAATACCAAAATTGTTTCAATTTAAAATAATAGCGTTACAGAGCTGTACGTGAAAAATCATATTTTATTAGTTTTAAAAATTCTCCACTCATTTTTATTGCTTTTGCTACCGAAAGTGGGAAAACGAGAGAAAAAAATAAACAGAGCACTGACGCTCGCTAGCATATTTCCGGCTCACTGCCGTTCGGAACGTTTCAATTTTACAAAATATAAACTTTTACCCTTCGACTCCTGACAAACGACTAGCTTCGTATTTTTGTTTCACTATTTCAAAGCGTTCAACGTAATAACTTTGTTATTTACTCCTGCAATATTTGAATCAAGTGCTCATGGCCAGCTTTTTTTTGCTTATTACTAAATTTGTTTTGTCGGAATAGTTTAAAATTTTTTTTTTTCTTGTAAATTAAAATGGTATCCGAAATGCTGAAAACAAAAAAAACATTAACGTCTAATTTTCTTTGTCATCAATGAATAAAACGATAGAAAATGGTTTTCCCTTGTGAAAAACAAGCTGACTCTATATGCGTGCCCATTGTTTCATTTTCCATCTGCCCTGACGTCTGTAATTAGCAGGAATGTTCAGAGCTCGAAATATTCGTAGCAACAGCTAACAAAGTTCAATACAAACGGCTTTAGAATACTCTGTTTGTTAAGCTTATAAGCTGGTAAACATTTTAGTTTATTATTGTCAGTGTTCCTGGCAACATAAATACATTTACATACTATGTCTTTGCTTTGGAAAATGATTTTTGTAACACACAATTCAAACCAATTTGTTGATTGGCTAAAAAATAATAAAACATAAATGTTGGACAATATGACATGGATTACTTTCTGAGGCACAAAGCTAAATAACTTGTAGAGAAATCAGAAACAACGACGGCCTTATCCGAGACAATAGTGAAAGGTAAGGAAAGGTTTTCCAAGACCTGACCGGGAATCAAACCTTATATGTAAACCGCTGATGACTACAAGTAAATTACTTGTATTTTAATTAGTATAATTCATGATAAAATTAGTAGATAAGTAATCATGTTGAATGATTCAAACTTAACGGGCTTTTACGTAGGTAAACTGTTTTACATGTAGCATAAATGAAGCATCTTTGACTGATAAAATATTTCAAGACCATTCCTCTCAAAAATTAACCAAATTTTTGTGATTTGTCAATGTTTGTGAAGTCAATTTATTAATTTTTTTTTTTATATTGCAATTCAAGATTGACCTCATCCCACCTGGTGTGAAGTGGTAATGAGGTCCTAGCTTAAGGGTGACAAGTACAGCATAATAAATCTGTTACTGGACTTGTTGAAGGTAAGGCCTTGAAGGCTTGACCCCTGCTACTAATGTAGCACCCCCCAGGAGCTCTGGAAACCTTACTCACACGCAGGAACACAACAACACAGAAGTGATTGTTATTTGGCTACAGTCTTCTGTAAGGTGGAGGTATTTCACCAGTCGGGCTGCTCCAGTTCGAGCGATAAATCGCTATACCTCTCTTAAATTATTTGGTGACCGAGTAAATAAATGTATTATTATGACTTAAAGAGAAATAAAAATTTACCAGAGACAAAGTATACAAAAACTGTTTTTATCAAAGCGCGTGTACAAACTAGTTTTATTTCTAAAAAATATAAAGGGATCCGACGAGCCACAAACTTAGAGAGAGCGGTCTTTTTTCATAAAAACTTAAGCTTTTTATGTAACAAGTATATTTTTAGTTTTGTTAAGTCTCAATACTCATTTTATGTAATAAAATATTCATTAAGGAATCTGACACAGCTCATTCGGTGAAATTAATTCATTTCAATGTATCGCATTCCCAGTAAAATGCAGGTTTAACTCGATGCCGGAATACTAATTCAATAAATTCTGCTCGTGCACATCCACCCTCAATAAAACTAATTGGCTGTTAACATAATATTAACATGATTACCATGAATTGATTTCATCGTTGTTTCCATTTCAATTGAGCATGCCAGATGAGATTATGCGTTTTATGGATGTCAAGCTATTTCGGGCCTTTGCGCAAGTTGGTATTAGCTTCTTCATTGGTCGTAAAGTTAAGAGTGCGGGCCTAGTCTAGTATAATAAAATTATGCTAAATGTTAATAAAGTACGAGATAATCCTATTTTAAAATGTACATCGTATTTTCGCGCTTGTATAGTAAAATGCCGCAAGAGAGTTCTCAGAACAAAATATGTTAAGTCCCAGCTATGAGTCCCCTTTTATCCTTACCTTTTTGTCACTGTTTGCACAAAGAGATTCATATCGTTTTAATTTCCCCTCGGTATTATACGTTAATATTTTACGTGAGATCACAATTCTTCGCAAAATAATCAGCTTCTCTCTGTAGAAAAACACACAAAAATTGCTCTTTCCTCTTTATATTTGCGAAGATTCTTATGGACGTGTAGAGTCGGTTACCGAAGACAAGCCCAGATTTATCTCGCTTCATCCCCATCGCTTCAACGTTTCCCTCTAAAATAAGGGTCGTCTTTTTATCCGATTTTGTTCATTCTCGAATAAATGATCTTAAATTAATATTTTCTGTAGGGAGCGTTTTTATTACTTGCCGTTCTTTTGTAATTCTAAATTCTTTATTTGTTTTTAGTAAGGTAGATGTGATTAATTGAAAAGTCGAACTATGCTAAAACTGAAACGATGATGTGATAAACTTAATTTGGGTATGGATTGTTCGAAACTTATTATTTCATTTGTTTAATTACATCGGTGGTCGGTTACAATTACTTGATTAATGTCCAAAACTACTCGAATTAAGGCTTATATTGTGTCTAACTTTTACAACACTTTACAATCACGAAAAGTTAAATTCTCATAATTGCCAAGTCCGTATGCAAATAAAATTTCTTATTCCTTTATGAATTGAATACGTGTTGAAAGTTTTAAACAGTATGTCGAAGAAAGAGCGTGTTTGCGCAAAGGTAACTAAGCGCAGCGCGTTTACTGCGCGCCCAGCCTGTAATGGTTACCGTACAACGGCTACATTTATCGCTGTAGTAAAGCAATAAGTTATAAAACGAATATAAATAAATCGCTTTATGGCGCTTTTACTACTCGCACACAAATGTGTTATTGCTGCAAACGGACGCTGCCAATAGTATAAACACACTTATAAATTGAAATGAAGTTATGACAAACGCTACCAAGAAACGGGAAATTAGATGTATGCAAGCATATCGAGGAATGGCTTTTCTTTTAAAGTAAAATATAAGTATTATTGTGGACCGTCTGTTAGTTTTTTTTGTAATGTAAAAATACTCAACTCTAAATGCCTCTTTATATCATGATCAGTTTATTATTTTTTATTGTGTTCACAAATCTTAATAATTCACGTTACAGGCACTAAGAAATCTCATGATAATTTAAAATACTAGGTGCTTCTCGAATTGTTAGGGCTTTCATATCAGGAAAAACAGGAATGTTTGATAAATAATTAATTAAATAGGGGGCCCTCTTCAAGTTCTTACAATAGTGCAAAGCCTTGTTTTTTTAGTTACAACTTGTGATTAGCAAGCGACTGTTTCACAAACTTGTACTGCTGCAAAACTGTAAGAATGAATTTCTGGAAGCCCTACTCATATTATTCATTACCAGTTGTTCAGAACGAACACCGTTTATTGCTGTTATTTATAGCCACTGTATGAAATGTATCAATTATTTAATGGTTTAATTACCGGCAATTTGATACGAACAGGTATTTAGACCGGTGAATAAGTAACATTAAATATGAGAAACTATTAACCATTCATTATTTTTTTTAATCATAAATAATTCGATTTGTTTTTAATCGAACTCGTAAATCCAACATAATTGTTATTTCTATAATCGATTTTAAATGATTTACAAATAATAGATTTTTAGATTACCTATGGATACTTATTCAGGGTAAGGATTTAAATCCAGATTAAATAGACTAGGTATTTCTTAACAATGAATTATTGCTTATTGCGCTCTTAAAAGATTCAAAATTTAATTAGAAAACGTTAAAAACTTAAGTTTTATTATGGCTGGTGGTAACGTCATGTATTTTTTACAAGCTTTTTTACAACAAATATTTCTTTAGTCTGAAATTGTAATAATGCTGCTTACTTTGTAGAAACGTTCAATCAGTGCAGGAAAAATGTACAAAATATATTTATTAAAAGTATATGTATTCATATAATTAATATCCGACTATGTTCATTAAATTCTTACAGAAAGAATTTTATGA
The DNA here is from genome assembly GCA_037074685.1 of Glyphodes pyloalis. NCBI lineage: Eukaryota > Metazoa > Arthropoda > Insecta > Lepidoptera > Crambidae > Glyphodes > Glyphodes pyloalis. The sequence goes on along the minus strand of JAYKKO010000005.1, from coordinate 10,266,988 downwards.
AAAAGAACAACAAAGAAAGCAATCTTTAAATCGCATAAGCAGTAAGCCATTGACTTTGTTCTTACATCTTGGACTATGAAGGGAACATTGCTGTACATGACGTATTAGCTTTCAAAATACGTTGCATCAAGAAATACTGAACAAGGCGTTTCGTTGGGCGGGCGGCGCGTGCGCGAGCGGGGGGCGCGGGCGAGCGGGCGACGACCGGCGAGGCGCCCGCCGCACTCTTGCCACGGCCGCTAGGCCGCGAACACGTGCTCTCTCTGTCACGCCAACATCCTTTGTCTTGACGATCGCCGCGCGATCTCTCGATATTTTTGTTATGAGCCGGTACTGTTTCGGAGACTCGGGACTTGGATTACAGTGCACCAGGATTGCAGTGATTTCACATCTGGATTTTAAAAAACACTTCTTCGAGTGCTAAACGTGAAGTTTTGTTGTTATTTTTATATGTGCAATAAACGTGTAATAAATATTTATGAGAACGTGTGCCATTATTAAGTGTTGAATGTGTACGTGTGACTGTGCCAAGACTAGTGGAATAACTTTATTACGAGCTAGAAGTTCGCTACAGTTACCATAGTGAGGATCAAAGATTCGCCTAAAAGCAATGCTGAAGGCGGGAACAAGAAAGAAAGCAAGAAAAAAAGCCCTAAACAAAAGGCGGATAGTAACGCAACGGTGACAAATAATAAGAATGAGAAGACTTCAGTGCTGCCGAGGGGGGACAAGGAGAGTCAGAAACGTTCACCATCCAAAAATGAAGCAGAACAACAGGTATTCCGTGACACTTCGTGTCATCTTTTGTCCCCTCTTTATGAGGTTTGCTACTACATTGTCATCGAAACCATATAAATGACGTTTAAAATTGATGTATACTTGAAAAAGCAAAAAAGCTGGATTTCTTCAAATCTGACATGAACTAATCATTTTTAATAATAATCTTCTTTAAATGTTAAAAGTCAGAAACATCCTGAAAACGTAATATGCCCGTAATTTTAAAAATAAAATTAAACATTCTAGAGGTAATTTATGGTTTGAGCAATTACCTATTTCACTTCAAGTAGGTACATTTATCTGTTGATTAGAAAAACAATTAAGCAATAAAACCTTTTACACATTTACATTTTTGACATTTTATTGCTCACTTTTAGACCATGTTGTCAGTGGACTAAACGTTAAATACAAAGTCGCTTGACAAATCCTTCATAGATTTGATTAAATAAATTTGATTTAAACTAACAATTATAAGTTTTATCTCTTGCTAATGACGACTGCACAAATTGTTGTGGTAATTTTAATATTGTCATTTTGAAATATTAATTTAAACAAGATAACACAACTTGTAATAGAGTCCATGCTTAATTTCTACATATTCACATAAAAGATTAACAGACTAGTTATTGACGTCCGTCACGATACATCCGAAACGGAACGCGCGTTGCTTTTACTGCTATTACACTACAATTCAACTCGAATGTTTATGGAGGCTATATGAACGGCGTAATTATAGTTCTAACACACAGTTGTTCAATTATTTTTTTATTACTCCCCATTTCTGGGTTAATAAGCGTTTTGTTTTATTCGTGGACTAGAAATAGCCACAGTAGAAATTGTGTAAAGTTTTCTTCGTCATTTATATTTTCAGATCTGGACCTGAAATAAACACTAAAAAAATTATGTTAGCAAATCTAGATAGTGATCTAAACCGTAACAAAAACCAATTTAAATAGAATATGCAAAGGAAACATTTTACTTCATTCCAGATACCATACTACATGAATACGTATAATGAATTCTTAATCTGCTTATTATTAATTAGTGTTATTCTTATTTGATTTTTTTTAATTTATTATCTTTCAAAATCTCATAAATTAATATTGTTGCCTTTGTACGGAATTCACATATTATTATTAAAATACGTCGGATCTCGAAACTAATTTATGTTAATTTTATTTAAGGCAAGAAATGATCTATTAATTTTATTAAAATATACGAGAAACCGGATCAACGTAGTAATTATGAATATTAACAATTAATCTGACAAGACTGACCGTGTCGTTAATTCTTTAAATTATAGTCCAATTAAGTCATTATAATATAGCAGGCAAGCTTACAAGAAACATTATGCTAGTTACGTGTGAAATTAAGCTTGTTCCGTGAACAAGCATACAATTTTGGGAATATTCGAAATTGACTTTCTTGGCTCGGCAGTCTGCCTATCACATCAATTAATTAAATAAATTACACATAGGATACGTCTTTTAATGACGTATTCTTTTGTTAATAAAATACATAGTTCAAACACTGTACTGCATTAAAAAAATGCAATATTATTAATAAATTCTACACATTTTGTCCTCCACGTCGTTTAAGCTGTCCGTTCATAGATTCGTCAATTAGCAACGCTTGCTTTTGTAATATTTCTGTAGTGCCTAAAAAATACTCGCGTTAAGTAGATAATTTATTATCCTTCTAAAGTTCCCACATAACTCTTTGATCTCTAAAGACTCTTTACTATGCGCCATTCGTCACAGCTCGCAGTAGACAAAATTGTGCATGCGGCACCGAATTCAGGTCATGAACCAAACGACTCTACGCGTTGCTCATTTTAAGTTGAGATTATTGTACTGGTACCTATGTACATACGCCAGTTTCTAGCTTTCGAAGCGTCAAGGTAATTTGTTGTCTTTGGGTGGAATGTCTTTACATGTGATTGGTGTGCAAAATCGACGTACGAAGGTTTTCTACTCTTTGACACATAGAAAACTGAAATTATCTAATGATGAGCAATACCTGTGACTAAAAAAATATACCATAAATCCTTCATCCGAGTGAGAACCCGTTTCGTTTTATACTTTAAAGCCAGTTGAACAAGAAATTACTAATTTGGTAAATTGGTAAGGCTTTGCTACATTATTCATGAGCTAGGCGAAGCAAATGTAATCATAATATGCTTGGTGTGCTGACATGACTTCCTGCAAGTTACTGCAGACACTTTCAATATCTGAAAACTTTTTCGCACTGTTAACAATTGTCAGCTTATTTATTTTTTCTATTATGGTAGCGAATTTGTTGTAAAGCAAAAGTAATGCACTAGAATTATCGTTGTGTTGAGGAAACGATATCAAAAGTCATTGATTAAAGTACAAATTGTTTGTCTTGTGACATGGGGTGTTTGCTGCTCATTTTAGGAAATATATGATAAGAAATTGTAACGTGCAGCGATAAAATTCACAGACTTTCTATTGTTTTGGAAGTGCGACGCATTTACCTAAAGCAATCGATGCCAAGTTCCTTAACTTTGGTAAGAAAATATATAATTAAAAACTAAAGTTGGTAATAGAAAACCTGTCCCGTAACAAGTCACCGCAGGCTGAGATCGCGAGACGTCGTTTGAACTTTGCTTGTGGACGAAAGTCTCCTTGAATTTTAAGACCGATCCTATTAAAAGTTTGTGGGAGTATTAGAATTTCGAATGAGGGGCGAAAAGCTATCACGCCGTTTTTTCCGGATCTCCCTGCTTCGCTACAGGGCGAGGAGGCGGGCCCCGAGGCGCGGATCGCGAGATTATGCTTCGCTATCTGTTTTGAATTCGTAATTTCGACGTAATTAATTCAGAAATTTCCAACTTAATTTATTTTAAAAGTTATTAACTGCTTTTAAATGCTCGGGTATAAATAAAAAAACGACACAATAGCTGTTGTAGCGGAAGGAAACTAACGATTTCATTATATATTGTAAGAATGAAATAAGTGAAGTGTTAAACCTATGTATATGACATAATTTGAAATAGTTTGAACCAAACATTCAACTAAAAAATGTTATTTAGAATAAACGGTTGGTGTTAATACTCTTAGTTTTATTTTGACAGCGTTGACTAATGCGGTCGTTTATTTTTATAGCTGGTTTATTTAGAGACGCGGGTTTCTGGTCGGAGGTGGGCTCAAACACACTATTATTACTTGCCGACACGACATCAGTCATCGCGCTAATATCTCACTGATTATTATCCATTTTATGTAACGTTATTTTGACTAGCTGCCAGCAAACATTGGTGATGATTGACTGCTCATCCTTTCTAAACTACAACAGTAGCCCCGCTACCGCTATCTTCTCAATTATTCGACAGTGACTGTCGGTTGTTTTCTTTTTATTTAATAGTAGAGTTGTGACGTTAAGGTGAACATTACCTGTAACAGGAGAAAAGAAAATATTATCGTGTCCGCGGCACCTTTGAATGTCCTTTATGCACCGTGGACCGGACGCAGAGCCGCCGCTCGGTCGGCACGCGCGGTCCATACTTGATTTATCACTCCATTGTTGCGGAGCGACGACCCACCCCCACCGGATAAGGCTAAACATTCAATTGCCGGAACGCTCCCGAAACGATTTGTTCCTTCAATACGATCGATTGACTATTTCTTCCGGCCACTTCTGTATTTAGCGGATTCTGTGCCATTCTTGGTTGGATAACGGGATACCTTTTTAAAACACGTTTTAAATCACTCATATACAGTAATTATGTAATAAAATTATTATTTTGAAGATAAGAGTACTATTATAATTTGGTATTTCTTCTGTTTCTATATACTTTTAATGTCAAAACTATTTCATTAGAAAAACTCTGACTGAAAAGCCAAGCTGAGCAAGATTGGAGAAACAATGCTACTTTAAACGGTTCCTCGTAAACTTTGTGGTTACCCGGCTAGTTTTATTGAGCTATTCTCTCGCTTGCTCGTAAATATTTCCAAGTAATTACTTTCCATTCCCCCTCAAACACTCTGGCGGCTGCTGAAGCAAAATAAATAAAAATCTTTTGACACATTGCTGACTTTAACACTTTTGGCGTCGCATATTTTTGAAGATATATTACCACTTGGAAGGAATCCTAATTGTATACTACACAAGTTTTAGATTCGTGTTTTTTATTTTAATATTTGGAGTGGATTATTAAAATTTCCCTTGTACATATGTAAATAAGTACAAATTGTGATGTGATAAATCTTCATTAAATAGCGAAATTTTTGATCCATGCTAAACACATTTAAGCAATGTTGTCGTGGGGTAGATAGGCTATTTATATTTTAATGAAGTTCAAATATTATCTTAGCCCATCCTTAATGCCAAAGCTGCGCATTTATTAATTAAATTATATCTTATTAGTAACTCATACACATTCCAATACACATATATATAAAATTACAAATGCCAGCACTCAATAAAGTAATAATTCTCATTGACATTGCTTTATGTGTCGAACGCGATCTGATCTTACATCTGCTGAATACTAAAAGCCTGTGGGTGGTTATTGTGTTAAGTTTGAACAATAGACACATATTTAGAATGCTAATAAGTTCAGCCGCGGCCGGTACGGTCGGCACCTCTCAAAAACTAGACTTGTCATATTTTAACAGAAAAGTTTCATCTCCCCTTGCAGTGTCGAACCCACGACCTTCAAGTATCGCGCGTGCTGCTCTTTCAACTGAGCTAATCGCAAGTTTTTGTAGGAGTTAAGCCTTCGGTTATTGCCCTCTGCTGTTCAAGTTTTTGAACTACATACTAATCGTATACATTTCTGGCATCTGAACACATTGGTGTATAAAAATTTAGTTATAATAGTGGTTAGAACATGCTGTGGTCTAAAATTTCTTAAATTAATATTCTTCTTTGTTAAGTTAATAATTTTATATATAACTTACCAAATACGATAAAAATAATACATTGGCAATATTTTGTTTATTATAAAAAAATATTTTCTTTGTTACAGGCGAGTCCAGAAAGTAGTAGAAATGCCTCACCAAGATATCATGACGCGTCCATGGATGATGTAAGTACAGTGATCAGAACTAATGAGATAAAAAAGTTCTTGAAGACGCTCAACTCAACAAAGTAGATAGATATAATAGAATGGGCTTAGTCAGGGTTGCTCATATAGATTATATTTTAATTATGAGCTAACTACACTTATTTTTCATTTTAAAACGAAAACAAAAGACGACTACGTATTATTAATATATTGCGTATTGAAAATAGTAGTAAGTTGTCCTAGTAATCATTTATTTTAAATTTAATACGCTGTTTCAGGCATCAGACGCAGGCTCTCTGTTCCGGATGGCGGGCGCGGGTGGTGGCGGCGGCGCCAAAAACGAGCTGGTGGCGAGGGGTGGCAGCGGGGGCGCACTAGCTTTGTCGCGGGCACCGGTTGGCGGCAGCGCCAGCCCTGCGCCCGCGCCGCTGCCGCAGCCCGCGCCCTCGCCTGCGCCTGCCGCGCTGCCGCCGCCCGCGCTTCCTCCGCCACCGTTCCGAGCCGACACGCCGCACAGACCCAACGGGGCCCACATTCCCTCTATCGATGGCCACGCTGCCACACAAATACCGGCTCGACCGGTCGGTGCCGCTGGTCCCGATACGCCCGAACGCCCCGCCAGCAACAACAAGCTTCAACCTGGCGCCCGTGCCGCTGCCGACAGCCCCACACCTGCGCCGCCGGCTCCTCCTGCGCCGTCACCGCTGTTCCTCTCGCATACCGCCTACCAGTCGCATGCCGCAGCAGCCATGCCCGACTACCGTCACACCAACCACGAGACGCGGACTGATCCCGCAGAGCAGCCGTCGGCGCCTTTGGACCTACACGCGCATCATGTGCCCCGACCGCCTCCTGCCGCTCCGATCACAACGCAAGCCTCACATCCTAGTCTCCAGAGCCGCGTGCCGCATTCACAGTCACATCCTATGATGCCTGGACACGATGTTCGAAATACCCAAACTATCGCTCCGACTCACTCCTCCGTTCCTACCTCGTACCCTAGCCGCATTAATGGAGTACCACAAAGTGTTCCTCCTCATGCGACGCCACCCTCTAACACCAGCTGTCTTCCGAATCAAAGCCTGCCCGGGCGGCCGGTCTCTCCGGCTGCGCCTACTTCCCGCCCTTATCCTACTCCATCGATCGGGTCTAGTCATATAAACTCGAATTTAAGTTCTAGTATTCACGGCCATCCGATACCCTACCAGAACCAGCCGAGTTTACAGAAACATTCCGTTCAATCGGCGTTTGCAAATCGACCTCCACATCTTGCGCCATTTAGTGTGGCCAATCATCTAACGTCGAGTCATATTCCGACATTAACAACAAGTCAACAACCGACTGCGACACATATGAGCCATCCTTTAAATAGCCATTCCATTATGAATCATACCAATCATCTTTCTATGAATAATAGCAATTCCAATCCATTAACGGCGACTTCAACGCCAAACCACATAGGTCCTCCATTATCAATGTCTTCGACGACTAGTACAATTTCAAGTTATACGACCAGTCTCAAACACCCAGGTCTTAGCCTCCCTCCTCTCCAAGGCCCACTCGCTCCACCGGTGTCTTTACACGCGCCAATGAACCATGAAACATCGCCAGCAACCAGTATTGCTCCCGCGATTGTTCCTCCTGTATCCAGTAGTAACCATACAATTGCCCCGCCAGTGGTAGATTCCAGGCAAGCAGTTGTCTCTTCCAGTGAGTTGCCTTCGCGGACGGAAAGTCCAGCAGTGAGCTCGACGCTCGCATCTAATGGGTTCCCACCACCAGTCGTTTACTCTGGGGCCACATACCCGCCTCTCTATGCGCCTTATGCCACTACATTACAACACAGTCCTTACCTTCCGCCTGCAGCGGCGTCACCGAGAAACTCTACAGACACGGTAAGACTTTCGAATTTCTCAAACGTGACGAAATATCATTTCTTAATTCCATACAAAACCAACTGAACTGTTTTGTTCTATTTTAGCGAACAAGTTTATCAGCGTCACCGCTAGTGGCACCGAAGACGCCAAAAGGTGTTCGACCTCACACCCCTGGCTCGACGGGTGCGGCAGGCTCTGCACCGCCGCATACTCCACTTTCGTACTCACCGCGAGGGCACAGCCCTAACAGGGAACGAGAGAGCTTCAGGTATGATTCTGAAAACATACTTTTTAAAATTACTTAATATAATAAAGCGCAAAAAAAAAAGATTTTTTTTATAAAAATGCTCTAAAAAGTAAGCTACGAAGAAGACATGAGATTGACTTGATCAACTAGAAAATCAATCTTAGATTTGAAAGTATTGATCTAGCCCGGGGTAGGTGAACCAATGAACACGCGCCATTGGTTACACGCGATGCAATATTTTGGACACGTCGCCGGCGAAAATAGCACGTTGGAGCATAAAGGTTCGCCTACCCTGATCTAACATGTTAGAAAATACATTTTTTTTGGTATAGTGTATTATGAGCTGGTAGTTATTGTTAGCGGGCTGATTTCAGCAGCAACATCAGCAGCCTCTCGCGCAGCACGCCCGCCTCGGGCGCCAACGTGCCCACGTCGGCGCCGCCCGCGCCGCTCGTCTCCTCGCTCGTCGCGCCGCTCGCCGCACCTCTACCGGTCAGTTCACTTTACCATTACAAGCGCTCGCGTAACTTCGGGGTCACGCGGTCGCCTAAATGCCACCGGTTAGTGCAATTATTAGATATGGGTTGTTAAATTTACTATCGTCGTTTTGTTATTAAACTACAAGAATTGAATTCCTAAATTTTCTAATGAATGCAGAATAAACTAATAGATTGGGGAAAAAGTTTCTTCCTTTTCAATATGAAAATTTGTAATTTGTTTATTTACATTTAGTTAATGGTACCTACCTACAACTTTTTGTTATCTTGTAGTTAGGGACATGATCTCGTTTCTATAGAAATTTTAGAGCTTCTGCTTTTCAAATAACTACGGTAAATTGTTTTGACACTCCTCTCGTTTAACAACACTTTCTAAAAAATCCCAAAACAAGTAGAAATAGGTGCAAAGTAAAGTTTATATGGCTAAGTGGCTAAATATGTGTGACTTATGATGGCCGTTCACAAGAGTTTTTCGCAGTAAAGTTTAAAATCAATCAATAATGAGTAATGCCATTGCAATATCACCAGCGTCACCTTGTTGGGAATTAATCCAGGTTTCACCAAAGTCTGTGAAGCATGGTCGGAAGCATTTTTTGTAAGTTCTTGTCGTACGTGATCCACTTTTCAGTTAATTATCATCTTCTTCAAAAATTATTCATGACAAATGAAGCATCACAGAAATGAGTTTGTACTCCGTTCATTAGGTTTTATCAGTAAGCTTGTGCCTGAGGGATCTATCCAAACTTTGGGCTTTTTATTTGCCTAGTTTAAAGAAACAGAAATTTTCTTGCGATGCTAGACTTGAACCCACGACCTTAACATATCGCGCGTACTGCTCTTTCAACTGAATACCAGGGGAGATGATTTTTTTTATGTATTTTTATGTATGAATGTTTTATTATTAAAGTACAAATGCGCTTAAACTGTTATTATGTGTTTGATTAATACTTCTTGACAGTAAGAAGAACAAAATAAAATCTCTAATTTCTTCAAATTAAAACCTAAACTTTAAATGATACCAAAACTAGCCAGTTAGAAATAGTATAGCCAAAGAGATTTTATTACAAGTTTGTATAAAATAAATTATGTGAAAAGACTTTTTCCCCAATAACATTCCTTGTCCCTCTTAAATGTTCAAAAGACATAATATTTCGATACTTTTTTTTTAATATTCGTGTAGAGTACTGTTGAAATTAGAAAATGAAAAGTTAATCATTTTGTTTTTAAAATTGATACCTAAAACCATCGACGCAAAATATAAAATGGTCAGGGAAATACGTTAATTTAATTAGGCACATTCTAAACGATAAATGAAGTTAATCTCATAAAGTTTTCCTTATTTACAATTTTGTTACTTTAACATTTTTATTCAATAGCAAGCAGAGAATGCTAGTGGAATTGTAGTTGTTGTGTGTCACTTCCAGGGACCACTGTCAGCAGGGTTGAGCAGTTCACTTGTTCCGCCGCTAGGCGCGCCGCTCGCTGCGCCGACGCCGACGCCAGCTGCGCCCACGCCCACGCACCTGACGCACTCGCTCGCGCCTGTGCCCACCGTGCCCAGCATCAGCTCCAGTGCCAAACCGCCCGCCCACTGGGGGGTAACGTGAGTACACAATCGGTTATCGAGTAACCTAATAGTTACCTTAATTATCCATTATTTTTTTATATTAATGCCCGGTTCCAATATTTTACGATTCGTAATGTGTCAAAAATGACTTATCCTTTTTTTCCGACCGACTACGAGTCGATAATTATACCGTTCCATAATTAACTTTCTATACCAGTTTTGTCATCAGTCGTTTTTAGCTTACGCTTCGTATAATTTATTACTATCCGTAACTAGTAAAGATCGTTATTCTAATATTGGAACTGGATTTAAAAAATCTTTTTTTTTTAATGGTCCTTCAAGTGAAACATTTAATACCTTAAAAACAAAAGAGTGCGCCCGTAGGTAAAATGGTCTTTTAGGCAAAATTATCTAAAGTACACTTTTTGTTGTGCTGATTCAGTTTGACGCGGCATGTCATAAATAACCAATCACGTAACATTTGAACAATACGTGTTATACTGCCAATTTCCATTCGGTAACAATTGTATTCAAAAAAACCTATTAATTCATCTGTTTGTACGATCAACAGCACACCAGACTATACATTATGACCTTGGCACCACCCTTATCCCGTGCGCATAAGAACTAATATCGAACTCGCAAGTGTTTACCTTGACGCGCAGTCGCCGTACCACTTTGTTTCAATGCAATACAGTGTATTCATATATGTAACGACACGTCTTTGAATAAATGAAAGTCTAATAGAAGATAATGCAGTATTCTATTACATAACTTTGAAGTCGAATTTAAGTTATAGTGCCATCCTTGATAGTTTAGAGATCATAGTCGAATAGTGCAGATATGTGATGGCGCATTATTCCTTTCAGCAGGCCAGCGGGTACAGAACGTACGAGTGGATTTGCGCCAGCGCCGCCTCTCTTCGGTCCACCGTTAGCACCGCCCAATCCTAACCCCTTCTCTGCAGAGTCACTGTTCCAATCAAGTAAGTACAAAATACATACATACATCAATTAATATTATAAACGCGAACGCAACAGTATCAAAAATCAATTCATCTATTATATTTAAAAAAATAAAAAACAGAACAAAGATACCTTTGAAGCGGTTGTGGGTTAAAGTTACTTAAGGTTGTAACTTCACATTCAAGGGACAGTGATTAATTTATAGCGCACAATTATACAAAACAAAATATTTTTTACATCACACGGACCTGTTACCTTTATGTTAACGTCAAGTGCGATACTTGCCGTTCTTTCAGTATGATCGTGTTTAGCTATTCACTCATATAATGGCTTGCGAGTACAAAATGAAACGACGACGATTTGTGACGTGTTTCGCGCCTCATCAGACAGAGCCCTAACTATAATCTAATGTTAATTGCAGGCCCAGGCGCGGACCTGCTGCGGCGCGAGCTCGACAACCGGTTCCTGGCGGCGGCGGGCGCGGTGGGCGGCGCGGGCGTCGGCTCGGTCCGCACTGAGCTGCACCACCACCAGCACCAGCACACGCACGTGCACCAGCACCCGCCGCACGCGCCGCACGCACCGCACGCGCCACACGCGCCGCACGCGCCGCACGCGCCTCTCGCGCCACACGCGCCTCACGCGCCTCACGCGCCGCACGCGCCCCCTCCGCATCCGCATCATCAGCTACTAGTGCCACACGCTCCTCTCGTTAGTATATACTTATATTATCACCTTCATTTGAAATGGAAAACAAACAAAAAATACAATTTATGCCCGTTTGCAATATGTGAAAAACGATCCGTTCTAATTACGGATAGTAATAAATTATACGAGGCGTAAGCTAAAAACGACAGACGGATGACAGCTGATATGTAAAGTAAATTTGAAATTAGAATTAACGCCTCGTAGAAAAAAAATAGTAATTTTTGACACAATATTGGAATCTGGCATTACTAAACCTACAAGATAGAGTAGGTACATCAAATATTCGGAATGATGATATGTTATATGACTGAAAACAAATGGTTCACTATTCGGGCCAGAAGAATATCATGGCAATGTGCTGGACTAAAAGCCCTGACTGCTTGGTTCACTTTTTTGTTATATAACTCAGCCTCATACTCTAATGGGTATATTTTGCGTAATACGTACAAATACATGATATTATAATATTTTTTACAGTTCAAAGATATGGGAAAAATGACATCGTTGTATCGCACGGGACTCGGTCTCGGCTATCCTTACTCCTCCAGTTTACTGCACCCGACGGCTCCATACGTACCGCCCGCGCCTCTCACCACTTACGCACCGAAGGTAAACATCTTAATTGTCATTTCTAATTCTTATTGACCACTTAGATATTATTACTTGTAATATGAAATCTAATAATGGCACATGTGTCAATATATCTGTACGAAGTTCATACTTAAACCGTTTAATTACAAACTAAATTAATAAATTTTACTACAGGGCGTATTTGTCCATGTGCCAAAACTTGTAGTTGCATATGACCCAAGTTTAATTTTATTCGTTTATTTTACTTATTATTTCATGTAAACTAGTTTTTACTGGTAGTTTACCATCTCAATTCAGCCAATAAAAAATAATTTGATTAACAATTAGGCAGTCCACTGTACCCATTGTACCTTACCGAATGCGAATATATGACTTTTGTTTTATGATTTACGATTTCATAAACTATCGCTGCTTGCTGGACGTGGACAGCGAATAGGTTATGAAAAACGCGTTTATTATTCGACATTTTTATTGGCTGCTTAGTATTTTTTCTATACAAGTGGTACTAATAATGGTTGTGGAGACGTAGTGTAGTCTCCTTTTCATTCACTTTCCTTTAACTGTGTAGCTTAAAGCTTTATACTATATTTTTATGTTGCACTATGATCATTAACCCTGCGACGCATCATGTTAACAGCCCGTAGTGTCAGCCGCAAGCGAGTCCGCCACTAAACCACCACCACGACCCGCTACAGCGGTAGGTTTCCTCTTTAGCACTTTTCTTTTTATTGCATGATCGATTATTAATAAATGTGTTTTAATTACTTTCATTTCTTTTTTTAATTTGTAGCCGTAAATGATAATGATTTTTTTTTGTTTACAGAAAACCGGGAAATGGAACGCAATGCACGTACGAATCGCGTGGGAGATTTACAATCATCAACAGAAAGAAAAGTCAGGGGGCAGCACTGTCACGCCTGGCGGCGCACCGGACAAGGACAAGCTGCGCGCTTTTCCCGCGCCCGCGCCGCCGCCTCCCACAGCCTACCGCTCGCCCTACGAGCTGCCGCCGCCGCCCTACCTGCCGCACCACCCGCACTTGGGCGCCGTCCGCTACGAAGATGCTCGCAACGCCGGCCTGGTGAGCGCGCCTCTAGTCGCGCCGTCAGATCGAGGCCTGCGCGTCTCAGGCGTGTCCCCCTTCGGACGGTACGGCGCCGGAGCATTCCCCGGCGCGCCGACCGCTTTCGGCCTGTCTCCCTATGGTCGAGATCTCGCCTTATCCTCGTCGTTACACGGCGTTCACCATGCGCCGCCGATAGGCGCACTGCACGACGCGTGGCGAGGAGTAAGGCCACCCGTCTCCGTGTCTGCCGCCGCTGAAGTACGTCGCGAGCACGAAGAACGGGAACGTGCGCGCCGCGAGCGAGAGGAGCGAGAGAGGCGAGACCGCGAGGAGAGAGAGAGGCGTAAAGTGCGTGAGCAGAGAGACCGCGAACTGGAGAGGGCGCGGGCGCGCTCCCCGCTTCGGAACGGCGCGCCCGAGCAGGTCAAGGACGAGCGCAAGGAACCGCCGCGCCCGCCTCCCCCCTCGCTACCTGCCTACCCACCACCGCCCCCGCATTGGGATCCGTACACGAGACCTTTCGACCCGCTCCAGCACATGCGGTTCGCGCCGCTCGTGGAGGCGGCCATCCGCGCTGAGGAGGACCGCGCCAAGATGCTGAGCGCGTACGCCCATCATCAGCAGCTGAAGTCCAGTCCGCTGCTGCACCGCGGCCTGCCGCCGCACGCGCCTCTGCCGCCGCTGGGCCCGCACGCACCGCTGGCCCCGCTGGCGCCGCTCGCGCCGCCCCTCGCCCCACTGGCGCCCCTCGATCTGCTCAAGAAGGAGGAGCCGCGATGATAACCATGTGTGTCTCCCCATTGTACATAGAGTAGTGTAAACGACGTCGCAAGTGAGAGTACGACTAATTTAATGTATATCGTTTTGCATTATCGGTTTAGAAAATTATTTATTCTATTGTCGCTTGCCGAACGACGGTCGCTAGTCTTGTTCGCTCCGGAGCCGTCTCGTCGTGTTCGTGTAGTGTAATGTCGAGTAGGTAGTGGAGTGAGTGTGAGACGGGGCGAGGTCGGGGCGCGAGAGCGGCGCCGCGGCTGCTCCGACATGTGCAATATAGGACGAGAACACTGGCGCTCGTCGCCGCCGGCCTGTACACTACTGCTTGTTTATTTACTTGAAAATATCTATCGAGTTGTTATTGTGACCATTATTAGTTAATTATACATCAAATTGCTGATTATGTGAAGGATAGGATTATCAGAATCGCTATCGATATAATTATACATATTTATATATACTTATAAATAAAGTGTAAATATTAGTATGTAAATTAGTGTTATAATATAGAATTGGTTTATTTAACGTCATACAAAGGAAAAATCCCATAAATTATTATTGTATCGGGAGTTATAATTTACACTTCCGTTAAAAATCTCATAATGGTTTTTCGATTGTACCAGTGGAGTTCTATTTATTTATTTATACTCCTTACATAGCAAACATGATCATGTTAAACTAAAACCATACTGTGTTACAAATAGTGGTTGATATTTCGTTTTAATGCATTTAAAGTATGTGATATTATTGTAACATGAAATATATTTTGTCTGACTTCAAAGTAGTCTTGTCAAATATCAGATCATTATTTATGACAGGATAATTATTATATAATTTTTATAAAAATAACATAGCAACGTTGATTATGAACTATAAGCAATAAATTAAAAGTTAACAATTTGGACTTTGTTGAAAAAAAGTGCTATTGTTACTCACTCTATGTGCCATTAAAATAATATTGAAAAAAAATTTACATATGTAAGTCAGACAAAATTTAACTAACATTCAGTTGTAATAAGGCACATTAGATGATTGTGTTGTCAAAATCTTGAACATGTCAGAAATGTATTATAGTTTACAAAAAAATCATTCTGTATACTAAAAGGTAATGAAAGCTTGGTGCGATTCAGAAAATACCATTAAAACTTTTGATTTTTATACCAATCTGATTTTTTTTCATATCCTATTTAGTCCTTTGTGTATCAAGTGCTCAATTCCAACGGTGGCCTTACCCATTTCGAGACACCGGGCGAGCAGGTCTTTGCGAAGCCCTTTGTTCTTCATTAAAAGTGTGTGATACGAAATTAGGCCTGGATGTTTAGTTTGTATTATATATTCGTTTATCTATTTATGGGAAAGTCTAAGGGGGCAGAAATAAGCAAAATTTTAGTTTCAAATGTTTTGCATTTAATGTTTGCATAAGAATTTTTAAATTTGGCGCGAAACGCCTACAGGGCGAGGCTGAGGCCCTAGGCGATTACCCCGTTCGCCACTTTTCACTCTACCTAAATACGATCAACACATTTTCATGACGTGAGTTATATACAGTCACCGTCTGCTACTACTAGTCATATAGTTTTACCCTTGAACGTTTTCTGGGAGTAGAATATATTTTGTGTTTTATGGGGTAGGTACCTATTTTTATCATCCAGCTTTATTCAATGCTGTTGTAAGTTATTTAAATATTTATTTAAAAACTTTATTGCACAAATAGGTACAACAGGTGGACTTAATGCTAGGGGCATTTTCTACCAGTCAACCCTTGGGTCATGCAGATAGTTTGTATATTATAGGTGCGGTAACAGGGTTATCAATTATGAAGGAAAAGAAAGATAAAATGAAACTGATTTATTAACGTGCTGGCCAGAGACACAGAAGCTGGGCGGCGCGACTTGTGATTTATTATCCTCCTAAATATAAAACCGAACAGCAAAAGGAAATAGACCGTAAGTTTTTTGTATATGCTCTCTCCCGAAGGTCCAATTTGATTAATGCCTTCAGAGCATGTGCTAAATGACATTACGGTTGGACGCCTAACATTACTATGATATGGCAGCAGAAAGATGCAGATGATAGAAGGCGCCTTACCACCAGCCCAGTGCGAATGCACTGAGCTCTTGCATTTATTTACACTTACCACCACAAGTATTGCCTCCGATCGCAAATGGGAAGGAAAATTCCCAGTTGCCACCTGAGGCGACTGGGAAGTTGCTGCCCCCACTTTAACTTTGCTGTACATTGCTCTCCTTCGTATATAATGAGAGCATGCAATAACTATAATAAATAAAAACATCAATGGAGTTATAGAAAGTTTCTTAAATTATAGTTAACTAGCTTTCCACCCGCGGCTTCGCCCGCGTGGAATTCGTTTATATTGTGGTAAAAATCACAACATACACAATTCAATGTAAATTGGTAGGAACCAAAAAAAGCTATCATTCCACTTCTTACGTATTTTAAAAAACACCCAGCGCCATCTACCGCGTACCTCAAGAACTAAATAGTGTAAGCTATCATTCCACTTCTTACGTATTTTAAAAAGCACATCGTTACCATCATCTAGCGCCATCTTTCGCATACCTCATCTCCAATCCATCCATCAAGCAAACTATATTTTTGTTTTCCCACGGGAATATCAATTTTTTCCGGGATAAAAAGTACCCAATTTTTTAATCCGGACTTCTAACTTTAGGTCTGCAAAATTTCAAAGCAATCGGTTCAGTAGTTACGGCATGAAAGCGGAACAAACAAACAAACTCACTTTCCGATTTATAATATTACTAAGGATTATCAAAGTAACATGTACATACGTAATGGGACAATCAAAATAGAAGGACAAATTAGAAGAAACTATGTAAAATATATCTAGATACTTAAAAATTTGATGTAAATTTCATGACCTTGATTTTTAGATAACATATAATCATAAAAAATCAAATTAAAAAATGATATAGGTAATCTACAATTTTAGAAATTTTCTATAGACATCATTAAAGACATCATCTAACAAGGGGCAGGTTTTTTGAATAAGTTATTGCAAACTCCATTAATTTAGGATGGAGAGCAATGTAAAGGGAAACTAAAGTGGGGGTGATAACTTCCCAGTCACTCCCGATGGCAATATTTGTGGGGGTAACTGGGAATAAACTATGCTTCAGTGCTTTTATGTCTGTCTTAAGCCATTATTTTTTGCAATTTGATAACCATCAACTTGTCAGTTCCTGTTAAAGTTTCTTGGTGTAAGGTGTAAAGGCCTTGTTCGTCCATTATTTCCCTCTATACATTCTAATTCACTAAAATGTCATTTAATAATCTAAAATAAAACAGTCATGATGCTTCAACTAAACAATAAATATATTTTAGATCTAGGGTGTAAGACATTTCCTTTTTAAATAAAAAAATCTTCTACTATTTTAAATCAATTGGTTTATTTACATTTGTTGTTACTTCCTGTACCAGATTTGGATAGTCTTCATTCTTTTTACTTTCTTTTGTAATTGGAGAACTCCATAGAGAAGAGCTTCCGCTGTTGGTGGACATCCAGGAACATAAATATCGACAGGTACTATGCGATCACAACCCCTGAAAAATTAATAAGTGAAAAAAATTTTTGGAGTGTATGATACTGATTTTTATATTTTGCAATAGGTCTATACCCAAAAATCATCAAATTTGTATTGATTTTAATTATAACTTAATTTTATTACAATTTTCCATCAAATGAATTTTTACCTTACAACAGAGTAGGAGTAATGGTAATATCCACCACCATTAGCACAGCTGCCCATTGAGATAACCCATCTAGGGTCAGGCATTTGATCATAAACTTTTCTAAGAGCTGGTGCCATTTTGTTAGTGAGTGTACCAGCAACAATCATAACATCGGACTGACGAGGAGAGGCTCTGAATACTACACCATATCTGAAAATATATCATGGAAATACAGTTAAGTATATTATGGGCTACAACATCATCACTATCATTTGACACTTAAATGTATGTTAATAAATTAAATAAGGATATTGCAAATTAATATATGGGTAGACAGCTATTGTTTTAATATCATACCATACAGTTAACAGACTCTAAATAAAACATTTCTAATAACATGGTTTATGCCAAATTTAATAATAGGATGTTGTACCTGTCCATATCATAGCGAGGTGCAGCAAAGTGCATCATCTCTACAGCACAACAAGCCAATCCAAAAGTCATTGGCCAAATGGAGCCTTTCCTTCCCCAATTTAATAAATCATCAAGTCGTGCCACTGCATATTCTGCCATGTTAGATGCATCCTGAAACGGCGAATAGAGGCGCTTTTCGTTCGGGTTTGGTGCAGGCAAATGAGTTTGCCTTACTTGATCTAATATCGGAGCAAATGCACCTTTCTTGACGACTGAGAGTGTTGTGCTGGGAAGAGCAGCTCCCAGTGCTTTGATGGCCAGCATTTTAACCTGTAAGATGTCAAGAGACCATTTAATAACAACAACACCAACAGCAGATAATTGTTTTCATTTGATTGTAACTGGATATCACAAAGTTTGAACCACTAAACACTCACGAATTCAATACATTAATCAAACAAAACTGTAAATTCCACTTAAACTTACGAAAAAATTCAATATAATATTTTACGTAATTTACCTAGCATTTAAGAAGTTCGCTTGTTGACAAACTGTTTTCTAAATCTATTGTAGATCAAAAGCAATTAAACACGTTTAACCAAATTTGAAATATCACTTTTTGAAAAAATAAACAGAATTTGCAGGAAATTACTTACCATTTCAATCGACCGATAACATATAAAATTAGCGTAAATTTTTCTTTGTTACTAACTATCTTAGTAAACGTATATGTTATGTAACTTTTGTCGTAAACGTCAGTATATTCCATAGATACGTATATTCAGAAGTCACGACGTGAGTAAATTTTATCGCGCTCTCAAATGTCAAAATCGATTTAAGTCAGCTGCTTTTATTGCATTGGCTAAAAATACGAGTGCGGTGTGCTATTAGCCAATCAACAGTATAAAAACTTTTATGGTCTCATGCGAGAAATTTGACGAATTGCGTATGTATGCTAGATTTTATTTATTTTTATCGACTTTGACAAGGCAGCGATTAAATTTACTCCCTGACACATCTGTCGAAGTCATATCGAAGAAAATTGTCAAAACTTAAGTAAAAAATAGTTTAAAATTTTCGCAGTCTGTTTATAAACAATCATTTGAATTACAAAGTAAGTATATTAAAATCGTGCAAATACAGACAACTCTTGCTCTAGTAACACACTTGTTCATCAAAATGTCTAAATCTACAAAAGTAAGTGGTAACTACGTTTACATGACGATTTTCTGGTTTTAAAAATTATAATATTATTACATAGGAATTTAATAAACATCTTACAGGATCGAAAGTGGTTCAAGCCAAGTTTTGATTTTGATGATATTGAACCACATAAAAAATCTAAAACGAGTAACGATTCAAAACCACCTTCAACCTCAGCAGAAAAGGTAAAAGTGAGTAGTAATACTAATAGTTGATATGTTAGATTGATTTTAAGCCTAAGCTATTTACTTATCACCTAGTTTTATACTCTTCCACGTCAAATAAAGACCGTATTTCACCAGGATAACTTTGACCCATAGTTTTATAATTAAGTGAAATGACACACTTACCTAATATATCTGAATAAAAATGTATCTACCATTACATTAAGTTTTATTTTTTGCAGACTGACCAGAAACATTCAACTCATAACTCTGAGAATCATGTAAAGTTACTTAATATAAATCATAAAAATTGGATGAAGAACTTTGACCCCGTAATTGTTGAAGATCTTGCTGTTCACAATAAGAAGGTGCAGGAAGTTGAAGAATGGATGAAAGTTGCATGCACTAGTAACTGTAGTGACGTGTTACTGTTGACAGGACCAGTTGGATGTGGGAAAACAATCTCCGTTCACACTATCGCTAAGAAGCACAGCATCAAAGTTACAGAATGGATTACACCACTAGATATTGAAATACCTTCTGAAAATGGTAAGTATAATTATGGTGTAAGTATTAAGATTGTACATCTAACAGGTAATAGGATGGATTGATAAAAAATAATAATAATATTTAATCCATTTGTGGTTTAATTTTCAAAATAGAAAGAAATCATATTTTTTGCTTCAACAAATAAATTAACATTGATAAAAATGATACCATGCATCAATTTGAGTGGAAGGGTGTTAGTCACTATTTTGTAAAAAACATCAGAAGTGATGTCACGCTGAATTTTATTACAATGTACATCATAATGAATGTTGGTTTAAATGTATTTTTTCTCTAAATTACATTCATCTTAGTTTTTCCGGTAGCCTTGCATATTTTGCCCATCTCTTTATATTTGTACACTAATATTTCTGATCTGGTCAAGATGTGCTTTACATTCACTTGAAACAGTTTTATTTTAATATTTTTTTATTTAAGAGGATATTTATTTACAGGCGAGTATGATTACAAAGAAAAACAGTCTGTTAAGTTTCTTGATTTCATCATAAATGCTGCAAATTTTACTTCTCTATTAGATAACAACAGTAATAAAGTGGTACTTGTGGAAGATTTTCCTAATATCTTCCTGAGAACTCCAACAGATTTTATAGAGGTGTTACAGTAAGTAATAAAAATGTTTCTTACTAAAATAAAAAGTATTAATATTCAGGCGTAGACGGTCCAAGGTAACAATCCCCAATGTGTAGTAACAGGTACATGTATCTGGACCTCAAAATATGGACAGTGAAGCAGAAAATAAGTCACTACTGTTTAAGACACCAGAAAAGACTTTAACACCATGTAAATGAGCTGGCACTGGCACTTAGTGGGGACAGCGGGGCAACATCACACTAGGCTGAGGTGTGACTTTCCTAACCTCGGAGGGAGGTTCTTATAAAGAGATGAAGAGTAAGGTCACAATGCTGAAAATCCTTCAAAAAAACCACAAAACAAATGGACTAGTAGTAACATTATGGCCTATTGTCGTGAAGACAGATTGCCATGGAGTGGAGAATAACAAAAAAAAATACGAAATATGAAGGCATATTTTGCCAGTTTTCTCTTCTACCTTTTTTATTGTCATAACCCAGTCTTGATTACATCACTGAAATATTTTTTGCAGGCAATATAAAATCAAAGCCAAGTCACCTATAATTTTTATATGTTCAGAATCTCACACTGATAGCAAAAATACCTCAACTAATTTGTTCACAACAAGTGTGAAGGAACAATTTGGGATTCATCAAGTAGGGTGAGTAAATTAAAAATATTAGCGCATTGAAACATACAATATTTTAATGAAATGTTTCCTTTTAGATACAACAGTGTTTCAATAACAGGCTTACGATCTGCACTTAAAAGAGTATCAGAAATTATAAGCAAAAAATATACTTCTGTTTATAATATACCAACATCTGATATGATAGAGTGTGTTGTCAACTCTTCTGCTGGTGATGTCAGATCAGCCGTTTTAAATCTACATTTTGCATGTCTAAAAGGTATTTATTAATTTAGGTATTGTGTGTAGTGGCTACATTTTACATTGAAGAAGTCAAATGCATTATGTATCTAAATTGTATTTTTCAGGTAGTAAATGTAATTTAGAAACTAGTATTATTATGGAAAAAGAAAATAAAAGCAAAGCTTTTAAGAAAAAAAAGCAAGCAAGTAAGTTTCTCTCAATAGGGAAAGATCAAACTGTAAGCATATTGCATGGGGTCGGTCGAGTACTAAATCCAAAAGGTAAACCATCCCAATTTATTTTTACCTTTATCCAAATTATTTTTTTCTTCCAATCTTTATTCAAATTGAAACCATATTTTTTTCAGTAATTACCGAAAATGGGATTCAGAAATTGACTCACGCGCCGCGAGATGTAATAGAACAGTTCCTAAGTCATCCTAGTTCTTTCATAAATTTTTTAGAAGAGAATTACTTACCTCACTTCTCAAGCGCTGATCATGTTGATAAAGCTGCCTCTATTTTAAGTGATGCAGATTTTATGTTAGCTGAATGGAGGGTAAGTTTAAATACTTAAAATATGTATGTAATCTAAAAAAAGCTATGATTGATTACCAAGGCTTACCCTAATATTTATGCACATAAATATTAGTTGATTGTGTCATTATATCTTTTTAGGAAAAAATGTGCCAAGAGTATGGATTGTATATAGCAGTGGCTGGATTAATGGTCGCTAATAAAAGCCCTGTATCAGCATGGAATCCAGTCAGAGGGCCGAAAAATATGAAAGTTCAATATCCGTAAGTAAATAATAAAAAATTCAATTGAAATCACTGGCAAACCCAACCCACTTAAGATGCTTCAAACAAGTTAATTAAATTTGAAATTTGATCTATTGCGTATGCTAGTAGGGTTACCTTGTCATTTTTAATATTTAAAATGTGCCTTGTGAATATGAGAAATACAAAAACTATCACTAATTAATGAATCGAAACTGTCTTTGCAATATAAATTTTTCAAGTAATTTTGTCATAATTTCCAATCAGTGTTTCAATTGCATTGTAAGCCTGCTTTTGCAATTACCTCAACAAGGAAGTCGGAAATATACTTAGTATAAAAAGCTTTCATAGGTATATCTTAAATGGTGATTAACAGGTTTTTTTCTTTGATTGCAGCTCACAAAAAGAATTTCCAGCCTTAGAGCAAGACTTTTTGTATAAAGGAAAAGTGCTGGTTACAGACTATCAAACATATTGTAAAATTATTTCACATAAAACGTAACAAAACAATAAAACTCTTTTAAAATAGTTTATGCCTATCTTTTATTCTAAATCTGTATTATTGTATCTGTATTTATAACCTGTGTACTAAATATTATAGTAGTAGTAATTTCATTACTTGGATCTTTCTGTTACTTAAAATCTTTACTCATATACCTACCTAGTAAATACATAGTAAATTGAACGTGCTTTAGACTGTAATGTTAATGAAAAACGAAATAAAAATGCAAATCATTTTATTACATGTAATCTACTTTTATTAGATAATCCTTATTATTAATAAATACTCATCAAAGCATTACTTCACATTTGAAACGGGATCTTTGGATCTGGGAACCAAAATAAAAAATGTAGTTATTGTTACAGTTTATTAACAATCTGGAATCCATTTGATTTTACAAATAAAATGTCGACGATTACAAAAGATAGCACTTCACTTTTTTTCGTCTTACCAAAGGTCAGATAGCACTTCACTCACTCTCAGTTTCCATTTTGCAAGCTTTTATAACAAGAAACGTCTCGTTAAATGACGGCATAAGTTAAACTACATTTACTCTAAATTATACTTACCTTCATCTTTTCATCCATGACAATATTATTATCATTTAAATGAAACATAAAAGGTGAAATGTCACTCATACTTACCTTTCGACGTTTCTGAAATTTGTGTAAGCCTGGGTCACATTGTGCGTCTATCATCACTTTATTTGAATTTGAATGGATTTGATGGTGTTACCAATGGATCAATAGCAAATAAATGTTTAGTCCAATTGCAACAAGCTCTATGATATTATTCCAGAGCACACAGAGCTAAATAGTTTTCTGCCCATCCCATTTGTGTTTAAACGTGGGACAAAGGAGTTTTTCTTGGTTCTCTCAGCGATATGCGCGAATGATTCAAATTCAAATAGTGCGATAATACTGGTTCATTGCACCAATGTAATCCAAGCAGCATGTCAAATAGGTGTGTCGGATGTGTGTGTGTGTGTGTGTGTGTGAGGTAGGCACGAGCGGGCGTGGTGCGCCGTGTGGTGTGTGTGCAGGAGGCTATCGGGATGAGGAGGAGGAGGACCTGGAGCGGCGGCGGCGCGGCGCGGGGCGCGGGGAGCGCGAGCGCGTGCGGCGGCGGCGCGGCGGGGAGCGGCGCCGCGCGGGCGGGCTGCGCCGACGGTATCTGCCGCGGGAAAAACATCTCTAAATCACAACACTATCTAATTATAAGCAATCTTTTCAAAATTATTTCAGACTTAACATTATGATGCACGTATGTCATAGGTAAACTTATAGGCTAGTTATCACAATCACAATATAACAAGAAACTAATTACTGAAGTAGTATCACAAGAAAAAAATTAAAGTAGTTAAGTTAAATGTTGAGATATCATACATAACTGTTCCTATAAATAAAAGTGTTACTAGAAACAAAACAAAAAATATTTTCCTCCTTTCTAGCAATTAACTATTAATTAGTAATTAATAAACAAAACATAAAAAGCTTACAGAAATAACAAAAAAACTTCTTATAGGTTCGAACAAAAATAATCTCTTTTTTCTTTAAATTAAAAAAAAACAAATATCCATATCGGTTTCATTCGGATTTCGAACTCGACAAGTCAACTCGAGTTGGTTCGAGTTAAGCCCAACTCGAGTTAACCCGAGTTAGTTACTCGAGTTAACCATCACTAATTTATGTGTTACCTCGGCGGAGAGTGTCGTCGGGGCGGCGCGTGGCGCGGCGGCGGCGGGCGCGGCGAGGGCCGGCGCGGGCGCGCGGGCACCAGCACGGGCGCCGCGGTGATCTCCTGCCCGTCGATTTGACCTGAACGCAATTTGTACATATATCAACCTAGGGCTAAGCCTGGACTACGCTTAAAAACCGCGACGCCAATATAAGTTCTATGGTCTACAAACTTTTTTTCGCTAAACATTCGGTAACTAGACGCGGTTTTAAAATCAGTCGCGGAAAAAAACCATCAGTGCGGCAGCGTCCATTAGTTTCTTTAACTGACAACCTAACTAAGCTTTTTATAATTAAGCTAGTTGGCAACAAATGCTTAAACATGATAAAATCTAAATAAATGAAATTAACCTCCATCCATGTGTTTCATAGCATTTTCTGCTTCATCCGGTGAACTGAACTCTACATATGCATGCCCTCTTCCATTGTGTGGGTGTAGTCTATCCATCGGGAACTCTACAGCTTTCACAGCACCATACGTTGAGAATATTTCATGAATATGATCTCTAGTCACATTCAATGTCAAACGGCCAATGTGAATACGTGTCGGGCGCGGGGGTGGCGAACGCTCACGCTTTTTTCTTCCTGGGGACCTGTGTCAACAATGTGATTTAATTGTTAGTTAGAACTTCGAACTTAATAAAAATTGGTATTTGTGATAAATAAATTTCCGCAATCTATGATAAAAGAAATATATATGTTCTATATTTCATAGCATTTAAAGTTATAAATATTTATTACCTTTCATGTTTATCCTTGCTTTTGGCTTTGTCGTTAGACGGTGCTATAATTTTTTTCTTGTCACCCAAAGGGGAGCGATCCCTTATTTTCTCTCTTTCTCTGTCAGGTTCACCTCTGCGGTCTTTAAGTGGGCTTTTATGTGGGGAAATCCTTAAACAAAAATATAATATTTTTGCACATTATAACTATAAGGTGCCATTTAGATTACGATTCAGTTACACCTTTCATTTTCACAAATGATTGGTGCTACTGACAAAAATCACATTTATATTAAAAAACAAACATAGTTAAACCATCTTTTGTACATAAACGTAAGTAAGTAACTTTTTAACATTTTAATCCCTATATGAAAATACCTATTTAAAAGTTGAAAATAAAAGTACTTTTTTATTTTTCAAAACCTTAACAGGTGAGTGTATTTCAATATGTACACAGGTGCCACGTAGTTTACAAAGTTTACAAATGAATATCAAATTTTATTGTATAACTTCTCTGTACTCTTTTTTTCCTAAATAACCAAAATGATTAATTCAATAAATAATAAGAGTCAGAGTTAACGCTCGCCACTATGTGTGATGAACAAAGAAAACTTACTTCTTCTTTGGTCTAGAGCGGTCATTGTTGCTGCTGCTGCTGGAAGAGGAGCTAGACGAGGACGAGGAGCGTGAGGAGCTGCCCGAGCTGCTCGAGGACGAGCGTGATGATGACCGTGACGAACTGCTCTCTGATGAACTGAAATAATAATTAATTTATATTCAATTTCCTATTATTAGAAGCTCTACTGGGGATGTGACTAGTCATCTAATTTGAGGTTTCTCTGAGAGCTATGGAAACAGCTATGCTTTGACTTGCTCTAAGACAAAAAGTCTAACAAAGTTATTAATCACAGAACTTAAGTTAAATAGCTCAAATAGCTTTGTAAAATAGTTTAATAATGAGGGAAAGTTACGTGTGTAATACATACAAGGCCTTTAAGGGTAATAAGATATTGAGTTGAGACTGCAAGGCAAGTGTAGTGTTGGATGTTCTTTAACTAAGTAGTAAAATAACTAGACGAGAGCTGAAGAGGTTCAGTGATGATGTGTCTTTTGATAAGCCTATGTTCAGCAGTGAACTGAAATAGGGTGAAAGATGATCAGAAATTAATTTCACAATCACTTACATAAAATGCCTTATATTTATATTATTTGATTTAATGTCAGTATGCCATTATTAATTCAAATCTTGTCCAGGTTACAATAATAACGGTTTTGATATTATTTATCCACTATCTAAATACTCTCATAAATGTAACAATTGCAATTTTAGTTGAAAATTAAGTATACTAAAGCAATAAGCATTCCAGCTGTCATCACAAACAATAACCCTTCACCCATTTCTCACTTTTAAGAGTTATCCACTGATTTTTGAACGAATATTGTTAATTTAATTGTAACGAATTTCAAATGCATTTATTTATGAATCATCGATTAATAATACCTATACCTCAGACATCCTACCTACTTTAATGCACATGAAAGAGTTTTATGTTTGAGTAAGTGGTACTTTTGAATATTATACAAGAACACCGAATGGCTATTAATACTGGTTTGTACATGCTAGAACGTTTTTTTTTGGAAAACAATAGCACTGTCTCGTTTGTTAAGAAGTCAGATAATCGAGATAAAGCCATTATGATGGCGGCAAGGATATAACCTACAAATGTAATTCAGTCGTATGGATTACTAAAAAGTGGTTCAAACAAATAATAAGTATTACCTGCCACTACTTTCACTACTACTAGATCCAGAGTCTCCTTTCTTCTTTTTAGCTTCTTTAGGTTTCTTCTTTTCTTTATCAGAAGTTGCCGAAGGCGATTTGTTACGCGCCCTGAAATGCAAAGAATAATGTTCACAATCCTTTCAACATCCTAGCACTCTAATTAGATATAACTTGAAACAAACATAGCTTACATTTTAGCTATTTATCATGTACAAAAATTATCAACTTTCGTGAATACAGTTCGCGTCCCCAGCAGAAACCAAAGTCAATAATTTACAGCCTTACAGACACAGGAAAGCGGCACAGACAAGAAATCTACCGAGGAAAGTAAGCGGGGGGCAAGGTAAATCGACCACAAACTATAGATCTTGTAACCATTTTGACAGCAAGCTTCTTCTTTTTCTTCTTTGTAAGCTTCATTTGCGAAGTCTAACTCTGCCAGTGTCACGTGAGAATTGGTTCACCTTCACGCTTTAACCACATCGAGCAACAAGGGACGATGCTTGTTGCTCCATGTTTAAGCATCTAATATTATTATTTCGTTCGATACTCTGTCGCTGTAAGAGAATTCCCTGGAGGCCAATTTCCAGCCAGTTAAAGCTCGTTTCAAGGTACAAATGGTACAATATGATCTGAAGCAAGCTGTGTACGTGAGCAATGTGGTTTAACACTCGATACAAAGCGCGATAGGTCCCGGGTTCGATTCCCGGTCAGGTCAATTTGGAAAACGAACTTTTCAGGTGATTGGTGTGATTGTCTGGCGCATTTATTATATTATTTATTATTAATAGCTCTCGTCTGTAATACAAATATGGTTTGTATGTCAAAAGCTGAGCCCCACAGCAACAGACCGTGTGACATTAAACTATGAAAAACGCGATTCATTTTGTTCATTTGATTTCAACATGTCAATAATTACTTAGAGCCGGTGTTTAGTTACGATGACGAGTGCTGTATTTGTTTTAAAAAAGGGAGCGTTCAAGTATTACCTAACTCGATTTTTTACTCCCCCCCCTCACCCCCTCTTCCTCTATGTAATGCATCGTAACGTTTTTTTATACTCCGCCTCCCTCTTTCTTTAAAAAAAGACGACCACACTAATCCAAATGGGAGTATGGGAGTAGGTAATATTAGGTAAATTAAAAAAGTGTACTTTGCAGTGCAGTAATCAAGACATGGAATCATGGAAGACATGGAATCGGATTCCAGGTCGTGGTGAGAATCCATAACCATTCATCCAACCATTTTGATTATATTTTAACGGATTAACGATTAACGTTAACTTACGTTAATTCTTCAGAAATGTAACGCTCTAATGTTTAACGAAGCTAATTTTTTTAGTAACGGATTAACGATTAACGAAGTTAACTGTTTGATTAACGGTGCCCAGCTATGTCCGTAGCCGAATGGCAAAAGACGAAACAGCAACTTTTTTCCGTAACTTCAAGAGCTTTACAGTAGCAACTTGGTAAGTAAGATGTATTCAGTGAACCGCATTAAGATTTGGATACAAAAATAGAAAAAAAAAACAATAAATTTTTGGGGCTGTCCATACTTAAAACTGAAACTGAAAATAAAGTAACCCTCACGTATGGACGTATGGGTTATCTATGGATAGGTCTTCAAAAATTATATTGAGGTTTTTAATATGTTTTTTTCTAAATTGAATAGTTTGCGCGAGAGATGCTTCCAAAGTGGAAAAATGTTGGTCCCCTCTTTAAATAAGAGAATGAGAAAACCAAAAAATATTGCTTTACATTTTCATGCAAACTACCAGCGAAAATTGGTTCGTTAGTAAGTAGTTTTTTTTAATACGTCATAAATCGTAAATCGCAATTTACCTTTAATTCAGTCAACTCAAATATAAACTTTTATATTATGTTAATTGCTGCTACGGAACCCTTCATTACCCTCATCCGAATCGACATAATGAATTTAAGTAAGTATATTTTAAAGGAAACTGAACTTGTAATTATTTTGCACCAAGACTTACAGAGACAATGTGAGTAGGCTCGGTAATAGAGACGATGAGGTCCCGGGTTCGACTACCTGTCGGTTTAATATGGAAAACGCACTGTTCTATTTGTGTAAATTGGTCTCGCTCGGGTCTAGGTGGTGTGATACCATCAATGTTTCTGAACCGTAGTACCTATTACATTACAAACAGCTAGAGTATTAGACTAGTAAAATATATAGGTATCTACTACTTATAAGGTAAAAAGAGTGTCGCGCCACATTACACTCCCCCCTCCTTGCACACCACGCCATGACACTCCCTGCACCACGCCACGCTGCGCATAAGTTATTTTTAATAAAATAAAGTAAAATTAATAACAGTATATGACCCGTAAATGTTTAAACACGAGTACAAGTACGTACATACCTTGCCTACGACTACTTACAAGGGTTGGGGTAATTACGAAGTTTTGCTTATCTTTGGCTACGTTGGAGGTCAAGAAGACGCCTCGGGCTTCACCAGCTTGGCATATGGTCTGGATTCACAAGGCTATTAACATAAAGCTTAAACTCATGTTGGAAATCCGAACTTGACATGCTTGTAATTAAATTAGATAAAAAGTTTTAAATTTGGACCTGATTTCCTTTTTATCCATTATGTAGGTAGGTATTCATCAATGATCTCGTGTTATTATTTTGAAAATGTTGGCTATTTATGAGAAAGAATACCATTGTTCAAATTTTGATTTCCTCCACATTTTCTCTAGTTTTAAAAGAGGATCTGCATCAAGAACATTTTCATGCAATTATTTTCTACGCTGCGTTGGTGTAGCGAGTTCAAGCGCGGTGCCATACTTTGAGGGAAGAACAATGATAACCAGCCGGAACATTTCAAATCACTACAAAAAAATATTGGTACATATTTGAAATGTTGAACAACAAATGTCGTTATTTTGGTAATGTGATTTCTAACGAGTAGTTAGCAAAGATTTAATAAGGACAATAATTTTGTACTTTTTAAGGGTTGTTCTACTATAAACAATTTTTGCGTAGGGGGTTTCTAATTTTTTTCTTGTTTTAGCTTTTTAAATGTATCTACTTTTAGTGCCATAATATGTATAACAAATGTAATCATCAGAATGATTATATAAATTGTATGTATCTAAACACGATCTGATCCGTAGGTATCAGCTCTTTTACACTTACTCTCTTACACTGCTGAACCGATATAACCCAAAGATTACCTACTCAAAACTTGTATGGAATCTTTTAAAGGGAAGTGAGGTAGGGTAGGTAGGGTAAGGCTTTGTAGTAGCCTTTTTTATATGAGGCTTATATATATGCGAGGGCGATTGCATTGGGTTTCCTACTTGAAATCGAATGTCTTTTATTTATTTTTATTATTTTTGTATTTAAAAAAAACAACAGCGTTAATCCCTAAATATATAACATCAATAGTATGGCCAATAACAGGTTTTCTTTAATCAAACAAAACAAAACAAAAGTACAACAATAAATACGCATTGACAACATTTCAGGCCTTAAGCGTGAATACATATCGACCTTAGCTCGAATAATAAATGCTTGAAAATATTTCCTCGAAGAACCATAAGATCGACTAATCGTGAGCTCGTAAGTTCGCTACAACGATGCATCAAAATCTCGAGTGCCACGAGCTCGACGGATGGAATGCTAGAAGCGGTCTTATCTCGAAGGATCATTCCTCGAAAGTTCATAAGATCGAATTTAGAACAAAACGTTTAACGGTCCGTTTAGCACAATAATGGTTAAGAGTGCCGGTACGATGCCGGCACCATCACAAATCGCTTGTGGGGCAAGCAGCATGTCTTCACATCTACCTTGCGCGATCGAGTACGAGTAGCCGCAGCGATCGGCTATAAGCCCCATGCCCGCACGACACGCTCGCTACATTACCCTCGTTACGTTTACGATGCCAACCCCGACCTAATGCGCCTAAATCCCTACTAATATTATAAATGCGAAAGTAACTCTGTCCGTCTGTCTGTCTGTGTGTCTGTTACGCTTTCCTGCTTAAACCTCTCAACCGATTTTGATGAAATTTGGTATAGGTATACGTTAAATCTCAAGAACGGACATAGGCTACTTTTTATTAGAAAATAGGGGGGGGGGGGAGGGGGGTAATACCACCTTTGGAAGTTTATATGGAAAAATGTTTATTTTTGAAGTTAGAGATATGAAATTTGGCACAAATATAGCTCGAAACTTGGATTAAAATATAGACTACTTTTTGATTCGAATATTAGGGGAGAAAGGGGTAAAACCGACCATAAAAGGATGTAGTCCACGCGAACGAAGTCGCGGGCACAGCTAGTACACAATATATTCACTACTAAGGAAATCACGAAAATGCAACAAGTGTCCGGTTTAAGTAAATGATTAATAAAATGGAAAAATTGAATTTACTAAGTTATTTCATGATTATGGCAATAAGTGTCATAAAATGTATGATTTGCTTCAAAAACAAATAATTAAATTAAAAAAATATATATTCAGGGGCACCCACACAACAAACGTGATTTTAGCCGTTTTTTGTTCGATGTTAAATAACAGCAACGGGTAGACGCTCGAATATTCAAATCTTATTTAGTTGTAGGTATATTTACTTCAAAAGGAAATAATTGTATCTAATATTTAATAGATTAGTACGGAACTCTTCCTGCGCGAATCCGACTCGCTTGGCCGGTGTTTTTTTTTCGTGCTGTTTGCAATTCGTGTTCTACGGGGATTGAAATATAATGAACCTGATTTGAGTTATAAATGAGAAGGAACGGCTATAAGTCGATGTATTCGTCGTACTAAGGTGGCTGAGTGGCCGCAGCGGCCGGCCATGAGCCCCATGCCGCGCGACACGCTCGCCGCATTAGCGTTCTCGCATTTACGATGTGACCCCACCCTTATGCTACAAGTCCACACAACGTTTTTACTAACTACGTCATAATGTGGGTGTTAGTAAGAAATTCACGGTGGCGGCAACTTTTAACATAGTGCAAGTATTTAGTAGATATTATTACTGTTATTATTGTTAAATTAACACCGTTATTGATAAACACAAGATTATTGCTAGACCTGTTGAATAGAACCCATATCTATTGATAATTTAAGAATAGATTTAAAAATGTGGAAAATGAGTGATGTCCATTCAATTGCTTCCGCACTACCAGTGGTTAAATAGGATATCGAATACTCTGCCATACATTTTCATGAATACGTAGGTACGGTAGGTACCTACGTATTCATAAAAATGTATGGTTCTTCAATTTTATAATTTTTATTTTTTAAATATGCTAGGTTGCGATAATAATAATAAAAATTCTAGATCTAGATGTGCAGATTGTGCACAGTTAATTGAACTTTGAATGAATATTTTAAAAGTAATACGTCTTAAAAGCGAATAATAGCATTTACATAAGAAAAAATATTTCTAAATGGGATTTTCTAGATATTTACATGCCAACTGAGCTAGATTACGTCTTTTCACACGACATTACGGCCCTATTGCCCTAATCTTTTCCGATAGCGGCTGTTTATGGTTTTACGAGTAATAATACGTTCACTGTTGTTTATGAGAGAATTCAATAATAATATGCAACTTTATTATCATAATCGAGAGAGGGTAATAATAGTATTCTCTAATCCAACGGGTCCGGCAACACAAGTGAAGGCAATCGGGCATGTTATAAAAAAAACCCACACATTTAACTACTTCAATTTAGCTGCGCAATCACTTTGTTCTTTTTTCTTTTTATGTTAATTTACTTCTACTGTACCTATTAATTGTTTGTGTCACTTTTATGTCTGTGTACTGTGTATTGATTGTGTGTGCTAATAAATAAATTCTTATTCTTAATCTTATACTTGTATACTACTTCAGTATAGGCGGAGCGGACACATCCATTACGTCATTATACCTTCATAAGACAATAGCCTTGCATTTTTACTCTTAATGGGTTTTATGCGGTGTCTTTATGGTAGTTCATAATGTTAATATAAGTAATTGTATAATTTAAACTATGTAGGGAATTTGACAGAAAATACAACATAGGTAGGTACTTTTAATAGACTTAAATAAGATTGAACCCGTATTGATAAGATTTAGTCCACAAAATATTTCAGTAAAGCGAAAGAATAGTCGTACACTTGCCTACCAACAAAGTTTTATACAATTTATCTCAATGTTTACCAAGCACAAAACAGCACATTTGTTATGATTAAGCTATAAAACCTTTGAAGGTAATGGAAGAGAAATTTATCTAACGTAATCTCATAACATAATGCTATAATGTCAGCTAACTATTTATTTTTAAATGCAAAGGATGGTTTAAGTTCTAAACAAAAAGGATTTTATTTGCCATCTACTGTCAGGATGAAGAGTAGAGGCAGTTACTAATAACATTATCAACGTAATAATGCCATACCATAAACTCTTAATGACGGTATTTCTCAAGGAATTACATTACAGTGTATTTTGCGAATGTCGTTGTACCAAGTATAAATTTTATGTGACTGGGTAATAATAACCTTAATCTTAATATAACGAGAGCATGTGAAGCTGGGGGTATGTAAGCCACCGGCTAGAGAAATTACCTACTAAAGATCTTATTAGTATATCTCGAAAAAGGGCAATTTATTGAATTAAATAAACTCAGCCAATTTTAGTAACGTATGTGCCACCCCAAGGTAAAGGTCTCCATCGTTGAATTAAAATATATAACGAGCTACTTACTGCCCGAAGTATACTCATCAACTACGTTAACTTTTTACGTTAACTTTTACTTATTTTAATTGTTTGAAATGGAACGCGAAAGAATCTATTAAATTTAATCACGCTTGCCAAACGCGGATCAGTGATCACAAACAAACCAAACCAATTTTCAAACGTCCGTAATAATATACTGTGTTGGAACCGGGAATCTTACCCAGTTAATTATAAGTTCAAATAGGTCTGCGATATTTCACAATTTTGTAAAAACATTTATTTTTACAATGTCCTATTTCGTACGTTTTTACAAACATTAAAGATGTTCACATTAAATGAAACTTAGTTATCATTGTTTTAAATTAAAAGTCAAGTTTAAAGATGATTGTAAGATTTATTTCCTTTTGTTACCTACTTATTAGAGATACGACCTGTTGTTTTTAAATTACGAATTAATAAATACTATGTTACCAACGTATGTCAAGAGTAGGTACTCGATATTAAACGTTATTTGTGGACACATCAACGCTCAACTCAGAATGTATTGTTGTCTTTATTGTAGCTGCCCACGTGGGGGTTTCACTTTATTTGCGACCAGCATTGTGTGGATAAGAAATGGGTTTTTAATCACTTACTTACTCTAAACATTCTTTTCAGACGCTACTGACCCTATAAATAATGATTTAGAAGTTTTGGGTATTTCTCAAAATAGCCCTTTAAACGTGTTAATATTTTCATTGGTAGTATCAATATTTAGAAAATAGTTAATTTAACATAAACGTTATTGATACAACGTCTCTTTCTTAATTAAGTAGGAAGTATTTGAGATGTGAGATAAAAAAACTGATCACTTATTTACCTTTCACGGGAAAAAATGCTCCATTTACTACAAATTTCATAAACTTATTACTAATCATGGAAGCACCACAATTCCGAAATACATACCTACGTAATAAAATTGTTCTAATTTACTAGTATTATGAAAATAAATAATGCACATGGAGGTAATCTAGAGAAAACCCATTTTACTATTATTTTTATCCGTTAAACATTCTATTTAGTTATTTTAAATAACAATCAAATAATTTCTGCCAAAACAATGAACCCAAGTATCCATACTTGGGTTCATTGTTTGCGGTTTGCGGTCAGGTGTTGGGTAGAGGCGACAAAGCGACAATGTTTTGATTGCTACCGAAATGCTTTCTCCTTCTTTATTTGTAAGATCTACACCACAATTAAATTAATTGAAGGGTCGTTGTTGCCGAAACGGAATCAGAACAAAATAGTACACAACGTAAGTACTTACACAGCCTAAGGCTTATAAGTTTATTTTAAATATTATATGTGTACAAGTAATTTAAACAAAACTAACATGCCAACAACTTTAGGGTTTCATACATCAGCCGGTAAAAGCGTAACCCTAATCGGATCACTCATGCGTCCGTCCATCCGTCTGTCACGACAATTTGAGTTTTGTTTAAAATGTAAATCGGTGGCCTAAAAGTCGACGTGATAAAAATGATTTAAATAATTGTAATGAAGGAGCGCTTTTTGGAAGTCGTATTAAAAAGTTAAATTCTTAGACAACAATATGACAAACTACACACTTAACACTTTGTAATAGGCCAAATAACTAATGCAATTTTTTTTTTGTATTTTTTTTTATTATCTACCTACGCCCCAGCTTCACAAGCTGTTGTCCTCGGTGTGGTGGACACCTTAAAGGTATTAAATTGGTGGTAATACTGACCTTATCATGCATTTTTTGGAAAAACCTTTTATTAATTATTATTTAAAAAAAATAAAATTGTTTGAGTCCTTTTTATTAACACGCTTTTATTAGCTTACTCTTCACAACTATGTAAGAAAATCTTGGAATCTTAATTTGACCTATCTCCCGGTCTTCGATTAGGATGAAATTTAGCACACGCTCTGAGTTCTAATGACAATACATGATTAGATAAGAAATGTCATTTCAAATCCAATATGGCGGCCTCCCCAAGATGGCGGACAGGCTGTTTGAAATTCACTCCCATATGGGTATCAAATGAAAGGGTTTGCTGTCAGAAATACGAAAAAAATGTCGCCATGTGACTTAAAGCGTGTTTTTTAGTTTTTAAACGATGTTATTATTTAATAATGAATAACTATTGACATCAATTTCACATCTCACCTGATCCTAAGTCATGATGCATCCTAAAGTTCATTGAGTCATTAGTTCGCAGTAGAGAGTATTAGACAAAATATTTTATACCACTCATCGTGGTTTCAATAACACAAGGACAGGGGCCACGACACGATTGTCGTGAAGAGGTTGGTAGGTATACGAGATACAAGAAGAGTAAAAAATAGAAGGAAATGAATGTAGATAGATCCCTCGATGTAATAGCCTGAATTGCACTAGGTGGGTTTTTAAACAAAAATAATGATGAAATTAATATTTAACCCTTTGTAAAGTGTAATTTTCAGAGGCTTTCAAACACCCAATAAAACACTATCCATTCAATATTTTTTAAAGGCTATCAATCCAAGGTCCTTTTATGAAGCCTACATGATGAATACACTATATTTGATAATGTGCGAAACGTATCTTCTATTACAAAGTTACAAAAATGTTTTAAGTCATTTTATTTATAACAGTTTTTTGTTTTTATTGCTGTCAATTGTAAGCACCAGTTAGGTTAGTGATTGTGATAGTTAGGCCATTTATGTACTTGTTTCTACTTTTCAAATTCAATAGTAGTACCTTATCCGTAGTTTAAGGCGGCTAGTGGTCGTATAAAGGGCAGAGCGTACCGCCGCCCGCCCTAATCATCCTTTAGATTCCGCGCGCGGCGCTCATCCCTCACGCATCGTTCTACGAGTTTAGTGCATCCTGCAGTTTGAACCTCAATCTTGGAGTTTGATACTTTTAATCGGGTAAGTTTTTTTTAATTGGAATAGGTATTTTGCATGATAATTATATTGCCCATTCAACTCGTAAAAATATTAATTAGTAGAGACACAGAACACACATAGGTAAAAATATTTATTATATTTCGCGCACGAAACAAGTTTATGTTGAAATTTCTATGGAGTTAATGTAAATTGACGTCACATTTTCAAGTGTTATTTCTCCGGGTAAAAGCAAATTCTGGTAACAATTAAGATATTTGGAAATTGTGTACCTACCTATACATTTGTTTTAGATTTAAAAAATAGCAAAGACGTTTGATTTCCTATTGGCCCGATTAAATTTTTTTTATTGACTGTAAATATGAATCCAAGTGAGTTATCTAGTGATCGTTTATTATAATACTTACCTATGTATTTTATTCTACTTTATTTTATTAATTATGTCATACCAGCTGTCATCAGTCGTCTGACGGTCGTTTTTAGCTTACGACTCGTATAATTTATTACACTTGACATTGGCGGAATCACTGCGTTGTTTTTAAACGCGGGTTAGAGACCATAATTAAAAAAATATATTACTATACGTAACTAGGAAGAATCGTTTTTCAAATATTGGAACCGGGCTTAGAAGGCTGACCGCGGTATGCGGATTCAGGCTTACGAACTATTTTGTACGGACCTCAAGAGAATAGTTACAAAACAGAGTGATTGAAAATTCTTGACCGGACCTACTTCTAGAGATGTTAAGAACTCGAGTCTTTTGAGTCCTAAATTTTGAGCTCGACTGACAAATTGCACGACTCGACTCGTTACAATAAGACTCCCAAGACAAGAGAACTAAAGTCCATACGAGCTCTTGAGCGCAATATGGAACTCGACTCTTTTTACGCGCTCGAGTCGTTTTTACGGGGCGAGTCGCGCTCAATTTTTTTTCCGTTTGGAGTTCCTTTTTAAATCAGGTAATAAAATGTTACTTTTGTGAGATATATATTCGTAATCAGAAGCGTATTTTGAAAAAATAAAAGCGTTAATTGATAGGAAAAATCATTTTAATCATCATGAAAAATATAATAAATTAAATACATAAGTCAAATAAAATCATAATTGATCTAATGACGCACATATAAGTATGTATAAAGGCCAGAATAATTTGCAACTATTAACATTATTAAACCTTAATACGCTCAAGATATAAGACTCGCGCTCTTTTGAGACTCAAGCTTTTTTATGACTCGAGCTCTTTTTAAGACTCAAGCTCTTTTCAAGGTGCAGATTAAGAGAGTAGGTAATTTTAGTAATTTTACAAATTTATTTTTCATGTTGCATGCTATATTAAATCAAATCGCAGCTTAAGTAAGAGTAAGACTGATAGTATGGATTAAAAAAAAACAATATTTAATTAATCACTATTATCTTCTTCTATCATTCTTGTAAATTATTTGAACGGAATAAAAATAACCTCTGAATTATGGCAAGTTGAAATCGAACACGAGACCAGCCTCACTTTGGGTAGTTGGCAAAAATATAACGTATAAACTAACTGTGTATTATTATATATTTGAAATGTATCAATTTAAATATGAATATAAAATAGGAAATGATATTTAGTTAATCCAAGTAAAAGCATAATAAGTTTTGTTTCTTTCTTTAATTTTGTTTATGTAAAAAATGTTTGAAACAATAAAGCTTTTAATCATACTACTTGATACAAATAATTTAATGGACGGGTAAAACATTTCGTTTCCGAAAAAGCTTTCCTACTTACAGTAGTACCTACTATTATCTGAAATAAGAAAGTTGTCATCGCCTGCCAATAAGGCTTAAATTGGCTGATACCAAATTGACAGAAACATTTCTGTAAATCCCTCCAACACTACTTTACTCCACTAAAATATGGGGAGCATTTACGTCTGATTTAGGTACGAAACGGAACAAATATTTAAGGTATATGCTATAAATATCTATATAAATGTATGTATAAATCTACTATTCTGTGTCCATTTTGACTCATGTGTCTTTAAAAATTAATGTAAATAATACGTCCAAATAATTCCAACCTAAATCAATAACAAAAAAGCGTTTTATTCAACTAAATGGGTCTTATTTATTATTCCGCGCGAAACATATCGGTTAGTTATACAAAACCAACTTAAAAAGATCTAATTTTGGTTAAGAAACACTATTTTTCGCCCACGCCAATACACCTACACTCATTAGCTTAACAATGTTAAAAGCCTTTACGTACCTTCTATAATTTTTTAAATGATAACCTATTTAATGGTAGATCAGAAATTTAATAAACTGGGGCCGGCGAGGCCGTAGCATCAATGCCACTTGCAAACAAAAGTTCTACATCTTCATTCCTTCACCAAGTATTTGGTATGTTGCCCACAAATGCTGGCTAATATAGAATTGTGTAAGTTTCTGACAATGTTGAGATGTTTGCGCTTCAATCGTACATAAGAAGCGGATTCAAACTGATTTCGAGATCCAAATTACAAGATTTTTTACTGTTAAAAAACAATACTTAGGTACACAATGCTTCATAGAAGCAATACTTTTGAGTAAATGTTAAAAAATATAAAATAGTCGTATATCACATTCAATTCAGTGCTCATGTCTTGTCACTACTAATATTATAAAGGCGTAAGTTTGTGTGTATGTATGTATGGATGGATATTATTTACTCTTTCACTCAAAAACTACTGGATGGATTTTAATGAAACTTAACAATGTTATAGCTCATACATCAGAATAACACATATCTTACATTTTATAAATATTTTGTGAGAATTGTCTAAAATATGACTATTTTAATAGTTATGCGTTGAAAAATGAGTGCGCGTAACGCGGTGGCAGGCGAACCGGGCGGGGGCGGTATAAAATATTTTTTAGAATGAATCGGAAATTAATAACACATAAAATTGAGTCAAAAACCC
Organism: Glyphodes pyloalis; assembly: GCA_037074685.1. Lineage (NCBI taxonomy): Eukaryota > Metazoa > Arthropoda > Insecta > Lepidoptera > Crambidae > Glyphodes > Glyphodes pyloalis. The sequence continues at coordinate 10,227,338 of JAYKKO010000005.1, read as the reverse complement.
GAAAGCTAAGCTTATTTTTTAACTTAGAGATATGGAATTTGGTAAAAAATAGCTCGAAACTTTGATTAATATATGACCTACTTTTTGTTTGGAATATTAGGGGAGAAAGGGGTAAAACCGACCATGAAAGTATGTAGTCCACGCGAACGAGGTCGCGGGCACAGCTAGTACTTTTTAAAGCTCTTGACAAGTCGCATGCATGGCCATTTCATACTCTTAACATCACAACAATGGACTTTATAGGTGCTAGCGTGGTAAACTCAAATTTTACCACGCTTTTTAATGTAATGGAATGTAAACTCGTCTCAATAAGTCATAACTCGGGCGCATCATCAAAATTTAGCGGTTAGAAAACAATAAATATGAATTATTGTCATTTCAAATTTGGTTTGCTAATCCTTCTCCTTACTATACCTACTTGTAGTATCTTTTTGTGTGTTTGTTGCCGAATCTACTTAAGATATTCGGTTAAATGTAATACCTATTACCAGTAGTGGCCCGAGTTGATAGAAACTAAAATTTGACTCAAGAACAAATAATAAAACAAACGGGGTGAGCTAAATAAAACCGTTTAAAAAAAAGTTTACTTGAATTTGGTATGCACTTGTATGAGATTTTGTTTTTTTTTCTATCCGAGTAGTAATATTTTTAATAATTGAATACTCTTCATAGTGACTTTTTGCTACCTTGCACGCGAAGATTGGCAGAGCGCGCAATATTCGTAAAAATTAAAAACATTTTCGTTCGTCTCTTGTTTTCTTAAGGTGGCTTATAAAAATTACGCAATATATTGATTATAACACGTTTATTATTTTTAGGTTTAGGGAATAAATAGCTATTACGTTAATGGGAATACATGTTGGCGACTTCAACACGGCGTTTAATTAAATTTTACTTCGAGCATCTCAACCTGGATTCCTAACAACTCTTGTCAACTTTTTCACCATTTTAAATAGTTTAATTTTGAGTCGGTAGTATATACTTATTTAGATTCCTTTTTAAGACAAACACATTTAAAATACCGTTCCATCTTTCTTTATTAGTTGGACATAATAGAAACCGAAAATTATTCAAAACCCATTAAAGTACTGAATTAATTTTGTAAGTCTTTGTGCAAGTGCCACTACATGCAAAGCCAGACTTAGGATATTCATGGTTAAACAAATTAAAAGTGTTCACGCTGGCAGGTGCCGGGCGTGGGATGCGGAGACGAAGATGATGTGCAGCGCAGTTTCTCTGATGCTGGTCGCGGTAACAGCCTCGCTAGCCGCGCCCTCCGCGCTCTACGATGACTATCCTGTAAGTTTACTTTTATATCAAAAATACCCTGCATTGTAAAAAAACTATAAGTTATTTATTTTATTTATTTTATTTATTTTATTTATTTTATTTATTTTATTTATTTTATTTATTTTATTTATTTTATTTATTTTATTTATTTTATTTATTTTATTTATTTTATTTATTTTATTTATTTTATTTATTTTATTTATTTTATTTATTTTATTTATTTTATTTATTTTATGTTTTTTATTTATTTATCTTATTTATTTATTTTATATATTTATTAATGACATTGTTAATTACTTCTCGTATTCTAAGCCCTATCTGTACGCTGACGACCTAAAATTAGCGCGAATAATTAAAACGAATCAGGAAAATAAATTTAATAAACAAACTGCCCGATTGTGAATTATTTTTTACTATTTTTGGCTGGAGTCCTTAAAAATGGCATTACGTTGTTAGTAACAATCAAACTTCACACGTACCTAAGTCCATTTGAGCCCAGACTTTTTTCGTAAAATAAGCTACAAATAGACTCATCTTCAAAATTTGCAGAAGGTGGTCCTAGTGAATAGTAATAAACTAAGGCAAAGTTCAAATGGACTGAGTCACAGAGGGAAATCTTTTTTATAGTTCACGACCGGGTCATGAAAACTGCCCAAAAAGCAACCACTTACTCGGCACGTTTACGTCACATCATATTGTTTTGACGACGTACGTTTAAAGGCAAACTGGCCCGAAAAACCGACGCTTCCTAGTAGTTGTACTTGCGGTTTTGCCCACGCCATTCCCAAATTAACTTGACCGTGTCGGTATTTTCATATCCATTACTAGGAAACGGTTTTCAATTGAAGTATTCAACATATTTTCTTACGTATCGCTAAGGTTAACGCACTTCTATCTTCTAATGTTTTTATTCAATTAATAGGGTTAATGATTTTTCACAAAATATTATGTGAGCATGTTTTCTTGTTTTTACGAAACAACGTCGCATTGAAAGTGTTTATTGATTAATCACGAAATATCAGGAACGATTACTCCTTCAAACATTAAATTTTGCAAGTACGGTAGGTACTTACCTATAGGATATAAACATCTGCTCAGAATGAATTTCGAAGTCTGTATGAAAGTCCTACATTTTTAAAGTAAGACACTTGTAATTCAAAATGTATACTCTATAGATATGTGACTAAGGTTTCCAGAGCTCTTTTGGGGGTGCTACATTAGTAGCAGGGGCCACTTAACATCAGGTGGGATGAGGTCAATCTTGAAGTGCGTTATAAAAAATAAAAAAAAGATGGTATGGAGAAATATATACTATTGATAATGTATCTTTAAAAATCAACCCTCTTTTGGAGTTCAAACAGGGGATGTTATTTTCCATACTTACAAAGCTGCGGTCGGTTGCTAGTAGTTATAATGAAACAAAACGGTATTCATACCTACCTTAAAATAACACGTCCAAAATTAATATGTGTACCTCAAACTTTCATATTCACGTTTCTATTCGTTAATGCCGATACATTCAGTATGATGTTTTTGTTAATCTTGTTTTTCTAACCATTAAGGTTCTTTTGCTTTTGTTTAAGTAGCAACCGTGAGTAATCCTACGCATATTTGTTTAGGAATCCGTGTTTAAAACTCTTAATCAGAAATATTTATTAGGTATGCTCACCGACTATTATCATAAATAAGCAAGTTTATTTGTTTGTTACCTGTTCCCGCTAAAATTAACGAGTAGCAGAATTGTAGTATATGTCTTGAACCTTTGAATGATACGATGAAATTTTTTGTAATGTGAAATCAGTTTAGAACTGTAGAATTTATTTCGCTATTTTTGGTATAAAATACCATACTTAGGTAAAAGTTTAGACGTATTATGGCCGAACTTATTCTCTGGCCATACAATTTTATTTTATTGCTATTTATTATCATTTATTTTGTTGTAATCCATGCACACATTTGTATTGTCACCGCACCCATAAACTAACTATCTGCATGACCCAAGGGTCAAGAGAAAGAGGTGGTAGAGAATGCTCAGTGGAAGGTAGTCCTACTGCTAGTATTAAGTTCACCTTTTGCACTTTTTATATGCAATAAAGTTTTTAAATTAATAAATGACGTTGTGTTTAGGTTACGGTGCCCCAGAAACGAGCGGCGCTAGTGCTGGACCGGCTGCTGATCGCGCTGCAAAAAGCGCTGCGAGACAGCCCGCCGCGCTACGAGCGCGCGCCCGACGGCCCGCGGACCTCCGCGCTGCGCATCGGGGACGACATGGTCAATACGATTTTTTTATGAACAATTTGTAACAAAGGAACGTGGTTATGAATGCAACGTAATATTTTTTTCTATTACTAGCGGTTCATCGTGACACGCGTACTATCCCCGTTTTTTTCACATATTCCATTGGTTCTTCTATCTCCATATGTACCTATTGGTAGGGTAATGTTATATAACCTCTAGCCTTTCTCGATAAATGAACTATAACGCAAATATTTTTTTTCATATCGAATTAGTAGTTCCTGAGATTAGTGCGCCCAAACAAACAAATTCTTCTGCTTTATACTATTCGTATCGATTGTTAGTTAGCCGCCGACGATGAACCGATGAAATTAAATTATATTATTACATATCTTTATAATCCAGTCGAGATAAAACGTTACATTTAAAAAAATATAAGAATTACTTCCGTTCATAACCAATATTCGTAGAACGAGTGCTGTCATGCTACGATGCCGTATGCTACGACACAATTGCCGCCGTAGCTGTTCGTAGAAGCAAAGTGTAACTCGTTTTTCTCGTCAACTTTGGCTTGAGAAGCTTAATTTCTTTAATTAGAAGCGTTAATTTTGAAATTGTGCCTCCAAGCGTTCCAGAGAAAAAAGGTCGCATATACACATAGAAAAGTGACCAGATAGTAGAGGGATTGGATTTTCCTTTTGAGCAAATGATACTGTACTCTAAAAAAAGTTCCGGAATGGCACTTAGCCTAAATACTGGATTTCTACTCAGACGCTCGTGGAGACACTTTGTGTGTCCAAAATATTTTAAAGATCATATACAAGAAGTTAGGCTAAACCATATGAGTCACGAAATTTAGTATGTCAATATATTAATCGTTTTATAACAAATAAATAATACCGTTGCGTCTATTCCTACTAATATTCTAAATGCGAAAGTAACTCTGTCTGTCTGTTACGCTTTCCCGCTTAAACCTCTCAACCGATTTTGATTAAATTTGGCATAGGTATACGTTGAACCTCAAGAACGGACATAGGCTACTATTTGTTAGAAAGTAAGGGGGGGGGGGGTAATGCCACCTTTGAAAGTTTATATGGGAAAATGTTTATTTTTTAAGTTAGTCTATATTTTAATATAGATCTCTATTAAAATATAGACTACTTTTTGTTTCGAATATTAGGGGAGATAGGAATAAAACCGACCATGAAAGGATGTAGTCCACGCGAATGAAGTCGCGCGCACAGCTAGTAGTATATAGTTATTATGCATTTGAATCGACGATGCGCGAGGTATGGTAGGCTGCGTCGGCCACTCTGGACGCCACCTCACAATGCAGCTCACTCGCAAACATTGCTATATGTATGGTGCATGGTTCAGCATCATATTGGGACGTGCTTGAATACGAATTCAGTGTATTGGTATACCTCACGCCGCCGCCGCGCAAGTCTCGCGTCACCGTTGTGTAGACACCGGCCAAACGCTGAACTTTGGAAAAGTACTAGTGTGTAGTATCCAGTAGTCTTGGTATAGTGAACGTGAATGCTCTCGCGTTTCAGAGCGACCGCGTGGCGGCGGCAGGCGACGACGAGTGGCTGGGGCCTGACGACCTCCGCGTGGCACCCCTGCGCGCGCCTGAGCACGAAATTAGTGATATGGTAACTATCACAAGTTGAATAGGGTCGCTTTTTGCTTCAATCATACTAATTATTGGGTTTTGCTTACACGATAAAAAGCAAAAAATATAGTTTGACAAATGTTGGAAACTGATATTGATGCAACGCAACGTTTGCAAGTTTTTTAGAGATTTGCTCTTGATCGGTGGCATTTTTTTAGCGTCATAATATCTTTTAAATAATCATGGGCCAGACGGAATTGTTTACTGTGTTTTTGATCGTACAATGCTAAGCTGGTTTAATAAATGACAAAACATAAAATAACGTCATAACAACTCATCGCGTAAGCTTGTTGTGGATGTGTATTGTGGATTTAACACATAACAGTCCCACTGGAATTATCTCAAAAGGAATAATTAAAGATTTTGAAGTAATATTACCTTCTAACACGTCGTAATATACTAGATATTATGTTAAAACAATTGTAGGGTATATAAAAAATCATTCAAAAGGTCTGATTGAATCAGCTCAGTGAAGGAAACTCTAGTTAGAAAAGAGCTTTTATTTTTTTGAACAGCATTGCTCGTGCATTTGTGTGAATAAAATTGAGAACGAGTATCTCTCCTCAAAAGTCTTTAGTCCTTACAAATAATGTTTTAGAAAAAATCCTAAATACTTTTATTAATAGGTACAATGAATTTTTTATCAAACTGTCTGTTATGCGAATAATTTAGAACGCAGATGTAATTTGTTTTAAATTTGAATCTCGGGCCGATCAATTTTTTTTTAGATCCACAGTATAACTCGTAAACAAATTAGCATCCCCCGCCTCACTACTGAATTGGTGTCAGTTTATCAACACAAGCATTGCAAAAAATGCCTGAAGTGTCATTTAGTCTAATCTAATTGAAACCATATGTCACTCTGATAAGAATGCAAGTAAATCATTTTTGACTTCATGTCACGCGTAGGGCCAAGAACCGGATGATTGAAGATATTTAACTCTCACTTAAAATTCTTTGAAGCCTTATTTCTTCGGTGTCATTTTTAGGTTAAAACTGTGCACCTACAAATCTTTGATCGAAGTAATCCAAACAGAAATTATAACATAATGCCCAACTCGTTTTGCATTAAATTTTCCCGCCAACCCCTCCATTCTACTCGTAAGTCCAATACAAAATCTTTTGCGGCACGTTAAAAATAAAATATCGGCAATGATCATAATGGTTAAAGTCAAAGTCAAAGTCAATCTTTTTTATTCACATAGATTACATTAGTAATACTTATGAATAGTCTCTAAGCAAATGAAGCTATCTCCGGTTCGGAACCTTTATCTAAGGAGAAGATACCAGCAAGAAACTCAGTAGTTTTTTTTACAAACTAAAGCTTCACTTATTACTAATTTTGCACTAAGACACACAGTTAGTTTGTCAATTGTAAAATAAAAATCCATTATTGAAAAAAATAAAACAAAAGTATTTGTAAATTAAATTAAATTAACTTTGTAGGACTTACATGCGTCAACGTGGCCCAATACTGAGATTGATTGAGAAAATGTGTCATACTATATTTTTAAAATAATATAAAACACGCAAGTACAGGCGAGCAGACTAGGTAGTGATCCACGCGTTCTTGTCATTCAAATACTTTTCTACTTTGTAGTAGCCTTTTTTCAAAAGACAACGTTTGACAAATGTAACTCAACAATAATTTGAGGGAGTTTATTAAACATTTTTATACTTAAAGCAACAAATGAATTACCTATTTTATGTAGTGTGCGCTTAGGAACAGCAAGCTTGTTTTTATTTCTGGTGTTAATGCTATGATTGTCTGATTTTTTGTATTTGAAAGTATGCAAGTTTTTGTATACATGCATTAAACAGTTACTTAAATTAAGTGTGCCAAGCTTTTATAGCGTCCATTCCTCGTCGTTGCAATACTATTATTGAAAATAGTGATGACCCCACCTAACGTTAATTTACTCTCTTTTACTCGTTAATGATAAACTACATTTTGCTTCTCATTTCTTCCTTATTAATAATTAATATTCTGACATAAATAAGGTTGGGAAACTAAGCAATATTGGTCGCGTGATTTCTACGATGGGGCCATTGACATCGCTTGTAATGATTGACAATAAGATGGATGCGTGTATCTTTAGAATTTAACGTAGCACTTCATATATTATTCAAACCCTATTCATAGATTTCGGTATTGATAAATTAATAAAGTGAATGCGTGTGGTAAGTTACAATCACAGAAATATTTCACTCTATGATCTGAGCTTCCAATTTTCATCGTTAATATTCAGTTAATGTTTCTATCTACTCTTTACTGACATTCTAAATAGCATAATATTTAAGTTCCATAATAGATTGGTAAATAAGTGAAACTAGGAACGTACGATAAAAAGCAAATATGGAACAGTTTTAACTGAGCTCCTGGCAGTTGAACTAAGGGTCGTGAGTTAGATTCCACCCCATGACAGATATTCGTGTAATGAGCATTGGTGTTTGTTCTATTTTTCTTAAGATGAAAACTTTAAGCACATTTAGTGGAATAATAACACAAGTGCATTAGCTGCTTTTTTCAGACAGGTTAATGTATATGATGCAGTCTAATATTTATTTAATAACTAGTTCAATAAGTAGCTTCATTTGCTTTATATAGAGACTATTCATAAGTATTACTAATGTAATCTATGTGAATGAAAAAGATTGACTTTGACTTTGAAGTTTACGTGCTTATATTTTAATTATATTGTCCTCAGACGGGCCTTCAGCGGCGCGGACAGACGGGCGGCGGCGCGGTGGGTGTGCGCGGGCGCGTCCTACGATGCTACTTCAATGCCATCACTTGCTTCTAACACTCGTCCAATTACGCTAACATTACACATTATGTATTACTTAAAAAAATCGTGTTTAAAAAGAAATTACGGGTTGTCCTTCGTCAGCAGCTAACGAGTTCTTCCAGGTAAAAACAAAAATTGGGGATATTTAAGCAAAATCTTGAACGTGTTAGAATAAAATTGCATAGTTTTAATCCTTATTATTGACCTAACTTTGTAACTTATTACATTATTTTCTTAATTAAAGTTATAAGATATACAGTACCTACACGGTATATTATAAAGAAGTGTATTAATATGAACAATTTTTCAAATGTTGTTATTATTAAAGTGTTTCGTCACTAAAATACATGTGGTGCTTTTAATTTTTCCCACTCCAATATAAGAAACATAATTATGTTACCTACATGATCTCAAACTCGAACTCAAATATTATTTAATTTCAAGTGTTAAGCTGAAGCAGACCAGTCCCCAAAGGTGGCACCTGTCCGCAAGCATGACGTATGTGCCAGCCATCGCGTCACTCAATAATAATAAAATAGTGTGTCTACCTAGTGGTTCATTTGATTGGGTTAGATAATTAGATCTATATTTGTTCTATCGACATAGAAGGGGCGGTATGTAATCTGCACTCTTTTTGTTTTACTAAAAAGTGCATTAATTGTTAAACCACGTGACATTGTCAATCGCAAGGTATGGGCTTAATAAAGAAAAAAAAAATTTTTGAATTACTAAAATGAAATGCAATTTATTTCCTCGTAATAACATACCAAAGTTGCGTCTTCTATATATTTTATGCAAGTAAAAATATTGCTTCTTTTCATAAAATACAATATCCGGCTGCTTTGACATAAAATAGGAAACCGTAGCGGAGGTTGCGCTTGGAAAGCTAAACGCCTGATATTACGTGATGCCCCCGCATATTGGATTGAAAGTATTGTTGTTTATAAATAATTAATATGAAGTTTATGTTCGGTTTATATGCATTTTTATGTTAAGATAGATAGAGAGATATACTTTATTGCACAAAAACTTTATAGAAATAGGTTTTATAGGTTGATTATAGTACAATTTAGGCGGTCTTATCGCTAGGAAGCGATCTCTTCCAGACAACCTTAAGGTAGAGGAGTTAAGTACCCAAACATACTTGAAAAGCCATAGAATATGTGAGTATTCAACTGAATTGCATTACCTGATATGGCGGTGAATTCCGATAATTTACTGAAGTTGGCTTTGAAAGTCAAAATTATTTTATACGACTTGAAGATGTTATACAACCGCACGGGGATTTTAATTTTTATGAGTTACGGTATGTTCCTTTGTGAAGGTTATTAATAGATAGTAATTATGTCAACTCAAATATAAGATGGACCGCGAATCAAGAATTTGACGACCTCCATACATGTTTTGTAAATATTTATTACTTAAGTTAAGAGAGGTAGGGCATAGTGATTTGTCGCTCGAACTGGAGCAGCCCGACTGGTGAAATACCTCCACCTTACAGAAGACCGCAGCCAAATCACAATCACTTCTGTGTTGTGGTGTTCCTGTGTGAGAGTAAGGTTTCAGGGCTCTTGGGGGGTGCTACATTAGTAGCAGGGGTCAAGCCTTCAAGGTAAAGCGACAAGTCCAGTAACAACTTTATTATGCTGTACTTGTCGCCCTTTAGCTAGGACCTCATTACCACTTAACATCAGGTGGGATGAAGTCAATCTTCAAGTATAATATATATAAAAAAAGAAAAACACGAAATATAAGAATAGAAAAATAAGAAATTAAATAGTACTAAAAAGTTCATAAAAATGTCTTCCTACTTAATTATTGAGGCACACAAGCGATGTGTTCTTTCGTCCGTGTTTATATCTTCAGCAGCGTAAAATAACAACAGAAGTATATAAATAATAATTGTATTCCTTTACCCGTGTACATGTGTTATGTTAACTAGCATAGCTGTTATTTCAGGCATCGTTAATGCAAATTCATGACAGAAACTTTCTCTTATATAACTGGCCTGAATTTAATACAGTAACTAAACCAGTTCGGGATAGTTAATGTATTCTGATGTACATATTGAACTAAGGATTGGCAAAACATTTCAACTTTTTCCATTTAGATTGATCAGGTATGACCTAGAACCTAAAGAGATCGTGCAGGTAATTTTTAGAAACTTTATATTCCAATCCTTCAGTTAAGTCAATACTCAAACAAAAATAAATCGTACTTTCAAATAAACCTAGTATGTAAGAGATCGATAAAAGATGGTAGGCACAATTATGGGAGTTTTGGGAGGCCTATTTTTAGGTCATCACCATCATTTGATGGAAACAATGATGATGAAATTAAGTATACCTAATATTAATTCTTGATAAACAAAACCAAAAACATATCACAACGAATATTCATACTAAAGCATATTATGTATTGTTCTATGAATCTATGGTATATTATAGTATGGTCTCTAGGTATTTTGTTCTAATGGTCACCCACTCAATACCAGACGGCGGATTACCTTAAATCTCAATATTGTTTCCTCACCGTTGCTATCGCGCTACGAGCACCTGGAAACCACCTCTATTTTTGCCATCTGATGGCTTTGTTTTACACTTTAACCAAAGGTTTACGTCGAACGTTAAGCTTGAAACAGCAGAGCTTTCCTGGCACCCATTAAGTGAATACTCGCTTTTCCGATAGATGGCGGTAAATGTTTCAGTCGAAAGAAACTCTTTAGGAAGTTCTAAAATTTCCGAAGTTGGCTATTTAGTAGGTAAGAAGAATACAATTTAGTCGTACTGTAATGTCAATTTTTGAAGAAAAACAGCTATAATGAGTAGATACAAAATTATAACTAGATCGACATCGGAGCTAGAAACTTATGAATAATCAAAATCACGTTCTACTGACTGTACCGATATTCACTTAATTTAGTATTGAATATGTTACATATCATCGTGTGTAGGCAGTTATTAAAACTTATAGGCAGTGACTATAATTTTTATGCGTTTCTCATTATTGCAATCAATCTCAAAACTTGCCTAAACAATCACTTGTCAGTAAGTTTATTCATAAGATTGTTATTTTTTAGTTAATTATTACCCGAAACAGAACGATATTTTGAAATTAAATACATTTATACGTCGATCCATAATTTTTGATCGAATCATTTATAGCTTGGAATATCGCCTTTTGGAACGAAATAAAATTACTATTGAGACAAAGATGCCCTTTTCTTTCGCTTGTTTCAAATAAAAGAGACGAAGCAATGTCTAATAGAAGAGCCGGCTCCCAGGCTCGGCGGTGTTCCGCTGTCCACTTTTGTTCCAATGTCCCATTCATGGCGCGCCGCTGTCACGGCGCCGCCGTACCGAGCGCGACGTGCCTAGATTAATACATTGTGTTCTACAAAGAAACCCCTTTTACACCTACTTTGACAACTATTAGCACAGAAATCATAATAGTATCAACAAAGTATTAGGGAAAACGTTTGAGGACCTCATTCGTATAAATTGTTTTATTTGAGTGTTTCAATTGTTTCATACCAAAGCTTCAGAAGTATTAGAAATCTGCACATCACCACATAAATTATAATAGTTTTCAGAATCCTTAATAAATAAGTTATGCCTTATGTAGGTTGCAACTTTAAGCGTCTAAGCAAAAATAAAGCATTATTTGAGAAAATTATTATTTGCTTAGACGCTTTCTACCGTCACCTCAGAAAAGGCGACGGTGTGTGTGGGACTTCTCTTCCTTTAAAAGGACACAGATAGGTAATCTTATATAGACCTAACCATCGGAACTCGCCGCCTTAAGTGGTATTGACGTAGGAAATTAGAGTCAGCCTATCTTAGCACCAGATTATCATTTTAATGCTGTTAAAGCTATATATATCAAATGGTTACCGTAATTATGTACCATTATTCAAAGCATTTATTTAGAAATTGTGATTTTTTCTTAAAGATATTTTTTTATTAAAAGGCAATGGTGGAATCCCCAGCATGTTCGCCAAATCGTTACCTGATTTGGATCACAGAAGTTTCAGTCACGATCGTCGTAATATGGGGTGACAATATTGGGGACAAAAGTTACCCAATTAAACGTTTTGTATAAGGCTGAATCAAGCTTAATGGCCGTTAATTAAGTCGTTTGTGTGAAGGAAAAGTGAATGCCCGTTTACCTACAAGGCAGGAGATGAACACAAGCTAACTATTATTTCTTGTACGTAACCCTATTTGAAATAGGAATTAAGGCAAAAATATCATACAAGTATAAATTTTGCTAAAATAGGGACATCGTTCATTTTAAAACACGTAAGTTTTACACGGGCAATACATACAATTATGTTCTTAAAATTTACAAAACTGAAAATTTTTAAAAAAGAAATTTGAAAAGGATTAAGGATATTAAGATTTTCTGAAAAGGAGACTTTATGAAATGTGTGTAAAATGGATTAGTTAAAATTAAAAACTATTATATTATTATAAGGTTTTTAAATTCACCAACACAAGTGAAGATTAAATGTGTTGGCAAGAAAATGTATGACGTAAAAAAATGTTATACATACATACAGACGAATTGAGAACATCTACCTTTTTTGAAGTTGGTTAAAAAGATCTTGGTGCAATATATATTCATTGTTTTGGAAAATTTATTTAAAAATGTATTGTCAACATACAGTTTATTAACTAAGACTGACTTCTTATCAAATCGTCGTTAATAGTTTACTTGTGGTATTTAACAAACATATAAATCAAAATACCAGTAAGTAATCTTATAAGTTTAGTAAAATTCTTCCAACATTAAATTAAAGGGGAAAATTCTTATGAGTGTACGCCAAATATACATAGATGCCTACTGCATGAATTTGGCAAAAAAATTCAATATAAGTAGATGAAATACTAACTTAACATGAGTTATACTTTCCATTCCAAAATAACGTGGACGATGTCAAATTTTTTTTTTTTTTTTTTTTTTTCAAATTCAAATAGTTTATTGCTTTCATGTTGTACAATATGGCTCCTAAATTACAAAATGAAGTTTCAAACATGAACCCTGTAAGGGCACTGCAAACAATTAAGCACTCATATATCTAATAATTAATACATTGTTATTTTAAATTTACATGTGGCGGTCTAGCAGGAACTCTGACAGTGAATAAAACCCTTTAGTTATCAGGTAATTTTTAAGTGACTGCCTGAATGTATTAATATTGTCTTCCAGCTTGTAACATTCCGGGATCTTATTAAAAATTTTCACACACATGCCAAAGGGACCAGATCTTACCAGTTCTAGTTGTGAGTTGGGTGCGGCTAATTTTATTCGGGGTCTTAAATTTTGGGGACGTAAATATAGTGGGAACATGTTAGGATTCTTTTTTACAAATAAACAAACTTCTAAAATGTACATACCAGTTAATGTTAGAATTTTTTCTTGTTTAAAATAGGGCCTGCAGCTTGTCTGTGAGTCTATGTTAATTATTATTCGAAGGCACCTTTTTTGTAAAAGAAACAATTTTTCTACGTTTGTACTGTTGCCCCATAGAAGTATGCCGTATTGTAGCCACGCGTGGGCGTAAGCAAAGTACGCGCATTTAGCAGTTTTAATATCTGTAGATTTTTTAAGTTCATACAGGGCAAAAGTAAATCTAGATAATTTAGAGGATACATTGTTTATGTGTTCCTTCCGAAGTTAATGGCCGAATCTATTGTTATACCTAGTAATGGATAAGAGTTTACACTTTCTATTTTGATGTTATCATAAAAGTATTCAATTTCTAAGGGGCGTTTTTGATAGGGCTTAAATTGAATAAGTTTAGTTTTGGAAAAATTTAATTTGAGGTTGTGATATTTTAACCAGTCAACTATTTTATTTAAAATGACATTCAATCGTTCATTTAAATTTTCGATAGACTTACTAGGTATTATTAATGATAAATCGTCAGCAAAAAGTGTGCAAGGGTTGTCAATAACTGTAGGTAAGTTATTGATATATATTAAGAAGAGTATACAACCAAGAACACTGCCCTGAGGTATTGATTTAGTTACATAGATTATTTCCGATCTGACTTGAGTTACGATTCCTGTTGTAGTGTCACAATGATCTAGTTCAACACATTGTTTACGTTTTTCGAGATATGAAATAAACCAATTATATGCAGGACCCCTAACACCAATGTTGTAAAGCTTTTCTAAAAGTAAATCATATCGGACTCTATCGTATGCTTTGCTCATATCAAGAAGAAGGCCTATTGCATAATACTTTTTATTTAATATTTGTAGTACATTGTGGATACACTTAAAAACGGCTAATCCGGTAGATTTATTTTTGCGGAAACCATTCTGACATTCCGTAAATAGATTATATTTTTCACAGTATGAGTATAACCGATTGCACATTGCACCTTCAAATATTTTAGAGAATGTGGGCAAAAGAGCGATCGGTCTATAATTACCGCTATCACTTTTTACTCCTTTTTTGAAAAGAGGTTTGATGATTGAGAATTTCAGTCCATCTGGTACAATACCTTCTATAAAAGATTGGTTAATTAAATAGGTTAGTATTGGGGCTAATTCGTCTGCACAATTTCTTATTAAAGAGGGTGGTATATCATCGTGACCAAAACTATGCTTGTTTTTTAAGTTGCGTATTAATTTGAAAACTTCCTTAGTATTCACTGGTTCTAAAAACATAGAGTTCTTGGCTTTATCAGGCGCCGGAATGCTAGAAGGGTAGGATGCATTCCTATCGGTTGCATCTTCTCCTACTGCGGTAAAAAAGGTATTAAAGAAGTTAGATATTACCTTTGGCTCGTCTGTTAGTTTATTATTTATATTTAGTTGTATATTTTCTTTCCTTTTTTGCGTTTGTTTGTTTGTTTTCTCTTTTACTACATTCCACATGGTTTTTACTATATTCTCTGAGTTTTTAATCCTTTTTATAAAATTTAATTTCTTTGAGGTTACAACTACTTTTTTTAACAATTTTTCGTATTGTTTATAATGTTCATTTAATATTGGATTATGAATTTTCGTGACAAATATTTTTAGCAATCTTTTATTTCTGCATGATTTTTTTATTCCCTTAGTTAACCATAATTTTTTATTTTTATGACTTATTTTTATTGGGATTTTTGGAATGTTTTCGTTTAATAGTAATTTTATGGTATTGCAAAATGAATTATAGTTATGATTACAATTTTTATTTGTGGATATTATTGCAGAGAAATCTATTTCTCGTAATTTAGACTTGAAAGCCAAGATATTTTTATGACTAAATATCCTTTTTTTAAAGATAGTTATATTACTTTTAATACTTTTCTTTCTAGATAATAAGCTTATTAGGACACCTTTATGGTCTGAAAGGCCGTAATCCTTTACTTCTAATTTAATTTTATGACTAGAAAAGTTACAAAATATTAAGTCTATACAAGAGGTAGTGTTAACTGTTACTCTGGTTGGCTCATTGACATGCTGGCGAAAATTGTAGCTGCTCGTTAAATTTAAAAGTTTGTGCGTTGTTGAACTACTAATTAGAACATTTACATTGAAATCACCACCTATTATTACATCTCTGTTACTGTACTTAATTTGTAATCGTTGTAGAAGAGTAGTTAATGACTCAAAGAACATATCAGGCATTCTATTTCTGTCAGGCCAGTATACATTTACAAGCAATAAGTTTTCAGTGGATATTAATATTGCACATATTTCAAAAATTGACTCTATTGACATATTAATTAAATCTGTACATTCAATGTATTCAATATCATCCTTTACGAAAATACATGCTCCTCCGCCTTCCGAAGTAGGTGGACAATAAAAAGATGCTAAATTGTAACCGTCCAGTCGTAGTAGATCTAACTTTTCTTTATTTATCCACGTTTCTGTCAGGCATATTGCCTGCATACATTTATCTTCATCTGTTATTTCCTCCATTAGATAGCGTTTATTTTTAAAGCTGCGGACATTTTGAAACAGGATTTTAAAGTTCTTCTCGAAAAAACATATTTTTCTGATTGTTTTCGCTACTTTTTTCCTTATTTTCGTTTTTTTTCATCGTACTTTCTGTAGGCACTTTTCCGGTTAGTTTAAAGTTATTCTTGTTTATGTTTTTGGCCATCTCTGCATATCTAAAAGTTAATTTGTGGCGGTACTCTAGTCGTAATATTTCTTGTAATATATTTCTACATGCGTGTCTAAGTAAATCATGTGGTAAACCGAGATAGGTGTAATGCATGTCTACAAAGTTAACGTTTTCCATCTGTAAGCTGAGTGACTGATACAATTTGTTTAATTTAAATTTATTGAGGTAGGCATTTTTTTGTGTTTCGCACAATATAATGTTTGTATTACTTAATTGGCTTAAATAAAAATAAAGATATGAACTTTGTCTCATGGGATTTCTGTCATTGGCACCTGTTAATATGAGAACATAGTCACTTTTCCCATAGGAGGCACATGTAGGTATCAAACATTCCAATATTTTATCCGTGGTTGCACCTGGTTTAATGTTACTTGTGACTTTATATTTATTCCCAACCATTTTTTGAAGCATTTTGCATAATCCTCGTCCTTGGTCATCTCCGAATATTTGTATCCTATGTTTTAAATATATTTTATTTGTGTCCAGTGCGCCATCTGTTGTTGAATAGTGAGGTCGATAAATAGTATTTGCTGTTTGAGGTATGTAGTTGCTTATTCCGTTGCTAGTTGTCGCGGTGCTTTCCTTTTGGTGATTAGCGCCATCTGTTGTTGGGTAGCAATCATTTTTATCCTGAATAGTTTTTGTTTTTGTAAGACTTTCATACTGTGTTTGTGGCTCTTTTTCATATACTTCACTGTGCGAAAAATCTAATTTTGTCCTATTTAAACTTTTCCTTTTTTTCTTTTTGGTTGTGGTGCAGATATTAGTTAATTTTTCAATTTTGGCGTGTAACTTATAATTTTCAGTAAGTAAATTTTGTATTTCATTTTCTGCAATAGTCAATTTATTTTCTAAAGTATGTATTTTATTTTCTAGGTGTTCGGTTTGTTCATTTTGCGTAATATCAGGACAGCTTCTATTAAATCGTTGATTTCCGCATTCAGTATCCGTATCAGAAATACTGCCCGATAGTGCTTCGAATGAGTTATCCGTCGATATATTTATTTCGATTTTTTTTCTCCGAGTAACATTGTCAGCTGAGTTACTGTTTGCATTTTTCCTTTTAATTGACCAGCACCTGCTACAGTTCCAATCCTGCTTGTTCTCGATTGTCATCATAAGGAAGCGAGTTAGTGACACGTTGGTGCAATCTAAATGAAAATATTCTTTGCAACTGTTGCAGTTGAGATTTTGTCGCTCTGTTATCATCTTTCTACATTTTATGCATTCTAGCGCCATCTTGTGTTGACGCGCGAAACTATAATAAGTGGGGGTTCAAGTTCGATGATTTACTTTTTATTTGAACGTATTACCGTTATTGTAATTTAAAAAGTTTTAATTCACCACTTGTTTTGAATACGTAAATCAGTACTCTTCACAACCACTGGTATTTCACTAGTTTTTAAAATTGTGTTAGACTTGAGGTAATGTTTATTTCTGTTTTCATAATCACCCGTAAATATTCTTTAGTTTTTACACTTATCCTTAAAAGTTTTTATCACAAACACTCACACTTGTAATTTATTATGTAAGAAATAGTTTTTTGTACTTAATCACTTTGTTTACTATTATTTAAAATATATTTTTAAGGAGCGAATGTTTACATTACAACGCCATCTATCGGCTCTCAATACGGCTAGTGTATTTATTTTATTGTTGGTTATCTTATTATTAGATTTTCTCTTTTGCTAATTGCCTATCACTGCGACACTGTTTAGAATTCTCACCTCGTATCGTCAGCATTGACAAGAACTACTCAAGGGCCGATGTAAGTTTTGGTCCGATTAAAACTTAGATGCTTTTTATTCCGATCAGACTTCGGGATATATTCCTTTTCTGTTCGGAAAATACCTATTTACGTGCCGTAAATGGATAGTTGAACTAGATCTTACGTAAAGTAGTAGTTTCTTTTTGTAAATAATCCAAGTAAGCTTGTGTAACAAAGTAAAAAGTAGTTTAGAAAAAAGGTAATCTTCCTAAATGTAGTTTGCAGCGATTTATCAGTCATTAGCAACATGTTTATGTTTGAACCAGTGTGCAAAAGGTTTATCTTAGTAAAAATATGTATCTCAGTAAAATAGCCAAAAAACATGGCTGAGTATTATTCTGCCATTCATATTTTCCTTATGTATTTGTCTGCTTTTTGTGAGATTTGTCACTTTTGTTAATCCTTTTTTTCAGTTTCAAATATTTTTGTATCATCTACAAAATGATAGGTTTGAGATACCTACTATCAATGATTCGCCACAGTTTATTTCTCAACTTTTGTTAAAGGTAAAAATTTTAAAAGTCATGCTCAAATTTTTGTGATTGCTTATATTATTTATATATTAGTGAAAAAATATATTTTTAAAAGCAGTCCTTTAGCGAGCTCGATAAAGTCATTACTTTAAGGCCCAATACGAAGCAATTGACATTACGCGTTTCGCGGCGAACCGCGCGCCATCTATTGAACGCATTTGACATAAGCTCGTGCTAGCGCAGCACGAGTGTGCGGTGCTAGTACGAGCGAATGCCATGTAGTACTAATACAATAGAGACAGCATTGCGTACGTATTAATTTATTAAATCTTACTACTTTGTAATATTAGTAAGTACCAATAGATTATCAATTTTGTACTTTATTCGTTACATACATACAAAAATATCGATGGCTCCAACGACTAAACGTGCAAACGAAAAACTACAACTTTTCAGGAAACCATAAAAACGTTTGAAATCACATTACTTTAATGACGTAATGAATAGATATATTTAATGTATAAATTATATTAAAGGTTAAACATATTTCAGCTCATATATTTTTTAAGAAAATAAATCTATCGATTTTCTCAGTATTCAAGAAAAAACATATAATTTTATTATTCTAGTGAAAAATTTGTGACTTGTTAACAGAAATGTATCACTGCACGTTTATTCGTGTCATAAATGAAGCATAAACAAGTGTAGTAAAACGGTGCACGGTTATTCTACAGATTAGTAAAAGATAATAATTCTATATTAGGATAGCTGTATTAAAATTTTTGCGGTCTGCAATGAAGCATAACTAATAAAAGTAGCTTCCATTTTTTTTTTAAAGGAGTTATTACCCAGAGGAAAGGTTAGACACAAGCGGCAGATTGATTTAACACGTTTATTTTGGTGTACTCAAAGAAACAAATATATTCAATAGTATAGCTGGGCATTAACTCGTTAATCCGTTAATCGTTAATTAACGAAGTTAACATTTCGAGTAACGGATTAACTTTTAAGTTAACTTTAAAAACCGTTAAGGGACTCATTAACTTCCGTTAATAATCAGGAAGTCCGTTAATCGTTCATCCAATGCCTACTATTCACTGCATGGCAGCGAGTGCGAGTGAGAAAGCTGCGAATAGATTCATTTTGTTAATTTGATTTCAACATGTCGGATCGGGAAGGGTTCTCCGGAAACCGTACGGTTTGGCTTAAGTTTTTATTGGACCGCTTCGTAACGTTTTACATAGTCCCCCCTCCCCCCCCCCCCCCAAATTACGTTACGTAATACTCTAACGCTCCATAAATTTCTGACAGTGTTCATTTGCGTGTGGATATTCTAGACTAATATTATAAAGATGAAAACATTGTTTGTTTGTAATGAATAGGCTCAAAAACTACTGGACCGTTTTTAAAAATTCTTTCACCATTCAAAAGCGACATTATTCAAGAGTAATATAGGCTAAATTTTATTTTGGAAAAAATTTGGTTTCATAAAGTATTTGGGTTTTTCGGAGACAAGGTGGAAAAAATCAACTAGAAAAGTTACTTATTTCGCTGCCTAAACTATAAAAGAACCATAAAATGTTCTAATTAATTGTAGATTTATGGAAAAGTGTATGGAAAAGAAGGAAAAAGTATGTAATAACATTTAAAGTAAAGAAAAAGAGATGAAATAGGAAGTAATGCATTTTCAAAGTTTTATTATATTAATGCAGAATGTTTATGAGATAAACAACAAATCTTTAAACTACTTGGTAAGTATAGTGGTTTTTAATTAAATCTTTAAACAATTTAATTAAAAATCACTATACTTACCAAGTTAAAATCTAGACTAATATTATAAATGAGAAAGTAACTCAGTCTGTCTGTTTGTCTGTCCGGCTTTGACGCCTAAACCACTGAACAGATTTTGATGATTTTTGGTATGGGTAGGTAACCGTTGAACCTCTAGAACGGATATAGGCTACTTTTTGTTTTGAAAATGAGGGGGAAAAAGGTAATACCGCCCGTAAAAGTTAATATGGAAAAATAATTACTTTTTAAATAAGGGGTATGAAATTTGGCACAAAACTCAACATTCAAAACATAGCTCAAAACTTGGCTTAAATATGGACTACTTTGGTTTTGAATATTAGGGGAGACGGGGAGGGCTAACAGCGAACATGAAAATAGATATATATGTATATGTCGCAGTCATCTGGTTTAATCAGCTATTTGATTGGATCACTAGCGCGTTCATTGAATGACGACGTTTAATTGAATGACTAAAGGACAACTCGTCAAATTGTTTAATATAACGTTCAACTTCTTGACTGAACGTCATTTAGCATAGTCGTTGAATGGGACATAGCTGACTTTTTAATGTTTGATTAAGGTGACCATAAGTTCACCACTTAAAAGATAACTAAATTTAGATAAAAAAAATGAAGACATGACATAACACACCCTAATAAGATTTTTAATGTTTTAACAATTTTAAGTCTTAAGACAATTAGGCTAAAAAAATATTTTTTTACGAATAAGTCACTTTATATCTCAATTTCACTCTAAAAATTATCAACACAGTGCTATTCGATTATATCTGTACCAGCTGACGCCATCTTTGTTTTGATGAGCACTAACGCCGCAGTGGAAAAAAAATAAACTAAATTACAATCACCTGACTGATTACGTCCGCTATGTTCAAAGGGCTATGTTACAATCCGCTAACTTGTTGGACGTTCAGTGAGTCTTATTCATTCAACGTTCGGCCTAGTCATTCAATTAAATGTCGTCATTTAATAAACACGCTAGTGATTCAATCAAATAGCTGTTTCAACCAGATGACTGCGACATATATGGAAAACCCTGTAGTCCACGCGAACGTAGTCGTAACAGCTAGTACCTATTAGGTAAATTGAAAAAATGTACTGAGCAGTGCAGTGATCAAACCCCATGGACTCGGATAATCAAAGACATGGAATCGGATTCCAGGTCCTGGTGAGAATCGATAACCATTCATTCATCTATTTGGATTATATTTTAACGGATTAACGATTAACGTTAACTTGCGTTAATTCTTCAGAAATGTAACGTTTTAACGATTAACGAAGCTAACTTTTTTATTAACGGATTAACGATTAACGAAGTTAACTATTTGATTAACGGTGCCCAGCTATGTTCAATAGACGCGTGTTTTGTTATTCATGTGATATGAAGGTATTTAATTTACCTACAATAAACGAATTTTGTGCTATAAAAGTCTTATTTTAAGTCCAAAATTTACAAAAAAAAATGTGTAGGCGTATCATAGGCCATTAAAACGAAAAAAACGAGAAAAATATTTTTGGGCAAGAGCTCTTACGTACGAAAAATAACTTTACGTACTTTGAAATTATTGTTCTTGTGAGTCTTACAAAATGTCGTTGTAAAAATTGCAAAAATAAAAAATTAAAAACTTAATTCTGTTTTCTCCATAGTGGGGGTTAGGTCCTGAGTGTGTTAATTCTTACTAGACAATTCCAAGTAGTCAATCATACCCCTATGACAATATATGACATTATTTGCCGTGTCTGTGTTTGCACTTCCTCTGTTCATTATTTTCCGACTCGGTTGTGATATTTCGTCGACTCGCGTGCAATACCGTGTAATGACATTTACCCGTAAGTTCTAATTTGGATTGAAATAATATGAAATAACAGACAAATTTAATCTTTATGGCAAATGCTACATACGCGGTATTGCACGCGCGTCGACGATTTGCATTTTTGAGTTTCTCACTTGCCTAGAAACGTATAAATGATCAGTTTGGCTATTGTAAATAAGTAAAACCGGCCAAAAGTGTGTCGGTCCACGCTCAGTGTAGGGTTCCGTAGTTTTCAAAGCATCACAATACTTAAGTATCCTTAAATTACAACTTTAGTTAAAAAAATATTTTTTCAAAAATTTCAAAAACGATTAAACCCATCAGGTTCAAAATAATTTTCCTAGAAAGCCTTTATGCAGTTCTATATTCCAGATTTTTTTCATACTTTTTGACTTATGGTTCAAAAGTTAGAGGGGGGGGGGGACACAATTTTATTTTCTTTTGCAGCGATTATTTCCCAAAATATTAAAAATATAAAAAAATGATCTTAGTAAACCCCTGTTCATTTTTAAATACCTATCCAACGATACATCACATGTTGGGATTGAAATAAAAAAAAATCACACCCCAATTTACGTGTAGAGGGGGTACCCTTTTTTTTTGTGCGGGGGGAAATGCTTGGCGCACCGTACCGTCACCCGAGGGAGGTGTCGGCGTGTGTGGGACTCTCCTGCCCTAAAAAGGACAGGCCTACCCACTAAAACCCCCCGGGGTACCTCATCGCCGTAATGGTAATGCTGTGGGAAAATTTTTAAGAACCACCACAACATCACCGGCAGAGCGGGTACCCTAAAAAAAATTTTTTTTATTTTTTTTATTTATGCACTTTGTTGACGTGATTAATATACATATTTGTACCAAATTTCATCTTTCTAGTGCAAACGGTTTCTGAGATTATCCTCGGACGGACAGACAGATAGACAGACATGGCGAAACTATAAGGGTTCCTAGTCAACTACGGAACCCTAAAAATGCAGCCTAAGCAGCCTCCCAACAAAAAAGTATTTTACAAAAAATATAATCTCAAAATGGAATTTTCGCAATTCGAGCTGCGTTGTTGTAATAAACTCTTTTTATTTTAGCCCTTAGGTAATATTTATTTCTTTTCCTAACATTATTTCACCGTTATAGTAAAGACTACGCGTGTAAACCAATTTATTTACTATTTTCAAAACAGACAACTAACTGCCGTCCCCTGTCAACACTACACATCGAAGCACCTGACCGGCAAACTTATCTAAGATAAGAAATCTAAGAATTATGCAATTTAATAAGGCGTTTGTGTTTAAAATGAATTATTTTAATAACTAATAGATTATATAAAAAATGAAGAAGGCGGCGACCTTTGGAATCACAATCCTAACATTTTTTAGTAAAAATATTTTTTTCTAAATATATATTTACAGAGTTTTGGAAGAAAAATAATTTGAAGAAATCATTTTTTAACATTTTTTAAAAACGGTATAATTTTTATATATTCATTTATTTTAAAATTTCAAGAAGGCGGCGACCTTGAAAAATATCTGAATAAACGTACAAAAAGTGATTTAATGCTTAGAATTACTTGAGGTCATCGTTGTAGTGAACAGAAATACATGAAGTTTCGCTAATTCTCTTCGTATTGGGCCTTAAGCTAAGACGTTAGCCGTGGATTCGAATCCCACAAACACCCAACATTAGTCACATTAACATGTGTGTTTCTTCTGTGTCTGGTTGTAGCATGATCGGTGATTCTGGTTTCTAGAAAACTCGGAATTTGCTAGTAGTAGGCTATCGGTCAAAGCTGAACTTATTATTATACCTTTTTGAAAGCACGCATATTATCTTGGTCTTAGCTTTAGCTACTTACTTTCGTATGCAATCAATCTATTATGTGCACCAGTATTTATTTACACTTATAGCATTCGCTTGCCACGGCTCTAGGGCGGTCACGTGGCAAGTGCAGGTGCAGTATCGCTTCATCAGTGGCGGAGTCGGGTGTCGCCCTTCGTTGCCGTAATTGATAACCGTCCTTGATGCCGCCTCGGACCTCGCCACTTGATCACTGCTATTGTTAATCATCTCTCTTACCACATTGATTGTGTAATCCAAGCACAAGGAAATGTCCTATCATCATAAATACAAACGTTAATAAGACGTCACTTAGGCTTGCAGTAACGTAGTCTATACTACTTTGAACCAACTGATGAGAGAATAAAAAAAAAACAAAATCATAATTTTTATTGTGTTCTAACTGTCTCTCTTATTAACCTATGTTTAGTAAGACTTGACGAACGAGGCGTTTTTGTCCAATGAAAATCGACAGATAATTTATAATTTAAATTGTTCCGTGTTCAAATTTTTCAATATTATACTAATAATATACTCGTTTTTGATTACAATTTCTAATAAATAAAATGAAATTTCCATTAATTCAACAAAAAAACTGACCTATAACGACCTACAATAGCGTAAAAAATTTAAAACGCAATAAAATCTAAAAGGAAATATTTTTAGCAAAGCGTTGTTGATTCAATATCGCAATCAAATACCTCTAATGACGGCTGTTTGATATAATAATAACCTTTTGATTGACCTCCTGTGGTTTGTATTTTTAATATACGTATAAAACAGATTCTTCTCGTATTTATATAGACTTATTTTTTGGCTGCATTTTCTACTCCGGACTTTGTAACAACTATAGCACCTACTAGAATTCCATCATTAGTTTAGAAAATCACTAAAGTAAGACATTCAGAAAACTTTGATTTTGTAGCTAAAATTATTTGAAAGTAGATAAGGTATTAAACAAGCATTTTTGTCTTAATCAACCGACTTCAAAAAAATGAAGGTTCTCAATTCGACTCGTATGTTTTGTTTATTTACGATTCGCACTGGATACAAATATTTAATATCCGCACTTTACCTAGGTATCTATGACGCACTTTTATTCAATAACGTGCCGCACATTTTCAGTGGGAACTACAGGTACTATTTAGTAATTTACGTGGAAGATGTGTATAAACGTTGTTCTAAAAATAAACAAAAGCCTACAATTATTGTTTATAGGGTACATCAAGAACATTATTTCACATTTGACATAACGATAAACAATCGCAGTTTAATACTATTCCTTATGATTCCGATAGAAGTCCAATTGTAAGTCCAGCGGGCTTTTGCCGGCCGGTACTTTATGCTTAGATTAATTCGTTTACTACCTTATTGAGGATAAGATAAATATAACATACTCTGAATGTTTGATTTTATTTATTATATCTCATGATATTGATATCCATGTAAGGCAAAGAACTCTCGGATGCGATTAAATTAATAAAGTTTGACTGGCCGTATGACTGTGTTGATTCAATAGGTACAGTCAATTAAACGCTGAAAAACGCAGTAACATGTCACATTAATCGTCCGCCAAACTCAAGGGGTCCAATAAACAGTTATATTTGTACTACAAGAAGATATGCCGCAATTAATGATGGCGAGAGTCCCTACAGCTAGGTACATTTTCGAGCGGTTGTACAAATAAAGAAAGCAAACTACAAAGCGACTGTGGGCTGCATGCGCGATTCTGGAGCCAGCAATTTATACTCGTAGTAGTTGCCATTTACTGGTGCTAATTGGCCGTGGGGGAGCAACCCGACACTAAAACACTAGCCTACGGTTATTACGTTTACAGGCCTGCCTCACAGTGCTGTCGTGTTGTTGTGGCTAACCTTTAACTTCTCAACTGATCTTATTTGCAGATACAAAAATGCTGAGTGAAGATTTAAGAGAGTGTGATTTCGATTGATTTTTTATTTATATTCAGTCTTGTTAAGATTTACTCAAAAACTAGAGTATATATATATTTATAGAAGGTAACATACAGTAGGAAATGGAATATGAATATCCTGCAGCATTAGAAATGAGATTTAAATAACTAAATGTTTGTAGTTCTTACATTTTATCTATTTTAGGTTTTTATGTATCATTAAACTGGTCGATCCTTTAAACATAGTTATCATGAGAACATTCATTTTTTCTTGCTTTTAGGACATACAACTTATATTCAGCTAAGAAAATTAACGAACGAACTACACACACAAAAAAGGCTATTAATAAGTAGAAGAAGGGTGCTTGTAACTGATTGATTTGTAGATGGAATAAGTCTTAGAAACTCAGCTTTACGCCCATAATAACGTTAAAACATGGTGAACCAAGTAGTGGTTTTTACCGTAAATAAATACTTACTAAAAGTATCGTAGGTTATCCAAAATCTTATCAGCGTTAGGGGACGCCGATTTCTGTTTACTCCTACGTAGCTATGCTGGGCATACCCAGTATAGTACATATACTTGCGTGGTAAGTGCCAGTAATTTCTTAGGAAAAGAGGGTGGGAGGATGCGGTAACATCAGGAATTAGGGCAGGTTTAAGGTGGCGTAAGCTTTGTTTCAGCATAACCGAATTTAGATACTGCGCAGCTGCGACCAAATTTTTACGACATGTACATTTTTAGTAACATTATGTATAGACGACAAAACTTTGTTTCTTCTTAAGTAAGCACTTACTAGAATCAAACATATTAACAAGATGTATGCTATTACATTGCGTATAATTAACTTTATTATTATATAATAACAGCAAACCCTGTTTGAAATGTTAAAACATTCAAACTTTAAAGTAATTCGCGCTTTGAAATTGCAATAATTCTTAAATTTAGTTTAATTTTACTTGCAATAGTTCCGACCGCTTTCTGTGATGTAGGTTAGTCCAGTTAAGTAAAGGTGTCATAAGTGTATAAAGATATACCTACAAGATACTACAAAGCAATTAAACCGTCAACGGTGATCGCAAACCCAATTAACTAGTGACTCAAACATACATAGACTAAAACTTATGTATTCAGGTAAACGTGTCAAAAATATACAAATCAAAATGTATAGAGTAAAAACGTAGGCATGTTCATCAACATGAATTGGTATTTAAATAAAAAACAAAACGAATACTTATTCAACCATCAATTCAACCAATTTACCTAATGGATATACTCCATGGAGTTTCCAGTTTAAGGAGATGGCAGGGTGTGCCTGCTGCAAGTAACCTTAATTACTTTTAAGGTTTTAATTTTATAGTCCTCATGCCGTATTAGCGAACTGAAGAAATATAAATTATACAATATATTTTACTTTTTCTTTGAAAACTTTAATTACTATGTGAAGACTAAGCCCGAGATTTTAGCTAGTACCAACAGGTTAATGTGTTGTTGGAAGCACAGTGATATTCGTGATTTGTTAATAAATTCTTTAAGAATGTTTTCGGATTAACCGATCCAAAAAATCGCTACACCATGTAGCGATTTTTTGTTACTAAGTTAGAGATAAATGAAAGGAAAAAACAGCCAAAAAAGACCAACACGAATACACATTTAAATTTCGGTATGTAACTTGGCTTGTGCACTACCCTGGGTTTACATATACCTTATTATCTGATGCCCGTGAGACATCAATTTACACAAGTTTTAATGGTTAAAGGTGATTTTGGATCACGTTGCCGCCACCGACCTTCCTCACATAATTGGATTGATTCCCTGTGCGCAAGACCTTGATTGCGACCCTTTCTTCTGAGAAAGCGAATGTTTTGATGATGCGAGATTTTACATTTATTTTTGACTATTTATTGGGTTTGTATGATTCTGGATCTTGTAAGAAATATTTTTGAAACTATAAGAAGAAGCAGAAGAAGAGAAAGAAGAAATTAAAAAAATAGTATTTCAGTTTTAGAGTTTCGATTTCCAAATATTTTTTGTTCTTTAATGTGAGTAATTTGGAGTAATTTTACATATACACTTATTAAGATCAATTCTGTTACATATCAAAAGTGTTGGGAAAAGTAAAAAAAATGTAAATTCATGACAAATCAGTTTTATCGAGTTTAACGAGCACTTATCTCGTTTTTCTAAGTTATTTCAACTCAAAAATTGACTCTTAAGGAAAAAATATTTACTTTATTCCCACCACTTTGCGTTATTATTTAGTTATTGGCACATGCGTTTAGTTTTTATCGGCCATAATTCGCAACGATCATCGTAATAGCCATAACATGCCCGCCCTGAAACATACTGTGCTCTATATAGGCCTAACCGATTTCTCTTTTCTTTTGAAGCACATATTTATGTAGGTACTTACGGTTGCTCTTCTATCAAACATTAGTTGACATCTGTTAATATTGTTGAAATTATGACATCAGTAAACTACTGAGTCTGCAGATACTATGAGATGATGAACAAAAAAGTGTATATCGCATTTCTGAATATAACACAATAGGAAAGTGTTACTTCGTCAAAAATACCAGATTGTTTTTAGTCCGTTAAATGGTTATTAAAAAATATAAGACACGTATTTTTTCATTTGCCATATTAATAAAAAAATACTGAGATAAAACGATGCCAAGTTGGGGAGTTGGGACTCATTACTGCACTGGTGGGTAAAAATGTAGTCACTTATGTATCGTTATGTTTGATGAAAATGCAAAATTCCTTCCTATATTTTAGGTTGATCTACCAGATGGACTTATACCCAATTTTGAGCTTCTCTATTGATGACCATAAACTTAAAGAGCGATTCCATTATTATCGATTTGTTTTTTTTAAAGTATTGTTTTGTTTTCATCTTTTCTACTAAAGATTCAATTCGATTCTATTTGTATATTTCCTCAAACTAAAGTAGGCGTAAAACATTCCTAAAAGTATCATACTTTGCAAGATTTATGATGTATCTATCAAAACAGTACAGTAATAGTGTAAGCACGCGTCTGAGGTACAGAATAACAATAAATTATACTAGTGTATGTTAATGTTATGTAGGTATATTATATTGGTTCTTCCTCATGTATGTTTAGTACAACACAAGCATTTTCTTTTTAAAAGCGTGCAATTTGTTTATTTTTAATAACCTCATGTAACTAGGATTAAAGAGTTCCAAATCTTCACTTTAAAATTTACACAGAGCTATTAAAAAAGTAATTAGAAAATATCTGTTTTTGTACATGCTCTCGAGTTTTTTGATAAAAACAAAAGATATAGTACATATCTAGTAAATATATATACAAATATCTAAAGATACAAAGTTAGTTTTGAATTCTAGACCATACCACGCATAATTACTAAGTAGACCATTATTATTTTTTATTTATTTTACATTTCATATAACTCATAGTAGAAACAATTCGGTTTTAAAATGTAATTGTAAAAAAATGTTTCTATATGAGCTCAAAATTAACTTTTTTTTTTAAACTCATCTTTTGAAGAATAAATATGTCTTAAGCCTATCCATGTCATTACTTTTTAGTATGGCTTTTGTCTCGCGAAGATTGACTAATTATTGCCGCTGAAGTAGACGATGTTTGCATACAAAATTTATAGCTTCTCAGGACTATGGGTAAGTAAAGTAAAATAAGACTTTCTTGCTTATTTGTGACAATATTTTTGTAGTGTGGTAACAAAAGGAAGAAACCTTTTTTGTGTCCCCACCGAAAGGCGTTGAAACGAAGAGGGAAACATTTTTACAAGTCGTAAAATAAATACCATCGTAAGTGAAATGTGATGGAAGCAATCAGTGCAACCTTTGCCGTCAATTTTTAACGTAAATAAATGTTAGATTGATTTAGATTACATTAAACGTGTTCAATTTTATACTAATTGTAAGGTCATAAACTTAACATTATTTAGGCATATCGTTTTTTAATTTAGCACGTTAATTTCCAAGAATTTTACCTGAATTGGAATCTGGAATCTACTTTCAATGAAAACAGTTTTTATTCCTGAATGATGTAAAAACAAAAATTTTACATAAGTACCAATCTGACTTAATTCAGATGTATATTAGATATTTGTGGATATATTGAAAAAAAAAAGCTTACCTAGATAGAATGATATAATGTTTATTTGAACAAATAAGAAGAAACAAAGTGTTATTAGATCACTTACTTAAATAATGCGGTAAAATTTAACAATTCCGCTTTAATTGAATCAAAAACCTTCTTACTATGTACATACAGTAAGACATTATAATAGTTTGTCATTTAAAAACTCTTTGTAGAGCATAATTTGATATTTGACTCCTAGTGTCTTAATTTATAATTTTTTAGAAGATTTTTATTTTTTGTAATGTATTTATATTTGTAAATATATGGTTTAGTTTGTATTAATAAGTTAGTAATAGTCCACCGTTTATTTATTGAAAATAAATACCTTGTATAGTGCTTATACGATATTTCAAAGTTAAAACACGTTATGTTTTTTCTCTAACTACGTAAGGTGGCCGTTATTTTTTCTCAGAAAGCGGTTCAATCGATTAAATCAATATTAACTATGCCATGTTTTTTTATTTGTTGGTATCATCGTTGTAGTAATCAATAAAATGAACTCAAAAAAAAAGGAATTTATTTCGACTGTATCTAACGATAGTAAAACAAAATAGCTTTCCTTCGACAGATCGCTGGATATATCCAGATATGTATGTCCTAATATATATATATATTGGACAACATCACATACATTGCTCTGATTCTGTGGTAAGTAGCGTAAGCACTTGTGTTACGGAAATCAGAAACAACGACGGTACCACAACACCCAGACCCAAGACAATATGGAAAAGTTCATTTCCCATATTGACCCGACCGGGGATCGAACCCGGAACCTCAGAGATGGCGCTCGCCAAAGTCAGGCCCGCTCGCGTCTCGGCTACGGAGGTCGTCCAATATAAATATATAATATGTTTATAAGGAAAAGCTTTTACCTCAAGAGGGTAGACATTTTCATGCTTGGAAAATTAATAAGAAATATTTTATCGAAAAATATGAAATTGTAAAACCGACCATCATATTAAAAGCTGTGTCTATCGCATAATAGTGTACTTACTAATTAAATTATTAAAATTAACCATCGATCGGTAATTACCTTAAAAGCTTTTAAGGCTATGTGGTTTGAATACCTTGGAGTCTTGGAACAAGATATAGAAAATTAACACGATATATAACGGTCACAGCAAATATTCTTAAGGCTTATTTCAAAATATTTACTTCGGATCCAGACCAGGGCGTCTACTCTTGAAAACGAAATATGTCGGATCCGATGACGTTTAGTATTTTTTATTGCTTATTATCGCAACTAACACACTTCGAATGCGAATAAAGCGTTATCAAAAAACAAAATATTATTTATACAAATCAAAAATCACGTTTTAATTCCCTAACTTTTGATCAATCTTTAAAAACGAAACCTTTCGTTTGTTCGTTTCGTTTTCAAGAGTAGACGCCCAGATTTGATGGCATGCTTTGCATTAATTTTAGCATAGCGTTTTTCATAGTGGGTCCTAATATTATTATAACAAAAAAAATAATTTGTGAATAAATGTCTTACTTTCAAGAGTTTGGGATGCCTTGGTTTTAGCGTACCTACAAAGACAGCGAACTAACACAATCCTACATTTTCACCTTTCTTTGGTTTCTACCTTCGTAGGTCGATTCCAAACCTTAGCATCATGATTTGTACGAGTATTGGAGCGATGCGGGTATCATTTTACTAAAGGATAAAGTGTCTGTTTTATTTGATACTTGCCAAGACAAAAACGAATTGAGCGACGTTCCCAGGAGAATATGAGGTGTGGGAGTTTACTGTGAACTTTCGTATCACATTTGGCAGCATATTTGGCTCACTTTACATGTTTACCTACGATGAATACAAAACTATCTAAATTAAATAATGACGATTAAATAAATAAATAAATCCTCCAAACCATGTTGCCTAAAATTTAAATTAAGATATATACGTATATTTTTACCACAATCAACAGTTTATCTAATCAAGTGTCGATTGCGGAATCTTTTAGGTACGGGCGCTTCTTCACAGCATCATCCAGATCGAATAATAAATACTATAAAAGAATGGCGAAGAAGAAGAAGTTTTGGTGGTAGTCCTACTGGTCTGTGCTTCTAAACTTCATGTTTTGTATATTTATCTTAATTTTAAAAGGTTGTAATCAATTTTGTTGAAAGTTTATTACACTTGATTCAAATTATGCATAATATAGACTACCAAGAATACCTATGTATTCGCACGCGAATCGATTTACGGGTTACTTACAGATCAGCAGTTGGAGCAAGGCATCTCATAACTTACGGATGACTGCAGTCTGAAGCTATATTCTTTGAACTTTAGCTACATTGCATGAGAGTATTAACACAGGTATTGCGTACGAAGATTGATATTCTAAAATTGTATACTTACTTATTTTCATATTTTTTTTACAGAGGAAGTTTTGGTGGAACTGGTAGATTTTCGTGATGGATCTTACATGTCTACTAATGAAAATAATAAAATGTTATCCTCTACGGGTATTGAGGATTGTGTATAGTCGAAAATGCAAAATCATATTATGACAGTGTAGTGGCAATCATTTATGAATAACAAGTGAAGGATTTTTATGCGCTCTCTCTCTCTTCAGTCAGTGACAAAACGATTTAGCATATTTGCATACAATATTGATGGCTTTGAGCTAGCGCTCATTGCACTTTATTGTGATGGCTATTCGCACACCTAATTTTGCATGAATCAAATGCTCTATTCATGCTTGGAAAATTAGTACCTATATTTCGCCTCATCTAGATATTAAATGGTATATACCAACCACTTATTTTATAGCACAGTTAAAATTTACTGCTCGATAAAATCAATGAATATAAATCAGTTTATTCAAAAACTAAAACTTGACCAATAAATTAAATAC
The DNA here is from genome assembly GCA_037074685.1 of Glyphodes pyloalis. Lineage (NCBI taxonomy): Eukaryota > Metazoa > Arthropoda > Insecta > Lepidoptera > Crambidae > Glyphodes > Glyphodes pyloalis. The sequence goes on along the minus strand of JAYKKO010000005.1, from coordinate 10,194,598 downwards.
CCTCATAAATTACTGGCTCTAAACAATTTTAATGCATTCCCGATGTGTACAGATTATTCCATGCCATTGGTCTTCAAACGTTCATTTTGTGAACAAAAATTGTGATATTAACGGAAGGAAATAGTTTTAGGTTTATACAACAGAATTAAATTTCAATTCAAATACATCTGAGTAACCGAATTTGCTGATGCATGCAATACATATGTCCTTTTTGATAATATTGGTTGATAATATTGATGATATACATTTAATCCAAAATGTTACTATGTTATTAATATAGAGATTTCTAAAGTTTGTGTATATATATGTATATATATATATGAATTTCACCTAACATAAATATATATGGTAGCAGAGTTCTATGAATCGAAGCACCTACGAAATACAATATAAAAACATAGCAGACTTCATAGGTTCATCGATAATCTACCGGAGCATCTCTCCAATCACGAGAATGAATCCTGATTACATGTATTTTCACTTCGTCAGCTATTCCTTTGTAATCAGCCTTTCGTATAATATTCAAATATTAATGGCAATAGCAAATCAACGAATTGACACCTACCAACTTTTTGGTTCGAGTTACAGTTTGCTTTACGACAGCCAAATACATGTACAATTTGGGAAAAAATTGCAAACAAAATATTAATTGTCTTAGTGCATTGTATTCAAAACAGTTCTAACTTTAGAACATAAAGTGTATTGTATATTTTCGCTAAATAAAGACTTTTCATTCGTAACATAAAGCTGGACAAATTTGATTACTTTTTGTTATATATGTTATACTAGGTATGAAAAAAGATAAAACACCTTACGCTGATCCAAACGTTGTCATATTGCTAGTTAGAACTCATACAAAGTTCACTAAGCAGTCTATAGCGCTATATAGATCAAAACATATCATATTGTTCCATCTATCATGTGCGTGGAGGGCAATAAAACTCAGCACTAACAGTTACAGACAGGCACTGCTATAATTTATAATGGGTTTTACTAAGTGCTTTAAAAGGGTACCCCACTTGGTGCCGTTTATGCGAAACACGTACGTACAAGCAATATACCCTTACTATATTAATCACCATCATCCACAACTTTATGGTACTCTGAAACAATATTACTTAATTACAACAATTCAAATTCAAATTAAAGTTCACTAAACGGTTCAGACCAGTCCAGAAATAGTCCAAATATTTTACTCTATTTTAATACTATTCAGATAAAAAAGTCTTCAATAATAATGACGGCAAATTCCCAATGAATAACTTTTAAGTAAGTGCATTTAAACTTTACCCAGTAGAGAAGATGATACAATAATGTGTATCACATGGTGGTACATAGTTACCTAGTTATGGGTTGAGAACTTCGCTCCCATGTTTGGTGAATTACCCTTCCTTTTTCGGCAGTCGAGTAAAAAGATAATGCTTCGCAGCCAACATCGATACGCCCGTAAGGAAAAAAGAAAAGGATGACCAAAATCTATGTGCGCTAGCAACACTAGAGGTATCACACAGATTTGGTTTTTATAGTTAGTTTCGTGAGAATATTAATAAATTGTAGGTAACATATGCAAGTACATATAAATAGTTTTGTGTGTGCCGATTTTAATTCAAAACGTTGATTCCCTTAAATTTAAAATTTACTCGAGACACGAAATTGCGTAAACGCTGATCGTAACGAATTCTTGTGGTTTAGACTCCTGTACTCCGTGTTCGACATTCCATATTGTAATATCTATTGCAATATAATATACGAACGCTTGGGCTTCGTTCAAGGAAACGCAGTGTTTTAAGTGGGCTGTAGGAAACAAAACATATGGCGATGTAGGATCAGTTCTAGGAGAAGGCGTTTTTTCAGACGTTTATTGGGATTGTAGCGATGTATATGACGTTGCATGGTGAAGCGACAGGGCCCGCCGCGCGTGAAGTGACGGATGAAACGGGCACCGCAGCGTCGAGACCAGCTTTTCTATTCACATAATATAAACCTTTAAACGAAAAATGTGGCGAACAAATACATGTAGTGCCGTATGCGTGGAGCGGATTGAGGGGCGGCCGCCGCGTCTATCGTCACCTCCGATTCCCGCCGAATCTGATTCTGATCAAGTTATTTTTGCGTTTTCGGTAGCCCGCTCCGCGTCTCCCTCGACGCAGCCATAGGTAGGTATCACATAAAACAACAACTTCGCGTTATGTTATATAATTACTTAAATACTTCTAAAGAAAATAATAAAACAAATTGTTCTAGTTTCTGCAATTTAGAAAGGGCCACAGACGTCCATCTATTTTGTCTCCATCTCAAATCTCCTCTCCATTGCTATTTTACATGTTACTTACTTCACTTGGACATCTTTCCCTTATTAATGGGACTTAAAACCCCCTTAAAACTCAGTTATTTTTGTTACCTGACAACAGTTCTTCCTAATACAGAATAATAATTGTGTTATATGTAAATAAAATAATGTTTTTCGCACCCTTAATTTATATATCTGAAATATTTATGGTACCTTCGGTCACAGTTTTCTATATATAGCTTGACTTTATCTTAAAACTTACTATATTTATATGTATAGTATCATCCTTATTTAAAAATATCCTTGTATACAGTCTTTTTCTGGAAGAAACCGCTTAAGTGATGAGGTAGGTCTAAGGTTGAATCGGTATAACCTATAAAAAAGGAATAATGATCATGTTCAGAATAGAAAAACGTCTGTTCATAGGTATGGCTTTCTAGAGGCAATTTAGGTATAAAAAGAGGTATTAAAAAAAATGACGTACACTTTTTATATTTCTGAATAGATCTACGTATATAATTATTTACGACCCGTCAATAGAGATAATGAGGAATCTGTTGGACGTAACCCGGTTCTGATACTTTAGCAAACGAGAATTTTGTAACGTAAATTTACTTATGGCGTACAAAGTCGTATGTGCAGCAACAAAAAGTATTAGGTACACGTAAGTAGTAATATTGCATACGGTTGTATGTTAATCAGGCTAAGAAAAAAGTAATAATATTAATGTATTAGTTGCTAAAAACTTGAACTTTACAAATACAACAAAACAGTGACTACGACTCTAGGCGAAGCTGGTCAAATAAAATTAAACTTGAATACATAAATTTGTATCTTTATCACAAATTATATGAGGAGTTGATAGAAAGGCTAGAGAATTCAGCCATTGAGCATTAAAAGAGAAATTATGAGAAATTAATAAATTAAAATACATTTGAAATGGTACATTGGTGCGGAGTTACGTATTTCGTACTCGAAAAATAGTATGGTAATTATACATTGATATCTATAGAACTCTAGACTGTGGCCGAATACGCATTTGGACACTTTTTAAGGACAAAGTGCAAACGAGCTGGTAGTCAACCTTGATGGAAGATTACTAATCTATAACTTGATGAAAACTGATCGCTTTTACACCAGTTAAATGGACACATGCAATATGTAAGCTTTTCGATGTTTCTTTAACTGCTTATGCTGACCAAAAAACTCCACTGAGAATGAGAGGATAGCACTAAAGTACCAATATGTGCATTTACTATGACTCCTTATCCAGTGCCCAACCTCTACCTCAAAAGAGAGAGAAGTAGAGCATAGCGATTAATCCCTCGAATTGGAGCAGCCCGACTTGTGAAATACCTACACCTTACAGGAGACCCCATCCAAATAACAATCACGTCGGTGATGTTATGTTCCTGCATGTGAGAAAGATTTCCAGAGCTCCTGAGGTAGTGCTATATTAGTAGCAGGGATCAAGCCTTCAAGGTAAGGGCGACAAGTCTAGTAACAGCTTTATAGTGCTGTACTAGTCGCCCTTAAGCTAGGACCTCATTACCACCTAACATCAGGTGGGATGAGGTCAATCTTGAAGTACAATTTTTTTTTAAATATCTACGGTACAAACATTATTATTCCAGTAACGGCGGTAAACAAACGGTTTTGATATTAATCTCTTTTAAGTATCTACATGCTATTTAAACCAGTGGTTAATACTTGGAGCAAGATAATAAGAAACGCAATCGGATACCGGAATGTCAATGTCTTCCCTTAGCGGTCGTTAACTCTGAAGTGGAAATGATCGCGAAATTTTCGAGTTTATGTTTTTGGCTTCTAAAATAGTACCGGTTGTGAACTTGGTTCTTATTACTGATTTAACAATTACTAACACATTTAAAATATGTTAACGGGACACGACAGCATGAAATGTGACAAAATCAGTTAGCTTGGTGATCAGATTGATGCAACCTAACCGAAGCTTTGGGCAGTAAGTAATTCGTATAAACTACTATTAATGTTGTCGGGTTTTGACCCGTTAACTTATTTGAAATTGAACGTGAAAGTCTTAAATTATATTATTACTAACACTTTTATCGATACATTTTCAACTGCAGATTTAAGATTTGTTTGTGATCAGAAAATTATAAATACCGTATAAATAAGGAACTGTCATTTCTTCATGAGTCATCATTGGCGACTTACAGATAATCCTATTAAGGAGAATTTAAAATTTAAAAAACTTCTTCGTGAATTCGTAATGAATACTAGCTCTACATAATTGATAATCAAATGACACATGGCAATTAATAAAAAACAACTCTTTGAAAAGCTACCTTTGATCACATGCACCAGAGGAATAGTATGTCAGTAAATATATTATATTCGCCGATACACGTGTAAAAATTCTGTTTGCGATTTATTAGACTCGTGTATCGTTCATAAGCAAAAGGATAAAAGTGAATTCAAACAGAATGGCAACAGGCAATGCGATAAAGAAGTTTTTCATAAGAGCCACGAAGCGGACTTCATTATCGGATGTCGCGAGCGCGGTGGCCAGCCGGCCGGTGTTTCGTTACATTCGATTTAAAAACAAGTCAATGACTTTTCTTTATTATTTTCTTATTCCAGTTCATTTCATGGTTCATCCTGAAGTTATAGAAAAGTTATAGATCAATAAAAATACGAGCACCTCCTAAGAGGGGTTATTTAGGATTTTGCAGACTGAGTCACCTGATTATCTGAGATGAATAATTAGTCATTGCTTGAGGGACCATGTTAAACCGTTGAACCCGACTATGATCCATACAGATCAGATTTCCCTTATAAGGGTTTGGGGGTCATATGGCAATCGCTTCAATATAATAACGTAATGGATGCGCAACCAAGAAACGAGCTTGTAGTAAGGGTAAGAGCATCCTCGTTTTTAATTCTGAAAAAAAAAACCGGGCAAGTGCGAGTCGGACTCGCGCACCGAGGGTTCCGTACAAACCTGCAAGGTTTACAAAGTTCGTTCATTACGACAATCGAGTCATAACTATGGTATTTTTATTGCAAAATGAAATTCATAACATTACAATGGGGAAAGAGGGAGGAGCATAAATATTTTGTAATGTAACTAAAAATTTAAGGTTTTCGGAATTTTTCCTTTATGTGTGCTATAAAACGTTGCTTCATGCCAAATTTCAAGATTCTAGGTCGACTGGAAGTACCCTTTAGGTTTTGATTCCCTTGCGAGTACTTGCGAGTTTCAAAATATGCAGCTTAAATTGCTGTTTCTTTTGATTGCGTTGACATAGAAGTTTGATTTTGTTACAGCTCAAAGGTATTATAGACCTGAGTATTTGGTATGAATTTCAATTAAATACCTCTACGCGTTTATGAGGAAATGGGTAGTAAGTTTAAAATTATTAAAAAAATATATATTATGTGATGTAACTAAAAATTTATAGTTTTCGTAATTTTTCCTTTATCTATGCTATAAGACGTTGCTTCGTACCAAATTTCAAGATTCTGAGTTCACGGGAAGCACCCTGTAGGTTTTGATTCCCTTGCAAGTGTCGAAAATTTGCGGCATAAACGGCTGTATCTTTTGATTGCGTTGGCTTAGAAGTTTGATTTTTTCACAGCTTTAAGGGACAGTAGACCTGAGTAATTGATATAAATTTCAGCTTCATACCTCCACGCGTTCCTGAGAAAAGGGTCTTGACAGACGGACGGACGGACGGACAGACGGACAACAAAGTGATCCTATAAGGGTTCCGTTTTTTCTTTTTGAGGTACGGAACCCTAAAAAAGCTAAAATACCCGTGGCGAGAGGCGGGATAATCTATACGGATAATATAGTACAGGTATTCCCGTAACCTTTTATGGAGACCAGTCCCAGACATTTGCAGATCTATCTTCGGGTGTGATGTATCTACTTCCAGGACATATTGTATGACATATTATATTGTTTGAATCAAATGATTGGTACATTGGGAATTAGTCTGAGCATTTAATTTCAAAGGTAATATGTACAGTAAAATAATTTAGTGTCCGAGAGAAAACTCAAATATTGCGGTGATGCTACACACTTTCTAGGAAATTAATCATAAACGTGATTGTGGCCGAACGATGAAGGATTACTGGCGGCAGTGATATTGCTTATATTTATCATTTTTATCGGAATGTTTGCCCGGGCATATGCCATAGTAGATGAAATTGTATTTACGTTGTCCTATCAGAGAGATAAACGCGATGCCTGTCGATCCCCTATTAACTTACTACTACGTTAATGGACTAACAATGTCGTTTTAGGAAGGTCTCAATCAATATTTGTATGTAATACGACAGTGCTTATCAATTGGCATTTGAAAGGTGATTAATAAATTTCGAATAAATTAGTAAAAAGTAAAAATAAGGAAAGTAAATATTTATGCATTGATCGATTACCAATACTTTAATGCATTTAATTTTTAAAACTAGTGTCGATCTAATTATTTTTTAACAAAACATAATTAGTAAATAATAAAATAATGCATAACATTTATCAGACTAAATGTCATGTGTTTCATGTTGGAATCTATCGTTTACCTACCAAGAAGGTATAGTAATAGACAGAGTATAGAACTATGTAAATATTTTGGAATTGCATGAATTGCATGTACCATCAACCGAATTATCATTACCATAATACGGCGGTAAAGACGCCATAAATAATTTAATCATATTTTTTATGATGTAGTATAAAAATATCTATGACTTTTGCGATTTCATCCTGTAATAATAAATGCATTTCATAAACAAATGAAACCTCGCGCGTGTAAGGGCGGGCCCGTGTACACGCAAAAAGGCACGCATACCCATAATGGTCAAATACGCAAATGCGAAGCAGTGCAAATCCCGACTCACGGCTTGCGTAATGTATGCATTGTCACGACTCCACATTTGGTTGCAAACCCTGACCGAGCTGCACATGCCACGCCGCCGGTAGCACATTCTAAACAGGACACTTAACGAACTTACGTGGAAAAAGTTCATCAATCATTACCTGCCATTTTCCTAACGAAATATTTTGCAAAACACAGTGAAATACGCTTTGAAATTGACTCGTGAATGGTCACGAAATAGTATATTTATTGAGAGAGCTAATTTCTAATTAACTTTAAATAAAAAGATTTGCAGACATAAATTTATCGTGTAACTACAAAATCCAAGGTACAAATAAGCTTTGTTCGTGTAGAAAATTACAAAACAGTTTATGAACAGTATATACAACCTGTAACGGAAAGGGGGTAACAATGTAAAGTAGGTGGATACTATACCTTGTATAGATTCTATATACGAAATCCCGAGTTAAAATAAACACTTTATTGTTTTTATGAAATAAAAAATGATTAACTATAATGACTGACTAAAACGTAAACAAACGCATCACAACACTATTGAGGTCAGCGACCCCAAATCACGTTATCACTTCACGACAATCACTGCGATCCTGAATTTCTCCACCTCCTTCCTCGACATGCACGCCTAGTACTTTCTTAGAAGATGCGCGAACATTATGCAACATTTGTGGTGTCACTGTACAGAACGCGGCCTTGATGCTTTCTATCATCTCTTCCCTTGACGAGCATGCTACAGCGTACACCTTCCTTTTAAATTAGTCCCACAAGAAGAAGTCCAACGGAGTGAGGTCTGGTGACCGAGCTGGCCATGTGATACGACCTCCTCGCCCAATCCACAGATGGAAACGAGCGTTTTGATGGTTTCGTAAATCTCTTTCTCTAGCTTTCGGTCGGCCATCACGCTGCCGTCGGTTGCTCCGACACAGAGAATCATCTCGAATATTCTTGATTGCTCAAAGACATCACGAAATATCACTAGGCTATCCGTAGTAAGTAGGTAATCCAGAAAGGCAAAAACACAAGATGTTGTCACGGCGACGACAACTCAATGACTTAACTGAATTGTCAAAATGAGAAACGCTAAACCACCAAATTTCAGATGTGATTCAGTAAACACTAAAAGATGAACCACCATTGTGATATTTAAATTAATAGCATAATAGGTAGGTACATCCAAGTCTTTCGACGATTCCAACAATACTGTGATAGTGTTGTGCAAGCGTGACTAAGTCAAAATTTTGACTTGTATTTGACTGATATTTCAAAAAAAAATATTGAATCAATAAATGCGTGTACACAGCTACAAATGGTCCCATACAGTTTGTAACCGTTAACTGCTTTGGTATTTTTGATATTGTTATACCCTTTCCGTTACACGTTGTATAAGAGTACAAGTAAAAAAGCTCTACCACAGGACTTGGAACAAACAAACAAATAAAATAGTTATTCTTTTTGTTCCTTGTTGCAGCTCGTGATTCGATTCTGTTTCGACGCGTTGACATGTTATTTCCAAGTGCGGAAGCAATTTTCTACCTCATTCGCGTACTGACTCCCGCACAAGAAAATAATTATAAAACTTGGAAAATCCATTACAAATCGACACAGCAATTTATTTAACAGTTGGTTGACATTGTGTAAAATTAGGCGGAAATTATTTATAGGTTCTGGTTTTCTATCTAGTTACCGTTTGTTGAACGCAAATACATTTGCCGTTTTAAATGGAGCAAATTTCGTATTCATGAATTTATTCTAAATGGTTGCTAAAATTTGCTGAAAACATTTACACAATAAACATTAGCCTGCCTATCTGAAATTCTCTAACGTGTGGTAATTTAATTTCATCAAAATATTTTTTTAGTGTAAACAAGTGTCATGCAATTAAGTAAATGCAAGATAAATAAAACTAAGAATCTAACGTTTCTTATTGAAACAAGACTTATCAATTTCTGAGTAACTTTCGTAATTATAATATTTTAATATTAATATAATGTTATTTAAGTTTCGTCACTCATTTTATGAAAATAAATATTTATTTTTAATAGTAGAAAATAGTATTACACATCATTATATACAAGAAAAAAAACATACATGAAAATATTTAAAAGAGACAATTATTTACAAAAGATAGTCCACTCTAGTGTTTAGGGTGCCCAGAATGCTAGCAACAATGTTATTTAAGATTGTGCATTTTAATGTTGAAAATTATACTCATTTAATTAAATCCATATGAAACACAATTTCAAAACGTGGAATATATGTGTAATTCCTTATATCATCTATGTTTAAGAATTTTCAAAACACTTATTTATCGATATGAAATAAGCAACAACATTTTTATATTAAATAACTATATACTATGTTAGAAAAACAAACTTTAAGCAGCGAAGGCAGTTATCCACATTATTATTTTTACTTATCGCATAATTGTACAATTTATTTCCAATTTGTCCAAGTCCATCGTTGGCCAAGTTTAATAAAAAATGGCTACATTGTTCAACAAGTATGACGTCTGTCTACGAAATTCGTAGCACGCCGGAGCAAGTAGCACGCATCGGTAGCCGCGGCGTAGTCACCTACGCGCTACTCGGCTCGGAGCGGTAGGTGCGAGTATATAAGCGGCGTCGGCTCTCACCACCGCTCATTTGATTTCAAAAAGCACCCGCTGCGAACACGGAAGCCCACACCAGCTGCTCGCCACTCACGACCGCCCTTCGCACGACTAAGGTGAGTTAACCATTCAATATATTTTACTTCAAATCTCTTCATGTAATTTTCGAGAAGGACTTTTTGCTTACTTTCGAAGGGGGATAAAAGTTTTAGTTGTTTTTTCTTGATTTTTTTTGAGTTTATGTTTTTTTTTCTAAGAAACCAATAGAAGTAGCTTGAAGATTATTTTTTGAACAGAGTTCAATATTACAGGTATTGTAACCGAACAGCATTTTTAAAATAATCCTGTTTCAAATAAATTTTCTTCTCGTAAAACAGTAAATACATTTTTTATAGTTTTCTATATGTAGACTCAATATTCATATAGGGATTCAATATTTCTTACATAGCTGTTACATATTATATGTGTGAGCAAGAAAATGTAACGTTTCTTTTCTGATTTATTCTTCCGAAATAATACAGTACAATGGCAGCAATATCGAAAGATATTAAAATAAGTGACGCGAGGTATTATACTAAGCTGTTTATAACTTATATTAACTTATGAATCCTGTAATTATTACGTTTAAACTTTAGTTAATTTGAGATGGTAAATTTAATTTAATGTAAAGCGATTTTTGTTAGTAAAATTTCAGTGCTGACATTTTAACTACTATTTTGAGTAGTTTCTTAAAATATCACTGCTTTATTTACTGCAGATGGTTTATTCAAGTAACCAAAGTCGCATAAAAATAACTCGTCTTAATTTATCCTCTATTTATTCTTCTAAACAATAATTTAAAAAAATGATCAACTTTCAAATGAATACTGTTCTAGTTTTTGTATGAGACGTGTTTTTGTTTCTGGCCGAAAATAAAACAAATTCTTCTCCTTCAACTTTATCTAAGAAATATGCGTAGGTACGTTGTCTACGTTACTAAGCAAAATTTGTTAAACTTCACTACAATTAATGAGTCAGTCTAAATAAAATACTGTATAAAACTTATTTTATGAACAAAGCTTCTTCATAATTATTTGATAAAAAAACTTAAAACACTGAAGGAATTAATTTAATTTAAAATTTAAAAAACTTTATTGCACAAATAAGTACAACAGGTGGACTTAATGCTAAGGGCATTCTCTACCAGTCAACCCTTGGGTCATGCAGATAGTTTGTATATGGGTGCGGTAACAGGGGAGAAAAAATAGAAATCATTTTAAACAACAATAAATTAAGAATTAAAAGTAACATTACGGTATCTTTTAAATATACGATAATAATACACATACTATATAAATTAATTAGAATATATATAAAATATGAAGGTATACTTAGATTTACAGGAATGGTGACAGTTTTATTTCAACCGATCTTTAAGAATGCAGATATACCCTATAATAGGATATAATATGTCTCTTCAAGCACTTGATATTGGCGGAATCATCGCGTTATCTAAAAATGAGTCCAGATTAAAAAAAAGTCAAAATCGGAACACACACATAGAAATTTATAAGTCGGTTAAAAAAGGAAAAAGACTTACGTGATAAGGTAAAACCTATTTTATTGCATTTTCCACAAAACTATGTTTCGACTAATACATTTTTTTCAACAGTTGTATCAGTAGTATTTGTCAGCCAAATTTATTTTTTTACTTATTTAACACAAAACTAAGTTTGATTTCATAACTATTGGTTGTACGAACTTTATATGTATTTATAATACAGTACAGCAGTCTTTAAAGATTAAAAAGAATTCTCAGAAAAATAAATGAAAACTACATTTTAGGTACAAGAAATGAGATTTCCCTAAAATAACAATGCTTAAAAATTTTATACAATCGCTTCGGGCAAATAATTAGAAATGTGACACGAAACATAATAAAAACACAGCTAAGTTTGACAATTTGAATGGTATTCTTTCCGTGAAACTAGTAAATACGTATTTAATTAAAGAATGTCCACCCTAAGAAATTAAATTAAAGTAGTCGCGTTCAGTTAGCGCCCTAAGTGGGCGCCGTACACGAGTAACTAAGTTTACGATACACGCCTACAAGTAATGCAATCGCGACACAGTTCAAGCTAACTAGACGGAACTATGTTGGATCACAAAATTAACAGTAGCCTGGCAAGGGACAAAGAAATGTACACGTCAGTGTATGATAGCAAGAAAAAAATCAAAGATCTACGATTTAAGGAAGCAAATATCATATATCACCTACATCAACGAAGACAATTTGTTGACGGCTGAATGGGCGGTCTAAATATTATGTACTTTAACTAATGTCATCTCCTGTGTACCCTACTCAAAAGCAAATAAACGAATTCTTATTCTAATTCTAATTCAATTTTTGATGGCCTCCATAGCCAAGAGGCAAGCACGCCATATCTTAGATCGCAGGTTCGATTGGTATTGCAGTCGATATAGAAGACGAACTTTTCTGTATTACGGGTCTGGGTGCTATAGTACTATCGTCGTTTCTTATTCCATGACACAAGTGCTTTAGCCTCTTACTAGATAATCTGAGTATGTATGTGACTATATATTACCAACCGGCCACTTATTCATAAAATGTTGGAAACGATTTCGATACGAAATTTATTTTTGTCTCTATCTAATCGTATTAGTTAAGCTACAAACGTTTTTTTCCAAATTCGAATCAATTAACGCAATTTTGTAATTATTGATTCTGATCCAATACCAATGTATGGTACATAAATATAAAAAAAATTAACAAGGACCTCCGACCTAAATTTTGATGACACATGTCCCCGTTCCACTCGTTATTCAAATGTTCACTTTTCACATATATAATATACTAATCAAAGTTTCACAAATTGTATTTTTTTTAAAGTATTCTAATGCTGACTTTACCTGTAAAAATATTTAAAATACTTTCCAAACTAGGTATGAGCTGATATATTTTCATTTGTTAATATAAAACTAAATTAATATGAAATCAAACGTTTAATTTTTACTGGAATATTCCTTAAACTTTGTAGACGAAAAAGTCTGGAACATAAAATGGTATGTTTTAAAATTGTATTTTTAAAATTCGAATTACCTTGTAAGCTTTATGCGCTGTAATTGAAAGAGAGAGATAAACTTCGGAAACCCAAATGGTAACCACACACCCACAATAGCACTCTAACTAATAATGTGCGAACTAATAAATTCATAAACAAGTCTGTGTAATATGGGTTGCCTAAATCCTTCAATAGCATTATTTGTTGGAGGGTATTACTACTACTAATCCTAAAAGCATTACTAGATCATAGAAACATTTTACGAGATTATCTATTTATATAAAATACTTTTGCCCTTACTAAAATGACAATCCGTTTTTCTACGAGTCGTTAATTCTAATTTCAAGTTTACTTTTCATATCAGCTGTCAGTCGTCCGTCGATCATTTTTAGCTTGCGCCTCGTATAATTTATTACTTTCCTAAAGCTACCAGGGGTCGTTTTACAAACATTTTATTGGTTGCTTATTTTAAAAATTATTTTACGATTATGATCATTTTCGCAGATGAACATAGGCGATAGAATACTTTCAAAGAAGTAAGGAATCTGAACTTCGAAACTGTAAACCGGGATGTAAAAATATACTTAAAAAAACTGACGTAAGTAAAATTACGTATAAACGTTTTTCTGAAACAAACTGTATCTGCGACGAATACTGACTGTGGGGAATAAACCCTTAACACACCTTAAACCTGAGCAATTTTCAAAAAAATGGTTTCTAAAATTGATCTGACTGAGACAGTACTGAGACAGAACTGTTCGTCCAAAACGCGAATTGATTAGATCAATTTGCGTTTTGGCCGCTTACGATTTTGTTAAGTTAAAGTATGTTCAATTTTATAGCTATGATTTTTTTAAACTATTTTGAAATACGCTCACGTTCTTTTATAAAATGTAGTAAATATTTATTACCAGCGTTGTAAGTTCAACTTTTATTATTAACTTGGCCGCTCTTAAAGTCGGCAGGTATGGCTGCTTCGAGCAAGCATCAAATATGCATGAAACCTAGATTTTGCACTTTTATGATTGAGGGAACTAAGCTCAAGTGATATACTGTAACAATTTTAAAACAATATTATAGCGATCCCGTTGCATTAATAACGAAACTTGGTGTGAAAATATTTAGTTTGTTTTTGATGAAATACAAAATATCATATTGAAAAAAACAAACATGTCGTTGTAGTCTGTGCAATCATAATAATTTAAGTAAACAGGTTAAATTTCAGTTTCAAAACAACTTAAAAAATTTAAGAAAAAAAAAAGTAACAATGCACGTATGTATTTACTATGTTTTTTAATTCTTGTTTATAAAGTCATTAAATTGATATTTGCTTTAAAATTGTGTTATTAGCAATTTCACTATTTGCGTTTGTCGCATAAGGAATAGAAGAAGAACCAATACATAAAGTACTGACCACAAACACATTAATATTATTAAAAGCTCGTTAACAACTTAATACGGTGTGGAGAGGATAATCCTCAATTTTTTTCTCAAAGGATTAAAAAAATAAACATCGGAAAACCTTGAATATGAATGTCCGATTATATAAATTAGTCGTAACTTTGTTGTACAATAAAATATTATCCATCTATCTATTAAAACATTAGATGGGTGGAAGAAAGAAAACATGGCCCACACCTGTTATGTAGTGATGTTACTAAGCGTGGCATAATGCAAGCTTTGTATAAATGTGAGTAATGTTTCGCTCCAAATAAACTGTCCACAGTGACATATCTTTGTGTGGCAAAATCAAGAGTAATAGCATCTAGGGTACGGGTTCACAGCCGTTTCATGTTAGACGGACGATTTTAACAATCCTTTTCAGGTTTAAGAATTATTACGCGTCTGTCAATATTTGAAATAGTCGAAAAACAAAATTGTTCAAGGGTACAAACCATGCTTGTTTTGGGGTATGCGGAAACCTAATTGTCGATCTATTAGAATTAAAAAACTATCTATAATTGTTTATAGGTGAGTCTAGGCCGAACGAGCTGAGCGTAAGCCAAGCGGCAAGGCTCTTGCAAGTGTTTAACGAGCCTACAAACATCCACTTCGATCATAGTTATTCGCAGTGTTATTCGTACGAACAACTAAGTTCGTTAAAAAACCGAGAATAAGGCTTAGTTAAGCTCAAAATAATTTGAAAGGATTTTTTACAAATTTTACTTAAGAGTGTTATGAATGCAGTGCATAATTTGCGTAAGGAATACTAAAATCGCAAATTAAAAATAAAATTTAAAAAAAACCTACCTATTAAATATTTATTTAAAATATTTATGTACCCAAATTTTGCATTAAAATGGAGTATGAGTATGTAGTCATGCCACATTTTAATTCTAAAATCAAAAAATAACTACGACATGGAGTTAGTATTATTCAGTTAAGTTAAATACAACAATGATACCGGTGCAGTACGATAGTATGTAATTATAATAATACATTTATTGAATATACATATACATTAGAGAATTACTATTTTGCCCAAATATTCATCAACTTAACTTAATGAAAGTATTTTTATGACCGCGAGGTGACGGCATGAACAATTTGCATGGAAATATAAAGTATTTTCTGGCAACGACATCATTGATGTCGGAAGTCTGAAAACAGTAACAATAAATAGCGTCCATTAGCTTCACTATTTAAAATATAAAAGGTTTCACAAACGACTGTTAATATAATTGTTTAAAAACCCTTTAGTGAAATGACCTCAAATATTGAAAGATATAGAGGAAACAAATATTTATTATAACACTAAAAAGTACTGTGATAATTTATATTGAAAATGCAAGTGAACGTATTAATTAAATCATTAATTAAAATTATGCAACACTTGATCCAAGTTTCCATCAATTACAACTAGTAGTTACTTGTTAAAATTTCATTGAAATACTTAACAAATCACTAGGTACATTGTTCAATGTAATGGATTTAACATGAATTGGGTGTAATTCGTTTAAAATCCATTGACTGTTTTAGCAGAATTCAAAACAGCCTTAACAAATCATTTTCTTGATACCAAAATAATAAATAGCAATTTATTTAAAAATCTGATTATATAGTAAATCCATTTATATAAATATATTTACATACTTATCCTAACCAGCCAATCAGCTTCTGGCCAGCATGGTTACTAAGCCATCACCCAATCATTGTTACGATGACTTGATTTGGTTTTAGTCCTGCAATTGGACAAGTAATCCATAGTTCCAAAATATGTCCATCTCGGCAGTTTTATAAACATTTAATCAGTCGCTCAGTACCGCAGCAGTCAATTGTTCTGCAAATATGATATTTCAGAATTCAAATCCAGAATTTTCTATGAAGTGGACTACTGTTAGTTATGATGACTACAAGATATCGCTAAATTTTGAACTTGACACAAGTAGGAACTAATGATATGCTTATCTTCATACTTTATATCTGCTGACAAATAATATAACAGTCAAATGATGCCCTATTAGGTTCTGAACCATGTTGAGTCCCCAAAAATTCTCGTCCTCCTAACGTTAGTCAAAAGCACGGTAGATTTTAAACTTAAGTTTTTGCCCTTTCAAAATCGTACCTTCGGCCTTTAAATCGTAGGCTTAAAAATTCAAATTGAATTGCTTTTATTTACCGCTATGAACTGGTGACTGGACATTAATTACACGTCATTTTACAACCCCATAGCCAGAACGCATCGCCTATTGTGGTGTAACGTGATTTCTTTGAATATTTTTAAAGTTTATGGCTATTATAAATTAAAAAACTAAATAATGTATGTAATAAATATTAATATTAAAAAAAATCTATAAATTTAATTTTCCGCCCTAGCTTTGCATTGGCTGATAGTTTTTTTACAACTTGGGAAGTTTTACTATGGATCCCTAATTTTGGAAAAATATAGTCCTATAACCTATTTTACCCGAGATGTAGCTACCCAAGAAAGAAAGATTATTTCAAATCGGTACAGTAGTTTCGGAGCCTTTTCAATACAAACAAACAATAAATGTCGTCTTCTTAATATGTAGTATAGATGACCACTTTTTTGAAAACTTTTCGAAAAATGGTGCTTTAAATAAATTCATCACGTTTTCTTTATCACAGGAAAGAGCCTCACATGAAAGAGCCGCAGGTCCCAAACACCGGACTGTAAGCTAATTACAAGCGTATGCAATTTCCACTTCGATTTCGTGAATAGGCTTTCAAGCTGATTATTCCGAAATTCGTAAAATTTGAAAGCAACGGAAACCAAATAAAAACACATTGTGAAATGTTCAAAACCGATGCAATACGCCTAACAGCGAGGCTCTTAATCCGTTTATAAAAGGAAGTCAAATTTATGGTTGTAGATAGCAGTATTATTTTATAAATACATCTGTTACGTACGTACTCATTTCATATTTACTAGCTTTGAGTACTGATATTAAATATTAAATGAATAGTTTCCCGCCTTTTCCTTCACGTCGACTTATGGTCTTTTCCTTATGCGTGTCCCTTAATTTAATGCAAAATCCGTTTTAATCTGATGTATCGTACAAGCGGTATCAACTTGCCAAATTTAGTTTTATAATTCAGTAATTTACCAAATAATTAAACCAGAAAAAATATATATATAATTATAATAATTTGGTACAATTTGTAGTCAAGTCATTTGTTGTACAAGCTGAAATAGTCATGTCATATTTAAAAAGTTAAAGCTGAAATTAATGTGCACGTTGGAATATAACATATTTAGACGTGGTGAGTAAAAAATGTGCTCATACAATATAATTTGATATCGTTTTAAAATCCTTTTAATTATGTTGAAAATAAGATAGCATTAGTTACAAAACAGGATTTTTCTCTTTTAGACACTAAAAATCTGCTGCTGTTATAACCAGTACTTACAGAATCAATAATGTGTTAAACCGTGCGTTGTCTTTCTTTTTTCCACTGAATCTTTTATAAGTCCTAAAATAACAAACAGTCCAATCTCGGATTTTTTCCTGCCCTATATTTACCAAGGTTCAGTAATAAATTATACACCTTTATCTACTTTACGGACCATTTGATAATTTATTCATGCGCTACAATAAAATCAACAGATTTATTTTACAAACTTTTGGAGCTTAAATACTCATATTGTACTGCCAAACATTGAACACGAATACAAATCACATATGAAAGCATGATATCTACATCTTGCGAACCGTTTTGATTATCTTTGTAAAGTTTTCCTCTTGTGAGACAATGCTTCGACAATAGAGGACGACATCAAGAAACAATAGAAAAGTACAACTGTTCGAGTATGACCTCTTTCGATGAAGAAAACAGATAACGTCGTGTTGTTGATCTGAATCAGTTGAGTGGAAACCGAAAAAAACTTGAACATAACTTGTTTTGTGATCAACAACCCTCTTACCAACAAATGGACAAACAATTATTAAAATTCAATAAGGCCGAACTGATTTGCTAAAAGACTTGTAATCAATTATTATTTGAAGCTGGAGTTTAATTAAAAAGTGTTGCAGCATGATGAGGTACGTTTAAAAAGCAAGACAAGCTTGTCTTTATTTATGCATCCAATTCGTTCAGCTGATCGCCTTTGCATATTAATACGGAGGCGTGGCCGTGCACCCTCGATATACATTGTAAGTTAACTCACCGTCTCACTGAAACTATGCTCTATGAGAAGAAGACATAGACCTATCGATTAAAAAATCGTTTTTTTTTTATCGATCTTGAACAGTTCACCGAGTCTACGAATTTATCCATAACCCTTTTAAATCGGACTGATCGATTCAAAGTTTAAACTGACCGTGGTTTTTGTTTCTTTTTGTTTACTGTTTATGAGTCCCTAGTTTGCAAAAAATATGTCACGACTGCTCAGCAAGGGGCAACAGATTTGACCTCCGACTCTTCGAAAGAATATAGCCGTGATATTATATTTATAATTTTCATGATGCTAATGTGAAATTTATTGTTCTTACGGTTAACAGTGATCTGTATATTAAATAATTAGTAATGATTTAATTTGCCGCGATTTATCGAAAATCGGTCTTTCAATCCTCGATTTAATGAAGAATCGATTCTTGTATGTTCGATTCGAATCGTTTCAGAGATCTATTTTCTTACAATCGACAGGCCTAATTATTTCTTACATTTTCCTCTCGACGTAAGGACGTAATATTATAAAAAATATTTAATTCGAATTTACATCCACATAAGAACACTTCAAACATCAAAACTCCAAGAAATATTTTGCATAGTTATCCCTAGAACTGTTAGGCATATCTCATGATATTCCTATGAATTCAGTAATCTTAACAATTAGCACTTTCATGATACATATTTATAAGAGTTATGAAGTCCAAGTCAAATAAAAATAAGACAATTTTAAACTTTCGGAATAATAATAAACCAATTCAATAGAAATAATCTAGTGGTAAATTTTAACAACCTTCGCTCTGTCTTCAAAAGTTTTCATACTTTTCAAATTACTACTGAAGTTTGAATAAAACTGAAATTCTTTACAAATTTTCGAAAGGCTTTCCTTATTCTGTTTTAAGACCGTTTTACCAAATAACTTCGACCGTGAAATAGACCTACATTTTATTCGTTTAGGCATACAAAAGTATTTTGATAGATTACAAAAGTGTTTTAGGTAATTTATTACCATTGTATGAAAAAAAAGTAGGTAACGTTGGCATTATTATTCAAATTTCTACCAAATATTTAAAGTTTCATAAATAAAAATGCTTAGCGATGAAATAAATGCACGTAGTAACTTTGTACAATGTTTTTGAAGGCGGCCTGGTCTTCTTTTGACATTGATAAATATGGCACCTGAATACTGATTAGGAACTTTGCATAATTTCCCCACAGAAAAGGAGCTGAGATACTTATATTTTTATTCACTTTCTCAATCAGATATTTTTATTCTATATTTCTTTGAAAATTTCGTGTTTACAACTTGACCTTTTACTTATAAACTGTTTCCAATGCCGATTAATTTTATAACTTTTACTAACTAGTAAATATTGAAATGCTCAGTCTCGAGTTTATGCTTCAATTAGTCGTTTAGCTGCAATTAGATAAAGTTCATTTTGAAAAGAAATTAGAAGTAAAATGAAAAACAGCTTAAACTTCGGAAAATACTCAAGGATAGGTATAGTTTTCTTGTTATGATCAATTGAATCATTTGAGTTTTCTTTACCATTAGGTAAATCTCTCTTATAATTTTCCGTGCAACATGATAACTCCGAACAAAATTTTATACATATTTTTTTTACTAATGATTATTTGAAGCTGAAGTTTTATTAAAAAGCTTTGCAGTAAGATAATACATTATCTACTCATTTCGTCGTTTAATTTTACATTTTATGGAATTGCATTTACCATAAACTATCATGGCATTTACGAATTATACAAAAACAAATAGTAATTAGATAAAGTTTAAACTAAAAGTTAATTTTTTTTTCTATAATAATGAACGTTAAATCAACCTAGTATTTTGTCATCATTGCATATAGATCTAGAGAGTCCACTATCATGTCACCTGACTTGAAGGGTAGACGACCACAAACACGG
Organism: Glyphodes pyloalis; assembly: GCA_037074685.1. NCBI lineage: Eukaryota > Metazoa > Arthropoda > Insecta > Lepidoptera > Crambidae > Glyphodes > Glyphodes pyloalis. The sequence continues at coordinate 10,174,204 of JAYKKO010000005.1, read as the reverse complement.
GAGCATATTATAAGTATTACTCGTCTATTCGATAATCGGACAACTAAATATGTATGAAAAATAATTTTATTTAAAATTCGAAGATTACACAAATGCATTCCCGGAATATAGATCTTAAAACTATCCGGGATTTAATTTAGCATCTCTTCAAAGCTTTTACCAACCAATTTTTGATTGCTTGTCCAGCATCCGGAATGTATGGCCCATTGATACATTGCGTCTCGTATTTTATTTATTTATTAAAAGTACATGCTGGCTTACAGTTATTAACCAAAGTGTCAACATGTTAATCAAAAAATACACAATTACATAGTATATATCGTATATCCAATTACCGCCAAGGCGATCCCTAATCCGCAGTTCGCACCCGACGTGATACCTTCTTTGTGACGAACCCCAGAGACGTCATGACGACGTATGACGATGAAAGGCTAGCCCCTCCTAACTATTACTTCCTTCAACCAATTTAACGTTTCTCCAAAACATTGTAACAACCAATCTTTTATTTAAACAAAACATCATTCTTACAATGGCTTTACTGTGATTTGAGTATTAAGATCTTATTTGTAAGTCAAAGTCAATTTTTTTTATTCATGTAGATTACATTTGGCTACTTGACAGTTTTTGAAAAAGTATTGTAAAATGAGCACCCGTTCATTTTACATCCCAAGCAACTCGATTTATCTGGAAATAATCTAAATAACCAGAGAAAAATAAGATTTTGTGTAACACATTTAAAAAGCGCGCGAAAACGCCTAGTCTCGTCACTGTTGCAATTATGACGTCAACGACCTAGACAACGAACCGATACGCATAGGAACGACTTAATTAAAATAAACGGAAAATGTTTCAATACATTCTTTATACGATTAGAGACACAATAATTCAATTTAATCGGTAAAATAATCATGGTTTCGCCACATTAAAATAAATAATTTTCGCCGACAGCTGTCATTTCCGAATTGCAATGGTGGTTTCCGTTTCGGTTCTTTTGTTCCACAGATAAAAAAAGTAAAATTTATTTTGCAAAAATAAAATACTAACTATGCTTTAATTAAAAAGTAAAAATGTAAAATGATTACTTAACTAATACGCTAACATATCTAACACTTTTCATATTTTATTGTTAACACTGTCAAGTAGCCATTTGTAATACTTATGAATCGTCTCTATACAATGCAAATGAAGCTACCTCCGGTTCAGAACCTATAACTACCGAGAAGATACCGGCAAGAAACTCAGTAGTTTTATTGTTTTAAGCTTAGCCGTTTGCCTTTCTAAGTTTGAAAATATAAATAATTAAATACAAATATTGGACAACATCACATACATTGCTCTGATTCTGTGGTAAGTACTTAAGTACTTGTGTTACAGAAATCAGAAACAACGACGGTACCACAACACCCAGACCCGAGACAATATAGAAAAGTTCGTTTCCCATATTGACCCGACCGGGGATCGAAGCCGGAACCTCAGAGTTGGCGCGAAGCCAAAGTCTAACCCGCTCGCTTCTCGGCCGTGAAGGTCGTCACTGACTTCTATTTTTACCTTTGTCAAAAGTTCTACTTTTTCTTAACCACACGTAAATATGTAGATATTGTTTAAATCAAAATTATCAATAACTCCGCAACATTGATTTTTCAAGAGAACTGACCTGTAAATCTAACATGCGCAATTCGTTTTGTTTTTCTATGAGATAACAAACATATCCATACCGTTGACTAGCTGACAACATACTGACATACAACACACTCAAGTGTTCACCCATTTAGCAGTAGATAATTTGAATTTTCTTGATTTTTACATTAGAAAATAGTTTCACAAAATTTAATTCCTTTCAGCCTTATTGACTAAAACAAACAAACAAATTATGATCATATTGTACACAAGCTTTTGCTCGAGTATTTATCCTAGACAATTGTTTCTCTGATGGTATTTAATTACACAAAAAGTTTATTCAAATATTTTTTATTTGATGTGTACTTAGTGATGGAAAACAAACCCTTTCCAAAGTTTATGCTGACTGGATAAGCGCTCGCCCTTTCATCCATTGTTATTAAAATTACGATGAATGTGAAAATACTCGTACATATTCAAATCTACATACTTATAACGTCCTCTCATAACATTCTCTAATAACAATTGTAAACCAGACACCCGATAGATGTGAATGTAACCATTTTTTTAATATCCGTAAAATTTCGGTAACACAAATAATTTCACCCACACCTTTTAGAATTTTCACCACAGATATACAATTAAATAATAGCTATCGGAAAAATCTGTTCACCTTGAAAGTAATTGGTGATGTCAAGACTAAAATAAATAAAAAATAATGTTTCCGTATCAAATATCAATTAAGTACACGAAGGTATCACCGCGCGTGTTTGAATAAAAGAGCAGTCAAGTGACAACCAAGTTAAAGGATATAGGTTCCTTTGTCTCTTATAAGATATGAATACTAAAACCTAAAAAAGTATATTTCTACAAAATGAGAACATTTATTTATTGAAATATGCGCGTTTCCTTCACAAACCATCCCTAATAGTAAAAACCGGCCAAGTGCGAGTCGGACTCGCGCACCGAGGGTTCCGTACAAACCTGCAAGGTTTACAAAGTTCGTTCATTACGACAATCGAGTCATAACTATGGTATTTTTATTGCAAAATGAAATTCATAACATTACAATGGGGAAAGATGGAGGAGCATAAATATTTTGTAATGTAACTAAAAATTTAAGGTTTTCGGAATTTTTCCTTTATGTGTGCTATAAAACGTTGCTTCATGCCAAATTTCAAGATTCTAGGTCGACTGGAAGTACCCTTTAGGTTTTGATTCCCTTGCGAGTACTTGCGAGTTTCAAAATATGCAGCTTAAATTGCTGTTTCTTTTGATTGCGTTGACATAGAAGTTTGATTTTGTTACAGCTTAAAGGTATTATAGACCTGAGTATTTGGTATGAATTTCAATTTAATACCTCTACACGTTTATGAGGAAATGGGTAGTAAGTTTAAAATTATTAAAAAATATATATATTATGTGATGTAACTAAAATTTATGGTTTTCGTAATTTTTCCTTTATCTATGCTATAAGACGTTGCTTCGTACCAAATTTCAATATTCTGAGTTCACGGGAAGCACCCTGTAGGTTTTGATTCCCTTGCAAGTGTCGAAAATTTGCGGCATAAACGTCTGTATCTTTTGATTGCGTTGGCTTAAAAGTTTGATTTTTTCACAGCTTCAAGGGACAGTAGACCTGAGTAATTGATATAAATTTCAGCTTCATACCTCCACGCGTTCCTGAGAAAAAGGGTCTTGACAGACGGACGGACAGACGGACAACAAAGTGATCCTATAAGGGTTCCGTTTTTTCTTTTTGAGGTACGGAACCCTAAAAATGAGCTTTTTTGATAAATAATTTGATGTGCATTCTAACGCATCAGAGTTAGCGCATTTTAAGGAATACCGTGCAATCTATCGATTTTCTATTTATCTTTCTTTTTATGTATACTTTAATAAGACATTATGTACAATGGAAATGATAAATAAAATATATTTATTTTTTTAAACAGCACATTCTTTTATTTTGATCTCTATTGCATCTTGACGTTGGATTAAATTGTACTTCGCATGATTTGAGACGGGTTATATTTTACTAATGTTATAAACGCAAAAATTTGAAAAAATGTACGGATGTCTGAATATATGTCAGCAACTCTTTCATGAAAAATCTACTGAATAGATTGATTTTATATAAAGATTGATGAGAAAATAGGTTAACATACAGAATATTTTTTATCCCGAAAAAAATAGATTAAATTAGCGGGCGATACAGTTAGTGCGAGACAATGTTATCCAGAATTTCAACAATCTTCCCGTTGAATAAATTAAATAGTGTTGGGTTGCACTCGGAGGATCAAAATAGCATATTTTATCTAGAGATTGTATATCGGACACTTTGTAAATCCTGTATTTCATACGAAAAAAGTCGCGAGAAAAGCTAGCATACACATTTAGACCTTTCGATCTTCATTTTCTTTCAATATTTATATCCTCGACAACAGTCCACTACTTCACTCAAAAAGAAGGGAAAAATAAGTTCCGCCTAATTTTCTGATTCAAACTGACATCTAATTACCATTTTATTTCAAGCTCACGTCATTAACGTCACGATTGCGGTGTTCGTACGCGTAACCAGCTGTGAAATTTTACAAGCAGGTAGCGGGGTAAATTACCCTGGCAGAGCAAGTTTATTAATTTATTCTCCGTGTAAATGACACGTTGACACCGGTAAAGGAGGTACGAAATAAAAACAGGCGGGGGTCGTCGGTCGCGCTGTCGCCCGCAGATTCCGGCCAGCAAGCGTCGCACGTAAATAATACCCACGTAGCCTCACTTACTGACAACTTAACATGTGCGTATGTACATACCTATGTTTTTGGAACATTTTACATTTAAAATACAGTTGCGGTCAAAAGAGAAAAGTTTGCAACTCCGGACCGAGTGATGAATTAATACTTTCACCACCGAGCCCAAGGCAACGGATCTTTCTTTTGTGCTACCGAAACTATGTGCTGCTGATAAACGGTTAGTCAACCCGATTTTCGTATAGAGACCCGTAATATCACACATTTCTGAGTAAACTACACTTTAATGTTGACTATAAGTCTTACATCTTGAGATCACATGTCGGCTTACAACATGAGGAAGTTCTTTGGTTTTCACAAATAAACTTTACCAACCTGCTTCAGGCATTCTCTGTGGAAATGGCCAACGGGTAGTTGGCATGACCAGTTAACGTAATTAAGCATGTGTAGTATATATCACAACGTGGGATAATAAACACCTTTTATAATTCGAAACCGGCAGACTATCTAGATATTTTAGTTATCTTTAATTTAATAGATTTACCCTCGCCACATAGAGCTGCATAATAAAGGATAAAAATTAAAATATAGAAAAAAATCTTTAAAAAAAATATTTTAAGATATGTTTGCTCGTATAAGATAAAACAAAAATTCTAAACTATAGCACTTGTGATATAGAAATCAAAAACAACTACGGTACCACAACACCCAGACCCGATACGCTATAGAAAAGTTATTTTCTCAAATTGACCCGATTCGAGATCGAACCCGGGACCTCAGAGATAGCGCGACGCTAATCTCTGGTCTGCTCGGCTCTCTGCTATGAACGTCGTCAAAAATGATGTAGGCATGTTTATTTTGGAAATTGTATTGAATCAATTGAAATTTGTATGTTCTTAATTGAAATTGTATAATTAAAATATATTTGACTAGGGTGAACTCAATCTACAACTCAAGTTAACCTGCCTATGCTGATCTATTATATAACGAGCTTTATTATAACGCTCACGTACATTTCTAGATGTAATTACAACGAAATAATATAACTTAGATATGAGGCAAGCATTGTCTTAGGAACATGTCGTTAGACTAATGAGCTCGTCTCATAACGTAGTCTGCACCTTACAATCGCAGTCTGTTCATTAATTTAACCCTAGGAATGAATTTGTCAGGTTTATAAGTCGATTTACTAGTATTAAATCGTCGTCGCGATATACAGGTACTTTTCATTATCTGTAGAGGTAATTTAGAAACGGTTGTCTAATTAAGAACAACAAAAATGCCCGTAGGATCAAAATTTGCATGCCATATAGCCGGTTATGCCATAACCGGCTTGTAGGACCAGCATACATTTGATTATTTTTAATTCTGTAAGAAACTTTAAAATTGTAACATTAGTGTGATATTGATAGAAAAATCTGAAAATACACATGATGGAACAGCGTTACTAAGCTACATCATTTTAAATATTCAAACTGACTTCATCAGTTTGAATATCTGTGCTGACTATGTACGGAAGAATCAACTGGTCACAGGTTCGCTCCGCGCACAATCCAAAACTTTGTATTTACGAACAAGAGCGTGAAGTGCAATTTCCAAGATACAAGCTCTCAATTCCTATTGCTCTTAATGTGGAAGTAAGCAGATAGTACGGTGTGAAATGTTGTAGTAATGCAATTCACTTAATGTCTTTTATCGCACACGTGTGGCCAGCCTATTAACAGTAGGTACACCGAATTCGAGGGTCTTTCCGGTAGTAAATTTCAATTTATTTTACAGCCGAAAACAAACCAACCTTCCAGAAGATATACGCAAAGATAGATCTACAACCAAAACAACGTAGTCTCATTGATTTCTTTTTCACGTTATTTTCAATTTTGTAAATCTGATTGTAGTGCTATGTATCTTAATCATTATCGGTAAACAGTTATATTGGTTTTAATATTTCTATGAAATTTAATTACGAAACTAAATAGTAGATAAGGTGGCTATTGAAAATTAAAAAAAGCGTCAAGTTCTTTGAAGAGTGAAAAAACAATACAGGGAAATTTACACATCGACAAACAATTCATATCGCATCTATTTAATAATTTTGTGCAAAAATTGAGAAAATAAGTCGGACACGAATTCGGTTTCGGCCACTAACTCATTAAAAAAAATTGTTTTCATGATTAGCGCATCTTGGATATACAATTTGTCATAATTAATAGTACTACGCGAGGCCTTTATTAGATACTTATACGAATATTAAGGGAGTTGTCTCAAATATATAATGCGATATTTTGTGGCGGCTACCATTTTTGGATGGACTTACATCAAACATAATTAGTCAGGAGTATAATTAGATGAATTCAGAATTTAAACTAAAAAACACAATCAAAATCTACCATGCCACAGACGGCCACACGCACAGACAGACACGACAAAGCAATAGAAACCCGCCGTTATTGCGTCGGGGGCTAGAAATATAATCATTAAGGATTTTCATTTTTCACAGACATCACAATGAAGACCTCGACGACTTACATGACCAGCGCCGTTCTCATGATGATGACCTTGGCGCTACTGTTCGCCTCAGTCTTCGCTGCTCCTTTGGTAAGAAATCTTAGGCCCTTTTATTACACACTGCGATTTTAAGCAGCGATTCTAGCGCAGTAAAGTACCATGCAACATCAATACGATCGCAAAACGTCTACTTACACAATCACCCGTCAAAGTACAGATACAATCGCGATGCAGTCGCGATTCAGTAACTATAAACACGAGTATGAATTGATACAAATACTTGTTGATCGCTTGTGTCTGGAGTTGCCAACACTCTTTTGTATCGTTGCAAGATATCCCTATCTGTAAGGGCACATAATGTTCACAGAAAACCAAATATGTAAGCCCGTAAATCCCCCTTTATCATATAAATCAGAAACTGAGAAAGGTTATTGGAAACGGCATATCGTATGACTTACACGTATGTTGGAGCGTTACAATAAATATATATTTGCCAACTTAAATATATATGTCTATCTAATCAGAATGAAACACTTTTAAGCATCCTGTAATTGAATCGGTCATTTCAAAGACCTCATAAGTCACCAAATTAGAATTTTTCAGGACTCAATTAAAACTGTTTCGCACTCAAACAAGTAAATTTTAAATCACTTTTTTATGCCTAATTTATTATTTGGGTCGTATAAAAATGAAACAGCGAATAATATTTGTAATTTATCACTGAAAACAATGAAAAAAACTTGAAAAACTATTCTTGACTTACGTTGTTTTAGCAGGAAATGGGGTTAGTGGTAGTATTATTCAATCAAAATTATAGTTAAAATCATATTTTATTGCTTATTATTGAAAATTGCACTGAAATTATTTCTTACTAGCATTTGAGATGTATTAATTTTTCATTTTTAATGAAATTAATCATATTCTCTATCATTTTTATCTGGTTTTTATTAAACATTTGCGGTTGGTCAGCTTTAAATGTTGTTATTAAATGGCATGTGCTCTTCAAAAATGCTATTCCCAATTTGCGTTAAATCGTCTAATGTCAATATATCATTTACACTGTTCCATTTGACGAGAAAATAATGCATTGACTTGCATGGTAAATACATAGAATACGCATCTCTTTATAGGGAACCATTTTCTCCAAAAAAGCATGTTAGGAAAAATAGGTGACTTATGAGGTTTTTAAAATGACCGATTCAATTATAAGGTTCACAAAGGTTGGAATACAAAAACGACATCTTTAAATAAATAATTATTTAAAGCTTCTTGTAGTCCCTATTACCTATTTCTCCTTGCAGACAAACGATGGGATCAAGAGGCCCTCAATTAACATTTTAATTAATTATTCTTACGTCAAGTGTCGGCTATTTGACAAAGGAAGTCCATGGTATCCACTTGGTCACACAAATTTTACATGATATGGTGTAAATGATGGTCACAGCTAATTTAAATAACTTTTTTTATGGTGTTGAATTAAGATTTGAAAATTCTCTAAAATCGAAAATATAACTAACAATTAACTGCCCTAATGGCAGAATTCCAGGCACAATTTAAAAAAAATGTTTAGACCTATGTATAGTCATTGGGCCTTGAAGGGTATTTACAACTTATTTAACTTTATTTTGGAAAAGTAATAGGCTACAAAGACATATATATGTACCTACTGATTTAAAAATCTTCTGTGACTTAAGATCTTCACATCGGCTTTCTCGTTTTTTGCCACATATCCATACGAACGCTAATGGCCATCTGATTTAGACACATGTCAAACGGGAACTTTTAATTGGCACGCTCCCTTTGCCAAACGTGATGAGACACATGCAAAAAATGTTCAACGTTTTGAATAGGTAGGTACTCGCATTACAATGACATCTCCAAAAACGTAACTCCTCCACTCTCCCTTAAATTATGGTCGAACTGAAATGGGATGTTTTGTTTCTTGTAACCATAATATTAGAGATTTTGAGAAGTAGTAAATTGGGAAACTTTTGATTTAGAGATCAGTTGCATCAGCCAAGCTCTTTTCAGTTAAATTATTGAAACTGCTTGGTAAACCAAAAAAATATTTACATATTTATACTGCTTCACGCCGCGCGCACTAGTGAAACATTCAATTGTACATGCGATCCAACACAGCAAAGGGGAAATGGAAATATACAATTTAATAAAAAAGATTCTAAATAAAAAATATATTTATGTTGCACGACCATTTCTCGTCATCTACTATTTCCTCTACCTCAAGGTTGTCTAGAAGAGATCGCTTCCTAGCGATAAGACCGCCTAAATTGTACTATAATCAATCTGTAAAATCTATTTCTGTAAAGTGTTTGTGCAATAAAGTATATCTATTTATCTATCTATTTAATAAAAAAGAGTAGGTAGTAAAATCGCGTACAAACTATGTAGTTGGATATTAATTCAATTATGACTGGAATATTTTACTGTAAAATTATCCAGTTTCTGCTTGTTTCTTACTAAACACTAATAGCTAGCTGTTGTTGACTTCCCTTCAAATAAACTTTTAATTGGCAACTTCGCTCCAGTGAAAGCGTCCAACAGCTATTTAAATTACTAGTAATTACGCACCTTTAGTTCTCGGCAAGTAATAGGTACACATTCAAAACGTAGTACGTACTTGTTAGAAAGTACCTGTAATAGTTGCTGGCAAGTGAAGGTGTAGGAATAACGATCTTATACTTCGTAATCCCTCAATCTAATTTAAGTCTATTGTTATACACAATAGACTTAAATTTTGTATTTTAGTGAAAGATGTTCTTTGACAAGTATGCAAATGAAACACCTTTCATCAATTATTAAGTTCTTTGTACTAGCTTACATTTATCAAGGAGCCTTAACTAGAATTAAAGACTCATCTTGTCATCGCATACCAGTCAAGTTGTATGTAAAATATCTCAAGACATTTAATTTATATGAAAGAGCGGGCTGTACCTACCTACCTACTCAAAAAAAGACTCCACTTTGAAACATTTATTTTTGACGATTATTTTTTTGTTTAAAATATAGATGCCCCGTGGTGGTACCGTAACAGGGAAACCATGATTAAGGGAGGAATGATAATGGCGTCCCAAAGAAAATCAATTGCCCCCCCCCCCCCCCTCAAAAGGATTTTTTAATGAATTTTTAAATTACATGTCATATAAATTTACGTTCAGGAATCAGAAGATGAACAGTCAGACAATTCGCTGGTGCATTCGGACAACGAGAGCGGACTGGCGCAGTGGGACGCCATAGATGCGGCGGCGCTTCGCAAACTGCTGATGCAGCTCGACACTGAGGAGAGGTAACTGGATCATATATATTTCTTCCATTCTATTTGTTCTTATATGTTCAAAGTGGGCAACTTTCAAAGTTATACCAATATTAAACGTAAAAATCTTTATCTTATTACATAAAGAAGGAATGAAAGAAATAAAGAAAACATTTACAGTCGCAACTTACAAACAAAACACAACACATAATCTGTTACAAACATGAATGGATTGTGTATGAGACAAAAGGAAGGAATGTATCGAGAATGGATCCCGGGCAGCGCTGGTTTTCAGCTTATCCCTAACCACGTGCGATGTTATTCAAGGAAATATTGACTTGGCAATAAATAAATATGTTGACTTGGCAATCACACTAAACAATCTGATTGTGGCAGATAACTATGTCATCAGTAAAAAGTATTTTAGATGATTTTCCGCCCGTAATTTAGTCCAGCTTGAAAAAAGTACATATTCCTAAAAACAATGAATAAAACAGCTGCCAAAAGCGACTACGACAAAAGCACGTATTTAACTACTATTTCGATTACCTGTCACATACAAGATTCAACCTGAAAACACAATATGCAGTTAATAAACGAACTTTAACGCGCAATCTTAGCCAACAAGGACACTAAACTGAGCCCTCACTTACCTATCTGATTTATTTTTATTACTGCCCCTGAGCGAGCCACTTCTACATGGCACCGAAGTGGCGTAATGACGCCAAGTACTGGATACCGGCATCTCACGTAACACGCTTGCTAAAGTCTCATTTAACTTAAGTTTTATTGCATCTAGCGTGGAAGCGACAGGTACTGCACTAAGAACTTCCACTCTGTAAAATGTTAACAACCTAAGTATTTTCCAATTAATTTCAAGCTAATCTCTAAACTTTCGTTAACTTTTGATTATAAATAACATGTTATAATTCTGAAACTTAATACTACGGATGATGATCATCACAAAAAACATTAACGCGACATTAGAAAACTTTCTGTTTGTAAGACGAATTGGTAACTTTCTCTTCTGTTCAAAATGCTTTTTTAAATATTAGAAACAGAAACATTTTATCTCCCCCTGCGGTGCGGGAATTGAACCCACGACCTTCACGTATCGCGCGTGCTGCTCTTACCAACTGAGCTAACCGCAAGTTATTGTAGGTGATGAAATTTTTCTGCTGTATCAACCGTTAGCCTTTCGGTAAGTGCCCTCTGCCGAATATGTTTATATCTACAATATGTTTATATCTATCTTTTTTAAAATCTGTAAAAATCAGTTACGATTCCGTGGGTCGGCACATGTCCGGTTACAATATTTGAAAAGCGAGACCGTTTTAATAAGAGATAGTAATAAATTATACGAGGCGTTAGCTAAAACCGTTCCAGGCTCGTAGGCAGTTGGAGAAAAACGGATTGTCATTTTTGACAAAACGAATCTTAAAAAAAATTTGGAACGGGGCACTACACAATTAATATCGTCTTATGTTCCATTTACCATACAAAACCAACAAAGGATCCATACTGGACAGAGAGCTGTGTAAAGATAAGACTATCTAATTCTTTTTGTCTGGAATTGCAACTAAAATTCTTTTGCGAAGTCTATCTGTTAATAGGTATCACTTCTACGAGAGAATTATACAATTTCGCGATAGAGCCCGAGTGTTTGGTGCTCTATGGCTTTTCAGAGTTCGTGGAAGCCACTATCCACTTGGATCTGAAGCAAGTTGTTCACATGGACGAAGTTGATTGACATTCGATGTGCGATTGGATGCGGTTCACTTTATAGATTACTAGCTGTGCCCGCGACTTCGTTCGCGTGGACTACATCCTTTCATGGTCGGTTTTACGCCTATCTCCCCTAATATTAGAAACTAAAAGTAGTCTATATGTTAATAGAGCTATATTTGTGCCAACTTTCATATCTCTAACTTAAAAAATAAACATTTTCCCATTTAAACTTTCAAAGGTGGCGTTCCCCGCCCCCCCCCCCCCTTACTTTCTAACAAAAAGTAGCCTATGCCCGTTCTTGAGGTTCAACGTATACCTATGCCAAATTTCATCAAAATCGGTTGAGAGGTTTAAGCGGGAAAGCGTAACGGACAGACAGACAGACAGAGTTACTTTCGCATTTATAATATTAGTAGGGATTTTATTTATCATTCGCTATTTAACTTCACCAAACAAATCAACTCCAAAATTATACACTAAAACAGTCTGTACGTTCCAGGAATAGTACTTATTACGGTTTCGATAATTGACAGCACAAAGCACCTTTAGTAAACACCACTGGCGGGCAAAATACAAGCTTACTTAATAGATGCACGTGCATTGCAGCGGCAAATCCCCAACACAAGATGACACCATGGCTTGCCTCGCCTTGTGATTAACCGGGGCTCTTCGCAATTACCGTTCAGTCTCACACAACGCCACGCACACTTACAGAGTTTCCGGTATTTCAAACTGTGCTAACAACCACTTTCGAATAATCTGAGTAGACGATTTTGCTTGTTCATTTTGGTATACTAATAATTGGGATTAAAACGAAGCGGAGATCTAAAACCTTATTGGAATTTTACGTTATATGACACGCTTAATAATAAATCTCATTGTGTTTCTAAATTATAAACTGAAAAACAATATACACTTTTCTATTCCTTTCATAAGTTTTGATTCGTTGTAAGCTTTCGATTTATTACATCTACATTCCAATCTCTTTATATATGTATACTTATCATACTTAACAAATTTTCATGAACTAAAGTGAATTTACTTATTGGATATGTTACCTTATATTACTTTACAAAGTTAGAATACGTGTTCAACGTATGTAGATAGAAACTCCATAACCTCCCATATTACCCCGCCTAAAGCTTATATTAATGCTTAAACGAAACAGACCACGAGAAACTACAGGCAAAAGTGTTATTGTTGTTTAATTCGGGCCACTTGTTACTAACCTGAATTTCAAAGTTTAAAGGTCCTTCAAAAGTTCAGAGCAACACAACATCATCTGTAATAGCTATGTGAATTGAGATTCGTTACCTCGATTGGTCTCATAATTAACTTACATTGAACGTTGTATGGATTGCACATTTGCCCTATAATACGAAGTTTAATTTGCGTTTACCCCAGTAAGCGAGTGGAAATGTTTCTGTGATATTTTATATTGCATAACAAAATAGTAAGGTGAAAATCTAGTATTATGATATATTTAAGTGCTAACTTGGTACATTATATTACGAAACATAGTCTTTCTATGACGCTTTAACTAAGGGATCAGTATTACGAGAAACGGGACGGTAATAGTAATTAAAAATAAAAATAAGCTATTATAGCATCTGACTATAATTTATATGGTACAAAATCCACTACTGGTAATGCCAATTCTAACGCACTGATTTGATACTCACGAATAGTAACGAATGAGATATACATTTTAATATGAAATCTGATGACATTCTAGCATATGGTTTTTAAGAGATCTGCTTCCATTTAAATTGATATTTAGTCACGGTACAAACAGTGTAAACTAAACTAAATAAAAATTTTGTACTACCATTTTGCGTTCTCAATTATTTACAGGATTAAAACAACAGCAATTAACTGCTTGATGAAATTGAGTCGTGTTTTTTAGTTCAGTAAAAAATACAAAGCGCAACAACACAGCACAATAAGCTGTTTAAATTAGTTTTAGTTTATTTTAGTTCAGTAAAAAATACAAAGCGCAACAACACAGCACAATAAGCTGTTTAAATTAGTTTTAGTTTATTTTAGTTCAGTAAAAAATACAAAGCGCAACAACACAGCACAATAAGCTGTTTAAATTAGTTTTAGTTTATTTTAGTTCAGTAAAAAATACAAAGCGCAACAACACAGCACAATAAGCTGTTTAAATTAGTTTTAGTTTATTTTAGTTCAGTAAAAAATACAAAGCGCAACAACACAGCACAATAAGCTGTTTAAATTAGTTTTAGTTTATTTTGTGCTCAGAGTATTGACACTATTTTATTATATTATTTTATTAATTGATCATGTACGTTAGAATATTCTATTCTGGTGTTTAGTTTAGTGGTATAATTTATAGTAGGTATAATAAACAATTTCAAGAAGTCCGAGTATCATTTAGGCCCACCCATAAACTAACTATCTGCATGACCCAATGGTTGACAGGACAGAGAATGCTCCTAGCATTAAGTCCACCTTTGGTCCTACTTTTTTTGGGCAATAAAGTTTTTAAATAACTAAGAAAGGAAGAAAGAAATACATTCATTGACCATCACAAAATTATCAATCAAACACAACGCAAGACATGAAATACCCTGTGAGGCCAATTTGGGTTCTACCTTAGCAAATGCTGCTACGGTATTTTTAACACCGCATCAGCACTGGTATTCTGGTGGAAACCACTGCTTGAAAATAAAATAAAGTAATAATTTAATTTGTGGTGCAGGATGGGGCGCGTAAGCCGCGCGTGGCCCGGCGCCGAGCCGCGCGGCTGGGGCCTGCGCTCGCTCGACGGCCGGCTGGCGCGCCAGTGGCGGGCAGACAAGCGGCAGGTCCGCTTCCGCCAGTGCTACTTCAACCCGATCTCCTGCTTCCGCAAGTGAACAACCGACGACCCGCCACCACTTCGCCTGCCAAGACACCTTACGATTATCGACCCCTAAGGCTCGTCTCACAACGCGCAGATTCTTAAAGACATCATTTATCAATTTATAATCGCCGCATTTCAGCTACGTGTTCCTTATTAGGAGCCTCTTCACACTATGACTTTTATTTAGTAAGTAATTAAAACGCGTTCGACTATAAAGTGCAGTATATTTATTTCGCCACTGTATCGCTACAATTTCACTGATACGTGGCCGTACCAACGATTCAAAAGTCCAAAGTTCTACTGATGTATCTACTTCGTGATTTAAGATTGAGAAATAATGTCTTAGATACTGCTGCTATAGGAATCATTCTTAAGACTCCCATGTATGTTCTTGTTCGTACAACTATTGATAAACAAGATAGATCTCTCTAATTTCAAACCAGTAAGTTAAAGAAACAATTATGTAATAATTGTAAATAGAAGTATTAAAACTTGCATCAATTTTCTTCTTCTGATCTCTTACGAATATAACATAAAGTAGTTTATTTAGGAAAAGAAAATGTATTTACTATTTACTAGTTTTAGACTTCCTACGTGTTACAGGGCATATATTAAAATCATAATGTAATATGTACCTCGGTGTTGATGGTTCAAAGATTTTATGTTTACATTAATTACTGTATGAAATTCTTAACTGACCTATGAATATAATAAATAATTCGGCACTCAAAACTACATTATGACATTGTTCTATAAATTGTGTAATAATTTATCTGAATTAAAATGAACTAATAACTAATGTGTCTAACGAACATGATTATAGGTTATTTTTGGACAGTTTTTATATTTAGATTTGTTATTTTACTAAATTGCCCGGCTAAAAGATGCTGTATTTCTATAAAATATACCTTACTAAAATTGTATTAATATTTTACTCTATATACGATACAATTGATAGTTATACAATATAAATGTATGCATTGACATTATAGTAGATAAGTGTTACAAAATGGTTTAAAGAAATTGACCTTTAACAAGATAGTCAATGATTAAAAATAATATAATTGTTTGTCTAAAATGAAGTTTTATTTTATATTCTAAGTATGTAAGTACCTAAACGCTACCACTGCGCTACGGATAGACACAAAACGGTGGGTACCTACCTACATTAAAAAATGTTTTTACTTAAATAAAGTTTTTACTTACTGTATGGAACACATAAAAGTCTTACACAAAAAAACAGATTTTTATGTTTGCCATTGAGTAGGTAACTTAAGACGCAGATATGATATTACGATATAACTTACGTCAAAATGAAAATGTTCAGTAATTGAGTTACACCGTATTAAGGGTCTAAGGGTCTGTTCTTTTAATGACATCAGCATTTTTATAGAGTTTTTTTTTGTTTAATACCTATAAATGATGGATTGGTGGTAGATAGAAAGTTAGTTTATTAGTACTATAAAATAAAGTACATGATACTTTTTATCTAGAAATAAAGAAAACGATTAGATTCGCAGGCAACAGCTAGTAATGTCAAAGTCAAAGTCAATATTTTTTTATTCATATAGATTACATTAGTAATATTCATGAATAGTCTCTATATAAAACAAATGAAGCTACCTCCGGTTCGGAATCTATAACTACCGAGAAGATACCGGCAAGAAACTCAGTAGTTTGTCTCAGTAATCTATGAAACATCTTAAAATATCCGTAAAAAGAAATCATATTGACACATTTATCAATAAAATATGAATAATCATTCGCTAAATCTCCGAAAATTTACACCTGACTAAAATTTGTAAAACCCTTTATCCTAAATCTAAAGGCATTATGGCACAGATTACAATATTCCCACATTTGTTGATTTTGGGTTGTGGTATAGTATAATAACATAATAGTAGTATATACAAACCCCGTTTGAGCTGGTATTCCCGCATAATAGTAGGCAGGTAGTGCCATTGTGTAGGATTCTCATTCAATGTAGCAAAGATCATTTCAAATTTAACATAATGGTTTACATAACCTCTGGTTATATGGGTTATTAGAGTAGGTACATCTAGCACAATTTGGACAATGACCTTTATCAATGTGCTTAAAGCATACCTACTCGTAGTAAGTAGTTTGCAGTTTGCGCGCATTAAATTTAATTTTGTAGAAATATTTGGCACTAATATCTATTGTTTGAAGATATTACTATTTAAACGCAAAATTTTGGTGACATTATGTCCACAATACTATTTCTTTGAATTTGAATATCTTACTTTTCCTCTACTCTACTTTTACTCTTCTATTACTTATCATCCTTCTTAATAAAAGGTACCTTTTAAGGGTTATTCTGTCGCCGTAAGTGAAAAACTAATAAATATGTATTGACATTTTCATCAAAATTACACTTTGACATGTATGTACTAAATCTGGATGAAAATGTTAGATACCTCTTTTTTCTTTATGACGGCAGAGTAGATACTTATTGTTGACGCGAAGAATTTCCTCTGAAACCGCAACATACGCGACCATATTGGTTCTAAATAGATAAGATGATGAATAATTAATACCCTGCCAAAAGCGAGCAGTACTGTGTGTAATATATTAAATAATTTCTTGGAACTTTACTGAACCAACAATAAAGCTATAGTTTAATTGAAGACAATTATTCCAGCAAACTGGTGACATACTAACTTTTCGTTTTTTTTGTACTTAGGTACATACTTTTCGTACTCCCAGACGACAGATACTAACTAGCTCAGAGAGTCAATCAAGCATGCCTACTAGAACTCAACCAATTTAGAAAATGAACATATCAGAAGATCGAACCACCTTTCCCACTTTCTTTACCTACACTTTGGGTACCTACATTGCCAAAGTGCCATGAAGTCATCATTGATGAATTGATGAATCAAATCAAAAACTACAAGCTGATATACAGATACCCTCGCTTATAATTTTACCTACATTACTACAAACGAAGTAAATTATATGTGATCTAGATTTTAGGAGTTAATTTGGCGCGATATTCTTTCACAAAGAAGATATATTTACATCCGTCATACCCGTGTAAGTTCCCCACCCAGTATTAAGTGCCTCATACCAATGTATATTATAGTAAGATACACGCACCCCACTTTTTATGATATTAGGCCCCCGCGGTCAGCGGGAGGCGTGGAGAGCTTTTGTCAAACCTCAGTTACCCCGTGAATAAGTACTCAATTTATCTAGTTTGCGTGTCATATATTCATTAGCTTCCTTATTCTAAGGTGTATGTACCCATTGCTAATTAATACGCCAGTATTATCTACATAGCAATTGTAAACTACTGCCCAGGCCGTGAGTTGGTACCTTCGAAATACCCTTTGCTTTCCTTCAAAGACCCTGGTGCCGAACTTGACAATCGTTATATGGACACTAATCAAATCTTGGTTTAAAACTAGAACTTTTGTCATACCTACACGCTATACACAATTTTAGAAGTCACAAAGAAAGAAGCGCGAGTTTTCTTAAGAGAAATAATAGGAGAATAGATGTATATCTATTAAATATAAGTATTTATAATAGGAGAGTGTAAAAATTAACGTTTAAGCAGTGATACTACTGGAGAGAATAAAATAATTAAAATGCAAAAGCTACATCACTAATTAAATTCATATGAACTGATCATCTAGATTTGTTTTCAGTAATGATTTTCAGATATTCGAATGCAGCAACCGCTTTGTTGAAGTAAACGTTCAAAAACAAAACCATTGAACTGTTTTCAACCACTACTGTACCTACCTATTCGTTTAAATCGTATCTAAATCCCAAGCAATTTCGTTTTCAGCGTTAATTAGATTATCTTTAGATAAGGGTGAACGCTTACTAACTACGCATTAATATCTACTGCTGAATAATCTATTTTAATTTAAATGTCACATTCAGTATAAGAGCCACCTACACATAATTTAATGTTTTCTGTTCCTTGAAGTGGAATATTATAACGATGCAACTGCACCGGGCACCAAGGGATGTGCAATTTGCATGCTCGCGATCACTCACGGCATAAAATACATAAAGGATGTTAGACATAGGTAGTTAAAATGATAAAGGTGCGTTTAGGCCATGATGATTTTTTGAAAACCAATTCATTCGGTGCCGGAAAAAAAATAATTATGCCATGTTTTCACAATTTTCTTTACAAATTGGCATCATTTTGGTCGCTCTTATTTTACAGCTAGTGGCCCATCGCGACATCGCATTAATATCACCGTTTTATCCACATTTTCAAGGGATTCTTCGCTTCTATTGGATGTAGCGTGTTGTATAGCCTAAAACCTTCCTCGATAAATGGATTAACACAAACATTATTTTAAGATACAGACCAGTAGTTCCTGAGATCAAGACCAAACAACCTGACCTGAAAGACCTGAGACAAACTCTTCAGCTTTATAATATAAGGTATAGATAATATTCTTTGGACAGTGACCTAGCATGTTCCTTATAGTATCCCTCTAGTCAAACGATGGGTCCAATTTAAAGAGGGGCTAACTCCGATTGTGGCATGACAGCCAAAACGTGTCATTGGCACAGACCCATGTCATTACACAACTCGGAGTTTTGTGTATGTTTGTGTTCGCATTGCGTTCTCTATTGAAAAAATATAGGTATCTACCTAATTTAATCGTTCAATAGCTGAACGAGTGAAAGAACATATCACGGCGGTCAAAAATCGTCAGACTAATAAATCCGCGGTAGCAGAACATCTGTTAGAAATGGGAGTTAATCATTGGATGGAGTTGCACGACCCTAAAATCCTCTCGACCGATCGCCACTACCATACTAGGATAGTACGTGAAGCTATTGAAATCAAAAAGTACAAAAATTTCAATAGAGAAGACGGATTTAAGTTATCATCAGCATGGAATCCAGTGATTAATAAATGTTTACCGCGGTTAGAACGATCAAAAACAATTCCGGATACTGTCAGTGTAGTGTGTCGAAGTGACTTCAATAACATTTTGTTATGTGACAATGTGAGGGTGGATGAAGATTTTCAAGCTCCCCCGAACAGACGAAGGCGAGCAAAACCGGTCAGCTCGTGACCACTGTTGGTGCAACCTAACCGAAACGTCAGGCAGTAAGTAGTTCGTATTAACTACTAAATAAAAATGGTGTCACGTTTTGACCCGTTAAATTATTTTAAAAGTTCAGTCTGCCTACTTTTCCACAATTAAAACAATTAAAAATTTTATTAGACATGTGGTAGATTAGAGAGGTAAATATTTTAAATGAGAGGTTCTTTGCAACATGCTAAACTACTAAAGTAGGTGATATTCTATTCTAATAAGTAACCGAGAAATTTCCGTTGATAAACCACAGTAACCTGAAACAAATTGGCATTGCATAAATTGATAGCCGATGCATAAAACCAATCACTGTCTTAGCTCCAAGGCGCAGCGGGGTTTAAGGAACAGGATACATTAGCAACACAAATGTCAGTCTTTGAGCCGGTAAGCCACAAAATTCAAATTACGCTAACCTTTTCAAAATGGCGGCGAACAGTGAGTTGCTATAAATCCCTGAGGTATTACGCGTTCAGCGTTTTCAATGAGATAACGGTTTATTCTTAGCGCTAATTCCTATAACTTCTTCCTAATGACTTTAAAACATCTATTACCTTTTCAATGAAGAGCAATAGAGATTACAAACTTTTTGTTAAAAGTAAGGTTCAATTTGGCTCTTACATGTCGTTTATGTTATTTATTGAAATAGATCTTATTTGGTATCTGCGAGCGAACACCTACAATCAATCTTCGCACCTATCTGTATATTTTTAACCTGTGCTATGATTGGAAGATAAAAATACTAATTTTACACGATAATATGAGCACGGGTCAAATAATTGCCTGCTTCTGATGTTTATTAAGTATTCAAGGCCAATGACACGTTCCCCATAACGGAATAAATACGTTTGTGTAGCCCTTTGAGGGTTAATCTCATTTAGAGCGTTCAGGGTCTCCGACCAATATTGCCGACATAACTTTACTTAAACGCGTTACTTTCTCCTCGATTACCGCCTACCGATCATATTTTTTTAACCCCCTTAAAAAAAAGAGGTTTTACAATTTAAGCACTTAATCTTTCACTGCCTATTTTCTTAAAAACAGATTTAATTTTATATCGTTTGTAATGGTATCTGCGTAATGAGAAAGGCGCGCTAATTAATTGATCCCAGCGGATCACTAATTTCATTTAGTAATACGAGTATAAGAATTCGTTTGCATGAAAAAGTACAATTGATGTACTTTATGCAGACTAACGCCAAATATTTGTTCATAAGTGCGATAACGAATGATTTTATCTCAGTATTCGTTTTGTAGTATAAGTTTCAAGATGTTCAAAATATTTTGGAGTTTCCGCACAAAGGCGAAGATTTTAGCAAATATCTGAAAAAAATGTTTTAAAAACAAAACTGTTGTAATTTTCTAAAGTTATATTGACTTTAAAATATTGAATATCTAGTTACCAAACTTGTTAGACCGAAAGCCGTTAAACAAAATTGCCTAATAACAAAATCTTGCTAATTAATAGGACTTTCAAAGTGTTCATTACCAAACTGAAGGAATAGGTAAATTTGTCCATTCTTAAATGAATATGTATTGAAATGAAATATTTAGTGAACAATAGTCACCGATCCCTTTTTGGTTTGGTCATTCAATTATATTTTTATGGTAGCCTCATCATACCTCTTCGGGCATCTACTAACTAGTATAAAAATATTTGTTTAAGGATTAATAAATGTAAAATATTTTTTATTGTCAAAAAAATAACTTGGTAACCATTAATGCATGTATACAAAAACTTGCATACATTTCCTAAAAAATCAGACAATCATAGCATTAACACCAGAAATAAAAATAAGCTTGCTGTTCCTAAGCGTAGACTACATAAAATAGGTAATTCATTTGTTGCTTTAAGCATAAAATTTTTTAATAAACTCCCTCAAGTTATTGTTGAGTTACCTTTGTGCAAATTTAAGACATTTGTCAAACGTTGTCTTTTGAAAAAAGGCTACTACAAAGTAGAAGAGTATTTGAATGACAGGAACGTGTGGATCAGTGACTAGTGTGCTCGCCTGTACCTACGTGTTTTATATTATTTTACAAATATATATGTAACGCATTTTCTCAATCAATGTCAGAATTGGGCCTCGATGACGCATGTGAGTCATACAGTTAATTTAATTTACAAATACCTTTGCTTTATTATAATTATTTTTTTTTTAATAATTGATTTTAAATTTTTATTTTATAATTGACAAACTAACTGTGTGTCTTAGTGCAAAATTAGTAATAAGTGTAGCTTTCATTTGTAAAAAAACTACTGAGTTTCTTGCCGGTATCTTATCTTTAGTTATAGGTTCCGAACCGGAGGTAGCTTCATTTGCTTTATATAGAGACTATTCATAAGTATTACCACTAATGTAATCTATGTGAATAAAAAAATATTGACTTTGACTTTGAATAAATACTTTTGTCTTTGACTTTTAAGGTAATAAAGTTAAATTTCAAAGTAGGTAATCAATTAGTTAAAAGTACAATGCATCTAGTTACATACGCAACATTTGTGGTTTTCGTATAATAAACACCTTTTTGGATAAACTTGTTCAAAATAATTTTTAACCTTATATACTTAATTCAATGATTTTATTTTGAATATTATGATTAGTACCAATTTAAAATGGTATGTGTCTGTGTATTTGGTGCAAATGGCGTGATTTTATTCACTTCAGAAATAGGCAAGCTGGCTGAATAATTTAAATACATAATATTTTTTAAGTACGTATGTATTATATTATTATTTGTACGTGTCAACCGGTAGTCTTAAGTAACGTTTCGTAGTCATGGGTATGAGTATAATTCCGACTATGAAAAGAAATGTAACAATTCATACAAAAAGGGCTTACAGATCTGCGATTCCCAAAGACGAATATATTAAAAGAGTTTCGAAAAACTGTCCATGTTTCGGATCGAGAAGCATTCATAACATAGTACAAATTATTATGCAAAAAATTATTATGCGTAAATCAAAGTTCTATACAACCCAACTGCTAAAATTAAAGCCTTATTGATATTAATGATACTATTTCATAACTGATCTAAAAGAAACCCCACTGAGAATATTGCCTCGTCCTTAAATCAATAAAGTAAAACTCAGAAGGTAAATAAACGCAGACTAACGAAACTGTGTGCAAAAAATTTAGCATTCCGCAATATGTGTGCGTATTGCCGCCATAATTTACATGATATGAGTCTTTGTTCCAAATGTGCGCTAAGTTGTACTTTTTCAAGCGTACAATTAATATTTGGATGTTTCTGCTTTGTTGTAAAGTTTTACCGATCACATGTAACAACTCGATTTTATATTGTTGCAACATTTGTTGCATTTTCTTGGGTTACAAACAAGGTTCTCATAATTACATTTGAAATGGCCTTTGGCTTTTAAATTATACTAATGAAAAAAGGAAAAGGTAGTTAAGTAAGGTTATATATTGTTAAGATCATGTTTTTTTTATGTAATATTCATCTTCCAAACTTTATACCATTGTTAAACGTGGTGAGACGAGATTTGATAGTAATTTGGTAAATAAATATATGATATAATGTAAAAAAAATGGAAATTACATTTAATCAACATCAAGTTATTTGTATAGTGCACAAATATTTTTTTTATCATCATATGAAAATTACTCGTTTGTGTACATATCTTAAAAGAATGGAAATCATCTTTAAATGTTTCCAATATTTTTGTTTAGTTTTCCTGTGTTCTAGTGTAGAACTATGACAAAAGCAGTGGCTTCGTAGTATTCTAGCTCTCATTATAATACACCGTAGCGGATGCTCGTAGCAAAGCTACGCAACAAACGTAGCACTTGTTGCTACGCAGAATATTTGTAATTTATGTGCAGCATGACATTATTCTAAGTAGTTTTGCACACTAACATCTTTTAATTACAAAATGTTGTTGATGTAAGTAACGGTTGCCTGTCATTTTTTATTATTATCTATTTAAGCATTTTACTTCAAAACCGACTAAGTACATTTATTTCGAAATCATTTTGAAATATACAAAATTTCAGGTTACTTTTGGAACCCTCCAAGGGTTCATGTAGCACAAGAGTATGTGTTGGATATTCAACATTAAAAGGATTCTGCCTTGACCTTAGTCGTCTCAGGAGAGACACCAGCTGGCAACAGCCAAAGTTAATAAGCGTCTTTTCCCTTTCTTTCATCATTCCTAATAAATAAATGGCAGTAAAGAATCTCTACCGAGGTCTTGAACCTCCGAAACATGTTCCTGGGACTTAATCCCTAGTACTTACGTACTACTAACGCGACGTTAGAAATAATGGCGTAGGAACACTTGCTTAGATGGAACCTAATTGACTTCATAAAAAACTTTATCTTCATTGTTATGTATTGTGTATGTGATTGATTATGATTTTAAACGAATGTGTTTATTTCTTTCTTCCATAATTTACTATCAAAAGGAATTTTAAATCTATTATGTAATAATGATTCGTAAAATGGTAAGCGCTTAAACCAACAACGATTGATTTTTAATATACTAAGACTTTATTTTTACTTGAAACGAAATGTGATTTTAGTCCTTAGGTTCATGACATAAGGGCGGTATAGATCGTTTTAGTGGTTCTACTTGAATCTTTTTTTTTTATTACACTTCAAGATTGACCTCATCCCACCTGATGTTAAGTGGTAATGAGATCCTAGCTTAAGGGTGACAAGTACAGCATAATAAATCTGTTACTGGACTTGGCGCCGTTTTTTTTTTTTTTTTACGGGGGGAAATGCTTGATGCACCTTACCGCCACCCTGAGGGAGGGTGGCGGCGTGTGTGGGACTCCCTTCCTACCAACCAACCCGGTGTACCCACTAAAACCCCCCGGTTGAACCCTCATCGCCTAAATGGCGGCGCTGTGGGAAATCGGCTCAGCCTTTACTTCCACAGCGCCGCCGGCGGAAAAGCCGCTTACGCGGCTCCGTCTGCTCCCCCCACGGTGTTCGGGGGGAGACTGGGGACGGCCGGTCCATCGGGACCATCCCCACCTCGCAGTGGAGACCGGTGCAATGCCAGCTGAGGTGAGGACTTGGCGCCCTTAGCTTGAAGGCTTGACCCCTGCTACTAATGTAGCACCCCTCAGGAGCTCTGGAAACCTTACTCAACGCAACAACACAAAAGTGATTGTAATTTGGCTGCGGTCTTCTGTAAGGTGGAGGTATTTCACCAGTCGGGCTGCTCCAGTTCGAGCGATAAAACGCTACCTCTCTTTTTAATTTCTATACTTCCACGCTCATTATACTGTGTCTTGGAGCTTTAACAGAATGAATAAGAATGTATATACACAGCATGTCAGAGTATACACTTTGGACTTTGCATAACCTTTATCTCGTGCATATAAGAACTATATTGAACTGAAAGTATTTACCTAAAGTATTTTCATTTCTCGCCATCTACTATTTCCTCTACCTTAAGGTTGTCTGGAAGAGATCGCTTTCTAGCGATAAGACCGCCTGAATTGTACTATAATCAATCTGTAAAACCTATTTCTGTAAAGTTTTGTGCAATAAAGTATATCTATCTATATCTACCTTGACGTGCTCAGCTGTAGACTGTCCCAAGGTTTGGAATAGGGGAAAATTACCACCTTACGGAATGGATGAGGATTTTTTTTAGTATGGTGTGATTACTCGTTAATGTAGGTAACCTCTGTAAAAGTGAATGCATATTTGATTCGCGTTAAGGTTTCCATTAACCAGGAAAAATGTTTCTTCCCAGGGCCGCGCCGCCCCTGTGTGCGAAGTGTGCGGCGCACACAGGCGCCAAGACAATAGGGGCGCCGCGCCGCCACTGCCACCTAAATTATTTTTGTCACCTATATGATTTTTTTTTGTAGTGGAGTATCGACAAGTAAGTAGGTACAATAGGCGCAACATAGGCCTTGTAAACAACAAAACATCTATAACGCTTATTGAACAAGTCTCTCAATATTTAATGTTTATTATTATTCACGTTTATGGTTTCATTTTACGTTTGGGGTTTTAGTCTACCTATTTAGTATCCTAATTACTAAATGTACCACAGTTTTGTACACTTAGATATTAATGATAATATTATCTAAGTACTGTAAAACTGGAGAACATTTATTTCAGTCAAAATTAACAATTAAAAAAATTCATTCAAAAATTAAATTAGTTTTTTATGATGATTCGTTAAAAAAGAGGCGCTTCATAGGTTTCGCACACAGGCGCTGCCGGGGGTCGGCGCGGCCCTGTTTCTTCCTCAACTTTGCTATTTCACTATCACTTTGTTAGAACCCGTTAGCAAAAAGTTGTAATGAAAAAGTTATACCTGTTTTTAACTTCGATTTGTTACCACACGGTTGATAAAATTCAATCTTAAATAGTTTGTGATATATAAGTCAGACATACGTAGCGTATTTTTAATATATTGCACTTCATTATTAGATAGATAGATAGATAGATATACTTTATTGCACAAAAACTTTACAGAAATAGGTTTTACAGATTGATTATAGTACAATTTAGGCGGTCTTATCGCTAGAAAGCGATCTCTTCCAGACAACCTTAAGGTAGAGGAAATAGTAGATGGCAAGAAATGGGTACGGCCGTGCAACATTAATAAAGTTTTATTTCTTGAATTATATTCATAGTATAGCATTATAAACATACATAAACTCATAGATATATAACATAATATATATTTATATATATATATATATATACAAATAAACATGCTTATCAAATATAAAATTAAGTAAAGTATTTTGACTCAAAAAAAAAATAATAATAATAAGTTAATATGGATAAGTGTATGAAACTTACTAACAACCAACATGCCCAGCTAAAATTATAGATAAAAGACATAAATTAACATTAAGCAAGTGAGAGGAAGTACGATTTAACCCTGGCTTTGAAAATTATTATTATTGAAGCACCTCATCTCACCAGTCGTAATGAGGTCCTAGCTTAAGGGTGACAAGTACAACATAATAAAGCTGTAACAGGCCTTGAAGGCTTTACCCCTACTACTAATGTAGAATACCCCCCCCCCCCCCTCTGGACCTCTTGGAAACCTTACTACAACAAATCTCTTTCTTTTGATTTTTATGTATAATCTATGCACAACGATAACGATTGTTATTTGGCTGCGGTCTTCTGTAAGGTGGAGGGAGGTATTTCACCAGTCGGGCTGCTCCAGTTCGAGCGATAAATCGATATGTCCTACCTCTCTTAATCAATTGGCTACTATTGGCCTATATTGTACTTAAATATGTCTGTAAAACCAATTTCTGTAAATTTTCTGTGCAATAAAGTGTATCTATCTATCTATCTACTTGACAGTTTTTGAAAACGTATTGTAAAATGTGCGCCCGTTCATTTTATATCCCAAGCAATTCGATTAATCGGGAAAAAAATGTAAATAACCAGAGAAAAATAAGATTTTGTCTAACACATACAAAAAGCGCGCGAAAACGCCAAGTCTCGTCACTGTTGCAATTATGACGTCAACGTTCTAAACAACGAACCGATACGCATAGGAACGACTTAATTTAGATAAACGGAAAATGTTCCAATAAATTCTTAATACGATTAGAAACACAATAATTCAATTTAATCGGCAAAATAATCATTGATTCGCTACATTAAAATAAATCATTTTCGCCGACAGCTGTCATTTCCAAATTGCAATGGTGGTTTCCGTTACGGTTCTATTGTTCCACAGATAAAAAAAGTAAAATTTATTTTGCAAAAATAAAATACAAACCAGCCTTTTAATTAAAAAGTAAAAATGTAAAATGATTACTTACCTAATAAGCTAACATATCTAACACTTTTCATATTTTATTTTTAACACTGTCAAGTAGCCATAATAATACATAACTAAAATAAATTAATTAATCGTTTCGGTTGTTATTGCTCTTTATCTTCTTATAGAACGTTAAAATTAACTGTCCTTTTGAGAAATTCATCATTTGTTACTTTGTGTTGTATCTATAGTTCGACAATATAATGAGATTTTAAGGTTAAAATATCTTTTTAATTTAGAGGAGTATTTCGCCTCTAGCTTTGGCCTACAATCGTCAGCGTAACTTGAAATCAAACATTATTTTATGTATTTTAGTAATGACCTTATCATACGAATAAAGGTAAGATTTATCCTCCAAATTGATTTATATAAATAAGTGGCACGTGTATCCTTAGTTTGACCGATGTTTTCATCTTTTTACCAAACAGACTCCAATCAGATCACAAACAAGTCTATTTCGCAGCAGGGGGAGTGATTTATTTGCCATACAGTTATCAATTACCTACCTATCTCCTTTGCAGACATCAAATTATTATAAATATATTGGTTGTATCTCTTAAAATGATATCAAGACTTGATATGTGTAACCTTTTTAATGGAATCAAAAATACAAGCCATAAGAACAAAGGAGTGCCCTACACGAGGACACGAAAATTTACCAGCTACAGTCAGTGGTTTTCACAATTTACTTAGTTTAAGTTTATTTATTTCATACCTCCCTTATATTACTGAAACAATAAAAACCAAAGAGTCAAATATCTGTTTTAATTCATTTTACTCATGACTTGGCAGCATGGTCTTCGACCTTAGCCGGTACCGTATGCAAGAAAATATATTTTTTTTTCAACAAAATTAGTGTCTTTACCTAAATTTTTTTATAAATAGAACCTTTTGTTTTATAGATGTTGAATATTTTTTCAGTAAATCATACTATTTAAATCAGAAGTTACATGATGACGACAGTATTTTTTCATATTTTACTTCACTATGAATTTAGCATCTACCATATAGGTACCTACTAAAGTTATTAACATCTCTCAAAAGTGGCTTTAGAACACGGATCCATCAAAACTTTTAATTAACGTATGTGTGTAAGTGCCCGTGGTCACATGTTCGCCCTTCATGACCACGTGAACAGCGGGGACTACCAAAACATATATATCGGGTCCGACAAGGGATTTCTATTTTCAATTCCCATATTCGTTAACAAAACTTATTACGAACGTAAATGATCCTTAATCCGATCAATATAATCCATCTACTATTTCCTCTACCTTAAGGTTGTCTGGAAGAGATCGCTTTCTAGCGATAAGACCGCCTAAATTGTATTATAATCAATCTGTAAAACCTATTTCTGTAAAGTTTTGTGCAATAAAGTATATCTATCTATCTATAATAAGCGCTGAAGTTAGTATATATATAGTATATAGTAGAATGTATGGTTGTCTGGATTCTGGAAGTGTTAATGTCTAGATGTATGTTCGGTACTCTTATACAATTGATTAGATAGATGTTTTAACAGATTAACATATATAATATTTTAGCGTCAACAGCTTTAATATTATAAATCCGAAAGTAACTCTGCCTGTCTGCTTGTCAGTCGGGTTGTCATACCATAACTACAGTACCTACAGATATTTTTAAACAGTAACTAGCCTAAACAAATAAAAATGCTACCCAAAGTAATTACCCCACGCGGACGAAGTCGTGGGCACAGCTTAGCCATAGTATTAATTTATTAAAATCGAAACCCTCGCCTTGAATCAAATTTATCATGGAAAGTACCTTTCGTTGTCGACATTACATTACTACTTTTTGTAGCTCGGCGACTTTTCGTAGCTGCTGGGCAGTTGAGTTTTGAATTCCATATGGGTATAAGTACGTTCTATTCTACCACAAAGTAATCGCTTAGCGATTGTCCCTCGTGGACGAGAGTAATGGCGTAACTATACGGTGGCAAGTCAGCAAAATGCCACGGGACCCCAGCCAGAAGGGGCCCCAGTCAGAGAAAAAGTATAAATATCCTAAAGCTCTATACAGTAGAAAATAAGGAAATTTCAATATTTTTTTTTTATTTTTTTTTTATTCATTTAGTCTAACCAACATCTGTTTACAATAATACTTAAATATAGGTAATACATCAGCATACTATAACTAAATGTAACAGACAATAGGTATGTAAAAATGTGTACTTTAAACTACCCCTACTAGTAGTTTAAGATTCTGCTATAAAACTACCTTCACCGAGATTCATTACATATTCCTACGTTACTAGATTCTTACGTTATTAGAAAACTGTTTTAAAAAATATACACATAAAATTATTTTCTTCCAAGCATCATTCACTTTTCTGTTCATTCAAACAGAGACACTTTTTGCCTCTCATATAGCCTTCATAATGCTGGGACCACCCTAACGAGAAACGTCATTGCGTAAATTGAGTTTTATCTCAACGCGTTAAAGTGAGTGGACCCACTTGTACGACAAACGGCAAAAGAGACAAAAAGTCAAACTGCAAAGTGAACATAGATTTATTAAAGCTAGTGATTGCTTTTGTTATAACCGTGTATATATCGTCGCGTGTTATAATCGTCGTGATATTAAATTAAGAAAACTATTTTGCGTTAGTTTAGTTTAGTTTACTTAAAAAGTTATACACTTGCTTTATGTCACAATGATATGTCAAACTGGTTTCCGGTTTCAGTCCCCAATCCAGTGATGTTAAACAACTCAAACGACCAATTATGCTATAGCAGTTTGTAGAAAATACTGGTAAGGCCAATAAAGATTAATATTAAAGTTGGATAGACCAATGAAAACTTAAATAAAAGTTTGTTTGCTACCGTAAACTTATAAAAACTGGCTTGATGAAATGTAAACTTCTGTGGTAAACTTCAACACAAACTTAACTTCCACGGCGCCGGTCGGATTGATAGCTACTTAACGTTGTTGAGCTTTTCATTGTAATAGTGATTTGAAACTTGTCAATGTAATTTTAAAGCTCCCTAAATAAAACAACGGCTTCAAATTAACTCATTTTAAATGAAAGGTTTTAAAAATGGGGGATGAAAATGAGAATACGCAAACTCAAACACAAAATTCCCAAATCGAATGGAGTGGACAAAACGACTCACCGGCGTATATACCAAAAATTTGGGGAAGGTTATACCCTACAAAAGTAAATCAAGGTGGAAAGCATTGTTGGAATACCTCAAATAATCCGGAATATCATGGTAAGCCAAATATTATTACTAATAATTTAGTTTTGATATTAAAACAGACTCCAACTTACGAATTTACTTTCAGATCTTATTCAACCTGAGTTCAGTCTAGGAAGATCCTTAAATTGTACATTTGCTATTAAGAAACACATGGTGAAGGAAATTATTATCAAAAACGTCAGTAAACAGCAGTTCGTTATTAGAAGAGACCTCCTGTAAGTTGACTGAAATATTAAGAGGCAAGCTGTAGTTAAAAATGCTCTTTTATTTATATATTTTATAAGAGTAACGTTTCTTATATCTTTGTCTGTATCTTTTTTACCAGGGAACCACTAAGTCCAGCCATTATTACTGATTTCTCTTACAATGGAACTTTTATAAATGGAGAAAAGATAGGTAAAGGAAACAGTGTAGTCTTAGACGATGGAGATGAAATATCAATCACACACCCGATAGTGAAAAGTAAGTTAACTATTTTACCGTAGGAAGATAAACCTAAAAACATGGGGAAATTTATGACTCAGTCAGTTAGTAGTTAGTATGTTTTTTAAAGTAATTTTTTTTTCTGTATATTGTTATGATCTTTTGTTCTTAACAACTCAAACATCATGGTAACTCCCAAAATAAATGTATGCAACATGTCACAGGAACTGTTGATAATTTTTTTATTTAAAATTTCATTGCACAATAAAAGTGGAAGAAGTTGACTTAACCTAGGAACATTCTCTAGCAGTCCATCCTTGGGTCATGCAGAAATCTTTGTTTATTCATTAGTGACAGTTGAAGTTATAAATAATATGATTTCAACTATAAACACTAGGTCTACAAAATAATTATCCAAACCCCTTAAAAAATTCTGTCATCCTTACAGTGTTTGTCTTCAAAGACTTGTTGAAAAATGAACAAGAGGATGTACCTTCAGAAATTTCTCAGAAATATTACATATCCAGGACATTGGGCCAAGGAGCTTGTGGCGTTGTGAAATTAGTCTATGACAAGGTATGGGGGCATTATTTAACATAATCTGATTCATAAATGCTTTTGTAAAAGTTTACATGAATAAAGAAATTTTCTATTCTACCCATGACCGAGTATTGTATCTAATAAATATTTGTTTCTGCAGAAGAGGTGCACTAAACATGCAATGAAAATCATCAAGAAAAGCAGACTAACAAATGGACAAGCAAATCATTTAAATGATCCAGAAAAAATTATGAATGAAATTATTATTATGAAATCCCTTAGGCATGTAAGTAATCCAATTAATGTATTCCTATTATTTTTAAAAAAGTATTAAGTTATTTACCTTGACGTAAAACATATATTCTTCTCTGTAGAGTTTGGTTCCGAACCGGTGATTTATTTTGATTGTATATATTTTGACAATTCTTTAGGTTTTATTTGTATTCTACATGGATTAATTATGATTACTCTTTTATGCAAATACAACTGTAGGTATTTAAGTATTAAATTTCACACTTGAGATACAGTCAGTTAGCACATAGACTTAGACAATAGTAGATTAGACTAGAGTTATTTCCTTTGCAGACACTGTTGTCCTTTATTCCATGATATAAAGTCCTGACTTCTAGTAAATATGTTGTACAACTTTAACTTGCCATTTAGACTGGACTCATTTGTCATTTATTGTTTTGATGTAACAAGAATGCATAATATAAGGAATGAGTTAATTAGAGGAAAAATGAAAGTAGCACTGAAAAGAGGAAAGGAAGCCGTTATCTTGGTATATGATGATACTCATATGACCAATAGAACTCTGCATAAGTGTGTTTGTGAATGAAAAGGTAGAGCAATATTACATAATTAAAAAGGGTGTAATTGTGAATAGATCCGTGAAACAGGAACAATTTGCAAAGGCCAACATATTGCATTACCTAAGTTAATTAAAATTGTCCAATTAAATTGGAAACAGGTCAGGAGAATAATTTATGATGTTTCCAAATAATATATAAATGAATATTGTAAACGTAACCATCTGTATGTGGTGGGTGATTGTTACTATGCATGTAGCACTATCACTTGAATGGTAAACATTGTGATTACTTTCATTATGATATAATGTTTTGAAGTCATGGACAGCAACTGCTTAGTTAATTTATAGGTGCATTTATTGCTAACATTTAATTGAATACCTTTTTTTAGCCCTGTATTGTATCTACTGAAGAAGTTTATGATTCCAAGGACACAGTATACATGGTTTTAGAATTGATGCAAGGTGGAGAGTTGTTTGACCGAATTACTAAACAAGGTCACCTTCCAGAAAATCTCACAAGATTTTTATTCAGACAAATGGTTCTTGCTGTAAAATATCTGCACTCCCGGGGCATCACACACAGAGACCTCAAAGTTAGTATCACTCAAATGGATAACATAATTCTTAAATTGTTATGGGTACTTGAATGAATTTTATTGCCAAAGCAATACCATACATTAAGTTGTACAGATGTTGCATGATCCTGACCAATGGTCTGCTTCACTGTAAAAAATAGACAAATGGTACTTATTGCGGACAGTCTGGGATATATATTCATTAAAAAAGCCCAGATAGTCAACTGGCCTCAAAACAAGTTTTTATTTTATTCTTATTAATAGTCAATAGTCAACTTAGACCCATTCCAATTTGGTAATTTGTTTCTTTATTTGACCTGACTAAGTATCGTACCTAAGAACTGGTTTACTTCGTAGCCACTGCTCCTGATTTTCTTGGTATTATTTATAGTTAACATATTTCTTGTAAATTTCCCATTTCAGCCTGAAAATGTGCTACTGGAGAGTAAGAGTGATGACAGTCTAGTCAAAATTACTGACTTTGGATTAAGTAAGTTTGTTGGAGAAGATAGTTTTATGAAAACAATGTGTGGAACACCACTTTATTTGGCACCAGAAGTGTTGAGAGCTAACGGTCAGAAGTGTTATGGACCTGAAGTTGATGTATGGAGTCTAGGAGTTATATTTTTCGTATGGTATGTAATGTACTATTTGATTGATAATTTTAGCAATGATGTGGCAAGTAATTTGAAAGGTTTTTTTTTATATTTTTCAGCCTTGTGGGTTACTTACCATTTTCTGCTGAATATAAAGAGAGATCATTGCGAGATCAAATTTTAAGTGGAAAATACTGCTTTTCACCATCCCATTGGAAAAATATAAGTATGGAAGCCAAATTTCTTATGAAAAGAATGTTGACAGTCAGAGTAGATCAAAGAATTACACTTGACCAGATTCTCAATCATACATGGATGATGCAGGTAAATATCTAAACTGGCCAACTTCTTGACGAGTGTAAACTATTATTATTACAGAATACTATAAGTGCTTTTTCCATTTTTCTTTTTAGGATCATGATGTCATAATAAGAGTAGAAAAAATATTGACAAATGTAGCACAAGCCAAAAACTTCGACCTCTTGTCTTTTGCATCTACATCTGACGAAGAAAATTGCAGCAACAACAATGTGACTGTGATAAGATTGGTAGCTACCGGGAAACGTGCACTCAGTGACAGTTACAGTTCCTGTGAACCAATTCCGAAGAAAATAAGGTTTGGTGTATACAACGACGATACCAGCTCAGCTAACAGCTTCTGTTCTGACGACTAATAACAACTTATCTTGAAATACTTCATTTCAAATTGTTAAGATTAAATGAATCAACGTCATACCACACTAATATTATGTTGTTTAAATGACGAAGAGTTTGTTAAGTTTTACTGCTATAAGGTTACCTGATTTTTATTAATTAGAATTTATTACAATTTCATTTAACCGATTCATTGCGTATCCCACTTTTAGGGACTTTTGTCCATGGCGGCTAATAAATTTTCTGTGACGCCTTTGTGCGTCAACCGCCACCCATTAAAGTGACGCCCTTGGGCGTCTTCAGCCATGATTGAACATATTTTGTTTTTTGTTAAGATTTTGGTTTGTTTATACGTGTTTACATTCAGTCGGATTTAGAAGTCAAACGTGAAGGTTTTGTTAATTCGTTTAGAGTGTTACAAAGTGACTTATCTACGTGATTTCGCTGGAATGGCTGGTAAGTGATTAACTTGGATCAGTGGTTTTAAACCTTTTGTGTATTTTTACTAGAAGTTTACGAAAGGGTGTAAAAGGAGTGCCTATATTTCGTTTATTTAATCTAAAAACCATAATTAAATACGCAAATTGAAGATAAAAAGGAAGAGGAAGAAAACAAATGTCTGATTTTATTATCATAATCATTATGAAATAATAATAAGTTGGAGTTTCTGAGGTTTTGCGCTATTTACCTAATTATAATAATAATAATAATAAATATTTCAGGACACCAATTACACAAAGCTATTTAGTCCTAAACTAAGCAATCACTTAACTGATATAAATACATATTTATTTATTATTGATTATATAGGTACTTGTCTTTTATAAATACATACATATTAATTAATTAAGTATTACTATAATTTATATATTTAGGTAATTAAAACGCCTTTATTATAACATAGGCAGTAAAAGCTCTGCTATTAGAACTCTCATAAAAATCATTATGTTGATTTTAAGAACAAAAATCTTTATGACGCCATGTGGCGTCATACGCCATTCGTAAAATAAATTAAATTTGGTAATAAAAGGTTTGTAACATCTGAAGTTTTTAAATTGGCAATAAATCAAAAAACGGTTCATACAGGCTTAACCTACGTGACAAATAATGGCAATTCTGTTCGTTTGGACTCTCAAAATAGCCATTCCATAGAGTTACAGAGAATTCTTTGAGACGCCATTTGGCGTCAAACGCCATACGCAAAAGATATAAATGACGCCATAAGGCGTCATCCGCAATGAATCGGTTAATACTTGTTGCACTGGTGCAAACATTAAAAAAGTGCTTTATGTTGGCTTTTGTTTTTTTTTAGATTTGATACTCTTAAATGTGAATTGAAATAATTGTGAATTTTATGAATGTTTCGTAAATTTAATGTTATTCTAACTGTAATTTACGTTAAATGACGATTACTGTTTTGTTGATTTTACTGTAATTGAATGTGATAATTGAATCTAGGTGAATGATGACTAGCTGTTCAGTCCAGTAATGAATATTTGACTGTATTCTCTAGTTACGAATTACTATTGTAGTACTACCTCAGTTAAAATTTCAATTTTTTGGAAAAAAAAAATTGAATTGTAAGTATTCTAGTAATTAAAAAGAACCCACCTATTTTTATTAGTATTTGCCATGGACGCGGCGAAATCATGCGAGCTTTTTTAAATTGTTTTATTTCAATACTAAATATATGTTTTGCTTGATTTGATCATGTAAACCAACGAAAAGTAAAATAGCTCGATGCCCGCCGTGGCTGCGCCCATGGTATTGTTGTCTAAGCTTGATGTTATATTGCTTCTGATATGCTTTTTATCTTTATATAATTTCAACCACTAGTACTTAATTTTAAATGAATAAAACATACATAATTTAAAAATAAATTATATTTTCTCTCAATTCCTTGACACTATACACGATATTTACAAAACAATTGTAATTTATTTATTACAAAATAATCTAGGCAAACATTAGTTAATTCAGTCTTGACTCATATTCAATACAGTTTAACTACAATAAAAATATGTCATATTATTGCAACAAATTACCATTACTCGTTATTGATCAGAGATCTATTTGACAAGTTTTTTGTCATAAGTAATAGGCACACGGACATGTACTTTAGGTTTGGGAAATATAGATCATTTCTTTAAGAAATTTTAATAGGAGGTAAATGCATAACTTCAATGCAATAAACTGATAAAACCGGTTAAAAAGTATAGGAACCATAACCATGATAAAGGTGAGAAGATATGTTAAACTGTATGAATATTTCTAAATAATTCAAAAGGGGTTTCTAAGATAATTATAATTTGACATCAACATTGCAATCAAATAAAAATACATAAGTAAATTAATTAATCAAACAAATACCTAAAAATTGAAATATAAAACTATAGTGAACCAGCATTAAATAATTTAGGGTGCAATCTAAACAGTATATTAAAACATTCGACCGATTCGAACCAGGATGGATTTTCACGCTCTTCTAACGCTAGACATTATGTTTACATAGTTTTAGAAACATCTTAACTAAAGAGGTAACAGTAAGACTGTGATGCCTAGTTCCTTAACCTTTAATAAAATTTTAATTAAATACTAGCCATTTCACACAATCACCATCATTTAATTAATATCATAGCCCATTCATTGCTCATACTCTGTTTTCATATCAGTCTTCCTTTTGATATGCCACAATCAAATTACATGAATATCACAATAAAATTACGATTTCCTGACCTGGTTAAAACATTGTGACCCGAAATATTATTCAGATAAGACTCAGATTTGCTCATTCAAGCCGTGGGTAATTTCATTGTGTTGCATTCATTTAGTTGTAGTAAGTTGCGCATATCATGCCTGTACGCTGAAATAGACCACAATTAACCTACTCGTCAACCTGGGTGTAAAAACAATATCTGTCTCCCGATATTCAAAATCAGGTAGTTATCTTTGGAATCGGGAACATTTAGACAATAGTTTTAAGTAGGCCTAACTCCGAACAGCGACATGGGCATCCTAGTGATTTGATTGCAACATCAGATTCTTCTGGCCGTGAGAATGTGGTTCACGGATCTCGTTTCTCCAACAAAAATAAAATACATAGTGTACTTATTCTTCTTCGTTGACTGGTTCCCCTTGCGCTGAACTATGCGAAGGTTCCGTCGATTGTGCTTCAGCCTCTGAAAAGAAAATTAACAAAACTTAATATGTTGTAACATAAATAAAATCGCAAAACAAGAGCTAATTTCGTGCACAATAGGCGATTTTTGGCGTAGCCACTCACCTACGAACTAAATAATTTTTGCGTACGAAACTGAAACAACATAAATAGTTTCAAGAATAAAAAGCGTGTCTATTATCTAATTAAAAGCCATAGCGGAAATTAGAAATAAAAAAAATGTTAATCACAAAATCATACCCATAAATACTAACTACATACAAAGTGAAAAACTGGATAAAGTAAAAATTAAAAATTATTTGCATGAACTACCATTATGATTATTAAAAGAAAGATAAAAATACATTGGACGCCTGGTTAGTTGGCAGACAACACAAGAAAAACAAGAAATTATTTACGCTATTAAAACACATTAATTATCTCATTACCTGCGATTGCTCTCTCGACTTTAAGTTTATCTCTGACAATGTATATAGCTGTGAGGAGAAAGAACACTCCTCCGATGACCTCCACGAAGCAAGTGGTATAAAGAGCATACTGCAGAGCTTTGAACTGAACGCTTTCACTTGGTGGCTCCAAATCATCCCAAGAGAGCGATTTCTTCAGCTTTTCCGAGATCTAAAAATAAATCATGTATAGTGTACAATAACGGTAGTGATTTATTACAGAAAAAGATTTCGAAGAGCTAGCTTATGTCAATAAAGCTGAACTGTTAAACTGTTAAAGGCTTAGAGAAATAACGCCCTGGGCAGACAAAGGATTGAATAGGGCGAAATAAGATACTTTAAATGACCAAATTAAATATTGGCCTCTCAGCGCGAGGGAACAAAGCCATAAAACAAAGTAGTCTAAATTACATTCAGTCGAAAACGTAGTCAAACAAAATTTCAGAAGGCACATTAAATAGGTCTTAACTGATATCTCGTCTTAAGCCGGAAACTTATTTGGCGACTTGATAATGGTAATGTTAGCCATTTGCCTCACACACAAAATAAACGCGGTAATGTAAATTTTTTCATGACAATTTTTTTTTTCTAAAAGTAGCCTGTGCTAAAAATAATAAGTAACTAAAATTATTTTCGCGTGTAAGAGTAACAACTATCATACATTAATCCAAAACGTTTGCATTTACTATTTATAGATGTGTTAGACGAATAGCAAGGTACTTTACCACTCCGACCAGGTAAGGACTGCCAGCATCCCCAAACATGTGTGATATTAAAATCTGGAAAGCTTCTGCAGTTGACCGACGTGGTGGTATCACAACATACTGAAAATAAGAAATCCTCAATATATTAAAGGTTTCAAGTTAATGTTTTTACAAATATTTATCCCTTAAACAGAACTGACAGAAAAAGGTTTTTCAAGTCTAACTACATATCCATGCATTGGAAGTGATCATTCATATCTTTAGTTCAGTAAGTATGCACTAATTCTGGTAAATAATGGAGACTAACTAAAATTCATCTACATTTACATAAGAATATTTCAAATTAAAATTACTAACAAAAATTTGAATTACTAACAAGCGTTTAATCTTTTAATACATTTAGAAATCACAGAAATCATTCGAGTATGTACGAATGGTCTTTTTTTTTTAAATTTCGCGCTTATTTTTCGCACACATAGTGGCTAGCGCCATCTATGCATAATAGTGCTAAGCACGTCCTAAAGCCACGAAAGCTCTAAACACCAACGACGTATTCCACACATACACCAATAGATGTCGCTATTCGCAAAAAATATTGAAATCAGTCCACTCGGCCGGATTTACGCAATCATGTCGATGAAATGTCCCAATGAGAACAATTACGAGAAATATTTACATTACGTATTTTCGAACTAGGCAATAGTGAGCCATGTATATGTGCTAATGAGTGACTGAAACCAATTCATACCATAAAAGCGTCAACAGAAACAAAAGAAAAACTAAGCCAATATACCATGCCATGGTTCATGCACTGCAATACCATCACAACCTACCACCACTATTCTAAATAAATTGCAACAGAAAAAATAAAAAAATCCAAAGCAGTTCGCTTCCGACGGGGCGGCACGAGCCGTCCAGTGCGGGAAGCGTGCCGCGGAGGGCGTCTCTTACCAGCGACATATCGGCCACTATTGCCCAGTTGAGATTCAAAGCCACTTCGCCAATGAACATGAGGGCGAAGGGGGCGTAGAAGTAGCCTTCGGTGAGGAGTATGCCGAGGGTCATGGCGGGCGCGGAGGCGAGGAGGCCGGCGGCGCAGATGACGGGGTGCGCGCGCGGGTACCGCTTCACGAGGCTCGCGCCCAGCCACGCGCCCAGCGGCACGCCCAGCAGGCCCGACAGCATCGTGATCACGCCGAAGATTAGCGACACCCTTCGTGCAATATTGACGCTCTTAACAACATTTATCGGACAGCCTCCATGCTAACGTTTACCGAATGTCTTCAGTACCATTACCGTATTTACTGTACAGTGTGTTACTGGCGTATTTTATTCTCTACTATGTTATGGTAACCGTTCAAAATAAAGGCAGGTAGTATGGGAAAATAAAATCAGTCACTAAGTCATCCAAATTAAGTTTTTTGTTTTTACTTTAGTAAGTTCTACTATGGTAAGTGTTAAACAATATTAATATAAGTATTAAAGGCCAATCGTTTATTTTATTGATTATTATCTATTGTTTATAAATTTAATGTTTCTTTTGCAAATAAAATAGCAAAAAAAACGCCAGAACATACTGTACAGAAAATAGTATAATTATTTTATCAATAAATACTGATACATATTTTTATAAATCGTCCGATTGACATTCGCTTCATGCTATGCTATGATGCGATAAGATATAATAAAAATATATATTAATAAATGGATCGTTAATCCGATTGTGTTCTGTAGGTAAGTTTAAGCGGCATTCTCTACATGGCAGCGCGATGGAATGATTTCATGTGTGTGGCATATGACGCATTATGTAAATTAGTCTCGTGCATTCTCGTAATGTTCTCATTGGAGCACGCATATGACCGTTACGTCTGCTCGGGCCGGTGGACGTTTTCTGTTCATTTACTCGCATGACACTCGCAACAATCAGTATTTGTTTAATACATTTAACTTCAAAAAACGGGACTCCCTCAATTTTAGATTACACACAGATACCTACTTTATAAAAAGTTTGAGGCACTGTTATTATGATTAATAAGATAATTTCAAGATATCTCACACGT
Organism: Glyphodes pyloalis; assembly: GCA_037074685.1. NCBI lineage: Eukaryota > Metazoa > Arthropoda > Insecta > Lepidoptera > Crambidae > Glyphodes > Glyphodes pyloalis. The sequence continues at coordinate 10,133,377 of JAYKKO010000005.1, read as the reverse complement.
TTCATGAAATATTTATGATAAATATACTACATTTATTTATATTAGAATATCATTGCCAAAAAAATTTAAAGGATTCCCGACGCGCAAAATTAAGTCGAGTGTCACGCGAGCCCTGAACACAGAAAGCGCTCACCAGTATAATGTCGGCGACGATAGACCACGTGAGGTTGAGCGTGATCATGCCGAGGAATATGAGGACGTAGGTGAGGGCGGGCCGCGCTCCGGCGGCGGTGAGCGCGCCGTAGACGAGCGGCGCCGACACGAGCAGCGCGCCGCCGCACAGCAGCGGGTCCGCGTCACACGCGCGCGCGCGCAGCCGCTGCGCCGCCAGCGAGCCCAGCGGCACGCCCAGCGCGCCCGCCAACATACACACCAGCCCGAACTTGTACGACACGCTGCACCCACCACACACACACACACGCTACGTATTAGATCAACGGTTCTTAACCTTGCCTAACACTTTACTAAATATCTATCTGACTGTATAGACTGGATAGTTCATTTCAAACATAAAGGAAATTCCAAAAAATTTACAATGAATGATTCCATATGATGTTAGAGGAACATCCTAGAGTTACCATAATACATGCACCTTTGTTCTACTAACCTCACTGCCTATGATGACGAATAAATGAATTTGTATTTGTGGTGATAAGTGAATTTGTATTTTTTTGTATTTGTACAAGCCCACCGCTCATATCTAGTCATGACGCATCTTGCGGCAAATTCCATCACAGAATTTCGGCAGGGACCCTTTTTGATTTCGGTGTGAACTGTTTGTAAGTTTGAAGTGAATCAAATTTCGATTGCGCCATTATACATATGGCAAAGATACGTGAACACTTTCCAAATTGAATAGGTATTTAAGAAAGCCATCTTAAGACTAACATTATTCAGATGGCTGCACGGACCACTACTACCACCGGTTAAGAAACATTGTATTAGATGGAGGACGTTGAATAGATGAATGGAAACGTAGCGTGGGGACGGCTTTGTTTACATCTCTCCCCCGTGAGACAGTGAAATACCTGAAACTACCCTCCAGAAGGGTCAAATAAACTTATACTTTCACCCCTTGGAGATGCCGATTGAACCATTGCTCCTTCCCACACACGTCACTGAAACCTAGGCTACGCCTGTATTTTATATGGATATAAAATCAAATATGTCTTGGAAAATTACATATAATATTGCATACATTCCAACTTTAATCTTCAAATCTAGAAAGTAAGGAATTACTATAAATTTAGTTATCTTCTATTAGTTTCCTATCTACATTCCACTCAACCATTTCTACAATTAGATAAGGTTAAGATAAGATAAAAATACTATCTACTTTATTTATGGTAGGCACCGCATCAGTTAGCAATAACTGTTCTACAGAAATCCTGTACCTTGAGTATCATATCAACATAAGTAATTACAGCGCGTACCTAACACTTTCACTTGTTATATGTGACACAATAGAAAAGGTGTGCAATGTAATATTGTCTAAGAGAGAAATTATTACTTATGTAATGCAGACTCTGTAACATTATTGTTAACTGATATTTAGTGCGTGCGTAGTTAGAGAATGCCTCAATATTTGATTAAGTTTAGTTTACATTACCGCTTGCAACAGATATACGGAGAGTATTACTCAATTTACTTAGTAACTGATTACACTACAAGATAGAAGCGGGTCAGCATTAACACATTTAAAATCACTAGAGTTGTTCAACGTAAAGTTTTAATTTATCTACAAGGCAACGTGTGCATAATGTCAAAACATTATTTTACGTTGTTTCTCATCCTACTTAGATCTGGCACTAAATTAAAAAAAATCAGAATGTGATAGCAATTCACTGGATTTCATTATGGCACTCCCTATTAAGGGCCAATGAAATCATCTCTAATACCTTAACTTATCTACGCATGCATGAACAAAAACAGGTAAACTACTCACGTCTTTTCGCTAAGTAATTTTGTTAAATCTGTATCTAACACGGATTTAACTGCCGACTTCAGAAAATAGAGGCTATGAACTGTAATTCCGAAATTCATATCGCAACGAAATGAAAAATGTATGCAAAATAATAATTTTTCAAATGAAATTAGTCCCTGAACGTAAAATGTAAATCCAATTCGAGATGAGGTCGAGTCTCCGAAATCGAAGAACTGGCTCTGATAAAAACCATTGTCGTCAATTTATAGCAATGGGAATCATCTTATTTCTCACCTTTCGAGATTAATATCAACTCCGTCTTGCAGCTTCAGGCCCAGGTAGATGAACTGGGGCCCCCACCACGCAAGCGCGCCCGTCACGAAGGCGACACACGTGAAGGCGAGTGTAGACAGCATGAAAGATGGGCTGGAATTGAGAATGAACATGTTTATATAAAACAAAAGTTTGTTCTAACTCCAAAGATAAAGTTTCAATAAGGAGCCCTAATCTTTTCTAACAATAAACATTACATTAGTAATACAATATAAACAATAAATTCGTGTAAATAAAAGTTAAACATCAACTGTTTTTTAAATTCCACTTCAGGGCTAAAAGCCCTAACCTATCATTGAAATCAAATCGTAACAAAATGGATACTTAATGGTTAATCACCATCGGTTGCCGATAGGCGAAACCCAAGGTATTTTTGGAAAATCTGAATCATACTTCGCTCGACCCGGGAAGCGAACCCGAACGAATTGAAAATATCTTTTTTAACTTTTAGTTTTAACCTGTTCAAAATTGTTATTCACTGATATGATACTACTAGACGTACGAACATACACTTTACGCTTTAATTTATCAAGCGTGACAAAAGGTTAAAAAAGGTCGAGCATGATTAAATATGAGGAACGCATGCGGGTCGCCGCTCCTATGCATTACTGCAATTAATTACCACATCCTGAATCAGCCGAGTCTCTTACAAAAATATCCATTCGTTTTCCGACCTTGAAATAAGTGACTTTTAAATACAACAACAATTTGAATGCTTCATCAAATTTAATTTACATGCGAAGCTTATTTTAATTTAAAAGGCAGCATTAAAAGGTAAAGCTGTCACATCTGACGCATTTTAAAGAGTCCATGAAAAATGAAAGCAAAATACGATACTCTTAAAACAATCTACAACAAACGTGACCAAAACTCAATATTTATTCAGGTAGAATTCATTAAATGATCGCCTATTCATTTAAAATTCATAAAATCTAGAATATTCTGGACGCAATAAAATATAAAGCAAAATGTAGTAAATCCGTAATTTACTAGATTTCCCAAACCTTTCGAAATAGTAATCATTTTTGATGTTCGCACATTTAAATTTCATAAAAATGTATAGCCTACTTCTGAAAGATCAATAATTTTCCCAACTTACTTTCTAACTAGTGATCGCAGATCGTCACTGTAGGAGGTGGGCTTCATGTGGCTGTCCTCAGCCTCGCCGCGCTCCGGGTCTCGCATGACCCATATAATGAGGACGACCGCCAAGGCGCCCAGGAAGGGGGTCACGCGCAGACCCCAGCGCCAGTTGCCTGCCGCCGCACCCGCTTCCGACCCCACGATATAACCCATTCCACTGAAAGGGACAAACGGCTTGTTAAATTAATAAACTTGATTGATGGTCGGGCTTTCGAATTAGCGGGTGTTATATGAAGAGGGATTTTTTGTCTGATGAATATGATGGATCAACCGGCGAGGTCCCGAGTTCGATTCCAGGTAGGGTAAATTTGGAAAACAAACTTTAGATCTGGTTATTGTAGTATCATCGTCGTTTCTAACTTCTAAAAGACTATTGTTTTAGTTTCTTACCACGGCAAAAAAAAAGTAAAAAACAAACTTTTATCAAATGTTCTTGATATGCATGCAATACTGATCCATTCGGTTTTGTTTGATGAGGTACGAAAATCAGACCACTCGACCGTCGTTCAATATGTTTAACCAAACCCACCAAATCATATACCTAAGTAGGTATATCAAGACAGTTATCGTTTTATGTTAGTCTACTAGGCTATAATTTTCCAAATTTAGTATACCACGCAATCAAATGGAACGGCAAATTGTCGGATTCCGGATCTTGCCCGTAAAAATCAATCTGAATACAGTTCTAGAAGGAGAAACGCTAACTTAGACTAAAATAATCTACACTGCTGTTCGACCATTCAAATAAGGTAAGACGTGACTGCATAAATTCTTTTGATTTATAAATTGATCATCTCCAAAAAGGCGTATTGTGACTTTATTTCCCTTTATTATACCATTCGCATTTCGCACCATGTTGCTAATTTTCGTGTGATATGTTACCAAAGTTACTTATCAAGCGTAACGGTATTAATGTCTACCAAATGTGGGTTAAGGTAACTGAAATAGTCGTTGAACCCAACCACATAGATGTGTGTAGGTGTATTGCAAACAGGTGTACTTAACTTTTGTTTCAACTTCTTCCATTAGGATGAACATTAGTTATTAAAAAATTAAATAATCACGTAAGTTAGGTACTTTCTTTTTTTCCTGTTATTTCGTAATGAAAACCACAGGCAGTTCATCGAAACACATTATATTAATTACAGATTAAATACTTAAAGCTGTTTAAAATGAAAAGGAAGGTAAAACATTAGTAAAGTTCATTGCTAACATTAGGTATTATACCTAACCTCTAAATTACCAACTGTGGTATCCAACTTCCTTATTATACAAATACATACTATTGAAAAGGCACAAGTATAAAGTACTAGCTGTGCCCGCGACTTCGTTCGCGTGGACTACATCCTTTCATGGTCGGTTTTACCCCTATCTCCCCTAATATTCGAAACAAAAAGTAGTCTATATTTTAATAGAGCTATATTTGTACCGACTTTCATATCTCTAACTTAAAAATAAACATTTTCCCATATAAACTTTCAAAGGTGGCATTACCCCCCCCCCCCCCCTTACTTTCTAACAAAAAGTAGCCTATGTCCGTTCTTGAGGTTCAACTTATACCTATGCCAAATTTCATCAAAATCGGTTGAGAGGTTTAAGCGGGAAAGCGTAACAGACAGACAGACAGACAGACAGACAGACAGACAGACAGACAGACAGACAGACAGACAGACAGACAGACAGACAGACAGAGTTACTTTCGCATTTATAATATTATTAGGTATACATAACATGATATGGGTAACACCCACTATTGAAGCATCAATGTTATCGAAACATCTATGTTAGGTAAGCTTGAAAACATTCCAAACTGAATAACATTTTAGTTTCGTTTAGAAACCTCCTTAAACCTTTTAAAAACATCGATCCATCATTTTATACGTTGATGACTGACTATGTTTACTCTCTCAATGTTGACACCTTTACTTTTCTAGCATCGTTCTTAAAATAACCACATATCATGGGACGGTTAAAATACGCTGTTCTACCTCCGTTGGTAAAGTAATTAAAAATCTATTAAGCTGATTTTATATTTGAAGATAGACTAAAGATTTTCATGCGGCTCGGTTTTTTAATTGTTTAGTTAGACGTTTGATTTCCTAGCTGTATTTCTTGTAGTTTTACCTGTTGCTAAAGTGGTTTATAAAAACCAGAAGGAAAAATATTTTAGAACAGACGACGGTCACAATTTAAAGGTTTATTTGTGTTACCTCCAATTCTTACACACCACCGACTACAACTAATGTGAGGCGTTTTTAAATATGAGGCGCTTCCACGAAATGCGGGTGCGAGGTGATTCGAAATCGCGAACTTGCTACGCATTTGGAACAAAATCTTTGGTCATTGTATCATAATGTTAAATTACGCCCCCGATTTCGGGCAGATGGTTTCATTGATGACCCAGAAGGCTTGTAAAATAGGGTAACTAATTTAATATGAACAGTTAAACAGTTGCCTACGCCATATCGAATGTCAATTGATCGAAAATATTCATTGAAAAATCAAAACAATACGATATTTTGAACCTACAATCATTTTGTAATTTAGTCATTTTGAACGTTCGATATTTTGACGTTTGATTGATATTTGATATAGTAATAATGTAATTCGTTAATTACTACTACCTGTTACTACTTAGTTCAATACGACATCAGCTCTTATACCTTCGCAATAAGGGCGGTGCTAAGTCCAAACGGCATGCTTACCATGCCACGGGCTTTTAATTAACAGTTTTGTTATACGACTACTCTAAGCGCCTGTCTCACCTTCCCACAGGTATGGCGAAGTAGAAGAAGGCCAGCATCTTCGACCTCAGGTTCCCAACGAAGAGGTCGCTGATGATCGTGGGGGCGATGGTGCTGTAGGACGCCTCGCCAATACCCACCAGTCCGCGAAACACGGCGAACATGTAGTAGTTCTAGAAACAGGAAATGACAATGTTGTATTGCATATGCTACCAGATTTAAATTTATATTAAGAGAGGCAGGGCATAGACATTTACCGCTCGAACTGGAGCAACCCGACTTAAATACCTTGCAGAAGAGCGGAGCCAAATAACAATCACTGCGGAGTTGTTGTGTTCATGCGTGTGAGTAAGGTTTCACCTTACTCACACGCATGAACACACGGGTCACGGGTCAGGTTTCCACAACTAATGTAGTACTAATGTAGCAGGGGTCAAGCATTCAAAGTAAGGGCGACAAGTCCAGTAGCAGCTTTATTATACTGTACTTATCACGCTTAAGTCAGGACCTCATTACCACTTAACATCAGGTGAGATAAAGTCAATCTTGAAGTGCAATGTAAAAAAATCTAGCTAGTTGAAAAATAGGCAACCAACTTATACTTTATTAAATGACATTTAATCGCGTTGATAAATGTCTTCAAAGAAATATCTCATTCGATCTTTCTTATCAGCCTGCATCCACCCAGTGATGGGTGAAGAGACCTTCACAGCCAACCAACTTCACAACCTCCACAATGAAGAAAAATACAAAAAAATGTAACACTCACAGTAATGAAGGATCCCATCATGGTAGTGAAACTCCAGAGTGCGACACCAAAAGCCATGATGGCTCGCCTCGAGTACCGATCACCAAGGTACCCAAAGATGGGCGCAAACACCATGTAGGCAATGACGAACACTGTCTGCAGCAGACCAGCACTGTCATCGCCAATTTTGAACTCGTCTTTGACATCGCCCAAAACTCCTGCAACAATAAGTATGTTCGGCTTGAAATATGATGCTGTTGCGAGTTCTGGAAAGATTGAAGAATTCTTTCTGATTTATATCTTTAATAAAAGTTTTAACGTTATAGCTTTAAAAATGACAATTTGTTATTAATTGTAGCTAACTAATATATTCGCCTAAAAAGTAGATAATATAATGTCCTTTCTGCAGTTCTGGAATACATTATATATATACTAAAGTTAATGTAAATTGGTAATTTTTTGAATTTATATTTTTTCGGGAAATTGTGTTTTATGCGGAACTTTTATATAAAACCAATTAATTACTAACAGAAGAACTCCATTAGTAGAGTTCCAACTTGCAATTGGTTTTATTAATTACTTTATGTTACTAATAGAGAGTTGTCAGTCTAAATTAATATAATGTTCTTAATATTTATGATAGTTTCGAAAATTCAAGTGACCTCTCCGGCCATTCATTTTTAAGAGATTCAACAACCTATTTGATGAAAATGACCGCATGTCTGCGACCATTGATTAACAAGGACATGTCTGTCGTACTCATTAGCAAAATGTTTGGTTTTATTCTAACGTTACTATGTCGCGATATAACTTGCAAAAGTTGCTAGTGACGTCGCACATGATTTTTTTTCTCACAAGTATTGCGAAAGATTTTTCTACCTGACCGTTTATTTACGGTGTTGTTAAAATCTGAGTTTACGTTTTGAGTAATAAAGTAATGAAGCAGTAAAAATGTTTTTCGAATCAGCGTCTTTCGCGACTACATCATTCGAGTTCATAAGCTTTCGAACCTATGAGGCAGTGGGAAAAAAAATCGGAACAGCGTGTGTCGCGACTACGGCATTCGAAACTACGTAGGAGACCCGCGAAGTGAACATTGTAAAATACTATTTTTTCTAAATGTTCCAAATTGTTTTGACGCTTTATTGCGTGAGTATGTATAAGTCAGTATATTACCTCACTGTCACCTATAATGGTAACTAGTAGTAAATAAAAAGATATCATTCAAATAATGTTTCTAAAGATTGCAAATTGAAACAGTCTTATTTGTTTTATAGCAACATTAGACCACGAATCTTTGTGATCCTATCCAATATAGAGCTACTTATGAGATCATCTGATTTCAAACTGAAATATAATAATTTATGTCGTAAGATTTAAAAAGAGCGTAAGTGGGATGTACCCATATGGAAACTGTTTTATATGACGCCTAACTCTAGGCTAAATTAGTTTAAATTTTATTACGATATTTACAACAGGATATAGGAAAATTACTGTTTAACTACTATATATGTATAGGAAAGGTCAAACTTCGGTCAGTATGCACAAGATAAAAATAAATGGACGTGATAGGCGAATACCTGTGGACACAGTTTTTCTCGTGCGAAGGGTGCGGACGTAAACACTTGGCAACAACTGATAAGTAAATAAACAGATAGTGAGTACTGGTATAAAAACATTATAAAAATCGTTGCCTCACAAACTATGTGAAAATATATTAATAAATTCAATGTACTGTAGGTATAAGAGTTTTGTACTGAACTGAATTATACAACTGAATGTGTTTACTAAAAATTTCTACAACAAATAAACAAAAAAGTTTTATGCTGATCTAAGAGTCAATTGCAGCATGGCTCTGTTTACTACTACGTACTAGATGAGTACACACGTTCATATATTACAATCATCTTGCAAAGAGCTAAAAGTCTATGACATCCGTTTGTAATATTGTACACAATTCAAACAGTTTTGCTGACATCAATAACAATCTGCGATTATATAAATCGAATCCATTCAATAGACGTCTTCAAACTCAATGAACCGAGATTTGGATGAACTAATCGTCCATCGTATAAAATAGTCGAACCAAAAATTAAAAATAATATTAACAGGCACGTCCTCTAAAAATAGGAGTATTCAATTCTTTCATTCCCCATAAACTTCCATCGTATCATTTTGACACCTCTATAAATCATATCTTTTATTACTTCGGTCCCTATTGTTTGCTTCGCCCGTTTATTTGTTGAAGCCCCAAAATTCATTTAAGGGTATTGTATTTTTATCGAAGCTGGGTTTAAGCTATGAATTTTTAACCTATGCGTTTTAAATGAAATATACCTCCTGGTTTTTAAATAGGACAGGAGATTTTAAGATCATCTTTCATTATGGAAACAACTGAATTCAAAAGTTCTAAATAAGTGTCCTATGCTGTTCTTGTGATAAATGGTTAAACTATGCAGTTTCGATTATGATTTCATTATTATTAATAGATGTACCTAGTTTGAAATGATTCGAACGGGAATCTGAATCACAATTTTAGATTCGGGCTACGTCATTGGCTCATTGCAGATGGTGTGACCGAACATCTAAAACGTTCATGGTCAACCCACGGTCAGGTCTATAACCTTTACTGTGGTGAAGTCATTGGAGAACTGTTTAAAAAACAATGCATTAGTTCATTTCATAATAAATATTTCAAATTAACATCGGCATCTTGCATAGGTTACTTCTTCTATTTTGTAACATGTTTTTGTTATAATAAACTACAAAAGAATTATTTTAATTGGTTGACACAATGGAACCGATCGTAAATTTTACATAATAGAACATCAACAATCAGTAGGTAAAATAAATAATAAAGTAATTTAATTAATACCTAATTAGATTGCTGTGAATTAAGGAATTTTTTACATAAAACGGAATGGTTCGCGAATCAGAATTAATTACATTTACCTTTAAGAAAGTTTTAAAATCTAGTTACCTACCTAGGATAGATATAATTGAATGGACATTTTTATTTTTTTACTGATCTTCCTTAAATTTTTATTTACCCTGAAAGTATGCATAATTTAATTAATTTACTAATACATTGATAATGTTGCATTAATCACGCGATGTTTGATAGACTTGTCTACATCATAATTAAGATACGGTGACCTTCAAAAGCCGGTAGGCGTGTGACCGCGTGGCGTGAGTCTGGTCTGGACTACGTCACCAGTATATTTACTTTGTAACGTCACGTGGCGGCAGCACCGTCGCCACTGCAAAGCGTCTTTTACTCGTCCAACTTGCTACACTATCTACATCACGCCATTTACACCGACCAATGAGAACTTTTGTTTGATGGCGCGAAACACCTTGCTTGCGCCTTGCACTGACTCGTGACGTGAAACGCTGCGTAAATCAAACAATCTTCTGTGTTTTGCTTGATCTTGATGACGAATATACTGATTTGTCTGTAACCTTTAGTCGTTGTTCGATGTTATTAAAACATATCGGTACTTTAACTGATGAACTTTTGTTTAGTCTATAACTACGGTCCGTATCATTATCATAAGCAATGTCACATGTATACGACATCATAAGTAAATAAATATCAGACAACACCACGTCGTCATACATTGATACCAAAGTAGTACTTGTGTTATGTCTAGGTATATATATAAAAACATTTATAAACTCGCAGACACAGAAGAAATACAAATCATTGTTCCAACGTGCTAGTCATAATATTTTGAAGAAATTGACCCCAAACATACGAGTGTACGATTGAAAGCACGCCAGACTACAATTTGGACTTTGTATGGCCCTTATGTGTAGAGAATAAAATCGAACTGCAAATGTATACCGTGATGTGCTGTTCACCGTACATTTATTAAAGTAACGTCAATCACTACACGAAATGAGATTTCCAAAACAGAAACATAATTGCAGATGGAAAATGGAATACACGCTACCGTTTCATTTCCGGCAAATAGGGTGGGTGGTTTGTTGACTGTCTGCGTGTGACAGAACTGATCGAGGGTTGGGCAAAGATTGAATCCAATAACATGACCGAAAAACCACCCCCAGTCCCGCGGGCACAATTTCAGTTAATGCCTCCATGTCCAGCTGTGTTACTACATAAAGACTTCAGAGAAAAGAATAACTTTTTTATTACAATCAAAAAGTATTTTTAAGTTGAATTCAATAAAAAGTAAGTTTTTTTTCTAAGGTAAGAAAAAGAAAACTCCCGTTAGTATATTTAAGGGTCTGTTGTAGAGACTTTAGTCTGTATTGTCATCTATCACATACCGAGACACTCATATCGAACAATAAAAAACAATAAGCAACTTTTTGTGTGAGTACTTCTCTTTAATTTTGGTTTTTGTTAGGAATGACATCCACTGCGATTAAATATAATGTGTAAGCACCAGTAACCGTTGGCATCCACTACACAGATTTCTAATTGTAAGATACAATCTGACCAAATCTTCCAATCGAATAATGTTCACTATTGCATACATTATATCATCATCATAGCATTTTAAAATGTACATTCAACTAAAGCGCTAAAATTATGGGTGTTCAGGTTGTAGAAAACTCTTGAATATGATGTGATGTCTTACCACGTTAATCAAATTTTAAATTTAAGTGGAAATGTTGACTTGACAACATGTTAAATTTAGTCTACAAAATGTTATAAGTATTTTTAGTGTTCTGATTGAGGAGATAGGTGTGACGGTTGCCAAGCGTGTGAATAGTGTACGCTGTATTTGAACAACAGAATGTGTGTCAAGATTACTGGTTACACAACAGTTAAAGTGAAATAACCTATTTTATATAAACATGTTACCTATAATAAATGAGGATTCCTTATTAGGATTCAGGGTATTCTAGTTTAAGGCTTATCTTGATAAGGTTTGTTTCAGATGTAGATCCAACAATTATAATCAGAAAACATTTCGTCGGGGATAGTGCAATACCGCGTATGTAAATTTTTCGGAAGTTCTAATTCTGTTTGAAATAATGACAACAGACAAAGTTAATCTTTATGGCAAATCCTAGTACACGGTATTGAATCATCCTCGACGATTTAACATTTTAGCGTTTTTTTTTTCTCAAATGGACTCTGTGCCGCGTTTAAGTTAACGCGGTGATTCCGCCAATGTCAAGTGTTCAGAGAGGAACGATGTAATCGAAACTGCGCGGTATTAAAAGCAATTTCATTTCTAAAATAAGTTCTCAAAATTTCGGAATTAAATGGCACACTACAGATAAACATAATAAAAACTATGCTATTATCATGTCGTAGTTAATACACGGACATGCCAGCTTAAAATCATGTTACTGTCAACGTATTGAATTGTGTCATGTTAGTAAAAAATAAAGTCAATTTATACTTCAAATAAAACATTCTGACAACGAAATCAAACACCTATTATAATTGGAACTGGTTAAAAATATTTTCCATTCAACAAGAATGCCTTACAAATGCATTCATGTAAAGTTGATTTACAAACGACAAGTCATGCGGTTATTGTGTAACCCGACGCGAGAAGTCAGATTTACAGGAACTGTGCAACACTATCTGTATGTCACGTAGCCACTTTCTCCATTAAGTACAATAAGTTTGTGAAATACCATTGAGAAAAAATAAATATTATGTACCTACATTATACCAATAATCTCTGAAACAAGTGAGAGTTTGGGATTCGGCGTATAGAGAGTAATCTTTTCCTATCCTAAATAACAGTATAATAAACCTAGTCAGATTATTTGCTTGAGTCTTATTTTTAGTGAATAAATTAATTATTTAAAAAAACTTAAGCTTTATTTAAATATACCTATATGCAAAAAAATCCTTTAAAACTTATTATTATTATCAACTTCGTTAACGTTTATTATGATAACCATAATTTATAAGAATTACCTGATTATGGGTGTGTATACTATGTACTATAGTAGTAAACAAATAAATTAAAAAACTTAGATTGTTTTTAATATGTACTTCCATCCTGAGGTCCCGCAATGGCTGAATGAATGTAGAAAGATTGTATTGTTAAATCAATATGAATATAAAGATGCTATATTTAACTGAAGTCAAATACATTCGCAGTTTATATTTATCAGCGTTGTCTTGTAAACAATTGTTACAAACACATACATATAACAATTTTACGAAACATTCTACCGCTAAACAAACACTTTAAAAACCATAAAAGATTACGAAAACCACGAATCAACAACCATAAAATGTTAGCCCGATAGTTCCCAACAATTAATTTAATAGATGTTAATTAAAGCTAAAAGCATTCCACACCCACGCGAGTCACCAAAAGGGTTTAGGGAGGGTTAGAAAATGGGTTCTTAGATAAATATTGGCCATACAATAAATAACAGTTGACACAGAAAGACCTGAAGATAACTGGCGATATGTTAGTAAATCTACAAAATACGTTATAATGGCACACTAATTAAGTTATGCATATTAATGATATTACTTTGAAAATTATATCCTAATCATTTTGCGCTAACTAATGTATTTTATGAAAGTGTTAATCTTTAATTTAATTAAGGAGGTACTTAATTTCGAAGTTATTTTCCCTAAAAGGAATAATTATTTTATTATTCACATCCTGCATTTAACTAGGTACGGTCGACGGCACATCATGGTAAACACTTGCAGTTCAATATTAGTTTTTATGCTATCGACTTAAGAGTGGTACAAAGTTCAAAGTAGTCTGACGTGCTTTTCACTGTACAAAACTGATTGTAAAGAAATACTAATGAAATTGGCAGCGCTAGGCAATCAACTTTTTTTTGAACGGGTGTCATAAGTCTTAAGGAAAGGGTCTTAGATAACCGAAATGAGGTACCAATTTTTCAATAATTTAATAAGCCCCGCATTTATTTCTTCTACCTAAAAGTTGTCTGGAAGAGATTGTTCTCTAGCAATAAAACCGCCTAAATTGTACTTGAATATGTCTGTAAAACCAATTTCTGTAAATTTTCTGTGCAATAAAGTGTATCTATCTATCTATTTCTTCAATACAGTCTTTACTTCGATTCTTCTGAGAAAGCCTAGGTTTCAGAGGCAATGCAATGCAATTGTTTGCTTGCAATCTGTCTGGTAACTCATCAACTACCTTTACCCACAAGAAATGGATTCTAAAAATATTAATATCCTGTATGGCTAAGTTTAGGTATTAACCACATCATTCGTGGAGAGGTGAACGACCTATGAAACAGTTAGTAGTCTCGGTTGTTGTGACTTTTATTTTAATCCGCTCCTAAAACACTTTTAGAAGAGGGATATGGGACTTTTTTAAAACATGGACAATTTCAACCAGCTTATCTATCCGTATATTAAAGAAGAGTTACGTTGACTTAGATAACATAAAAGGGGAGCTAGCGATTTAAAATAATTGTCTCCTACAAATGACTTTTTAGAGCAGATAAAATACTTCGGAGCTGAGTGGAAAATTAGTTATCAGCGCTCTTGCAAAAAATGCAGGATAAGAGCGAAGATATCGGTTTAGGATGTTTTGAGTGGCATTGATTATCAGCTACTGCAAGTCATACATTTACCTGCCAAACAGACGTATGTAACCAAAGTAGCGGTGTTCATTTTCTCACAAGATCGAGTGGCGAAAGGTGCTTTTACTTTCACTGCGTGAGCCGATAGTACCATACCAATACTCGAAGACATTTAAGAAACCAACGTGTAATAATTATTACAAATGCATCTCAAATAGATGAAACAGGCATACAATTAAGGCTATTGGTGGGTGGACTAAATTACACGTTAACGTTTACGCAAAACGAGACAAATTGAACTTAATCCTGATTACTATGTCTGCAGAATTACAAAAACACCTACACAGTACTAATCTTATATGAACAGTTACTACTATTTGAACAACATCAGCCTTGTTTGTTTTTCAGCATCAGCCTAACTAAACTTGCAAAAGTAATCAAATGTGTGTTTAGCTAAAATGTGTGTTTAAAGTACTACATACAAGTTTCACACATTCATTAATGAGCAGTCGATTCGTCTCTTACGAATGCGTGCAGAACTTTAATACCTCGTTTGAAGTTCAGAACCCGTCGCATGGGCGGTTAATGTGGTACTTTTTATGTGTAGAAACTAGAAAAGTTTGGTGCATTTGGGTCAGCGGCAAGTGCATCAACCTCTTTCTTTTGAAGAACCATCAGCCGCTGTAGACAAACCATTACCACGGTTTACTACCGCTCAAATTGAAACAAGTGTTTACAATCATTACTCATACTAATATTGCTATCTACAGTGTAAATACACTAGACAGACGGACGACACAATTCTTATGTATGTTGCAACCACACCTGCGCTTATCATAACAGTTAAGATTATTTTTGCGTTGATAACTACAACTTTACTTAGTTATCACGGCCGTTAAACTTAACGATAACACAATCATGTAGGTAGGTAATGCAAACGCTATGAGCTCGTTGAAACTAGTAGGCTAGTAAAGCATTTTTAAAAAAGATTTTTTTATCATCATAACTATTACTAAAGGAAGTGGCTTTAAATATCAATTATGAGTTTTGATTGCAATACCGAATATCATCCCGTCACCTGATACTGTACTTTATGCTTGGGATACAAAATTAAGTCTCGCGTGGCAAAGGGAGCGTAACTAATCGACCTCAAGTGGAGTCTCGATGGGCACTCAAGGCAGCCGATGCCGGTGCATCGATACCGCGATAAGGCCCACCTTATGCAGGCAGCTGCACTCGATCACCGCGAACCTATCAAAGAGCACTGTTTTAACCGCTTTAACATGAGCGAATTTGCGGCCGACTTTCTGTTCAGGAACTACACTTCAAAGAATCAAGCGAGTCGATTCATTGTTATTGTCGATTAGTTATTATGTTTATCTATGTATTAAAGTGATACCATTTAGATCACAATATAGATTTCCAAAGTACCTACTTATCACTAGCATTGTATGAGCTTGATAGCTTGCTATCTAAAACATACGGGGCATAACACACGTTAGTCGTAGCAAAATTATACGGCACACTGTGATTCAAAAAATACCACCCAATAGATAATAGACTACCTGTAGTACCTGTAATGCCATACTAATGAAATATTTCATTTAATACGTTATCTTAATACAAACCATTACATTCCAATAAAACTGGCCGGACCGGACCACCCATTGATAACATTATGTCTACAGTCAAGTGCAGTCGATAAATAGACAAGTGGACAAGAAAAGTTCATTCCTTACTTAGATAACAATGTTAAACGTTCGAGCCCTGGGAAATCATTTACCATAACTTTGGACACCTGACACAAAAGGGATTATTTTCTCCAGAAATAAGTCGTATTAATCCTACGCGCTATGGGGACCTTTAGTGAGCTCATAAATATAACACTGATCCCTTTTGATCCCGGTCTATAAGATATTACGACACGCTTATGCGCAACCACACACGCCCGATTAATTAGGACTAAATCCATATTAAAAGGGATTATAATGCGCTCAGTCAACACAATACAAGAAGAGTATCAAATTAAAATATTGAAGAAATTATATTGTTCTTTGTTATGATTACTTTGTACTTTGTGGAATGCGAATTAACAAGGAAAGTCCGAGTTAGGACCGAACTTGAGTTTTTCACAATTTATCGGCGACAAAAAATCCCTGCCACGTTGCTTGCTTCATAAAAAATATCTATTCACATTCTTTCGAAGCTTAATTATTCACATTAAAAAGGCTTTACAATCTTTCATATTGTTGCCATAAAGGTATTTTGTAAGTACCAAAAACCTCACAACAACAGATATTTTTAAATAGAAATGAATCGGTGTAACTTCATTAAAACCTTATTGTTCAAGTCGAATGAAGAGAGTAATCAAATTCACGTCATATTAGACCAACTCTTCTCTCTTAACATATGAAAGTTGTAAAATATTTAAGTTGTAAGTATGAAGTAAAACTAATGACCATAGAAAATATTTGTTTGAAAAACTGGCACCCCTCGTATAACACACACCACATATTTAACCCCTCACTGAGCGAGCGTGTCGAGACCATGCCGCATGAGCTTTCCCATATTTTATTCATTAATCGATCTGCACCGTGCACATGGACCCTATGATAATTCACTGAACAGAATGGGGACAAGAAAAGCCCTTTGAAAGAGCAGTGTTTGACGAGTACACATGTGAACTTAATATGATATAATAAAATAGAAAACTGAACAATGTATTGGAAGAATGTGTTTAAAAAGAAATATCAAACGCTTTAGTAATTTTATCTAAAACTAGCGGCCCGCCACAGATTCGTACGCGTGATATACCCGATTCGTTCATTTCCTATTGATTCTGTGCCCGTATTGGGCGAAGCATGATATTATATAGCCTTCCTCGTTAAATAGAATGCAATGCAAAACAAAAAAAAACGATTTAGTTCGTTTTTAGATTAGCGCGTTCAAACAAACAAATTCTTCAGCTTTAGTATTATACGTAATAATATAAGTATAGAAAGTATAGATAATGAGACAGCAGATTGTACTGAACTTTGGACCCATTTATTTATGTTTGTCACGTGACATGTGCAATTGGATTAATTGATTTACGCAACTCAACAAAAGTGAAGAAAATAGTGAGCAATCTTAATTCGTCAGTTCTTTTATGTGACATCATTTATGAAATTGCACAAATACGTTCCATGTTTTTTCCCCGACATGATGATCCTAAATAAGAATATTCTTTTTTTATCATCAGTTACTCTTATCTGTTAAATTATCCCATTGAGATTTGGATAGATTGATGTAAATTTTGGGTATCGTGATCGTTCTAAGACAAGAATACAAATCATAACCCTCAGAACATACCATAATCACAATTACATATAAGTACGTACAATTAAAAGATAAGAACGATTATGTATTTAACGTCATAGCCTAGGTGACGATGTTTTTGTACGGTTAACAGCACATTCAAGGTAAACACTTGCGGTTCGATATTAGTTCTTATGATCACGTCTTAAGGGCGGTGCAAAGTCCAAAATGTACTTGTTAAGTATGACGGTCTTCCGTCGTACACACTCTCACGTATTTTTTTTCCTGTGGGCTGACTCAACAACATTAGAAATAATTCCGATTCGGCAAGTCATTGTCTCTGGCTAAACATTTACGAAAATAATGAGATGAATCATAGTTTTCGAATTTTAATCCGATTCCGATATTTTGTGAATAGTGGTGAATACGTATGCAGTTTTCAACGCAATTTGCCCTTAGCAAAACATAGTCAATTGACTATTATAAATTATATCTAGATACAAAGTTGGCTGGATATAGTACCCACTCTTTTACTGAACTCCTAATTCCGTTCTATGGTAGGACAAATGCCTGTTTTGCATTTTATAATAGATATTAGCTTTATATAATATATTCTGATGCAACTAAGCCGAAGGATGTGTGACCGACGATGACTAAACATTTATGAGATGAATAGAGATTTATATTTCTATCTTTAAAGGGTCCTTTAAATGCTGCGTCATCATAGCGTATGTTATGATGTAAATTGGAAACCAAATTGGGAAGGTGCGGGGAGTGGATTATTACAGGGTAACTACAGGGAATCGATAACGTCAACACATAATACGTATATTTTATTTGCGACCCCATTTTTATATATTTATTAATAATTAGTTGATTAAATGGGCCGTTATTGTTTAAAATCGGAATACCATGGCACTATTAATATGCGACGGAGTGCGGGGGATTTCAATGGGGATTCCCCGCTCTTCTTAGAGAGGAGGAGCCCCTCAAACACCGCTACCTTTCGTCCAGATAGCCTGCTTTAATGCATTATTCTCATTAAACTCTGATTGCTGACAATATATCCAAAATTTAACTTCAATTTCTAATAGATAATCTGAAATCCTCAACACTGGCACTGGCAACCCTGCCTAAAACCACAATATTTGGCATCAATGTGCGTGCAGCTGCAGTTGTCAAATTAAACCTCTGATTACTTTAAGATTTTAATCAAGATACGGAAAATGGAGGGTTTGTTTACTATTGACGGTGTAAACTTGTTGATCGCTCTCAGGGGAAATCTCACCCTGTGTAACTAAGAGACCCAAACTAGCGGCAATTTTTAAAGACAACTATAATTACATCCCCGGAATTGCAATTAAATCCCTGAATAAAACGCATCTCGTGAATTTCCATTAAGTCCCTGAATTATTATTAAGTCTTGATAACATGTACCTATATGGCTTTTGAGTTCCAGATTTTTTTACAATCATTTTGTAAACTTCCTGGTTCCCATCAATAATGTTTCGTCATCGATTCTCATTATAACAATGTGTAATAATCCGAGATTATGTAACAATACGCATAATTTAAATTCCTGTTGTGTATAATAAAAACTTAAAGAATTTCGCGATCCATTTTAAAAATTTAAAATAAGCTAACCGAAAGGTAGGGCAGTAAGTAGTTCGAATTAACTACTAAATAAAAATGGTGTCCTGTTGTGTATGTTAGAGAGGGAGAGTGTCAATACGGAATTTGGAATTGTAACAATATTGTAACAATATGTAATAATAACAAAACGATAGTTCTGCTCTACTCTTTGTAGTGAGTCTTCGCACGTGCTTAGACATTGGAGATTAGTCACCTGATTACGTGATGTCGACCCTGCCTGGCGTTCTATTGCAATCTAAAGAATTTTCGGTAAAGAAAAGAATAAAAATGGCTACGCATGTCTACTATTTGATGTGATTGTAACAACTCAAAATATTTCAAGCCAATGTTGGATCAGTTCGTCTTTGCATAAATTTCAACATTGGTTGGAGTGAAGTGAATAAATTATTATTTATCTATTATCATTATTATGTGAAAGAAAACCAATTTATTCATTCATGAACAATTTATTTTAGCAGCGTTGCGAATGTATGATACCTACTTTAATTCATATTTGAATAATATACTAGCTACCAGCCCCAGCTTCGTACGGGTGCATGTAAATACAAATGAAGTTTTCGGGTTTACCGTACATGTATGTATGGATTATACATATAAACCTTCCTCATACATGACTCTATCTATAAAAAAAAATCGCATAAAAATCCGTTGCGTAGTTTTAGAGATCTAAGCATACATAGGGACATACAGAAAAAGCGAATTTGTTTTAAACTATGTAGTGATGATGTAGTCTGTTAAAGTCATATAATAAATATATTTATAGCATAAGTTTTATAATACAATACTTAACACTGCTTTTAATCAGGTATGCACAGTAACTTCTTTCGGTTTATTTTTAAAGTCCTTCTAAAGTTAACAATATGCATGTTCAACAGCGACTTGACTTAACCTACGACATTCGACGCTATCTATTGTTTCCAACATTATATTTATTTTGTGAAATGTTGATGAAAATAATGCAACCCAATGTAATACCATTCAAGTCATATAAGCTAAATCACGACAGTTGTTAAGTTTATTCAATTTAAATTCAATTACTCCATGGTGCTTTTACGACACCGCGTCGGTGTTCCACAGGAACAATTGTTAAAAGCCCACGCACCTTTCGATTCCATTAGCGTTTAAATATTGAAAACGTTTTGACGACACGCTGTTCGTTTACTTTTAAAAGTCTATCTAAACCAAGGTTACGCAGGAACTATACATACAATACGCCAAAGATGCTTAAGATGTGAAGACTTTTAAATTTTGGTAGAATATTACGTAACATTCTTCCTTGTTATGCATTAGTGTAAGCTATAGCTAAGCTCCAGATTAGATAAAAAGTTTATCCCTGATGACTTTCATATTGCAACATAAGCTTATTTTGTGCATCTTCTTGACTCATAAATCCAGTTTAACCTAGCTCACATAAAAGAAATGTACCTACTAAACGGTTAGTCATGATGATTGACGAAAAATTAGTTGCATCAAAATAAAGAATTATATCCCATTTACATAAACAAATATGATGTTAGATCGATATACGAGTCATATACACTCATGTTAGTTACGAATTTATCAGTTTGACAGACTAAACAAATACAACCCCATTTCCATTCAGACCAGTAGGCAATTATTTAGGTACCTAAATTACTTCAAACTAGAAACCATCTGATGCAAGTTGAGTCCATTTTGAGCTATTGTACATACATGTTTATAGGACAAGTAAAAGTGTCTTTTTTTTAAGTTTTGGCAATTTCCCTAAAAGAATTTGGCAATTTTAATTCATCTTGGGATGGCATACCTACCACCCCCCATCCCCGTAATAAGTTCGCCCCTACATAAAGTAAATTTCTAGCTGCGGCCTTGCTTTCGACTAGTGAAAAGCATTTCGCATGTGAAACACTTGGCAATATTCCATTTCCCCCCAATGCTATCGATCCATGGTCTGCTCGGAGCATACGGATTCGCGACTCTTCAAGAAAGATTCTGCAATTTTCATTAATTGATCAAAGCACCATTAATGCGGTCAAACAAGGTGTGCGACAAGGCGAAACTATTGCTCCTTATTTGTATAATTTGAATTACAAATATATTGCAAGACGATACGTATCGGATTCGAGGTTTCGTATTTTTTGACACTTGCAGATTATAAAATTACTAAACGGAAGTATCAACTTACTGTTTACTCTTTACAGTTTCTGCAGATTTTATAATTTACAACCATACGTGGCAAGTTTTGTCATTTTCTAATGCGACAGTCAATGTGATGGTCGATTTAGGGTGTACGATTATGAAAAATCTTAAACTTCGAAAAATGCTTCGCCCATTTTAAATTACTTGAGTTTCTTACTATTTGATACCGCCATTTGGTCAGGTCAACTAACAAATAAATACCGACAAAATAAAAATAATTAATTAAACCAAAAATTTAGTTTTTATGTTCGTCATCTGCCTACGTTTTTGGTATTTTATCAAAGAAGATTTGGAAATTACTCATTATATTGCACCAAACTGGTCATACTGCAATAATATTGCAATTACAATACTCATTAATAGAGTAATTAGTTTTTACGCGCATCTGCTAGACTTAATAGTTTCTGAACTGTCCCCAAACCTACCTTAATAGCAGTATTTAGCATGACAAAGAAAATGTTAACTAGGTTAAGGTTTTAAGTTGAAACTTTTGAAAAGTTACTGTTATAATTTAGAATATTTGTTTGTCTGTCGCTAGATTCCTCAATTTAACAATTACTTATTTTAATTCTGGTGTTAAAGTGTATATGGATGAGTAACATCCACAATCTAGAATGGAAGGCAGGATTTTATAATGACAGACTTTACCAACAAAGAGTCACATAAATATATAAATAGGGTAAGTCAGGGGTAGTTGGCCATAGTTTTTTAAAAGTGTTATAGAAACAAAACTATGTACATGAATGTAAGTTGTAATTATTATTTGAATTAAACTTTGAACCATAAACTAAAGGTTTTTAAACAAAAAATGTATCTCTTTAAATATAATCATACTCAAAATTAACATAACATAAAAATCACAATTGGCCATCTCACCCAGAGTGCCTGGGAGAGATGGCCTTAGCAGTAAGGGTAAGTTAGCCATCAGTTATTCTTACTTTACTCCTTTTTCACCAAGTACCTCTTATTTTTGATATTATGTTTCATCTTTTTTCCGCATTTGTAGTACATATTATCGAACTCTGTGCAATGTTTGTGCCCTCAGAATTTACGAATACTACACTGGTCACAGTCTTCGGCGAGAAGTGTTTCATAGTAATTTTTTCCACAGCCGACACAGATATTTTGTTCTCCTCCACGTTCTTCATTTGAAACATCGTGTTATACTAGTTCTTCATCATCATCGCGTCTATCAGACAATCTTCGTAACGATTTTATTTTTCTCGAAACACTTTTCGTTATTTTTAGTCCTATTTTCTTTTTTAAAATTTTCACTCTTATGTAGTTTTAAGTCAATCTTGATTGTTTTTCAAAGTCTTAGCAATTTGTAATTATTTAACATTTTTAGCATATCCTAACATCATCAATCGTTAAAATAAAATCTTTTGCTTACATTGATTTGATATGGTTTGTAAGTTTATTTTCATTTTCTTTGCCAAATAAGGAGCTTAGACCCATAAGTACTTTCTTGTCGTTTAAAACATCTTCACTCAAAATCCCTACCTACCGCTTTTCTCTTGTATTTATTTTGCATCCAAAGAAATGTGTCTTAGTATAAAAATATGCATTCACATATATTAATAACTAGCGGCCGCTCGCGACTTCGTCCGCGTGGATTTCGGTTTCCATAAAAACTTTCATAATAGTTGCAGCGTGAAGTTATATAGCCTAAAGCCTTCCTCGATAAATGATCTATTCAACACAAAAAAAAATTTTCAATTCAAACCAGTGGTTCCTGAGATTAGCACGTTCAAACAAACAAACAAACTCTTTAGCTTTATAATATTAGTATAGATACGGCCATCACACCCTGACAAAATATGGCCATCTCTCCTAATTTTCTGGGAGACATGGCCACACCGGACATATGACACAATATGCGCGCTATGGGTATTATTTTGAGGTTATTATTTAGCACGACTCATAAACCATCACCAAGTATTAAAAGACATGAATTTTTAGGAAATATTGCACAATTACAGCAAATAACGTCAACTTATTAATTAATTTTCACATTACGCAAAACATAACTTAAAAGATTTTACTTATTTTAAGCTTTTTTTTCGCCAATATTTTTGCGTACAGTTGTTTGCACACACGACTCAAAGCGAACTAAATGAGCGCTAGCGACATCTAGTAAAATTTAATGGGTTTTTTTGGACTAGGCCATCTCTCCCGTAAGGCCAACTACCCCGGATTTACCTTATATTTAGTTAGCCTGGATGTTAAGGATGTTGAAATTTCAACATCCCTAACATGCAGGCTAACCCCTTTATAAAATCTTTCACAAGCGTATTTATTAAGCGTTTAATATACATATATGTAGTATGTATGAACTTACAATAAAATAATTATTTAGTTATACTATAAGTATCTGGTGGTTTTGGTAACCAAGTTTAGATTCAAAAGAAGATTCTAAATACAAATTGCGTTAATTTGGTTTAAGCGATTTCAATCCGGAAATTTTGATATAAAGGATGGAAAATACGAGTAAGATCGGCATATCAGTAGTCAAGACGTAGCTGAAGAACTGGGAATTGACCGCAAAACAGTTTTGGCGCATGTGAAAAAAACTGGAAGTTGGGGTTAAAAAAGCTTGTCATGTATGTACCTTTCGAGCTCACTGAAAGAATCCTAATGAAATTCGGATTCGATGGTACGACCAAAGGAGCTGTTACCTTTGGTCGTACCATCGAATCCGAACTCTACTATCTGCGAACATGTACAACCTAGTTGGCTGAAAATCACCAAGGTTGCGAATTTCAAGATTGATTTTATGCCAAAAAAAAATTCAAGCTATAATGATGACTCTTAGTTTATACTTTGCAAAATTTGTACGTTAATAAACTTTGACAGGGCAGCGCACAGAATTCTATACTTTTTTTGTAATATTGCTTTTTTTGAGTTCTTTTTTTTATTTTTTTGTTTATCAGGAGTCTTCATTACGCTGTTATCAAAAAATAACGAATTTGTCAAATAATTTAATGAAAAAATGTAAGTGAATCGTCATTGAGAACGTACAATCATGTCCGGGAACGTTTCCAAAATGACCGTTCTCGAAATGACGATTTCAATAAGCGCGCACTTTGATAATCCAGCAGCCATCTTAAATGCGACCTGACTTTGTCAATAGTATTATATTTGAGGTTACTTTGTTATTCCGGGTTGTAAAAAAGAATCACATCAATAATTAAATGTAAAAAACACGTTCACGAATTGACGGACTATTGATGTACGCTCTTCGAATAATGAATTAAAAGGTACTTACCACTTAGATATTAATTTATTTGCCGATAAATATACTGACAGCCGGCTTTGTTGTTGTTTGCTTCTTCACTCACGGTTGACACAGAATAGCTGCGTAAAACTTAAAACTATTTTTGTTCGGTTATCGATACGTTCACTGAAATGACTTACGCGCTATCGGACAAACTATTTTTGCATTTTTGCAATTAAAAAAAATATCTCTTTCAGTACCCTTTTCGAAACTATATTTTGTATAAAAAATACGGTATACCAAGTTATGACAGAAGTTTAATTCCTAAAATTTTTCATTAATATTTTGGACTTGTTGTTAAAGATCCTGCATTAGGACGCGTTCCCGGAATGACTTTCTCTGTATTTATATTGATTTAACTAAAAATGTACTTCTTAAATAAATTGTATTATTTGATGTACACACAAAACAGGTTAGTTGTAATATTTTATTAATTTTTCTTTCTCAATAAAGTCAGGATTTAAGGCATTAAATTACTAGCAAAGCCAATTCTGCACCTTGATGATTTTGAGCCAGTTGTTGTTGTGGTATGTACAGCTGAATTCGAAAAATATGAAGGGCATGCTTTCCTTTAAGTATAAGTAAATGAACTTCAGTGAGTTCAATGCTTTTTTGTCATTAATTGACATAACGGTCGAAGTAAAAAATTATAGGTACATATAATAATAATTTGGTTACCTTATGATGAATGTAAATGTTGTAATTATTTTTTCATTTAAACTTGATTTGAATTGAATAGTTTGTTGAAATATAATGTAAGATTTTGGGCTTACTTCAAAATCAGATCTTAAATCATAAAATTATATTTTACTAGCTGTGCCCGCGACTTCGTTCGCGTGGCCTACATCCTTTCATGGTCGGTTTTACCCCTATCTCCCCTAATATTCGAAACAAAAAGTAGTCTATATTTTAATAGAGCTATATTTGTGCCAACTTTCATATCTCTAACTTAAAAAGTAAACATTTTCCCATATAAACTTTCAAAGGTGGCATTACTTTCTAACAAAAAGTAGCCTAGTTATGTCTGTTCTTGAGGTTCAACATATACCTATGCCAAATTTCATCAAAATCGGTTGAGAGGTTTAAGCGGGAAAGCGTAACAGACAGACAGACAGACAGACAGAGTTACTTTCGCATTTATAATATTAGTAGTGATTAATGTAGAAAATAAGACACCCAATCTGAAGCAATTAGACCGCCTGGTCTTAAGTAATCACCGTTGCCAATCACTCATCTTCATGTATCACCAAGGTGGAAATACCCCACTGGAATAAAAACATTTTGTGTGTGTGTGTTGTAATAAAAATATTATCCCATGTGTACTAAGGAAGTTACTTGCTACAATAAGCAAATTTACAAAACACATAAAACTACTTAGCTAAGTAACTGGAAAGTATTGCAACAAAACATTCTAGCCGTATTATACCTACTGCATTTGTATCAATTCACTTTTAATTGGCAAAACTTGACAGTTTTTGAAAAAGTATTGTAAAATGTGCGCCCGTTCATTTTATATCCCAAGCAATTCGATTTATCTGGAAATAATCTAAATAACCAGAGAAAAAATAAGATTTTGTGTAACACATTTAAAACGCGCGCGAAAACGCCTAGTCGCGTCATTGTTGCAATTATGACGTCAACGTCCTAGACAACGAACCGATACGCATAGAAACGACTTAATTAAGATAAATGGAAAATGTTTCAATAAATTCTTTATACGATTAGAGACACAATAATTCAATTTAATCGGTAAAATAATCATTGTTTCGCCACATTAAAATAAATAATTTTCGCCGACAGCTGTCATTTTCGAACTGCAATGGTGGTTTCCGTTTCAGTTCTTTTGTTCCACAGATAAAAAAACTAAAATTTATTTTGCAAAAATAAAATACTAACTATGCTTTTAATTAAAAAGCAAAAATGTAAAATGATTACTTAACTAATAAGCTAACATATCTAACACTTTTCATATTTTATTGTTAACACTGTCAAGTAGCCAATTGCAGACTTGCATTTTAAAACAGAAGGTCAAGCAATCACAACACAACACAAACTATGAAGTAAATTCAATCACTTCATTGACTAGAATCTATAATAATCATTTGTGTTAAACACATAATAAATAAAAAATATTAAAAACCCCTCCAATGGAATTTTGCTTGCAAGCTAACAAAATCCAATTTACCTCTAATTTGAGTTCTTTGAGGGGTTCAAAAGAAATTTCAGTCATAGTAGTAAAATAATAATTATAATTTTTATAATTAGAATAAATAAATCATCTTGATATCTACAAACACCCCCGTAAATTGGATAGTGTTTTTTTCAAATTGTATTACTGAAGGGACTTGGTACTTGGTTCCAACTTGTATTGTGTATGAAAATTTACATGACTGAAAATAAACTTAAAATACTCTACATGCTGTACACCTAGACATTCTCAATGTTAAATAAATAAGTAGGAATGTATCTGCTGATAAAAACATAGGTATCTACAGGAAAAAATTATAAAGGTTTGAAGAATTTTGGCAAGATGTTATTTCTGTGACACAGAACATCATTGGTAACCATTAAAGTTAAGGTGGTACAATGTCTGACTTACAGTGACAGTGTACCTTAAAATCAGAGTTGATGTTAGGGTAGGGTGCAATAAGTCCAGGGCGTCAGAAATTTACTCTAAATTAGGCACCCCATAGCCAAAATATAGGATCCATCACTTGAGGAGGCACTTGAAGAAGGTTACTCAGGGTACCGGTAATGCTAAAATCGGCAATGTTTCAAGTGAATGCCCTTAAAATATTACTAAGATGTTTACCCATAAAAGTTTAAATAATTACAACATTACATTGTGGCCTTGAAAATATCCTAAAAATAGACTAGACTTTACTTGTTAGAGACATTTCCAATTGTAATTAATGATCAAATATCTGAAGATCCCACCAATTCAAGGACGTTTTACGTAACTTAGTTTATTTTATTTTTATCAAAACAGCTTACCTGCCAGGGTAAATCTGTCCATGTAGTTGATGAGGTTTACAAAACACAATATTCCGACAGTCATGTATTCAACGAAGGTGACATCTCTCAGACTTTCGGATCTCCTTGACTGCTTCTCTTGAAGAAGCGCCGTCGCCGACTCATTATCACTATTAATCACCAACTGCTGATTAGAAGTGTTCGGAGTAATGCTACTCTGGTCCATCGTGCTTACACTGCACACAATACTGTCCTATAGGATTTTAGCAATTTTCAGACTATGCAACCAACCCCCGAAATTTTCAAAGTTAAAAAGAAACAGTTGGAAAGTATTCAACAAGAGTTTACGGAACTAAAATCAAGTTAACACAGGCGTTTATTATCTTTAAACTAAACTAATTAAAAACTATTAACATTTAGCAAATGGTTTGGTGAAATTACAAAACTCAAAAGACATGACGTTAACACATCATGAATGGTTTACTTTCGTGACGTGACGTTTGCGTGTCCGTGGACGACGGGAAGACTACTGTCGAATCGAATGAAGATAGTAATGAATGAATGAGGCCTGCGTCAGTTCTTCCAGTCACTCGCCACCACGACCCGGAATGATTTGAATAGGGTGGTGCGAGTAACATAATTATCGACAGTTCTGGCACTAGTAAAATCAATGATATCACCATGAGTAATGTAAGTAAGTACTCGTGTTATATTTTGAACAAGACCATTCGCTATTAATTTTTTTTTTTCAAATATCAGCGAAATACTTTTTATTACGGGATTCCGGAAAAAGACCTATTTCAAATTAACTGAATACTTTAAAAGTTAACACAAAGGGTTCAATTTTTACTTAAAGTTCAAGGCCTTTACCGTCAGCTCAAGATAAAGAGCAATATGGATGATGTAAAAGCTATAGCTATGTCACAGAGTAAAAAAATGCTATGTTCTGTGTAGTATGACGTCACACTTCTTCAATGGATAAGTTTTTGGTTTTTGACAACAGTCGGTCAACACAGTTAATATTTGAGGTGTTTTCTGATATACATATATATTTTTATTTAGACGATTTTTTTTCATAACCAGTATGGTATTTTTCACGTAAGATGATTATTACTGCGGTGGTAATTTGCGCTACTAATACTGATTTATATTTTTTTATATTCAATATTGTTTTAAAACACGCATAATGTGATTTGAAACACGTCTACAGGTGGGACTCAACGTTGTCGATTTTGTGCCGTCACCTTTTACATTTCAAGTGTTCGTGACCCATGACATGCTTTATAATTAAATAATTCTTCACCTAGTATGGTGTATTTGAAAAACATAAGGTTTAGTTTTATTATATGTTTTATTCTTCAGTGTAAATATTCAAAAGAATTAAAATAGGAACAATCTCTCCATATCGTAATATTATTGTCTTTGTCGAATTATAAAGATGTTTACTTAACGTGGATGTTTTAGGATAAAAAATATTGATTCGTTTACATTATAGAAATTCAATGAAATTTTTGTACATGAAGTGCCGCAAGAATCATTGTACAGTAATGTGCACTAACATGTAATACAAACTCATTCTAAAGTAAACCTTACGATAGTGTCATAAGAGCTATATGGTTCACATTATATTGCTCGTAACTGTACATGAAAAATACTACAATAGTGTACTAAATAGATTTTTTAAGTACAAAATTGGAATGAACTAAAATAATCTAAAAATATCACAAGTTATAACAATAATTTAAAAATATTTATCCTTATCCTTACTAATATTATAAATCGGAAAGTGAGTTTATTTGTTTGTTTGTTCCGCTTTCACGCCGTAACTACTGAACCGATTGCTTTGAAATTTTGCAGACGTAAATTTAGAAGTCCGGTTTAAATAATAAGGTACTTTTTATCCCGGAAAAAATTATATTCCCGAGGATAAACAAAAATATAGTTTTCTTGATGGATGAATTGGAGATGGCGCTGTGTGTCGTTTAAAACAAGGTAAAATATTGCAAACGAATATAAACATGTAAATTAAGAAGCTAAATGATACGATAATGAATCCCCGAAAAAAAGGAATTCCCGAGGGATGACGTACAATTTGATTTATTGTCTAAACTGTTTTTTTTACATCTACTTATATACTATAGTGTACCATTCAGTTTTTTTTAACAACTAAACGTATTCAGCGTTACATCGCGCTTCTTAGATTTTTCCGTGGAAATGAAAAGTTTTCTTATAGTTGTGCTTTATACCGCAACATAACCGAAATCCACGCGGGCGAAGCCGCGAGCGGAAAGCTAGTTTAATATAAACAAGACTGACACAAACGATTGAAACTGTAAATATGTACAACCAAAAATGTTCTTAACTATTTTGTATATATATTCAGTCATGGATCAGACTAAGACGGGTTGTTATATCCAGAAAACTGTTTTTATTTCATAATTTAATGTTGCACAGTTTTTGGGGTTTCTACATTGTCATGCTTACGTGTGGTAGTAAATAATTTGAATTAATGTAAGTCGAGTTATCGATATTATGTACAGGCACAATCCTATGGGATTGTTTTTATTTTCATTCAGTTTACGAATGAATGATGTATGAACGCAATCGGTGTAACCTGTGCTGCAAGTTAATCGAGAACTCCTTAAAAAGTGGACAATTTTAATCAGTTTAGGTAATTTGTAGGGACGTAAGAAAGATACGGCAATGCGCAGATAACAGAGATTATTTAATTTAATCAAAACATCAAATTTTGTTCGTTTGAAGGGAATTAAAAGTTTAAAATTAAGAATAAAACTGCAAACAAAAAAATTTTAGAAGTAGCGTATTTGGCTACCTGACACACATATTTATTTGAACATATCTATAGTAAACTTTGAGTGCAAAAGTTGTATTTATGATGTCATGAAAATACTACCAAAATTAACAAAAGTGTTTAATGACACAAATCAATCATCAATCATCATAAACATAAACATAATCAATCATCTTGACTTGAGATTTTGGGAACTTAAACATTTAATCATGCAACCCTAGATGCAAACCAGTCATCATTCACCCATTCCGTTTTGCTTGTGTTCGTCGAATATGTAGGGATGTCGGAAGTGTCGATAGTTCGATTTTTTAAATGTATATTTTTTTTTCTTTTTTTTTATGTTTTGGCTCTGCACTATCTGTGCTTTAGCCACGGACAAGGTTTATGATATACATTTTGCGACAAAGGTAAGGAAACGGTAACTTAAATACGGATTATACGGAATTTTGGGAAAAGGATCAGGTAGGTAATTTATATTTTAATATTATTATATGAAATATACATACATAGAATTCTATAAATATTTATATCATTAGAATGTAATAGAGTACTAATACATGTAGGAAGAGGAATTTTTAGGGAAAGGAGATGAAACAAGAAATCAGAACGGTCATATAAGGAGCACGCAAAGAAAATATGGTTGAGGTCTCCCACGTCGATACCACATTCGCATAAGTCGCTGTGGTGACCAGCATGTGCATTCTAGCCAGGTGGGCAGGAGTACATACGTGACCAAGCCTCATTCTAATTATAATGGTAGTTACAGATTTAGAAAAATATATTTTAGCAAACCAGGGTTTTGATGGAATAGAGGGTTGAATGTATTTAAAAAATCTACCTTTAGTTTGGCTACTGGATTCCCACATCTCCTCCCAAGAATTTTTGAGATGAGATTTTGGGAGGGCCATTAAATCATGACAATAGTTAGTATATGGAAAAAGATCACCACTATCCACCGCATCGTTGGCCAGCCTATCAGCTTTTTCATTGCCATAAATATGGTTATGGCTTGGGATCCAAGCAAAATTTATACATTGTTTTTTAAGCTCACATTCATAAAGTAATTTCCTACATTGAATAATAATAGGGTACATTGTATTATTCTTAAAAGGAAATTTTTCTAAAGATTGTAGGGCACTTTTTGAATCTGAGAAAATAATTGTTTTGTTTAATTTCATAAGGATAGCATATTCTATCGCTTTAAAAATACCGAAACACTCTCCAGTAAAAACAGACGTCTCAGGCGGTAATTTAACTTTTTGAACTATATTGTATTGGTGGTGGTATACTCCTACACCGACATGGCTAGTCAAATTATGTTTGGAGGCGTCAAATGTATATAGTTAATGATAAAATATTATCGAAAAGTAGTAAAATGATTATTTGAGCCATGGCATGATTCACGTCATGAAATATGAATTCCTATTAGTAAATACTAAACAATTTATAAAGTTGCTAATGGTCAAAAGTCACAGACAATACAGAAATTAGTTCCATTCGTTTCTATATTTTACAGATTTAAGAAACTTTTTTCACACAAAAAATACAGCCAAATACGTACATACTGTTTAGATTATTTTTTGTTCATAAATTGATACTTAGCTCAAATTAAAAATATAACTTATCGATACTTTTTTCGTCGTCAGAGTTCATTCATGGGTTCGATGCCGTTAAGTAGCTTATATATAATCTATGGCTGTAGTGCCATGGGTTGGTGGTGTGAGTGTGAGTGATGTTGTTCATTATATTATTGGTCTGTGGTTGTAAGTTGTAATTGAGTGAATGGACGCGAGTGACGTGTTTGCTAGAGACCGCAAAATACTGTAATGGCAAATTATTTATTTGTATTGTTTTTATTAAGTTTTGCTATTACTCTAGCGAAAAAATACGATGGCAATGAAAAACCAGAATGGGCTAAAAAAGATATTAGGGATTTTTCCGACGCTGATATGGAACGGTAGGTCTTCACCTACTTTACTTAAAAATAATTTCTGCAAAAACCTGAGTTTAATCGAGTTTTTGTCATAGGTTATTTGATCAATGGGAAGAAGATGAAGAGCCCCTGCCTGAAGATGAACTACCCGAACATTTGCGTAAACCTCCTGCAATAGATGTTACAAAGATGGATATGTCCAACCCGGAATCTGTTCTACAAGCAACTAAGAAGGGCCAAACATTGATGATGTTTGTAACGGTAGCTAATAAGCCGTCCAAAGCTAGAACAGAAGAGCTGACCAAAATATGGCAAGCAGGTCTTTGGAGCAACCACATTCAGGCAGAAAGGTTAGTGTAGTTTAAATATTACAAGTTTTTAAGCGACTATCTCAGTGGCTAAGGTCCCCAAAGTGCGAAAGGCCAATAGAAGACTTTAGTTTAAGACCAGTTGATTGGCACATTTTATTTAATAGGGTTTGATGATGGTTGACTCATATCAATAGTTAACTCCATTTAGGTGCACCTCGAACCAATCCCTCTGACTCGAGTTCAAAAGGCGACTGAAAATTTAAACTTCAAGCCATAAATAAATTATTTGATTTCAAACAATAATTTTATTTCTTACTAACTAAAGTATTGCTATAAATAAATAATATAAAAATCTAAGAATTGAAACTGATAAAAGTATACAACCATTCACCTTCATATGTGGATTTGAAATTGGGTTAAATCGAGTTTTGTTTTTTGTGAGTTGGTTAATCACTAATAGGGATGTCTCATTATTTGTGAATGGGGTTAACATCCCAACTATCAATAATTACTATCTTCCATATCCTATCTCAGATCACTACTAACTCTAAACATTTTTTACAGATACCTCATAGACGATGACAGAGCAATATTCATGTTCAAGGATGGATCTCAGGCTTGGACTGCTAAAGAGTACCTTTTAGAACAAGATGAATTAAAAGATGTGCAGTTAGAGAGTCAAACTTACACAGGCAAGAAACCCGATGTTAGAAACAAAGCAGTCAGAGACGAGTTATAGATCTGGTAGAAACTCTAGTCACAAAAGAGATACATAATTTTTATTTTATAATGTTTTTGTTATCTCTGTTTTGCGTTGAAAGTGCTTCACTTATCAAACATTTATTTTTATGACAGATATTGATGTAAATACTTACCTACACAGGCATAACATTGAAGTGTAATAATAAAAATAAAAGCATGAATTTGATAACTGATCACTTTGTTTAATGTATATAGATCACATGGGTAGATCACATTACAGTTACATATTTGTTTTAAATGAATTGTTAAGACTATGTCTTCTTCACATTGCTTGTAATAAAATTAAGTGAACTTGGAGAAGAGTTTATTTTAAAAGGCATCTGTGGCACGGAAGTGTTCTTCATCAATTGTTGAATAGATATGGCCCTCACCGCACATCCATTCTAAAATGTTCCTGTAAAATATTTGAGATCTTGTTTATTTGGTCAAATAAAAACTGCAAGTTGGGCCATTAAGGTTGGTTGGGTCGTGTAGCTCATGACCCAATTGTATGGTTGTCAGAATCAATCAAATCAGACACAATAGATAAATAATACAAGGAAATAATTTTTGCAGTGGCACAAAATTAACCCTTTGAATGCCGTCGACAGATACATCCAAAAACACAAAATGTGCCTGTGATGACAATGATCTTTATTTCCGTCTTTAATATCAGAGGGAAATATGATTGTGTTGTAAGCGTTTTTATTAAAAAATAAAAATTTGTAGGTCATAATAATATCTTAAACTTAATAGTGGATTTTAGTGGTAGTATCCCAGCAATTCAAAGCCAATTTTTAAATAACATGGCATCAACAACTTATGTAAAGAGTGCAATGCTTCTAGCAAAATTATAATATTATTCTGATGCAAAAAAATATTTACTAAGTATTTTTTTTTTATACAAAAAATATATTTTTCAGCCTTTTTGTCATTGAAATAGATTGAAAAATTTCTGCATCACATAAAATAAATGCTACTCAGATAATAATTTTTACACTTACTCAAATTCTATGAGAGCCATACGGTCCTTCAGTGAAGCGTACATGTCTTGTTTACTAATGCCCTGTTCCAAAGTTGAGCTCCGGATCATGTTAAACACCATCATTTGACGAGGATTTAATCCATTAACTGACCCGCTATTTTCAGTCATGCCCACCATTGAATTTGCTGGAAGTGTACTTGTATTTGTGGGATTGTCATTTACAGATTTCACCTGTAAAATAGTTATTTGATTTTTACTCTTATCACAACATATTACTTATTTAAAAATTAAAATATAACTAAATATAAAATTCAATTTTAAACAGGTTATGAGAGTTTCATGAAAGGAAAGATTATATGTAAAAGAACTGTACCTTCTTAGAATCTGCTTCCATTTTCACTTTATTATTGATGCACTGTAGATAATGAAATGTAATTGCATTTACATCTTTTATAGGGGTAATTTTAAATGCCATCAAGACTTTCTTTCCTTTATTAGTTTTGACATTACCATATATTTGGACATATTCATTAACCTGGACCTTTGGTGTAGATCTATCCTGGAAGAAAAGAAAAGTATTAAATATAATAGAGTGTGGGTTGGAAAGCGCTTAAAATAAGCCCCTATATATGATAAAACCCTAACATTCGAGTTATACGAAGTTTTTTAATATTCGTGAAATTTTTTCTAAGTCCCTTTACCCTTTGCTACTCCAACCAGTAATTACTTTAAATACTACTTTAAACTAACCAATTTATTACTTTTTTAAATCAGATCTCACTGAAATGTAAAACTTACATCTTCCTCCATAGCCTCTTGGTCAATCCACAGAACTGCTCTCATCCTCCCTGTTATGTCTTGGATAGTATAGGTTATCTTAGAGCTTTGCATTCTAATGTTTCGAATGCGAGCAATCAGAGACACAATTTGAATTTCAGTCCCCCAAATCTTAACTCCATCATCTCCACAATGTAAGGCTTGCTTGATGACAATTGGCGCCGTACGAGAAACTCTTCGACTCTAGAAACAGATTTGGTATTAGAACTGCATGCTACTAACTGTATCTTAAAAAGTAACTACACTTTCAGTGCTTAAAGAATCTTAGCATTCTGAGTTTTGCTAGTTATACATATTACAACAGATTGAGT
This sequence comes from Glyphodes pyloalis, assembly GCA_037074685.1. Lineage (NCBI taxonomy): Eukaryota > Metazoa > Arthropoda > Insecta > Lepidoptera > Crambidae > Glyphodes > Glyphodes pyloalis. The sequence continues at coordinate 10,097,659 of JAYKKO010000005.1, read as the reverse complement.
GAAAACAGCTTTCGAATACACACCGTTTTTTGTGCTTGATTCGGAGTGTTTACATTGCCAAATTGCCCAGGAGAGTTAAAAAACCCTCCACCCGCAGTAGATTGATCTGAAATTAATCAATTTTCGTAATCAGATACCGGTACCTATTAAGTTTTAGCAGCACATTCTTTATGATGCAGTACCGTTCCACATGATAATTTTCTAATCTAATCCACAATTTTTCTTGCGTTTTCTATATTTGTTTAGTAGTAGCGTAATAATTGCAATAAGTCCACAAAGAAGCAAAAATACAACGCCGTTTCTGAATTATTGACAGAAAGAGAAAGACAGATCAGGGGAAACAGAAATTCCGCCAAATTTGCAGTCACTATTCGGGATTGCCATTTCCAGTGTTATAATTTCCCCAAATGCGCAATACGTCAAATTTACCACATGAAACTACAAAAGTTTCGATACTGTTGATTGGCTAATAGAACACCGCACTCGCATTTTCAGCCAATCAGCAGCTAACGCATTGACTTTAATCGATTTTTACGTTTATTAAGAGTGCGATAATTTTTAGTCGCGTGGCATATGCTACTAGGTCTGCTAGCCTAGCTAGACTAGTGGTTGACTGCTAGTGAATATTGTTCTTCTTAAAATTTAACGTAGTAATCTTCATTGTACACACATACCATAATCCAAATTTAAAAAATAAACAAATTTTGCTCAGATTTCACTGATCTTTTATAGAACAACATTGTCGAAGAAGTTTGTTACTAAAAGGGACTCAAGTAAAAAGTAAATCACTATGCAAGTAAATACCAATTTCTCGAGCCTGTCAAAGTAAGATTAGGGAGTATGCGTGTATTTTTTTTATATTTTTATAATATTACTTACATCGATACATTATTGTAAAAAAATATAAAGTGCTAAAAAAACTAAAATAAAAGGGGGAAAAAAAATTATTAAAATAATGAACAAATGTTGGCACTATAAACGCCCGCTATCTGGGCGTCCTTTGGCGTGACGTCATAGTCCACATTTGTCAAACAATCAGTGACAGTAAATAGAAGAACTGTGCTCTGTAATTTGCATTATTTTTGTTTTTACGAGTATTTTAGCATGGATCAACAAAAGAAACCGACGTACAGGTATTGTATTGTACCAAAATGCAAAAATACAACAAAGAATGCACTCGATTAAGTGTTTTTTCTTGACCCCGAGAGGTAAGAAAAAAGTGGTGTAAAATCACGTAAAGAGACATGGTACCTCCATCAACTTATTTATATTGTTGTGAAGATCACTTTAACGTAAGTATTTATGACGCTTATAAACAACATTAACTAGTATTTTGTTTCTGTGATGCATTTAACATTTGTTAACCCAACTTCCTTATTAAGTGGTTAAAGTTTTGTGAGATGAGAGGTTACCCCTGAATAAACCAGTTACTCGCACTGACCCATCAAATAATCTACATTTATTTTTAATCCACATTTCATTTCATGTTTTAATTTATTATATTTTTTTGCAGGTAGAAGAGGATACAGATAACTAAATGGAGTACAAAATCATGACTTTACAAGAAAATCAGAAAACTATATTATGATTAAAGAAAGGTTTTATTCCTCACAAATTTCAGTATCAAAAGTTCACTAAGTTTCTGTCACCACCAGAGAGAAAAGGTTTCTTGAAGAGAAAACGACCTCCTTCTGTTTCCAAGTCTACCTCCAGTACGAAAGATGATGTAAAACAGTCAAAAAGAATAGCAGCATTAAGGATTTATTAAAAGAACGAGTAATTAATCGATTAAGAGAATTTCACATGAGAGAAGGATGTTTTAATAAAAAAATAGATTTATTAAATTTTGGTTTTTATTTCAGTTTGTCCTATTTAAATAAGACAGGAAAAATTGCCTCACACCAAAATAATGTACATTTTTATATATGTTTTTACAAAGCTCCTTGTCATAGTCTACTTCTATTATATAAACTTTCTTTGATTCTTCAAAATCACTTTGTGCTACACAAAATAATGCTTTCGTTTTATGGGAATAATGCATCTGTAACTGAACCTGTGCCATGAATTTTGCTGCTATTGTGTTATTTTCCAATGTACTGTCTCATAGATTTCTCTGATGAAGAACATTTAATAATCATAATGTAGTGTAGAATGGAATGTAGTGGATCCAATGTAATTCCACATTTGTTTATCTTTATATTTTTCCAACTCTGATTTGACTTCACTTTCTAACAGTCTTCCTCTTTTCATGTCTTTTAGTTTTGATGCTCTCGTGATGGCTTCGGTTAATGCTCCACCCATTAACTTGCAGTGCGCAGCCTCATATGCTTTTGATTCAGTGATCCGTGCATAGCGCAACTCGTACCATATGTACATCCTGAAAAATAAAAATACTGTCAATAAATCATCACAGTCAAATAAAAATAAACGATAAGACTAATAAAATTTACCTAATCTTAAAAATTGAGAGTAAAAACTATTTACCTTTATGAGCTGTACAGTCTTATATAGCACAGACAAGACAGTTTCTTCGGCCTCATTACAGGTAACATCTGGCGGACGTTGTGTTCAGGGGTTACTCGAGCTTTCACAATACATATATCGCCCTCTCGTTGAACTTGAACATATCCAACTGCTGAATCACCATATGATTCTCGTCCAGATCTACAAAAAAAAAACATAAATGTTAATACAGTGGGAAAGGATTATTAGAGATTATTTCACGGTGGTCACGGTTTATATCCTATAAAGTAATTCGCGAATATGATCAATGTTTAGATTGCTCGCAGCTTAACTGCATTCAATTTCAATGTAGTATATAAACTTTCGATATGTTCCCTTATTTGCATTTTAGGTTATGTTTTCGGTAAAAGTATAAATTGTTACAGAAAAGGCGTACTTACAAGATCGAATAAACATTAAATAAATCAAATATATATTTACCTTGCAGCTTTCACTCCTTTTATTTCAGCAGACGTAAAATCGGGATTAGACCCGAAAAATGTTGACATCATGAAAACATCAATTTTGGGGAGATTAGCTGATTGTTCCTTAACAAAACCGCTATCAGTCATTTTCCTTCGAGTTTTTTCTTACAACACAATGTAATATAACTTTGAAATATGTCTTTAAATCACAATAATCTTAATTAAATAACAAAAACACGACAAATTCTCATACAGTTGACAATGTTATACTAGACTGTTACGTCACTTTCAATCTGACCAATAGCGATGCGTTTCAATTACTTTGAATTTCCCGCTCGTTTTTTGTACTTTTATTAATTATTTTAGTAATTAAAACGATAATTAAGCGGAAAAAAATTGATGTAAGCGTGATTCTACAGCAACAAAGTTTATAAAAAATATATATTTACCCCTATTTAAATCACACGCATACTCCCTATTATTTAGTTCCGATTCTGGCAGGGTACAATTTTTAATTAGGTGTAATTTTTAAGAGTTGAAAAACGTGCCTAAAAAAATATTCTTCGCGCATCTGGTATCTTAACTTAAGTCACCACCAGTAACTTAGAAATTTACCATTTTTAGGGGAAATCCCACAAATGGAGTCCCTGGTTGAACTGACATTATGTTCCGGCTCAATGCACTGATATCCAAGCCACGGACATTTAAAAAAAAAAAGATATTTGTCAGTTACTTAATAAGTTTTGTTCAAAATTTGGTAATATTATGGAAAAAAAAACAATTTCATAAATATGCATACACCTAAACACACCTATATGACTAAGCTTTCAAGCTTATTTAATAAGCCAAATTTTAAGATAGGGAACCTTGGTTATTCTTTGTTTCTTCAATTTGACATTCAGTAACGCTCTGTACCGTTACAAGAAATGCCTTCTACTAATAATAGCTGTAGTTCATAAATAAAAAAAAAACAATTCAAAAACACAGAAAGAAGTGTAAAGCTTTTGTTGTTACTTAAATTTTCTTTGGTTTTTCTGAATATCTCTGCTAAAATAAAATATTTGCAGTAATGTTTCATAAATCAAAATATTACGTGACTTTCAAACGTGGTTTCGACGAACATAAAAAAGACATAACCGTCTCAATTGATAAAATTTTCGAAACAGATTGCGTTGTAAGTAACAATCGGCACAATTATCCAATGTTTTTGTAAATGCTCAATGTACAAGCCTAAAATGTTTGTTTCCAGAAAATAACTTTGCATGATGAAGATGATCCGGGTTTCTTGTGTGTTCTTAACATAAATCGGTGTGATTATGAAGAGCTCAAGAAACAACAAGGACTCTTGATAGATTTTGACAACTTTCCTGCACAACTTGTTAGACTACTACAACAGTGCGCATCAAACAATATGTGAGTATACATTTATTATAGTTGGAACCAAGGGAAATGTGTTTTATTTCAAGGGAAATTTTAATTAATAGTCATTAATTACTAGGCTACAGATGGGCCATAAATATGTGTAATGTATATGTGTATGTGTGTGTGTATATGTGTAATGTGTGGACGCGCTTAAATTTGAAAATCTTGACCAAATTGGTTAATTCTACGGTTAGAGTGCAGCATAGAGTGTGCAGCATTTGGGACTAATATTTTTTTATAAAAAATTATAAAACTTCATTTTAATTAAATGTTTGTGTTTTATATTATCATTATCAATTTGGAATATATATTTATTCTTCCAACATAATCTGGCTAAAAGGTCACCATTTTGAAATTACTCAATATGAACTGGAAAATACAGTCTGCGAGTGCCCCTTCTGTTTTTCACTCTCAAACGTTATCATTGAATCATAATGAAAATGGTATACCTATTGCTTGTGATTTTAAGGTTTCTTCAAATGCAACAAACTAACCCAATTCAGTATTTCTTTGAGATAATAGAGCATAATGAGTTCAAGCGCTTAGTGCACCTGTCCTTACGAACTGGGCCTGCAACAGATGGAGACATCAAACAGCATATGACAGAAACCATTATTAATTTGAAAGTAAGTTCTCACCATACTACAAAAATAGTCCCTCAAAATTTCCCACTTAAGGCATCTCTATCTTTCTGGCAAATACCTTTAACAACAATAATATATTAAATATTATTTTTAATATAAAAGTATAAAAAGAACCTTAAATAAATGTTTATTATTACATGTCAACTAACATGAAAAATAAAAGAAACCTTTTCATTATTATTTTGTTTGATTGTCATTAATTTTCTTAACTTTTTTCTTTTACTATCCAGAAAAGTTTATCAACTCATAAAAGTGCAGCATCAAGCAGTGATGCTATGTGGAATGACAAGTGTGTAAATCTTGAACGCAAAATACATGATTTGACTCATACTTTAAATAAAGTGGAAGAAGAAAAACTAAGAAGAGATACAGAATATCAAGAAATCTTAAAACAGGAGAGAGACAGGTTCATGCAGGTATATAAGGTTTGTCTTTATCACAAATTATTATCAAATTACTATTTATTTCATGATTACTATTTTTTCTCAGGAAAGAGTACAATGGCAAAAAAATACAGAAATGAGCACTAATACCCAGATTGCAATAACTCAAGAAAGTTTAAGTAGAAAAGATAAACAAATAGAAGAATTAAATTCAATTTGTAAGCAGTTAAAAGAAAATATAACCATTGTGGAGAATCAATTGGGGTTGGTTTACTTTCTAATTTCTTTTAGTTAAATTAGTATTGACTCACTTGGTATTAAAGTTGATTATAGGAGTATAAGTAAATCAAAATTCATAATAATAGACGAGTGACAACATCATGCTCCTCAAATGAGCTTTATTGCGCTGTATTTCATAAATTTTTATTTATTTGCTTAATTTGAGTAAGATTTTGGAAATCTTATTGAAAGATTAATTAAAAGAATTGTATTTGACTGAGTCATCACCTTTATTGTTAGGTTCTCCTTCTCAATATTTCAGATGAAAAACATTGAAGAAAGTTTTGTAAAGTACATGTTGCATGTAAATAAATGTGACCTATGTATTAATATGAGAAGTTTTTAATAAGTTTTATTTCATAGTGACAAATCTCAAAGGATAAATGTATTAGAAAAAGAAGTACAAAAAACTCATATAGAGGTTGCTACTCTGAAGGCAAGAAATGCATCTTTGGAAAGAGAATTAATGGACAAAGAAAAACAGTGCACTCAATTAAGCAGTAGATGTTCATACTTAGAGCAGGTAATTTGGACAAATGGTTATGCCATGAAATGTTTTGGTCCTATATATTTAACAGTTTTACACCTACTGTTTTTCTATTACAGACTTTAAAAGATAGTTCAGACACTATAAAAGATTTAAATACATCGCTTCAAATAGCAAAAAAAGAAAAGGTATGTATTTGTTTTCAAATGTGAAAGTATATCTGTCTAAATTACACTATGCAAACAAAAATACAAGTTTTTCCTCTTTATAATAGTAGTGTAGATGATATGTAAAGTAAAATTTGTTTGGATTGTTATTATGTTTTTGTTTCAGATCAGTTTAGAAGAGCGTTTAGCTCTCAGTGAGTCGTTAGCAAATAAAAACAATGAAGCTGCTCATTCTACATCAGAACAACTCTTAAAAGCAAATCAAATTATATCAAAACAAAATTGTGATCTTATAGAAATGAAAGAAAAAGTAGGATATAAAATTTATTTTTCCATTTAGTACATTATACAATAATTAGACATTTTTTATTAGTAATATTTTTTTCTATAATATGTCGTTAGCAAATAAAAACAACGAAGCTGCTCATTCTACATCAGAACAACTCTTAAAAGCAAATCAAATTATATCAAAACAAAATTGTGATCTTATAGAAATGAAAGAAAAAGTAGGATATAAAATTTATTTTTCCATTTAGTACATTATACAATAATTAGACATTTTTTATTAGTAATATTTTTTTCTATAATAAAGAGTAATTTATATATTATTTATTAGATGATTAAATCAAATAAAAAATCTATTCCAGCTTTTATGTAGAACCGCTATAGCACTAGAACAAGAGAAAGTAATTGAGAGGACTAATACAGAAATGGAGGGGCTAAAATCTGAAATAAAATTATCAAATCAAAATATGGAGAAAGTAAAGGAAGAATTAAAAACAATGACAGAGAAGTATAAATCTAATGAGGAAGCACTTAAGGAGCGAGATGAGACTATCAAAAATAATAATATGGGTAAAATAGTCTCATTTAAAATGCATCAAATAACACTCTCCTGGACAGCAGGAGTGCTTGCATGCGACTGGTTTTAAATTCATAGAGTTTGTTGTCCTATTTTTTTAAAGCGATAAATTGCAGAGATTTATATTTTAATTTTAGATTAACAACTTCCGTATATACGTGGAGTGAGTGCGTGGTGCTGTACTAAACACCAACGCGTGTTTTATTATCTGAGCCAAAATAATTAAGTAGGTCCGTAGTTGAAAAAATATATTATTACCAGAAAATTATAAACATCAGGAGCATATAAAAGCTATAAGTATTATTAATACAAAAATTTTATAAGTTAAAATTTATTTTATTTTTAAAAATCTAATTTTAAACAAAAAAAAAGCAAAATAAATTTTGTCTTAAAAACGGTTAATGGTTGTTTGGGACGATTGGCTGTCAAGTAGCCAAGTTCTGAGAAAGCATTGATAAATGAGCGCTGGTGCATTTTTTTTATTTCTTGCATTCCATTGAAATAAAATCATAAAACAAACAAGTTTTATGGCTATAGATACAAGAACCCTGTAAGGGTATAGCAAGATTAACAGTTACATCATGCATGACTTACTCCTGGTTTAGCCAAATTAGTCGACAGCTGTCATTTGCGAATTGGCTACTTGACAGTGTTAACAATAAAATATGAAAAGTGTTAGATATGTTAGCTTATTAGTTAAGTAATAATTTTACATTTTTATTTAAAAGCATAGTTAGTGTTTTATTTTTGCAAAATAAAATTTACTTTTTTATCTGTGGAACAAAAGAACCGAAACGGATTTCCGAATTGCAATGCAATTCGGAAATGACAGCTGTCGGCGAAAATAATTTATTTTAAAGTGGTGAAACAATGATTATTTTACCGATTGAATTGAATTATTGTGTCTCTAATCTAAACTAAGTTGTTCCTATGCGTCTTGGTTCGTTACTTATCTAGAACGTTGACGTCATAATTGCAACAGTGACGAGACATGGCTTTTTCGCGCGCTTTTTAAATGTGTTATACAAAATCTTCTTTTCCTCTGGTTATTGACATTTTTTCCAGATAAATCGAATTACATGGGATATAAAATGAACGAGCGCACATTTTACAATACTTTTTCAAAAACTGTCAAGTAGCCAATTGCAGTTAGTGACGTCACAAAAATGGTGGTTTCCGTTTCGGTTCTTTCGTTCCACAGATAAAAAAAGTAAAATTTATTTTGCAAAAATAAGATACTATGCTTTTAATAAAAAAATAAAAATGTAAAAGTATTATTTAACTAATAAGCTAACATATACAACACTTTTCATATTTTATTGCTAACACTGTCAAGTAGCCAATTGTAAAATGTCACGGAATTCTTCTTAGTTAAATAATAATGGCATTTGAAATATTTACAGTAATTCAGTGGTTGCACAGAAAAATGGAAGGTAATTCCGATCCTGCAGAAGGAGTTAACCAAAAACATAGGCATGGAATACACACAGCAACGAGTTCAACACCGTACTTTCTTCCAAGGAGTCAGAATAACATAACTGAAGAAGTATCTGATGTGTCTATCAATTTTTATGGTACCTCGAAGTAAGTTTTATACTTTTTTTTGTATTAAAAATAAAACTTAAATGTTCCTATAGGGTGACACAATCCAAGCACTAAATTTTTTTATCACAAATTTACAGATCTAATATTGAGGATAGTTCAGGACCTGAAATGCAAGGAAAAAATGAAAAAAATGGTCTGGATCCTAAATATTTGAAACCAGCCGTTGACAATAACAAAGGTGATTAATTTACATTTATTATTTATCATTTGATCCACTAAGCAAATATATAAAGGAGATGGGACGATCTAAGCAACCGTGCTGTGATTCTTAACTGATTCTGACATCATTACTTCAACACCATTAGTGGGCGTGGCCTATTATTTTGTTGTCATCGTTGATATTTTATAATTTCTAAAATATGTAATGCGACTTTGCCTGTTGGTACCTAACACTGTACTTTTACAGTACTTTTATCAAAACGCACAATTTTTTATCGTTAAAAAAACCAGTGCCTAAAAGTATTGAAATTTGTTATATTATTTTGTTTATTTATATTGGAAATTTTTAAATTTCAGAAACTACAAGACCTAAATCAACAGTTTTAATAGAGATAGGTAAAGGAAAGGAAAATAAAACAGTTACATTGCCCAAAGTTGACTATCGGGAAAAGAAGACATCTCGGGCGTCTACATATAAATCTACTCCCGTGTCAGCTTACTTTCCTTGATGTTTTATTTGAAATAAGATAACAATGGCAATAAAACCCGTGGTGCAAGGTTTTCAGATAGTTTTTTTCCCCATACAAACAACGCAATAAATAAATATTAGACAAACATCACATTTATTGGCCTCAAAGGAATCATTAAGCTATAGAGAAAAACAGAACGAAGGAAAACATTTATTGTCTCAACTTCCAAACAAAACATAAAACACCCAAACACACCGAACACCTGTATTCTATAGTAATTTGTATCAATTCTCACGTTTCACTGGCAGAGGTAAACCTCGTTATACAGGGTCACAGGTTAAGTCGACCTAGATCCGTTAAGGGCGTGTAGTACCCATCTTTTCTGACATATTTCACTATGAAACACCCTACCCAAAACCTAAACGTTTTCAAGAAAATCGACATTGAAATTTTTTAATAAAAATTGCTGTTTTTTTGCCTTTAATTACGATATTTTGAATTTGGTGCATCTTATTATTATTATTATTGATTTTTTACATGCGGATTAAGATGCACTATGAATTTAATAACCAAAATCCTACGTATGTTAACTAAAGACGTGGTTCTGGACGATTGAAAGTTCAAAAAGTTAGTAAAAAAATTACAATTTACATTTCTTTGATGCAGATTTTAAATTTTTTTTATCGCTGTCGTTTGGCAGATGTGCCTAAAAACATCTACGTTTTGTCAGCTATCCAACAAGGTATAACAATCTAGGAATTTATTTAAGTTCGTAGAAAAAAGCTCCCAAGTAGCAGCTCAGATAGCGGTGCTTGTGATTTGGAACTGTCGATATGACGACTTACACGAACGAGGAATATGCCGATATGTTGATTTGCTATGGATACGTTTGCGTCGAGTGCCGGATGTGATCGTTTTTGACGGAGTTTATCGTAGATTTCGAGAAACTGGCTCCGTTTCAAGACGACGCACAGACTTGGGAAGACCTCGTTTAATTGATGACGGCGAAGAAGTTGACAATAAGATTGTGCAACGATTTCGTTTGGATCCAACAACTTCCACTAATGTGGTTGTCCGTGATCTGGGACTCACGCAGTGGAAAGTGTGGTTTACCGTTCACACTGCGGGCCTGTACCCATACCATTACACGCCGGTACATGCCATCGAAGAAGGAGACCCTGCGAGAAGATTAGATTTCTGCAGATTCATTCTCAATACGGATTGGGACGACCCGACATTCCTAAAAAATATCTTGTGGACAGATGTGTCCAAATTCGATAAAGACGGCATTACCAATTACCACGACGCTCATTACTGGCCCCAAAAGAACTAAGAAATCCGAATAAGAAGAGGGTAAAGGGGTCCCAGCGAAGATTTAGCGTAAACGTGTGCCATCCACACGTTTTCAATCATTTGATTGGACCTCACTTTTTACCCGATAATTTGAATGGAGCACTACGAAAACTTCCTGAGAGGAGACCTCAACGATTTGATGGATAATTTGCCACTAAACCTAATTAGGGACATATGGTTCCAGCATGATGGCTGCCCTGCACATTTCCGAAGAAGTGTCCGAGAATGGCTGAACACAAATTATCCCGGTAAATGGATAGGACGAGGTGGGCCTTTACCCTGGCCAGCTAGAAGTCCGGAATTAACCCCCATGGATTTCTATGTGTGGGGGCACATAAAGAGCCTAGTCCACAGCGAGCCCAACCCAATTGCGACTGTCAAAGAATTGAAAAACAGGATAATTAATGCGGCAAACGAAATAAGAAGAACGTTGACTACTGGTGTTGTAAAAACTGGGCTTCGCAGAAGAATGCGTAGATGTGTACAAAACAGAGCTGGACATGTTGAACACGAACTTTGATTAAGGACTTTAATAACCTATTGTTTTATTTTACTTTTAGAGCCAAAGAATAAATTAGGTTTAATAAGGGTAATTATTTTTACGTCCACTATCACCTATGAAACTAAGTTTTTTCCTACAAAATAAGTAAGACTCTAGAGTATTATACCTTGTTGGATAGCTGAAAAAATGTAGATATTTTAAGGCATATCTGCCAAACGTCTGCCATATATTTTTTTTAGATCTTAAATAAGTAAAGGTAAATTGTAAATTTTTTTACTAACTTTTTGAACTTTCAGTAGTCCAGAACAACGTATTTAGTGAACATACGTAGGGTTTTGGTTATTAAATTCATAGTGCATCTTTATCCACATGGAAACAATTAATAATAATAATAATAAGATGCACTAATTTCAAAATATGATAATGTATGACAAAAAATCGGCAATTTTTATAAAAAATTTCAATGTCGATTTTCTTGAAAACGTTTAGGTTTTGGGTAGGGTGTTCCATAGTGAAATATGTCAGAAAAGATGGGTACTACACGCCCTTAACGGATCTAGGTCGACTAAACCTGTAACCCTGTATAGGCCTAGCATGCGAAATACGTCAAATTTATCTCATTAGACGACAAAAGTTACGGTACTGTCGATTGGCTAATAGCACACCGCACTCGTACAGTCAGCCAATCAGCAGCTGACGCACTGACTTCAATTGCCTTTGACGTCTGTTAAGAGCGCGATAAATTTAGTCGCGTGGCGTATGCTAGGCCTGATAGAAGCTTACTTGCAATTAGGTAAAATAAAGCAAAGCGAGGCTAGCTTGTAGCAACCATACAAATGGCACCTGTTTATCGGCGTTTTTGTAAACTTTTGTGAGACATTTGACCACATGCTGCCTAAGGTGCCACTTAGATTAAGGATGTTATGCCACTTGCAATAGCTTTTATAATATAAGGTATCCATATGAGCCATAAGAAGTTATGAATTGCACATGCTAGGCCTATAGGCCTGCTGATAGACATAATAGAATACCTATTATTATATTTCCCATAGATATATTTTTCCTTATTCTAAGATATCTCCTCTGTCCACGCATGGCAATGGGGTCGCGTTCCAAATTTTTTAAAAATGTATGTCAACAAAATTGTATTGCATAAAATCACTAAAGGTCTCAATACATAGATGATATTAAAGTAAACATTGCAACTATGCATTTGAAATTCAGGTATATTATTAATATTAATTGCGACAAAGATGGTATAGCTCTATTTCTTGAATTATAAAGAAAATCGCTCTTTTTTAATTGAGAAACAGAATGCAACCAAATTCGATATGTCAAATTTAAATCAATTGTCAATCCAATCTGTCAAAGTCTTCGAAAAAGAAGGCAAGGTTACGAATTTTGTTTAAGTGATTCATTGGTGAACTTTTAGTTAGATTTGTATTAGAATCAGTGCTTAGTAATCTGAAGACATGTTACAAAATGTTACTTAAATTTAGTGAACATTTTTGAGTCGAAGCGTTTCCCGTGCATTCAGACTTATTTTACTTGTGGATATTTGTGTATGGATGCCACAAAATGCCATTCGATTTTTTATGCTGTGTGCGACCTGGAGTCGAAGATGTAGTTGATTTGGATTATTCGCACCAATCACTGACTGACGTTCCTACAGATGTATTCGTCTACGAGAGGACGCTCGAAACTTTATATTGTCAGAGCAACCGTATCACCGAGTTACCACGCCAGCTCTTCATGTGCCATGGGTTGAAATTCTTAGACCTCAGTGATAATGAACTCCAAGCCATACCATCTGCCATATCATCACTGGTAAATCTCCATCATTTTAACATCAGCAGAAATACACTAACATCAATACCTGAAACAATGAAAGCATTGAAGTATTTAATGTTTCTAGATCTTAGTGTAAATCCACTGGAAAAACTCCCAGATGCAATAACAAACTTAATTGCTTTGAAAGACTTGTACCTAAATGACACCTATCTTGAATATTTACCGGGAAACTTTGGAAGACTAGCCAGTTTACGAATACTTGAACTGCGAGACAACTATCTCATGATTTTACCAAAGTCTCTTTCCCGTTCAACTGAACTCCTGAGATTAGACATAGGGCAAAACGAGTTTCAACAGTTCCCTGAAGTTATTGGCAGATTTTTGAAATTAAAAGAGTTATGGTTAGACAGTAATAGTTTAACAAGCATTTCATCTGCAATAAAGCCATTGGAAAGTTTGATACATCTTGAAGCAAGTAATAACATGATAGAAGAAATTGCTCCTGAAATTGGTTACTGTACACAACTAGTAGATCTGAGTTTATCAATAAACAGTTTGACACAACTCCCTGACAGTATCGGCCAGCTTACTAATTTAACAACTTTGAAATTAGATAATAACAGGTTGTATTCCTTACCAGAGAGTATTGGACAGCTTCAAAATTTGGAAGAGTTGATGCTGATGTGCAATTATTTGGACAAGATACCTTCATCTATAGGTCTACTCAGAAAGTTACAGTATCTCAATGTTGATGAGAATATGCTTAGAGCTGTTCCTCCTGAAATAGGAAGCTGTGCAAAGTTGTCTGTTTTGTCACTTCGATCAAACAAAATAAGTAAAATCCCTCCAGAAATTGGCCATTTATCTTCTTTAAAAGTTTTGAATTTGGTGAGGAATTCATTGAGTTGTCTTCCTCAATCTTTATTGAATTGTGATAGTTTAGTAGCCCTTTGGCTGTCTGAAAACCAAAGCAAACCTTTAGTGCCTATGCATTCTGAAGTTGACCCTCATACTTATGAGCAAGTCCTCACTTGTTTCCTCTTCCCCCAAGTGCCTTTAACCCCTATGGAAATTAAACCTGAAATTGAAAAACTTGAGAATGCAGACAATCAATCATCTGCACGACATATAAGTTTTGTAGATATGAAGGCTACATCAAAAATTCCAGAGAAACCAGGACAATTACGAAGAGCACCAACACCATATCCAAAAGAATTAAGAGCACTAGCAAAGCATGCCAGAAATATTCATAAGGACAGCACTCAAGATGTGTCTCCAGCAATGCAGAATGCAGTGCATATAAAAGCTGCTAAAATTACTCCAACATTACAACAGAGATTTGCATCAGATAATAAGATACAAGCAGAAAATTTAGGAAAAGATAATCTTGATGGGAAGAGTCTAGATCAAATGAAAATGTCGGTTTATGACAATGTCCCTAACGAAAATGCTTACGATAGACCTTTGGACTTGACATATGAAAAAGATAAAAGCTATAAAAGTGTGGATCATGCCCTTTATCCAGAGAGTAATGGTGCCACAAAAACAGAAATGTCAGATCATTATAAATTGAATCAACGTTATAATTCCAAGTCCAGTGAAAAATATGCATCCCGTCAAGATATGGAAAGGTCTAGTGCAGCTCTACCTGCAAATGTTTATGGAACACATTTAGATCATAAAAATTATCAAGTTCCTAATGATAGCAATTATCGTAGCAGCTTAGAAGATTCGCGAAATCGATTACAAAGACTAAGTTTCAGCTCTCAAGAAAGACGCTCAAATAATGAAACTATCCTTGCACCTCATTTTGACGATGGATCATATAACTCAAGGACTGGAATGGACAATATTCCTACTTTTGATCCAATCTACTCTAGAAAAGAGCATATTGTTTGTAATCCTGTACCTGAAGGAAATTATCATGAAAGTATATATGATGGGGAAAGTTACAGTCATGCTAATGAAAAAATGTATGCCCAACGAAATTATGATGGCTACAACTACCTCCCTCATGGTAGTTGTGATTTGACAAATCCACGAGTGCACACTGTGAGCCAAGTTGTTAGCTCTACTACGATGCCCAATTTAAGCAAATACAACAACATGTATGCTGTACCTGGAATTGAAAGTCGTCAATATCCACCATCAATTCATCCTACTCCCACACCAAATGCAAATATGTATAATGCATCAACTTCTAGTCCTACCTATGTGTCTTCTCAGTCGCCAGAGCTGTACTCACCTACAGGACACACAAACACAACCAATCCTTATCGCATGACGGACACGCCTCTTATATCCGATGACGGCAGTTACAGTCATGTACATTCACCTACTAGTCAAAATATGTTTGATTTATATGATGCTATACCTACAGCATCTAATCCACCAAGTGTAATAAGTCACAGGCACAGTCCTAGTGGATTGTCAGAACCAGTTTATAGTCGTCAGCCTCCGCCTTACCATATTGCTGCACCTTATACTAAACACGCACAGTACTTCAATGGAACAGGAGGATAATGGTGACCTATTCAAAGAAAACCACAAAGTTTTCTACAAAAAGTACATTCTTATGAACGTTATTAGTATGTGAATAACAATACTTAAATGCCTAAGTATTTCATGTCATTAATATGTTTTATAGATGTGCAATTTAAATGTGATAATATGCATAATAATAATGTTGAACGTAATATTAAGGTGCTAAGTGATGGATCATATTGTTGGATTACCTAATCAATATTTTATGAAAAGGGTTGAATTTACCGAAGGTTATTGAGAATATTTGCATGTTTCGGATGGCAGTATGAAATGCATTAATAAGAAAATTTTCGTAGGTACTACTGAGGTACGAGTTGTAACAACTATGTTGTATTTAATTAATATATTATTAATGTTATAAGAATATATTGTAATTTGTAACACACTAAAAACGTTTGTGATTAAGTCTACACAACCAGTCCAACACTTTTGTATCTTTTTAAAAAACATACTTATTGTGGTTCCTTGCTTAGTAGGTGCCTCCATCTACTTACTCAACTGTGTTAGAACTTGATCTTGTTGAAATAAGTTATTTAAAAAAATATATGCATATAATAAAATCATTGCTAATAATAGTAAAATATTTACTACAAACTGTTAATTGCATCTATATCGCAGAACATGTTGTCCAAACATTTATTTGGCATAGCCAGTGAACGGAAAAAACAGGAGCATTTCTAACGCTTGAAAATGGCAAAGTAAGGCATGGTGGGCGTGGCTTAAAAAAGTGAGCTAGCGACGGTACACCTACCGTTTCCAAGGACGCCGCAAGTCACAGGCGCGGACCAATCGCAGTGCGTATTCAATTCCATTCTATGAAATGACATAACTAACAAATTGTTTATTTGTCGACCTAAACGCATTTAGTTATAAGTTTTTTATCAAGTGTCGATACTTTATTATTATATTGGGTATCTATTGCTTGTGTGCGCTTTTCGTTTGTGTGTGTTTTGGTGCTGATATTCGATTGAAGTTATTATGGCGGGAATTCTTCCATGTTTTTGTCGTTCACTGGGCATAGCACATTTAGTTTTTAACCTTCTTTAAACAAATATTTTTAAGCCAGAATTATTTTAGCAGAATATTTGTGTTGCTGTAACATGTTTCTGTTATTTTGCATACAAAATGTATACCAAAAGATGATTTTGAAGAGATATGATAGTTGCCGCCTTTTAATGAGAAAGATGCTATGAGACGGAATTTCTTTTGAATGTTTTCTCTGTAATTTTCCAATAGAACCTCATGGCTCCAATTATAATATTTAGCTTAATATTATTTTATAGTCTGATATCAAAACTTCTTTCTTAACTTTTGTTCTCTTTCTACGTCTATAACCATTTTCAATCAATAAGAATTAATAATTGAACTTCAGAAACATGAATATCGCTCCTTTACCCTTCCACTATATTGGTATAAATGTAGATATACTTTTTAAAAGTTCACATTAGCGTGCAAGTTCAGGTGTATCTTAATAAATAGATAATGTAAATACACATAGAAATTTATGTGCCCGAAGAATTACTTTCCACTTATTTTATATTTCTAGATATTTTGTAGTCGTCCATTTTAATTTTATATGTCGGTAAAATTATTTACAATATGACGATAAATAAGTGTATTACTTTCTGTCTAAAAATTTAATTGCTTATATTAATTATCAGAAAAAAAATGTATTAAATAATTCAAGAATAAAGTTAGGTAGGTTTGCCCACCTGGTTTTATAATTAGTCGAATTTAATGATATGAGTAGGTGAAAATAATATTATATTTTTTAACATAAATCGATGGTACCATATTAGGTACAAAGATTTCATGTTATTTTCAATGCTGCCACATCTCAATGCAATCTCATCAAATATTGTGTAAAATGAACGATTTAAAATCGTAGATCGCCAGATTGTCGTGCGGGTATTAGGTATTACAAGATTTGAGCTGTTATTATGTCTGGACAGCGCAATCAAGTCTTGTTACGTTGCGGTATACGTATTCCTGAAGATAGGACATTAAATAGATAGGTACTGTTAGCATATTATGGTATTTATGGCAGAGATAACATATTACTATCATAATAATGTAACAACACCTGTTTAACAATGACTGCATTGTTATTCACTTAAATATGTCTCCATCGGAATAAAGAAGATGTCTTCTTTGTTTTTGTTATATTCTTTGCAAATGTACATTTTGTGTATATTTTTTACATAATATTGAATATTTGGCTTAGCCAGATTTAATTTTGTATAACTTGTACTATTACAATATTTATGAGAGTTTTTAAAGTGAATGAAATGAGATGCCAATAAAATGAAATGTAATTATTGGTGAATATAACATATTGTAGGTACAAAAAAATATAGTACTTAATTTTTTCTTTTGTTTGACCATTTGATGTACCTACAAACTAATTAGGTGGCTAATATTACTTAGATGCACAATTATTATTAACTGCTCTCTATTTTGTTGCAATGAAAGTTATATAAATAATTACATATTACATATACCTACTTTCTTAGGCTATGAAATTATCACTTGTTAATGCAACCGGTAAAATCTTAGTAAGATTTATTTATTAACTATTTTAACTGATTCTTTGTATTTCTAGCTGCCAGGTCAGTTATTTATTTTGTAAAAAGCAAAAAAAAAACTATGTTAATCTGTGTCCGGGCCGGTCATTAAACATTACCTACCTATATAAGATTAATCGTCTAAGGACTAATTTAAAATACATATTTTTTGACGTCTCTTGCATTATTTTCGTTTTATGAATCTAGGTACTTTGTAAATTTAAGTAAGTACGTATTTATTTTTCTAATTAGTAATATAACTATTTTACAAACTTTTATATAAATAATAATTTATAATATATTTATGCAGACTGTAGCGACGGTGTTATTATTTATGTTTAATTACTTATATTTCTTTAATAGATAAAAGGGGGATATAGTAGTTCAATTTTAACATACCTATTTAATAACACATTTACTTTATCAGAAAATTCAATTCACGTATTTGAACCTTTAGAATTGTATTTTGGATTCGGATTTTTGGTATCGCTTTTTAGTTTTCTTTTTTGTAATTCATACATAAGTACAATGTACTTAAAAACTAAATTCTCCAAAAACTATAGTACCTACAAACTATTTTAAAAAAATCTAGTCATTACGCAATTAACTTTAGAATCTAATATTTTTATGAATGAAAATTAAATGTTAATAAACTGGGACCATAAAAAATTCAAAATTTTTCTTATTTTATAAATATGGTTTTATAATTTGAATTTAAAGTACATACTATACATGAAAAATTTAACATTCTCCTAACATTTTGTAACACTAAAAGTGAATTAATAAGAGGTACTAACTTATTTTAAAAAATAATGCTAAACCGTAATGAAACCATTATATTATGATACATACTTTATGTAGGTACTATATAATACTATATACTACTATAAAAAATATGATCTAATATAATTTATTGGTTAAATATTACGAGGAACAAAACACACTTTTCAATGAAATGTAATTGTTTGAATATAAGTCAAGGTAATTAATTTATGTAAATACATACCTACGTGCATTTTTCTTAAAAAAGATACTGTTTTCAAATACATAAAAAGTTATATCTTGTTCTATAAATTACAATAACATTCTTAATATGTAATTTATGTAAAATAAATAGTTCCAAAATGCTATATTTCTGAAGACTGAAACTTAAAACATATCATTTAACTTTGTATTTCCTTGTAACTGTTAACGTTTAATTTTATATTTTTGTAATTCTGTAAATTATTAGGATTCTATTAAACATCACATTACATCATAATATTTACAGATTTTATATTTTGTGAATAATTGTAAATAACTAATTGTAAATTCTAAACTACCTGCTTACCTGTATGTGTAACAGAAAGACAGATGAACACGTGACAAACCAAATTATAATGATTGATTGAATATTATGATGTTGATTTAACAATTACAGACGGATAACTTATTTGTTTTGTAAATAAATAAGCTAGAAATAAAAACAAATTAGTCTCCTTTAAATTCGGTTCAATAACCAACCAACTATTTATGAATTTAGAAGTGTAGTTAGAAAGTAGATACTATTAGTCTTTTTAGTGTGCCCAATATTAATAAAGTTGGAGGAAAAGTTTTAATAAATATAATAAGTGATGGCAGTTATTCCACTAAGTTTCCGAAATGAAGTATTGTGAATTTGTTCAATAATTGTCTATAGTAGGTACATACCTACATAAACAAGTTACATTTATTAATTAATTGCATAGAACTGGCGTATAATTGACGGATAGGTTGATTTTAGCGATAGAAAAAATATGGAATTTAGATTGCAAGTACGTACTATTTGAATAATCACGTGAGCCTACTTATATTGTCGGTTTCAGAAAATTGTAGATAGGTAGGTACTTAGCAAAATATTAGTAGGTGCACAGAACGCACATCAAGGTAACCTCTTGCAGTTCTATATTATCATGCCCACGACTTATGGCGGTACAAAATTCAAGGAGTGTAGTCTGACGTGCTTTCGACCGTACCATGTACAACATTACTTACCTAATGTCGGTATGTAGTACATATATGGATGTATGTACATCTCCGGTACATTATTATGGCGAGCGAGTTAAAATGTACGAAACTATAATCAGGAATTAACTATAAAAATGTATTTTTATCAGAAAATGTGTTAACACTAAATAAGTAAGGATGTAGTACGGTGAGAAATAATCGGATATATTTAATTACACAAAATAATAAAGTATTACTTAAAGGATTTTAATAATTGTGCCATAATGTTTGGTAACCATAGAATAAGTTATTCATTCAAGTGTCATAAATAACTACATAATTGTATTTTATTGATTTTATAGAAGTTAATTTGTCTGGTTTAATGTATACTTGCGTCTATAAGTGATTTTTGACATCATCTGTTTGTTTATATTATGGGTAAAAAGGCAGGTAATCATGAGTGATGTAACATATATGTAAAATATCTATTACAATGTAAATTATGCACGCCGTTTAATAAACCGGAATTCATCTGTAAATTGGTGTATTATCCTATAGACGCGTGCATTTTGATTAGCTTATGTAAGTGATTCTTGCATGATTTTAATAAGAGTATTTTGTCATGCAAAGCTAATGAGGTACCTACCTGCTATAAAAGTACCAAAGTTTTAAGTGTTACTTGTGTGCTGCTTATTATGTTATTAACGATTGGAAGTTCGTCCATGATTAGAGACGATAAATTTAGATATTGGTAGCTACTGAAAAAATGATGATGATAGACGTGGGCTAATATTGAACGGGGCCTAAAATATTATTCCCAGGTAATTTGTATGGCATCTTGACTGTTTCGGTTTATTTGAATGATTATTTAGTTTTAGTAATTTATGTACTTACAATAATTTCTGTAATAATATCTAATATATTATGTGTAATAATAGTAGATTGAATCTTTTTAATTAGGTTTAGTCTATTACTGTTAAGTGAATGGAGTAGGATTTTAATAAAATGTTACAAATTTTAAAGGACTTTCATTTATTACTTTAGGGCGGTTTCGCTTCAGTAGGACAACATGCTTACCTACACGCGCTCTACATTACGCACTTTAAAAAACCGTACTTGCATAACGGGCATATTTCAGTTCAGCGAGTTACAAACTATACATACCTACCTACTTACTACAATTTAAGCAGTCTTATTGCTAGAAAGCGATCTCTTCCTGACAACTTTTAGGTAGAGGAAATAGTCGATGGCGAGAAATGGGTATGGACATCAGTGTAGATTTTATTATTTATGTTTTACCAAGGATGGAAAAACCAAAAACTTACATAGTTCATAAAAAATAGGTAGGTAAATAGTAAACCATCGTAATTATGGGTTTTAAATAAATTTCAAAATTCAAATGCTACCATTAGTATTTATCTCCCAAACCCAAAAAAGGTTGAATTTAGCCTGCAAAGTCGCGGGAACAAGCTTGTTTCTGATAAATAGAATTGGGATAAGATGGAAATTAGTTCACTGTTTCCAGGTCAATGTGCAGGCATCTCTATCAACCTACTAAACAAGCACCGACCCTTAATTTAATGATCAATAGAGCTCTAATCAACTTTGTAGATAGGTAGATTGAAAATAATAGGCTGGGAAAAAAAAACTTCTTCGCATTTTATACAAAAATATTACTTAATTTTTAACTAAAGCTTATTTATATTTAACTAAAGTATGTAGGAAGTTGTCTGCATTGCCATTTGCATTTTGGGGTTCTTGATCATCCGTGAAGTGGTTTTGGCATATTAGTTGTTACGAAGTAGATAAAGAACTGAGAATGACCACAAAGCAGTAAGCTGGTGATAACTGGTGATGGAAAGTTTATCACGTAGGTACCTACCTACGACAAGAATGTGCGAAAAAGTTCGTGGTAGAGGCCGATCAAAGTTCACAGATTCTGGCGAAACCCGGGTCAATATGGCAAAATGTTTCCGAACAAAATGGCACCTACATACTTTGGTTAAATAAATAAATATTGGACTACATCACATACCTACAATGATCTGATTCTGTGGTAGCAACTAAAGTACTTGCGTTACAGAAATCAAAAACAATGACGGTACCACAACACCTAGGCCCGAGTCAATATAAAAAAAAAATGTTTCCCATTTTGACCCGTTTGGGTATCGAAACCGGAACCTCAGAGAGGGCGCGACTTACCTAAAAGTGCGGCCGCTCGTCTCTTGGCTATGGATGTCGTCAAATAAGCATTTTTATAACATGTATAAAATCTTTTATTTCCCTCACCTAAGTACCTATTAATAGATTTACAATCGCCTTTTGCCCTTAACGCTTTACATGTTACCCTTTATCTGCCTGCAGAAGGCAATGTATAGCTAGCAAAGGAGGAATATACCAGAAATAGCTCAAAACAAAATTATTTCTTTAATATTGGCTGTCATGTTAATTTGTTTTCACAATCATACCTATACATCTGTGGGACTACCTAACCGACTTATAATCCCTAACTAGGCGGGAATAAGTGCATAGCTAGCTTATATTTAACATTAAAATAGGTTCCAACAACCATCTGTCCTCGTTGATTCATAACTTACATACATGGACCTAGGAATATTTCCTACGTGCAATGAATACCAACATACAATGTAAACAATGCCCTATGAAAAAATCGATTAGATGCGCGCGCATGCGGTTTCTGTCGTAATCATTGAGAGTTAAATTGCAAAAATCGTCAGCTGTTCTAAATTAATCGGGTATAAGCACACATCCACATTTTCAAATTTAACCAAATCATATCACTGTGTTTATATATTTTCCAAAGGTAAGATAAAATGTGTTCGACATTTCATATTTATTTCGCTTAACGTTTGAACCTCTCATGTATGTTTAGGATTGTTCATATTGTAAGTGATACTATTCTTTAATTTGAGCAAAAGGCGGCTAAGGTGTGTTACTCCAAGTGTTGTAAATATTCAAATTTAATCTTAGTCAAATTATTAAAAATAGTGCAAAGCTCAGGTTATTGATTTTGTCATTACGTCGTTCTTATTTAGACTCCCGTTTCGAAATATTCAACTCCTACCTCTACTGTCCCCATCATCAGTACCTAAATGCGCATCTCTATACATTGTCATATTAAATTAAATGTTAATTTGTTCTTACTTATTTACGGGAGGATTATTGTGACAAGGTTAGAACTGAGGTGGAGACAATTATAATGGCGACTCTACCATAAGACTAAACTTGTTTACTTAATAACTACTGACGGTATTTTAGTTGAGTTACATCGTGCAGTTATATACTTCAAAGTTTTAGTACTTTATATTAATTATTATTATTAATTAGGTAAGTAATATACTTACCTACTTATTTATCCACCGGGCTTTTGAGAAAAGACTGACGATGATCCTAAGCAAACTAAAGGTTATTTTAAATTACATTTTTAACGTCCGTTAGCAAACTACGTGACGACTTTATCTGCTTGAATGATGCAGTCTAATTTATTCCTTGTTTCTAGCCAGGATGCCTGGCGCCAGGCATAAAATCCTGGGGCATGTGCTCTCAGGATTCTGTCACAAGATGAACCGACGCAAGCCATTAAACGGGGATCCAATGGACACGCCACTCAACCGCTGCCTTACTACTTTTGATATAACTCTGCTTGGTAAGTATAAATTTGATGTGTTAAAGTGGTTTTAGAATTAGAATTTAGTAGATTTTGCTACCTTAAAAATGTAAAACTACGTAGATGCTTTCATCCGGCAGAAGAATATGTAGGTACCTACTATTATGAAATATATCTACTTAAAGATAAAAGTTTTACATTTTGTTTTTGAGGTACCAATATCTATAACATTGGGCTTTTGTACGGTAAAAGCACATCTCAGTTCGACACTAATTCCAAGGTTCTTGTGGACTTATGGTGTTAAAAATGCTGTTAGAAAATGTGTTGTCTATTTATGAGAAGTGTGAAAATTTTACTCAAATCCATAAATTGATAGTAGGTAAGTCCTGAAGCTTCAACGTAAATATTTTAATTAAGTTAAAGGTTACCGTTTGTTTAAGATGAACAAGAAAGTCCCAAAAAAGGTACTCAACGTAAATAGTCATACCTAGGACACTAAGAAGAACTAACATACCTAATCTGTGAATTCTTGGAAAGAGTTTTCATGAGCAATATTTCTTTTTTTCTTAGTCATCCAACTTTCACGTGTTGATTAGGAGCAGTGGTCTACTTAGATGCTGTAAATCTCAAGTAAAGATAGTTGCTTACCTTTCCGCTTTCTTATGGTCCGTGGCTGTCATTGTTCCAGGGGTAGGACACATGGTAGGTGCAGGCATATACGTGCTGACCGGCACAGTCGCCCGGCACATGGCGGGACCAGCTACAGCCCTGAGTTTTCTCCTTGCCGGCATCACATCCACACTCGCTGCGCTCTGCTACGCTGAGTTCGGAACCCGGATACCGCGCGCAGGTAGCGCTTACGCATACACCTACGTGAGCCTCGGAGAATTCTGGGCGTTCATCATCGGCTGGAACATAGTGTTGGAGTATATGATCGGTAAGAAGAATGTTTAAACACGTTACACGATCTGGGGGCACGGAAGTGCCCCCGCCAAGAGGTCTTTTATTTCTAATATAGGTATTATTTTCATACACCTATGCTTAAAAAATATTTTACACATGGTCAATCAGGATCTTAAATACGTACTCATAAGATCGTTCAGAGACAGTTATGTTTAAAAGAATGACTATACTTACCTGGAAAAAGATAGAAGGCGTGATGATCGTCTAAATCTAAAAAGACAACATTTCTGTCACCCGAATACTATGTGGATCTATTAGGATTAGGCACTGTTTAGATCTGCGATAAATAGAATAATGTCACATAGAGTTTTTGTTTAATTTCAGGTGCGGCTTCAGTCGCGAGGGCTTGGTCTGGTTACTTGGACGCCATACTCGACGGAGCAATAAGCAACGCTACCGTCTCTATAACGGGCGAACTCCACGAAACCCTCCTCAGCAGATACCCAGACGTCTTAGCATTTCTCATATGCATCGTAGCCTCACTTATACTCGCAGTCGGAGTAAAAACGTCGGCCTACATCAATAACGGCCTCACTATTCTAAACCTCTTGGTTATCTCACTAGTAATCTTTTTAGGTTTCTACTATGCAGACATTGACAACTGGTCCCCAAGACACGGTGGGTTTATGCCCTACGGAGTCAGCGGAGTCCTGGCTGGTGCTGCAACTTGTTTCTATGCCTTTGTTGGCTTCGACAGCATATCCGCTTCTAGTGAGGAAGCTAAAGATCCATCAAGGTCGATTCCCATTGCTACAATGCTGTCTATGGCGGTAGTGGCTTGCGGATACATCCTCGTTGCGATAGCTTTGACTCTTATGGTACCCTATTATACCATCAATCCTGAAGCTGCTTTACCAGCAGCGTTAGGGGCAGTTCATGCAGATTGGGCTAAATACGCCGTTGCTGTAGGAGCTGTCTGTGGAATGACCACCACGTTACTTGGATCCTTATTCGCTCTGCCTCGTTGTCTTTACGCAATGTCCGCGGACGGACTGCTGTTTGGATTTCTCAGTGATATAAGCAACAAGTCGCATATACCTATATCCAATCTCATTATAGCTGGACTGTCGTCTGCTCTGATAGCCCTGTTATTTGATTTAGAGAAACTGGTGGAGTTCATGTC
Source organism: Glyphodes pyloalis (assembly GCA_037074685.1). Lineage (NCBI taxonomy): Eukaryota > Metazoa > Arthropoda > Insecta > Lepidoptera > Crambidae > Glyphodes > Glyphodes pyloalis. Next base: position 10,071,821 of record JAYKKO010000005.1, on the reverse strand, counting down.
CATAGGAACGTTGTTGGCTTATACGATCGTGAGTGCCGCTGTTATAATATTGCGATACAGGCCCACGCCGATCATGGAGGATAAAAATTTTGGTGTGCCTCAACTGGACTCCCCGATGGATCGCGAGGACAGCTCTGCCACTGGCACGCCGGCCACTGATGGAGGATCGTCTTCCTCCGAGGCAAGATATGATAATATTAAAATTCTTTAGTTTGCTCTTTTTTTGCCTAAAATCTTAATTTTGTAAATTCTTATATCACAGGAGCGTAGGTATTATGGAAACATGCCTTTAAATCTTTGTTCTACTAAACCTTTCTTTTGGCATTGATTGAAAGGGTCATCGTAGATCAATTTTATTTTGTTTTTAAATATTTAATAGGTTGATATTACATTGACAATGAAGTTTAATTAAGTGATAAGCTTGTAAGTACTTATGTACCTATAACAATTTTTAAGTACATCTTTAATGCATTGAATCGCGCATCCAATAACAAGTGACTTGTTGCATGGACCTATTGATTTAAACGAGTCTTGGATTAAGCATATTATATAGAGTACCTAGCCCGTAGGTATTCTATTAGTACCTACCTATTATTTATCTATTTTAATGCGGTAGGCAGAAAAAGACGACGCTGAAGGAGTTGTTGCCAAAACAAAAACAGCACCTATCTACTACCGCCTAAGTTAGCCTAGTTTATTAGGTATCTTGGTCATGTGATGTTTGGATGTCGTTCCAGATGTTTGAGGCGTTGACTGTAGGCCGGCTGCGGCCGCAGTACGCATGGTTGGAGCCCCTGGTAGGGGGCAGTGCGCCTGGCGCGGCTGTCTCATACTGTGTGTACACGTTGACGGCTGCGGGCGCAGCGTTGTGCGCCCACAGCCAGTTCCTGGGCAAGCCGACGAGTCTGTGGCCCCTGCTGCCAGACTTCGTTCTTTACTTGATAATTATAGCATGTAAGTTTTGCTTGAAAAACCTGGTTCAGATAAGCATTCAGTGGCGCAACTATTTTTGAGATGAAAAATACCGGTAGGGTCTCAGACTGAGGGGTTTACTCAATTCCCTTCCATAAATTGAATTCGACTTTAAACTAAATAAATTATTTTTGAATTACATCATGAGGGTTACATTTAATAATTTCGCTACGGATCCCGCATGCCAATGATGTCATTTATATTTGATAAGAATGATCGAGGAAGGAGGATTATATCTTGCAATAGAAACCGAAGAAGAACAAAAGTTAGATGTGTAGCCGTGTGCTACCGTCAGTATAAATATAAACATTGAAATAGATAGAAGCATTAAAAAGTAAGATTCCGTGATACCATAACTAAATTCGTAATAAGTCTAAAACAATGGGGTTAATAGTAGGTAGGTAATTAGGTATACAATGCTGGTACATAGATACTTATATCTATCTCTTACGTACCTGAAAGGCACGGCTGCATAGATCTTAAACCTTTACTACCGCACAACTTACCACAGTACAGCGAGATCAACGCGCCTTCTTTCTCTCTGGTGTCCTGCACCTAGAGCGATCTCTTCACTTGCTTTGGGTTAGGGTTGCTAACGGGTTAAGAACCATATGAAATTTATTTTGAGTTGAAAACTATTTTTAGGTTTCGTGATTATTGGAGCCCACCAGCAAAACCCAGCGAGGCTGCCGTTCCGTGTGCCCCAGGTGCCTCTACTGCCGGCTGCCAGCGTGCTGCTCAACGTCGAGCTTATGGCCAACCTTAACGCACTCACTTGGGCGCGATTCGCTATCTGGATGACTTTAGGTTAGTAGATGAAACAAAGCAGATAGAACCAATATTACCTGCCTAATTCCAGTCGAGAGGCAGAGTGAGTGCATACAGAAGTACTGCCCTTTTTTGTAGGCATGAGAACTGATATTGAACTGCAAGTGTTTACTGTAATATGCTTTTGACCGTACCGTTACTTGTCTGCCAAAGGCGAATTCTCAGACTTACGCCTCTCACTTAGTAAATGAAAATATTAACGTAAGTTTACTAGCATCCTATATCCATTTGCAGGATATAAAACAGTAGGTATAGTAAAAAAAAAAAACGAATGAGTGCCTTATAAAAATATACTCTAGGGACATCTCAATGTCCCTAGGCAATAGGTATACTTATCTCAAAACCCGTCTTATTATAGCCAAAACCTGTCTCACGTTAGTTCCCTTAAGAAAACTAGCAATCATTAGGTAATACCAGGACTATCGCAGGATATTCCGAACAAATTACAATGGATATATACCCGTGCAGGTCTCCTCCTCTACTTCCTGTACGGCATCCACCACAGTAAGCTCGGCGAAGGCGTAACGGGTCTCTTGTCGCGATCTGCCAGCGGCGGGGGCCACAGCGGCGGCTGGGGCGCCGTCGAGAAGACCAGCGCAATCGCTCGCCGCGTGGCCCGACTCGGCCGAGGCTCCAAGAGTGACGACCGCAAGCCCATCATATGCGACGAGGAGCGGGACCGGAGGGACCCGTGATTCTAATCAACTGACGAGTTAGGTGTACCGCTTTTATAGACCGCTGATCTTAAGAGAATCGCCAAATGAGTATGTGTAAGCAGTGTTCATTCGTAGTTTCGTTAGTTTGGTCAGCTACTTTAATTAAATACCTACCTATATTCAACTGATATATTCGATAAAAGTTGTCATTCATTTAGAGCCATTTAGAGACGCATGATAGTAAAACCTACAGGACGTCATAAAAGGGATTTTGTATTTTCTTAACCCTTTTATAGGCACAGCAAATTCAAATTGGGGTTGATAGAAACATTTAGGCGACATGTATGTATAATTGTAATATTTATAGGAAGACATACTTTAAAGAGACTTTATTGATTTGCCACGTGTGAATAATAATTTGTCACATATAAAATGAGGTAGCCATCAAGTAGGTACAGTAAAAGCGGTACATCTAAAATGTGAGGTTTAATATTGACCTAGCTACCTGAAAGGCAAAGGATGATCAAACAATGCTACATTTTTTTTTATGTCACTTACTAAATATTCTTTTAATGTGTAATGTATCTATGTAGGTATGACCGCCTAAGATGCGCCATGTGACTAAATTTTATCGAGCCTTTTGTCAAATGTCGAGATAAACTGATTGGCTGAAAATACGAGTGCAGTGTACTATCAGCCAATCAACAGTAAAAGCATTTGTCATCTTATACGAGAAATTTGGCTTATTGCGCGTCTTAGTCGTGGTCGACGTATGTTACTCGATAATCGTCTACATTTTGTTCAATGAAGTTGTCTATCTGTTATTCTTGTTTTAACCTCAAGATATGATGGTCGGTAAAAAAATTATCACATACCTTTTGGGGTGTAAAAAAGACAGAAGTTTAATAGGAAAATAACAATTGTTATGATATTATAATATTTACTATAGAATTGGGTTTAAACCACTTTTAATATAATTTATTTTAAGATTTACTTTCGTAGTTTACATCTTAGATATTTTTAGTAAGTACAATTGAAAGTGCACATCCCAGAAATACACGATAGCCAGATAGTCACAACCTCAAGAATATATGGAATAGTTTTAACAAGACCAAATGTAACAAGTACTGGTTTAATTGAAATACACATAATACTATTAAAATGTTAATACATATTACCTACTGCCAATAGGAAACTTCCAAAGGTTGGAACGGATCAGATGTTTTCACCATATACTTAAATGAACTTAAACTTAACTTATTGAATCCTGAACACAGCTTTATTGAGTCTGTAAAATATTTTAACTAATATTGTTACCGTCCCTCGGCCTAAAGTAAACTCAATCCTTAATTAATAATCATATTTTGGACGTTTTAGTTTTCTTGTATATTCAACATAGTTTCTTAGAATTCTTAATACCCACATAGCAAAAATAAAACCCAAAAACATTTTAGAAAATATATATTTATATTACAAAAGTTTCACTTTTGATGACGTCAATTACCTACCTCAATTTCAAGATCATCAAATAATCGAACAACAATATTTTCACTAAATTTGTTAAAAATTGAATTTTCACAAAATTATTGTGCAAAGCAATGTTTAAGTATCAACACTGGGACTTGGAAGTCCTTGGACAGCACAAATAAAGACGATACTCAAAACGGACAAATATTTGTGCACAAAATGGACTTGAACAATCATTTTTTTAATAATGAAGAATCTTCCGAAAATGTACGCGTTGCTAAAAATACATCTACCTAATTTTGTCTTTCCAGATATTTTGCATAAAAATATTATACCCGCTTGTTTTGTTACAAATCTATCTAAATGTATTATTACTGTTGCTTTAGTTTATGATATCCTTAAATTGTGTATTTACGAATTTGTTAATAGAAACAGGATTATAGCATTGTTAACAATTAAAGTATAATTTATAAGTGTTGAAGTGTACATAAAGTATGATGATGACTATATTATTATTGCCTTTTCTTTCGCACCGCCTTTACGTATAAAATAAATATAATAATATAATTCGAAATCATTCGAAATTTACAAATAAAAGTAATCGAATTTGTATTTTCTCATACTGTCATTAAATTATCACAACGCCACACTTATAGCTATTGGCCATTTTCTATATACTTTTTTCTAATCTGTAAGAAATCTACATACAGTGGAAAGGGGTAATTTTATACCAAGTTCATTTGAATCGCTCTTATACTACAACCTGTATTCATAAGTTGGTTTTTGAGAATATACATGCATCGGAATGAATTATTTCCCTAAACATTTTCTAATTTTTAAAGCTTCACTCATCACACAAGCATTTTCCTATTGCGTGGTTTAGAATTATAAGGACGTAGCTTTGCAGCTTTGGGTAAGCAAATAATACATAGAAATGATTTTTGGATCGCGCGGTTTTTCATAAGACCACAAGAATATTTTGGCGTTAAATGTGTTAACATAATAACGAGATCCGCAAAGCATCTTCGGCTTTTCATGTGGTTCAAAAGCAATACATTACGTTGTATTGGAGGCGTTCAATATTCTTAAAAACACCTTGGTGCCGACGATTTATAGGAAAATCGCTTGTGTAAGTAGAAACTTCATTTAAATAATACTATTTACATTATACTCAGCAGTTCTTCCAAATTTTTCGCACTATCAGTGGAAAGAAGATGTTACAAGATGCCCATGCAGCAGCAACAATAACCAAAAGGATTTAACATAAAACTTTTAGTATTTAATCTAGAAACTTAATTTTTGATTTAGTTTGGATTTGGAAACATACAATTATTAGGATTAAATATACGTTCGTATTTTTGGCTTGAACTCTACTTTCAAAAGGTGTCCTTATGTTTCTTTTCTTCTGATATGGCGATGGTTTGTGAATCAAAACGCTGAGTTTGAAGTTATTAGAATTCACTAGCATATTTAGTATTGCACAAATATGAAAAGACTAATACCTACATACAATACGTCCACAAAATAATATTTTTTTAGTGTAATGCTGACAGCGGCCGGAGCACAGACAGAGCTTTGGAAAGCTGAAGCTCATTTTAAATAAATCGGGCACGTATCGTATATGAAGAGCTTTTACGATAATTTATAACATTAATTTATATCCTGTCCCCTAATTCACACACGTCAAAGTCGAATCCTTTATGGAAAAACTATGTTTTGCATCTGTCCAATAGTTTAAGGTAAAAAAAGAAGAAGAAGAAGACCATAGAGCAAAGTTACCGAATTCGAATCCGTTTCCGACGTTTTGTGAATACCGCACTGGGAACTCTTTACTCTTAAGCGATGTAAGATAGTGATAATGCTTGAAAAACATGTACATTAAACGTTTTTGGTTTAATAAACGATACTTCGTTAAATTCTAATGCTATAGATACAACGTGTGTAAAAGGGTGGAGCCTTCGTTTTGTCAACGGAAATCATGACTGAACATAATATTAGGAAATCAGTGAACAATAACCCTTAATTTGGAGGTTTTATCAATTATATTATTAGACGGTACCTACACGAAATCTTAAACCTATTTTTAGTCCTCGATTGGCAAGTTTCACGCCCTCTATTTAAAAATGAAATAATTAAAATCCAAGGTAATCCCCCTGTAATGAGTTTTAGGTCTCCATCGACCTCTTTGTACGAGGTCTTGTAAAATCTACGTATTCCATTTATTTTCCGCACATTAATGGTCTCACTACAAATTACCCACTTGGTTGTAAACTCCCCGAATTTTGGGGAATTACACCAATCAGCCATGCTGCATTTAATCGACTACTAATAACCCACCCCAGCTTTAAACGAGTGCAATGTAGATATTAAGGACATTTTCGGCTTTTCTGCACGATATTGTGTCAATATAACCTGCTTTGTGAATCACTATATCTATTTATCATGCCCGAACACACATAAAAAAACCCTCTTTTTTTTGAAGTCGGTTAACAAAAACCGCATCAAAATCCGTTGCGTAGTTTAAAAGATCTAATCATACATGTATACAGACAACGGAAAGCGATTTTATTTTACATAAGTTAGTGAAGGTAGTCGCACACAAAACAGTTGCTAAGGATTATTTATAAATTAAAGGTCTTTCACACTTGTGCGGCTTAGATTTTGTGGCAATACTGTATATAAATAAATTAGGACCATTCAAAATTCGCATTAATTGATATTATTGTACTGCCCTGACTGTATCACCCTTACAATGGAATGATGTAGTAAGTAAATCAGTCTTATCTGTTCGCTCGCCCTATCTGCCAAGCGGAGTCTGGTAGCCGTTGTAGCCTGTTGATAAAAGAAAAATAAATGTTAGAAAATTTCTTTACAAAAAATTAAATATATAGTCAAGCAGTTGATATTATGTCAAATCAGTAATAGCTCAGCTACTTTGACATTATCATTACTCAAATTATTCAACGGCTTTACTAAATTTTTTTACAAAGTTAATTGATAGATAGTAGATTGATGGTAAATTTAAGTGCCTTATCCCTCTATCAAAGACATTGTAAATGCACAGTTGTGACCTAAAAAGTGGTATTGGCAAAACAATTCTTCCGTCATGTGCCCGCGCGCTTTTTTTAAGGTTTTATTTTAGATTTATTGTGTTGTGGTACGTCGTCTGTAACACAAGTTTAGCATACATTGTTCCGATTCTGTGGTAGCTTTAGCTACCACAGAATCGGAACAATGTATGTATGTGATTTCCTTTATTACATAAGATTTAAATTACATTAGGTTGTACGACATTTTATGCATTTTTTCAATGCTTGTTTTGATATACCTATCTGCGTCATGACGCGGGAACAATAATTTGTTAGGGTTTTGCATCTAATCGTTGCAAACAACAATCGGTACTGGGTTAGATCACGCTAGTTAAATATGGGTTGGACCAGTGCTATGTTCGAAAATTCCGAGCTTTTACTCGACCAGGGAATCGAACCGGGAACTCCGAAAACATGACGAGGAACTTACCACTAGATCATATAGGCGTTTGCCGTAAGGAATTTAATTTTATTCGTAATATAAGGAACCCACCTATTGATGGTGGGCCGTCCCCATTGCAGCCACAGGAATCCGACCACCAAGCAAATCACCGTCTCTATGTAGAATCCGTCTATGCGTATGTTGCATTTTCCGCCGGCACCTGTACACAGCTACAAAGAAAAAAAACAAAAGGTATTTCATTATTGATTTCGATTGTTAGGTCTGTATTAATGGATCTGGTGTTTGTATTGCCATTAGTTTTAGATATTAATAATCTCAAGTGAAAAACGATTTGCAGGAGTCATCTTCTTCTTATTTATAAAACTGAATTGCTGTTCGTTAGTCTTGCTAAAACTCGCGAACAGCCGGACCGATTTCGCTAATTTTAGTTTTGATATAATCGTGGAGGTCCAAGAAAGGTTTAAAAGGTAAGAACATTGAAAAAAATAGGCGGCACGACGTTCGCCGGTACAGCTACTTACTCTATAAAATGTACTAGGTGACAAAGTGGTACGTATTTTAAATACGGTCGAAAGCTTATCCAGACTCCACCTTTGCATCCTTTTATACCCTATACCCTTATGCCGCTGGCATAAGAACTAAAATTGAACTGCAAGTGTTAGGAACGCACTTGCGATACTAAATTTATATTATATCTTTTGCTTGTGGATAATGACATTGGTGGTACTGTCAAAAGTACATCAGTATAACACTTTGCATTACGTAGGTACCTAATAACCTAGCCGTAAGTAGCCAAAGAAATAATATCGAACGGCAAGTGTTTACTGTGATGTTCTTTTGGATCGTAACAGTGTTTAACGATATAATTACATTTGTGTATCTGTTAGCTCTTTATAAATGTTTTTTTCATTGAAAACATTCGATAGTAGGTACTTGTATTTACAACTTGTATTTACAAGTACCTACTATCGAATTTATTTCGAGTTTTTTTATTTTATTTCATTGTTTAATTGGCTACTTGACAGTGTTAACAATAAAATGTGAAAAGTGTTAGATATGTTAGCTTATTAGTAAAGTAATAATTTTACATTTTTATTTTATAATTAAAAGCATAGTTAGTATTTTAATTTTGCAAAATAAATTTTACTTTTTTTATCTGTGGAACAAAAGAACCGAAACGGAAACCACCATTGCAATTCGGAAATGACAGCTGTCGGCGAAAATAATTTATTTTAATGTGGCGAAACAATGATTATTTTACCGATTAAATTGAATTATTGTGTCTTTAATCGTATTAAGAATTTATTGAAACATTTTCCGTTTATCTAAATGAAGTCGTTCCTATGCGTATCGGTTCGTTGTCTACAACGTTGACGTCATAATTTCAACAGTGACATGACTTGGCGTTTTTGCGCGCTTTTTAAATGTGTTACACAAAATCTTATTTTTCTCTGGTTATTTACATTTTTTCCAGATAAATCGAATTGCTTGGGATATAAAATGAACGGGCGCACATTTTGCAATACTTTTTCAAAAACTGTCAAGTAGCCAATTCAAGAAACAAATTTTTATCGCAAATTGTAAAATGATTTGGCTTTTTAAGGGCGTTTTGCGCATTTAATTGTTTGCCTTGGGCAGTTATGTATATGGCGTAACTATAAAACACACATAAAAACGTGCTCGAAGCAGTAGCAATTAACGTCCTGCACTAATTTTAATCTTTAAACCCTTGATAAGGCTTGTTGGATTGTACGAGCCTGTACGTTAAATACATGAAGGCAAAGTAACGAGTTTTACGAGAAAGAAAATTGTAGACTATGTCAAACCAAAAGGTACAATAAATCAATAAATATGCGGCAAAGATCACACACATTAGCCTGATAGCCAAAAATATTGCAGTGGCTATAGGTCACATTTCAGGCAGGACCCAATTTTTTAAATAGGAACTATCGACTAAGCTACAGTATTAATCAGGATATTTTTTGACATTAATTAAATACATAATAACCCAGGCAAAGAACAAACACAAACGTAAACTATATAAATGTTTATTCCAAGTGGGGATTGAATCTGACTTTAACAAACTGAGCCTGTCTAAGGCGAGTACAGACCGCTGTCATGTAACATGCATTGTAACACGCAATTAAAGAATTTACCGTCCACACCGTCGCAATTTAACAGAAAAGGGATGTCAGCAACTCAACTGAGATACTTAAAGTATGTGTCTAACCATGATTCTTTCATAGATTTTCTATGAAGATAGCACATTGTTATCTTAAAAATTTTCTTATCAATACACTGACTTTCATATAGTTCCAGAACATTTAAAAATCTAATTTTAAAGATAATTCGCATAAGTCAATATAGTGGATGTAACATAGACTCCTGCTTTACGTCATCTATGCCTTGGAATTATTTGTGAATGGAGGTAACATCTCAATTCCAATAGTATAACCTACGAGAATGAAAAGAGCATTTCAAAAAGTGCGTGCCAAGATTCCCCATTTTCCGGTTCTTTCGCCAAACAAAAAGGAATGCAAAGAGCGCCAGAGTGGACGAGTTGTGTGTATCAGTACTGATAAATCTACAGACATATATTACCTTACATATAAGCCGCGTTCATATCGGAAACAGACGGTGCGAGCGCAATATCACACTAATGAAATTTTATGTTACATCGTAGGTATGTTACAATACAGCTGTCTGTACCCGACTTTAGGAAGTGGAATAAAAAAAACTTACATTAGTTTCAGCCTCCGTTGAACAAGTGTTATCGCTTAGTTCTGGCGCGGAGCAAGCCTTGAAGGTAAGGTGGTCAATGGCCCACAGCGCCAACGTGTTCGGCCAGTTTGTACCGAGGTTTGACACTGTGTTCAGCAATGTCATGTAGGTGCCTCCAACCGTCGGGTCAGACACCTTAGCGTAGAATGCCATCACTGCCACGAACATGCAGTATAGACATGTCTGGAAAAACAATTATATTCAAAGGTCAGCAAGATATTGGATCAATCTTAGGATTCTTTATAATATGACTAGCTACTCGCCTCGGTTTCGCATGGGTGCAAGAAAATACAAATTAAATTTTTGGCATTTCTGTACATTACCTAATATGTATATCGTCATACATCACTCTATCGCATAAAAATCCGTTGCGTAGTTTTAAAGATCCAAGCATACATAACGCGACTTTGTTTTATAGCAGCGAAGAGTCAGTGCAAAATATAGAAAAAACGGGGAAAGTATGTGTGTGTGTAAAAATAAATATATTGACAAGAACATACCTGATGAAATACGTATAACGCCATGAGGATGAAGAGGTAGGTATACGAGGGTCCGGCGTCACCAAGGAGGCTAGGTGTGAGCGCGACCAGTAGAGCCACGAGGGGACCCACCAGGAGTCGTAGAGGAAACGCCCTCAACCATAGCGAAAATGGAGCAGGCCCTGTCGTGTGCTTGGCTAAAATCTGGAAAAGCAAATTGCAGTTTATTAATCCAATGACTTGTATTCACAAACAGAAAATAAATTCTCATTTTAAATTCTTATCAGTTTTCAGTAGTTTACAGTGAGTAAAAAGTGTCGCTTGGTCTGTACCAAGTTATTTATAGTTTATCTGTATAAACTATATTTTTAAGGCATTAAATTCAACTTTCGGTTGCCTTGTAAATTGTATTCACAGAGTCAATTGTGAGAGAAACTCACTGCCGGCGTTACTACTCCACTGTCAAATGACTGATTTGTTAATGCGACTCATAATGATAACTGCGACAAAATAAGAATGAATAATATCTTCATAAAAATATTTATTTCATGCGGAAATGTAGAATAATATCAGAAATTGGCTGTACGGCTGTACCCGTTTCTCGATGTTTACTATTTCCTCTACCTAAAGGTTGTCTGGAAGAGATTGCTCTCTAGCAATAAGACCGCCTATATTGTACTTAAATATGTCTGTAAAACCAATTTCTGTAAATTTTCTGTGCAATAAAGTGTATCTATCTATCTATCTATTGGCATGAGCCTAGTAAATTAACAGACACTGTTTTATTATGAACAATCACTATTATCAAACATTTAAGTGGAGTTCTTGGAGTACGCAAAATAGGCGCACAGGCTTCAAGTTGCTGATATAACCCGCTACACTAAAGCAGTTCAAGAAAAACACAAATACAACTATCTACATATGTTAACAGTCTGACTGCAACTTCATATTATTGAAATGACTCATGAACTTGTTTACATAACTTGAATTGTATGTTAAATTAAGTATACCTACTAGTTGTACTAAAAGTGTGTCTTGTGTTTACATTTAAAAAAATACATACTACTGGCATTATTATTTGCACTGGAACTAAAGGCACTGCCAACAATGCCAAGTCTTCCCTGGGCACTCCTGCTTCCACCAGCTTAAGTCCAGATACGGCATCACTTGCACAGAAGCCCAACTGAAAAAAAACATTGCAGTAACATGAGGACTAGTTCATAGATTAAATAAAAAAATCGATGTTTTGATATGACTGTACTTATTATACAATAGGGATGATGATGGTAAAAAAGTATGATTCTATTTAATCTGTCAATCAGATGTTCAAAATATAATGTAAAATAAAGTGGCGCAGTGACGTCGCGCTAAATTTGAACTCAATGTTAATGTAAATTTTTGTTTAAATGATACAAGAAATACCTATGTGTCCAATATTATTTGTAATCTAACTGTTGGACGAAGTAGACATTGGAAGTCATCTATCCATAAGATATCTTCGAAAATGTACCTTTTTTTGTAAATGTATACTGCCATTGTGTTTTAATAACAAGAATAAATTTTAATTCTACACAAATACCTACTTACAGCAGAACATACGATACCCTTGACTAATACAGGTTATATTCCAAATAAGGTTGTTATTTAGCTGTCATCTGTGAGTTTACCTATTTGTTAGTTTAAATATAATAATATATTAAATTTTTCTTTACCTTAGCTGTAAACAACACCAGAGCTAGCGTTTGGACAGCAGGCAGTTTGACAATAGTGTAAAGCTGTTGGTATGCATTTACAATATCTTTCATGCCTTTAACTTGACTTTCTTCTCTTCGGTTTAATGGTGTTTCATTTGCCTCATGTTTCAAAAATGCAATCAGTGTAGTTGTAACAAAAAATATGCAACCCCAGAAAAATAAGAAACTGGCCAATGTAACTAGACCTGTTTCTTCTGGATCAGAGCGCAAATATTTGTTGCAAAAGTATGGAGATTCCAGAGCTAGGAATAGTACATATCCCAAGAAATAGCCTGCTGTCTGTCCAACTGTGTTGCATGTTGAAGCATGGCCAACATTACGTCTGTAATAAAAAATACAAATATAACATGATAATAAAAAGGATAAACTCGATTCCGAGTTTATTATTTTTTTAACACTACAACATGAAGGTTTGTTTATAGGGTGATTATTATTCCTTCATGCAAAAATACTAGATGGATTTATATTAAATTTGGTAGTTTTTTCCAAGTGCTACATTTAATTACAAAATTATCATTTTATAATCCATAAGCATAATTTTAACCATAAGCTTGTGTTTACATTGAAACTGGCATCTTTAACATCAAAGAATCAGTTTTTAAGGAGTTATTAGTGATTGGGTGTACACAATACATAGGTATTTAAATAGGTATTTGTCAATTAAGTGAATCAAAATAACTTTAGGCTTAGACTGACAATTCGGCAGGTTTATTGGATCACCTCAGCACAAATGTTTAAGTTAACATTTTAATGTATTTTAATTGTTCGTAGCCTAGAGGTGAGCGGGCTAAACATTGACATGGCACCAGCTGTGAGGTCCTGTTTGTTTTCTTTATTTTAAAAATAATTTCCCATTGAACTAATTTATATGTTTCACATATAATATACATGGAGTAGAAAGAAACAGCTAGTACATTTAAAATTATTATGACATTTTCCAAGTCTAAAAATGAATTGGTTACCTCTTCAGCATTGTTAATGCCCAACCATCAACTGCAATGTCTTGTGTAGCAGCTAAGAAGTTCAGAAACATAAATGATGCTGTGAGAAGAGTCATTGAAGGAGGCTCACTATTGGACCCAAGCCAATCTGTGACATTGCTTGACATGATAATCATCACAAGCCCTATGAGGTATTGTACAGGCACCAACCAGGTCTTCCGTCGTCCAAACTTAGGCCAAAAGAGGGCATCTACTATTGGCGCCCATAGTAATTTAATACTAAATGGCCAATACACTAAACTGAACTCTGCCTGAAAGAAGACATTTGTTTTTAATATTATGCTTAAATTATAAGTTAAATAGATAATTTGTATTTTTGAGCATTTTATATAAATAAACTCTAAAATTACTAGACCAATAGCATTGAATGATACATTATTAATGATTAAAAGAATTTTATAGTAAAAAATATGAATAGCAAGTCCTCACGTTTTACAATAATTATTGATACTGAACAATAATAATTATAAAGTGTCCAAAAAAATGTATTGGGTGCAAAAAATATTATGGATGTAAAAAAACAATTAAAACATATTTAAACACAACAATTGAACATGAATTAGGTATTTGAATTATTAGGGACACTAAACAATTATTCGGAAGTTTAAATCACACAGTAAGTAAATTTTATGTGAGAAATTGATTTAGGGTTTACCTGTTGTGTGTAAGTAATGCCTCGGTTTTGCAATAGCATGGGCACTGCTGCTGCTAGTCCGAGGGGTATCCCCTGTAGAGTGTATAAAAATAATAAGACGGCAATATTCACTTCATCTCCTTTTATATTACTTGGACCACTGGTTGTCATTGGATCACCATTTTCTATTAATTCTTCTTTCTCCGGTGAACTTTTACGCTTCGTTAGAGACATGACGATTGCTCGTAAAGCCTAGAAATTAATTGGGAAAATGCATAAAACCGCCTGCCAACACAACAAATACACGTCAGTAAATAGATCTAAGGTAGTTTCGTAAGTTATGAACCTGAATCTTTGCCGCTGTCTTTGAATTAAAGTAACCCTTGTTTGGTTTTATTCATCTGTTTGAAATATTTACGGCACAATATTTTCACCTATAAGACTAATGAAAAACTTTTGCGCAATGTATTAAACTTGAAATCGTGAACTACGTCCATGCACGAACACAGTTCACGAAAATTAATAAATGTCAAAACTGTATGACAAATGACATTGACGGTTTTTTTTGTTTTTTACCGTTTAGTCGAAGAAATAAATACTTATTATATTTTAAGAAGTGACAAGTAAGAGGACAAGTCCTTTACCATTAAAATTTTATTTGTTCAAATGGTAACAAAATTAATTATTTATCTCTTCTTCTTAAACAGGATGGAAATTTTCTAATTATTTTTTCTGAATACAGTATATGTAATGTGATAATTTTTGTTATTTTCTAGACAATGTATTTACCGCCTCAGTTCCATTTTAGTTGTAGGCTTAAAATGGAGGAACATACATTATACATAATAAGACGCGAGGAAGAATATAAGCTTATGTTCGTGGGATTTACACTTAGACCGATTTCTTACATCTTAGATTATGGAAATATAATCTATGATATTTACATGACATCAGACAGACGTTGACATGGATTTGACAGACAGACAGAGCACAGCTGGCTGATGACGGTAGCTGGTAGCTGCTTGCTGATATGTTAATATCATTATCAGTATGTTCATTAATGGTCTGTGATCAGTATCAGCTGCTTCAATAATTGTAAGTTTTTGATGATTTTGTGCTTGTGCGAAAAAATATTGAAGTTTTGAGTTGCTAAACCTATTGTAATTAATTTTGTTTTGGCAAATTTTAAATCTAGAAATCTGTATATAAAATTGCGAAGTAAATACCACTTTGATTTTACACATACCCATTCTAATATGCTTCGGCAATGTGTATTGAGATGTCTCCTGGATTCCCATACGCCTATAAAGCTAGTCCACAATATAGAAACAATAATAGGACGCAGTAAAACTACCAAAATAAAGGATCAATCTTGTTCTCGTCAGCAGCGTAAGTAACACAAATAAGAAAATATATACTGCATGTGAACATCCATATAAATACATTTCAAAAATTATAAAGAGGATATTGTTTAGTTTTTAATTTCCGCTAACATTTTTTTCCAGTAAGTTTGAAAGCCGATTGTGAAGAGTGTTTAGTTGAAATTACACAGTTAGGCATAAATCCGTCAGGATTGGATGGATTTGCTTTAAAAAGAAATACACCATACAAAGTTGGTCACGGTAGCAAGCTGGAAGTCTTATTGAATAATTATATCCATATAATTGAATTTGATCCACCTCCAGAAGATTCTGAGAAACCAAAAGCCAGTAGTAAGAGAAAATTAGATGAAGAAGACCCTTCTTTGAAGAAGAAGAAAATGAAGTCTGAAACGGAAAATGTTGAAAAATTAGGAAAGTCTAAAAAGAGTATTAAAGAGACAGTTGACGACATATGGGAAGATATAGATAGAGGGGAGCTTTATGTATTTACTTCTAAAGGTGTTAAATCTAGTGAGAAGATTGCTGCTTTTGACATGGACGGTACATTAATAAAGACCAAGTCTGGTAAAGTTCACCCAGTGGATATTAATGACTGGCAAATAGCTTTCCCAACTGTGGCACAAAAGTTGAAAGAATTAGTAGATAAAGGCTATAAAATAGTAATACTAAGCAATCAAGCACCAATTGGAAATGGGAGAGTGAAAATAGAAGATTTCAAGAAAAAAATAGAGAGTATTGTTAGCAAACTAAACATTCCAATACAAGCTTACATAGCAACTGGGAAGGGGTTTTATAGGAAACCAACACCTGGGATGTGGCAAGTTTTGACAGAAAAGGTACTTACTGAAGTTTAGAAAATATGTTTATAAAACAGATAAATTGTATATTATGTACAACCATTTTCTTAGAAAAATATCTGTGCTAGTTTTGTATGTTTTAATTACTTTTTTTTTAAATTTACTCCTGATTATATTTTCAGAAAAATGATGGTTTGAAAATCAGTAAACAGGATTGTTTCTATTGCGGTGATGCTGCTGGCAGAGCAGTAAACTGGGCCCCTGGCAAAAAGAAAGACCACTCTATGGCCGATAAACTGATGGCTGAAAATTTAAATTTGAAGTTCTATACCCCTGAGGAATTTTTCCTAGGACATTCTGTTAAAAATGTGCCAACGCTCAAACCAGATTTCATTCCTACAGACGTTTCATCAGGTCCATTTAATGAAAAGCTTATCAGTAAGGAAAAAGAGGTGCGTACATATTTATTCAGTGGAGTCAGTTGACATGTTAAATTAAAAGTTACATCCTAGATCAAGATAGTTTACCTTTATTTGGCCCCTATGAGGTCTCATATTAAGATTTAGAGGCAGTAAGCTTAAACAGATTTCGACTTTATTATAATATATTCACAATGGAAAATTAATGTATTGTTTCCTATTTCAGGTACTAGTATTGGTGGGATTTCCTGGCAGTGGTAAATCATTTCTCGCAAAACAGATAGAGCAGAAATCAAATAACAAATATGTGGCTGTGTGTAGAGATGTCCTTGGTAGTTGGCAGAAGTGTGCAGCTGAAGCAACTAAATTGCTAGAGGTAGGTATTTAATAATAAAATATGAATCCTGTTACTCAGTTTAATGGTTGGCATTTTTGTTGTTAATGTAGTGATTCAATTTTATGTGGTCAGTTCCCACTAATGAAGTATGAAAGTATATTTGTTAGTTAATGATTAATGAATAATAGATATTTTATTTAATATTTTTTTAATTACAGAGAGGACAGAGTGTGGTGGTGGATAGCACCAATCCTGATGTGGAATCACGTGCTCGCTGGACAGGCCTCGCCAAGCAGATGAAGGTGGACTGCCGCTGCGCAAAGATGGCGACGAGTAAGGCCCACGCGCAGCACAATAACAAGTTCCGAGAGCTAATGAAAATCAACCATGTCCCAGTCAGCGATATTGTGTTTCACACTTACAAGTGAGTTAATGTTGAATTGAATCTTTTTTGCAACAATTTTTTTTAAATGTTTAAAATTTAAATATTGGACAATATATAATTAAATATGAATATCAGAAACGACGAGGGTATCACAACACCCAAACCCGAGACAATAGTTCGTTTTCGATACTGACCCGACCGGCCATCTCTGAGGGCCGGGTTCGAACCCGGGACCTCAGAGATGGCCAAAGTCTGGCCTGCTCGCCTCTCGGCGGTCGTCAAAAGTTGGTTTTTATTCCGTCTGTTATATTATCTAAAAAATGGGACACACAGTTTTTGCATTTTCCACCTAATCTAAAAATAACAGCGAAACTTTTAATAGAATTGTCGCGTGACGTGGTCAGTGGTCAGTCTGGTCCCCTATTTTGACTACTATCACTATTTTATAAGTAGTGTGCTACTTAGGTTTCGTATATATTATGACATAAAAACCAGTGAAATCTAATAACATAACAATGGCAGTGATCACCAATTTTTTAGCGTAAAACTCACCTGAGTTTAAAAAAAGTATTACATGAATTCGTTTTTGTAGGAATAAATTCACGGAACCAACGCCCAGTGAGGGATTCAAGGAAGTAATTGAAGTGAAGTTTAATCCAAGTTTCGACGACAAAGAAGCGGAGAAAATATACAAGATGTATTTACTGGAGAAGTGATAATAGAGAGGGAAAATAATTGAAACACTTGTGATATTAGTCAGCGCATTTTTATTGCAAACATACATTGTAGATAACGAGGTGTACCAGCTTCATGAGTTACCTATGCATTTATTAATAAAATTGTTTAATTATTTAGGCCGACTTTTCATCTACGGAATGGTATCAAAATAGATATTGAAGTACGTTCCCTTCTACCTAGTCTAAAAGAGAAGAGATAAGGCAGGTTACCTATCATTTTACTGAATTGTTTTTGACCGAACATATATATGATTCGGCGAAATTTTAGTTCGGTGAAGCGTAGCATCGGTCAAAAATAATTCGGTAAAGTGATAGGTAACCGATAAGGCAATTTATTTACTAGATACCTAAACAAGTTACTTATTTGAGAAAATATTTTGAGATTTAAAGCACATGGCGGTGTCAGTGATAATGCTAATGGCGATGGACGGATACATTAATGTTTTATTACGTACCCTATTGACTATAAAGCAAACAAGCAGTAAATATTACCACCTAGGTCTTTTGAATTTTTAATTTTTAACATCGACATTCTAAACTTACGTAAAAATAAAGAGTCGTTAAATTCTGCTGCGACGCTTCTGCGTAACACTGTTCGTTTACAATTTTTGCTCGTGCTAAGGACAGATTGGGTAAATGGAGACAAACTTATAGCTTCTTGCCCGACCATTAGAAACGCAAGATTTTAACAGTTCTTGTTTCTTGTAGTTATGTACATATGTAAGTATTTCTGATGCTACGCAGACCGAGCAAAGATTATGTGAATGCCTTTTAACTAAAGTAGGTACATACCTAGTTTAGTTGGCATTCACCTATTATTATTGTGGGCGTTAACTTTTGATTAATTAATTATCTATCTGATAATAATGACAAAATATGAACTTTCATGCCTGCACTAAATATAAGGTAAGGCATCAAACTAGCGAATTTACATGTAATTAAGTTTACTTAACTTTTTACAGATTTGTTTACCGCATTCCCATATGTTTGAAGTGGAATCACGTACATTATCTGATGAGTTTTTTTTATATTACCTACACTTCAAGATTGACCTCATCCCACCTGATGTTAAGTGGTAATGAGGTCCTAGCTTAAGGGCGACAAGTACACCATAATAAATCTGTTAATGGACTTGTCGCCCTTACTTTGAAGGCTTGATAGGTATAATGTAGCAACCCCCAGGAGTCTGATGATTCTTAATTTTAAGAAATTAATTGCTGCAGGAAAGCTATATAACATGATTTACGAGTAGGTAAGTACATTAATCAAAATACCTAAATATCATCTATTTATCACAAATTCACCACACTTATTAATTTTAAAACTGATTTACATGATAACTACTGCCCGTGGATCTAATGTTGAGCAATTTTAAATACCTAGATAAGAATTATGTTACTACGATTACCTATCTTAAGAAATACGGTTGGTGAGTCTGTCGCCCTAGGCAAATCTTGTTACAGTTGCCATCAGATGTTTACAGTGACTTGTTGTGTACGGAACTTATTGACATTTTAAACTGTTTAGACGTGTTTGGTCGACTTGTCTGCTACAATTTATCTGACGGCGACTGTACTGATTTGACGTTTCAAATTTGAGTATGTCACGATCATGGACTTAGTATTATATTAAGTCAATGGTAGGGATGTACCTGCGTACCTACTTACCGAAAAGAAAATAAGAAATGAGTAGGTACTAAGTACCTACCTATCTGAGATCCCACTACCAAAAGCGAAACATATCGGATAATTTTTAATTCTCATGATCGCAACCAAGTCTCTTCGAATGCAAACAAAGGTATTCAAGAAACAAAATATTGTTTAGGCAAATGATAAAAACACGTTACCCTCCCGAACTTTCGATTAATCTTAAAAAACGAAATGTTTTGTTTGCACCTTTCGTTGGTAGTAGGTAGGTACTGGAAAAATGTACATTTACCTGTGGCATCTCACCTTCGAGATAGTGATTTTTAAATTGATACAGTATGAAATATTAGTCAACTGTCGTTTCTGTTCCTGGAATTTCCGTAAACTCAAAGCATACAAAATTGATGTATGCAAAAATTGCTCTTGCTTTAACTTCAGCGGAAAACAACACTACTTTAATGTCCCAAATGTTTTTAATGTGTTGCAATGATGACAAATGCTTGGGTCCCGTGTCATTCGTCGTCCGCGTCGGGCTCCTCGTCATCCACATCCAATAAGTTATCCAGACTCGAATCCGAGTCATCCTCATGTCATCTGTCAATTGAAAAATTATTAAAATGTGTCTTAGAATCAGTTAAGCTCATGTCATCTGTGAATTGAAAAATGATTAAAATGTGTATTAAAATCAGTTAAGTTGGTCATTTGGACAAACGGAACGGAAGTTTCTCTACGAAAGAAGAATCTCTAAGTTCAGGGGGTCTACATCCAAAAACGAAATATGTCGCATCCGATGACTGATAGCAATTTTTAATTTTCATAAATGTAACCAACTCGCTTAAAATGCAAAATAAGCTTATTTAAGCAATTATCCCGAATTTTCGATGAGCCATAAAAAACGATGCCTTTCCGTTTGTAGCTTAGAGCCAAAATGGCGTGAGAACATCTGACGGTAAGGTCATCACTGTGCGTATCCCCTAAGTGGAAGTACTATAATCCAACACTAAATATGAATACCTACGGAACCGTATTTTAATCAAAACAAGTAGGTATTGAGTGACCACTATTCGAAACTCAGGATTTCCTTAATAAATCTTAGTAGATCGTTACCTTGGATGATAAATAATAAATGTATTTTGTGAAATAATTTAAAATCTAGCTCCTCTAGTAATACGAGTATGTAGATAGTTTTGTGAGAGTATTTTAATGATGCTAACACTAGTTAATTAGGTTTATGACGAATGTTCGTTGATTTAGCGTATTTCGAGTCTTACCCTAGCGGGACCAATGTTCGGATTTAGGTAGTGGTAGGTAGTTCTGACTCTAATTTTTAGGTAGGTAACTTAGATGTGGTTTATACAATTAAATATATGTAGGTACGTCATTTAATTGTAATGAGGGACCTACGAAATTTAATTAAGTAAAAAAAAGATGTTAAAATTGTACCAAAATAAAATACTTAGCAACGAATGTTGTGATGGGTTTCGTATTAAAGAGCATATACAAATCCAAGCTGGGCTAGTAAATAAGATTTGCTTGATGATAATACCTGCGAGTCCCGCCAGGGTGACGAATAAGACAGCTTATTGAAGCTGAAACGCCTCAGGGGAAGCTAAACTGTCTTGGAACCAGCGAGAAAGCTGTAGTATCAGATTAGAGAGTGAAACAAATAAACACCATCAACTGCCGATCCGCTCCGATTGAAAACTCTGATAGCTAAACAATGAAAATCTAGAAGTCAATGGAGGCTGGTTTAAATTGCATTTCTATCGGCTATCTCAACAGAGCGCAACGGTAGGCACTAAGATTTTACCTAGTTATGTAAGTACGGATATTAAAACTGAATAACTAGTTTTATTAGGAATGTAATATCTATTTACGTGAGATTTTATGTTGTTATGATAGAAATGAAGGTAGGTACCTACTGTACTTAGGGGTTGACGATTTCAAAATGTAGGTATCAGTTTTCCCATAAAAATCTGCTTATCTGCCTGTTGAAAACAATCTTTACTTCCAATACAGCAGTAGGTACGATATATGTAAGAAAACTCGCCGGTCATCTGATATTGAATGATAACAATGAATTTAACAAAATGCTTGATAATAAATGCATTTAAATGTACCTACTACTTAATATACATAAAGTTTACCTAACCTAACTACATCAGGCGCCGATTATTAATAGTAATAAAATGTTCAATATTATTACCATTTCGTATCCATGTAGTATACAAGTCATAACTGCTTGGAAGGATTTTTATACCTATCTATGTATGATGTAAGGATCTTATGAGTGAGCTAATAGGGTCTGTGGCTGACACTTAGTAGAGTAAATGAGAAAAGTGTTTTACCATAATAAACAAGTATTTTTCCTAGCTAAACAAAAGTTATCTTTCAAATAGAAGAAAAAATAAGTAGATGGCTATACATATAACCTTATTCCGCACCCTTTTGCCTACAAAAAAAAAATATTCATCACGTACATCTAGAAATAAATTAGGTTAATTATACAGGTACGTAGTACGTACCTATATTAGACATGTATTATTTTAGTAAAACCTTTTTGTGCCTAACAGTATAATTTGATCAAAAGGAAACGAATCGGGGGCGTCGGCCTCAGGTGCCTCGACCACTGGGGGCCTAAGCCACAGACCCAAAGAATATGTGGATGTCAGAGATAGACTGAGGCAGCGTAAGTGTTTGGCGCCGTTGCAATAAATATCAGCACATTGCAACGACGCAACGCAGTAATGAGGCCTCCCTCGTAGTGTGTACCTGGTTATGTAGACTGTGTCTATGTGCGCGAGGCGGGCCCCAGTGAGAGGCACCGTTGTAGTCACGGGCCTCAGCTTACGCCTCTCCAGAGCACTGCGGGCCTGCTGCACAGCCAGGTCGCCGCACCAGCGCTCGCAGCGAGCGTATATCACTACGCCTGGTCACATAGTAGATATGCATAAAGGCATTGAAATACCTTAGAAACTTTTCTTTCACGGTACTGTAGATAGCGAAGGATCAGGGCAGAGCGAGAGACGAAAACTTTATTTCATCTTGCTACTCAGAAATAGGTACTTTGCTGGTAAACTATTATGTTTTCATCCCTAAGAGAAGTTGGGATTTATTTTTGTAAAAATATAGAAAACACTGTGTCCGAGATCTTATGATAATTTTCCGACAGTTGCCTAACATAGCCTTAAAAAATAGAGTCTTCGTTGTCCCCATGAACCAGAGACACGCTAGGGAACTGGCAACTGTGAGATTTACATTCCCCCACCCTGTCAGCCGGTGGGAATTAGCGCAATTTCTTATCTGGCCGCCAGAAGCGACTGGCTTATTAGCTGTGCTATATCTATTTTCGATAATTCAGTATTTGTCTTATCCACAAACAACAAGGTGGTTTATACCTTGACTGAGAAGGCGCTTGGGGGAACTTTGACCATGGATAGAGAACGAGGTTGAAGTATCACTAGTTAGGGATATAAGAATAAATTAATAATAATAATAATAATAATATTGGACAACATCACATACATTGCTCTGATTCTGTGGTAAGTAGCTTAAGCACTTGTGTTACAGAAATCAGAAACAACGACGGTACCACAACACCCAGACCCGAGACAATATGGAAAAGTTCGTTTCCCATATTGACCCGACCGGGGATCGAACCCGGAACCTCAGAGATGGCGCTCGCTAAAGTCAGGCCCGCTCGCCTCTCGGCTACGGAGGTCGTCGTTTCACGAATTTTACGAAATTGCACGGACTGCCTCGTTGTCTCTTCATATGTTGTGAGCGAAAAATTTTGAATTAGGCCTATGCTAGCGTAGCCCGATTATGATGATTATGTTCTATTATAAATTACTCACCTGCTGCAGCGAAGAGTGTGATGGCAGGCCAAGAGTCCAGCAGAAGCGGTGTGAGGAATAGAAGAGCAGTCAGCAATGCAACAGGACCTTGCAGTGATTGCGTTTTCCTCAGACCGAGTTTATGAGCAGGCTGCCATGCACTGATGAAAACACCACAAGCCCACACTAGGAAGAATAAT
The DNA here is from genome assembly GCA_037074685.1 of Glyphodes pyloalis. NCBI lineage: Eukaryota > Metazoa > Arthropoda > Insecta > Lepidoptera > Crambidae > Glyphodes > Glyphodes pyloalis. Next base: position 10,048,018 of record JAYKKO010000005.1, on the reverse strand, counting down.
AAGTAGGTAGATAATAGAACAAATGCATGTTTTCTGTTGAAACATTTGTTTGATCTCATTTCTTTATTTACTCAGCCACCAATGGAGGTCGGGACAGTGAAAGAGAAACATATGGTACGAGTAGGTACACCACAGATAGTCTATACCTTATAGTTATGTTTTTCTATTATCTACTTATTTTTCTGTTGACATACCTACTGGGAGAAAATATGTATGACCTTGAACAATTTTGCGTTTTTATTTATATTATTATCGCATACAGCTATCTTTAATTAGAGAGAGAGTAGGACGCCAATCAATGTTCTTACATGGAATCCCTGTAGCAAACATCGGCACTCTAATGGTTTCGTTACAGAAGGCTACTGCTATAAACGCGTCGGCCACCACCTGGACAATGGCACCTACGGCGGACCATCGCGCGCCCCTCACGCTCGGGGGGACCGGTGTGGTCGCTTCGGGGACTGCTGTCACGACCTGGAGCATAAAGGTTTGATTATACATTTTTACTCAGCACATTATTTATCCGTATCTATCTTTAGCTATAAACGTTTAGTTCAGTATGCACTCTTGGTAAAAGTAAAATCTTATATTTTTTAGGCTGGTAGGTAGGTACATTTCAGATTTTGAAGCACCTGGTATGTACGAACGCTTAATGTTACGTCCAATGCATCTACGCATTATCTACTCAATAAGGATTGGGTCTGATCTTTCATATCCTTTATAGAGCTTATTATGACAAAATGATCATTTCGAACTTACTTGAATTCTATCCCTGTATTCTTTGACCACTGCATCGATATCGGTCGAGTCGTCTCCTGATGACAATTCAGCTTCGCTAGCTTCGGCGTCTGATACCACATCCTCAACTTCAGCGGTAGGCAGTTCTCTAACACCACTACTGCAACTAGTCGCTTGGTCTATTTCTTCAGTAGGACAACCAGCGTATTCATCAAGAAGAAGGCACTCTCGTTCTTCAGTTTCTGTCAAACATTTATTTTTATCAATCATAGTTTTCAGCTTCCATACAAGTAACACTTTTAAATAATCATTGAACATAATACAAAGTGATTCTACTCGGTTCGGAACCTATTTTTACCCTTACCGCTAACAAACTCAGTAGGTACATAATGTTTAAATAAATACCTACTTTGGACCAAGTTATAGAGGTACAGTTTTCCTTTGATAAGTGAAGATACAATTACTTACTAAAGTATGAAATTTATTAAGACTAACCTACATAAAATTCATATAGTTTAGAAAGTTAAGCTAGAGCAGACCATTCCCCAAAGGTGGAATCTGTTTACAAGTAGGTGAATATGCTTGTCCGTGACTTTGTTTGCGTTATTTCGATAATAAAAAATCTTAGGTGATGTTAGTCTAGTATCTGATCTGTATACCTACCAAATTTAATTAAAATCGATTAAGTAGTTATTGCGTAAAAGAGGAAACATTCATATTTACGTATCTCGAAACGTATGATCAGAATATTAGTAGGATGTGCCAGCCATGTTTTCCTAACAGGTGGGTAATTTTTTCGATGTTTATAGCCACGAATTCAATTGATCTATTTTGCTTACCTTTAGCTATGACTTTAGATTTGATGCTTTCCAATGTTTTGGTATGCCTTATGGCTGATGGGATGAACCATAATCCCCTTTTGGGTTTTGATCCACCTGACTTTGGTCGTGAAATACCTTCGGTCCCCAATCGTTTGTATTCTACAACTGTAACATCGATATATAATATAAATTAAAACCATATTTATATTACGCACAGAGTATCATTGTACTTAGGTAGAGTGCAGGGTGGTGCCTTTTAAAAATATCTTTTATATTTTTAAGAGAAGAACAGGTGACGTTTTCATTAATTGATTATTAGATTAAGTACAATTGTTTACCACTAACAACGTCCGTGACAGAAATATGGTGCCTTAACATGTGCGTTTTTTTAAAAACTTAATGTCACTCAGCGTATGATGGAGAGGGCTCCACCAGAGTTTGCGAACATAAATTGGTGACAGGTAGGACACAAATCTCGTAAAAGGTATTGCAGACAGGAAATAAAGTTTCTAGATGGATCTCCCGAATCTCCCCTAGGAGATTGTTTCAAATAATGGCAGAAGATGCTACTGCCCGTTTAATTTTGTCCATACCTACTTCTTGAGTCAACTCTACCGACTTTCATTGGATGAGTAGAGACAGATGGGCCGGTATCACCCTGTTTGAAGTCGCAATTAGATGAAATCAATAAAACATCGTACTTACTTCCCGCTTCCTTTTGCTCTGCAGTTGGCACACAGCGCATGATAATAAAGTGAAACGCCTGTACAGATATACCGAGCAGATGGCTCGCGTTCATTAGAGTTATCATGTGCGATAGTGGGCACGCGAACGCTAATATAGCTGCTAAACTGCCTGAAATAATTCAAAGAATATTGTTTTGAACTTAACAAGTGGTGTTAAATCAGCCATTACTAGGTGTTTAAGCTAAGTCCATAGTCAAAAACTAAGGACAATGATAGATGACATCAGGGTCCCTGCCTATTTCTTTTATGTCAGAACGTATACTACTACTACTGTATAGAAGTAGCGAGACGCAGCTGTGTAAGGCCCCAGGACGGTGACTAAGCGTAATTCGTAATTTAAGGACTCTTAAAACATGCAAGTAATAAAATAATCGTCATGAGAATTTCTACACATTTCTCCGATATATGTAATCAGTATATATACTGACTTGAATGAGTACAAAGTGATATCAAAACACTTACCAGCAGTAAAAACAGCCAGTACAGGGCTGCCTGTAGTTGTGCTCTCATAAGTCATGGACCTAGTAAGCACCTTCCACTCCGGAGACGCCAAAGCTACCAGCACATTAAATAGCAGAGGGCAAAGCTCAGTGAGTGCTAGGCAAACTCCTGCCACTGTGACAGCAGCCAGGACAGGGCACACCCAGCCAGCTGACCTCGCTTCTAACAACGTCGTCACGGGTAGAGCGGCGTCGATGCTGTTCCTGAAATCAGTGTCCAGTTCATTGTATTAAAATTGGATTTCGAGCGAACAGTGTTTTGTTTAAAATAAAAGAAAACAATAAAATCAGCTTCTCTACACCGGCTACGGGCCAAAGTTAGGTCAAATTACTCTCAAGCACCATACCTAATATCATATCTAATCGACATCGTAGACTTGAGCTGTTTGGCGATTGCTGGAGGAGTGTGTTTTAAGCCAATACTAATGTTACGAGTATTGAGACATGAAACTATACACGGCACATGAAATTCTGTTTACCTTTAACTATATAAATTATGAGTTTTTTTAATTAAATATGCGACGTCGAACGACTTACCCTTTCAACATATTGGTGTACAGAAAGCATAGTCCGGAGAGGACTATCATCGGCATAACAATTCTAATTAACATGTTTTTCTTTAATGATCCGCTTTCATTAGATGGTAACGTAATAGTAAAAGCGTAAGCTATAGGCGCTCCGGCTGCAAAAACCTGGGAAAAGAAAATTATAATCATGTTCACTCAAAGAAAAATGATATTCGCACACCGTAAATGGTATTTTGTTGAAAACTTACCTCATAAATCGTTATTGGTATAGGTAAATTAATATTGGCGATATCCAAATTCATAAGGCCTACGATGGCGAAGAATTGACTGAATATGTACAGAAGCACTAGCAGCATTAAAGTGAACATTATACTTTCCTGAAAACAAAAATATTTATTTAAAACGCTAACGGAAGAGGCAATTTAAACTTGGCAGAATGTTGGTTACCTATGTGTTTGTTCATTATCTCTTCATTGAAAGCAATTTATTTGGCGACAGTTACAAGACTCAAATGGTATATTTTTGTTATAGGGTAAAATATTTCTCATGGTATACCTACTGTCATATTGTCTTTAAAAATGCAAATCTTGTGACGTTAAAAATTAAACGAAAACATTTTTTTCTGCCATTGAACAAAATTACGTTCCTCAAACGTTTAGGTAATGTACCAATATGCAGTTATTTTGATAATACTCCTTTTTAAATTATAAGTTTTGGATTTCGGACGTCTGGTTTCATTGTCTGGTACTTACTTCAAGTCCGCACATAAACATTGCGCAGACGACCATCACGACTGTTACTCCCAGCACGTCAGGCCAAGGCTCCCCCAAGTTTCTGGCCTCATTGCCAAACAGCCACCGCCTCGTCCTTCCGCCCGTTACGTGGTCTGCAGTGGCGCTCAATATCCTGGCGCAGATGGCCACGGCTACCAGGTGAGACAGAAACGTCATCCACATAGCCATGAAGTCGGCGAAGGAACGTAAATTCCTCTCCCTCCGACCACGAGCCGTTTTTGACGGTGGTAGAATCTCGGCTAGCTTTTTTAAATCTTTGCAAGTGAAGGCTGAAAAAAGAATTTTAATATTTGTCTACTTGTAATTTAAAACAAAACATTTCGTATGTTAATGATACATTTAAATAGCAGAATGGTACATTCTGGTAATTATTTTGTTGGATTTTCTACACAACACTTTAGAATTACGAGAGTAAGTATTTAATCGTTACGCGTCGCCATTGCTGGTTATATTTCAGCTTCACAGTTTTCTTGTTATTCGCGCGAACTAGCTGGAAGTCTTAGGTATTTTACCTTAGATAATTGGATTGGATATAGCAAGAGATGGTTCAGCTAATGAAAGCCACCAGTTATAATAGTTAAGGGAGCCCTCAACTATTATAACTGGTGGTTTTTCTTACAAACTGCATGGAGAGTAAGTGGGACGCCGTACAACACTGCACATCATAGCACCATGGCGTTTCTCTTCTTCTTAGCAAGGTTCGTTCAAAGTACTTACTAGCAACAGTAATAAACAGTCCAAGCAGTAACACCGCGGGAACCGCACAGTAGCTGGAGTTTGCTGCTGCCAGCGGCGCCAGTAGCAGCGCGCCGAGAGTCCAGCGCGCGCCGCAAGCTTCCCCACCCCCCAGGGAGGTCAGTGTGCTGCTCATCTTGCTGCACTTGCACTGCTGGTCAATTAGCATCCTTGTTTTCCTATAATAAAATGAATGTATAGATTGTGACAATAATGTTACAATCATTCACGAATAAAGTACAAAGATCACAATGAAATATAAAGATTTAAACTGACCTGGTAGGCACATTCATTGAACCAAAGAGTTTTGATTGAACCATAAAAAGCAGCTTTATATATTATGAGGGGTATCATGTAACACCTGTTGTCTTAAAATTATTCTAAATCACCTAATTTACTTCAATAGACGTGGTGAGTAAATTAATATTAACGCTCTCCATTTTAAGTTTTTGTTGCACTGAAGAACAGGTTCACTTAGCATCTTTGTTATTCTAAAATCGTATTAATTAATGGTATTCAGGTCAGTGAAATAATTTAGTTACTAATTAGCGAAATGGGTTAAACATTTTTTTATTGTTTAACATGTAGGGTTTTTAATCTACTTAAAAAAACCTAGATTGCGATCTTAGTCTCTAACTGACAGACACTTTAATAATAATAGGTACATAACTCCGCTTTATTTACATATTATAAAAAAACTGTCCGAAATATCCCTAAAACGTACCATGAATTTACACTATTTTCTTGAGGGAATCGTGGCGCAAATTATAGAGTAGATAAAGTGTCGCGCCTTATAATAAAGTAGGAGATGATAAAAGCGTACGAATAATGTTAGTAAAAAGATTCTGAATCACTATTTTCCTTAATTTTGTGGAAATAATTTGAATGTGGAACCTACTACAATGCTGTTGTTTATTTATAAGAAGTGTAAGAAAGTTATAATATTTCTTATTTTCCTTACTTATACGGCACACAATTAGTTTTAAAACATACATAACAGTACCAGATGATAATAATTTAATGTGAAATAATAAATTAGGCTAAACACTTACCATGGTTACCAGAATAGGCTTTGTAGAGACACTAATTCATAGATTTATGGGGAAGTGTTCACTTGAATTACTTTACGTCGACATTTAGTGTAGTAAAAACTTATTATTTTCTTTAAAATACATCCGTTTTTAAGCACAGGGTGTAAAATTTGTCAATTTTTCGCGTTCACCGGTAAATAAGGTCGGTTTTCATGTTTATGCGACAAACTTGAAGAGTACAGCATTATGCTGCCGTCTCTTTTGTTTCGCCCCTGATCGATAACGCCTGTCTCTCGGGTGACTATGCGGGAACTTGGAAAAATAATGGATTTCCATTCAAATAGTTTGTCTATTTCGTTCGGCTATCCGTTGTTCAGAGTGTTTTACAATGAGGATACATTGCTTACCTACTACTACAACGATATAGGACTTAAAAGCTAGTAAATCTACAGACTAAGTCAAATGGAAGGTTTTTTTGCCTTTCCACGTTTGTTAAGGTGTTAGCCTCTACATATTAATCTCGATAAAAATATTAATTGTACCATACATTTACTACAAACACTGACAGTGATTGTTTGAGGTCATTTCTATTGCGAAGAAAAAATATTTCTTAGATATATGTAGGTAGAAGTCTAGTGCCAGAGAAAACGGCCGCGGTGCTATCTATGTTTTAGTGAGATTTCTTTTTCATTTGTCTAGACCAGTAGTTCCCAAACTTATTTTTCTCGTGGAACACTTTCAAAATTTTACTGGTTTCGGTAGACCCCCTGCTACTACATTTCTACAACATTCGTCGCCAAAAAATAAATGTGCACGAAATTGTAATATCGAATACGCAAGTTTGGACAAGTAACAGTCGCTTGCCTTATTTAAATATTATCTGCTAGTTAAAACAATAAGGTAGGCCCTTATAAAAACTATGCTTACATTTTTGCTCAATACCTACTATCAAAAGCGGATAAATTTTCGTGGACCCCCATTAACATCTTTTGGACCCCCATTTTTTTATTCACGCCAACGTAGACCCCAGGCAAGTCTCCCGTGGACCCCTGGGGGTCCACCTGGACCGCTTTGGGATTCACTGGTCTGGACTCATTCAGACAAACCTCATAAAATATAAGATTACCCGTACGATGCTGTTGTGTAGGTAGTAAAGTTTTATTTGCATTATTACATCTAGATTCGATTCTCTATTTCGTTGTATGCCCGTATATTTGGTGCATTCGTAGATTTTTTTATAAGATTATGTTTTGTTTGATTTTGGTATTTGATTAATGTCTGTATGGCATTCATACAGACATTAACTAGTACGTAAAAGTAATTTTCGCACTGTCCCTTTGTTGCTGTAGATGTGTGGCTACTGTTCAAACGTTTAATACTACGGCTTCCTATTAAACGGTTTGCTTTGACCGAGAACACCTCACTTGTCTAAGAACTATGCTTATTTATTCCTAAAATAGGTTGTTAAAATGGATTAACGCAGACAACTGCCTACATTTCATACTCGCCGGTAGGCATCTTTTTAAACGATTTCCAAATAGAAAGAAGGATCTTGCTTTGCGGATTTTTTTTTGTTTTTCCCGATTACTTCTAGAATTCTGAACCGATTTATTCTATATTCTAATTTGAGGTCAATCTACATTGTAGTCATGAGCCTTCCTTTCTGTCCTAAATCTGTTAGTATTTTCTATCTTTTTCTGTAACTGTTACATGCTCTATCCTTTTATATTGACGAGAAGGAAGCAATGGACCTTATTGCTAGCTAAGGGAGGACCATAGCTTGAAAGTGACTCTTAGGAGCAGACCAGAGCCTGATTTAAAAATACCTTATCGCGGCTTGGCTTTGGACTCCAAGCTTAACCATGGACTACCCCATTTACATTCCTGCTTAATTACCAAGAAGCAGAAAGAAGTCCTACCCATACAGGTAAGGTTTCTTTCTACTTATATTGAATATACAAGATGTCTGTGTTAGGGATATTCTAACTCTTAATAATGCTCTTGGAGAAAATTACGCCGTAGTATGGAGGGAAGAGAAGTCATCTTATCAACCTAATAATATTTTCCATGGGACTTGAAATTAATTTAATCCGAAGTAAAATATTTAAAGCCTAATTAATTAACGCAATTAGCAGCCGCCTATGGAATTCAACCTTCGCGATGCACTCTACAGGTCTTTTATTTAGCCTCAGGGAATAATGAGCTCAAAAGGGTAGATAGGACTAAATATAGAGGTGTGTATTTAATACGTGCTTTCAAATGATTTCTCTTCTTTAGAATGAGCAATTTTCTAATTCGTTTACCCAAAAATTATGCACTAATTCAAAAATCATAAAAGTGTATGTACCTAATATCGCATGAACAGCTATTGTTACTTCGAGAATTATTGTATGAATTTGTAGGTGCCATTAGTAAGAACAGTAAGAGATCGAGCTACATGCTCGTTTTACGTACTGATAGTTATTAAAAGTTGAATAATGAAAACAGCATTGCTCTAATTTTGTGGTAAGTAGATTATGCACTTGCCATTGATCGTAGATACCTGAAACTTGGAGGGTATTTTTTTTGTACGACGTGGGCATCCGGATTTTCCACAATTTAAACAAAACAAAAATAATTGAAAGTGCTTTTTTGTTATGTGTATTTGATTAGTTTTACTACCTTCTATAATAGATAAGTGACTTCCAACTAATATTATAAATGTGAAAGTTTGAATGGATGTTTGTTACTCTTTCACGTAAAAACTACTGATTGAAAGTTTTTTAGGAAGATGACATACTACATTGACATATAGGATACTTTTTATCCCTTAATAACGTGGGCAAAGTCGCGGGCAACAGCTTGTTTTAGACAAAATTATTGGATACATTTAACCCGAAATAACGCGAACGAAGTTGCGGGCAAAGCTAGTTCATTATAGGTATAAGGATGGTCCCTGTGGTAAGGTATCTAAAATTGCGATTGAGTGCCGGTGGATGAGGTAGCTGTCAGCTTTTGGGTTCACTGCAAAAGGCCTATGCAATGACGTACCTACAATGTTTATAATATTATTATGTAAAGTAGTAAGGTATACACGCCCTATGATTATGTAACTCAACATCACCCTGAACCTTTGTTTACAGTTGTAAGTAACCGGTAGCCGGCTTCATGACGAAACGAATGCGTAATGACACAAGTCCAGGTTTCAGCATTTAATCCAATTATTATCTGACTCAATGCTCTTCTCTGCAGTTCGCGGAAGAATTGTGAATACTAGCGGTGCTGTGTCATTCATATTTAGTTACAGACAAACAGATTAATTGACGCAAAGCAGCGTTAATAGGGAAACTGTGTTCTGGAAATTTGTAGCGTCAGTTTTGTAAAATCGTTTTGTGTGGTCATAAAGCAATATTTAGTTGGTGATTGTGTACGAAATAGTTCTTACATTTAGGAAAATTTAGGTGAGTACTTATTACCTTTGCCCTGTTTATTTAAATCTGAAATTGGTAACGTTATAGGTAGACCTCAAAGAAATATGGTAATTTTGAAATGGATAGATAATTTCACCAATATCTATTGAGAGGCGCCGTGTGGCCTCTTGACTCTGACGGATAGTATCCATACTGGTTCTCTTGTATCTATACTGGTTCCCTATAGTCATAGGGAAATATATGGATGGCATGGTTTCCATTTATCAAAAAAGACGATAAGGCGAAATGCGATTTCTAAGATTTACATTTCACGAACCAAAATAGTCATCGGATATTTTTAGGTAGTGTCAGTTTTGTAGAGCAATTTCAAAAGATCTGTATCAACTCACCTTTCACACTATGGTCCTACTAGAACTCACGTACGAAAGTACGAAATTTATACTATTCGACAGCGTTTTGGTTCGTGCAAAGGGTAGATTATGTACAGTTCTCATCCATGTAGAGACAGCCCAGTCACTCAATTCTAAAACAGTTTTGCATTCAGTAAGTACTTCATGCAGTGTAGCTTACTCGGACATTTCCGCCCTGGTTTCTATAACTTTGTGGAAAGCGTGGGGGAAGTTTTTAGTTTCATCATGTAGCCACCACATGATACCTACATGAAGTGTGGGTTTTTAATTTGTCGTTTTGTGTGGGTATAAATCAATTACCTAGTTAGCCATCGTCGGAGATGTAAATGCAATTTCTCAATTGTCTGATTCGAACTCGTTTATGGGAAATGGAAATTAGAACCTTCTTGTATTTACCGGTTCATTTTTTCCGGAATATTCAGTTCTAAGAATAAAACTATTAATCACCTAATAATATAAGATAACTTTGAAATAACAGGGCACATTAAGCAACTATAGTCTGTTACAGATATTTTTAAAAACAATTATAATAATCAGCAGGTGTAGGTACACAATGGTAATTCAATCGAACAGCTTAAAATATAAATAAATACGAATTATAGGACACCATCACACAAATCACCCTGATCCCAAAGTTAGTAGCCCTTTGGGAACAATAACCTACCAATGTACAATTGTATATTTAAATACTGAGCACAGATTAAACACAAATATTATTTTATTAATATGAATGTGGTAATTGAGGCATGGTGCACAGACATATTAACATAAACTAAATGAAATTACGTACTGATCAACAAAACTACAAACGTGTGAAGAAGGTATACAATCCATAAAAGAAAAACCGGCCAAAAGCGTGTCAGGCCACGCTCAGTGTAGGGTTCCGTAGTTTTCAGTGCATCACAATACTTAAGTATCATTAAATTACAACATTAGTTAAAAAAATATTTTTTCAAAAAAATTCAAAAACTATTAAGCCCATCAGGTTCAGAATATTTTTTCTAGAAAGCCTTTATGCAGTTCTATATTCTAGATTTTTTTCATACTTTTTGAACTTATGGTTCAAAAGTTAGAGGGGGGGGCACTATTTTATTTTCTTTTGGAGCGATTATTTCCCAAAATATTAAAATGATTAAAAAATGATCTTAGTAAACCCCTGTTCATTTTTAAATACCTATCCAATGATATATCACATGTTGGGATTTAAATAAAAAAAATCACTCCCCAATTTGTGTATTACCTTAAAAAATCTTTTTTTTTTTTTTTTTGCACTTTGTTGACGTGATTAATATACATAGTTGTACCAAATTTCAGCTTTCTAGTGCAAACGGTTTCTGAGATTATCCTCGGACGGACAGACAGACATGGCGAAACTATAAGGGTTCCTAGTTGACTACGGAACCCTAAAACCCTTACCTACCTTATATGAAAATGTTTATGCATATCAAAGATTGTCCTTAACAAACTTTACGAATTCAAGAGATTATAGCTTTGAGAAGTTAGTAGTATATAATATTATTAAAATTCGTTAAGAACTCATGTTTTATCGTCATCAAAGAATCTAGATAGTTTAAAAGGCACAATTCTATCGCCTAACACAAAGCAAGATGTCCCAGCCGAGATGTCTATTGTTGTTGTGGATAACACAGTAGAGAGATTTGCTTTGTTGTATAAATAGATTTTATACGCTGGACTCTTTAATTAACACTTAATTATCTCTCCGGCAGGACGACAACGTTTAATACATTAATTGATGACTCGCTCTGTTATTAAACTGAAAAGTTGTTGCAAAGTTGCAAATTTTACCTGAATTGCCGTTGTAAATAGAATCCCTTTAGAGACATTTTTAACATGTGCCCATTAGAGGGATAAGGTGAGCCCAGCGTTTTTACTAAGCGATAATAAAAACAGTTGTGATAATTATCCTATGAGTAAATAATTTTACCTAATATGACGAGGATCTTTAAGCACGGAACCAGGAGTTTAGACGAAAGAAAATGCGTGAATGTTTTTTTGGTGCCAAATTGAAGTAGAAATCCATATTTTAATTTTTAGTTGAGAGCTTCTGGGGGCTGATTCACAAACGAGACCAACTATATTTTGTCTTTGCCCAAAAATTGCTTCCAAATTCAATTTCGATTCCGACGTTGTGTAAATGTAATATTATTTTTGCAAATAAAAATCCACATTTTCAAACCTAACCTCACCTAAATCAAAAACTTTTGATTATTCTTGAAAAACGAAACTTTTCGTTTGTCCATTTCGTTTCTGAGAGTAGACCCCCAGTTTACAGAGTTCTACTAGAGGATACCTATCTACTCAAATGAGTGAATGGACGTGGTGTAGGTATTTACCTACATAATATAGGTATATATCACTCGTAAATTTCGTGATTCGTCAAAACATTAAAAAAAACAATTTTCACAAAGACCAAGCCAATTTCATGTCAAGATAAAGATTTCACGTCCACCACTGAATAGAATCGGTCAGCCCTATGATTGTATAGCTATTCGTACAAGAACTATACATCCTTAATTAATTAAAATGCATGAGTAGAGTGCATGTGCCTCTCTACCTTAATGCACAGGTACTGTATATTTAATCGCAGCCCGCTCAGCTGCGCTTACGTGACCTCATTACTTCTGTTGTCTGTTGCAGGCAGAGTCGGGAAGAAAGTGTGTGGGCGGCTCGTCGCCATATAAATGGTTGGGATGACTGCCTATCCAGACATTACTCATGAAAGCTTTGAGCTAACCCGACGCTCACGTCACCGGCTGTACTAATTTCTCTGTTTGGTTCCGAAACGTCTACAGTAAATTGTTTTTTGTCACGATGAGAGTTCAGAGCGCGTGTTTAGTTCTTGCGGTGTTCCTGTGTTTGGTTGTTATATGTGAAGCCTACCCGTTCCGAGCAACTGGAAACATTGACTATGTGAGTTACTCATTATTTTTTGTAGTACCACTGTATTATCCAGTAACAAATTGAACAAAAAAAGTTATGTACCTACCTAAGTTTATTTTAAATATTTTTTGAACAACAAAATTTCATTTTCTTAAAATCTGTATTAACAATGTAAAGAAGCTGTTGTGACTGGTTTCAGTTATTATTACAGGGCTATTGCAATATTTAATAATTAAGCGATGTTCGACTTTTAAAACTTTTTTTGTGTGCATTTTCTTAAATCACTAAAGAATTGTTGAAAGTAAGAGAACATATTTTTTTTTACTAAAACTTTTACTTTAAGAAACTTTTGATTGGCTTTTCTAGAGAAAAGCCAAGCAAAAGGAGTTCCAAACAAAAGTAGTGGCTTTTTTTAAATTCAGTACATGATGGTAAACACTTGCAGTTTGATTTTAGTTCTTATTCCTACGACATAAGTGCCGTACAAAGTTCAAAGTGAAAAGTCTGACGTGCTTTTTAATGTACTCCTAATTACAGTAATTATAATATTTTTTTAGGACCTTTACTTACATAACCATTATAACACGTTAAGCAAGTTGTCAATATCTATCTCAAATAATAATTTTGCTGCAGCAAAGCAATCAAACATTATACCTACCCCAAAATTGAAAACTTCTAAAATTTGAGTTTTTTTTTACGTTTATCATTCGAAGGACCAAAGACTTCTTACTCGATTCTTAGCCCAGTGGTTCTCAAAAGCGCCTGGGCTAAAAACCATCTAAAATATTATCCTTTAGATTTAGATGTTAGATACCAGTATAAATGAAAGACATTCTTTATTTGAAATGTCAAAAAAAAGAAAAAAATATATTTTACGAATATTTTTATTACTTAATGAAATAAGTATAGCAAAAAGTAATTTCAATGGGAAACATGAAATTGTCAGTCGTCCTTACGGCCCGATCGAGTCAATAAATCGTTTGGTTATACCTAGGTAGGTAGTTTGGGAAAACTCTAGTTGACATTAGTAATTTAATATTAAGAATCACTATTTCCTAAAAGGATAATCAAAAACTATTATTTATATGCTTTAAATTTCTAATGACACCGGACATCAGCCTTTTGCGTGCAATAAAGTTTAAATAAATATATCATGGGAAGGATGAGAAAAAAAAAACATTTTATATGTACGTATAGGTACACCACAAAAAATATTTAGTCGTATTGTTGCCGTTTTTGAAAAACCGTGGAACTTACATACTCAAATAAAAACAGACGGACAGAATTGTCGTAATGTTTGTGATATACTCAAACTTCCCATGTTTATTGACATTGGAAGTTTGAGTATAGTAGTATTCCCCAAGATATGAACAACCATAATAAATAAAATAATGACGTGAATTTGCCATTTCCAGTTAGAAGCTTTGCGCCGTATGCAGCAGATCCCCCAATGGCACTGCATGAGGTACCGCCGGCTGCAACTACACGGACACTGCAACCGCTGGCTCCTGCACCGCAGGCCCTGATACCCTCGCCAGTCGCCCTGATTCCTGTGGCATCCACAGTGAGCGGACGTGATGACGTGATCAGAACTTGGAGAAATAGTCAACGTTTATGTACACACATTTATTCGTGTAAAACTGTTTTCGTTATGTTATTTATATCCCACTAAGAAGTCTTTGAGTGTGTGGGTGGTCACGTTAAAACCCCATTACCAAACTTAAAAATATTTAATAATGTAACTTTATAATTTTAATGTGAATATCGCAGTGAAGGCAATACGAAACCAAATTAAAAAACATAATCACTTAGTATTTAGTTAATAAAAAGTAGATAAATAAGTAAAATTCATTTGATAATACGATGATAGTTTGACGTAGGTATATGGTTTGATTTAACGTTAAAAAGGTTTCTGTGCTGGACATCAATGTTACTTTTCATTAACTGAAAGAAAATAGCACCTCCCGAAATGTATTCCTCCTCATTTCTGTTATTGGGTCATTATATTGGAAACGGGTAAGCTTAAATAATATGTTGTTCAAAACAGGCATACTTACGCTTCTTTCTGTGTCTTTCTAATTATTGCCGATGATGGGGCTTAGCATAGTTGTATTTTTATCTATTAAATGCTATTTTTGTAAGTACCTGATAAAAAACAGATCCACTAGCATCAACAAAAGATTACAAGGTTATTGTACCTAACAATTAATATTAAAATACTACAATAAAGCTCTATTATTATTAACTTCGTTAATTTTAAAATTAAAGGTACGAGATGTTTATTTTAACATATTCAAAATATTAATGTAGGTAATAGTTTCACGTAGCGTTTGTATTGCATGTTACAATATACAAAAATCCAGTTACGTTATAACGTACAGGTCAATTTTAAACAGAAAAGGAGAAGCTTTTGTCTTTAAGTTTATTACAATATGACTAGGTATTATTATTACATCCCTACATGCTATACTTAAACTGAATGTTAGAAATAAAAATAGCTATTTATCTAGAAATAAGATATAAATTTACCTAATATTCCATTTAATATTTCCATTTTTCATAATAAATTTTGTAAAGATTTAGAAGTATTCTCGTGATACAAATATACTTGTTTTCATGTTTTGTAATGAAATACCTACAATTTATAAGTATCTACTAACTAGATGATATAGAATATCTACTTTTTATAAATATTGTATTCGTACATAGTTGACATTTTCGAATTTTTAATTATCCCATCTTAATAAATAAGGAAACCATGAATTTGTAAGTACTTACATATAAGCGCAGTATTAAACGTAGCGTTAATATTTTACCCACCATGTTTATTAATAAAATAAAACGGTTCTTTCAAGTTTTAATAAATCTA
The DNA here is from genome assembly GCA_037074685.1 of Glyphodes pyloalis. NCBI lineage: Eukaryota > Metazoa > Arthropoda > Insecta > Lepidoptera > Crambidae > Glyphodes > Glyphodes pyloalis. Next base: position 10,032,536 of record JAYKKO010000005.1, on the reverse strand, counting down.
TTCATTACCTTTGTGTTTTTACAAACTCATATAGTAGGTATATAACTTTTTCAACTAGTTGAATCAATGGAGTTAGTCCTCAGGTAGGTGGATTTCAATATAAATCAGATATATTAAAATTGCACATCAAATGTGTCAAAACAAAAGGCGGGATTGAAGTAATGTGCAATGTAGTGGCATTATCAACCAGTCGACTACTCAGTTTTGGGCAATGAATATAATCAAATAATACGAAATAATCTCTTTAATAGTGCATACTCGTAACATAAATCAATAACACACTTAATTATTAATAATTTTATTTATATTAAACTTACCCATATTATAAGTATATAGGTAGTTTTATACCTGACTAGCTGTGCCCGCGACTTCGTTCGCGTGGACTACATCCTTTCATGGTCGGTTTTACCCCTTTCTCCCCTAATATTCGAAACAAAAAGTAGTCTATATTTTAATCCAAGTTTCGAGCTATATTGGTGCCAAATTTCATATCTCTAACTTCAAAAATAAACATTTTTCCATATAAACTTTCAAAGGCGGTATTACCCTCCTCCCCCCCTTATTTTCTAATAAAAAGTAGCCTATGTCCGTTCTTGAGATTCAACGTATACCTATACCAAATTTTATGAAAATCGGTTTAGAGGTTAAAGCAGGAAAGCGTAACAGACAGACAGACAGAGTTACTTTTGCATTTATAATATTATAAATATTATATAAGTAGGGATTAGTAGGGATATAGTAGGAATGTGTTTAAGATATGAACATCCAGATAGCTTATAAAATCTACAAGACACAAGTGTGGTCAATTAATTATAGGTATCTTATTGTGCTCAATGACAATTGGCTACTTGACAGTTTTTGAAAAAGTATTGTAAAATGTGCGCCCGTTCATGTTATATCCCAAGCAATTCGATTTATCTGGAAATAATCTAAATAACCAGAGAAAAATAAGATTTTGTGTAACACATTTAAAAAGCGCGCGAAAACGCCTAGTCGCGTCACTGTTGCAATTGTGACGTCAACGTCCTAGACAACGAACCGATACGCATAGGAACGACTTAATTAAGATAAACGGAAAATGTTTCAATAAATTCTTTATACGATTAGAGACACAATAGTTCAATTTAATCGGTAAAATAATCATTGTTTCGCCACATTAAAATAAATAATTTTCGCCGACAGCTGTCATTTCCGAATTGCAATGGTGGTTTCCGTTTCAGTTCTTTTGTTCCACGGATAAAAAAAGGAAAATTTATTTTGCAAAAATAAAATACTAACTATGCTTTTAATTAAAAAGTAAAAATGTAAAATGATTGCTTAACTAATAAGCTAACATATCTAACACTTTTCATATTTTATTGTTAACACTGTCAAGTAGCCAATTGTTACTGTAGCCCTAAAACATGTGTGGTGGCAGTCACAATCTGTCCCTTCGATCTGACGAGCGTTCTTCTAATGGTCGTTTTGTGAACTGTAATACCTCTCACAATAGCGGCGTAAGTGTGTGTGTGCGATTACAAAATTATTGTGCATCAATTTGCCTTCTGTACGTTGTCGTTGAGCAACCTTAATAGTAGGCAGTAGAGGTCAAAATAACATGACGAATTCCGTTGATAGAAGAGAAAGATAGCGAAGCGTTGCATGAGGGCTAACTGCTGGCATCCTGCGAAGAAACTAGGCCGCTTCCAGACCAGACTGGTCAGCGGTCAGGGATCTGTGTCGGTGGTCACTGGTAAGTGTGACCACGAGCGTGTGTGTGGAACTATTTCGAAATGCTGACTCACTTCATGTTTGTGGATAGATAGTTGCGTTCGATACACGTGTAGGATTATTAGGTGGGGTTGACGTAAAAGTGATAGTAAAGTTATATTTAGCTTTAACTTGATCGCAACATCGAAATGATGATGAAAGGTAACATAGTTTACATCTGAGCGAATACGCTACATAGAATATCCTCTAATATTACCTATCATAATAAATTTCGGATAATCTATAAAATGATTTTATGTCCCAATAAAATAAACAAATAATAGACTTTGCATTACAAATGATTTATATTATGGACGATGTAACGATGCTAATCCCTTGCCTAAATAAGAAAAGCCCTTATGCCTCTTAGGACATAAGGGCATTTCTTCAATAGCCACCAGTATTACCAAAAACGAAACGAACTAACGAAAAGATTTTGATTCGCATAAATAATATTTTGTATTTATAAAATGCTTTAGTCACAATTAAAGTGAGTCGGTTACGTACGATTCTGATATTAAAAATGATATCCATCATCTGATCCGACATATTTCGTTTTTGAGAGTAGGTATGCCGCTGACTCTCCGTCCGTCTCGAACTGATATATGTGTCACTTTATTAAATACCAGCGGTCCCGGAGAACTTCGTTTCGCCTTAGAGAATTTTTCCCGCTTTTCTGTTGAAATTTTTCAAATTTTACCAAGGATCCCTAATTTTGTATAAATTTTATATAATTATAAATTGGAAGAATGTAGCATTCTATTGATGAAATATTTTTTTAAATCGGCCCAGTACTTTTTGAGCCTATTCATTATAAACATACAAACATACAAAAATAGGTACAAATCTTTCCTCTTTATAATATTAGTATAGATATATCACTGGCATTAATCTATATTTAAAAAGTAAATACGCCCCTTTAAATGTATGGGTGGTTTTTATTATTTTATTGTAATCGGCTTAAATAACTTTAATTCATTAACACAGCTGTTTGAGTAAGGACCTTGTTTAGTTTGTGACCTTTTCGCGTGTACAATTCGTATCTGTTTCATCCCTGGTTTAAATTTTTTTTGAGTAATAACAGTGTTTGATTTATTATTTTGCCGGTCCATCCATATATTGCTTGCGAACCGAACAGTGAAGTAGAATATTAATTCGACGAAACTTAAAACACTGGCCCCAACAAAGAGCCCTGTAGTACCCCCAACCGACACTGAAATATCAAACAAGCAATTTAGTTAACGGAGGGATTATGACAAGAATGTGATTCTTTATCAATTTTTAAAATGAAAACGCCATATAGGTGGTTACAGTATGCAGCATTTGAAAATGCTATTCAGGTAAGTACTTTGACACAACTTTTTGTAATACTTTTCTGAAATGATGAAGAAGACTATTAAAAAAAACGTTTTTCGCGCTTCGTTAAAGTTTAGTACCTATGTAGTGACTGCAGTTAGAGTGTGTGCACCTGTTAAGAACATTTGTAAATAATGCTTACCAACCAAATCTAGGCGACTTCTAACTACATTTCTTTTGAATCTTTCCGTTGGTAAGTAAGCTAAATTAAGTTCTACATCAGCTTTCTTTTTATTCCCACGATATCTGAAAAGATACACAATTTGGTGGTTGAATTGAGGATTATGCAACTAGTGTCTTGGCACTTTTTGAATGGGTAAATAAATATCAGGACTTATCCTGTTGTACCTGCCTGTACAGTCATAAAACAAGGCATAAAGACTAATATCGTACTGCAAGTGTTTTGTGTGTGTACGTACAAAATATGTTGGATACCGATGACAGATACCTAATGATGGTTTAGATAATGTACCAATTATAGTACCTTTTACACAGCAAATATTTTTTTTGTATATCGGTACGTAATGCTAGCAGTACTAAGTTTGGGACTTATCTTGTTTGGCGCAAAATTTATGACAAAGTTGATTCGATGGTATGAACGTCAAAATCCGAGTACTTACGGTCCAACAGCATCCTTGATGACGGTGATCTCCGTTTCATTGCAGGACGGCAGGCAGTTGCACGCTAGGCCTGGCCGGCTGGCCCACCGAGGCTTTAGCGTGGTGAAGTGGTTGGCCGAGCCATGGAGGCATGCCATTCCTGATATGTTACATCTCTCTGACTCCGCTTAAAAATAAATGTCCGACCGAGATTATAGTTTGGTTTGGATTAGGTTTTAATTGTGTATGATGTGAATGTGAATTTATAGTAGTCTGAACTACTTAAACTGAATCTAATTGCAGACATCCTGAGCTAGGTATGCTGCGGTTTACATTACAGCTAACTTACGAGTATATTATGTACTTATATGACACAAAATCAATTTATGTGATTTGGTTAGAAAAGTGAAGTTAGGCTTATTTGCATAATGAAATAATTGTAATTTCAAGTTTTACGTAGGGGTAACTTAACATTATGTGAAGTGCTTTGGTGTATCTTCACAAATTTTCCTGGCCAGGATATCAGCGTCACCTTTTGTGGGGACCTGGGGGCGTACGTCGGGGTCTTCACAAGGATTCTATTACAGAGATCCTTATCCACGTCGGTGGGCATATATACGGCAATTTTAGAAATTAAGAAAAACATACGAAACCAAGTAGGGTCGGTTTACCACATACTTCCGGAGTCCTAGTCCCGGTATGAAAAATACAGACGTCGTAATAGATTCACGTAGAGGTGTATGTGTATTCTTTAGGCAACAGCTAGTATTTTGTATAGTTTCCATTCGAGATTCACATTCACATCATACACAATTACAAACTCAGCGTATTTTAATAAATCTATGTTCTTTTTAATAATTTTAAAACATACATTTAATGGATTGGTTATTTGTTACTCGGTAACAAAGCATAGTAACTTCCTCGATGCCGTTATTACTACACCGGTAGTTACATACAACAGTTCTTGTATTCTTTGTCGCCCTAATAGACGTAATAGGCTACTCCAATCTTTATCATGTTACACAACCGTGTGTGTACTGTATGTTCGAGATAGGTTCATGCATTGTTTTCTTTCTCGTTACATTGTTGAGTAAGTGTTTATTAATTGATTAGTATTAAGACTACTTTTGTTCTTGTGACTCAGTATATTATTAACCTTCCTACCATTTGTTTATTAATTTCAGTAGTTCTTAACATTGTGATCAGTCTATTCTTATTTCTTTGGGTTGTAGACGCAGATGTTTTTATCAGCTATACCTACTCGTGGAGTTTGCCCTGTGATTGGGTAGGCATTTCATCACCTCAGAGTTGTCGATGTAAGGCCACGGGATCGTTTCTAACTAACTTGGATCAATTTCTTTAACGTAGGAAAATTAGGGAACGAATAAGTGTTGGAAATAGGGGTTTTGTAGGAGCTCGTATCAAATGTGAACAGTAGGTTTCAAGTAACATTGCTCAGCTTGCCATCTGTACCCGCTCCCCTGAAGATGTAATTAATGTGAATGTATATAAAGTACTTAATGTGGACTTAATGCTAGATTAATTATTTACCAGCCAACCCTTGGGTCATGCAGATAGTTAGTTTGATGTGTGTGCATGAAATTAACATGCATTACAAAATACCGCAAACTAAGTCGAGGGCAACAGATTCCATAAAATAAGATGAGTGGCCTTGGAATAAGGAACCATTAGGTATAATATTCATATATATATATATATATATATATATATATATATATATATATATATATATGTCACCGTAAGATTATAAAAACCGTTAGATTATAATATATCTCGCGAGATTGTGAACCGTAACATTATGATTGCAATTTAACGTATTATTTTCCGCTTTATTGTAATCCATCGAAGTGAAACCGTTAAATTACAATCTGTCCCGCGTCAAACTGTCAACTGTCCGAAAGCTCTTCTTGATTGGTCGGTTAATTGTATGAGCGACCAATCACGACCAGCCTTTGTATGTCCCCGTAAAGTTAGGAATGAAATTCAATTCAAATCATTTATTTTATTTAAAGAAATAGAGATGTCGTTTAAATTAAATAAATGCACTTCAAATAATCTTTAAGTATTTATTTACTATTTAGTAGGTAATCAATAATCCTGACATACGTTGAGAAACAATTGTATCGAAATGTTTATTCCTCAAGCACTCAAAATTTTAATTGAAAATTAGAATAAAATGAAATAATCATTATGTCTTTTAACACAAATTAGAGTTGAAAACTTGAAATTTTTAAGAAACTCTAATAAAAAAATATTTAGTCCTTTAAACATACCATAAATTAATAGTATTAAGACATTAATAGAATTTTATTTTGTTTAGTTTCGCACTCGCAGACAACCACTCAAAAGTGGTTTGCGAAGCATATGATTTTAATTTAAGTAGTATTATTAAATTAATAATAATAATAAATAATAATAATAACAAACGAAATAACAAACAAATGTGGTGAATGACGGGGCAGCGGGGGGCACATAACTCTCAACCAATCAGCGCGCGAGATGCAGTCCGTTCTACGTCAGTTCACAATTTGACCGATTCCCATCGATAGATTACAATATAGCGAAAAATAATGCGTTGAATTGCAATCATAATGTTACGGTTCACAATTTGTTGACAGTTTACAATCTCGCGAGATAGATTATAATCTAACGGTGACATATACACCAGTAACCTGTGGACCAGCTACACAAAAAGATCGCTTAATGTCTTGCGAGTCCAATACAATAACGGTTTCAGGGTAGGTACTGTTGGGGCTGCCGCGCTTTTGCAGCGCGTCGAAATGTTTGCTCAGTCGCATACTGATGGCTTTTTTGCTGTCATTCGCAAGAAAACTGCTTCGTTGTTGGATAGAGTGCGGTCCAGCACCAATAGTATCCTGAAGACCGTGGCAGGGAGATATGACTCCCCCATCATTAGGCATTCCATCCATGTATTGAGCCGACCAGTACCTTATAATTATTGTTGAGAATAATATCATCTCTCTCTCATTTGGTGTCACGTAGTATTGTATTTTTAGTGTGCTGTATATTAATTTATGTACTAACCTAATTATAAGTTTTACTAATCAAATGGATCAATGTAATCTTTAAAGCAAATAAATTCTTTTTCTTACCAGTGCCAAGCATGAAGTGGTCATTGCAGTGGCAGAATTCCATCTGTGCTCGCTTGCGGCAGAGCACCGTACAAGCGCTGTAGGAATAATGAGGGTACAGGCCATCCTCGTTTTCGTTGAGGAACTTGCACGCGCGTTGTTCTGGAGTCGTCTCCACTACTAAGGGATCGTTCTCGATGTTCCGCACTGTTATTTGGCGGCTGAAAGTAGATACTAACGTATAAAACTATTTTCGTATCTTTAGGTCAACTTTACAGTAGGATGGTGTTATTGATTTGATAAATGCATTTATCAACTCTGGCTCTTTAACATTTTAAATATATACTATAATATGTCTTTTCGTCTCGTGAACCTCGTTATTTAAATTGTTTTGTAAATATTTATATTGAATAAAATATTATATTTAAGACATTTTACCCTTATTTCTTACTTGAAAGATATCGCATTTAGTGATAAAACCATCTAACTTTTACGACAATTTGTATCTTAAGTCTTAATTCAATTATACGGCGTGCAAGAATATTCAGTACTGCAAACACTAATTGTTAAAATCGATTCTTACTAGAAGGTGTTGCAGACGTGCAAAAAGATACTTCAAACAAGTAAAAGTATCGAGACATAGAACAAATTCAAACGTTTAGAGAGTAGGGCCCAACGAAATAAGCAATTTAAATATCCTTACCGATATTTATGGCCAAGTTGTACTTTAAGAGTAGACGACTGCAGAGTTGTGACACTGGGTACTTCTTCTTTTCCAATAGTGTACACCTACAATGTATTAATTTAAACACTAGATATACGCTAATATGCTAACTAACATATTTAATCACGTTATAAATATTCAAAATGAGCAATTACTTCAATTCAATTAAAAACAGGTAAATATTTCAGATTCTTCCGAATTTATAGCCTTCTTTGTTTAACGATCAAGAAAATTAATTTCAAAATTAATTAAGAAACATTTTCAAGGATTAGTGAATCGAATACCGTAGACTGAATATATATCTGGAAATGTATGTGACCACGCTTGTTCTTCAAGTTGCTGACCATGGGATACGGTTTTGGATGTCTGAAAAAGTTGATGTTTTTAAATAAATTATATTGTTAGTTACTTCTATTATGGCAATGTTCTCTAGGACCATGTTTTTTTTCCAAAATAATGAAAGCTTGGACTATATACTACTAATTTTGTGTCATTTAATGCCCACTTATTTATTTAAATACTTATCTTGTCGTGTTTTTAGATAGGTGACAAGAAACTAAATGCAATGCGAGAATTCATTGGAAGAATATTAAGAGTGGTACACTGATGTAAACTTACTCCACTTGAATAGAGTTAAGAATGAAGCAGGTCCCAATGTCAGTTGCAATGGGTTGGAAGTAATCGCAGCACTTGAACTGTTGGTCGTTGTAAGAACAGTTCTTCACTATTTGGGGACAGTCGCTGCGCACCAGATCGGCATAGTAGGTGAAGTTGGAAGTCGGACAAAGCGGGTCGGGGTTCGGATTTGCGTAGCACACTCCAATGAGGCTGTAGCTCACTCCTCGGTAGTAGACGATGTCTTTCAATGCATCTTCTAGGTCTAACAAATGGTCGGGAGTCCAGATTCTAAAAAGTAACGACATTGCTAAATGTTTAGATACTTTGATGAGTACAATATTTTATGTTTTAATTTAATCATAAATCACTGTTGTTTGTGAATGAAAAATCTACTTGAGTAACTGGATTTATATTAAAACAAAAACCAATTTATTGTATTTTTATTCTGTGCAATAAAGTTTATCTATTTATCTATTAAAACGAAAAGTCAGCCCATGTTTATCTTTCTACGCTAATTCAGTGTACCTATGCGAAATGTGTGTTCTTTGTATGCATTAGCGATAACTTTCCAGACCAGTCCATATCAAGGTCGTCGTTTATTTACAGGATGCAGATGTTCAGAGCCTGTTAGGATAGCTGGGCTGGTTTTTCGTGTAGGTTGGGTGTGAATATAAAAAACACTATCTTAACCACAAATTGTGCAGCATACCTATCCGCAACAGAGGACATATGAAACTCACCTATCAGCAACTTCAAATCGTTTGTCGTCGTTGGCAAACTCACAAATAGCGATGGCGGGCATCTCCGTGTTCCAGTCGGTGTAGGTAGTCTCCACGCCGAAGCTGATAGGGCTTTGTACAAACGCATCCCAGGCTGCGATGATGAGGACTGCTGAACCGTACCATGATAAGACCACGAGCGCTACCCAAATCCACCTGGCATACAAACATTTGGTACACCTTTATTTTGTGTGGTGCAGCTTTGTGTTGAGGAATAAGTTAAGATTTCCTAGACTGATCACCTAATACTAAGTTCCGTAAGAAGAGTTAGGAAGAAAGTTTCCATACCTAGCTACTGTCTTTTAGGCATGTCAATGTATGTTTGGTAATTATTGTTAACATTGCTAGTTCTTACTTACCCTTAGTCGGGTTACAGATTGAATATAGAAAGACATTTTGTCGAAACCCACGGACCACGGCAGATGGTTACTAAGCCGGAAAGTCAAATGCGTATCTCATATCACTCATCGAGTAGTATCACTACCTAAATTTCTTTTATTATAAATGTAACAAGGAATCTAACAACGAGAAACGTTTATATAAATCTTGCATAAAATACTGTATACGTATACATATACATATTATTCTTAAATGGTACTTAATGGCAGTAATAAGCCTGCAAGCAGGCGTAGGAATAGTAACGTAATTTAATAAAATACGTCAGTAAACTTAAAGGTCCAAAATGACATGACGCATTTTCTGGCTCATTAGGAAGGAAGTTTGCAGATTTTGGACTATGAAAGGACTATATAAAGGCATAACTAATAAAAGCAGTACCGTTTCGTCACAATTGTGACACAAATCAAAATCAATGCGCATTCCATACTGTATAATAACTAACTTAACGCAACAGTTAATTTAGACTTCTGTTGAGATAAAAAAATACCTTTCTATCCAGTGTTTAGTGTCGTCGGCGATGAAATGGATTCCAGCGAAAGTGCAATTAGAGCAATAGTCCTTAATTAGTGCTTTGCAAGTCCGTGGCATTTTGGTTAGCCTATGAAATACGCTTTTAAAATTTGCTGGCGAGTCTGGAATAACAAAAGCTTTCGCTTCTATTAGCTAAATGGGATATTATAACCTTGCTATGTAAAGTGTTATTAATTTGAGCATGTTGTGCAAGGTGTGAATATTTGATGCGATAATAATAAATAATTGTGCAATGTCATGACTATGCATGCAGTGGCGAATGTCTAACGGTGAAGGTTGTTGAGTAATCCAAACAATTTTCGTACTAATAACAAAGACTTCAAATTTTATTTTAAAATTCATTTGTATAATTTTATTTTGCAAGACATTAATCACCTTATTAATTAACATTAGCTAACCTAAATATTTTTTCTTCGGACCAAATGAAAAACGACATTAACTTTCAATAAAATAAAATCTACTTTACACATAGGAGGTATAACAACTTACTTACTTATTTACATATGTACAAGTATAACTTTAAATTCATCTAAATTAAGTGAAAAAAATGTTGGATAAGAAAGTTTATAACATGAAGTAAAACGTTTGGTTTAAAATTGGCAAGGGAAGACATTAATTACCTACTTGCAAATTTGTTGTTGACTTCCAAGCTACTTACTTTCTAAGTTATATTGCACATTTCATTTACATATTAATATAAACTCAATATTTGATTACTTAACAATATTCTACAACTTGGGTTGCAATTAATTTCACGAGTTTTAGGAAGAGGTTACAAGTAAATGTCTCATACTAACTACTAAAAAAAATAACACAAAAATTCCTATACTAAAAAAATACTTATAAAAATTACCTCCTTGGTTAAATATTGTAAATAATAGAAATTGTAATTTAAATGTTAACATATAGTATCACTACTTATATTAAAATCGAATACAGGTAATATTTTACAACATAGACTACTTAAGTATTTGGTGATTTCTAATTGAATTTATAAAACAAAATTAATGAACGATTAATAAGTAATAGAAAAAAGTATACGGAAAAGATAATATGAGATAAATAACCATAACGCACCTTCGGTAGAACAAGGGCGCAATTACAATTTTGCAATTTTACAGGAGAACTGTTTTATAATATTTTTTGCTTTATTGTGGTTTAGCAAGTAGTCCTCCTTGCAAGACAAACCATTATACTATTTTTTTTTTTATGGTATCGCAGTATATTGGCTCTTCCCAGCCTGATGGTAAGCAAGAGAGGAACCCACATCGCGATGACAACGGATTTGATATCAAAATATCCTATCCGTTAGCATCGCCATACTGGCCCGCAAGATGTTTCTTCACGCTCCTTTTGAAGGAATCCATGTCAAAGGAAGGAGGAAACACATGAGCCGGCAACGAGTTCCACTTCTTTATGGTAAAGAAGATAAAAGCTACCGAACTTTTTGGTTCGTGATGGAATATTTTCCACGGTGAAGCGATGACATCGTTGGCCGGCTCTTGTGGTTCTGTGTAGGAAAGGAGAGGGTAGGATAAGGGAAAATAGTTCCTCGGAACACTCCCCATGATAGAGCCGATAAAAGACACTTAATGAACCAACGTCCCTACGTAGTTGAAGAGAATATTCCTTTAGACATGTGCCTTACAAGAATTAAGAACTTTCAGTTTTTTTATTATCTTTGTTTTTAAGTCAGTTGACAATTGTGCCCTTGTTCTACCGAAGGTGCGTAAGTGAATCTACGAATCACTACCCTAAATTAGAAGAGTTTATAAATGTTGCAAAAGCTCAGGGTTCCCGATGAAGGGTAGGTCGAAGAAGGCAATATGATTGACACTATGTGGGGGGTGTGGTCTGGTCTGCGGATTATTCGCTATGGGGTGATACCGTGGATCCCTGGGGAGCAGCCCAGCGTGGGTCAGGATATTGTAGATTTCGCGTCGGGAGACATCGTCTGCGTCGCGCTGGTACACCTAGAAGAAATATTTTTAATTTTAAAATAATATTATAAAACGGTAATCGACTATTAGGTACTTTTATTGTTTTACAATAGTATAGAATTGGCTACTTGACAGTTTTTGAAAAAGTATTGTAAAATGTGCGCCCGTTCATTTTATATCCCAAGCAATTCGATTTATCTGGAAATAATCTAAGTAACCAGAGAAAAATAAGATTTTGTGTAACACATTTAAAAAGCGCGCGAAAACGCCTAGTCGCGTCATTGTTGCAATTATGACGTCAACGTCCTAGACAACGAACCGATACGCATAGGAACGACTTGATTAAGATAAATGGAAAATGTTTCAATAAATTCTTTATACGATTAGAGACACAATAATTCAATTTAAACGGTAAAATAATCATTGTTTCGCCACATTAAAATAAATAATTTTCGCCGACAGCTGTCATTTCCGAATTGCAATGGTGGTTTCCGTTTCGGTTCTTTTGTTCCACAGATAAAAAAACTAAAATTTATTTTGCAAAAATAAAATACTAACTATGCTTTTAATTAAAAAGTAAAAATGTAAAATGATTACTTAACTAATAAGCTAACATATCTAACACTTTTCATATTTTATTGTTAACACTGTCAAGTAGCCAATTGTAGTAGCGTCGAAGGGATGCGTGTGAGGTCGAATTAATCTATCTCGGTGAACGAAAAAAAACTTGTAACTATTCCCGCCATACTAACTTCATTCGAATATCAGCACCAAAACACACACACACGTAAAGCACACACAAGCAATAATAGGCAATATAGTAACAAAGTATCGACACTTGAAAAAAATCTTAAATTTTTTTTTAACCATAAAGGATTCATTAGATGTGATTGGTCCGTGCCTGTGACTCGTTGTGTCCTTGGAAACGGTAGGTATGGGTACCGCCGCTAGCTCACTTTTTCACCACGTCCACCGTGCCTTACTTTACGTGGCGCCATTATTAAACGTTAGAATTGCTTCTTTGTTTTTTCGTTCACTGAACTATCTGCTTTCAAAAATCACGTCATGTGATACATACTATTTTTGTTTGTGCTAAGGACAAAAATAGAGTTCGGACTGCGTAAAATTCTGAATGTTTTCTATTTAAAATAAAAATCTAGTTTGCATTACAACAAACCAACTGTAAATGAGTAACCATTGTTCCTACAACAGTATTAATTCAGCATTTATTGTAGATTTAGATGAATTGAACATGGACTAAAAAAGGCTAGTATGATTTACTAATGCCTGGTTCCAATATTTTACGATTCGTAACGTCTCAAAATGACTATCCGTTTTTCTCCAACCGACTACGAGTCGTTAATACCGTTCGATAATTTACTTCCATACCAGCTGTCATCAGTCGTCTGTCGGAAGTTTTCAGCTTACGCCTCGTATAATTAATTACAATCCTTAACTAAAACGGATCGTTTTTTAAATATTGGAACAGGGAATCAGACATACCTACGTTTTAAAGTATATGACAGAATAAGTCTAATCAAAACAAGTTTTTTATTCACTTGCCACTTGACGCAAAAGCTTTAACATGATAAATAACTAGGATTATTTAACTCTTACCTAACTTGAAATCACACGCAATTATCTAACATACCTACTCACAGACTAAGTTATTCAAAACTAGATATTCTAGTTCTTGTCACTAGTGAAATAACATGTCTATCATCTAAACGCAATTTTTATCACGTCATAATTTATTAGTGCTCTTATAAATAGCAAATGAAACGGTCAGTTAAGATTAGTGATGCAATGCAACATATCATGTTGTATGATAAATAACCTTTTTTTATCCCAAGTTTAAATTTTATCATCCCGCACGAAGGCCTTATTAGGTTTATGGGTAAGTATTCGACAAATACCCATTAAACACTTACATGCTATCATTAGACTGTTTTAAGAGAGGCTTGCACAATTATTCGTTTCGATACGACCTTGCATTGCGTTAGATATTTTATGGTAATGGTAGGTAAGTAAAAGTTTCCTTAAGCTGTAATTAAAATATGATAGGTAAGCCTCCACATCGCAATGACTTGATGTAGGTACTTATTCAAAGATGAGGTCAATCGCGCTTACGTTTAAAAATATGAAGCTGAAGTAGCAAGTATTTTGTAATTCTAAAAAATGGATTGCAAATTTAAATTAAAGACAGAATTAGCAAGTAAAGGTTAAACTTGGAAAGAATAGGAAGCATTTAAATTAAAATATGACACATGTTTCTATAAAAGTAGATACCTAAATAGATACAATTGTTGTTACTGAAAAGACACGTCTGGACACTAATACCAGCCATTTACAATCCTAATACTAAGCACAGGTCTCACTTGGAACCTGTTTAAAGAGTTGGAACAGCCCATTCTTCACCACATGGGTCCAGTACAAATTGTTGAAGCGGTGTGTATTAAGGCAAGTCAGCACTTGCTGTCAAATGTTCTTGAGCCATCAAATGGCCTCTGACTAGGGCTAATAACTATGATCGAAATATTAACCCTATTTCGATTATAGTGGCAACAGCTTAAATGCCTTCGGAAACGTAGCTGGCGAGCCAGGGCCGTCTTAAACCAGCCTGGGGCCCTTGGGCACACAAGAATTTTGGAGCCCTTTTGGAAAGTAATTATACTAAATTGTTTGATAAAGTATATCATTTATGATATTAGAATGCTGCTGGCTCTTTGGGTAGAGAAATGGTCAGTCCTTTGGGGAACCCAGAGAATGGAGGCCCTGGGCACGGGCTCCGTGTGCCCTTATGGTGAAGACGGTTATGGGCGAGTCATCGCACTTAGATATCGTTAAGTATGTCAATTGGAGTTGGCTATGGGTCTATTCTCAATGAAAAATTGAAATGCAATGTTATTAATTATTGCTTACCAGAGACACCATTTTTGGAAATATGTATGAAAATAAAAAAATGTAGTTATAATAAGGACTCAGTAATTATAATTATGTTGGCAGAAGGCTTAAATACTTGCAAAAGAGACATTTTAAGAGGTTTTTCAATACTTTTAGAACTTGATGTAAAAAAAGTATTTTTGTGTGCCTTTCCTTTTTGTAAATATTACACTTCTAACCAGAACAACTGTATTCACATATTGAATACTCAATTATACAATTTGTCATACAGTCATAGCGACAATTTTGTGTTTTTTGACACAAATAAATTTATTAATAATAGATTAATGACTGGCAAAAGTTTTTATTTGCCTTATAAATTTAAAAAACAATTGGCTAGCTTATTAGCCTACAATATAAATATTATATTTAATCAGACATTGGAACTCGTTCCAAATAATTTAAATGCTTGCTTAAGACAATAGAGGACCACTCTAGCAAACATGTGACCAAGGAAAAGTCCAATTACCTAAATATTATTCATCAAAATATACAGGGCTTTTCTGGTAAAGAATTAGAAATAGAGATATTTTTAGAAGCAGAGAATGTTCATGTCTTGTGTATTACTGAGCACTGGTTGAAACAGTACGAATTAATTATTAGTATTCCCAATTATAAAGTTAGTAGTTCTTTTACCCGAAAATCCGCGATAAGAGGCGGATCACTCATATTAGTATGTGAGGCCCTTAAGTCTAAAGAACGGAAAGATGTCGTTTCTCTTTCGATTGAACGAACAATTGAGTTAGCATGTACAGAGACAGAGCAACATATTATTTTATGTGTATACAGACCCCCCTCATCTAATTACATGATCTTTGAGTCTGTCATGGAAGATGTTTTAAAAAAACTTTCTCAATCAAATAAAAAAATCATAGTGTGCGGAGATTTCAATGTCAACATATTAGATACGACTCAAAACTCAACAAGGTTTCTGAATCTTTTTAATTCATTTAATTTGCAACAACTTTTTAACGAACCTACCAGAGTTACTCCCACAACAGCAACTTGTTTAGACAATATTTTTTGCAATTGTGTTGTGTTGAAAAAATCAATCATTAACTTTATAAATTCAGATCATTCTGGTCAATTAGCTGTTTTTGAACACCGACATGCCCCCTCTTCGTTAAGTATTGTTTGTAGACCAGTCACCGCATCGCGTGTAGACAGATTTAGAGAAAAAGTTTCTAATAAAGTATCTTTTCTAAGTTTCCATGGTAACAATGTTGATCAACTATATGGAAACTTATTTAATATAATTGAAAATGAAGTTCGTGAGATTTTTACGAAAAAAACAATTAAAATCAGTAGCACTAAATCAAAATTTTGTGAATGGGCTACCACAGGTATATATAAAAGTAGAAGAAAATTGTTTGAATTGTATGAAATAAAGGCGAACTCAACCGATCCTTCATTAATAGATTATGTTAGGAAATACTCAAAAATATTTAAGCAGGTATGTTTATTTGCGAAATGTAACTATTTGAAAGGAAAAATAATATCTGCTCCTAACAAAAGTAAAGCAACATGGAACGTTATAAATAAAGAGACTTGTAAAAACAAAACACAAATCAACAAGTTCTCTCTCAAATTAGACAATAGGCGTTTTGATTCCGATTCAGATGTTGCAAATGTATTCGAATCTTTCTTCACAAATATACCTGTCACTACGACGAGTAGCTTAAACTCCAGCCCCCGTCTTGCTGAGTCTCTCCTGAAATCTCATGTAGATAAGTGTCAAGCTGATTTTAACTTTACTCATATTTGTCCTGCGGAAATTATAAAGAGTTTTAAGAGTTTAAGTATGAAAAAAACTGAGGATTTATGGGGCATTTCCATTGATATACTCAAAAACATAATTCATGGAATTGCACCTTATTTATCCTTCATATTTAATAAATGTATTGACGCTGGTGAATTTCCTAATTTAATGAAATTAAGTAAAATTATACCACTTTATAAATCAGGCGATAAAAGTGATCCGTCTAACTTTAGACCAATTTCCATATTACCAGCACTTAGCAAAATCTTTGAAAAAATTATTTTCAATCAATTATTAGCTCATCTTACAGTTAATGCTCTGTTACATAGTAAGCAATTTGGATTCACTAAAGGTAGATCTACTACGGACGCAGGTGTGGCACTTATCAAACATGTTTTCGATGCTTGGGAGAGAAAACAGGACGCCATTGGAGTTTTTTGTGATCTGTCAAAGGCATTTGATTGCGTTGATCACCAAACGTTGCTGATGAAGTTGAGGCATTATGGTGTTGTAAGCACTTCACTGAGTCTTCTACAGTCTTACCTTTCTGACAGAACTCAAAGGGTCAATGTGAATGGAACTAACTCTTCTGGTGCACCTCTAGCGATGGGAGTGCCCCAGGGCTCAATATTGGGACCTCTGTTGTTCCTTATTTATATTAACGACCTTCCTTACTTTGCGAAGGATCTCTGTGAGATTGTGTTATTTGCTGATGACACTTCTCTCATCTTCAAAGTTGATAGATGTAAAGAATCATTTGAAGATATAAATAGTTCTCTCTCACAAGTGCTACATTGGTTCACGAATAATAATCTCCTGCTTAACACTAAGAAAACGAAATGTGTCAAATTTACAATGCCGAATGTTAAAAAAGTCAACATCAAATTGTCTATGAATGGTGAACCTATTGAAATAATTAATTCTACAGTATTTCTCGGCATCACATTAGACTCTAAATTGCAATGGGGACCCCATATTGTTGCCCTGGCAGGAAGGCTTAGTTCAGCTGCATACGCTGTAAGAAAAATTCGTAATTTGACTGATATTGAGACGGCAAGACTGGTTTATTTCAGTTACTTCCATAGTGTTATGTCATACGGTCTCCTTTTGTGGGGAACAGCTGCTGACATTCAGACTATTTTTGTTTTACAGAAGAGGGCTATCCGCGCCATATATGGTCTTAAATCACGGGATTCTCTCAGAGACTTATTTAAAGAAATTAACATACTTACCGTTGCATCTCAATACATTTTTGATTGTATTATGTATGTACGCAAAAATTATAATCTACTTTTTAAAAAATCTGACTTCCATAACTTTAACACTAGAAATAAACACAAGCTTGCTGTTCCATATCTAAGACTACATAAGATAAGTAATTCCTTTGTGGGTTTAAGCGTTAAATTATTTAACAAGTTACCTGAAAATGTTATCCAGTTGCCCATGCATAGATTTAAGTCTCATGTTAAAAATTGTTTAATAAAAAAGGGCTACTACAAAATTGATGATTATTTAAATGACAAAAATGTATGGGTCTAGAATAACTTAATTCTTTGAAATCTTACTATAGCTTTGTATACTTTATTTAAGTACCTAGTTTAAGGACACATTGTTATATTTGAAAAGAGTAAGTGTCGAGTTTCTTGCCGGTTCTTCTCGACATGATCAACATTCCGAACACGGCGGTAGAATACTTTATTTGTACTGACTATTCATAAGTGCTTTTGTTAAGCTTACATGAATAAAGATATTTTCTATTCTATTTCTAGACTTGACTTATCATACTTTTAAATAGGTCTAGGTAACTCTTCTACTCCATCTTCCTTCATCAAATCAAAACTATTACTTGATTCAAAGTAATTTACGCATGGTAATAAGTTAGATACCTACTGCTACTGAGTTTAATGCTGCTATCTTCTCAAAAGAGATAGGTTTCCTAACCTAAAAAGTAGATATTTTTATTTTAAAGTGACTACCTACTTGGGCTGTGATCAATAAGGATATAAATAGGTATTTTAATTTGATGTACATGAATAATACGTACCAATTGTTCCCCTTTATGTAGAAGGCTGGTCAGAGGTAAAACTTCTCGCAGGTGAGGGTTGTGGAGTGCTCGACTCCTGAGGTGGGGGGGCAGGCGCTCCTCTTCGTGGCGTACTGCGACCACAGCGGGGTGGGGTGGTGGATAGCCCCATGCCAGGGGCGTGGCACATAGAAGTAACAATAGGACTCGCATTGTTGATAAAACCTGTGGAGGTATAACGCAGTCACTGTTACCAACGGAGCTATCAACGCACAGCTAAAGCCATTGAACGGATTAACGGCGCTGAGATCTGGTGCACCAGCAGTTCTTAAGATGTAGACAACCGTTTATAAAACAAATGTATTGTATATATCTAAAATAAATGCAAATTCTTCAGCACATTAATGTATGTTTCGGAAGGTTATTGAACCGCCACCAAGCCTGTAGCTATACGCCCCATCCTAGTAAGTGAGGTATCTCGTAAGTCGTTATTATTTACGTAGGAGAGGAGGCATCAGATCCTGCATTTAGATGGATTTTTAAAAGTAAAATTAGTATTTATCTATACTAATATTTGTACCTATTTTTGTATGTTTGTAATGAATAGGCTCAAAAAGTACGGGGCCGATTTAAAAAAGTCTTTCACCAATAGAATGCTACATTCTTCCAATTTGACATAGGCTACAAAATTAGGGATCCTTGGTAAAATTTTAAAAATTTCAACAGAAAAGCGGGAAAAATTCTCTAAGGCGAAACGAAGTTCGCCGGGACCGCTATTTTACATAAATTGCGAAATTTTTGGATAACCACCATACACAAGTTTTACTTAAACTAAAGTCAACTTTATAGCTGATTACACTGTTTTTGCAGCTCGAGCCCTTGTCCTCCTAAAAAGCTGATTACACTGAAAATCCGAGGGTATACTTAAATTTAGATTTACAAGAGCATATTGTACCATTTTATAGATGACATTTATGAGCAGACTATTCCAACAAAAATTGCAAAATCACCGTCTGGCTTTGGTTTAAGACGCTTTGTTCTTGCGGTTTATGTTCATAAAATATTCAAAGTAGGTAACGCCTTGAAGCTGATAATATTCTTACAAAATTAAATCTTCTGCCATTGGTATATTGATAAGTCTGGTGACATTATTTCTTAGAGGAAAAGTTTAAGACAGGACCATAACTTAAAATGCTTAAAGTATTGGTATAACGGACATTGAGTCAGCAGGTGAACTCATTCTGCAAATTGTAGATCCAAATCACACGCATTATTTAATATCCAAACGAGCAATACTTACAGAGAGCATGTGCTTGTGACCCACATAAAGACCATTAATATGTTTTATCTGTTGCTGGCCGACCGACAAGCCGACAACATCTTGACAATTGAGTTGCAGCGAGTAACGTTCATTTATCAAAATTAATAACAACTCAACTTCTCAACTACCTCTACCGGAAAAATAATGTTCTAGTTAAATTTTTACTATTTCTTTACTTACTTTTTATTATTCTAGTTGTTTGATGGAAAAAAAATACTTTTACTAAGTATTTCTGAGTAAACTTAAGTAGGTAATTGAGCATAATTTTTTTTTTTTGCAAGAATTTCATGCGGTATTAGCTCTATTTAAATGTGATCATATTATTAAACCTCAAGTGCTCTAAAAATAACTACATTAAGCCAAACTGTTATAAGTGTATATAGCAAGGTCAATCGAATTTATAAAATAAAACATATTGTCCTATTTTTGCTTTTTTTGCAACTAGCGTATTGTTACTCTTTGATAGTCCTTTTTTTAGAGGGCTCTACTACATTCTTCTTCTGTTTGGAAGAGTTCGATGACTTGTTATTAACTGACAGGCAAATTAACTGTTTCTTTTTAAATTTGATGGAAGTTTCCGTTATGTTACATAACTACTTACTGCAAATAGAAACCATTTTGGAAGAATAATTTATGATGGTAAGGTCAGGGTTACATAATCATCAGTCAAGGGTACTAAGTAATTAAACTTTTGAAGATTAACATTTGAACTTGACTTCTAGCATAGAAATAATATTTGTTGTTTAAACTAATTGCAGTTTTTTTACAACTTGTCACAGACAAATAGGCAAAACGATTGATAAGCATTTATTAGTTTTGTTTAATTATCATTTAAGTTTTTGTTTATAATATTACATACAACTTCTATCATTTAGAAGTGATTAATGTTCTTTTAGACTGGAATATAAAATAAAAAGGGAGATATCATAATTGTACCCAATATTTGATATCAATTTCATCACCAAAACATCCGCTGTAGCTATGTACCTAGCGGAATTAAGCCTCCTATTGCAGACTACGGAACAATTTGTTTTTTTTTTGTAATACGCTCACCTACTCACGCACCGATGCATAATGTGTCTACAATAGACAATGTCTCGAGTAAGAAGGTCATGGGCGAAGTAGCAAAAAAAATATAAATAAATATTAATGTAGCAGACGAGACGAATTCGTAATTATTATAAAAACAAATAATTTGTCTATGAGAAAGATGTTCTCAACATGCTTTGCATTAGAGAAACAGGTACCTATTATTTAATAGCGCCTGCTTAATAAATCGTTTTGAAATGAGAAAAATATAGAGCTACGTATGGCGCCTAGTCATGCATTTTAACTGCATTAATTGCGGTTTTAGCTGCCTGGGACCTAAGCTGGATGTTGCGCCTTAAATACTGATTTTAATAGAGATGCAAAAGCGATGCAGCTTAGTTTAACAATGTATCTCAGGCTGTGCTTGCATTGCCTGCTCAACACGAGATTTCTGGTAATCTTCGAATTTTATTAGAATTGGGACTAACTAAGTAGTTACCGAGGCTCCTGCTACTCATATACCCTGTCCCTTCTGCCGACCTGAGCAGTTGCAAATGTTTTGCTCAAAATGTTTTCTGGGGGTTTGTCGACTGTTTATTATTTTACCCTCAGAAGACATAGAGTCCAATTTCTCTGCTCATGCATGTATGGGAAGCTCGCGTTTACATTCACGCTGCGCTGCGCACGCGCTTCGGACAATGCCGCCCGCGCAAGGTCGCGGAAGACGCGGGACCAAACAAACTCACTTTCAAACATCTGACCCCACAATTATTATGTTGGTCAATGCTCTCTCGAACGTTCGTGTTCGGACATGGCTAGGGTTGCCCGTAAAACACAAAGATACTATTGAAACTCGTTTTGTACTCATAAGAGGTTGGTATATATTATTTAAAATAATTTAACAACTCAAATGCGACACCATTTTTGTTTAGTAGTTAATACGAACTATTTACTGTCCGACGTTTCGGTTAGGTTGCACCAACCGTGGTCACGAGCTGGCCCGTTAAATTATTTAAAATGTTCAAAAAGTCTTAAGTTTATTATTATGTTTCCATTCGTACTAAACTCTACCATCCCTGACAGAAAATAAGTTCTATTTTAATTGAAAAAAAACCACACATTTGATATGAGACGTAGCAAAAATGACTCCATCACAGCATCCGTTAACATCTAGATAGGTTGTTTGTTTTTCTCCATTCGCTGAAACAGTTATTTTGGAGATAAAAATTGTCATGCCATAGATAGATAATACGATCAGCCCATAGACTGGGCTATTAGCGAATCTATAAGCAAAACACTGCACGAGGGGTGTAACGCACTAGTTTCTGTCTGCAGCTCGCCTGTGTGGTCATTTTATAAGAGATCAAACGTTCTCCTATATTTTCGTGCTACCAAACTGCATCTAAATTAGTTCTATACAGTTCAGCCATTTTTGCACTAAGATCCATTTACCCGTACACATTTTCCTATTGATCTCATACATATGCATGTATTGCCTTTGTGTAAAGTTTTACCATTTTGTTAGAACCAATTTGGATCACCTCCAATTTATTTATGCTATATTAGTGAAATACTATAGTTCACAATATTAAACTGGTAGAAAGTTTGGAACACATTGCCGACAAGACGTGGCGGGTGCGGTAAGGCGACAGTAATACCAAAACCGGCACTGGCTACAATTCAACAGTTGTCAACCCTGCATATAGGCATGTCATAACTTATTAAGTGGGGATCGTAAGGGCGTGCTTTTGAATTATTAGTCTACTTAACTACGTGAAACTTTCTGGGTAGAGAAGGTGCTTCGATGCTATTTCGCAAGTAGTTGTATATTTTATTGTTACATAAACAAATATAAATGGAATGCACCCTCATGTCTACCAGTTGTTTTAACAATAATGGTAGTAGCCAATGTAGGTCCGTTAACTATGCTGTGGTCGTAGCTATTGTGTGCTGCTATTTGCTATTGCTATGTTATTTTGCTTTTTTTTTGAGACTGTTGGAGATGCTTTGAGGCACAGTGCCGAGAGTCGAGAGAGGTGACGGCGAGTGTGGGCAGGACTTCCCACTTAAGCTCCCCGGTTGGACTTCATCGCCTTGTGGTGGTGTAATGAGGAATCGGGTCAACCTGCCCAACTACAAGGCTACAACTATCTGCTACGATACGGTATGTTTGGTATATTGAGGGTATTTTTCTAGACATATGGTCCACGCTGCTAATTTGATTATACTCCATTGTTGACATAAAAAAAATGTAAAAACTAGTTCTCACCTCGCAATAAGAAGTTAACGCAAATCCACACAAAATTCGAATCAACTTGATATGAAACAAGCACTTCACAGTTCACAACACCGTTGCAGCTTACGCGACGGCTACACCGAATGTACTCGCAGTTTGGTAACAGCCACCAACAGTGCGAGGTATCCTTGGATGCAGTTAATTTGGAATGCGTCGGCGAGGTTCCGAGGGGCCGAAGAGAGCGGCGCCACCACCACTGGCGTTACAGTAATCGTCTTGATGTTGATACATCGGGTGTTGGTGAGGTGCGATGTGAACGTACGATACCGTGATATGTGTCTACGTTGTACGGTCAACAGCACATTACAGTTCGATATGGATTTTATGGTTACGACATTAGAGATAGATAATATACAATTAAAAGAAGGCACTTCAAAATATCCACTTTGAACTTCGGAGCGAACCTTACCTAGCGGGCTTAAGAAGCAAAATATAAATGAGGGTTTAATCACAAAAACGAAATATGTATGATCCGACGACGGTTTGCAATTTTTAATTTTCATAATCGTAACCAACTCATTTCCAATGGGACTAGTGCGTTTAAAAAAAAACAAAATTATATTTATGCAAATTAAAAACTCTCGAACTTTCGATTAATCTTCAATAAACGACTACCTCGGCGATGCAGAGACTAAGGTAGGCGGCCAATGTGCGAAAGGTCCCGGGTTCGACTCCCAGTCAGGTCAATTTTGAAAAAAGAACGCACTTTTCTAAATTAACTTGGACTTTTGTGTTCTGGTATGACGCCCTAGTTCCGTAGTATCTGTGGTCTGGTGCTCATTGTATAAGTAAAAACCTTAGTTTGAGACCAGGTGATTGTTGTGGTTGTCTGGCGCATTTATTTATTTATTTGAAACCTTTCGTTTGTTCATTTCGTTCTTGGAAGTCTCTTAAGATCTGGATTTAAAAGTCTGGAATTTTTTCCTAGAAATCTATTGTCGAGGCCCCCATTTTGAAAAAGCTTGGGCTGGTAACCACCATTGCTCTCCAGTTCTGCCTAAGTACTTACGTACTACAAGTGATATTGAAAATAATTAGTTAGAAATGAAGCTGGTACCATAGGAAATATAATTATAAATTTAGTATAGTACTAAGTACCTATTTTTTAGTAAAAGTGGTATTTCTTTTCTTAAATGTCCTCAGTCTTTAATATTGTGCTTTGTACACGAATTAACAACTAATCAATTTGGTTATGTAGATTAGGTATGTCATAGTTCCGCATGTATGATATATTTCACAATCACTATTCATCAAAATTGTTTCCGAAGCATGTTCAACATGTCAGTATCTATTATTACCAAAATTTCACCAAGTTTCTATGATATTTAAATATCATATCTACAAAAAAAATCTATAAATAGAAGCATTAGGTAACCAAACCAACGGCATTTGCATACCGTAAAATAAAAGTTGATAAATTGGTTGGCGAAGTTTATGAATTACTTAGATGAATTTAATCAAAGATGCGGTAATAATTGAACTTTATTTATTTTATTCTTATTGTACTATAAAAGCACTGAAAACTAACGCGTTTACGAAATTTGTTAATTCATTTATATTTGTAATCAGTGGCGGATTTACCTGAAGGCTGAGTAGGCTGGAGCCTAGGGCGGCAGATTTTAGGGGGCGGCAAATTTGCCCCAATTTTTTTTAGTCTTACAGAAATAGGAAAAAATTAATACTAATTCCAAACTCCATACAGTTCCAATTTGGGGGTGTATAGAAATGCAGAGGTCAGAAGGAGCGGCAAAATTTGAATAGCCTACTGGCGGCAAAAGTTCAAATCCGCCACTGCTTGTAATGCTAATTATGATTTTCGTTATATACTTATTGTCATCAGTTTGCACAGGTCCTGTC